>CM044320.1:617500-1817500 GCA_024291935.2 Okapia johnstoni | reverse complement strand
GCCTGCTCCAGAATCTTCAGGGACAGGAGCTTCTTTTTCCCAAATGGCTTCAGAAAAGCCCCCGCGTGGTCGGGCCCTCACCCCTGAGCACCCAGGCAAGGCCCGGGACCGCGTGCCTCCGGGCGGCTCGGGCTGTGCCCACAAGGTCCCCCAGCCCCGGCGGCTTAAGCAGCAGAGGTTTCTCCCCTCCCAGTCCTGGAGCCTGGGTGTCTGAGACCAAGGTGTGGCTGGGGCTGCTTCTCCGGAGGCCTTTCTCCCTGGCATGCGGACGGCCACCTCCTCCCTGGTACCCAGGTGGTCTCCCCTCTGCCCCTGTAACTCGCTGAAAGCTGAGCGGGCCCTGTACATCATAGGTGCTAAGGATTTGTGTTCATCTGAGCTTAACCTCTGAGAGGCTGCAGGTGCGGAGGTTTTGGGCTTGCCCAGCGTCCTGGGTTTTGTCTCCGTGTCCCTTTGGCCTTGTGCCCAGAGTGCCTTCTCAGATGGACCTGTGCCCTGCTGAGCCTTTAGCTGCAATCATACTGAGTAGCTCACTGTCATTGTACCAGTGCTCTGTTGGCATGGTGGAGGGTGTGGAGTACAGAGAATGTTCTGCCATCTTCCAGTTAAGTCTCAGACTTTGGTGAGCGTATGTGGTTGAATGGTGGCCCCAACGATATATTCACACCCTAACCCTTTGTGAACACAGCCTCGTCTGGAAAAAGGGCCTTTCTGATGTGATGAAGTCACAGATCTCCAGAGGGGGTGTCCTGGATTATCAGACAGATCCTGAATCCAGTGATGTGTCCGTCTGAGAGGAGAGGACACAGATCCGCAGAGAAGGAGGCCCTGTGATGACAGACGCACAGTCTAGACACCAAGGATGACCCGGAGCTGCCAGAAGCTGGAAGGGCAAGGAAGGGCCCTCCCCGGAGCCTCTCAGGGCAGCACGGCCCTGTCACCTTGATTTCAGGGAGGGAACAGATATCTGATTTGGGGAAGCTGAAACTCCAATACT
Source organism: Okapia johnstoni (assembly GCA_024291935.2). NCBI lineage: Eukaryota > Metazoa > Chordata > Mammalia > Artiodactyla > Giraffidae > Okapia > Okapia johnstoni. Next base: position 1,816,503 of record CM044320.1, on the reverse strand, counting down.
TTGGCCACCTGATACAAAGAGCCGACTCATTGGAAAAGACCCTGATGCTGGGAAAGATTGAAGGCGGGAGGGGAAGGGGACGACAGAGGATGAGATGGTTGGATGGCATCACCGACTCGATGGACATGAGTTTAAGTAAACTCTGGTAGCTGGTGCAGGACAGGGAGGCCTGGCGTGCTGCAGTCCATGGGGTCGCAAAGAGTCGGACACGACTGAGTGACTGAACTGGACTGACCACTGTGGCACCTTGTTTGGTGGCCCCAAGAAGCTGGCAGGGTGGACCTTGACTACATACTCCCCAGGTGTTTCTCTCCCCTCTCCCTGCTCCCCCAAAGCATCCTAATCTGTTTCCTTGAAGCTCTGTGCTATGTGGACCATGGCTGCCCCTCAGTTCGGGCAGGAAGGCTAGACAGGGCTGGAGTGAACACACTTTTCATCAGCCAGGTCCATCACAGCTGCCTCCGGTGGATTCTGGAGATTAGGTGTTCACCCTGGAGATTAGGTGTTTGTACAGAGAATAATTTTTTGCTCAGTTGCTAAGTTCGTGTTTAACTCTTTGCAACCCCATGGACTGTAGCACACCAGGCTTCCCTGTCCTTCTCTATCTCCCTGAGTTTGCTCAAACTCATGTCCATCGAGTCGGTGATGCCATCCAACCATCTCATCCTCTGTAGACCCCTTCTCCTCCTACCCTCAACCTTTCCCAGCATCAGGGTCTTTTCCAAGGAGTCGGCTCTTCGCATCTGGTGGCCAAAGTATTGGAGCTTCAGCTTCAGCATCTGTCCTTCCAATGAATATTCAGGGTTGATTTCCTTTAGGGTTGACTGGTTTGATTTCCTTACAGGTATACAGGTCTCAGCTGCATTTCTCAGATATGCCTTTCTCTTGAAATGTGTTTTAGGGATTTGCCCTTTGACCACTATTCTCTGAAGGGTCCCCCAAAATTGTTTCTCTTCATATTTTCCAGATTTTCTTATAAGAATGAGAATGATGACATTCAAGATCTTTACATGTTGGAGCTGAAACTGAATGTTCTCAATACTCTTTGCTGTTCATATATGTTATGGCTTTTTTTCTATAACAAATCTCACTCGAGGACAATTGATTAGTTGGTAAGTTCATCCATTCAGTCATTTCGTGGCCATCCTCTGCCAGGCTTCGGAGATTCAGAAAGGTCAAGATCTGTGCTCTCAAGAGCTTCCTTCAGGAGAGGATGAAATCAGTAAGAACTGCTTGCTGTGAGGTTTGTGGCTCTGAGAGCCAGTCGCCCGCAGTGTTTCCACTCGAGCAGGGATGTGATGTTCCTTCTCCAGGCTGACCCTGGGCCAGGGACGCTTCCTGGACAGGGTTCAGTCCCAGCTGAGGACCGAGGCCCGAGGGGCCAAGCCCCCACCTGCCACCAGCACACCAGAGGAGGAGGAAGGGGAGAGCAGAAACAGAGAGATGTTACTTGAAACGTGGTTCTCCCGTGTGAGACGCTGGAAGTGTACCCGGAAGCCTGATTAGAGGAGGTCAGGGTTTTCAAAGAGTGAAGGCCAGTCAATCGCTGGACTCTTCCAGCTTTGCTCTGAGCAGCTGTCATGGGTGCCTCCACCCACCGGCTTTGTTCTGGGGGCTCATCAGTGGTGCTAACAGCTCAGTCCTGTTGGCCTCAATGCCTAGTTTTCTGTATCTTTTGAATCCAGTCATTTTTACGGGAGGTTTTTTTAAAGAAACTTTAGGAGCAACATACTCTCTGAGCAATTTTTAAAATTAATTTCTAGTTTAATGCATTAGAATTAAGTGATATTATTGTTGTGGTCTAACATATAATCACTATTTTGCAAATGTCCCATAGAAGCTTGAAAGGATGAAATAATAATTTGGTGTGATACTACGTTTGATAAACATGCCTTAAGTCAGAGGCTCAGGAAGGTCATTCAGACTCATCAGAGCTCTCACTTGCGCATTGTTTCTTTGACACATGATCTCCTGTGAACGGGCTTCTGCTCACCTAAACCTGTAATTCTCAAAGTGTTTCGCTGTATATTGTGACACTGGTATTTAGTATAAGATATTCTACTGACCCGTCCTCACTGAGTGATGCAATGTCCTCTCATCAACACACAGCGACCCTCCTCGTCCACTTGTCAATGACTTGTCAATGACTGTCCTTGAATTTGAGCTTTATTTTTTAGTTTATTACAGGATATTGAATGTATTTCCCTGTGCTGTACAGTAAGTCCTTGCTGTTTATCTATTTTATATGTAGTATTTTGTGTCTGCGAATCCCAAACTCCTAATTTATCCCTCCTCTGCCTTTCCCTTTTGGTAACCATAAGTCTGTTTTCTATGTCTGTGAGTCTATTCCTGTTGTGTAAATAAGTTCATTTGAGTCATGTTTTATATTCCACCTATAGGTGATATCATATGGTATTTGTCTTTCTCCGTCTGAGTTTCTTTGCTTGGTATGATAATCTCTAGGTTCATCCATGTCACTGCAAACAGTATTATTTCATGGTCTTTATGATTGAATCATATTCTGTTGCATAAATGTAGCACATCTTTATTCACTCCCCTGTCGATGGACATTTAGGTCACTTCCATGTCTCGTCTGTTGTAAATGGTGCTGCAGTGAACATGGGGCGGGGGGGGGGCACGTATCTTTTCAAATTAGAGTTTTCTTAGGATACACGCCCAGGAGTGGGGTTGCTGGATCAATGGCTTCTCTATTTTTAGTTTTTTGAGGAACCCCCACACTGCTTTCCATTATGGCTACACTGAGTTACATTCCCAGCAACAGTGCAGCAGGTCCCCCTTTTCCCACACCCCTCCAGCATTTCTTGTTTGTAGACTTCTGATGATGGCCATTCTGACAGGCATGTGGTGATGCTTCATTGTAGTTTTGCTTTTCTGACCTTTATTTTAAATTAACAGAGCCAGCCTGCCTTTCTTTTCCTTTGCTTGTGCCAGATAAATCTTTCCTACTGTTTTATCTCCAACCTTCCCACTGCAGTGACAGTATTTTGCAATCAACCAAACCAGGGCTTCCATTCTGGCTACACCACTTAAGAGATTCATGACCTTAAGAAAGTCACTTTACCTCTCAGAGCCAGCTCCCTCACTTGTGTATTGGGAGCAATAATAGCTATTTGCAGAGCTGCTGTAAGGATTATCTGAGATCATGCATTTAGAGTCCATCAGGGAGTGATTTCCAACTGAGGACATGAGTGCCAGCCCCCATCACAGGTGTAGGAATCCAAGAGCAAACAATACATGTGCTGCTTGCAGGGACTTTCAAGAGGATGGAAAATAGGCATCAAGTACGTGAGGGTAAATACTTCATAAAGGAACCATCAATAGAACACTTACTTCTTGTATGTGGTAAGAGCATTTACAAGGAGGAAGTCCAACCAAAAAGGCTTCCCCAAGGAAGTATCCCATGATCCACCCAGTAATTAAAAGCCAATACATGGAAACCTTTTCTTTATAATAACTAGCATTAAATTACCAGTTTTATGTATGTTCTGTGTGTTTTACAGTTCACTCTAATCTGCTAGTCTTTGCCATTTAATAGAACTTAATTCATTAATATTTATTGTCATAAAATGATGTTTTGTCTTCTTTCTGCCACTGAAACGCAGAGCTTATTAAGAAAAATATTAACATCAAACATTGCAAAGCCTTAAGACCCGTAGCATTTCTGGGGGTGGGGGGGAAGCGTATCTACCACTAAGGAGACAAATGACTTGAACAGAAAAGTCACAGAAGCACCCAGCATATGAAAAGTGCTCAGCCTCACAAGTAATTTTAAAATGCAAATGGGAACAATTATGGGGCTTTTTTCCATCTTTCAAATTGGCAATTTAGAAACACAATATTTGATGTTAAGGAGGTTAGAGTGAAATAGTTATAATCTCCCCACTAGAGGAAATATCAACTAGAATTGCCTCTCTGCAAAGCAATTTGGTAATATATGGGATGAGAGTTATAAGAGTTTGTACCCTTTAATGCCGTAATCATACTTGCAAAAATCCATCCTCACAGCTACACAGAGCTGGGGGAAGGGACTCCCAACCACCTGGAAGAGTCAGGCTGGAAGTCTCACAAATCCACCCCAACCCAATCTTGGAGGGCGATTTCTGGCTAAATATCAGGGAACCCCTTCTTCAACATGGACACCAGTTTGTAGAAAGTTTCTCTTTATAAGTTTGAGTATATGATTTGGAATTCTAATAAAATTTATTCAAAAAACACTTCTCTTGAATAAGAAAGAATTCTTATTTAGGAAAGATTCTTAACTTGGATGTTCAGACACACAGTGTGGGGGCCTCTTTCTGTGTTCCTGCTCTAGGTCCCCAGAATGTCAGTACCAGGCCTGCCCTAGCTCCCCTCAGATCCAAGCTACGGGCAGCTAGCAGGAACTCAAGTATTGTTCATGACCTCTTCTGTGATGAAAGTGAAAGTCACACAGTCATGTCCAACTCTTTGTGACCCCATGGACTATACAGTCCTTAGAATTCTCCAGGCCAGAATACTGGAGTGGGTAGCTGTTCCCTCCTCCAGAGGATCTTCCCAACCCAGGGATCGAACCCAGGTCTCCTGCATTGCAGGCAGATTCTTTACCAGCTGAGCCACAAGCCCAAGAATACTGGAGTGGGTAGCCTTTCCCTTCTCCAGGGGATCTTCCCAACCCACGGATCAAACCCAGGTCTCCTGCCTTGCAAGTGGATTCTTTACCAGCTGAGCCACAAGCCCAAGAATACTGGAGTGGTGGGCCTATCCCTTCTCCTGCAGATATTCCCACCGCAGGAATCGAACCGGGGTCTCCTGCGTTGCAGGTGGATTCTTTACCAACTGAGCTATCACGGAAGCCCACTGATCTAAAAATTAAAGATCCTCTTCCCTGTCTCTGTCATAACCACTTTCTATAAGTGGCTATAAGTCTCTATCCTATTCAAAATTGTATTTGGTAATAATTAGATATTACCCCCACTGGTTTCTTTCATAGATAAGTGAGTTGTTGCAAAGGTCCACACAGAGAGGCAGGTCTCCTCCCACCCCTTCCTCTCTAGAGAATGTTGGTAATAAAAGGGTTTCTTTCAGCTCAAGAGTCATGGATCCAACTTAGTCATGACCTCTGTCCTGGATGAGATGCTCAGCCTTGTGACAATGACCATTTATTTCTTTTCCTTTTGGGGCAGCTAGAGGCAGGGTCTGTCCTGCTCTCTGACTAGACCAGGAAGTTAAGAGCCCCGCCCCCCCACCCTGCTTGGCTACGTCCCTCTTACGGGCATCGCTACCCAGAGCCTGTGTATCTCTCTTCTCAGGCCCTGTTCAGCCTCCCAGGACCCAGAATTCTGCCCAGTAGAGTGGGCAGAAAGATCACTGGCCAGCACCCAGGCCAGGGACCGCTTCTCCACCCAGGGCCATGAGACTCCTGGGAATCTGAGAATTCCAAATTCAACCCTTCACCTCCAGGTCATTATCATGGCACTTCCCTCTAAGTCGGGGTTTACAGCAGATTGCTGCCTTAACAGATGCTTAACTCAGATGTTCAGACACACAGTGTGGGTGCCTCTTTCTGTGTTCTTGCTCCAGGTCCCCAGAATGTCAATACCATGCCTGCCCCAGCTCCCCCTCAGAACTGAGATATGGGCAGCTAGCAGGAACTCAAGTATTTTTCATGATATCTTCTGAGATAAACTGATATAAAAATTAAAGATCCTCTTCTCTGTCTCTGTTGTAACCACTTTCCAAATTGCCTGAGAAATATATTGCCTCTTCTAGTCCATATTTTAGCAAGCAAGCTCTGTTTAAACAAAGAATGATAGCACATTCAAAATCCTTCTGTTTATCCAGAAACTTCAGGTTAAAAATTGAAACGTTTAAGTTATGCATCCTGGTGGCATTCTCCCACAGTTAACATATTGGGTTGAGATTTTTCCTGAGAAGTGAAACATGAAATTCAAAATATATCTCAAGTCAGAGCATGATTGTTGAGCAGATAAATCAAGAAAGACATCATTTCTGTCTGTAGTTAGTAACTGCCTGGGGATGGCACCAGCACAGACTCAAGCAGGAAGGTCCTTTCTGGGTGCAGAGTCTTTGATCCCATCCCCTTGCATCCAGACTGCAGAGAGAGACAGACAGCGGGGGCAGGGCTGGGACGGTGGTGGGAGGTGGAAACCCCAGCCTTGAGTGGCAGCTTGAGCTATTGTTTTTTAGTTTATCTATTTTAATTGGAGGCTAATTAGTTTACTATTTTCATGTACTATTTATCCAGTGAGTTGGGTCATTGTCTCTCAGGACAGGGTGAGGTGTTATTGTTGCTTTTTAATGCAATTTGACATATAAATGTATAAAGTTTTTACATGAGATGGTTTAATGGCCAAAAATAAAGAACATATCTTGCCATTTGAAAAATATGTTCCTTCTTCCCCTGAACATTGAGGCTAAAGTCCAAAGAGGTTCCCGGTTGGCTCCTCCTTAATCTTCCCACTCCGGCTTCCGCTGAAGGCACGGTGCATCCAATCAATCATTGAGTTGATTAGGCGTGAATTCCAGGCTGATAGTTATGCATCACTTAGCGCCACAAAACTGTATCAAAGCCCCCACACACCAGTGTTTTTACATGTCTCCTCATCTCCTGTCACACTTTCTTGCCCCAAGAGAAAGTTCTTATCACCTCTCTAAAGGATTTAATAGCTGTGAATTACAGACCCACAGCTCTGCACACCTGTCTAAGCCGCTAGGGAGTCAGAGTTGATTGTTTCGCTTTCTGCATATTCAATGTCAAGTTTACAAAGTCTAGAGGGCTGGGGCACAAGCTGATGAGTTTTATTCTTATGAAGACCAAGAAGACAGGCGACTTTCAAATGAGTTCATTTGTTCCTGCAGCAATTTTCCTGAAGATTCACAAATGCAACTGTTGATGTAAAAATTGCCCTTTTCTCCAAAGCTCCATCCTCCACCTTCATCCTCCAGAGCTGCCTCTTGACTTGGAACTCTGTGTCGCTTGCCATGGCTCAGAGAGCTGACTAGAACCTGATGCACACACTCTTCACACGCACCCGCATGCACATTGGGTCACAAGCATTGTGTATGTGTGTGTGCTCAGTCATGTCCGACTCTTGCGACCCCATGGACTGCAGACCACCAGGCTCCTCTGTCCGTGGGATTTCCCAGGCAAGAATAGTGGATCAGGTTGACATTTCCTTCTCCAGGGGTTCTTTCCCACCCAGGGCTCAAACTCGTGTCTCTTGAGACTCTTGCATTGGCAGGCAGATTCTTTACCACTGTGCCACCTGGGAAGCCCGGCAATGTTGAAATTAGGATTTTATCCAGAAAAAGGAGAGAGAGGGTCCACGTGCAGTTGCTTTCTCTCTTCACCAACAAGACTTGTCTCCATTCATAGTTCACCTAGAATTAAAGTCCAGTTTCACAAAGGTTACGGCATCCACGCCCAGCACAAATCCCCCATTCCTCTGTGGGCCAAGAGTGCTGCCTGCCGCATCAGCAAACGAAGGAGTTCGCAGCATCGGCCTCTGCAGCCGCCCTGACGATGAGCCCCAAGGGGGAACACAGGATGGGGGCAGGACAGCGGAGGGGGTCCAAGGAGCAATTGCAGTGAGCCCAGGCTCTCGCCTCTTCCCACACGTAGAAAAAGGCTCAATTCCTGAACTTGGGAGGTCCGCTTTGTTGCTCTTGTCACTGTTCAGTCGCTCGTCATGTCTGACTCTCTGCGACCCCAAGGACTGCAGCGCGCCGGGCTCCTCTGTCCTCCACGGGCTCCTGGTGGCCGCTTTAACAGTGATCTTCTGATGTCCCCACTGCCTGTCGTGGTTGTAATTCCCCCTGGACACCCTGGCTTCCCACCCTTGCCTCTTCCGAGCGGTCTCTCAGTGATCGAGATGCCATCCTGGCCTTCAGTCCTCAATTCTGCCCACCCAGTAAAACAACTCTCACCTTTGAGGCTGTGCGTTTTTTTTCAGTCGACACCTCGGATTAATCTCGCACCCGTGTCCCTGACAGGCAATCTGCACCATCTGAGCATCCGTGTTGAAAACAACAGCTCCCGAACAAGCGGAAGGCAAGCCCTTCTCCCGGCTTCCGTCTGTGAGCAAGTGGCCCTGTGAGTCCAGCCTGCGGTCAGGGCGTCCATCAGGAGGGGAGTGGAGTGTGGACCACAACGCTGATGTCACAGGGAGACCTCTCGCCCCCTTGAGGAAGGAGAGATGGCTCTCCTTCCCTCTGACGTGGCCTGGGCAGACAGTGGACGGTCCACGGGGGAGCTCACAAAGGCACCCTGGACTCTGGGGCACTCAGCGGACAGAGACAAAGATGAAGCCTGGGAAGGCAGCTCTCTTCCAGTCGGCGAGTCGGAGCTGGCTCTGAAAGCCCACTGCGGAGCCTTGCACTCAGGCCGGGGCAGGGAGGGGGCCGGGGGCCCAGCCAGCAAGGCTCGGAACCGAGGCGGGGCTTCTGGCGGAACCTGCAGGGGGAGAGACGTGGAGGGCAGTGACCCCCAGCGAGTCGTGAACAGCCTCTCAGGGCGCGTCCACCAAGGAGGGGAGAGCAGAGAGCAGAGCCCAGGTCGGCAGCAGAGGCCCCGGCGCCTCCCGAGCCCTGTCCGGGGGCCGGCCTCCATGATGCTTGATGCCGCTTACGTCTCAGCCCATGGGGAAGGCCCAGCAGTCACCCGCCTTGGGAGGTGAGCAGTTTTAGGATTAAGGACAAGTGTCTGGTGAGGGCACTCAGCTGGATGGAGAGGCCGCCCTCGACCTGGGCCTTCTTTCTTCCTCTGCTTCTTCCTTCCTTTCTCTCTCTCTTTTTTCTTTTTTTCTCTCTTCTTCCTCCCTCTCCTCCCTTTTTCCTTCCTCCCTTTGCTCTTTCTTCCTTGCTGAAGGATAGTTGATTTCTAACATTGTTACCTTCAGGTGTACAACTAGTAATTTGATATGCTTATAGATTATGCCCCATATACAAAGGTATCATAAAATAGTGACCATATTCTCTGTGCTGCAATTACATCCTTGTAACAGATCTGCAATAGTTTTGAAATTAAACAGGTATATTCATATTCAAATAGTTCGGGATCACTGATACACTAGAAACTTCAAATGTTCTCAAATGCTGCATCGTTTCCATGAGTAAACATTCAAGCATAAGTACAATTTTGGCAACTTTTAGAAGGAATAGACATAAGGGAGTATTGTAGGGTGGGGTGGGGGGGAAACGGAGAACTTGAGCAAAATCCTAGACTAAGATTAATCAATTAGAGAATAGTAAATGCATTTCCTATTGTCAAAACAGAACAGAAAGCTCCTTTTACTCTTATATGCAGAGCGGGGTGTTCCAACCAGAAGGCCTTCCTCGGTGCTCTGCTTTGTCACCTCCCCAAGAAGAAATCTCGGCAGGCTGCTTGGAACCTCCATCTAGGAGCACAGGGAAGGGGGTCGCCTTCAATGAATTAAACGAGCCCCAGAAGGCTTTGAGAAGGCAGGACTGGGTCTAGGAGCCGCAGAGGCCCTCAGGCCGGCCAGGTCCTCCAGGCCCCTGCTCCCTTTTCGGCCAGCAAGCCCCTGCGTCGGTGCTGGCTGGCCTGTGTCCCCTAGCTCATCAGTGGCCTTGAGCAAATACTTTTTCTTGGTGACAGAGCTCAGAGATGGAGGTGTGGGTCTCAGGAAGGGAGTGTCCCAACCCTGGGCTGGTGAATTAGGAGGAGAAAAGAAAAGAGCGCGGTTCAAGCAAGGTGGCCAAATTAGGACGGTGGCTTCTGGCCAGTGTGCAGCTCCAGCGGGAGAAGATGAGACTCAGGTGCAGGGCAGGGGGCTTCCCGGGCCTGAGCCCCTCCCGGGGTGCAGGGTCTGCTCCCAGCTCTGCCCTGCGGAACCGACTTGCCCAGCATGTTGAAGGGGACAGTGTGTTACGTCTCTGGCATAAGGAGTATTGTGAGCTGCTGATTTTGAGCTGTGGCAGATGTGGGCAAGAGAAGGTCTGAGATGGCCAGGAATCAGAGGATCTCCTTGGGTAAGTGCCCCCCAACCCCCACACTGCACCAGGAAGAGGATGGTGACTCGAAACCGCAGGAGGCTCTCATCCCAGAAGACCCGATTTAAACCTGCACGTGGAGGTCATCCTTGTTGGCTGCGCTTCCCTCGGCCATTGCCCATCCCCCACAGTGTCTCTTCTGTCTGCAGCTAAAGATGACAGTTAAGTGCCATTTCCATTTCAGGGGGTTCCCAGTTTTCCTGGGCGCTCTCACGTTGGAGTGAGTTACCTGTGAGTATGTTTCTGTTTTTCTCCTGTTGACCTGCTTCTGACCACATAGGGGTCTCAGTCAAGAACTGAGAGTGCAGAGGGAGAATCATTTTCCCTCTGTGACATCATGTTTCCAAACACAACCCTAGGATTGAGCCTGGATGTGTTGGGAGGGGTTATTTATTTTTTGAATAAGGAAGTGATGAAATCAATTGATTCTTTTAATTGTAGGATGTCTTGGACTTTTTCAATTTACTTTTCTATGGAAGCATGTTGTTCGGTCACTAAGTCATATCTGACTATTTGCAACCCCATGGACTGCAGCACGCCAGGCTTCCCTGTCCTTCACTGTCTTCCAGAGCTTGCTCAAACTCATGTCCATTGAGTCAGTGATGCCATCCAACCATCTCCTCCTCTGCCACCCCCTTCTCCTCCTGGTCTCAATCTTTCCCAGAATCAAGACTTTTTCCAATGAGTTGGCTCTTCACATCAGATGGCTAAAGTATTGAAGCTTCAGCAACAGTCCTTCCAATGAATATTCAGGGTTGATTTCCTTTAGGATCTACCGGTTTGCTCTCCTTGCTGTTCAACGGACTCCCAAGAGTCTTCTCCAGCACCACAGTTGGAAAGCATCAATTCTTTGGTGCCCAGCCTTCTTTATAGTCCAACTCTCACATCCATGCAAGCATGACTACTAGAAAAACCGTAGCTTGGACTATACGGACTATAGTTGATTTACAATGTTGTGTTAGTTTTAGGTGTACAGCAAAGTAATTCGATTATACATATACATGCACATAATTTTTTCAGATTCTTTTTCCTTATAGGTTATTACAAAATATTGAGTAGAGTTTTCTGTGTGCTACAGTAGGTCTCTGTTGATCATCTGCTTTATGTATAGTGGCCTGTATCTGTTTAATCCCAAACTCCTGGTTTATCCCTCCCCTTTCTCCTTCGGTAACCATAATCTGCGGGTCTATTTCTGTTTTGTACAAAAGTGAATTTGCATCATTAGTTTTAGATTCCGCATATAAGTGATATCATCAGATATCATACGATATCACTTGGAGTTTTAAGACACTCCTGGGTGAGACAGTCTCTCAAAACGGGGTCTGCGTGCTGGGGGCCCCACACCTGTTAGGGCAACTGGCCTGCTCCATGGTGTCTCCTCGGGGGTGACTCTGCAGAATATCCAAATGGGACTTTCCACTGTGGAACCTATGATGCTGGTTGGGCCAGACTCCTGGCTGGACAGGCCCGGTTAAATCCCTGCCTCCAGTGAACTCGATCTTGAACTCTGATCCATCAAACCCTCTTCTGGGGAAAACACAACACCACCTGTGTGCAAGCTACATGAAGTCCTGAGGGTGATGTGCACACAACCCAAGAAGGGCCTCCGGGATGCAGCCGTCGTCACGGGGCCGTCAAGGGAGACAGTGCGATGTCCTTGCTTGTCTTCACGAAACTCCAATCACCTCCCGAGTTCTGGAAAAGCTCGTGAATTCAGTTCACCAGTCCTTGGTTTTTATCTTAAGAGGATTGGGAGTAAAAGAAGAAGCAAATGGATACAGTATCTATTATTTTACAGGCTCCATTTGAAAGGGTCTGGGAGATGTCCCTGTTCGCCTACCAGAAGCCCCCAGAAGATGATGGGGTCCCAACCCGACCTCGAGGAGGCCGGGCTCCCATCTCGAGGAGGGACACAGCCTCGCTAGGGGGCAGCAGGGAGGGGAAGCAGGAATCTTTCCACGGGGTTTCGGGGAAGCTTTCTCGTAGGAAATAAATCTTCAGAAGTGAGAATTATAATTGAACCAAGTTCAGGAGAGCCAAGTGTAATTTTAGCAACAAAACTTGATGGCTCCAGAAAAGGAAGCTCAAGGAGGCCCATTAAACGGAGGAGAGATCATTGGATGAGGGCCCAGCAGGCGGCCCTCTGGGCACCAGGGAGAAAACGTCTTCGGGTGGAGGACAGAATGCGCTCCTGGGGGGGGACGGGGAGGTGGGGGTGCACTCTGAAGGCCTGAGGCTCAGACAGCTTTCATCTGAAATCTCAGGAGCCTCGAGATGCACCAAAGGTCACCCAGGGAGACGTGGCCCCTTTAATCCCCACCCTGTGTCCACCTTCAGGGGTCCGCCTTGACACCCCTGCACCCACCCAGATCAGGGCCAGGCTGAGGTCATGATCCCCTCCGAGCTGAGCAAGCCCCCACCTCACTCACAGCCTCACCCGCTGCCCTCAGCCCTGGGCCCCTCCCCTGAGGGCCTGGCCCACAGCGAGCCTGCAGCATCGCTCAGGAGACAATTCTCAGCACGAGGGGGTTTCTGTCATCAGCTTTTGGTCCAAGGCATTGGAGCGACTGATGCTGAAGCTGAAGCTCCAGGACTTTGGCCACCTGATACGAAGAGCTGACTCACAGGAAAAGACCCTGATGCGGGGAAAGATTGAGGGCGGGAGGAGAAGGGGACGACGGAGGATGAGATAGCTGGATGGCATCACCGACTCAACAGACATGAATGTGAGCAAAGTCCCGGAGTGAAGGACAGGGAGGCCTGGCGTGCTGCCGTCCACGGGGTCACAGAGTCGGACACGACTGAGCAACTGAACAACAGCAACAAAAGTGGAAGGGACCGCTTATCTTTCTTTGCTGAAGTCCTCCATTCTTGTTTTAAAGAAAGTGGACTTGAGGGAAGAAGAAAATCTCCCTACAGAGACTGTGAGTCCATTAGATAAATTACCTGTTGTCTTGTAGATTTCCTCGACATTCCAGATCTGAAGGCATCAATCCTTGACACATGGTGTACTTGTTTCCTGGGGTTTGCATAACCAGTGACCACAAGCTACAGTCCTGGAGGCCAGAGGCCCTGGTCAAGGTGCTGGCAGGGCTGTTCCCTCTGGAGACCCTGACGGAGCCTCAGCTGTGCCTCCAGGCTCTGGTGCTGCGGGCAACCCTGGCGACTCAGGTCCTTACAGGACATCCCTCAGTCCCCTCCTCCGACCTCATGTGACCTTCTCCTCTTGTGTCCCCTCTGCTCACACCTGGAGACCCCAGGGTGATTCCATCTTGAGATCTTTAAGCTCATGATGTCTGATAGACTCTTCCCAAACAAGGTCACATTCCAGCGTTCCACGTGCATGCATTTTGGGAGCATGGGCACCATCTTAGCCTCTACACTTGGCTGTATCCCTCATTCATCAATTAAACCATCACTTACAAACAGAACGTTTTCCTGGTGGCTCAGATGGTAAAGAATCTGCCTGCATACAGGAGACCCAGGTTCAATCCCTGGATTGGGAAGATCCCCCGAAGAAGGAAATAGCAACCCACTCCAGTATTCTTGTCTGGAGAATCCCATGGAGAGAGGAGCCTGGTGGGCTCCAGTCCACAGGGCTGCAAAGACTGGGACATGACTGAGCGACTGACAGTAAAGAGAGAACCAGAGTGAAGGTCCAGGGACCAGGATAGATTTTAGTAATCTGACCTCATCTCACGAATTCAGTCACTGTTGAAATGATTGCTCGTAGGGACAGGAGAGTTTTAATGATTGCACTTTACAAAGACATGTAACTTCATCACTTTGAGCTCTAGAGAACAGATCTAATGAGCCCAGAGGTCATTTTCCTGCTGTGACCTATCCTTGTATCTTTCCATGCTGAGGGGGTGCCGTCCACCACCACAGAGGGACAGCTCTTGCCTGGCCCAAGGTGACACTCAGAGGTATCACGTGCTGGATGATTGCCCCAGGGAGGCATCGCAGATGGAAATGCCATCACAGATCTGAATACCAAGCAGTGGTCTTCTTGCCTTGATACACTGATGTGTTTTCTCTTAAGGGACAGTAAGGATACGGAACTGGATATCTTTGCTTTTGCTACCAAGAGGTTCAGAGCTGAATATGTGGCTCCAATTTGGTGCTGATCCTGGTGGCTCAGACGGTAAAGCGTCTGCCTGCAATGTGGGAGACCTGGGTTTGACCCCTGGGTTCGATCCCTGGGTCAGGAAGATCCCTTGGAGAAGGAAATGGCAACCCATTCCAGTATTCTTGCCTGGAAAATCCCATGGCAGAGGAGCCTTGCAGGTTACAGTCCATAGGGTTGCAAAGAGATGGACACGACTGAAGAGCTTCACTTTCTTTCTTTCTTTCTTTCTTTCAGGACTCAAGGCCTAAAGAGCTTCTTTTCCGTCTTTTCACTGGTCTGAGTTCTGATTTCAATGGCTTTTTCTAACTGATGGTTTTATTGATTAATATATTTTCTTCTAAACTACTTCAGACTTTGTGGAGTGAATCAGGGACTGAATGAATAGCTAGCTGGCTGGCTGGTTGCATGATGAACAATGAGATGATCAGATGGATAAATAACTGGATGGATGTTTGTGTGGATGAATGATTTGGTGGGTGGATGGATGGCTTGAGGGTGGATGGTGAATGGATGAAGGATGGGTGGATGAATGGGTAGGTGGATGGGTGGGTGGATGGGTGTGTGGATGGGTGGGTGGATGGGTGGGTGGATGGATCGGTGGGTGAATGGATGGGTGGTTGGATGTATGGGCTGGACAAACAGATGGAAGAGTGGCTATCTTACAGGAAGAGGGTTATTTTAAACCCACATGGATATTTGAATAAATTTTAATAAATATTAATATCAAAAACAGAATTACAACTATTGATCTAAAGCTTGTCAAAACAGAATGTTTCCAACTGCTATAATTCATTGATTATTTTTTGCATAATTCAGATAGTTTTATCCTTGTTTTTATTTTACTGAAATTAATTTTGTGGGAATTGGGTGTTTGGGTACTAATTTTACAGCAAATATTTTGTTCAACGAATCAGCTTGACCATACAAGATTCTGCCAATTATACCAAAAATAAGCACTGGCTTTGCTTTGTAAATGCAATATTTCTACACAGACCAAGTTTTTCTAGTTAAATTTCATGAAAATGGTCACAATCCCCTTCACTGTGTGAAGTTTTATTCTTTGCCACATTTATTTTGTGTTATTTCTACCAGCAATTTTCAGTATGAAATAAATAAAATGGGCAGTCCATATGTCTCTCTTATTTTAAAAGAAAATTGTGAAAAATTCCTCTCACGTATTCTAGAGTTACTTATGGTTCAGGATTTGTTTACACTGATGCCAGATTTTCTGGTGGTTTTCTTTTGGGGGAGGCAGGGGGAAGGGGTGGTTTGTTTGACCTAAAAGCAAATCGAGGGGTTAAGACAGGGGTCGGCACATTAAGGTCAGCGGGCAGGTCGAGGGGTCCCATGTGACTTGCCGGGAGCTGAGTCCGGGGGGCTGAGCCCCAGGGGAGAAGCAGGTACCTGGTCATTCCTTGCTCATTGTGAACACAGCCAGGCCACCCCCACCAGGGCGGGTCTGGGAGGGGTGAGTCCCAGCGGCAGGAGCCGCTGACCTCTCCCCCCACCCACTTCTCCCCTCTGCGTGTCATCCTGAAGCCCTTTACCTGTCCCGGGGCCTCTCGTGGGCCCCCTCCCCAGGCTCAGAGCTCCCCCTTACCTCTGCCTGAAACTCAGCAGGCCTCTGTCAGTCTTAGACACTGATTTTTCCTGGTCTGGACCTTTCCCTGAGAACTGACATCACCCTGCTCCACACCCACACTGGCAGGGGGACTGCAGAGTGGGCTGCACACTGCTGGGAGCAGTGGTGACCGAAAGCAGCGGGGGGCGTCCCCGAGGGGGCCACTCCCCAGTCCCACCTCCCGCTCCAGACTCTCCGCTCCCTCTGCCCTGCTCCCTGCCCCTGCTCCTGCAGCACCAGAGAGCCTCTGCCTGCCAGGCCCTGTCCCCTCCCAGGTGGGTTTCTCTGGGTCCGCACTTTTCAGGGGAACCTAGAAGTCATTCTCGGGGTCTCCCGGGACTGAGACTTTATACAACAAAGCCTGCAGCAGCGTTACAGCCACAGTGGCTTTGGGTGAGCTTGGCAACTTCTAGATCAACCCAGGCTGCTGCTTTCTGGGCCCTGGGCTCTTCTGGGACAGACCCTGAACATCTGCGTGGGATGTGATCCTGGGAGAAGCTGGAGAGGGTGGGGGCACGGGGCTGGGTGGGAGGGAAGGAAGAAGAGGGCACGATCTTCCAGGGGGCACTGGGTACCCCTCCACCTTCATCCCTGACAGGGGCCACCCCCACAGAGGTCAGGCACGGTGGGCTCCAGCCCAGATGCTGGTGGCACAGGGGGTGCTGGTGGGGAGCCATGGAGAGTGGAGGCAAAGGAAGTGGCTCCCAGGGACAGTGTCAGAAAGCCCTTGACATCTGGGGGACACATGCCCTGGGCCTGAAGAGGAACAGCGTCATTGGAAGAGCCTCCTAGGCAGGGGCCTTCGTGCACAGAGAGCTGGGACGTGCAGAACGAGGAGCCAGGAGTTGGAGAGCCCCCCCGGGTCTCCACTGCATCACTGAGGAGACTTAGCAGGACCTGCACACATTTCCTTAACGTCCAGAGAGCAAGCATCACCAGCTCTGAGGGTCACAAGGCCTGCTTTGCAACCAGGTCAGAAGCAGCCATAGGCAAAGAGGGGGCAGACGGGGGCTGCCTGTGCCAATAAAGCTTTATTCACACAAAGGCAGCGGCAGGCCAGGGCCTGCGCAGGTCTGCCCTGGAGACCTTGGGGCTCACCCAGGGAGCAGTGGAAAGAGGTCAGTGCTTCCTCCAGCTCTCGGAAGGGGAAACCAAGAGTCACTGGGACATGGGCCCCCAGGGAGCTCCGGACTGCATCAAGGGCGCCCTTGCTGTGCGACGACCTTGGTGGTTATTAATCACGGGGATGAGCCTAGCAGCAGAAACCTGGCCTGGGGACAGCGCTGGGACAGCCCAGCGCGGCGCTCGGGATGAAGAGGACAGAGTGAGTGCAAAGAATGAAAATGTATCTTCCCCTCTTTCTTCATCTCCTCTCAGGCCTGTCAGGGTGTAAAAGGCGGTCGGGTGCGGCACCTCTGATTCACGGCTGGGCGACTCTCCTGCGGAGCTCCCTAAATATTATGTAGCCAGTTTTGACTTGGAAATGCAGCATTTGAAATATCTTCACTTGACCAAGAGGCCCCCAGTGACATTAGAATAATGATGATGGCATACTTTGCATTTCACTGAGAAGTGCCCTGGAATAATACCGCTCACGTTGGTCTGGCCCGAGATGGTGATTTAGGACTGAGGCTCCAACTGGGGAGAGATGGCGGCGGGCCTCCGTCTCCCTCCCCATCAAAGGCCCAAGAGGAAGAGTGTTTCATTTTTACCGCGGCTTTTCCGTCTTCAGGGAGCCTTATTTCTACTGTACATGTTTTCAGAAACCCTGCTGTGGGCTAGATTTATGGGGCAGAGAGAAGCCCCTGGGAGCGGGAGCGGGGACACCTGACCCGCCGGGTTTCGCCCGTGGCTGAGCCGAGCACACGCTCCCCTCTGACGTTCGCTTGGCCGAAGCCTCTCCGATACACTACGAGGCTGGAGTCGGGGTCCCAAGACTGCAGACCAGGCGTGAACCACTCTCTGGTCCTCCCTTTGGGGGCCAGACGTGCGCTTCACTTCTCCACCGCTTCGTCCATTCCTTTCCTCAGCACCCTTTCGGCACGCATGGCTGATCCGGGCATGGGGCTCCCGGGGCTGAGGAGCGTGCCCACCTCCGCTGGCCCGACCCAGCCCTGCAGCTGACCCAGCGGGAGAAGCCGGCAGCTCCCGGACAGACGGACAGTGCCCGGACAGATGGACAGTGGCTGGTCCGGCAGGAAGGTCGGGTAGGGAAGGGGATGGGAACACAGGGCCACGTGGATAACCAAGGTCTTCCTGGAGGCAGCCCTTGAACCCAAGGCAGGAGGGCTGAGGGTGCAGACGGGTGACGCACAGGCAGCAAGGGAGCAAGTGAGGTGGGGTGTGCTCGACACAGCAGGGAGAGGTGGGGAGGGACCCTGAGCACAGAGGGACCCTGGCCTCAGGGGCTCCTTGTGGGGGGATCTGGAGGTTATCAGAGATGACCGGGCCCACGGCAGGTCTGGAGTCTCTTGGCCGTGACATTTTACCAGGGGCCTGAGGCTGAGGCATATGTGGATGTTCTGAGGACACTCCCCCGGACGCAGCCCCGTGTCTGGAGAGCTGGCATCACAGGAGGTCGAGTCGGTGGTGAGTCCCCAGCCTGGGAGGGAGCAGCCTTTGCACCCACAGCAGCCAGATGCAGAGGGAAAACTCTAGGCTCCCCCTCCCCTGGAGCGGAAGGATAGTGTCTGGGAGGACCACGCCTTGCTCTGCGAACAGGACCCCAGGGCGCAGGCAGGGCGCAGGCAGGGTGTCGGCAGGGAGCTGGCAGGAGGCAGCCACATCCTGGAGCCTGGGTCTTGGGGGGCCCTCCAGGACCTGGGACCTCTGACACTGAGCGGGTTCTTCCCCAGGCTCGGGAAAGGAAGAGGGTGATTGGAAAAGGGAAGGACTAGGAGGGAGGGAGTCAAGCCGTGTGCAACCTCAGTGAACAACACCCCTGTTCCCTGTCCGTCCTCTGCCGCCTTTGCAGGGAATCTGGGTCCGTGACACAGCTGAACTTGGAGGGTCCTTCTGCCCAGGGGCCACAAGGTGCCACCCCGGGTTTCCCCACCCACCACCCCCTCCCAGCAGTGCCCGAGCAGTGGTTAGGAGTGGTGCCCCGGTGGCCACCTGGCTGCAGGAGGTGGACGGTGGCCCGCAGCCCTTGGCGGCGAGTGCCTGGTCCTGGGAGGTGGGGGGCCTCGGGTGGGTTTGGCCTGCACTGTGTCTGCAGGGGGCTTCCTCTCCCCCAGAACCCATCCCTCCCTCTCGAACAGAGGCAAGGTTGCCACAGAACGGAGCCTGAGGAGATAACGGAGGCACGGGCCAAGGGGAAGGAGCGATCTGACAACTGGGGGGAGACACTGCAGCATCCGTGGCATGGCAGGTCCCTGCACACATTCCAGAGACTCCCAAAGCAGCAGGGACAGGGAAGGCCTCACGTGAACATGGCAAGGCTGCCCTGTGGAGCGGCCTGGGCCCTGGAGCTACCCGGCCAGGTATCAGGAGGGCTGGGCGGGCAGGTGTGCACCCCAGAGCTTTGCGTCCCACTGCTCTGCGGCCTCAGCATCCCGCCCGGGCCCCGCGAGGGGCTGGGGTCTGAGAGGCAACGCCCAGGACTGCGACCCGGGGCCATGGGCCCCCCAACAGCGGGCTTACCGGGACGGGGCATCGGTGGAGCCACGAGCAGCACAGCAAACAGGAGCAGCGGCCCACATCCATCACGCGGAGTAATGAGCTGGATTTATAGAAAAGGAAACACAATACAATCCGCGTAATGGCTGTTGACAGAGATCTGGGCTGTTTTTTCTAGGATATTAAATTGACAAACAGCAAGGGTTCGCTGGGCTCCCGTCTCTGATTTGTGGGCTCCTGTCTCTGATTCGTGGGCTCCTGTCTCTGATTTGCGGGCTCCTGTAGAAAGGTGTGTGCGTGGCCGCGCCAATCAGAGAACGAGGCTGACCCGGTGGGATGTTGAGGGCCGTCCTGGAAGTATCTTGTGAACACCTCCCAGAGCCCACTCCCCAGAGGAGCAGCTCACCAAGGAAGCAGGGTGGGAACTTCACTGCTTGGTTCCCAGGGAGAACAGGCCACATTTTGAAAAATTTAATTAAGACCCAAGATCAGGTTTGCGTAATTAGATTCAGGCTGTGAGTCAGCGTGGTGATGGATGGGCAGGGCGCCATTGCTGACACCCAGGAGGTGAGACGCAGCCCCCAGCAGCCCCTACCGCCTGAATTCTGCATCTCAGGTGTGAAAAATGCTCCCAACACTCCTGCTTTGTTTTAGGTTGGTTTTTAGTCTCGGAAGAATGTCCACTGGGTGCAAGCAACCTACAGAGGGAGAGGGGGAGGGGAAAACGTGGATCGTTCTTCCTGACCACCTCCCGCGCTCCCTTGGTCCCCTCCACACTCAGGTCTGTCCTGCAGAGCACCCTTGTCCTGGCAGGAGGCAGCCTGGAGGTCCAAGAGTCCCCAGGGGGACTCTGGGCAGGGTGTGGAGATGGGCCGCTTGCCTGGAGGACCCTCCATCCGCAGATAACAGAGACTTAGCAGGAGAGATCCAGTTAGATGGGAAATTATTGCTTCCACCGTAATTTACTTAAGGAAATGGAAAAGATGATTGAAAGACCCTGGTGAGGGGGTGAGTTTTGAAGGAAACAGGAAGATGGCATCTGGTCTTTTTAAAAAAGAAAGAACACGTGTCCGTGAGAAGGAAGAGGGACAGGGCCGAGTCACCAGCGGGAGGGGGGGGGGGGGAGGGGCAGGAGGGCAGAGATGGACCGGCCTCGGGACAGCAGAGGCTCCCTGTCCACCGGGAACCTGCCTCCCTGGGAGCAAGGGCTCTGAGAAGCCACGGGGCCCAGAGGAAGCCTGTGCTAGGGTTCGGAGCCCTTCCCAATGGCTCGGGGCTTGTGCAGCTTTGGGAAGCCTGATGGGCACATCTCAGGAGGAGACAGCAGCTGTGATCAGCTTCACGGGAGCAGCGAGAAAGGATGTGAGCAGAGACACTCTCCCACCGAGTTCACAGGACAGGGAGAGGTGAGCTGAGAAAGGCAGGCTGGGAGCCTGTCCAAACCCCTCTGACCCAGCGAGCTTCAGAGTCACCCACGTCTGCCCCCAGGTAAACCGAGGCCAGTCTGAGAAGTCTGACAGGGCTCAGGGACAGATGGCTTTTAGAAACAGTCTGTGAGAGTCTGCAAATTAAAGACCTGTATGCAATTAAAAATCAACCAAAGGGGTCCTTTGTTGCAGCCATTCTCTGACCCCAGCAGGAGGTGGAAGGAATATCATCCTTTGGAGCAGGCACCTACAGGAGGCCTTTTAAGGTCAAGTGGCCACTAACCCTAGGAGTCCTCAGAAAGTGTCTGGCGAGGAGGCTCCACAATGGACCTGGCCTTTGCAGACCAAAGGGCCTCCCAAGAGCCTGAGGGATTGTTTCAGCCGGCGGGTTAGACGCGCACTCTGAAACAGCACTTAACCCACAGCGGTGCTGAACAGAAGCCCTGAGCTGGCGTTTCCACACTTGATTCACCCCCAAGCGCCCTCTCCGAACCTCTGGGCTGACCCTCCCCTCTCTCTCCTTCTCTCTCTCGCCCTGCGCTGCCTTCCTGTCCGGGCAGGATCCCTCAGCCCCTCTCAGAAGCAGGCCCTTGCCCCTGCTTTGGTGGGAATCATGCCGGACAGGCCCACACTTTGACCACAAACTCCAACCTGACAGGAGAGCTGGTTGGTCACACACTCCCTCCACTGGAGCGGACGGGGCGGACTCCACCAATGCCGGGAGCAAGGCCCCTTCACAGCCTCAGGGCGGAGGAGGCTTCGCAGGAGGCAGGAAACCCCTGGTGGAGAGCATGAGCTTCCTTCCAGAAAGAAGCCCGAGGAAGCCACCTCCCCACTCCTGAGCACGCTCGGTTGCAGGGTGATTTATGGTTGTATTATTCCTAAATCTCCTCACAGATGTAAACAGGGTGACTGTGCCTCCGTAAGATATTAATAACTTAATGCGTCTGTGTAATGGATAATGGAATCTCCGCAGGGGCCCAATGTGATGTTACAACCTGGTGATTCGATGACTGTTATCACAGACACACACACACACACACACACACACACACCCCCAGCGTGCTCTGCAGGAACTAGTCCTGAGCACGAACAGGGTGGTCCCAACTCACTCTTCCTTCCAGGATCTAAAGAGCCAGGGCGGAAGCCCCCCTGCGGGCCCCCGGGGAGGGGGCGCTGCGCACTTGTTCTCTCCTCTCCCTCCTCCCAGGAAGCTCCCAGGCCTCTGCACAGCCCCCAACCCCGTCCTCAGCTGGAGATGGGCCTTCGTGTGTCCCCAGCGTGGACCGACCTCCTCTCCCTGCAGACAGTGGAGCTGGACAAGCCCCCACATGCTCCCCCTCAGAGCACTGGGCCCCGACACTCTGAGCTGCTAATGGGTGACCCCAATCCCCCACCAAACACCCAGGAACTAGGAATGTGGCTGTGTTTGGAGATGGGTTTTGAAGACACAAATAGGTTACAGTGAGGTCATGTGGGTCCTGATGCTCTGGTGGGGGGGTCCTTATACAAACAGGAGGTCAGGACGCCAACGTGCACGAGGTGTCCTGGGCACGGGGCACCCACGTGAGGAAAGGGCGTCAGGATGCCGACGGGCACGGGGCGCCCACGTGAGGACAGGGCGTCAGGACGCCGACGGGTACGGTGCGCTTACATGAGGACAGGGCGTCAGGACGCCGAGGTGCACGGGGCGCCCACGTGAGGACAGGGCGTCAGGACGCCGACGGGCACGGGGCGTCAGAACACAGACGTGCACGGGGCATCCATGTGAGAACAGGGCACAATCCTTAACCTCAAGCAAGAGGGTGTCAGGAGAGGGGGTGTCTTTGGGCAGTGACCAGGTCACGAGGGTGGGCACCCACAGCGGGATTAGTGTCCCGTGTCCCATGGGAAGGAGATGGCAGGTGCCCCTCTCCCTCCGCACGAGAGGACAGCACCCTTTCCCAGCACTGCATCTGCTCGGGGTCAGCCCCATCCCTGCACTTCACACCACTGCCCGAGCAGAGACGTTAGGGATCTATGTTCTGTGCCTCCCTCCTCACCGAGGGGGTGTGCACTCAGGTCCAAGGGGCCGTCTCCACTCTCAGGAACCTACAGGCCACAAGCTGGTCCCCCGTGATCACCAAGTCCTTGTCTCCGCAGGGCCAGGAGGGGAAGCGGGCCGCAGGGCCATCTGATGGTCTCTGGCTCCATCCAGGCTAAGCCGGGGGGGAGGTGGACTCACCCCCCTCTCCTCTCAGGGCCTCGGGCTCTGCAGAGCCAGGCGGCAAGGACCCAGCCAGGGCTCTGCATGTCTGCACGCCCCCCCTCACCCCGAGTCTCGGGACTCGCCTCCCCCACCCCCCTCTCTCCCACCTCCTGCCCACATGCGTGAGGACATGAACGCGCATGCTTTCCGCGGCCTTCTCTTGTTTTCTCCTGTTTATTTGTGAGCTGCCGTGTGAAACAGTTACAGTTCAGATTTCTGCTGTGGATAAACAAATACAGAAAATTAGCAGATGTGTTTTGCAGATGCACTTCACAAAAATAACCTCCTCCCAATGAGTAGGAGCGTCGGGAGGCTGAGTGGTGCGGGTCCCTGAGCACTGCTGGACGCCCTTCCCGGCTTTGATGAGAGGAACCTGAGGAGGGCCAAGGACCAGCCAGGCCGGAGCTGGTGGCGGAGCATGCTGTGGGCACGTGAGATGATGTCCGAGGGGGGACAGAAGCTGAGGACCGGTGGGACAGGAGGGCAGCAGCCACGGCCTCGGGGCTGTGGCTGGATCAGTGGCCGCCAGGTCCCCTGGGGCCCCCGGGGTAGGGGAGATGGGTGTCAGGGCATCCGGGGGACTCGGGTCAGCAGATCTCTGACCCCAGGAATGCAAGCAGGGGTAAGAGCCTGAACGCATCCCTGAGGAGGCAGGACACGTCCCCTGAGACACACAGCCCCGCGGCAGGACGTCCCCAGTTCAAGATGCCGCAGACCATGGGCAGCTAACCTCACAGTCCTGGGAGATGAGGGACACGGAAGGGGGGTACCTGGACACACACACACACACACACACACACACACACACACACACACACACCTGCACGCAGAAATGCAGTCCCCTGTTTGTGTGCACACACACACACGCACACACTAGTTCACCCACAGCCTCCACGGTGTCCTGCGGGTGGTGAGTGAACAGAGCCTCCTTCACATGCAGACCTGGTCCTGGGAGGAAGTGCTCGGTACAGATTTTATTTCTTCTTCCATGAAAGGATCACAGCCTCCCAGGGATAATTTAATTTGCCTTTTCTTTCAGGAGTGACTGCTACACAGAGGAGCCTTTCTTCTCGTCTAATTTTACCCCCAAATGAAATAAAAGACTCAATATTAGAACTGCTTCAACCCCATCTCCCAATACCTGGGGAGAGACAGGAACGGTCCAGGCCTTCTGTTTAGGAGTTAGGGGGTGGGGTCCGAGGAAGCAGACGAAGGACACAGAGGGATGGGGAGGGGGTCCAAGGGAAGGGGGAAGATTCAGGGACGGAGGGAAATTCAGGGACAGAGGATCAGTCCCAGGGATGGGGTGGGGCTCAGGGAGGGGGGAGATCCAGGGATGGAGGAGCAGGCCCAGAGATGGGGTGGGACTCAGGGATGGAGAAGGGGCCCAGAAGTAGGGTGAGGGCCCAGAGTTTGGGTGGGGGTCCAGCGATGGTGGGTGCTCTTGGGGTTCCCACGTACTCTGGGGACCACCTGCCTGCCAGGTGTGAGCCCGTGTAAAGGAAGGGGGCTCTGGATGCCTTCTCCATGCTTGCGAGGGAAGGAGGCTGCCGCAGAACCCACTCCAGAGCGCCAGCAGCCGGCCGCTTTCAGCCGAGATCTAGCAGACGGGATCGGACCTAACAGGCTCCAGGTGACACCCGGGGTTTGTACTGAGCGCCGGCTCTCCTGGAGTCTGGAGTTTGGGTGCCGGCCAGGTGAGACCAGCTCTGGGACACACCCCGGGGCAGGAGCCTCTGACGGGCTCCCCTGGCAGACAGCACTTCACTCGTGAGGTCACAGCTCAGCACTGGGTGCTGAACACGTCCTGGGAGGCTCTCCTGGCCAGACCCTGGGTGCCTGCCCTGGTCCACGGGCTCCGGCTGTGCACCTGCCCTTTGCTGACCTTGGTCTGGCTGGTTGTCCTGACACATCTTAGCTGTGAGGACTGCACACTGCGTCTTACAGGTCCTTCCAAGAAATCATGGAGCCTAGGGGTGGTCCTGGGGACCCTGACACGTGCTTCAGGGGCTCAGAGAAAGATGACAAGATTCCCTAGAGGATGAAGCCCCGGGCCAGCCGCTTGGGGTGAACAATGGCAGGTGGCGAGGCTCTCCTCGGTGGGTCCTCCTGTGTGCCCACGGGCTGATGGCAGGCGGCGAGGCTCTCCTCGGTGGGTCCTTCTGTGTGCTCACGGGCTGATGGCAGGTGGCGAGGCTCTCCTTGGTGGGTCCTCCTGTGTGCCCACGGGCTGATGGCAGGTGGCGAGGCTCTCCTTGGTGGGTCCTCCTGTGTGCCCACGGGCTGATGGCAGGTGGCGAGGCTCTCCTCGGTGGGTCCTCCTGTGTGCCCATGGGCTGGCCAGCCCCGGGGCCTGGGCTGCCGTGCGTCTCATGTCTGTGATCCCAGGGACTTTGCGCAGGTCTGCAGCCTGCTGTTTCCTTTAACATTGTCTAGAAACAGTGATAGACTCCAAAATCACTGTGGACAGTGACTGCAGCCATGAAATTAAAAGAAGCTAGTTGCTTATAAGAAAATCTGTGACAAACCTAAGACAGCGTATTGAAAAGCAGAGACATCACTTTACCAACAAAGGTCCATCTAGTCAAAGCTCTGGTTTTTCCAGTGGTCATGTATGGATATGAGAGCTGGACCATAAAGAAGGCTGAGTACTGAAGAATTGATACTTTTGAATCGTGGTGTTGGAGAAGACTCTGGCGAGTCCTAAAGGAAGTCAGCCCTGAATAGTCACTGGAAGGACTGATGCTGAAGCTGAAGTTCTAAAACTTTAGAGCCGACTCATTGAGAAAGACCCTGATGCTGGGAAAGATTGAAGGCGGGAGGAGAAGGGGACGACAGAGGATGAGATGGTTGGACGGCATCACCGACTCGATGGACATGAGTTTGAGCAAGCTCCGGAAGACAGTGAAGGACAGGGAAGCCTGGCGTGCTGCAGTCTGTGGGGTCGCAAAGAGTCGAACACGACTGAGCGACTGGGCAACAACCCAAACATTTGCACTCATCATTCAAACTCTTAAAGGCATAACTTTAACAGCTGCTTAAGGATCTTCAGAGTATAACTGATGGTGTTGCTGGCCATTCATTCTTCTAACAAAAATCATATTTTCCGGTGCTGTTTTTGTGGAAAATAAAGTGGCCAGTCCAAACCCTACTGTCCCGGGTGCACGTCCAGGGATGGGAAAGATGACAAACAGGTGGACAGAGAGGATGAAACGGAATCATGAGACAGACGTAAACCAGAAAACACCGAGGCCACTGGCCACATCTCCTGCTAAGTGTCAATGGAATTAGTATCTTTGTGTGAACATCTCTGAGTTCATCTCAGACCACGTCCTGAAGATGAATTCCCAGACAAGAAATCACTGGCAGAGAAGTGTGAGTGTTTATGGCTCGACACACACTGATCCGGCAACTCGAGCAACTTTTCACTCTCCAGAGGCCTCTCCAGGTCAGCAGCTCCAGGCTGAGAGCCCACTTTGCTGTTTTCACCTGGGTCTCGGGGTTCCTCTGGGCCTGGGGGTGCACGTTTACCCCAGGTGCCCACCATAGTCTCTGCTGCAAGAGGACACTGCTTTGGTCTCACAGAGTCACAGTTCTCCGTGGGGTGGGGGTGGGGGCAGGGTGGGACCCCCCCCCGGGGACCCCCCCAGAAGGAAGCAGCATCCACGTTCCCTGTGCTCCGAATCCCAGCCCTGAGGCCCCTTGATTTCCCTGGGAGAGGACCCCGACAAGGATCAAATGTCCTCCTCTCAGGAGCGGATGGGCACCTTTCTGCGTCCCCCGTGTTCCTTACGCGGTGAAATAGCCCCTGCCTGCCTTTTCTCCTTTGTGCTCACGTAGCATCGCTTGATCTTACCGCGCGGAAGTGCCGCTGATGGACACGTGTGCCGACAAGCAGATCGCAGACCCCTCCCCGGCTGCCCCCGATCTCCGCGTGCGGCTTCATCAGCATCCTCGAGGAGGCACGTGCGTGCGCCGGGCGTTCTCCCTGAAGTGACTTCTATAAGGAAAACATAATTTACGGGGCGCCTCGCCCCCGCTGTTTGATGTTCACGAGTACGCTGCCGTCTCTCTGTCGCAGCATCTGAAAGCGTCCCAAGGCTCGTCGCCATCGGAGTCTTGTAGAGCAGACGGGTGAGCCTGTGATGAGCTGGGGCCCCGGCGCTGTCTCCCCCGGCGCTGTCTCCCCCGCGGATGCGCGGTTTTGGAGGACGCTCCCGGAGCTGCACCTCATGAGTCCCAGGGCAGCCGCACGCCCAGCTCACCCCTTTCCTGCTCGCCCGCCTCCCTCTCCTCCTGCACAAACCTCCCCTCCCGTCCCGGCCCAAAGCAGTCCGTGTGGCACGGAGAGCTGGTTTCTCATGGCCACTCCGTTAGGGGCATCAGTAAAGATTCCCACCTGCTGCCCCCGGCCTGCTCACGGTGACCCCGTGGGGAAAGTCCACCCATGGGAGCCCCTGCCCTGGCCCTTCTGGCCCCCTGAGAAGAAACGCTGATCGACAGAGAGGCAGGGAACGTGGGCCTCCAGGCAAGGTTACCGGCTGAGAACTGTCTCCATCCTCTTGAAAATGTGTGTGAACTTGGCTTCCCGTAATTCAGCCGGGTTGACTTAAAGGTTAAAGAACAGCCTTTGTCCCAAATCTGTTGGTAAATCCTGGGACAATGCGGTCCACGTTTGCAGCCCCTGGGTGTGGGCTTGCACTCTGCCACGTGCTGTGGAATCCGCCAGCTCCGGTTTCCAAAGTGCAGATCCGAGGCCCATCCGTGGTCTACATGGAGTTCCTCCAGCTCGGCCTCGAGACACGGGGTCGGGCGGGCCGCTGTCTATGGTGGGCCCTCCCGAGTGCTGCAGGCCTGCGGCTCCCTTGGTCTCTTTCCCTGGGAGCCAGTGGCGCCCTCCAAGTCTCTCCTTCTAATTGTATTTATTCATTTATTTTTGGCCGTGCTGGGCCTTCACTGCTGCCTGTGCCCTTCTCCAGGTGCAGTGCAGGGGCTTCTCGTTATGGGGCGTCTCTCGTCATGAAGCACAGGCTCTGGGATGGGCGGGCTGAGGAGTTGTGGCTCACAGGATTAGCTGCTCCACCGCATGTGGGAGCTTCCCCGATCAGGGATCGAACCTGTGTCCCCTGCTTTCGCAGGCAGGTTCCTAACCCCTGGACCACCGGGAAAGCCCACCCTCCAAGTCTGGATGACCCAAGGTGTATGCAGACATTGCCGCTTGTCCCCCGGGAGGGAGCAGACCAGTCCCAGCTGAGAGCCCTTTCCGGGGGCATCACCTCCTCCCCCGGGAGGGAGCAGACCAGTCCCAGCTGAGAGCCCTTTCCGGGGGCATCACCTCCTCCCCCGGGAGGCAGCAGACCGGTCCCAGACCCTTTCCGGGGGCATCACCTCCTCCCCTGGGAGGCAGCAGACCGGTCCCAGCTGAGAGCCCTTTCCGGGGGCATCACCTCCTCCCCTGGGAGGCAGCAGACCGGTCCCAGCTGAGAGCCCTTTCCGGGGGCATCACCTCCTCCCCTGAGTGGGGGTGCAGCTTGTTCTGCCCTGGCTCCTGGCCGTCCCCCCACGCCTGCGTCCTGGGGCCTTGCCACCTCGGTGGCATAGCTGGGTCGAAGCCATCCCGGGTCCCAGCACAGGCCCCGGGCCAGGAGTGCCTGACCGGCACCCGGCACGTCCCTCCCCTTCATGCATGCCCCCCCCCTTTCCTCCGTGTAGCTCCACCCGCACCCAGAACTGCTCAGGCCGCTCCCGGCATCTCACAGGCACCCACTGCAGCCCCCAGCTCCCCTCGCCTGTCTGCATCCCCCCGACCCTGGACAATCTTGGGAAGAGACCCCGGCGAGAGGTCTGGGCCAGACTACGGGGCTGTGAGGAGAGGGGCCTGGGTCCCCAGCCTGTGTTCCTGTGGACACAGTCAGTGAGGGCCTCAGGGGGAGTTCCCTGGGGGTTTCACATTGTTGGGGGCTTCCCTGATGGCTCAGATGGTAAAGAATCTGTGCGCAAGCCAGGAGACTTGGGTTCGATCCCTGGGTCAGGAAGACCCCCTGGAGAAGGGAATGGATACCCGCTACACTATTCCTGCCTGGAGAATCCCATGGACAGAGGGGCCTGGTGGTCTACAGTGCATGGGGTTGCAAAAGAGTTGGACACGACTGAGAAACTACCAATTCCGCTTCACATTACTAGGTACTTACCCATTAACCACTCCCCCCTGCTCCTGAATTACCACCTCAGTCCCCCTGCAGATTCAATGACCGTCCCTCTTAAAGGTGAGGAAGGGGCAGCCCCATGTGGTCCCACTGCCCAGAAAGGGAGGAGCCAGGCTCAGGGGGCTTCGTCATCCCTTCCTTCCTCCGCGCCAGCCGCTGGGCGCAAGCCCCGAGCCCCAAGTCCTGAGCCACGTTCAGGGCCACCCCTCACAGGACACTCTCCGCTGTGTACGTGGTGGGCAGAGCAGTCCTTTCCGCCTCAACACAGCTCCGGGTTCTGTCCCCGCAGCCTCGTGAGCTGGGCTGTGCTCTGCAAACGCGGGAAGACCCCTCCCACAGAGAGAGGCACGTGTGACCTCAGGGTGGAGCGGCCATTCTGCTCTCCCCAGCTGCCCCAGAGAAGGGGCCGGACCGACCGGCCAGCCGCTCCTGGTGGGGCCAGGTGGCTGCGGGGGAGGAGGGAGAGGCTGAGGCCAGGGCGGGAGGGGGACCAGCGCTGCCCTCCAGGAGCCCCCCACCCAGGCCGTCACCCGCCCTCTCCATGTCTCTGGGGGCCTCGGGGGTCTCGTGTCTGGTGCCAGGTTGTTGGGAGCATTGGCTGTGGGTAGTTTGGGGCTGGCGTACACTTTTTTAATGTAAATAAGCAATAGTCATAAAAAGGAAAATTGCATTTGCTCTGAGCGGGCAGGAGACGCATGTGAGTCAGAGTGAGGGATGCTCCGGGCGCACAGCTCCAGCCCAAGAAGACCGACGCTCGGTGGCTTTTTCCCGGGGCCGTGCTGGGCAGAGCTGTGTGTCTTCAGCCACCAGCGCGAACAATTACGCTCATTAATGAAAGCCGGCCGGGACCCTGCTCCTGGGGCCAGCACACTGCGGCTACCAGCCGCGTCCTCAGTGCTCCAGACCTGCGGATCCACCCAGAGCCCCAGGGATGCCCGGGCGAGGGGTGGACCAGGGACTCCAGTGCCCACAGCCCCCCAACTCAGGTCTCGGGGCCGATGAAGGAACGTGTCCTACACCACGTGCTGAGTGGGGGCTGGTCTTCCCCCAGGACCTCGGGGCTCCCGAGATGAGTGTGAGCAGCAGGTGCTGAGGCCGGTCCCAGGGGCCTCTGCTTCTCTGAGTTCCTTCCCAGACCCGGGACGTCTTTCCGCTGGGAAGCTCAATGCTGGGTTCTAAAAATTTACACGATTAATCATAAATTTCCACCACTGATTTTTTTTTCTTAAATAAGCACTCAAATTTATGGGTAATCATGAAACTCTCCCATCAGATATGAGTCAGAGCCACAGAGACGATGAAGCAGGAATTCTAATGTTTAATGAAACGGCTGACCCCGACTGAGAAATAAAAACCGGGTGCTGTCCTACCTACACATCCCATGAGGAGCCTGTCTCCTCGGATTCCCGCGAACGGCCTCCGTCCTGTGAACGCTGTGGGCAGCCCAGAGGCTCGCATAAGTCCCCACCCCAGTCAGCTGAGGCTTCTCGAGGGGCAAAGAAGGGGCCCGAGGGTCAGTGGTGTCCTTCAAGGCAGAGGGCCTGTGACCTCAAATCAGGACCTTGACCCTCACCCAGATCCTCCCCCAGTATATGGGGTCTTCAGTCTCCTTTAGCTGAGTGTATTAGTCGGGGGTCTCCTGGAAAACAGACCAGCAGGATATATACACAGAAAGAGGTTTATTACAGGAACTGACTGAGACATCCCAAGATGTGTAGTCTGCAAGCTGGACAGCAGGGCAGCCGGGGGCTTAGTTCTGGTCCAAGCAGAGGCTGAGAACCAGGAGCCCAGGGGCAAATCTGAGCTGGAGGCAGGAGAGGATGGATGTCCCAGCTCAGGAGACGGTGGGCGCTCCCCTCCTCCCCCTTTGGGTCCGTGCAGGCCCTCGATGGATTGGATGAGGGCCCCACATTGGGGAGGACCGTCTGCACTACAGACAGACATGCCTAGATTGATGTTTAACCAGATACCTGGACACTTGGGGCCAATCTGACACGTAAAATTAGCCATTACACGGGCCTCCAGCCCGGGATCCTCACCACACTCAGCTCAGACTGGCCTTGGGGACAGCACGGTCCTCGTGGCCGGAGGGCTCTGCCCTGGGCTCCTGTCCCACAAGCTCCACACCAGACACAGCTTGTGCCACTCACGCAACCCGAGATGGTGTGATGGGAGGACCCTCCCCACCCCGAGAGTTCACGGACACCCAGAAGCCCGTATGGCTTCCCTGAGAAACAAAGACGGCATGATGGACAGGATGGCCAGTGGGATTAGCAAGTGATCGTCTCAAGGGCTGGTGGGAGACGGGTCGGGTCCGTGTCAGCATCCTCCACACTAACCCACACGTGTGTGAACACAGGCAGCAAGGGTGCGTTTGCTGGCTCTGTTTCAGATGTCATCGGAGATGTTCCCTCTGAATAATCCAGGAGCAGAGCCACTCTGCACGGGACTGAGAAAGCCCCCGGCCAGTGCTGGGGAAGTGCGTGCAGGCACGTAATGAAGAGCAGGGTGTGACTCCGCAGATTCACGGGAGGATCGCGGAGCTGACCTGGGTCTGCATCACCACCCGCTTTCCCAGGCGTTAAAGGCTGGCTGCCAGGGAGATCGGGTCCTCTGTCAGAGCCAGCCCAGGACTGAGAGTCACAGCCTGGGCCGGCCCAGCCGAGGCCCCTCCAGATGCTCGTGCACACCTCCCTGTGTGGTTTAGTCGCTCAGTCCTGTCCGACTCTGCGACCCCACGGACCGTAGCCCGCCAGGCTCCTCTGTCCATGGGATTCCCCAGGTGAGAGTACTGGAGTGGGTTGCCATGTCCTTCTCCAAAAGCTCAGCTGAGGCAGCCTGAATTCTAGAGGTTGGAGTTCACTTGAAGGGCTATTAAATCCAGGCAACGCAGCACAAACCCCCTGCATCCTTTCCAAATCTAAACACCGAGATCAGCAGCCAGCTCTCCGTGACCGAGAATCCTCCTCTCTCCCGGCTCCTGCAGTCCTGGACCACGCCTCCCTCTGGGGGCTTTGTCCCCCCAGCCTGGACCACCACCCGTCCTTAGCAGGGTGGATGCCCTCCACTGCCTGGCCCAGGGATACCCACATGTGCATAAGCAGCTCTTTTTCTACCCTAGCTGTGAGGGCAGACAGCCGCAGATGCAGCGGCTGGCTGGTCACTCTGTCCCTGCTCTGCCCATCACTGGCTGTGTCCTTCAGCCTGGCCTCTAGCTTCCTGAGTCTGGGGTGCTTCTCTGTAGATGAGCCAATGGCTCTGACCTCAGAGGGCCCTGAGTGCAGTGGGGGCAGGAGTGTTGGGGGGTCCAGACACGACAGAGGCCTAGCCCAGCGGAATCCTGAAACTGGGGGGTGGAGGGGGCAGTCCACCTTGCCAGGTATGCAGAACCGGATAATGGGGCACAGACCAGGAGCCTGGCCAAGGGTGTGGGGAGGGAAAAGGGGGCATGACTGTGCACACGAGTCCGGGGGCCCTCAGGGAACAGACTACTCAATGCGGAGAATGTGGGTGCGTCTGTGGCTCAGAGGTGCGGCCGTGCCTGGTGATCCAAGGGTCCTGAGCAGAGGGGCCACCTCCCCGCCCACCACACTCCACTGCCTGAGGACCACCCGCCCTCCAGTGTGGAGAGGCACCTGCCCTCCGGGGGCTGGAAATGAAACGGAGGAGGTGGGCAGGGGCGGGACTTCCCAGGGCGGACAGGCTGGGCCTTATGGGTCTTCCCCGAGACCACTGGACTGGCCAGCTTCCCCTCCCGCTGCCACCCCCGTGACAGTTTGCCCAGCACCGGGTGATGAGACACCATCATCCCCACACTTATTTTTGCCTTCTCCATCTATTTTGGGAAGCGGAGTCTTAGATCAGCAATTAGAAATGTCACTTGTACTTTGGGAAGGGGGGGCATTTGCAAAGTCTATAATTGAGAATAGTAATCAAACTCGCTGACAACTTCAATGGTATGAAAATGGTAATTAATTGTAAATTTTTGATGGAATGTATAATATTTATCTATTTTTGAACTTTTTCCTGATCAGCAACAAGCTCTGGTGTCTTACTTCCTTTTTTTATCTGATTTCTATAGTTAGCGTCTTTATTGTCTTTTCATTAAAAGTTTCCATGGGAAAGGAGGGAGCTGCTGGAGAATGAACGGCGGGGTCAAGGAAAGCTTCGGCGTCTGA
The DNA here is from genome assembly GCA_024291935.2 of Okapia johnstoni. NCBI lineage: Eukaryota > Metazoa > Chordata > Mammalia > Artiodactyla > Giraffidae > Okapia > Okapia johnstoni. The sequence goes on along the minus strand of CM044320.1, from coordinate 1,783,044 downwards.
TCGGGGGGACTGTGGAACAGGCACACGTTGCTCTCCGGGGTTGGGGGCTTCGCTGGAGTGGGGTTGGTGAGGAGAGGGAGTCTGGAGATGGGAGAGCAGCCTGGGGTTCACCCAGACCCCGCGGCCGGGGAGCCCGAGCGAGGCAGACGTTCACACATCCAGATTCAGGCCGCCCCAGATTAGCACCTGCCTTCCACCGCTCCAGCCCTTACAAGCCTGTCTGTCACTACAGGTCGGTCACTGTGCAGGTGACAAAGCCACATCTGATGTGCTGTCAGGCAGCTTGGTGGCTGCAAAAGCAACAGACTGGGGGGTTTAGACAACAGAAGCTGATTCTCTCCAAGTCCTGGAGTCCGGAATCCGAGCTTCTGATAGGAGCAGGGCTGGTCCCTCCCGAGGCCTCCCCTGGGTGTGTAGATGGGTGTGTCCTTCCTGTATCCTCACGTGGTCCCTCTGTGTGATTCTGGGTCTTGATCATAGGTGTTTGTTCAATCGTGTCCAACTCTTTGCCCCTCCATGGACTGTAGCCCACCAGGCTTCTCTGTCCATGACCTTTTCCAGGCAAGAATATTAGGAGTAGGTTGCCATTTCCTACTCCAGGAAATCTTCCCGACCCAGGGATGGAACTTGCATCTCTTTTGTCTCCTGCATTGCAGACAGGTTCTTTACCGCTGAGCCACTTGGGAAGCTTCTGGGTCTTGATCACCTATCTCTATAAGAAGCCCAGTCATGTTCAGGGTCCACCTCTGTGACCTCACTTTACTTTAAGTACCTTTTAAAGACTCTGTCTTCAAAATGCAGTCACATTCTGAGGTCATGGGGGTTAGAAGTTCAACACGCAAACCTGGGAGGACACTGCTCAGCCCATAACGGAGGGCAGGGGCCAGCAAGCTCTGAGATGCTCATACCCCCTGAGCAGCCGGTGGGACCCCAGCAAGGCTGCCTCGGTCCTGCTGCGGCACAGTCAGGGAGGAAGGCCTGAAGGACTGACTGAGGCCGGCTCTCTGGCAGCTCAGAGCTTTCATGAGCTTCCTTCATCACAGTCACGATGCTCCAAACAGCACTGGAAGAAAAATGGAAAAGCCACTGCCGAGCTGTTGCCAGGCTGGGGAGGGAGGAGCCAGGGCCGGCCTGCGACTCCTCACTGCAGCTCACACCGGCGGTCCTGGGGGCCCTCCTGGTACCTCCCCCCACAGATGATAAACCAGGGGTGCCTGCTGGCCGGGGGTGGAGGCGACAGTGGAGTCTAACCCCCCAGGCCCCCCCACCCACCGGGGCGTTCGGAGAGACAGCGCTTCCTCTGTGCACCGGGAGGGCCCGTCTCTGGGTCAGAACGTGCGCATCTCACTTCAGGCGCTCATGGGTCTCTGCCCACCCCGGCCAGCCTCAGCTGTCCAGGGCTTTGTTTTCCTTTCCCGGGGCCCTTGCTCCCGCCACCACCCAGGCCTCTGACCTCGTCAGGGATGGGGGCTGCAGGGTCTGCCCTCTTGGTCCCCTGGAGAGACTGTGGGGGCTGGGGGCTGGCGGAGATGCTCCAGGCCGGGGCTCCTGGAGGAGCTGGACCCCGGACTTCTGCGTGCAGTGCCCGTAGGGGGCGCCCAGGTCTCTGTGTTGGTGACGTCAGCCCCAGGGCACAGGTTCCCCAGGCATCTAGCCCTCCCTCCACTCACCCAGTCCCCCCCGAACTGCCAAACCCCATCTTCGCGGCGCTCTGTCCAGGGCCGCCAGATGGTCTGGAAAGAGTAATGAGCAAACAACACAAAGCGGTCGGCCAAGAGCAGAAAGAAGTGCAGGTCCGCGCGCGCGCGCCTGGAACGCGGTGAGCTTCCTGGCCACCAGCTATGCTAAATCTACTTTGCATTATAAATTAAGCACGTTTTTCAATCTGATTTTTCATTATGCCTTCGAGTCTCTTTGCTCCCTAACGAGTTGGCCGCACACATTTGAAATTTTCTACAGCCCAGCACTCAATCTGCTGGTTCATCAGCCCTCAGCCGTCAAACTCCTTCCACAAAGGCCTTTGACAGAAGAATTGGAACAGAACAGCGGATGAGGTTGAAGAAATTTGGAATCGCAGATTTGCAGCTGAAAACAAAACTCTATTTGCACTCACCCAGATAGGCTGTTCCTGCAAGTAACGAGGACACGCGCTCAGGCCTTGAGAGGCGCCTCACGGACCTTGGAGGAGGCTGTCTGTTCGGGGAAGGTTCTGACAATTAGCCGAGTCCCAGGCACTCCCAATGCACGGAGATGGACCTGGACAAGGAGCAGGGGCAGCTGGTCTGCAGATGTGCGGCCTTGGTGTCCGTCTGTCCTCTCGCCCGACGTCTCCTGGTCCCCTGTGGTCCAGCCCTGTCCCCTCTGGTCCAGTTGTTAGGCAGCCTCGGTGGGCACAGGGCCCAGCCTCGGGAGCAGACCCCCACCCCAGGGCACGGGCCGATGAGCAGGGATGAAGCGAGTTGGGGGAGGCCGCCTCCAGCTCCCAGCTCCCCCAGAGTCCCAGGATGCTCGGACCTCCTGAGGGTTCACGGGAGCCTGAAATTCTGGTGCCCAAGGAGCTCCTCATTGAGGTCAGAGGGCTGAGTGCCAGGAGTGGGAGAAAGGGCCCCTCGTGCATCTTTGAGGCAGACAGCCAAGTCCAGAATATTCCAGCTGCAGCAGGGCCAGCCGGGGACAGAAACGGAGCCCCCAGCACAAGCAACCATTGGTGTTCCCAGTGGACGTGGAAAGCCATGCGGGGAAGCAGAGTCTGACCCTCTAGGCCATGAGGACGCCTGGAAACAGCTCCAAAAGGTGCCCTGCGGGCCTGGCGAGCAGGTGGGGGAAGGGCCAGGGACTTTGGGGTCTTCCCCGTCAGGGCCACAATCCCATAACTCCAGCTGGAGAAAGTGAGAAGGTTTGCGTGCAGGAGCAGGGATCAGCTTTGCTTTTCCTGGGGTCTAGTGAACGTCTCGTTGGCCCTTGGAGAGGAGCTCTCCTCGGTCTCCCACTCCCGGGACTGGAGGCCTTTATGATGCAAACTGACACACCACCACCGTTAGGTGCTGTGGACGCAATGAGAGATGGCAGCTGGCAGGGAAGGACCCTGAGCAGGCTAGGAGACTGGAATCTGATCCTGTAGCTAAAGTGAGCTCCGGCTCAGGGTCCCCAGGTCTCGCTGGCAGAAGGTGGGGTCTCCTGAGACCTGAACAGGGTGGGCAGCCTGACAGCCATCCATCCGTCCGCCAGCCACGCGCTGATCACCCCGGACAGACCCCCGCTCCCCGCCCACAGCACAGGCACACTCTAAATCCAATTGATAAGATGTAAAACATCACCTCCCCCACTGCCTGTGCTCGGTCGGGTCAAAAATAGGTGACGTTCATTGCATTACTCGGCATAAACATGATTTTAATAATTACCGTGGGCCAGAACCCGTGCCTGCTCTTGAATAATGAACATTGAATCCTATTATCACTCAGTATTAAATATCTTCCAGCACGGTTCCTCGCGCCTGCTGGCAAAGAGATGTCTGTGGCACAAAGCTCCCCTCCAAAAGGCGTGCGGCCCGAGTTGCAGGCTCTCTGCTGTTAGTCCGAGGCCCTGATAATGTATAATGTTGCAGCCCAAGAAAGCCAGAGCTGAATTGTATTTCCTGCTTCGTAATCAAAGTAGGATTTGCTTGAATTTGTTATTTCAGGTAGCTTTCTTGTCCACTGAAGATGATGAATATTCTCTACCTGAAGATGCATGTTCATCTCACATCTTCACGTTGGAAGCAGTTTATTTGTGGTTCTTCCTTGTGCCATCAGCACCAGGAATCCACACACCCTGGGGACCTGAACCCCACGTCGGAGCACAGAAGCCAGGCGGGACCTCATGGACCATCACACAACCTGTCTCCCGCAGCCCCTTCATCTTCCAGATACAGACAGTGAGCCCAGAGAGGTTAATTGACTCGTCCAAGGTTACCTGAATAATTTAAAAGCCTTTGGTAACACGGATTAAGTCTGCATTTCAAACAGCTGCCTCCCAAGTGTATTTAAATGGTCAGTTCAACTGCATCTCAAGGAAGTGGGAAAAGCTGACGGCAGGTTTACTGTGTGGTTTAGTCGTTAAGTTTCAGAGAAGGCAATGGCACCCCACTCCAGTGCTCTTGCCTGGAGAATCCCATGGACCGAGGAGCCTGGTGGGCTGCAGTCCATGGGGTCGCGAAGAGTCGGACATGACTGAGCGACTTCACTTTCACTTTTCACTTTCATGCATTGGAGAAGGAAATGGCAACCCACTCCAGTGTTCTTGCCTGGAGAATCCCAGGGATGGGAGCCTGGTGGGCTTCCGTTTATGGGGTCGCACAGAGTCGGACACGACTGACGTGATTTAACAGCAGCGGCAGTTGCTAAGTTGTGCCTGACTCTTTTGCAACCCCATGGAGATGACACCACCCTTATGGCAGAAAGTGAAGAAGAACTAAAGAGCCTCTTGATGAAAGTGAAAGAGGAGAGTGAAAAAGTTGGCTTAAAGCTCAACATTCAGAAAACTAAGATCATGGCATCCGGTCGCATCACTTCATGGCAAATAGATGGGGAAACAGTGGAAACAGTGGCTGACTTTATTTTTCTGGGCTCCAAAATCACTGTGGATGATGATTGCAGCCATGAAATTAAAAGACACTTGCTCCTTGGAAGGAAAGTTATGACCAACCTAGACAGCACATTAAAAAGTAGACACATTATTTTGCCAACAAAGGTCCATCTAGTCAAGGCTATGGTTTTTCCAGTGGTCATGTATGGATGTGAGAGTTGGACTATAAAGAAAGCTGAGCACCGAAGAATTGATGCTTCTGAACTGTGGTGCTGGAGAAGACTCTTGAGAGTCCCTTGAACTGCAAGGAGATCCAACCAGTCCATCCTAAAGGAGATCAGTCCTGGATGTTCATCAGAGGGACTGATGTTGAAGCTGAAACTTCAATACTTTGGCCACCTGATGCGAAGAGCTGACTCATTGGAAAAGACCGTGATGCTGGGAAAGATTGAGGGCAGTAGGAGACGGGGATGACAGAGGATGAGATGGTTGGATGGCATCACCGACTCAATGGACATGGGTTTGTGTGGACTCTGGGAGTTGGTGATGGACAGGGAGGCCTGGCGTGCTGTGGTTCATGGGATCACAAAGAGTCAGACACGACTGAGCGACTGAACTGAACTGAACTGAACTAGACTGTAGCCAGCCAGGCTTCTCTGCCCGTGGGATTTCCCAGGCAATACTGGAGTGAGTTGCCATTTCCTTATCCAGGGGATTTTCCCAAGCCAGGGATCAAACCCATGTCTCCTGCACCGGCAGGTGGATTCTTTACCTCTGAGCCACCAGGGAAACAATGAGCAGATTCAGTCCAGTTCAGTTCAGTTCAGTCGCTCAGTCGTGTCCAGCTCTTTGCAACCCATGGACCGCAGCACGCCAGGCCTCCCTGTCGATCACCAACTCCCAGAGCTTGCTCAAACTCACGTCCATTGAGTTGGGGATGCCATCCAGCCATCTCATCCTCTGTCGTCCTCTCCTACTGCCCTCAATCTTTCCCAGCATCGGGGTCTTTTCCAATGAGTCAGTTCTTCGCATCAGGTGGCCAAAGTATTGGAGTTTCAGCTTCAATATCAGTCCTTCCAATGAACGCCCAGGGCTGATCTCCTTTAGGATGGACTGGTTGGATCTCCTTGCAGTCCAAGGGACTCTCAAGAGTCTTCTCCAACACCACAGTTCAAAAGCACCAATACTTCGGTGCTCAGCTTTCTTTATAGTCCAACTCTCACATCCATACATGACCTCTGGAAAAACCATAGCCTTGATTAGATGGACCTTTTTTTGGCAACGTAATGTGTCTGCTTTTTAATGTGCTGTCTAGATTGGTCATAGCTTTTCTTCCAAAGAGCAAGCATCTTTTAATGTCATCACTGCAATCACTATCTGCAGTGATTTTGGAGCCCAAGAAAATAAAGTCTGTCACTTTTTCCATTGTTTCCCCATCTATTTGCCATGAAGTGATGAGACTGCATGCCATGATCTTAGTTTTTTGAATGTTGAGTTTTAAGCCAACTTTTTCACTCTCCTCTTTCACTTTCATCAAGAGGCTCTTCAGTTCCTCTTCAGTTTCTGCCATAAGGGTGGTGTCAACTGTTTATCTGAGATTATTTATATTTCTTATGGCAATCTTGATTCCAGCTTGTGCTTCATCCAGCCTGGCATTTAACATGATGTACTCTGCATATAAGTTAAATAAGCAGGGTGGCAATATACTGCCTTGACGTACTCCTTTCCCAATTTGGAACCAGTCTGTTGTTCCATGTCTGGTTCTAACTGTTGCTTCTTGACCTGCATACAGTTTTCTCAGGAGGCAGGTAAGGTGCTCTGGTATTCCCATCTCTTGAAGAATTTCCCAGTTTGCTGTGATCCACACAGTCAAAGGTTTTAGCATAGTCAGTGAAGCAGAAGTAGATGTTTTTTCTGAAATTCTCTTGATATTTCTATGATCCAATAGATGTTGGCAATTTTATCTCTGGTTCCTCTACCTTTTCTGAATCCAGTTTGAACATCTGGTTGTTCTCAGTTCACATACTGCTAAAGCGTAGCTTGGAGAATTTTGTGCGTTACTTTGCTAGCATATGAGATGAGTGCAACTGTGCGGTAGTTTGAACATTCTTTGGCATTGCCTTTCTTTGGGATTGGAATGAAGTCGTTTTCCAGTCCTGTGACCACTGCTGAGTTTTCCAAATTTGCTTGCGTACTGAGTACAGAATTTTCACAGCATCATCTTTTAGGATTTGAAATAGCTCAGCTGGAATTCCATCACCTCCACTAGCTTTGTTGGAGTGATGCTTGCTAAGGCCCACTTGACTTTGCATTCTAGGACGTCTGGCTCTGAATGAGTGATCACACCGTTGTGGTTTTCTGGGGCATTATGATCTTTTTTGTAGAGTTCTGTGTATTCTTGCCCCCTCTTCTAATATCTTCTGCTTCTGTTCGGTCCATACTGTTTCTGTCCTTTATTGTGCCCATCTTTGCATGAAATGTTCCCTTGGTAGAGCAGGTTGGAGCCCTGAAAAGATGCTCACTGGTAAAAAAAAAAAAAAAAAAAAAAAAAGTCCAGAGAATTGTCTCGACAGAATGGTTTTAGAAAGCGCCAAGTTTTCTCCTAAGAAATCATAAGGAGGGATTGACTGAGAGGTTCTTCAAGTGAAGAACACTCGCCCGTGGGCACAGGCACCCAGACAGACCCAAAGTGACAGGCCCCCGTCTGATGCTCCATCGTGACGCTGACACTTCTGCCACAGAAACTGATTTTGCAGATTACACAACGGTTTCCATTGTGTATCCCACTTAATCCCTGAAAAAAATCAGAGAGGTAAAGAGGCAAGTGTTACGAGGACCATTTTTCAAGGCAGAAGACTGAGATCCACGGAGTTTAAAGAACTAGGTCCAAAGCACTCAGGCGGGCGGGACCCTCCAGGGCCCACAGGCACAGTGTCCTCTTTCGTCTCCAGCATCCCTGCCTGTGTAGCCTTCCCACTGCAAGTGAGTTTCCAGAGTGATCCCTGGCTTGAGTGTCTGCCTGCCCGGGTACCCAACACCCACCATCCAGAAAGGACACGTCTCCCGCCATTTCGTCAGATGTTGTAGACCACCTTAGAGAAGGAAATGGCAACCCACTCTGACATTCTTGCCTGCGAAATGCCATGGACAGAGGAGCCCGGTGGGCTGCTGTCTAAGGTCACAAAAGCAACCAAACGGCAACAGCACGATATTCCACATGTCACTGCCTCACCTTCTGGTGAAATGTATGCTTAGAAATTGTACAGTTACTTTGTTATCATGGATGGAATTTTCTGTCTGCCTCCATTTGCGATTGGATGTTTTCTGTTTACTCACCTTGTCCTCTAGCTGCTTTGCAGCATCCTGTATGATTTTAATGGTGTTTTCAGTGCAGTCTCTGGTTTTCCAGCAATTCAACTGTGTGGTTGGCAAAAGAGTATGGGTCCTTCCTATGTAAGTTGTATATTAACTGGTATTGCACTCAGATCCTTAATGTGGTATTTTGGGGAACAGGACAAAGTGATTTAAAGTTGCACATAGAAGACAGACTCTCCCAGAATAGCTATTTTTAACATGAAGCATAAATAACTCCTTCAATCACAACAGTCTGACATCTTCACAGAGAGACAAGCGGATCAATGGAACACAATAAAATGTTCGAAATTAGTCCCTGTGAGGTGAGTCCTCTGTGTCAGCTTTGCTGGTCTCCGGTCCCCAGTTATCTCATCAAACATGAGCTTGGGCTACTCTGTACAAATCTTTTGTGGGTGTGGTTGACATCTCCGGTTGGTTGACTCCAAGGAGGAAGATGACCCTTGGCTGTGTGGGTGGCCTTCACCTCATAAGCTGAAGGATTTTAGAGCCAAAACTGAGATTTCCTGCAGAAGAAGAAATTCTGCCTCAAGAGTTCAGCATTAACTCCTGCCTGGGTCCCTCACCTACCAGCCTCCCTACGGATTCCATACCTGCCAGTCCCACAGTCACATGGGCCCCTCCCTATAAATGTGAAGGATTATTTCCTGTCCTATTTGTTGTGTTTTGGGGAGAACACCGACTGGCACAAGCTGTGATAATGAAGAGCGCGTCTAGAGGAGTGAAATCTTAAGGATGAGTTTTCTGAACAGGTTCCAGGCCTTCTGGAACTGCTTCTTGAATCTGATTTGATTTACAGGCGTTACTGGCTCTGGCTCTGTGGTGCAATGTGGCAGCAGAGATACCAAACGCATCCGGATTGGATGCTCCTGATCAAACATGGACAAGGGGCCAGGCTCTGGGTGACTTGTGACTTAAGACCTCAGAACGTTCTGTCGAACTAATGGTGTAACGACATTGGTTGGTTGTTCCTAATTGTGTTCAGCGAAGTGGAGAGAGAGACCTCCTGGCTCACACATCACACACAGCCAGAAGACCCCACGTCTGCCCTAGCAGGGGACCCGCACTCCTGATGCCGCAGAGCTGAGATTCCTAAAGCCAAACCCAGAGGCTCACACTGCCAGTGGCCACGTTACAACAACAGCTGGATTCTCCATGCCACAGGGGGTCTGCTGTAGAAGTGAGAACCTTGATTGGGAAGGAGTCGATCGCTTTGCAAGAAGCTACTGATTCTTGGGACCTCCCCACCCCTGACAGCTTCTCATGGCTTCCAGACCCAGGACTGGACTCAAGACCCAACAGACCCTGAAAAGTAAGGTTCAGAAAATAAACCAAAGGAAGTGGGCTTACTTCAAACCAAAATTACTGCATTTTCCCAACTTCCACGGACAGAAACGGGAGGTATGTGCGGAAAGGGGAGCTGAGGGTGTGGAGAGTGGTAGGAGGAACGTCAAGTGATAGCAGGCTGAATTCTCTGATATGGGCCAACTATCAGAGAATCTGGATGCAGGATACAGCTCCCCAGTTTGCTTGGTTGGGGGCCTGAAAAGTAGACCACCCAGAGGCCAACACTCAGTGAGCATGAAGTGCCAGGACCACCTTGGGATGCAGCAGAGGAAGGGCTCCAAGGCTTGGTGAGATATGAGAGTCGATCCGTCTCGTGATGCTGCTCACTCACCTGGGGGGCCCAGAGGACACACGGCTCACCCTGACCTGAGACGTGAGTGTGTGACGGGGCCCCAGGCTCACGGAGCCCTCCGTTGTTGCCCTGCTCTGAGGGTGAGAACTGAAGGAGAGCCTCAAACGCAGTGGGGGTCCTTGGATCCCAGGGTGGGGTTAGGGTTCGGAGCCCAAGAGACAGGAGACGTGCTGGAGAGAAACAGCAGTGGGCCTGGCCCTGGGCCCCTCTGACTGGAACACAGAGCCTGGATGCTGTTTGGGCCTGAACAGGTCTAACAGGGAGGAATGGGCTTTGAGGGCTGGGGCAGCAGAGGACACCGCGATGCTGGCTGACGTTGAGGTATGGGATCTGTGCCACGTGCCAGCAATGGTCTGAGGACCATGCACACCTCCATTCTCCCAAGAACCCCCTCAAGGCAGGCGCTGTCGTCCATCTCTGCCGACCGATGAGGAAGACGAGCCACTGAGGGGTTAGGAACTGGCCCCTCATCTCGTGGGTGGGAAGAGAAAATGGCAGGATCGAAGGCCAGGTGGTCTGACGTTGACCATGACTCCGTACTGCTGTCTGGTCAGGCAAAGAGAAAGGGGGGCCCCAAGGAAGCAGAGAGCCCGCCAGTGCCTGGGGACACAGGGCCATGCTTCCCCGGCTCGTGGCCGAGAGCCAGACCTGAGCCCGGCGGGGAAGCCCCGCCTGGGGAATGTGACGCAGAGCTGGGTGGTGAAGGGCTGTGGATGGCCGCCGGGGTAGGGGGCTGTCACCCGCTCCAGAGGCTGGGCTCAGGGTCTCATGGGAAGATGTCCAAGGCATCTGAAGGCAAGTTATCAACACCCCATCAGAGATCCTGTAGCCCCGAGCCTCTGCCCTTGCTCTCTGACCCACGGTAGCTCTGGGCAGACCTGGCAGGACCTAGAAGAGGATTTATGAGAAGGGGACAGAAAATCAAGAGAAGCCAAGGGCACCTGTCCCCACCGTAGACTTCCTGGCAGCCCCACCAGAGATGCCACCAGGGAGAAGGGCTACTTTGGATGAGGGCTTGAGCCAGAGCTCATAGCTGTTGAAGGTCCAAACATAACCAGAGCAGAGACCAGATCTCAGAACAGAGACCACATCTCATCCAGGAAGGAAGGACGGGGAGGCGGCTGAGCTGTTCAGAGGAGCAGCCGTGAGGATGAGTGGCGTCCCCCAGGCCAGCTTCTTGGCTCCTGGAACAAACCATGTTCTCCTTTTAAACACACTAATGGGCTTGATTTCATCTCGACATTTTATTGAAGACTTCCGCATCTAGATGTAGAAGTGAAATTAACACGTAACTATATAATTTGTTTCTTCCTTTACTATTATTATCCGGTTTGGACATTAAGTTTTCCATCTTTTCGCGTGATCTGCAGTTGTTTAAAAATCATAGGAAGTAAAGAAGAGTGAGAATACAGTTTGGAAATCATGGGCCAGAGGAGTAATTTTTATTAAGCAGTACTTAAAATATCCCCAAACTCCAATAGTCTATGTTAATATGACCAGAATTGCCAGAGAAAAAGACAGAATTCTGGACACAAAATTAATGTCTGAAGTTTCCTTTCAGAGAGATTGGGAGAGAGAGCTAGGCAGATACGGAGAGAGGAAATTTTCACTGCTCATTGTCTCGGTGTGTTTATTGTATTAAAGCTATTTCAAATGCAGGACAAAAATACAGAGGAAAATAATAAACATCCTTGGACTCTCAACCAAGTTTTGGCAAATCAAAATATGACATTAAAAAAATCTGTTCTAACAATGTTTTGCTACACAAAAGTGAAGGTATCAAATGGTCTGGTTTGCTGAATTTTCACAGATAGTATCCACCCTCGGAACCAAGACTCAGATCAAGAAGCGGGACACGGTCACCCCACCGCTCCCCTAGGGGACCCTGGTTCTCCGTTCACTCACCACCTACCCGCCCTTAAAGCGTACCCGACTCTGCCTTTTACAGCACTGACTGCTCTCTTGTGGCTTATGCTTTAGGTAAACAGGCTCCAACACACGTGTCTTTTGTGTCCAGCTTCTTTGGCTCAGAGTAGCATTGGTGTGATCCCTCCACATTGCTAGGCGGAGTTGTGCCTCGTCCACTCTAGTGTTGTAAAGGGCCCATCATGGGAATAGATCGCTTCTGCATATTGAGCAGGTAGGTAGCCACCACCTGGGGGGCACCAGAAGACCTGCTCTGAACATTCCCAGATGTGGCTCTTGGTTGTACCTACTGGGTCCATGCCTGGGAATGAAATAGCCCCCCGACAGAGTGTTCTTAGCTGGGGCTTCAGTAGGTACTGCCAAGTGGTTTCCCAAAGTGACTGGGGGACAGTGTCACCCCATCTCCTCACCATCTCCCAGACTTTTCCCCATTCTGGTGCACAGACCATGAGAACTCCCCAAAGTTGCAGAGGCCTCTTGGAAGAAGTCCATTTTTGTGAACCAATTTGCTGTTTTCTATTGGGTTGTCTTTTCTTCCCTATTCATTTGAAGTTCTTCCGTAGTGCAGACATGAGTCCTGTCTCGGACGAATGTGTTGTGAATATCTCCTCCCAGTCCGCCAGCTGCCTTCTCACTCCCCTCATGGGTTCTTCTGATAAACAGAGGTTCTTATTTTCACTATAATCCACTTCATCCACTTTCCCAGTTTAGGTCTTGGTTAAGAAATCTGCCTACAGTAAGATTGTAAACATATGCTCCTATGCTTTCTTCTAAAAGCTCCCTTGTTCTCACTTTTAGACCTGTAATCCATCTGAAATTGATTTTTATGTAAGGTACAGAGTAGGAATCCACACAGATATCCAACTGATCTCACTCCATTTATTGGCGAGTCTGTCCTTTCCTCTCTGTGCTGCAGTTTGGGCTGTGTTTCAGATCATTTTTAAAAATGAAACTCCAGCTTATTCACCAATTTTTCCATTAATGTCCTCTTTCTGCTCTCGGGTACATCCAGGATCCCATGTGGTGCTTCGTGGGCCTGTCTCCCCGGCCCTCTGTCGGCTACAGTTCCTGTCTTTCTTTGTTGGTTATGACCTTGAAAGTCTTGAAGAGTACAGGTTATGTACCCTGTAGAGTGTCCTTGAACCTGGGTTTCTCTGTGGTTTCTCTCGTAATTAGACTAGGGCTATGGATTTCTGGAGAGAGTAGTGCAGAGAAGTGCCCCGCTCATCACATCACATCGAGGGCACGTGATACCACACGACTGATCATCGGTGATGTCGACCTTCATCACTTGGCTGTGGTGGAATCTGCTGGGTTTCTCCACTGTACAGTTACTGCCTTTCCTTTCCTGGCCTAGTCTTTGGGAGCCAGTCCCTGAGCCTAACCCACCCTTGAGGATGAATCTTTACCTTCCAGAGGGAAGATCACCTACATATAGTGCTTGGAGTTCTTCTACAAGGAAGACTTGTCTCTTCTCTCCTATTTGTGTATTTATTCATTCATTCACATCCATAAAGACTCATGCATGTTTATTTTCTACATCATCACATCTTAAAAATAAATTCAGCTTGAGAGCCAGAGTCAGTGTTCAATTAAGAGAGAGATGGAGTACCGGGGATCAGACTTAACCTCTCGCTTGAATTAACAATAAAGCCAGACAATACATGAACAATTAAAAACAAACATGGTGGATTGACTTATATACACTATTGTGTATAAATTATAACAAATAAGAACCTACTGTACAGCTCAGGGAACTCTACTGAATGCTCTGTGTTGATCTAAATGGGAAGGAGACTAAAAGAGAGGGGATATAGGTATAGGTATGTATAGCTGATTGATTTGCCGTATAGTAGGCATTAATGCACACTGTAAAGCAACTATGTGTGTGTGCTAAGTTGCCTCAGTTGCATCTGACTCTTTGCAACTCCATGGACTGACTGCAGCCCTCCAGGCTCCTCTGTCCATGGGATTTTTCAGGCAAGAATACTGGAGTGGGTAGCCATGCCTTCTTCCAGGGATCTTCCCCACCCAGAGATTGAACCTGCATCTCTTATGTCTCCTGCGTTGGCAGACAAGTTCTTTACCACTAGCACCACCTGGGAAGCCCAAAGCAACTATATTGCAATAGAAATTAAAAAAAAAAAAGTCAAGCATGATTTTCAAGACACTGGACATCAGGCAATGAAGGGCAGGAGTCCCTGAGAGACAGGAAACCAGTGAAGTGCCCCCTAAACTGCTCCAGCCTGGAGAGTTTCCTGCCATGGGGAGTACGGAGAAGGGGGAGCCATGGGGAGCCCTGAGGTGAGCAGACAGAACCTAGAATCCAAGCTGACTGTAGCAGCTGGAGTTTGTAGGACAGTGTTTGACAGAGTGACACAGAAAGAAGGGGCAGAATACTGGTCAGTGCATGTGAGTGAGGAAACTACCTAAATTCAGGGAAGAGTGATTCAGAGAGAGCAGTGAGGAAAACATCCCAAACTCACATCGGGCCAGAAGCATTACCTGTTCCCAGCAGTCAGCTAAAAACCTCCTGATTTATGGGGCCTTACATGATTGCTCTGAAAGGTCATGCCCCAGTAATAGGGGAAAATTTCCCTAACTCGGTGATGCTCTGGTCCTGCCTAATAAATGTGAAATAATTCCTGAAAGAATGAAATTGCTTCCAAGTACCATAACTATACGTCAGAACCAAGCTCAAGACCATGTTAAGAATATAAAAATATTTGACACTTCGCAAAGTGAGATTAATAATGTCTGGCACCCAATCAAAAATGACCAGGCGTACAAAGAAGCAGAAATTTCAGCCCCAGATGAAGAGGGAAACCAGTCAATGGAGACCAACTCACAAGTAACATTGATATTAGGACGGGTGGAAAAGGACTTGAAAGTAGTTGTTGTAACTGCATATCATAGTTCGAAGTACTAAAGATTGACCATGTTAAGCAGGCACATCGAAGATACTAAAAAGACACAAATTGAATGTGCAGAGATGAAATCTACAATGCAGGAGATAAAAATGGGATTGATGGTAGGTTAGAACTTGTAGAAGAAAATATTAGAGATTGTGAGAATATGGCAATAGAAACTAAATCAAAATGTATAGGGAAAAGATAAAATATTGACAGAGCATCAGTGGACTGTAAGAAAACTTTCAGCAGCCTAAGACAGACGTTCTTGGGATCTCCACAGAGGGGAGACGGGGAAGCACATTTGAAAAAACAGTGGCTGAACTTTTTGCAAATTTCATGAAAACCAAAAACCCACAGATCCAAGAAGTTCAATGAACCCCAAGTTAAAGAAATAGGAAAACTCTAAGATGCATACTCGTGAAATTGTTCACAATTATCGATAAAGAGAAAATCTGAAGATCAGCCAGATGAAAGCCATACACACACAGAAGGACAAAGACAAAGACGCAGGCAGGCTCATCAGGAGGGCAAACACCCAAACAGCCAAGCTAGAGGCAGGAGGACAGCAGCTTAAAATATGAAAGAAAAGTGTGATCCTTGATTTTCACAGCAAGTGAAGACAGCGTTTGCAAATGAAGACAAAAGAAAATTTTTTTTCTGACATTTGAAAGCTGAAAGAATTCACCACCATGAAATGAATTTATAGGAAACTCCTTCACTAATAAGTAAGTTTAGCAAGGCTGCAAAATATAAGATGCATGCACAAAATGAATGTCATTACTATATACTAGCAATGACCTCTGGAGTTGAAATTTAAAAACACCATTTACAAAAGCAGCAAAAATATAAGATACATAGGAATAACAATATAGGTGAGATACTCTACTCTGAAAACTATAAAATTCTGATTAGAGAAATCAAAAAAGACCTAACGAAAATAGGAAGATATACACTGGAAATGGACTGAAAGACCAACATATTAGAGATTTTAATCTCCCCAAAATGATCAATAGGTTTATATACAGTTGCTATCAAAATGCCAGCAGAAATTCTTGTGGCCGTTCTAACATTTATATAAGACAGCAAAGGGACCAGAATAGCTAAAAACATTTTCAAAAGAGGAGAACATGATTAGAGGAATTGCACTACCTGATTTTAATACTTAAAGACTGACTCCAGAGCTATAGTAATGAAGAGGGTATCCTATTGATATGGTTGGTTTAGTCACTAAGCCGTGTCCGACTCTTGCGACCCCATGGACTGTAGCCCGCCAGGCTCTTCTGTCCATGAGATGCTCCAGGCAAGAATACTGGAGTGGGTTGCCATTTCCTTCTCCTATTGATATAAAGATATTCAAATAGATCCATGGAACAGAATAGAGTCAGGATCAAACCCTTACGTGGATGAGCTACTGTTTTTTGTTTGGACAAATGTGCAAGGAAGGTGCACCTTTACTATATAGAAACACAATATTTTTAAGATTAAAAATGTCAGAAGCAAATAGAGAATACAAATAACAGAGGAAATGTTTTTCAATACACATGGCCAACACCTGGTGGCGCTACCATTTACAACGTGCGTACAAAAGCCAAAAGCAAGAGATGAGCGACCCAAGAGAGATTCAGGCCGAGAACCAAAACAGGCAATTTTCTTATAAAACGAAATACAAAGGCTTATTGAATGCATGAAAGGATGCTCAGCCTTATTCAAAATTAATGGTGTTTCCCTGGTGACTCAGACAGTAAAGAATCTGCTTGCAGTTCAGGAGACCCAGGTTCAATCCTGGATCGGGGAAGATCTCCTGGAGAAGGGAATGGCTAGCCACTCCAGTATTCTTGCCTGGAGAATCCCATGAAGAGAGGAGCCTGGCGGGCTACAGTCCATGGGGTCGCAAAGAGTCGGACACGACTGAAGCGACATTTCTTTTCTTCATTGAATACATGAAAGGATGCTCAGAAGTATTCAAAAGTAATGGAATTCAAATAAAAATAAGGGAAATCCACCACTTTTCAGCCATCTGATTGCAAGTCATAGGCACTGTTGTACACGGCAGGTGGCATATGAATAAAATCGGTGCTGCCTTAGGGAGGGTGTCGCAGGGCAGACAGTCCATGTGTCCAAGAAACACCAGTCCTGAAAAATGTCCCCTCAATTGAGAAAATCTAAATATAACCTGAAACATCATAGCAGAGGGTTTTAAAGTTGAATTCAGGTCTAAGAATATATATATATATAAACTATAAATGCAAATTTACCTTATTTTACAAAATAAAGTTTATAAGGCAACTAGGTCCTCATTTTCCAGAGGGGTTTTCAAGCAGGATTCTTCTAAACAAATATTATACGGGTACAGAGAGCAGCCTTTCCCTTTTTCCAGAGCAGGAATGTAGCTGAAAGTTGACGTGCATTCAAAGGCTCCGTCACTTCCCCAGGGCCTCTCCCCTGCGCTCACCGCGCCTCCAAGTGTGTGAATGGGCCCCTCCCCCACAATCCAGAAACCAGTTCTCATCTGTCAGTGGGATCCACTTTCCTGATGTCTCCTCCCACGTGATTTGCTCTTTCCTCTCTTTCCACTTCCGTCTCCTTCTCAAGGTCTCTGATATTTCATCCCTGCATTCAGCTTTTCATGTGAGTTGCAGCGGTTTTCATTTCTAGGGATTACCTAGGAGTTTTTGCTTGCTTGATTACTAAGCTCCTATTTTTAGCAGGGTTTAGTTCCCTGCCCACGTTCCCAGGTGGCTCAGTGGTAAAGAATCCACTCACCATGCAGGTGACGCAAGATACGCGGGTTCAATCCCTGAACGCGGAAGATCCACAGGAGAAGGAAATGGCAACTCATGGCAGTATTCTTGCCTGGAAGATCCCATGGACAGAAGTCCATGGGGTCACAAAGAGCTGGACACGACTGAGCACACACACATTTCAAATTAACTTTGTGTTTTAAATTAAATTGCCTCCTACACTGAACACACAACACATATGTATTTACAATCCCCGCCTGCCAGTGCCCCAGATCTGAAGTCTGCAGGAAGGTGCTGCTGTGTCTGTGTGTGTGTGTGTGTTCCTCTGCCCAGTGGTATTCTGTGTCTTTGTGTGTTTATGGGTCACTCGCTAGGCAGATGCTGAGGCTGGCTTTGTGGATGTGTAGCGTGGAGAATATTGCACTTTTTTCAGCCAAGACCTTCCAGCACTGTGAACCTGGGACCATGTCTAAAAATAAAGGATCAGATACAGTGCTGTGTGTCGTGACAGTCACTCGGTCGTGTCCGACTCTGCCACCCCATGGATGTAGCCCGCCAGGCTTCTCTGTTCATGGGGTTCTCCAGGCCAGAATAAGGGAGTAGGTTGCCATTTCCTCCTCCAATAGTGCTGCAGGGCTCTAAAGAAAAGGCGCATTCATGCTGTAAACCTTCTACAAGAAGTTTTAAGTATGGATTTTCAGAGGGACTTATATTTTCCCTCTCCCCAGAACCACAGTTGATATGACAAGCGTCTGTTTCTTCATGTCCAACTCTCTGTGACCCCATGGACTACAGCGCGCCACTTCTGTCCTCCACTGTCTCCCAGAGGTTGGTCAGACTCATGTCCGTCGAGTCGGTGATGCCGTCCAGCCATCTCACCCTCGGTCGTCCCCTTCTCCTCCCGCCCTCGGTCTTTCCCGGCATCTGGGTCTTTTCCCTGAGCCGGCTCTTCGCACCAGGCGGGCCGACGGATCGGAGCTTCAGCTTCAGCACCGGTCCTTCCACGAACACTCAGGGTTGGCTCCCTTTACATTTTCTTGGTTGCATTTCTCAGAATTACCGTTTCGCAGGCCTTTCTCGGTTTCGGTCTCCAGGTCAGATCTGAGTGGAAGAGTTTGGGGCCATTTTCCGTCTGTCCCTGTGTCTCTCTCTCCCCCATCCCTCCTGCCTCCTCTCTCCTGCACTCACCTCTCCCATCTGAGGACGGGCCTGCACTCCCCCTGCAGTGGACCCAGTTTCAGGTCTCACGCAGGATCATGTGCTGGGCTGGCAAGGATGCTGGAGAAAGGACAGGCTCCTCTGAGATGCTGGCGGGCACCAGGCTCAGATGCCAGCCCCGCGGTTCCGTTTGTTGTCGTGTCCCCAGGCCTGCCGCTCCACTCCAGCTAGGGTTGCCGGATCTTAGGGCAAGTCGCTTCCAGTCTTGTTTCTTCAGCTCCTCCCCAGCCCTTGGCTACAGCCTGGCTCTCTCCTGTCTGATGTTCTGGTCTCCGTTACTCAGCAGGCGTCAAGCCTTGTCTGCCCGTGTGGACCTGGAGCCCCGCGGCCTCGATCACGCCACTCAACAGCCACACTCCCCCTCCCCCTCCTGAAATGCAGCCGCACGGGTGTGTCCCCTGGTTTCAGAGATGATGTCCTTGCATTTTCTCTGTTCACACCTTGTCCGCTACTTCTGTGAGTGCAGAGCAAAGGGAGTTGTTGAAACACAAACACCTTGTCCTGTCTTGGCAGGAAATACCTGTGATTGCTTTCAGACCATAGGATTTTAATTGATTCATATTTTTGTCTTTTATTCAGAACTTTTCAAGCAAAAAACGATTGTGGAGACTATAAAGCAAAAATAATGAATGGTTATTTTTGTAGAATTAAGTTTTTGTTCCTCATTGTTTAGTTGCTGAGTCATGGTTGACTCTTTGCAACCCCGTGCAAAGAGCTCACCAGGCTCCTCTGTCCATGGAATTCTCCAGGCAAGAACACTGGAGTGGGTTGCCATTTCCTTCTCCAGAGGATCTTCCTGACCCAGGGGTTGAACTTGCATCTCCTGCATTGGCAGGAGGATTCTTTACCACTGAGCCACCAGGGAAGCCCTGAAAAGTAACACAGAATTAGTGCAAAATGAATGTATAATAATAAGAATTATACATGTGTATGGATGGAACCTGAGAGGGAACTTGGAAAAATGAAGAAAAATTCATAGCTGTTATAGGATTCTGGGTCAATTTCTCTTTGATTTTTAGTGTGGCTAAAATGACAGTAATTCGAGAGTGTCGGACAGTTGGGTAGATTGAAGAGTGAAGTAAGAATTGTATTTAATGTCTAGGTGATTTTTTTTTTAACTGCAAGACATAGGTCAAAGTCTACAGGCTAAATGGGATACCAATTTAAAAAATCCTTGTATTTATAATGAAAAAAAGGGTAAATAAAAGCATTAGCCTTTGAAAGAGCGGAAGCTTTCTGAACAAAGCGGGAGGTGGGGTCACAGAATCCTGATTAAGCCTCAGCACTGGGCACACCCTGCGCCCAGTGTGCTGTGGCCACAAGCCAAGGAGCCCTGGCAGCCTCCGGAGGCTGGAGGAGGTGAAGGACCCTCCCCCAAGCCTCTGAGGGACCACGGCCCTGCTGACACCTTTCTTTAGGACTTCTGGCTCCAGAGCCAGGAGAAAACACATTTCTGGGAGTAGGTGGGGCCCCTTGCACACACACCAGCCCCAGGGAGGTTTTGTCTGGCTCTGCGTCCCTGCTCACCGGGCCTTTCTTGGTCAGATATAACCATCCAGCAGCCCTGCTAGTGACCCTGAGCGGCCTCCCCCATGGTGGGGTTTGGGCTGGAAGCAGCCAGGGAAACGGAACGTGACTGCTTTGACTCTAACGAAACGTGGCAGCCTCTTCAGGATGGAGGGGTGGCGAAGGAGCCTGGCACTGTGCCCAGGCCTGCCAGGGGCTCTCAGGTCACCTTCACAGGCCGCCTGGCCTCAGATCCATCCCCAGAAGGAGCAGGATGCGTGCCCTGGGCCCCGCGGGCGAGGAGGGGCCTGCGCCTGGAGGGTCAGCCAGTCCCGAGAGGGCCAGGCCACGGGCGAGCTTTGCTTCCAACCCCGGAGCTGCGACCACAGGCTGACCTCTCTCCAACCCCCTCCAGCCCCTCATGACATGTTTTTCTGAATGAGGTCGGCAAAGCATCTTCTTTTAAGACTTTGATTAAGAAGCTGTTCTCTTCGGGCACCTTCCAAGAGCCCAACAAGGAGGGAAGGAAGGTGTTTATTCTCACTCACGAAGCAAATGGGCTGTGAGCAGAAGTATTCCCTGCAATTTATTCACACCACAAAAAATTAATGAGCATTAGTAAATTCTTTTTAGTGTAAGGGGGAAAAAAGATGCAAACCATGATTTAATGAAGGATTTTGCTCTCAATGCTACTCTCCACTATAACAAAGAGGACTGTCCTTGTTATTCAGAAAGCAGTTGGACTCAGAAGGAGAAGGTTCTATAAACAGCCATTAGCATCTTAATTACACGATCATTCAAAAGACAGTTCCCCTGGAAAAAAAAAAAAAAACTTCAGCCCATAAATCTCTTGGTCTCAATGTCTAAGAAGTGAAACAGCCTCTGAGAACATGTTCCAGGCTGGGCGGGGACAAAAGGGGTCTTCACGGCATGGCAGGTGGAGGGGGGGGGTGAGAGGCAGCCCGGATTCTCCAGGCTTGGGTCTCTGGGCCCAGCCTCTCAGGGCAGGAAGCTTTCATTGGAAGCAGGCAACCTCATTCAAACCCACTCCTTCCTAAAGGAAAATGTATTTGCACAACTGAAAAAAAAAAAAAGAGAAAGGATGTCTCTCCTTCCAGGCTGAGTCTGGCTTTGAAGGCTGAGGGCTGATCAGCATCTCCTGTGGGCCCTCCACGTCCCCGACTTGGACTTTGGTGACACAGCCCCAGGGAAGTCCTCTCCACAGCCCTGGGGGTGTGTGTGTCTCACACCAGTGGTAGGGCCTATGAACAATTTCTTTCCCAATAATTTCTGCAAAAGCCCTAGAACTGACTGGTATAGGAACCAATCACTGGTTTGTGGGGAGTTCTGCCAACTTTGAGTTAAGGGCACAGACCAGGGTTAAGGGCACAGACCAGCCCCTCCCAAATCCACGAGCAAAGACAAGGCGACAGTTCCCTTGGGAGAATGCAGGAGGGGTGGTGCTGTCAGAAGTAGGGGGCAGACCCTGAGGAAACCATAACTGAAAAAGACACACACACCCCAGTGTTCATCACAGCACTATTTACGATAGCTAGGACATGGAAGCATCCTAGAAGTCCATCCACAGACGAATGGATAAGGAAGCTGTGATGCATGTACACAATGGAATACTACCCAGCCATAAAAAGGAATGCATTTGACTCAGTTTGAATAAAGTGAAAAACTTAGCGACTATTATACCAAGTGAAGTAAGTCAGAAAGAGAAAGACAAATATCGCGTTCATTAACATTTTCAGGAGGCGGTGATCAAGACCGTCCCCAAGAAAAAGAAAGCAAAAAGGCAAAATGGCTGTCTGAGGAGGCCTTACAAATATCTGAGAAAAGAAGAGAAGCTAAAGGCAAAGGAGAAAAGGAAAGAATATCCATCTGAATGCAGAGTTCCAACGAATAGCAAGGAGAGACAGGAAAGCCTTCCTAAGTGAACAATGCAAAGAAAGAGAGGAAAACAATAGAATGGGAAAGACTAGAGATCTCTTCAAGAAAATTAGAGATACCAAGGGACCATTTCAGGCAAAGATGGGCTCGACAAAGGACAGAAATGGTATAGACCTAACAGAAGCAGAAAATATTGAGAAGAGATGGTTAGAATACACAGAAGAACTGTACAAAGAAAAAAATCTTCAGGACCCAGATAACCACGATGGTGTGATCACTCACTCATCTTAGAGCCAGACATCTTAGAATGCAAAGTCAAGTGGGCCTTAGGAAGTATCTCTATGAACAAAGCTAGTGGAGGTGATGGAATTCCAACTGAGCTATTTCAAGTTCTAAAAGATGATGCTGTGAATGTTCTTCACTCAAGATGCCAGCAAATTTGGAAAACTCAGCAGTGGCCACAGGACTGAGAAAAGGTCAGTTTTCATTCCAATCCCAAAGAAAGGAAGTGTCAAAGAATGTTCAAACTACTGCACAATTTCCCTCATCTCACAGGCTAGCAAAGTAATGCTCAAAATTCTCCAAGTGAGGCTTCAACAGTACATGAACCAAGAACTTCCAGATGTTCAAGCTGGATTTAGAAAAAGCAGAGGAACCAGAGGTCAAATTGCTAACATCCTTTGGATCATAGAAAAAGCAAGCGAGTTCCAGAAAACCATCTACTTCTGCTTCACTGACTATGCTAAAGCCTTTGATTGTGTGGATCACAATAAACTGTAGAAAATTTTTCAAGAGATGGGACTATCAGACCACCTGACCTGCCTCCTGAGAAATCTGTATGCAAGTCAAGAAGCAACAATTAGAACCAGACATGGAACAACAGACTGGTTCCGAATCGGGAAAGAAGTATATCAAGGCTGTATATTGTCACCCTGCTTATTTAACTTATATGCAGAGTACATCATGTGAAATGCCAGGCTGGATAAAGCACAAGCTGGAATCAAGATTGCCGGGAGAAATATCAATAACCTCAGATATGCAGATGACACCACCCTTATGGCAGAAAGTGAAGAAGAATCAAAAAGCCTCTTGATGAAAGTGAAAGAGGAGAGTGAAAAAGCTTGCTTAAAACTCAACATTGAAAAAACTAAGATCATGGCATCCGGTCCCATCAGTTCATGGCAAACAGATGGGGAAACAATGGAAACAGTAAGAGACTTTATTTTCTTGGGCTCCAAAATCACTGCAGATGGTGAGTGCAGCCTTGAAATTAAAAGACACTTGCTCCTTGGAAGAAAATCTATGACCAACCTAGACAGTACATTAAAAAGCAAAGACATTACTTTGCCAACAAAAGGTTGTCTAGTCCCATGGACAGAGGAGACTGGCAGCCTACAGTCCATGGGGTTGCAAAGAGTCGAACACAACTGAGTGACTAAGCATAGCCTAGTCAAAGGTTTGGTTTTTCCAGTGGTCATGTACAGATGTAAGAGTTGGACCACAAAGAAGGCTGAGCACCGAAGAATTGATGATTATGAAGAAGACTCTTGAGAGTCTTCTCTCAAGAGTGTTGAAGAAGACTCTTGAGAGTCTGTTGGACTGCAAGGAGATCAAACCAGTCCATCCTGAAGGAGATCAGTCCTGGGTGTTCATTGCAAGGACTGATGTTGAAGCTGAAGCTCCAATACTTTGGCCACCTGATGCGAAGAGCTGACTCATTGGAAAAGACCCTGATGCTGGGAAAGATTGAAGGCAGGAGGAGAAGGGGACGACAGAGGATGAGATGGTTGGATGGCATCACCAACTCAATGGACATGAGTTTGAGCAAACTCCAGGAGGTGGTGATGGACAGGGAGGCCTGGTATGCTGCAGTCCATGGGGTCGCAAAGAGTTGGACACGACTGAGTGACTGAACAACAACAAAACAAAAATATGGAATCTAGGAAGATGGTACTGATGAACTTATTTGTAGGGCAGCAGTGGAGATGCGGAGCCTGGTGAGCTGCCGTCTATGGGGTCGCACAGAGTCGGACATGACTGAAGCAACTTAGCAGCAGCAGCAGCAGTGGAGATGCAGACAGAGAGAACAGGCTTGTGGGAGGGGCAGGCAAGGGAGGAAGAGGGTGTGACGAGTTGAGAGAGCAGCTTTGAAACATACACATTACCACATGTAAAGCTAGAGAGCCTGCGGGAATTTCCTGTGTGATGCAGGGAGCTCAGATCTGTGCTCTGTGATATCCTAGAGGGGTGGGATGGGTGGGAGGCGGGAGGGAGGTTCAAGAGGGAGGGGACACATGTACACTGAAGGCTGATTCATGCTGATATATGGCAGAAACCAACACAATACTGTAAAGCAATTATCCTCCAATTAAAAATAAAACAAAAAAACTTAAAAAAAATAAGTAGGAGGCAGGACTGAACAGCAGGGGGTCGACGTCCACTGCAGGGTGGAACGGCCTCCAGGAGGCAGTCAGAGCCACCTCTCTGGGCCTTTCTTCATTCAGCATCTCAGGGCAGCTCCAGGCTCAGAGAAAGCAGAAGCTGCCCTGTGGATGAGAGGGCATGACCCTAGGCCGGTTGAGTCCCTCCTATCCCCCCTTCTGCGGGGGCCGAGGCCCTTCCCTGAACCCCCTGGGCTCTGAGGTGAAGCTGGTAACACACCCCTGCGTCCTTCATAGTACAAATAAACCACGACAGAGGGGGAGGGCACCCCAGTCTGTGTGAGACAAAGTGCCTGGCACTCGGGTCCCGGACACCCCCACCTGGAGGCGACCCCAGAGCAGTCAGCTGGGACCGTCGCCAGCCCCGCCCTAAGGCCCGAAGCTGGGGGTCTGCAAGCTGGTGATGGAGCTGGGGTCTCTTTTTATCATGCCAAAGAGAAAAAACCACCAATCGAGTCTCTCTTTGAGTTTGCTTTTTCAAGATTCCACATGTGAGTGAGACCCTACAGCGCCTGTCTGTCTCTGTCTGACTTATTTCACTGAGCACGATGTCCTCAAGGTCTATCCACATTGTTGCAAATGGCAAGATGTCCTTCCTGTGGCTGAGTAATATTCCATTGTATACATGTACAAGGATTCCCAGATGGCACAGTGGTAAAGGTCTGCCTGCAGTGCAGGAGATGCAGGCTTGATCCCTGGGTCAAGAAGACCCCCGGGAGAAGAGCATGGCAACCCACTCCAGTATTCCAGCCTGGAGACTCCCAAGGACAAAGGAGCCTGGCGGGCTGCCATCCACGGGGTCGCAGAGAGTCAGACATGACTGAGTGACTACAACAACAAAACACATTTGATTTACAGCGTGTGTTCACTTCAGGTGTACAGCAAAGTGACACAGCTGTACATGCAAACACATCCAGGCTTCCACAGCGACTCAGAGAGAAGAATCTGCCTGCAATGTAGGAGACCTGGGTTCGATCCCTAGACTGGGAAGACCCCCTGAAGAAGGGAAAGACAACTCACTCCAGTATTCTCGCCTGGAGAATCCCATGGACAGAGGAGCCTGGTGGGCAACAGTTCATCTGGTCACAAAGGGGCAGACACGGCTGAGCAGCAGCGCCACGTATGTTCCACATCCTCTGTCCATCCATCCACCAGTGGACACTTAGGTTGTTCTCAGGTCTTGACTATGAATAATCTGCAATGAGGGTGAAGATCCAAGTATTTCTTTAAGATGCTGATTTCAGCTCCTCGCATACATACTCCCCACTCCAGGACTCTTACATGGAGAATCTCAGGGACAGAGGAGCCTGGTGGGCTGCAGTCCATGGGGTCGCAAAGAGTCAGACACCACTGAATGACTTCGCTTTCACTTTTCACTTTCATGCATTGAGAAGGAAATGGCAGCCCACTCCAGTGTTCTTGCCTGGAGAATCCCAGGGACGGCGGAGCCTGGTGGGCTGCCGTCTGTGGGGTCGCACAGAGTCGGACACGCCTGGAGCGACTGAGCAGCAGCAGCAGCAGCAGCAGCCTCCAATGCAGGATTGCTGGATCGTAGGGTAGTTCTGTTTCTAACTCTTTGAGGAACCTGTATATTAACCAACCTCATTGTGATCATCATTTTGCAATATGTACGTGTATAAAATCACCACATTGTTTTCCTTGCACGTACAGTGTCATGTGCCAGTTCTATCTCACGGAGCTGGAAAAAGCCCAGTAGGAAACATAACTCCTTCTACACTAAACCAGTGGTGATTCTCCTGGGGCCGCCCTGATGCAGGGACCCCTCCCAGGCCGTCTTCCACTTGTCGCAGATGCTTTGTTGTACAGACAGGTAGACACACAGATAAAAACATAACCTGAGAATACTGAATAAGCCACTGAAGACAAAACACTTGCTGTGATGAGGGCTTGTCAAAAGGACTCAGGAGCCGCCGAGAGGGTGCCCGTTGGCCAAAGGAATGAAATAAATCATGGCCCATTAAATCACACCCTGTGTAAATAAACAGCCCCGAGTCTGTGTTAATATAAATACACAACTGAGGAGATAAAGAGAACAAGGGACACGTCTCTCAGGCAGAAACATACTAAACAATCTGTAGGTGCTTCACGGTCTAGGAGCCAGGGCAGCACCTCCAGCCCGTAAGTGCGGGCCTTTCCAGTGACAGCCTCCAGAGAGGAGCACGTGAGGAGCCGCCCGACAAGCACACCTGAGCCCGGTGACCGAGGCCGACGCCACCGCCACCGGCCAGGCGGGCGGCTCGGGCCCTGGTGCGGTGCGGTGAGGACACCATCTCTGAGGTCCTTCCCGCAGACCCCAGGACCCCAGCCTGACCCCGAGAAACACACCATACAAACCCCATTAGACGGGACACCTATAGAGCCCCTGCCCAGCACGCCTCACAGCTCCCGAGGTCACACAAGCAAAGGACGTTTGAGAAACAGTCACGACCCCGTGCCCTAAGGGGACGTAGTGACCGAATGTGACGCGGAACCTCGGTGGGGGTCCCAGGACTAAGCAATGAGGAAAGAACTAGGCCTTGGGTGAAAACGAAGTGGGTTGGAGGAAAACGTGGATGTCAGTTTAAAATGAGGTGTCCACATGGAAGCGAACGCACGGCGCCAGTGTAAGGTGCTGGGTGTGCGGGGCTTCTGTGCCTATGTCTGTCACTTATCTGCTCTCACTTATTTGGGGCTGTGCTGGGTCTTCAATGCTGCACGGGCATTCTCGAGCTGCAGCGGGTGGGGGCTGCGCTGCAGCTGCGCGCACCGGCTTCTCCTTGCAGAGGCACATGGGCTTAGCTGCCCTGCAGCGTGTGGGATCTTCCCAGCCCAGGGATCGAACCTGTGTCTCCTGCCCTGGCAAGCAGATTCTTAACCACTGGACCACTAGGGAAGCCCCAGAATTCTGTAATATTACCACCGTTTTCTGTGAATCTGAAAGTGTTTTAAAATTTAAAAGTTGATTTTTAAAAGTCCTCAGTAAAAGCCACTTGTGGGAGAACACCGTTGCAGGGCTGTCCACTCTTCAGCACGGGGCCCACGGGCCAGGCAGCTGTCCAGCTCTGTCCTCACACCTCCACCCCAGATGGGGCCCAGGGCCCCCAGCAGACAAGTTGTCAGCTTTATGGAGCTTCTGAACCCAAGCTGGTCCACCACTTCAGAGCTGGGGCCATTTCTGGAAAGTGCAGGAAGGAGCTTAGGACAAACTAGATGGGCCAAAGTGGGCAGGAGCCCTTTGGGGAGGGGCTCATATTCTTGGAAATGATCAAAATGGAACTCCAAGTAGACCAGAAGAATGGTCGAGAAGCGCTGACTGCCCACTCAAGGCAAGGAGATGACCCACCAACAAGGCTCTGTGAGCCGCACCAAGGAGCGCCGTGCAGGGCCTGCAAGGGTTATGTGGTGGGTCAGGGTGGAGGCCTCCCAGCTGCAAAGGTGATACTGTAGGGTCTTGGCCGCAGAAAGGAGGAGTGGAGCAGTGGGGAGACTCTGAGGGCCCCTGGTCCTCGGGTCCAGAACTGGACACGTATCCTCTGAGATGCCCCACTCTGGGATTTAGGCAGCACAGCATGACCGGCCCACGATTTCAGGAGTGGACGGCGGTGAGCGGGCAGGGTAGCAGGGGCTGGCTCACTTGGCCAGGATGGGCTGGATCCAGCTTCAACACTCACCGACCAATCTACCTTCTTCACTTCTTTATGTGCGTATTCATTCTTTTTTTCCCCTGTAACATTTTCCATTAAATCTCTGGTATCCTGTTAATTCACCTCTCATCAGCTCAGTAAATGCCTCTAAAATAATGACATATTTATTATAAAATCGTAACCATATCACAACTAATAAAATAACAGCTGAATATTATTGAATATCTAGCCGAGATGACGTGGCTGAGGACTGTCTTCTAACACCTGGCTTAGGGGCACCTCCAGGGTGAAGGCTGCTCCCAGCGCCCCTCATCCTGACTCCTGGGACTTCCTTCAGGCCTTGAGCCACCAAACACGCCTGTGGGCACCCCTGTCTGACCGTGGGGCGGGACACCTGACAAAAGGCCATGGGACCTCCAGGGCTAACTCTGGTCAACAACAAATGGGCAGCTGCTTTCAAATCCTGCTGCTCCCTCCCCCACACACTGAGTTCCACTCTTGCCAAATGGTTTACCTTTGCCTGGACGTCCATCCCTCTGTCCCTGGGCCTTTGCATGGCGGTTGCTTCTGTCTTCATGCCCTCTGCTCAGCAGAGCTTTCTCATCCATTCTGGAAACAGCTGGTGTCTCCTGCCTGGAAGCCTGCTCTGAGCTGCTGTGGCAACACCCCACATGCTTACCTGTGGGCTGTTTAAGCATCTGCCGCCCCTGCTGTGACTGCTCCCCTGGGACGGGGGCTGGGCTGGTGATGCTCCCTCTCCGGGGCTCAGAGCAGCACTGAGCATCGGGTAACGGGAAGGATGACTATTTCACCATATACTTTACAGGGTAACACATTTTCATGATTCAAATTACGAAAAGGAAGACTCTTGCTTTCAAAAATGATACACTAACAGTGATAGAATAGACCCTTCCGTCTGAATCCACTGGAAAATGTCCAAAGTCCATGAAACAAGGGTCCGCAAGATTCTGGTCATCAGGCAACATAGGACAGTGACCCCTGAAAGGTGGAAAACAAGTGAGAGGAGCCCTAGGGTCACCCCAACTTACTGCCTGGAAAGAGGTCCCAGGCTGGACTGCAGGGAGCAGGACCTGGTGGAGCCCGTTGGGTTCTCTGAATGGAGGCAATGGATCCAGGGTACAGAGGGCGCAGGATGGCCAGAGGTCACCCAGAGGATGCCCAGGAGGAGAGATATGCCCAGAGAGAACCCCAAGACTGACACAGCATCTCCCCTCTAGTGCTCACCTGAGAAGCAGCCAAGGCAGGCAGGTGGGAACTGCCCCACGCCAGGGAAGGAACCACGAGAGGTTTCGAGGGAACAGTCTCCACCGTCCACACAGGACCCGTCATTTGTGCTTGTTCCCAATATTTTGTTTCAGCAGACAGAACCTCAAGGTTCAGGGAGCCATGGGTAGAGCACTCAGAATCTGCGATTTGCCTTAACTATGGGAAATAATTTGGCTTCCCTGGTAGCTCAGCTGGTAAAGAATGTGCCTGCCAATGCAGGAGATGCAGGCTCAATCTCTGGGCCAGGAAGATCACCTGGAGAAGGGATAGGTTATCCACTCCAGTATTCCTGGGCTTCCTGGTGGATCAGCTGGTAAAGAATCCACCTGCAATGCTAGAGACCTGGGTTCGCTCTCGAGGTTGGGAAGATCCCCTGGAGGAGAGCATGGCAACCCACTCCAGTCTTCTTGCCTGGGAAATCCCATGGACCGGGGAGCCTGGCAGGCTACAGTCTATGGGGTTACAAAGAGTCAGACATGACTGAGCGACCGGCACTTTCACTTTAATTTTCTTTCCACAAGGAAAACTCTTGATGTCTGTTGTCCAATTAAAAACCACCAGGACCGCTATACAGAGGACACTTCAACATATAAGGTGGAGACATACCAATCAATTGAAACCACTTCAGAACTGACACAGATGTTAGAATTAGCAGACAAAGCATTTTAAAAGATGTTAAAACAGTAATCCATATGGTCACGAAGCTAAGTGGAGACATGGAAGATATTTTTAAAAGACCCAAAATGAAATTCCAGAGATAAAACTATAATGTCTGAAATGAAAACTACACTGTTGGGATTAATGATAGATTATAAATTAAGGGGGAAAAGATTAATGGATTTGAAGAAATAGCAGTAGAAACCATTCAAAAGGAAACAAAGGGAAAATAATTTTAAATTATCAGGCAGTGGGCTAGCTTTACGCAGTGTGTAATGGTAATCCTCCAGGAATACAAATAGAGCAAATATTTAAAGAAATAATGGCTAAGCTATTTCCAAACTGGAGGAAAACTTTGAATGCACAGAGCCAGGAAACTCAGAGAATTCCAAGCACAACGAAACAACACCAAGACATATTGTAATAATCAGTTTGCTGCTGCTGCTGCTGCTGCTGCTGCTAAGTCGCTTCAGTCGTGTCCGACTCTGTGCGACCCCATAGACGGCAGCCCACTAGGCTCCCCCGTCCCTGGGATTCTCCAGGCAAGAACACTGGAGTGGGTTGCCATTTCCTTCTCCAATGCACGAAAGGGAAAAGTGAAAGGCAAGTCGCTCAGGCGTGTCCGACTCTTCGAGACCCCATGGACTGCAGCCTACCAGGCTCCTCCATCCATGGGATTTTTCAGGCAAGAATACTGGAGTGGGTGCCATCGCCTTCTCTGATCAGTTTGCTAATCACAGATAAAAAGAAACCCGCAGAGCAGCCAGAAACAAGCGATTCGTTACATACGGAGCACATGGGAGAGACAGCAGGTTTCTTGCTGGAGACAATGTGGGAGGAAAGCACTGGCTACACCCTGAAGGGAACAAAGCGCAGACAAGCAGACACCAGCAAACCCGGAATCCCACACTTAGAGTTTTTTTCAGAATGGAGGTGAAACAAAGGCTTTTTAAGACATTCAAGAGATGGATGAATGCTTTACCAACACATCTGCTCTGTAAGAAATGGTAAAAGTGGTACTTCAAGCAGAAAGAAATAATACCAAATGAAGCGATTGATCTATTCAAGTAGGGACATCAGAAATAGCAAGTATGTGTGTTCCTCACACCGGAAATGAAGTGGCGTAGTAACACACGTTCAGTGTGGTGTAACGGAGCGACAGTGTGAGAAGACGACACTAATATAATAAAGCCAAAAAAATAGAGCAAAAAAATATAAAATTGATCATAAAAATATTCAATTTATCCATAGGAAGGCAGAAAAAGAGGTAATGGGAAAAAAAGAACAGCTGAGAGAAACACAAAATATTTAGATTTACATCTAACTAATAAATACTCACATTAAATGTAAATTGTCTAAATACCCCACTAAAAAGCAGATATTGCCAGACTGGATAGAAAAAGTGAGACCCTATAGAATACTGACATGCTACATTAATGTAAAGATATGCTACATTAATAGAGTGGAAATGTTAATCTGGAAGAGTAAACTTCATAGCAAACTATTATTAGGAGTCGATGTGGCCATTTTGTAGTGATAGAAGGATCAATCTATTAAGAGGACACAACAATCCTATTAAGGATTAAGTTATGTACTTAACTACAGAATTTAACAATATGATACTTGAGGCAAAAACTGATAGAAATGCAAGGTTAAGTAGACAAATCCATAATTATCAGCAAAGATTGCAATGAGTCTCAGTAAATGATGCTGAAGCTGAAGCTCCAATACTGTGGGCCACCTGATGCGAAGAGTCAATTCATCGGAAAAAACCCTGGTGCTGGGAAGGATTGAAGGCGGGAGGAGAAGGGGACGACAGAGGATGAGACGGTTGGATGGCATCACTGACTTGAGGGACATGCATTTGAGCAAACTCTGGGAGATAGTGAAGGACAGGGAGGCCTGGCGTGCAGCGGCCCACAGGGTTGCGAACACTCAGACCCGACTGAGTGACTCTGCACGACAAGGACTGGTAGATGCAGGAGACAGATCATTAAAGATGCAGATGATGTGACTGACACTGACAACTGACTGTGTGATAGAATTTGTTCAACAAGAGCTGTTCCATTCTTGTCAAGGACGCAGGAGAACGTGTACAGCCACAGACCCTATTTTAGGCACAAAACAGACCTCAGGTTATTTTAAGGACTCAAGTCAGTCAAATATGCTCTTTGTCAACAGAACTAAACTAGAAATCAATACAAGAAAATCTCTAGAAAATCTTCTGAATGTTTAGACTAAATGACCTACTTAATAACTCATGGTTCAAAAAAGAAGTTAAAAGGGAAATGAGAGAGTGCTGTGGATTGAATGGAAGTGAAAACACAACTAAAACAGTAATTGAGGGAAGTAACGCTGTGATTGTCTCAGTAAACACGGAAACAGTGCTCAGAAAATGTAACACCCACTTCTGATAAAACACTCCAAAAGCTGGGCATGGAAGGCAACTTCTTCAGCCTGGAAGAGCACCTGCTCAAAATCTTCAGCGAACATAATGCACGATGGAAAAGACATAAAGGTTTACTTCTAAGATGAGAAATAAGACGCTGATGTCTGCTCCAACTACTTATATTCAACACTGTGCTGGCATTTCTGGCCAATGTAATAAAGCAAGAAAAATAAATGAAATCCATCAGGATTAGAAAGGAAGAGCTAAAACTGTCTTTGTTCACAGAAATTAGGATTCTGTAGGAATTTGATGGAATCAACAAAGATACTAGACCTAATATCTGAGTTTATCAAGTTTTCAGTATCAAAGATCAATGTAAAAAAAACAAAAGAATTTTTATAAAGTAGGAGCGGTCAATAATTGAAAGAAAAATTACTTAAAAATTAACAAAGCATGATTTTGTACCAAAAGTATGATAAATATGGCACAAGCTTAAAAGATCTGTATATTAGAAACTACAAAATATTGCTGAGAGAAATTAAATAAAATCTGAATGGAAAGATACACAGTATCTGTGGGTCAAAATTCAAAATTATTAAGCTGACAATTACATCCTAAACTATTGCCAAAACTCACATGGAAATGCAAATAATCTAGAAAAGTTAAAAGAAAAAAAAGTAGAGAACTAACACTATCTCATTTCAAGACTCTGTAAAGCTACAGTAATCAAGTTTGTGCATAAACACAGATAAATAGATCAGTGGTGCAGAGTAGAGAGTTTAGAAATAGACCCATACAAATGTTGTCAGCCAAGTTTTCACAGTTACAGAGAAAATTCAGTGGAGAAAGGATAGTCTCTCAAACAAATGGTGCCAGAGCAATTGAAATATTCATTTTCAGAAATAAATTTGTATGTGTAATTCACACCAAGAACAAAACTATCTCAAAATAAATTACAGATCTAAATGTAAACCCCAAACTAGAAAACTTCTAGAAGAAAACATACCTGAAACATTTTTGGCTGAAGTTAAGCAAAAGCTTCTTAAATAGGATACCAAGATGTGTACTTTATAGAGCAAACTGATGAACAGACGTCATCAAAACTAAAAACTTCTCTTCTTCATTTTACACAGTTTGGGGAATGAAAAGGCAAATTGTAGATTGGGAGAAAATATCTGCAAACTACATGTATGATAAAAGACTTGTATCTTAATATATAGTGAAAGTCGCTCAGTCGTGTCTGACTCGTTGCGACCCCATTCCATGGAATTCTCCAGGCCAGAATACTGAAGTGGGGAGCCCTTCCCTTCTCCATGGGATCTTCCCAACCCAGGGAGAGAACCCAGGTCTCCCACACAGAAGGCAGATTCTTTACCAGCTGAGCCACAAGGGAAGCCCAAGAATACTGGAGTGGGTAGCCTGTCCCTTCTCTGGTGGATCTTCTCAACCTAGGAATTGAACTGGGGTCTCCTGTATTGCAGGTGGATTCCTTACCAACTGAGCTTTATGTAGCAATATATAAAGAACTATCAAAAATCAAGAAAACCAACAACTCAGTAAAAATTGTGGGTACCTCTCCACAGAAGTATTTATTTGCACATATGCAAACAAGCCTATGAAAAGATTCTTAACATTATTAGTCATTAGGGAAATGCAGAATAAAACCATATGAGATACTGCTTTACACCCAGGAGGATAATTAATACCAAAAGAGACGCCAAGATAGGAGAACTGTTGCTGCTGGTGCAGATGTTAAGTGGCACGGTCTCGCGGGGAAAGAGTTCACCATTTCATGCAAAGTTAAGTGTGCAGCTGAGATACAATCCAGCCATTCTACTCCATAATATTTACCCACAAGAAATGAAAACATATGCTTATACAAAAACTACACATGAATGCTTGCAGCAGCTTGATTTGTGATAGCCCAAACTGGAGGCAACCCAAATGCCCCTCAACAGGTGAATTCATGAAAACTGTTGTATCCATGTAAGGGAACGTTACTTGGCAGTGAAAAGGAATCAACTATTTACTGAGAGCTTTAGTAACATGGCTGAATCTCAAAGTAGTTTTACTGAGTGAAACAAGCCAGAAAAAGGAGGGTACACTGTATAAGTCCATTTTCAATATGTATCTAGGATATGCAAACTAATGCATCGTGAGTTCAACATAGGCTGAAGTGGATGGGGAGATGCAGGATGGAAGGACTGCCAAGGGCCAGTGGGAACAGCTTGGGGAGATGGATGTGGATGCATTTATTCTCTTGATCGTGATGATTTTTCATAGGCATGTTCACAGGTGTTCAGTCATGTCAGACTCTGTGACTCCATGGACTGTAGCCCACCTGGCTCCTCTGTCCATGAAATTTTCCAGCCAGAATTCTGGAGTGGGTTGCCATTTCCTCTTCCAGGGGATCTTCCTACCCAGGGATGGAACCTGTGTTTCTTGCATTGCAGGCAAATTCTTTACTACTGAGCCACTGGGGAAGGCTTTTCATAGGCATACAGATGCCAAAATGTGTAAAAATGTCTACTGCAAATGCATGTTGTTTACTGTATGCCAATTGCATCTCCTGCGATGATTAATTTCATGACCATTTGGCTGGACTATGATGACCAACTCTTTGATCAAACACCAATCTAGGTATTTCTGTGAAGGTGGTTTTTTTTGATATGATTAACACTTAAACCAGCTGACTTTGAGAGAATGAATGCCCCATTACGTGCATGGGTCTCATCCCGTCAACTGAGGGTCTTAAGAGAAAGCAGGGTGAGGTCCCTCAAGAAGAGGGGATTCTGTTTCTGGATGGGCTTTGGGTCCTAGCTGAGATGCCAATGTTTCCCTGAGTGCCCAGCCTGCCTTGTTCTGCAAATCCCGGCCTCGCCAGCCTCCATACCTGCACGACGTACTCCTGACATCTCAGTCTCTCTCTGTCTGTCTCTCTCTTATAGTTCTGTTTCTCTGGAGAATGCTGACTAACCCACGTCTGTAAAGCTGTTAAAAATATCAAAAGATACAAAAGATGAAAACCCGTATTTCCATTGACAACATATTTAAATCTACAAATCGAAAAATGAATGGCCCATGATTCATTCAACAGTTTGAAAAATAATTTATAATATACGTGTAAGATTGGTTGTACCCACTGTTGTCTTATTTATACCTTTCTGTATACTTACATTTCAAAACATTGAAAGAAATTAATTCCAAAGTTAACAGAGTTATTAATCAACAATCAGACAGGAACACTAGGAGGAAACCTGGCAAGCAGTATAAACAGTTGATTCACAGAAGGTGTTCAAATACACGCACATATCGTTAATCCTTGTTAGAACAGATAAAAGCAAATTTAAAAAGTAAGAATTTTTTATCAGTTAAGTAACTGTCCAGTGTACCTGAGTCAGTAATAATAACCAGGCTGACATGAGTTGACTGAAATGGCTCCTGTCAGGTACTGTCCGGAGGAATGTAAATTAATATAACATTATTTGGAAATTCACGGGGCTACATCTCCAGTCCTTAAACTGACGTCCTTACTGTGACCTAACAATTCCGGTTCTACAATATTTTTCTACAAATAACCATAACTATAGGGAATGATTTAAGTACAAGCGTGCTCATTGCTGAAATGCTTCAAATAGTAAAACACTAGGAATAGTCTAAACGCCCCCAAATAGAATTGCTAATTAAATAACTGGTGATATTTATGCATTACTGTATTCCAACTGCATGGAAAGAAAGTTCTGGAAGAGTACATGGTGCCATGAAATAACACCCACTACATATAAGAAGCCCGTTTACTAAAGAGCTACAGACTCAGCAATTTCACTGCTAGTTATGTATCTAAGAGTAATGAAAACAAGGCTACATGGAAACTTCATAAAAGTTACCAACACCATTATTTGTAACAGCCCAGTGGAAGAAAGGCAATGGCAGCCCACTCCAGTACTCTTGCCCGGAAAATCCCAGGGACGGCGGAGCCTGCTGGGCTGCCGTCTATGGGGTCGCACAGAGTCGGACACGACTGAAGCGACTTAGCAGCAGCAGCAGCAGCAGTGGAGGAAAGAACCCAATATTTATGAATTAGTGAATGAATAAACAGAAGGTGTCAAGCTGTGCAGTGGACTAGTACTCAGACATGGACAGGAGAGGCTGCAGCATGGATGAACCTTGAAGACATTCTGCTAAAGGAGAGAGGCCAGCCACAAAAGGCCACACATTGCATAGTTCCGTTTACATAAAATGTCCAGATTAGGCAAATCTGTAAAGAAATCTACAAGTCAGAAAGTAGATTAGCAGTTATCTAGGGCTTGCTGGAATGGTATGAAGGGCTCTGGGGTAACAGGAGGTCTGGGACTTCTTTTGGGGTGATAAAAACATTCTAAAATTGATTGTAATTGATTGTACAAGTGCTTAAAATTATTGAATCATGCACTGCTTAAGTGGGTGAATTGTATAGCTTGCAAATTATCTTAATATAAAGCTGTGACAAAAATAAGAAAAAGGAAAGATCGAGGGACTGGATGTGCAAAAAGAGACAGACAAGTTACCAGCAAAACGCCAAGTGTGGTTAACTCTGAGTGGTGGAGGGAAGGAGCATTTGATTTTCTTTCTGCTTACCCGTCTGTCTCACAAAACTTTCTATGAACGATCGTAACTGAGTACCGAGAAGCAGGGCAGCGACGGCGCTCAAGGCGCCCTGTCCGAAGCCAGACGGCCTGCGTCCGGCCTCCCCAACCCTCACAGCTACACAGCCCGGAGGGACGCCCCAGCTGCTTCCTGCCCAGCTGCCCCACCTGTAAACCCGGGGATGAGTGTTTCAGGGCGTGGTCCCACCGGCCGAGGTAACCACATGTGCCTGCCCAGAATGGAGCAGCGCAGGCACACGGCACGGAAGAAACACCGCTCACCGTGACTGCGGCTGAACTGATAAAATGGGTGATTGCTCATTAAACCAACATGGAACCAAGTCCCTGGAAAGCACTGTTCCAGGAGCCGAGACTTCTGCGGGGTGGCCTCTGATCCCGCAGGGCGGAAGGTCTGCACCGGCCAAAACGCCTGCTCCTGCTTCTCTATCTTCTGCCCTTGATGCTTCCTTCTGGGCTGCAGCTCCCACCATCTGAGAGTACGCAGAGGAAGGGGCTGACCTTGCTGACCTGACACCTGTCCCCAGCGCCTGGCTGGTGCCTGTCCCAGGAGACGTGGAGACACGGCTACTCTCTTGCTGGGTTTCTGGGCAGAAACCTGGAGTCACCTGGTACAGGTCCATCAAGACACCCCCACCTCCCGGGTCCCATGGCAGGTCCAGCCCGTCCCCTTAAGAGCCCCTGAAGGCACCCATGCCTCCATCCCGTCTCCTGGAGAGCAGCCAGCCTGCCTCTCACGTGGACTTGCACACCTGCTGCAGCTGCTGTCTGCGGCCCTCCTCCTCCCCCCCCCCCCCACTCTCTCTTTGGAAGCGATGTCTTTCCAAACGCACATGGGAGACTGTGTGGCCCGTTCCAGCCCCTCAGAGGGAAACCTGCCGTGTTCCCCCAGGAGGAAGAGCCAGGTCCTCCACAGTCCAGCCCTTTAGCTGCCTGCTACCCAGACCCACGTGCCTTCTTCGTGAAAGAGGGCTGCCTTTCCATAACAGAGTCCCTCCCTGATGGCCCCTGGAGACATCCCCACAGCTCACCTCCATCCCAGTAGGTTCAGGAGCTCTGGGACCTCCTGGCAGCCCATGACCGGGTGACAAAGATGACGCCCAGAATGGAGGAGCAAAAAGCGAATGGGAGGGACGTCCCTGGTGGCCCAGC
Source organism: Okapia johnstoni (assembly GCA_024291935.2). Lineage (NCBI taxonomy): Eukaryota > Metazoa > Chordata > Mammalia > Artiodactyla > Giraffidae > Okapia > Okapia johnstoni. Next base: position 1,744,998 of record CM044320.1, on the reverse strand, counting down.
GGTTGGGAACCCGCCTGCTGATGCAGAGGACATGGGTCTAATCCCTGGTCCAGAATGAGTCCACGTGCTGCGGGGCCACTGAGCCCGTGCGCTGCAACAAGAGAAGTCACCCCAGTGAGAAGCCCACGCATCACAACTAGAGTGCAGCCCCCACTCGCTGCAACTAGAGAAAGTCCACACGCAGCAACGGAGACCAGCACAGCGCCCCCAAAAAGCGAACGGGGACCACAGCTGGCATCCCTGGATCCAAAAGCAGAGGGGGAAATGAGGCACACTGACCCCCTGAGAGGAGAAGCCAGGGGTTCCTGCCCAGACCTGGAAGGAGGGCCTCAGCAAGCCTCCTCATGGGGGGCTGTCCACCCCCGGTGCCTCCGCGGCCACCTGAGCTGCCCATTGGGCGGGACAACCCCCCCACCCCGGCCACGTCTGCACAGCCCCGTGACTGTCGGCTTGATGTGGGGTAAACCTGGGGATATCCTCAGGGGTGCAGACCCGCATTGAGCAGGACAACCCCCCCATCCCGGCCACGTCTGCACAGCCCCGTGACTGTCGGCTTGATGTGGGGTAAACCCAGGGGTATCCTCAGGGGTGCACACCCGCATCCCTTGCTTCCTCGGCTTGAAGTGAAGGTGCTGGTGTGATTCTCTAATAAACTTATCCGTGTTTCAAAATTTCACGTTCCGTCAGTTCTGGCCGGTAATCAAAAGCAGCCAATCAACAGCAACAGTCACTGGGTAGCATGCTCGGGTCCAGAACTGAGCTTTCTGTTTCCTAGCAACAGGATTCAGCGCCCTGCTCATCCCCGGCCTCAAGTTCCATCCTTGTCTCTCACCAGGCCTCCGGGAGCCTCCAGCTTCTGCCCCTGGACTGGGGCTGCATCCTGGCTGTGCTGCTGAGATCAGCTCAGGGCTGTCAGCCCAGGTCAGGAGGCCCCGGCCTTGTCTCTCTCCCCTCCTCCTTTCCCCTTCCAGCTTCACTGGGTTCCAGCCTCTCTGTCACCCTGGATTCAAGTCATAAGCACCTAGAACTCCATTCCCCTGCCTCTTCCTGGTAAGAGTTCAGTGCACGGGTGTGAACTCATCGATCCACTCTGACTTCCTAAAGTTTTCCACCTGACAGAGATGCTTTGCTCCATCAGTCTTTAGTCAGGCTCCAGAATCTTCTCTAGGCCCTACTTCCTCGTAGGATCCAATTTCAGCAAGAATCCTTGTTATGTCATGTAGTTGCTAAGTCCTGTCAGTCTTTGCCACCCTATGGATGGTAGCCCGTCAGGCTCCTCCGCCCATGGAATGCTCCAGGCAAGAAAAATAGAGTGGGTAGCCATTCCCTTCTGCAGGGGATCTTCCCAACCCAGGGAATGAACCCAGGTCTGCTGCACTGCAGGCAGATTCTTTACCACCTAGCCACCAGGGAAGCCCAACCAAGTCTGTTTATTCAGAACCAGCCCCTCCTTATCTGATCAGGCTCCTTTCCCTCCCCCATCACCAGGTTATTCTGACCACCCGGCCTGCCTGGGGCAAGAATCCTGTCGGGTCAGTTTAGCCAGAAACCGCGGAAGCCCTGCTATTTCCTCTCAGTGATTTCCCATCTCCTGACTCCCCTCCCTGCTCTGGGCCATAAATGCCCACTCACCATGCTGCGCACAGCAAAGAGCCCAGTCTGCTTCCTCAATGGCAAAATCCCGTCCCAGTGGTCCCCATGCACGCTGTGATGGTCCTGAATAAAGTCTGCCTTACCATCTTTAACAAGAGTCCTTGAATGTTTTTTTTTTTTCCTTTAACATGTCAGACTCCTAACATTGCAGCCACAAAAATCTCGAGGCTTGAGTTTCAGAATGGAGGAGGCTGTTTATCTCCATGTGACCCCTCCCTCTGCTTGGGGGCCCCTCCCCAACCATCCTGCCATCCCCTACATCCTTTGGCAGGACTGCCCCGATTTATCCGCCCAGGTTCAACACAGACCACATCTCTCTCTGGAACTGTGTTTGTCAAGCAAAGAAAATTACAGTCAGCAAAATTATTGGGTGGGCAACCAGCGTTTTAGGAAATGAATTAGGATAGAATTGAACATGTCAGAGAGTGCTGAGGGTATAAGTATTGTTCTGTGAAACTTTCAAGTGTTTGTGTGTGTGTGTGAGTGTGTGTGTCTTAAGGACAGCACTTTTGAAGACCGCTCTTCTGGAAGCTTTCCTGGGACGCCCTTACGGTAGCGCACAGCCCTCGTTGGGGCGACCCTCCTCTGCGCCAGGCGGCTCTCTCAGCGCCCCATCACTGAACACGGGGCTGTGACAGCTGCTGTCCCAAACCAGCACACACCTGCAGGGGCCAAGAAGGGCATGCCTGCCCCACTTTCCTCCTCCACTCCTCCAGCATCTGGCGTCTCGCAGGTGCTCAGCAAACAGACTTTGAAGAAAGGCGCGTCCAGGATGTTCAGAGTGAACACGATGAACTGCAAGGTGCAAGGTTTTTATCCTGTCTACCCTTTTAACAGGATGAAAGGCTGAAATCAAAGGAATGAATTGTGAAGGTGGAGATGCAGGCATCCATGGTGGCCCCCTGCATTCCAGTTGAGGGACCCCCTCCCTGGGCTGGTGGCAGAGGAGACATGAAGTGTTGCCCTCCTGCCCCCGACCCGTTCTCAGGGGTCCAGGTTCTGCAGCACCTCCCTGCCGGCCAAGGGAGACGGGCAGCTGCAGCTGGCAAGACACTGAAATGGGAAGTCAGAGGATGTGATTAACCAGGACCAGAAAATTCATGAAGAAACTCAGCCTGGACACAACCATATTATAGCACCAGCCTTGTCCAAGCCCCTGGCCCAGGCGCCTACGGAGTCGACCCCTGGGACCGGACAGACCACCTGGCCTGAGCCTTCTCCTCTCTGTGTTTAGTTCCCCCACAGAGTGAGTGTGGTGTGCATGCGTGTATATGCTGTGTGTACACGTGTGTGGCGTGCAATATGCTGTGCACATGTGTACGGTGTGCATGTATGTATATGCTGTGTCCACATGTGTGTATGCAGTATGCATGCATGTATATGCTGTGTCCACACATGCATGGTCCTGGGGGAGCCGTCTCCTCATAGGGTGTGGCATGCATGTGTATATGTTGTGTGTACACGTGTGTGGCGTGCATGTGTGTATATGTTGGGTGTACACGTGTGGCATGCATGTGTATATATGTTGTGTGCACACGTGTGTAGCATGCAATATGCTGTGTGCATGGTGTGCATGTGTGTATATGCTGTGTCCACGTGTGCATGCAGTATTCATGCATGTATATGCTGTGTCCAAACATGCATGGTCCTGGGGGAGCCGTCTCCTCATAGGGTGTGTGTGGCGTGCATGCGTGTATATGTTGTGTGTACGTGTGTGGCGTGCAATATGCTGTGCACATGTCTGTGTGCGGTGTGCATGTGTGTATATGCTGTGTGCATGTGTGCATGGTCCTGGGAGAACCGTATCCTCATAGGGTGTGTGTGGCGTGCATGTGTGTATATGTTGTGTGTACATGTGTGTGGCATGCAATATGCTGTGCACACGTCTGTGTGCGGTGTGCATGTGTGTATATGCTGTGTGCTTGTGTGCATGGTCCTGGGAGAGCCGTATCCTCATGCCCTCGTGGCAGGCTCCGTGGTTCCTTGGGGCCTCCCCAGCCAGGACTCAGGCAGAAGCAGGGACCAGTGACCTTCCACCTTGGCTCCTCCCAGCTGTTCAGTCAGTGCCCGGGCTCTCCAGTGGCTCCTGAGAAATCATCTCCAGCTCCATCGGGACCACGTGGGTGCCCAGCTCCCCTTCCTCATGCAGAATCCAGAAAACCCTCTGAATCAGGAAGGACGGTTCCTGTAGCAGGTCCACAAAGGGGCGGGCAGTCAGCACTGGGGCGGACAGTGAGTCTGGGCACTGCAGGGCCAGCGCCTCCCAGGGCAGTAGGATGACCCTGAGGGCACCTGGACTTGCCAGCGTATCCCGCTGATGGGACAGGAGAGGGAGGAGCGGGGATGGCCACACTGAACTCAGAGGATGTGCTTGGTCCATCCTCTGGGTTAACACAGGCGACCAGTCTCCAGAGGAGGATCTGGAGACCCAAGACTGGGCTCTTGTGAATGGTGGACACCAAGACGACTCACCAAGGCCAGGATGGTGGGCTGAAGGCGAGGCGGAGGGTGGGGTGGGGGCGCTGCTTCAGAGGGGCCAAGACGGGCCTCCTGGGGCCTGTGTCTCGGCCTGGGGAAAGGAACAGCCTTCCCGGTGCCCGAACTCAGCTGACTCTGCACGGGGCCAAGGCTGTGCTGTCCGGGGGTTCGAGGACGCCAACATTCAACCCCGAACAGGGAAGACAAGGCCCATCTGGGGCAAGGGTCCAAAGACTGCTGTGCTTGGAACAGAGTCCAGTCCCCCCACCCCTGGCAAGGTCGGGGACCAAGCACCGCAGGCAGGGGAGGATACGGGCGCCGAGGGCTGGCGGGCCACGCGGCCCGGTCCACAAACTTTACGCCGGCCGGCCCGTCTTCCCCGCGCGGGGCCCCGGACGCGGGCGCGGCGGGCCGTCTCTGTCGCCATCCAGAGGCGCGGCTCGGGCGCTTCGTCCCCTCCGCCGCCGGCCTCCCCCGCCTGTACCAGGGCCCGCGTTGGGCCCCCCGCGGCGGCGGGCACGCGCCTCGGGAGCGCCCCTCGCCTCGGTGGCCCGCGCGCCTGGCTCGGGCGCGCAGCGACGCCCAGAGCGGCAGGGCCGGCGTCCCCCGGGCTCGGCGGGGCGCGGGGCGCGGGCGCGGGCTCGGCGCGGGGCGGGCCGGCGCGGGGCGCAGTGGGCCGGAGCCCGGGCGCGGCGGCGGCGGCGGCGGCGGAGGATGGCGCGCGCGGGGCCCGCACGTGGAGGCCGGCGCGGGGGCGCGGGCAGGGCCGGCTGCTGAGACGCGCTGCTGCCCCCCGCGCGGGCGCCGCGGCTTCAATGGCGCCATCGCCCAGGACCGGCAGCCGGCAAGATGCGACCGCCCTGCCCAGCATGTCCTCAACTTTTTGGGCGTTCATGATCCTGGCCAGCCTGCTCATCGCCTACTGCAGTGAGTACCGCGCGGCCCGGGCCCCCGCCCGGCCCTCTGGTCCCGGCCCCGGCCCCCGATCCCGGGCCGCGGCTCCGGCGGGGCGCCCTTCGGGCCGCCTGGAGTCCGCGCGGAGTTGCGAGCTCGGGGCGCGCGGTCCCCCGGGTCTCCACCGGTCCTCCGCTGGGCCAGGAGGACGGGGGTCCGGCACTTCCGAGGCCGGCGCCACCGCTGAGTCTCCCTCCCCCGACTCTGGGGCAGGGCCCGGGCGCCAGGCCCCGGGTGGCGCGGCGCGTCCCTACGCGGCGATGCCCGCGGCTGCCCGGCATACCGCCGCCGCTCCCGGCCCAGGCCCACGATCCGAGCTGAGCCGGCGGCTTCTTGGCCGCGCCGCGCGCTCCGGAGGCGGCGGAGGGTCTGGGGCGGGCGGGTACTGCTGCCGGGGGTGGCGGCTGAGCGCCCTGCCCGCGGGGCTTTCCGCGGGCGACACTCGCGCGGGGGACGCGGGGGGACGCGGCGGCCGATTCCGGAGCGGGGCGCCCGGGGCAGGAGCAGGGCTCGGGCTAGGACGCGCGGCTGGAGCTGCTGGCTTGCAGGGAAGCAGGCTCGCCGGCGCTCTCCTAAAAACCGAGAAGTGAGGGGTGGGGTGCCCGGGAGGGCTCGCCGCTGCCGCCGGCATTTCGCGCGTAGCGTCCGGGGACCCGAATCGGGTGACCCCTGTGGGTCTGGCGCGGGGCCGCGGGCTCGGGGCTGGGCTGGCACGGGTTGGTGCGCGCCCGGGGCACAGTCTGGGGGCTGGGGTGCCAGGAACAGGCTGGGGTCGCCTGGGTGCGTCGGGGTGCGCTGTGTCAGGGGCACAGGCTGGTGACTGCGTGAATGGGAGGTGGTCCGACACTGAGCCTAAGGACTGGGGTGGGGGTGAGTGGTCAGTGCTCCAGACACGGATTCGCGGGCTGGTTGGGGTGGGTGGGGAGTGGTCAGCGTCCGGGCATAGGTTCCCAGGCGGAATGGCGAGGACTGGGGTGGGGAGGGGTGTTCCCCCACCGGCTGCCTGGCACAGGGTCCGGGTCCCTTCCCACCCCAGCAGGAGGAAGGGATGGCGCTGAGGAACACCTGTCATGGAGAATTGCCATGGGCGCGGGAGGCAATGGAAAAATATGGATTCTTTACAAAAAAAAAAAGAGAGAGAGGCCGGCGCCGTACCACGCTCCCCACCACCACCTCGCAGCCCTCCCTCGGCCTCCTCGCTTCCAGCCCAAACCTTCGCGCTCTGCAAAATGGGACCGCAGCAGGCCATGGAGACCCTGGGCACGCGGGTGCCGAGTCCTGGGACAGCCATCCCCCCGCCCCCCCGAACCCCGGGGAATCCGTGCTCAGAGCGGGAATGGTGCCGCTGGTCTCAGCCGGGTTGTGCATTTCCCTACAGTTGCTGGCCGCGCCGTGGCAGCGCTGGGGAGGGGTCTCCGAACCGGAAGGTTCCCTGCGGGGTCGCAAGCCCAGCTGCCCTGGCTGGCACCGCATGCCGGGGGCGCACCCCACGGGCCTCTCCCAGTGTGTTCCGGGGCTGGCTGCCTGGAGGGGGAGGGGGTCTGGGGCTTGAGGGAGGAGGCCTGTGTCCTCTCCCCAGCTCCCTGCGGCCATCTCGGGACCCTGAGGCAGGGGCCCCCGGGCGGTAAACTCGGGGCTCCGGAGGAGGGGCCATGTGGATGCACTTCCTGGTGGCGGCCGCGTTGGGAGGCGATCTGTGTCCCCGTCCGCGTCCGCCGTCCCTTGCTGGCTCTGGGGACAATATCGTGGTGAGAACCTGGCAACCGCAGGCTGGCTGGGGAGGCAGCCCTCCAGGTGGGGAAAAGAGCAACTGGTAATTGTTGTAAAGTGTGTGACACCTCCGCCCAGCGGCTTCAACACCTCCCGCCCCAGGTGCACCAGCCAGGGCCTTCCTTTCTCGCCTTCTGCTCACTCCACCCCCGTGCCAGCACTGCTGGGACCCGAAGGGGAACGCTCTCTCTGTCCGTCCTGACACTCACACCTCTGCTGGGCGGCTGCCTGCTCCCGGTGGGGGTCTGAGTGCAGTGGGGCCGCTGCTCAGACCCTTGGTGGACCCCGAGGTTCCATTCGGAAGCCTCCTGGGCATTCTAGAAACAGCTCTTCCACCAGGACGAGGACATGTGGTAAAAAAAACATCTTATTATCCAGAATGGCAGAAATCACTGAGAGCAGAAGCTTGGGTTCACCACATTTTTATGGTTGTCTCCATGGAATGCGATAATTGACAATAAGATAACGTTTGTGGACACACCCCATTACACCAGAAAGGCACTTGGAGAAATTAAAACCTTTCAGTAAAATACAAAGTAGACATATGCGCTTGGAGAAATTGAAGCATGGCACTAAAATACGAAATAGACATAATAATAATTGATAGCTTGGAACATCAGTCTTGGAGAAAAAAGAACCCCCTCCTTCTTTTTTAGAATTGATAAAGCAAATAAAGTACAAATGGAACAGTCCCTGGTATTTCATTCTCTTTTCCGGTATATCCGGGATGAAGAAGAATAGTTAGCATCGTGTTTGTAAATTGTTTTTGTTATCTGTCAGGATTTTTATTACCCGAAATGATTTTGTGTTTTGGAGCAGATCTATCTGTATCATTAATTAGGGAGACTGATAACTCACCATACAGGGTTCAGTTATCCTGCCTGTTCAATCTGTGCATTTTGCTGCAACACAAAAGGTGTTCACTTCCTGGCACGGCTGAAAGAAAACTGAAATATTTCCTGGCCTGGTTTTCAGTTAGGGGTTCTCTGCTGTTCTTGGCCCCTGAAAGCCTGGATTTTTGCAGCCTGCTGAGCTTCATGTTCAAGGACATGGGCTCCACCCTCCGGCTGGAGAAGGACCTGCAGTCCACCAATTAGGTTAGTTGCTATAGTGACACAGCCTTGTCATTTTCTCCTGTTGGGGAAGAATTGCCAGGAGAAGCAGAAAGGGGAATGGGGCCCTCGATGGCTTTCTTTCAAGATGCGTACTCCATGTCTGTGTACATTCCCATTATAGCAGGGCTGGGTGCTCGGCAAAGAGTCGTCCTGGGGAGGTGAAGAGCTCGGATGAAACCCTGAAACTCTCCTTCTCCCTGGTGGGGGTAGACCTCTGTCCTTGCGGCTTGGAAAGCACTGGCCTAGGTCCTCATCCCCTTAGCATATCCAGAGCCAAGAGGTCTGTCTGGACTCGGTTCTTGGCCAGAGCGGGACAGCTCTGGCCAAACCAGAGCGGTTTGCTTGTACGCTGTGCTCGTGCTAAGACCTCGGAGGTGCCGTCTCTGGTGCTAACCACAGCGTTTGTTGTTCAGTCAGTAAGTCGTGTCCGACTCTGCGACCCCACGGACTATAACGCAGCAGGCTCCTCTGTCTCCACTGTCTCCCGGGGTTTGCTCAAATTCGTGTCCGTTGAGTCGGTGACGCTATCTAACCATCTCATCCTCTGCTACCCCCTTCTCCTTTTGCCTTCAGTCTTTCCCATCATCAGAGTCTTTTCCAGTGAGTCAGCGCGTCGCATCAGGCTGTAATAGCAGCGAGAGGTGGAGAGGACGGTGAGCTCCGGGCTGCCTTAGGACCCTAAGCCTCCACTTGCTATTCGCGCATAGTATTTAATCTGAAGGGGGAGAAGGCTGTGCTTTCATGGAGGCTGAGTCCCCTCTGTGGACAGGCTTGATGACAGCCATTCCTGGCGTGTAAATGCTGGGAGGAAAGCCTGTATTTTAAAGTACCACGGAGCAGGGTGGGAGAGCCAGTGTGACTCTGTTTTTGACTTTTGTTTTTTTCCGAATAAATCTCATCAGGACTGAATGGTAGCTTCAAGTAAAATCTCACGTCGTGGTTCTCACACAACTACGAGAGGAAACTACAAACAACTTCTGAATTGTTGTTGATCCATTAGAATACTAACCAAGCGTAGGCTCTCTGGTGCTGCGTTTTCTTTACAAATACAATTTATTGCATATTTAGGAGAGATTAGGCCACTTTCCTGCTGTTCACATTTTATTTCTGGGGTTTTCCAAGAGGTAGAATTGAAAGTACTGGAAACTTAATGAAGTGATGCCATTCAGAAGTTTATTTCTTGTCTTTTTTTGTGTCCTTCTACTGAGTGTTTTATTTGATGAATTTCTGGCAGGAGAAGTTGTGCCCCGTGTGTTTCTTTCACCCCCGTAGAGATAAGTTTCCCGTTGGTGGGTGGTGTGTTAGCAGAACTCCATGCCCAAGGATGGCGGTGGGGTGGGGAGGGGCTGCCCCTGGAAGCCAGCCGGGCAGGCCGGCGCTCCCGCACCCTTCCCCTCGCTCCCCTAGTCTCCCAGACGAGGCCGAGGGGCCGCACCCTGCAGGGCTCCTCCGGGGGGCCCCTCTCCCCTCGCAGCGAGCCCGGCGGGCAGCACATCCAGGAAGGAGGCAACGTGCCACCGCTGGCCGAGCCTTGGGCACCAGGCGTCCCGGCTGACCCGTGCCCCGGAATTCCTCACCCCGGACCTGCCCCTCGACGTTGCCGGAGTGATATATGGAGATCAGTCTCTGTGGCGTGAAGTATTTTCAGGTGACTTTTATGGGCGTAATTATGGGAAAATGTTATGATAATGTGGCACTAGAAAAGGGAAGAAAAGCAAAACATTAAAATCCCCATCTCTTTATATAGCTCCGCAGCTGCGCTGGTTTAGAAGGGCTCGTTTCTGTATTAAAGCCGTGGTGCTCTGGAGTTAATGACCCCCACCGCACGCCACCTGTCACCCAGAGCCCTGGGTGCCGGCCGAGTGGCGGGGAGGAGAGCGGCTGCCGAGGGGGCCATGGGCAGGGCTCCGGTGGGTGCGGGGGTGGCCGCGGGGCCTGCGGGCTGTGTGTGTTTGGAGGACTGTTGCCGGCTGCTCTCTGGTGGCCTGGGCTGGCTCCTGGGGGCGGGAGTGCCTGGGGCAGCGGGGTCCGTCTGTCCCTGCAGCCTGGCACGCCATCCGTAGACCCCGGAGCTGGGCCAGCCCTGCGCGGCCTGCTCCTCCCTCCAGGTGCCCCTCGGCGCGGGTTCCAGATCTGGGCCCTGCAGGGACGCTGACGGAAGCTCCCAGCAGGCCGCACACGCCGTCTCTGTGGCCCGGCTTCCCGCAAACGTCCTGGCCGCTGGCAGTGGGTCTGGGCAGCCAGCCCCATCCCTCCTTCACCCTGAGAACATGGTGGAGGGCTCCCGCAGGCTTTGGAACATTTCCTTATCCGTGCCAGTGGCTGGCAGGAGTCGGGCGTGGAATCGCTTTTATCTCCAACGAGGCCGGCGGGACTCCTCTGGCTCCCCCGGGGCCTCGCCGCGGCCTCGGGTGTGGCGGGTCTGGGTCTGATGGGATGCGGGCTCCGTGGTGAGACGTCCCCGGGGACGCCGCACTCCTCTTGCACTGTTCCCGCCTCCCGGTCGGTCCCAGGTCCTGGTGTGCCACCTGCTGTGGGGTCACCCTCCCCCCCGGATGGCTGGGCTCAGAGGGACTTCGCCCGGGGACCGAGCTGTCTTTCCAAGCGTGTTGAAGGAGGCAGGAGGGGTGGAGAGCCAGCCCCTACATCTCTGCCTCTGCTTGTTCGTGGGACAAGGAGTTGGGGAGTGTGTGGACACAGAGACTGGCGAGATGGTGGCCTCCTGGGCTTGCATCCCGGGGGCGCCAGACGGTCCGCACCAAGTCAAGGCAGCAGAGGAGGGGGCACCCGGTGGGCCGGGCACCCTGTTCTTCTGGGTCCTTGCCTGGCTGCTCTCCGGCCACAGCCTGCCCCGACCGCTCAGCCCTGGGCTCTGGCCCCGAATCCCCTTCCATCCCTGAGCCTTCTCTTGCCCTGTTCACCTCCACCAGGGCCCCTGTGTTGAGGATGGCCTCTGGCTCTGACTTTGTGCCCAGCCTCCTGGAAGTCCTTCTCCAAAACACCCTTCGCCATCCTCCAGGTCTGTCTGCAGCACTGTCAGTGGAGTCCCCCCTGCACACATCAGCGTCATTCTTGGAGGGCCACTGCCTCTAGGCTGGCTGCCAGCAGCTCCCCGCCCCTGGTTCCCCTTAGAATGGAGCCGGCACCCTCCGCTCCTCCCTGCGAACATCACTCAGGGCCTCACGCCACTGACCTTTCCTGCCCAGGGAGGTCCTCTCTGTCTCACCTAGCCTGGCGGAGTCCTGACTGTCACCGCTGACCTTTCCTGCCCGGGGAGGTCCTCTCCGCCCCTCTGTCCAGCCTGGCGGAGTCCTTCTGGGGCCTGCGCCCTGGACTCCCTCCGTGGGAATGTGTGTGTGGGCTAGTTCTCTCCCTCACACCTGGTCTCGCGGGAATGCTTCACTGCCCACGAGGCCCCTCCCACGGTAACTGCCCACTCTGCTGTCGCCAGTGCAAGGTAGGAACCTGGAGTTTGACTGGTTTCCAGAACACCCCCGGACCCCAGTGTTGGAGACCTCCTCCTCCAGGAAGCCTCCCCTGAGTACGCCGCCGCCTCTGCGTCTCCATGTGCTCCATGGTCATCTGGGTGCCGGCTGTCAAGGCTTGACCTCACCCGCAACTGCATGTCACAGTCACGGTCGGCCTCTCCAGGGCAGGGTCCTCAGCATAGCACCTCTGGTTTACCGACGGCTGCAGAATGGTTTTCCAAGAGAACAGACAGAATGGAGTCCCTGCAGAGACAGTGTGGGAAGCCACAGCCCCGAACTTTTCAGGACTCCCCCTCTCCCAGTCAGGTCCTATCTGCCCATCTTGGTGTCTCGAATATCCAGCAAGAGAGGCTGGTTCCCACGGTGGGGCAGGTGCTCCTGGGGTCCGTGCTGACGGCCTGTGACCGGTGGCTTTCTCCTAAGCTCACTTGGGAGAGTTCATCTGATGTTGCGGAAAGTCAGCTCCAGCATTATGAGCATCTCTGAGCTCACTTACTAAAATCCGCGGATGACGAGGTGACGGAGGAGTCCGCCAGGCCTGGCTGACCTGGCCGTGAGCAGGTCGGCTGGAGCTGGGCCAGGTCCGGGGTCTCCTGCTGTAAGGTACCTGGGTGACGCAGGCGGGAAGGGCATTGCCGGTTTTCCAGGACCTGACTCATATCTGACTTAACTGAGCATTGAGGAAGGGGGTTTCAGAGCACATCCATGGCCTGAAGCCTTGGGTCTGGGGGGACCCGGGCCGTTCTCTGGAGGGCTTTCCTGTGAGGATGCTGCAGAGTTGAAACGCTGATGCCTCCGGGCCACCTTGGATGCCGCTGGACGCAGGTGAGTGGCCTCTCTCCGGCTCTCTTTCTAAATTATGTTTCTCTGTAGCAGCTCCATTACCTGGTAGCACTTCCCCGGATATACTAAATGCCATTAATGGGTTGATAGGGCTCGTGTTAATTAATTGATGCTGATTTATGGTCCTCTCGGCCATGCTGGTGGCTGGAGCAGGCCGGCTGCGGAGCCACGCTGGGTCTGCCCTGAGTTTCCCTGCAGTCCGTTGTGGCTCTTTCCTTCTCCAGAGCACGTGGGGGGCTCTGTGGCCGTGATGGGGCGCCATGCAGGGAGGTGGAAGCTGGCCTGGGCACCCAGCACCTCTGAAACCCTCTCGCAGGCTTAGGCCTCCTGACACCAAGGTTCCAGTGACGTGGCAACCCCCAGCCTGTTTACAAAGACTCCAACTGAATCGAGATTAGTGTTCCGTGGTCAACATAAATGCATCTGCTGGCAGCGGTCGGTGTTCAGTCTGTTTTAGCTCAGTGTCCATCATAAGGTTCCGGGATGAAAAGGGGGCAGCTTCTAGAAGCAGGGGCAGCAGGAGGCCACGCGGGATGGTAGGGTGGAAGCCGGCCGCCTCCAGCTCTAAAGCCCGGAGTGTGTGGGGAGGGTGCACGCGGCCTCATCGGATACCGTCGTCATGGAGATCTGCAAGACGCTCCAGTCGCCATCACCGTCTCAGGTGGTCAGAAGGGTTCTGCCTGTGGCACCCTGGAAAGTGGGCAGGACACCCAGAAACCTCTGTCCACTCAGCTTGTGAGCCCCATCCCCTGTGACCTGGGGGGTGTGGCCATGAGCCTGCCCGCGGGGCCGGGACCCTCGGAGAACAGTCTGCACTCCACAGGCACCTCCCTCATGGTCACGGCCCCGGTTTGACCCCTCAGACCTGATACCCTGTGCGCTGCCCCTGTGTTCCTGGGGCCAGTGAAGGGGCAGGCGCTTCTGAGAAACAGAGGAACCTGATTCAGCACCGCCGAGCAGACGCGACAGACCGGCGTGTCCCAGTGGGACTCTCTGGGGCCTAGAAAGTTCCCGGGGCAGGCCAGAGCCCTGTGACGGTGGACGCCCCGTGCAGCCTTGTCCTCTGCCAGCTCTGGGCGGGACGCAGCTTTGGCCTTCGGCGGTCATATTCTCATCAGAGCGGCTGAAGCTTCAGCACGTCCTCTCCTGGGTCAGGCAGATGCCGCGTGGAGGGTCAGGCGCTAGCCTGGCCCTGCAGGGCCTCGTGGGCTTGGACTCAGGGTCCTCGGGGCCGTGTTCGCTGAGCGTGGCCACGTGTGAGCAAGGCCCAGGCCTCGTTCCTGTGACCTGGGCTCGTCTGGAAGGTGGGGGCCTCTCCACTCACAGCAGCAGACAGGAGCTCCCCCAGAGGGGCTCTGGGCTCTCTGGCTCCTCACTGTGTGGGCTCTACGATTACCCTGGTCTGGGACGCGCTCTGGGCGGGACCTGGGATTCACCGTGGTCGTATTGTCCTTGTCGCTGTGTCAGGGCGTGCAAAGAGCAGGTGCTGCAGATGACTTATCTGGGCTGACTGCCGGTCAACCATTCACACGTGTGTATGAAAAAGGCTCCGACGTGAATGTGGCTGATGGGGGGGCGGGATAGACCGGGGTGGCCCCCCTGCTCTGACCCTGACTTGGAAGACTGGCTCCAGCACGTGTCCGTACCTGTGTGGGGAAAGGGCCTTTAGCAACTTTTTAACCCGAGGAAGTTCCGAGAGGAGACAGGTCGTCCAGGCCCCGGGGTCCTCGTGGCCAACACCTTGTCTTTCTGCCTGCCTGTAACCCCGACAGAGGCCTCATTTGCCCCTGGACTCTGCCCTCTGGGGCGCCTCTCACTCCTGCCCATCTGGACCCCCACATGGAAGCCTGCCTCCAGGCTCCACCCCCGGGTCCCGCAGGAAGCCCCCAGCTTTCCCCCACCCTGGCAGACTCCACCTCGCAGGGCTTTGGGGACCGAGGCTGGACCAGCTGCCCAGAGGGATGCGTGCTGTCCCCCCAGGGCTTGTCCATGCAGTGATGCTGCCCGGTTCACACGGGCCGTCCTGGGATAGGTGGGCACCAGCCCTCCTGTGCCACTCAGCTTCCATCCTGGTGGGCGGACGGACCGCCAGGTGCCCAGCAGACAGTGTCCACTTGCTCCTGGGTCGACCTGGCAACCTTCCCAGCTCCATACTTCTCTTCATCTTAGAGGAGAGTGGGACTCAGGGAAGTCAGGGGTGCACCCAGGGTCCCAGTGGGGGTAGGTGGCTACAGAGCAGGACCTTCTTCTGGGGCCCCCAGCCTGGTCCCAAGGGGCTGGGGAGGCTTGGAGGGGAGATTCATGATGCGGGGGAGGGATCGGGGGAGTGGAGCATGGTCACTTCAGGGGTCCCTCCAGCTGGCAGGGGGCACTGGGGAGACTTTTGGTGCTTGGGCGCCTTGCAGACTTCCTGCCCAAGCCTCCCGTGAGCTCGCTGGGCGGGGTGATTACAGATGCTGTTCCCCCACTGTGGGCACATCTGCTTGCAGTTGGGACACACATTTGCCTCTGGACTCGAACCGGTTGCATCTAGAATGCCCCAGTGCTCAGGAACCCACACAGAAGTCCGTAGCCCTCCCAGGAAGGACATTTCTTGAGCCGCTTCTGGGTGTCAGACAGATGCCAGTCACTTCTTGTGCTTCCTGACAGTCAGTCCTTCCAGTGGGAGATGGGCAGCGTGGTTTCCTTTTTATAGAAGAAGAAACTGAAGCTCTCAGAGGCCCACTGTGACTCCCAGTCTTCCCTCTGTGGGCAGAGGCTGGGAGGTGAAGCCGGCTCCAGGACTCCTCGGGCTTCCCAGGTTAAGAACTTCTAGTGGTAAAGAACCCGCCTGCCAATGCAGGAGACATAAGAGAAGTGGATTTGATCCCTGGGTTGGAAAGATCTCCTGAAGAAGGAAACGGCAACCCACTCCAGTATTCTTGCCTGGAGAATCCCCATGGACAGAGGAGCCTGGGGGGGGCTACATTCCATGGGGTTGCACAGTCGGACACAACTGAAGCAACTTAGCACACACACACACGGGTCTCCTCAGCTCTGGATCTTGCCAGTAACCTCTGAGACGCCTGCTGCCCCCCGAGGTGTGGGATCGGGCGGTCGCCAGCGGAGTGACCAGGGCCGCTCCATGCAGAGCACTGCCTCCCGCCTACGCTGCTGTCTGCGGACTGAGGACTGGCGTTCACCCAAAGGCATCCCAGCAGCCTTGGCATCTGGCACCACGTCTGCAGAACTGTCAATCTAAGCACAGCTGGTCCGGACCGTTGCCTCTCCCGGGGGGTCAGGGTCCCTGAGACCATCATCGGGTTCAGAAAAGCTGTGAAGGTCGTGGGGACAGCTTGTTAAAGGACCCAGATTAAACTGGCAAGACGGACAGGTTCACAGAGACTCGGTCTCCAGGAGAGACCAGGCCCAAGGGCAGCATGGATGGCACTCAGGTCCCCAGTGAGGACGTGTGACAGGCTGGAGGTGCCGAGCAGGGCACTCACCTGAGCTCTGGGGCCCGAGTGGTTACTGGGGACCACTTGACGGGCAGGCTGCAGTCCCCTAGATCCTAACCAAGAAGAGACAGAAAGTACGACTCGAGAGGGTGTGGGGAGAAAGGAACCCTCCTGCGCTGTTGCTGGGAGTGCACGCTGATGCAGCCACTATGGAGACCACTAGGGGATTCCTTAGAAAACTAGGGATACAACGACCATGCGACATAGCAGTCCCACCACTGGGCCTGTACCCTGAGGAAGCCAGACCTGAAAAAGACATCTGGACCCGTGTTCATTGCAGCACTGATTGCAACAGCCAGGACGTGGAAGCAACCTAGATGTCTATCGGCAGATGAATGGATGAGAAAGCCGTGGTACATGTACTCAATGGCGTTATTACTCGGCCATAAAAAAGAACACATTTGACTCAGTTCTAATGAAGTGGAAGAACCTAGAGCCTATTATACAGAATGAAGTAAGTCAGAAAGAGAAAGACAAATATCATGTATTAATGCATATCTGTGGATTCTAGAGAGATGGTACCAATGATCCTATGTGCAGGGAATAAAAGACACAGACGTAAGAACAGCCTTTTGGACTCGGTGGGAGAAGGAGAGAGTACGATGATTTGAGGAAATATCCTTGAAACCTATACGTTACCCTATGTAAAATAGATCGCCAGTGGGGTTGATGAGTGATGCAGAGAACGTAAAGCCAGTGCTCTGTGTTGACCTGGAGGGATGGGGTGGGGAGGGGGGGTGGGGGGGTTCAGGAGGGAGGGGACACATGTATGCCGATTCATGCTGATGTGTGGCAAAAGCCATCACAATATTGTAAAGTAATTATCCTCCAAGTAAAATTAATTAATTAAAAAACATGAGCTGACCAATTGCTAGTAACGAAATTGAATCAGTAATTTTAGAAAATCCCAACAAACAAAAATCCAGACCAGATGGCTTCATAGGTAAATTCTACCAAATGTTTAGAGAAGAGTTAATACATATCCTTCTAAAGTTATTCCAAAACTTTGCACAGGAAGGAATATTTAACAAACTCATTCTATTAAGCTAGCATCACCCTGATATCAAAACCAGACAAAGATACCACACAAAAAAATTTACAAAGCAATATAACTGGTGAACATAGGCATAAAAATCCTCAACAAAATACTAGCAAACTGACTTCAGTGGTGCATTAAAAGGATCATACACCGTGGTCAAGTGGGGTTTACTTATTTTTCAATATCTGCAAATCAATGCATAATCACCACATTAACAAACTGAAGAATAAAAGCCATATGGTCATCTCAATAGATGCAGATAAAACCTTTGGTAAAACTTCACATCTCTTTATGATAAAAAAAAAGTCTCCAGAAAGTGGGCATAAAGGGAGCCGACTTCAACATAATAAAGGCCATATATGACAGACCTATAGCTCACATCATCCTCAACGGTGAAAAGCTGGCAGTGTTTGCTCTGAGATCAAGAACAAGACAAGGGTGTCCACTCTCAGCACTTTTATTCAACATAATTTTGGAAGTTCTAGCCATGGCAAATCAGAGAAGAAAAAGAAATCAAAGGAATCCACGTTGGAAAAGAGGTTAAACTGTCATGGTTTGCAGACAACATAATACTGTTCATAGAATATTCTAAAGATGCGACCAGAAAACTACTAGAACTTATCAGTGAATTTGTTAAAGTTGCAGAATGCAAAGTTAATATACAGAAATCTGGTGCATTTCTATACGCTAACAATGAAATACTGGAGAAAATTAAGGAAGCGATCCTATTTGTCATTGTATCAAAAAGGATAAAATGTCTAGGACTGCACCTACCTGAGGAGGCAACAGACCTGTGCTCAGAAAACTAGAAGATACCGATGAAAGTGACTGAAGATGGTGCAAACAGGTGGAGCGGCGGACCATGTTCTCAGACTGAAGAATCAGTATTGTTAAGATGACTGTGCTACTCAAGGCAATCTGCAGATTCGGCACAATCCCTATCAAATACAATGGGAGTTTTCACAGAACTAGAGCAAATAATTTTAAAATTTGCATGAAAATACAAAAGGCCCTAAATAGCCAAAACAATCTTGAGAAAGAAGAACATCACCTGTCCTGACTTCAGACTATACTGTGAAGCTACAGTTTTCAAAGCAGCAGGACTTTAGCACAAAAACAGACACGCAGATCAACGGAACAAGATAGAAAGCGCAGAAAAAAAACCCACACACTTATGCTCAATAAATACATGACAAAAGAGGCAAGAGTATACGACGGAGAAAAGACGGTCTGTTCAATACGTGGTGCCGGGAAAACAGGACGGTTACGTGTAAAACAATTAAACTGTCGTGTACAAAAATTAAAAAGGCATCAAAGATCTCACTGTAAGACTGGATACTATAGAACTAGAGGAAAACATAGGTGGACCACTGCTTGACATAAATCACCAGCAATGTCTTTTTGGAGCTACTTCCAAAAGTAAAGGATATAAAAGCAAAAATAAACTAATGGGACCTCATTATACTTAAAAGCAAAGGAAATCATTGACAAACTGAAAAGACAGCGTAGTGAATGGGAGAAAATATTTGCAAATAGTATGATCAATAAGGGGTTAATATCCAACATATAAACAGCTCCAATAACTCAACACCAAAACAAAAACACTCTGATTAAAACATGGGCAGAAGAAGCTAATAAATATTTTTCCAAAGAGGTAATGCAGATGATCAACAGGGCACATGAAAAGATGCTCAACATCGCTAATCATCACATCAGTTCAGTTCAGTCGCTCAGTCATGTTGGGCCCTTTGTGACCCCATGGACTGCAGCGTGCCAGGCTTCCCTGTCCATCACCAACTCCCAGAGCTTAGCCAAACTCAAACTCAAGTCATCACCCAAACTTGAGTCAGTGATGCCATCCAACCATCTCATCCTCTGTCATCCCCTTCTCCTCCTGCCTTCAGTCTTTCCCAGCATGAGGGTCTTTTCCAATGAGTCAGCTCTTCGCATCAGGTGGCCAAAGTATTGGAGCTTCAGCTTCAGCATCAGTCCTTCCAGTGAATATTCAGGACTGATCTCCTTTAGGATTGACTGGTTTGATCACCTTGCAGTCCAAGGGACTCTCAAGAGTCTTCTCCAACACCACAGTTCAAAGGCATCAATTCTTCGGTGCTCAGCTTTCTTTATGGTCCAACTCTCACATCCATACATGACTACTGGAAAAACCATAGCTTTGACTAGATGGACCTTTGTTGGCAAAGTGATGTCTTTGCTTTTTAATATGCTGTCTAGTTTGGCCATAGCTTTCCTTCCAAGGAGCAAGCGTCTTTTAATTTCATGGCTGCAGTCACCATCTGCAGTGATTTTGGAGCCCCCCAAAAATAAAGTCTCTCACTGTTTCCATTGTTTCCCCATTTATTTGCCACAAAGTGATGGGACCAGATGCCATGATCTTAGTTTTCTGAATGTTGAGTTTTAACCCAACTTTTTCACTCTCTTCTTTCACTTTCACCAAAAGGCTCTTTAGTTCCTCTTCACTTTCTGCCATAAGGGTGGTGTCATCTGCACATCTGAGGTTATTGATATTTCTTCCAGCAATCTTGATTCTAGCTTGTGCTTCATTCAGTCTGGCATTTCTCATGATATACTCTGCATATAAGTTAGATAAGCAGGGTGACAATATACAGCCTTAACGTACTCCTTTCCCAATTTGGAACCAGTCTGTTCTTCCATGTCCAATTCTAACTGTTACTTCTTAACCTGCATACAGATTTCTCAGGAGGCGGGTCAGGTGGTCTGGTATTCCCATCTCTTGAATAATTTTCCAATTTGTTGTAATCTACACAATCAAAGGCTTTGGCATAGTTGATAAAGCAGAAGTAGATATTTTTCTGGAACTCTCTTGCTTTTTTGATGATCCAACAGATGTTGGCAATTTGACCTCTGGTTCCTCTGCCTTTTCTAAATCCAGCTTGAACATCTGGAAGCTCGTGATTCATGTTCCGTTGAAGCCTGTCTTAGAGAATTTTGAGCATTACTTTACTAGCGTGTGAGATGAGTGCAATTGTGCAGTAGTTTGAACATTCTTTGGCATTGCCCTTCTTTGGGAT
Source organism: Okapia johnstoni (assembly GCA_024291935.2). NCBI lineage: Eukaryota > Metazoa > Chordata > Mammalia > Artiodactyla > Giraffidae > Okapia > Okapia johnstoni. The sequence goes on along the minus strand of CM044320.1, from coordinate 1,725,111 downwards.
TGAAATGAAAACTGACCTTTTCCAGTCCTGTGACCACTGCTGAGTTTTCCAAATATGCTGGCATTTGAGTGCAGCACTTTCAAAACATCATCTTTCAGGATTTGAAATAGCTCAACTGGAATTCCATCACCTCCACTAGCTTTGTTCCTAGTGATGCTTTCTAAGGCCACTTGACTTTGCATTCCAGGATGTCTGGCTCTAGGTGAGTGATCACACCATCGTGATTATGTGGGTCATGAAGATCTTTTTTGTACAGTTCTTCTGTGTATTCTTGCCACCTCTTCTTAATATCTTCTGCTTCTGTTAGGTCCATACCATTTCTGTCCTTTATTGAGCCCATCTTTGCATGAAATGTTCCCTTGGTATCTCTAATTTTCTTGAAGAGATCTCTAGAATTTCCCATTCCATTGTTTTCCTCTATTTCTTTGCACTGATCACTGAGGAAGGCTTTCTTATCTCTCCTTGTTATTCTTTGAAACTCTGCATTCAAATGGGTATATCTTTCCTTTTCTCTCTTGCCTTTAGCTTTTCTTCTTTTCTCAGCTATTTGTAAGGCCTCCTCAGACATCTATTTTGCCTTTTTGCATTTCTTTTTCTTGGGATGGTCTTGCTCCCTGTCTCCTGTATAATGTCATGAACCTCCGTCCATAGTTCATCAGGCACTCTGTCTATCAGATCTAGTCCCTTAAATCTATTTGTCACTTCCACTGTATAATCATAAGGGATTTGATTTAGGTCATACCTGAATGGTCTAGTGGTTTTCCCCACTTGCTTCAATTTAAGTCTGAATTTGGCAATAAGGAGTTCATGATCTGAGCCACAGTCAGCTCCTGGTCTTGTTTTTGCTGACTATATAGAGCTTCTCCATCTTTGGCTGTGAAGACTATAATCAATCTGATTTCAATGTTGACCATCTGGTGATGTCCATGTGTAGAGTCTTCTCTTGTGTTGTTGGAAGAGGGTGTTTGCTATGACCAGTGCGTTCTCTTGGCAAAACTCTATTAGCCTTTGCCCTGCTTCATTCTGTACTCCAAGGCCAAGTTTGCCTATTATGCCAGGTGTTTCCTGACTTCCTACTTTTGCATTCCAGTCCCCTATGATGAAAAGGACATCTATTTTGGGTGTTAGTTCTAGAAAGTCTTGTAGGTCTTCTTAGAATCATTCAACTCCAGCTTCTTCAGCATTACTGGTCAGGGCATAGACTTGGATTACCGTGATATTGAATGGTTTGCTTTGGAAATGAACAGAGATCGCTGATCATCAGGGAAATGCAAATCAAAATCAGAGTGAGATACCCCCTCTCGCTTGTCAGAATGGCTATCATCAAAGAGAGTACAAATAACCAATGCTAGTGAGGACATGGGGAAAAGGGAACCCAACTACACTGTTGGTGGGGGGTCAGTTGGTGCAGCCACTGTGGATAAGAGGATGGAGTTTACTCAGAGAGCTAAAAGTGGAACTACCATGCGACTCAAAAAGCCCACTCCTGATGATCTGTCTGGAAGAGAAAAAAACACTCATTTAAAAAGACACATTCACCCCAATGTTCATAGCAGCATTATTTACAATTGTCAAGATATGGAAGCGGTTAACCGTTGAATGAATAAAGATGCGGTATACACACACACAATGGAATAGTATTCAGCCATAAAGAAGAATGAAGTAATGCCATTTTCAGCAACTTGGATAGGTTTGGAGGGTAGTGTGTTGAGTGAAATGCAGACTGAGAAAGACAAATACTCTATGATATCACTTTTATTTGAAATCTAAAAAATACAGCCAGTGAATGTTACAAAAAAAGAAGCAGACTCACAGATATAGAGAAGAAACCAGTGGTTGCCAGTGAGAGAGGGAAGGAGTGGGGGCAGGATCGGGGGAGGGAAGAGGGGTCCCAACTGCCGGGCGTGCGAGAGGCTCGAGGGTGCATCGTAGAACATGGGCTAAAAAATAAAACCTCGGTCCTTAGGGACCATCCTCCCCTGACATGAGAGGAGGGAGGCACTAGCCAGCTCGGGCACTGCTGTCTCTGTTGTGGGGTGACACCCAGCGCTTTCTGGGGTGGACAGAGCCCTAAATTCATGGGGAGCTGGAGGTTGCCGAGTCTTGGGGACTGGGAGCAGCCGGAGCTGCCCCGGAGGGAGCAAGCTGGGCAGCGGGCAGCCTCAGGGCTCGCCCTGTGCTTGGTGCTCCCCAGGGCCCCATCACCCCCAGGAGCTTTTGTTTTGTGCCCGCTGTGGCCTTGGCATCTCTGGCTCCTGCTCTGGCTTAACCAGCCGGGGGGCTCAGGCTTCCAGGAGGTGATGACCTCCAGGGTGCAGCCCTCGTGGGGTCCTTTAGTCCCAAGGGGCCTGTCGTTCCCTGAGAGACAGTTGACAAAGCCTTGAGTGCCGTCCTGCTGGAAGACGGGTCGATCCAGCCACACTCAGGTCAGCAGAGAAACTGTTCATCAGTGTGAATTTCACAGCACGAGCTTCCTGAGACTGAGTCACACTCAGCGCTGCCCCCCGGGAGGGCAAGGACACTGCCCTTCCAGCTCTCTTGCTACGCCCGCTGGACCCCTGGAGCTCTGAGGGCCGACCGTGTGGTGGGCTCGTGTAGACCCTGAGTGGGTGTGGTGGGGTCTCGGGTGCAGCCAGGGGCCGGTGTGCTGGGGGTGCGGGAAGGGAAGCCGCCTCTGAGTGCCTCCTCCCCCGCCCCCCGTGCTGGCCGCCGTCGGGGCTCCCCTAAGTCCTCAGATGCTGTGTGGCTCAAGGAAGGGGAAGCATGTCCGCTGGGCGTCCCCAGGCCGCAGCTGGTGGTGGAAGGGGTGGGTCCCCAGGGCCCAGCGTGGCACGGGGGACTCCAAGCAGCTGAGCCGGGGTGGTGGCCGCGGTGCAGGCGTGGACGAGGGGAAGGTGGCCGGGGCCCCGCCTGTGCACACGCCCGCACCTGTGTGGTCCAGGCGGCAAGGTGACCCGCGCCTCCTTCCCTCTGCTGCGTCTCCCTGTGTGACGGCGACTCCAGGGGGAAATAGCCGCTTCCGCTCTGCTCCCAGAGACAGGTGGCCATTTCAGAGGAGGCGACCTCAACAGAAGCTGCGGGGAGAGATAACCAGGTCTGGTCTGTGTTGTGTGTGTGTGTGGTTGTCTGTGTGTTGTTTTTGTTTTTTTGTTTTTTGTTTGTGTTTTTTTTGTGTTTTGTGTTTTTTGTTTTTTTTTGTGTGTTTGTGTTTTTTTTTTGTGTGTTTGTTTTTGTTTTTATGTTTGTGTTTGTGTTTTTGGCTTTGTGTGTGTTTGTTTTTTTTTTTTTGTTTTTTTTTTTGTTTTTTTGTGTTTTTTTTTGTGTTTTTTTTTTTTTTTTTTTTGTTTGTTTTTGTTTTTGTGTTTGTTTGTGTTTTTTTTTTGTTTTTTTGTGTGTGTTTTTGTGTTTTTTTTTTTTTTGTTTTGTTTTTTTTTTTTTTGTTTTTTTTTGTTTGTTTGTTTTTGTGTTTTTTTTTTGTTTTTTTTGTTTTTTTTTTTTTTTTTTTTTTTTTTTTTTTTTTTTTTTTTTTTTTTTTTTTTTTTTTTTTTTTTTTTTTTTTTTTTTTTTTTTTTTTGTTTGTTTTTTTTTTTTTTTTTGTTTTTTTGTGTTTTTTTTTTTTTTGTTTTTTTTTTTTTTTTTTTTTTTTGTTTTTTTTTTTTTTTTGTTTGTTTTTTTTTTTTTTTTTTTTTTTTTTTTTTTGTTTTGTGTTTTTTTGTTTTTTTTTTTGTTTTTTTTTTTTTTTGTTTTTTTTTTTTGTTTTTTTTTTTTTTTTTTTTTTTTTTTTGTTTGTTTTTTTTTTTTTGTTTTTTTGTTTTTTTTTGTTTTTTTTTTTGTTTTTTTTTTTTTTTTTTTTTTTTTTTTTTTTGTTTTTTTTTTTTTTTTTTTTTTTTTTTGTTTTTTTTTTTTTTTTTTGTTTTTTTTTTTTTTTTTTTTTTTTTTTTTTTTTTTTTTTTTTTTTTTTTTTGTTTTTTTTTTTTTTTTTTTTTTTTTTTTTTTTTGGGTTTTTTTTTTTTTTTTGTTTTTTTTTTTTTTTTTTTTTTTTTTTTTTTTTGTTTTTTTGTTTTTTTTTTTTTTTTTTTTTTGTTTGTGTTTCTGTTTTTTTTTGTTTGTGTTTTTTTTTTTTTGTTTTTTTTTGTTTTGTTTTTTGTTTTTTTTTTTTTTTTTTTTTTTTTTTTTTTTTTTGTTTTTGTTTTTTTTTTGTTTTTTTTTGTTTGTTTTTTTGTTTTTTTTTGTTGTTTGTGTTTGTGTTTTTTTTGTTTTTTTTTTTGTTTTTTGTTTGTTTGTGTGTTTTTTTTTGTGTTTTTTGTTTTTTTTTTTTTCTTGCACAAGCGTTGCTCCTCACGTAACTCCTCTCCACGAGCTCTTCTTCCCTCTGGTGGGTCCCTGGGGCCCAGCACCTGCTCACCTTCCTTTGCTGACCCGGGACCGGAGGCTTCCCAGCTCGGAGGTCAGCCTGGGGACCCAGCAGGGAGGCCGAGGAGGCTGAGACCCTGACTCGGAGCCGAGTCCGTGCTGCAGCTGATCCCGGGCACTGGCCGTGTCGGCCTCTGTGGTCCCTGGGGCTGCCTTTCGCCAGGGCCCACACATGTCTCGGCGTGGTGCCCTTTAGTCTTGTTGGGACTCGCTGGGTGAACAACCTCGTCTGTCTGCTGACCTCTGGCCTGGGGGTGCTGGGGCCGTTGGGAGGGATGTTTGGTCCGGGTGGGCTTGGTGTGGACAAAGGCTCACAGCTGCCTGGCGTGGGTAGGGCAGGACGGAGGGAAGACCCGGCCCTGCCTCCCTTTCGGGAGGTGCACAGCTCCAGTGGGATTGTGCCCCTTCTTGGATGCACCTTGTTGACCCGAGGTTACAGCCGACCTCAGGGTCTTTCCTGCGCCCCGGGCAAGGAACCCTGTGCGGACAACCAAGTCACGGGCATCTGTGTGCACAGGCTCCAGACGGAGTGAACACATGCTCCTCTGGAATTCCAAATTGCAAAGTTTTCATCTCAATTAATGCAACAATAAGTTCGGAAAGGTGGCAGTCAGCATTACAAAATTAAATGACACCTTCTTGGCATTTCACGTTGGTGAGAAGGCCAACTGATTATTTTTATATTACAATCCCCAGGCATTGTCAAATTGATTAATAAATTCTCTGAAAACCCGTTACCTCTTAATAAATTTAATTCGGGTTGTTGGGGATAACTTTCCTGTGACCTCTGAGTATGGGCTCTCTGGGCGTCGACAGTGGGAACATGAGCCTGCCTGGCAGCCATCTGTCACCCTGCAGGAGCTTGCAGGAGTCGAGGGGACTGTTCTGTCAGCCACGTCTCCACGGACATGGCCCAGGTCTCAAGGGCTCTTTGGATCCCCCTGGGTGATTTCCAGGCTGTGCAGAGCCAGAGCCTGCAGGGCCAGGTGACTCCTCCCAGCTGAGACTCACTGGCCCAGGCAAGGGGAGCCCCTGAAATTGAGCCCAGAACTCAGCCCTGAGCTTTCTGGCAGAGAAGACCAAAGGGGAAAGTCCACTGGGTATAAGCCTCTGAGTGTCTATTAGGGACTCAGCTCAGAAGGTTGAAATGACACCAACAGGGCTGCCAGCTGCCGGCCATCACACTGGCTGTTCCAGCGTCCTGATGACTCAGCCTCCAGAGCCGGGCGGAGTGGGCACTGTTGCTTCCAGTCTTAGGCCGAAACCAGAGAGGCCCAAAGAGGGGGCCTCTCATTGGGCAGGGCAGACGTGACCCTAAGAGAGGGGTCGGGTTGGGCCCTCTCAGACCGGGGAGCCACGGTGTAGAGCTGCTCTGGGCTGGTGAGACTCCAGCACGGGGGCCACACTGGGATGGACCCCCCCAGATTGCAGCTTCCTGTCCTGCCGGGGCCCTGCCTGAGGACCCTTCACTGGGCCATCTCCACCCCACCCTCCTCTGGCACCTTGGCCTCAGACCAGATGCCCTTGGCTTCCCCGACCGCCACAGGCCCGTCACCCGTTCTCTGGGACTTTGGTCTCCTTCCCAGGGGTCGAACTAGTCAAGGTCGCCACTGCAGTTGCCAACCATGAGGTCTTCCGAGGCCTCACGGCACCAGGGCTCAGCTCATCTGGCTTCTCCCCGACCCCTCCCCACTCTCCATGGGCCGGTCCTGGCCTGTGTGCAGCCAGCCTCGTTCTTCCGGGCTGGTCTCTCTGTCGTCTGTTTTGGGAGCACTGCCCACCGCTGCCAAGCCCCAGCTTGCAGCCTGGCGGGGGAAATGGGTCCGGGGCCACCCGAGGGCTCCAGCAGCCTGGGGACAGGTGTGGGTCCTCCCGGGTCTGAGCGAGCACTGCCCACCCCTGCCAAGCCCCAGCTTGCAGCCTGGTGGGGGAAATGGGTCTGGGGCCACCCGAGGGCTCCAGCAGCCTGGGGACAGGCGTGCGTCCTCCCGGGTCTGAGCGAGCACTGCCCACCCCTGCCAAGCCCCAGCTTGCAGCCTGGCGGGGGAAATGGGTCCGGGGCCACCCGAGGGCTCCAGCAGCCTGGGGACAGGCGTGCGTCCTCCCGGGTCTGAGCACAGAGACCCCTCCCTGCCTAGGACAGCCGGGTGGCTGACCTCCTGTGTCCAGCCTCACGCCCCAGGCCCACGTCCAGGCCCACCCGCCGTGCGCCCCGCCATGTCCTCAGCGACCTTGGCCCCGACCTCCCAGGCGAGGTGGGCGAGCTGAGCCGCCGTCAGCCTGGCGTGCCCTGCCATCAGCGCTGCGTTTGCCGCCTGAGGACTAATGAGACCAGATGGCGCTGGGACCCGGGTGGAGGTGTGGAGACAGTTCTGCATTTAAGTTGATCAGAACTGGGAGGCACGGCATGTGCTGGCGGAGATTAAGGACGTTTTACGCACGTATGAACAACCCTTCCGAACCCCTTCCTGGTGATCTCGGCTCACATTTCTCGGGCCGCTTCGTGCGGGCTGTGCCCGGGCCGCTGTCCCCGAGACCTCGGGGCTGCTTGGTTTGGATGTCACTTAGCAGAGTACGCGGTGCGGGCGTCACCGCCGTGGGTGGCCTTCAGGATGGAGGGACCGGCGCGACCCCCAGGTCCCACGCGGAGCCGCTGGGCCTTTTCTGGCCAGGCCCAGGGACTCCAGGGATGGCTGTCTCCGTGGCGACGTGCCGGCCTGTCGGGCCCCTCTGCGCGCGGTTGTCTCGTCCTGTTTCAGGGCCGTGTCCCTGCCGGGGGGCTTTGAGCTCAGGCAGTGCTGGTGCTCAGTCAAAGAGGGAGCGGAGGCCACCCCCACCAGAGGCCAGTGCTTCATCTGGGGGGGCGGTGGCTGCAGCCCGGCCAGGCCCCCCCGCCGGCCCCCCCACCCCCTGCGTCCCAGCAGCACGTGTGGCCCCAGGGATGGCGTGCTGGTCACGGGCGTGTGTCAGACCCTGGTGGCAGGGGCTGGGGCCCCGGGGAAGTGTGTGTTCCTCACACAGGCCGGCTCCGCGGGCAAGCGGGCCTCCCTCCTGCTCTCTCAGGGAGAGTCTGGCCGCTCTGATGGCCTTTTAAAATGTTTCCTCATTTAACTTTTTATTGAGGTGAAACTCACATGACAGAACTAACCGCTTCAAGTGCACGCTTCATAGCATCCTGCCCCCGCCGTCGCCATGAAGCTGTCTTTTCGTCGCCCCAGGAGGAAACCCCGGGCACACGAAGCAGGCACTGCCATCACCCCCCCTGCCAACCCCGGGAGCCCCCAGACTCACACCTTGGTGACCAAAGCCCGAGAGACCCTAGGTTCCTCACAGTTGGAGGCTCACAGCAGGGAAACCAAGACCTTGGCATTGACCCTGCTGCCCAGACACGCGGACTGTGGGAGGATTACGGGGCACATTTGTGCTGGGGGCGTCCGACAGGCCACATCACGTCGGCACCGGCCGCTGCCCAGGGGGGCCCAGGCCCGCCTGCAGGCGGCGGACACACGGTGCAGGCACCCCCGTGACCCACCCCCCACCCCCGGGATGCATGCCCCACCCTGCTTCCCGCCTCCCTGCCCAGATGTCGGCCATAGGCCAGGCTCCCCACGCTGGCACAGCAGCAAACTCTGACCTGGCCCCGAGCCCAGGCCAGCGCCATGACTCTGCCCCTGGGGAGCCCAGCACACAGACGTCCAGGGCCCCCTGCCCAGGCGGCCCCCTCCTCAGCCACCCACCCCCACCCCCGGTCCGTCTTCTCTGGGCAGGCTCAGTGGGGCTGAAGTCCTGGCAAAGCTCACTCTGTTTTCCAGTCCAGCAGTGCCCGCATGTGGCCGTGCAGGGGATGGGGCCCATGAAAAGCCCCTTTGTCTGGTCTGGCTAATTAAGCAGTAGCAGCAGGCCTCAAAGGGGGCCCAGCCCCAGGTCCCCTCTGGACGTCACCCAGGGTCCTGGAGGGCTGGACAGGCGCGGCCAGGGCCTGAGTGGGATTCCCAGAGGACCTTCCAGGCCTGCCCGAGCGTCCTGCCGCCGCCGGGGGCCTCCCAGCCCCAGTCAGTGTGCGGCCGCCTCCTCTCCTCTGAGCCCGGATGCCGACACGGTCCTGGGAGCGGGCCCAGCATCTGAGGCCGCTGCTCCATGCGCACTAGAGGCCCAGGCCGGGCACCGCGCCCGAGGCCCCATGCTCTTCTCTGGGAAACGGGGCGGGCTCACCTCGGAGGCCACAGGGCAGAGGCCACAGGGCAGAGGCTGCTCCCAGGCCCTCGCCGTGACCCCCCGAGGCGTGGACCCCCAGCAGGGCCGCCGTCTCCGCACTGACTCTGTCTGGCGTGGTGCCTGGTGTGCCGGCCCCGTTCCCCCAGGCGTTCCTCCACGCTCCCCTCTGCTCAGCCGTGTGCACCCAGGGGCGGGGACCAGGGACTCCCGCGAGGCTCTCACGGCATCCGTGGGGTTGCTGGGGGTCCCGCCTCCCACCGTGGCCTTCGGGAGTGGCAGTCTCTGCCCAGCTCGGAGGGCCTGCCCAGGGAGCTCAGCCATCCTGCCCCGGCTTCAGTCGTGGCCAAAACTGAGGATGAACCTACAGGTTCTGATCTGCTTGGAGACGAAAGGCCTCTGACCTCGCGGAATCTGACGGACACGCGCGGGCTCTGGCGTCTGGGCCCCGTGACCCACAGGCTCCTGGAAGCTGGCGCAGCCCCCAGCTTGGAGAGGCAGTGACAGGACTGGTTGAGCTGCTTGGCCTCTGGGACCTCGGTTTACCGGTCTGTGTAATGGGAGCAGGAGTCCAGGAGCAATTTTCCTCGAGGCTCTCCTCCTGGCCTCAGCAGGTTAACAGAGGTGAGTGCTGGGCTCACCGTGCCCCGTCTCACCTGAATGGCAGCCGAGCTATATCCCCACCAGCTCCATCACCGCCGTGACCTTACCAGGCGTGGGGTCCCGGCAAGGATGCCTGGCTGTGGACGGGATGACCCCAGGACCTGTCCTGCTGGACCGGCCTCCTGATTGTCTCCTCACGGTCCTATCCAGGAATTCCTGAAGCTTCCAGGGTCTTCTGGAGGCCGGGTGGGCTGTCTAGGTGGCGATGGCCTGTGTGTAGATGAGGAAGCTGAGGTCCCCAGTAGAAAATGATTCCCCTGGCACTGTAACAGCGGCGGCGTCCGCCCAAGGTCTCCCCAGTGCTCTGTGGACAGTCACCTGAGGCGGACCGGGGCTCTCACCTCCTTCCCCAGGGCGGTCTGCACCCCGGTCTGCAGGGCGGGCCAGGGGTCGCCTGCGATGGCTCAGACCTCGTGCAAGCAACAGGCTCTTAGGGGCTGACCCCAAGCTGAGAGCCCTGGGGTAGTTTAAATTTGAAAATTAACATGAAATCAAAAGAGACAGAGTAATTTTTCATTCTGCTTGAAAGGTTATTTGCTTTCTCAACCGATGCTTAGTGTACTGATATATGATGTCAAAAGGTAAATGATTTTAAACCAGATTCAATTTAAATTTCATTACATATTTGTAGAAGACAGAGGCTCCAAGCGTCCCTCGCCTTCTCATGGAGGATCTTTCACTTTTAATAACTTGGGCGCCTAATGCCCTAATCTATTGATTATGCAGTCGTGTGGCAGGGGCGAAACAGCTCATGCTCCCAGAAGCCCCTCGAGCGTCTGTGAAACTGTCGTGGCTGTGCTGGGGACCTGAGAAAGGAGCAGACTGTCCCAGGAGCCGCTTGGCCCAAACACCGTGTGACTGTCTGCAAGCAGCACCCTTCTCAGCTCTGTGTCCCCGTCTGCGCCGCGTGGCTGAACTCCTGAGGACAAGGGCCAGGGTCTGGCCTTACCTTGACCACGCAGCAGCTGTGCCACCTTGGATGAGTTGCTCAGCCTCTCTAGGCATGGGCTCCCCCTGCTACAGAGATCGCCTCCTGGTAGGCTGAGTCCGGACCCCCGGGTGCACCTGTCTTTGGAAATAGGATCCTTGCAGGGGTCAGTGTTAAGAGGAAGTCATACTGGAGAAGGGCGGCCCTGAACTCAGTGACTAGGGTCCTTGAAGAGGGAGCAGAGGACAGAGCCCCCGGGAGAAGCCACGTGATGGCCGAGGCAGAGATGAGAGTGATGCGTGTACAAACCTGGACGCCGGGCTGCTGGCGAGCGCCAGAGCTGGGGAGAGGCCAAGGGCGGAGCAGCCCTGACCTCCTGGGGGGGCCTCCTGCTGTGCCATCTGGGGCCATCTCGACGGCTGCCCGAGGGAGCATTCACCCAGGGCTGGCCGGAGGGTGCCCTGTTGTTTTGCTTAGTCGCTCAGTCATGTCTGGTTCTTTGCGACCCCATGGACTGTAGCCCACCAGGCTCCTGTGTCCATTGGATTTCCCAGGCAAGGATACTGGAGTGGGCTGCCGTGCCTTTTTCCAGGAGATCTTCCCGACTCAGGGATCGAACGCTTGTCTCCTGCACTGGCAGGCAGGTTCTTTATCGTTGAGCCGCCAGGGAAGCCCAAGGGTGCCCCGATTGTGTGCTAGTGTGGGAACCACTGGCAGACGCCCCGGCTCCAGGCAGCACCGTGGAAGTTGTTCTCTGCATCCATGCCTCCTTTTCTTGACTCATCATTTCCATCCCTCCTGAGGGCCGTGGCCACTCACAGCTTTGCTCTGAGCCCCCGGTCCATGTCTGAACACCATGGAGCAGGGGAAGGGGCAGGGTCGTGCCAGCAACCATAGCTCGTGTTCTGGGGGGCGGAGTGACCACCACTGCTGGGTGAGATGATGCAGCTTGAGGACGTGTCCAGGGGAGGACCCCAGGTGGACAGCATCCCTGGGAGTCAGAGCTGGAGGGACCACCTCTGGGCGTGTGGCTTATCCCTGGAGGTGAAACTGTGGTTCGAGGCTGATCCCGTGAGTGGTCCTGAATTGAGGTGGCGGCTTCACTGCAGGATGTGGATGGCTGGAGAGGCTGAAAAGGCTGGAGGACCAAGACGGGACAGCCTGGAGGGCTGGGGTGTGGCAGGTTTCCCTGGAAAGCGCCCTCCTGACCATGCTGGCTTCACCCAGCGGGGGCCTCACCCTGAGCTTTGTTTGGGGAAGGAGTAGCAGGAATGGTCACTTCGAATTGCCCAGGGCTGCTGAGAGACTGTGGGGGGAGGTCCAACCACAGGGCTGCACAGAGCTTACTGGATGGTCAGAGATAGGTGGGCAGGACACAGCTCGAAGGAGCATATAGACACCCCGGATCTGGAAGTTTCCATCAGGACCGGCCTGCCTTGGCTCCGTCGGATCTCAAAGGCTGGGCTAGGCTGGGCTGGGCTGGGTGCAGAGAGGGTGGGTGTCCAGAGGTCACGACCCCGTCTACACGCTGTGTCCAGCTCCCACCCCAGCTCCTGGAAGAGCACAGTGAGGGGATGGGGTTGTGGACCCTGTCCTCACAGAGAAGTCTGTGGGTGAACATGAGCGTAGATGGAATTTTCCTTGGAAATTAACTGTCCAATGAATTCTTCCCATCTGGGCTGTAGCAAAGCAGAATCCAGGGCAAGGAAACAGGGTTGTGAGCGGGTTTCCTCCGGCCCGTTTCAGCAATCACTGCCTCTCGCTGGCATGCAGTCCGCTGCTTTATTTACCCAGCAGGACGACGCTCTTAAATGCACATGTGGGCACTTTCACAAAATAATGTGAGTGCATCTCGGGAACTCTTTTCCCCGATTTGGGTTTGTTTTATTTGCAGCATCTAACAGTGAGGGACGGAAGGTTCCAGATCACGGCTTGCAGGCCCTCAGGGTTCAGCCTGCAGATGCCCCCGAGCCTGTCCCCGCCGACTCCATCACCCACTCCCTGTCCCGTGCCAGGTGCTGATGGCGCCGTTTGTTCCCGGCGCCACAAGGAAAGAGCAGGAGGAAGTCGCCCGTGTGTTAGTCATTGTTAAGCTGAGGATAAAAGCAAAGATACTCCAAAGCTGTGTTTCCCGGGTGTCTTTGATGAGTGGTGTTTCTACAAATGTGCGGTTCTGGGGATCCGGAGTGGCCCCGGGGCTGCGCGGCTACAGACACCTCCTGACCATGAGGCCTGGGAAGTGGGCTGCGAGGACGTACTGATAAAACTCCCGCCTGGATCTGTCCGGTCGGCACTGGGTTTGTCATGAAGCATCGCGCTCGTCCCTGGGTGGCTTTGGCCTATGTCTGTGAGCTCGGGATGGTGTCTGAGACCCTCCTTGCCCGCCGCTGGGAGGATGGTCTGTGGTTGCTCATCGTGCCATCTCTGTTTCTGCTTGGAGCACAGCGGGGCCGTGGGCTTGGCTGAAGAGGGCCCTGGACCCATCCAGAGGGAAAAGAAAGTGAAGTTGCTCAGTTGTGTCCGATTCTGCGACCCTGTGGACTGTAGCCCACCGGGCTCCTCTGTCCGTGGGAGTCTCCAGGCAAGAGTACTGGAGTGGGTTGCCATTCTCTTCTCCATGGGATCTTCCTGACCCAGGGATCAAACTCAGGTCTCCTGCATCATGGGCAGACTCTTTGCCCTGTGAGCCACCAGGGAACCCGGGGGAAACTGGAGGGAAGCTCTGTCCCAGAAATGGAGCCCAGGCTTCAGGGTAGCGCCTGGTGGCTACGGGGAGTTGGGGGGGGGGGGCGGGTGGGACCAGGGGCCGGGGCCGCCCCAGGCCCTCCCAGGCTCCGGTCACCTCCTGCCGCCTCCCCTGGGGAGTGATGGCATCTGACCAGCAGTGCTGTCAGCAGGCAGACCTTGTTTTCCATGAAAAAGCAGGGTGAGCATCCCAGAGCTGACGTGCGGCTGACGGGGGCTCTGAAGTCAAGGCCCGTCCATCCCTCCTGCCCGTCTCAGGGTGGGGGCAGGCCCGCCCGCCCCCCACCCCCATCCAGCCCCAGGCCCCGGGGCCGCTCCATCCCCGCACTGTCTGGGTCTGTTTCCCTCTCTAGCACGGGCTCTGACTGATGAAACTGCACACTTCCTTCCATTTGCTGAGATGATGCTACAGGGTGAGTGGGAGCCCTGGAGGAGAGGCGGGCCCAGCTCTGTCTGGTGTGTGGGCTCATGTCTTCCTGGGAGCATCACCCTTTCAAGCCCCAGTGAAGGTGAGAGGCTCGGAGACTCAGAGATGGACAGAGCGCAGGAAGGCCCTGGAAACCAGGTGTCCCGCCGGGCGTTCACTCACTGTGGGTGACCTGGCAGAGTCCAGGGGGCATCTGCCTGCCACCGCAAGTGACTTCGTGGCAGTGAGACCAGAGCAACAGGGGGCCCGGTGTGGCCGGAAGTGCCCTTCAGCGACCCATGGGGCTGCCTCATGTCCAGCCTGTCCTGGGGGTGGAAAACCGGCCTGCCTCGGGAGAGCAGGAGCACACTCCGGAAGGGGCTGGGGCCACATGTCACTTCCTTGCCAGCAGGGGACCTAGGGCCAGCAGGTCTTCCCAGAGGGTGACTGAGGCTGCACTGGACAGCTTGGGGGGCGGCCTCAGCCCCTGGGCTGCAGGTCACCCCAGAGCTGAGACCCCCGGCTCGAAGGTTGGTTCTCTGACACTCCTGCTCCGAAACTCCCTGGCCTGGTCGACCTGACCCCGGCCTGGGGCCCAGCTGCCCTGGCGCAGCACCGGCTGTGGCCTTGTGTCTGTGAAGCTGCGGGGTCAGCGCGGCGGGAGCGTGACTGTGGCCGAGAGCAGGGTGGGCTCCTTCGCAGCGGGGCTCAGAGCCTGAGGTTCGAGTGGGCGGGGCTCAGAGCCCGGGGGCGGGGCTCAGAGCCCGCGGTTCCGGGCAGGGTCTCTGCGCCTCAGCTTGGGGCAACGGTGGCTTCAGGCCAGTCTCCTGCCCTGTGCCCGGGCAGCCGTGTCTGGGAGGTGGTCGCGTGACCTGACAGCCCGTCAGCACTGCGGTGGGACTGATGGGAGGGCAGCGGGTGCGACAGGGTGATAGGGCGCACGGGCCCAGGCCAGGCCACAGGGTGGACGCTGGTGGGGGCTCACTCACCCTGGCAGGGCCGTGATGCCCACCTGTGGGCTCGTAGCCCAGCCCTCAGCCACCCCAGGGGGCTCAGGAGTGCAGCCCCTGGCCCACCCAGGGGAGACGCAGGGCGTCATCTTTGCCCTGAATCTTTGCCTGGACGAGCACCCTTCTGTCTCCCCAGCCCCCTCTGCCTCTCCTTGTCTCTGTCTGCCCGTCTCTCTTTGTCTCTGTCTCTCTTTCTGTCTCTCTCTGTGTCATCACCACCGTCAGCATCACCCACAGCACCTAGAGTCTTCCCACCCAGAGATCTTGGCACATAGACTTTAGGAGAACCCCCCAAATTCAGGCCCTCCTCCCCCCTCCCAGGAGTCCCTTGTGCCCAGGATCCGCTAAGCCCAGCACTTCTCAAACTGTGGCTCGTGACCCTGCCTTGATGTAAAATCAATCTGGTGGGTCGGGATCATCTTTAATCATGTAGTGTATTTACTCAGACTGCCACCCGCTTTGTGGCCGGCAGCTCCGTGAGGTCTGTCTCACGTGCGATGCCACTTCTCCTCCCCAGAGTCTCGCATCCGGAATCAGGCTCCGCTCTCACTTTCTTTAAGGGTCAGAAACTCACACAAGCTCTGCGGGCCCCACGGTGTCGGGCGCACTGTCTCCACTCGGCCACGTAACTGAGAACTCACTCGGCAGATGGACCTGACTGTCCTTAGGCGCTTGAGTCATGTCCCCAGAACTCAGGATGGGGCTGTACTTGGTAAGAGGGCTGATGCAGGCATGACTGGTCAAGATGAGGCCTGATGCCGGGTGACTGGTGTCCTTACGAGAGCCCGGCGTGGCGGGGTTGTTGCCCCCATGGGCCTACACCCGGGCATGTGAAGGTGCAGGCTGGTGGGGACACCCAGATGGCCAGCGAGCCCCAGAGCCGGGGGAAAGGCTGGTAAAGATGCTCCCTCACGACCTCGGAAGAAGCCAGGTGGCCAACACGTTGCCGGGCTTCTAGCACTGAGCCAGGGTGGGTGTCTGCTGTTCAAGCCGCTTGGTCTGTGGGCTGGGCTAGGACAGCACGGGGTGCCTCCTGCATCTCCGGTCAGCTGTCGCAGGCTGTCCTGTGACTGAACAGCACAGTGTCCATCCTCTCGAGTGTGGCCCTGGACAGGCTGCCTTCCGGTGGCATTCTTCCAGTTGTCCATCTGTCCGTCCAGCCCACTCACCAGAGCCCTGACACCTCCACCTGCCCCCAGCCCGCCCTGTGTCCCCCGCCGTGGGGAGGGCTGACCCTGACCCTCTGAGGAGCCCCTTGGGCAGCTGGCTTCTGGTGGCATCCATCCACTTGTCCATCTGTCCCTCCACTTGTCCATCTGTCCGTCCAGCCCACTCACCAGAGCCCTGACACCTCCGCCTGCCCCCAGCCCACCCTGTCTCCCCCACCGTGGGTAGGGCTGACCCCGACCCCGTGAGGATCCCCCTGGGCAGCTGGCCTCTGCAGGTGCCACCCTGCAGGGGCTAGTAGGGCGGGGCTTGGGGTACAGGCTGAGACTGGCACAGCACCCCAAGAGCCACAGGGCAGGGCCTGGGGACAGTGACAGGGCTCAGAAAAGAGGGCGGGCTGGGGGGACGCAGAGTGGAAGGCAGGAAGGCAGGAGGCGGCAAGACCCCTTCCCTGACTGGCCAGAACTCAGCCGCAGTGGCAGCCGCTCCTCAGAGACAGGAGGGATGTTCGTGCCGGCAACACGGACACACACTGTGCACACCCGTGTGGGCACAAATACGACCCACGTACACACGCCAAGCAGGTACCCAGCCTGACGTTTGCGCTCGACACACAGGCACACACGGGGGTGAACCTGCAGCTGAGACCTGGCGTCCAGCCTCCTTGGTCCAAGGCATGACCACCGGCCACCGCCTGCAGGGTTGTCCCTTGACCTGCAAGCACCCCGGGGCCTCCTGGCATCAGCAGATGGAAAACGACCTTTCAGCAGCCAGAGTCCCACACTGCTCCCCGGGGGGCTGTCTGCGGGGGGCTCCTCCCCCCGGGGTCTCAGCGGCGATCTGGCCTCAGAACAGGGCTTCCTTCCTGAGGGTGGATGCTGACCTCTGAGAACCACAGCCCTTTCTCCTTCACTGTGCTGTGGGGTCCCCCATCCTTGGGTTGACAACGCTGGGTCCCTTGAGCCTTTCCTGCCTCCTGGGCCCACACCATCACCTGGGGCTCCCAAGGAGGCTCCGTCTGGCTGAGCTCGGCTTCCCGTCGGATGAGAGCACCAGGCGGCCCCGAGGGAGCCCTGGGGAACGCAGGCCTGGCTGCCAGCCTCGGAGATCTTCAGAGACCCCTCCACCCGCTTTCCAGGGGCTGGTGGGGTGGGAGGGCTCTGTGCCACCGGCTTCCTGGTACAGATGGGCAACAGGGCACCCCTGTGAGGGTCTCGCTCAGGTGTTCCTGGGTGATAGAGACACCGGCTTTGTGTGCACCCATGCAGCCTTCCAGGACCCTGCGGCAGCTCCCGCTGCAGGGCCCTCAGGTGGAAGGACGCCTGACGCCAGAGCCCTCCGTGGGAAGGGCGGGAGCAGGTGCAGCGGCCCAGCCTTCCGGGAGCTGATGCCCACGGCCCCATCTGAGGGTGGCATGCCGGTCCCTGAGCCCCCGGCCCTGGGCCCTGAGGACCGGGTCGGGCATCGGAGTGCCTCTCGCTCCCCTTGACCCTGTGTGTGCCAGCCGGCTTTGCGCAGCGGCCTGCAGGAGCTCTCGGGGACATCGCGCATTGTTCCTCCTTCCTGGTCCCCGCAGGAAGAGACAATGTCCCGTGAATGCATTTGCATGTTGATCATGCTGTCATTATGTATCTGGGAGTTTTTGTCGTGGGAAGAATGAGATAATCATGTTGGTAGATACTGAATAGACTTTCAAAGATTGCAAGATGGCACTTTCATTGGAAGAGGGGAATTCGTTTAAAAATACGCTGTCAAAATATGTTGTTCTAAATGCTGAGTTGATGGTTCTTTTGTTTTGCTTTGTTTCTTGAATGTGTCATTAGAAAAAATTAACAATGACATCAACTGCAAGATGGGCTACATGCCTCTGAAAGGGAGATGTTATCCTTGTGACTTTGTGGAACAATTTCTTTGGCTTTAAATATTGCCTCCCTCGTGAGGAAGACCCATCGTAACTTCGGTATTTATTCATTTTGTGAAAGTCGGATGTGTGCGTTTGGAGAACTCAGGCCCCTCCCAGGGTCTCCACTCCCCACTCTGGGACCGGGTCCAGCCTTGGGGGTCTTGGGCCCCAGGCTGGGCTGTGCGGATGACCTGCCCTCTTAGCTCTCCTCCAAGAGGGCGGTGTTTCAGAACCTCCACTCGAATTCCTCTGACACAAGAGCAGATGAGCGAATGCATTTGTGTTACGTGGACACAGACGTCTGTCTGCATCAGCGGGTGATGAATGAATGAGTGAATGAATTAGTGAGTGAATGAATGCAGGGTGGGCAGGGAGCTGTGGCCTCCTGCCCGGGGACCCCCGTGAGCCTTCTTCCCCGGAAAGCTGAATGGAGGACGTGCTCTTGCAGTGTAGGTCTCCAGAGCAGAGACCAGGGCTCCCCACTCCATCCCTTCAGGGCCACTCTTGCCCAGAAGCTTCTCCTGGGAAGATCCCAGGATCCCAGAGGCCGCGCAGGACCCAGAACAGGGGTCATTGCCACCAGGGCTCCGAGCAGAGGGGTTGCCACTCCCAGCTGCCCCCAGGCCGTCCCTCCTGCCCTCCCTCTTCCCTCCTGCCTGGAGGATCGGTCATCCTGGCCTCGGAACCCAGAACGTTCCAGAAGGCAGACCGGGGCGTGGCTCAGGGCAGAGGGGCAGCAGAGTGTGCGAGTCGGGAGGGGGAGGGTGCCGGCCGGGGCCCCTCAGCCCTGCTCACATCCCCAGCGGGCCCTGATCCGGATGCCGTGGTGGGCAGCAGGCAGCCCCACCCCGGGATCACCCCGGCCACCTCCCCCCACCGGGCCCAAGGGGACCCTGGGGGGGGTCACGGCTCAGAGGCCACAGTGACTCAGAGGAGGGCACAGGGAGGATGGGGCTTTGTGCATGATTAGATTTCAGTCATGCTTTTTCCAGAGTGAGAGAGAAGCATAGGTCATCGCACACAGTCAGGAAACTCAGATACCCCAGAAGCACGCTCGGGTCCCCCCAGGCCTTGTCCAGAAGGCCCCACCGCACCACGTCGGGTCTGGCGGTAGTCTTGGCTCCCACCCCGGTAGGGCTGACCACGTGCCAGGTCCCGGGCCCTCGCCAGAGCCCTGCAGGGAGGGTGGACGCTGGGACCACCACCAGACCCGACGTGGTGGGCTCCACCCTCCTCCCGTGTGTCTGACGGGGCGAGCTGCCCTGCCGTGGCTGCCTCTGCTGTGGGGTCTTGGAGAGAGGTGGGCCTCCCCCAGGGCACAGGGGCTGGCTGGTGCTTGGTGGGGGTGGGGGTGGAAGCCGCCTGGGGGAGCTGGTTTCTCCAGACCGAAAGCAGCTCGTGGCAGCCCTCCTGGGCTCCTGGGAGAAGCCGTGTGCCTGGTCTCCCAGGAGGGCTGGGGTTTAGGGGGCTGTCAGGGGCCCCTGTGGGCAGAGCGTCCTTCTCCCTCGTGGGCACATGGCTCTTATTCCCCTGGAGGCCCCGGAGTGTCCGTGGTGGGAGAAAGCTGATGTCCCAGTGTGTGTGCCCGTGCCAGTGTGCACATGTATACGTGTGTGCACGTGAGTGTGCATTTGAGACCATTTGTGTGAGCATGAATGTGCATGTGTGTGCGTGGAGTGTTTGCAGATGTAGGGCACGTGTGCTCAGTGCATGCACATCTGAGAGTGTGCATGGGTCCGGCCCGCGGCTCAGGGGCTCCGTCCCACCCCTCGGCTGCAAAGAGCCCCGGCCCCTCCGCCCACCCCTTCCCGGCCATGCCTTTCAGCCCCGGGGCTTCAGCTATTGGCCTGGCTGCTGCCCCTGACATAGGGGCCTCCCGGAGGAGGCCGTAGGGGAGAAGATTTAAACACTGACTCTGGGGCCGAGTCAGCAACAATGCATCATGTCACCAACGGTTCAGGGAGGGCCCGGGGACTGCCCTCTGCCTGCAAGGAGCGTGGGCCGCAGATTATGAAGTCCACACCCGCGTCCACAGGCTGGGGTCACGGGCGTCCCCTCTTGGGCTCAGCCTGGCCTGAGTGGGTCTCGGCTCCGGGCCCCACCCGGAGAGGGTCACAGGGCCTCCCCATTGGAGGCAGAGTGGGGCGGGCGGGCAGAGGTGCGTGGTGTCCCTGTCACACTTCTGTCTCCAGAATGACTCCAGGGGCACAGCGCCATACGGGCCACTGAGAAGGAGGCGTGGTCACCCCATGTGTCTCAAGCGGGGCCCACACCCCCGGGCCGTGGACCGTTAGGAACCGGGCTGCCGAATGGGGGGTGACCGAAGCTTCATCTCCGCTCCCCGCGCTCCATTCCTGCCCGAGCTGTCCCCATCTGTCCCGGGAGAAACCGTCTTCAGTGAAACAATCCCTGCAGCCGAGAACGTTGGGGGCCACCAATCTAGAGGAAGCTGTTGGACCGTGGAGATGACGGTGCTGTTTGTCCACCTGCCGGGGAGGTGGGGGCAGGTGGAGATGCTGCCCAGGCCCTGCCGTCCACGTGTGCCCCACCCGGGAGGCCCCTGCCCAGCTCTGTCTGCTGGATGTGGGGCTCCCACCCCCTGGGCTCGCGGTCCCGGCAGGGCGCCCCCCGAGGACACCCTGGCCAGGCTCCCAGCCTGGCGGAGCAGACGCAGGGGCAGGAATTGAACCTTTGTCATGGGACGTTCTGGTCTTGGTTGTATGTGTGAATGTGCACAGGTGCGGCTCCTGGGAACGGTTCTGCAGGGTCATGTGACGGTGACCGTCCCACAGGACATGCCGTGACTCAGAGCGCGCCTTCTACACACACAGGTAGTTTAAATTATTTAACCTGTGCACACGTGTGTGTGTAGATACACATTCATGAGCCCTGTGCACGCAGAGAGGGAGCAAAGAGTCTGGGCCACCTTTGTGTGAAACTGAAAGTCGCTCAGTCTTGTCCGACTCTTTGTGACCCCATGGACTATATATATATAGTCCACGGAATTCTCCAGGTCAGAATACTGGAGTGGGTAGCCTGTCCCTTCTCCAGCGGATCTTCCTGACCCAGGAATCAAACCAGGGTCTCCTGCATTGCAGGCGGATTCTTTACCAGCTGAACCATGAGGGAAGCCCAAGAATAGTGGAGTGGGTAGCCTATTCCTTCTCAGGGGATCTTCCTGACCCAGGAATCGAACCGGGGTCTCCTGCATTGCAGGCGGAGTCTTTCCCAACTGAGCTATCAGGGAGGCCCCCACTTTGTGTGGGGGTGAACCATCTGAACTCAGAGCTGCATGGGTGTGTGTACATCACACATGCATAGCAGAGACACACGTGTGCGAAGGCTGCTCGGATTGAATCATGTGTGCGTGTGTGCTGACCCCTGTGCACATGCACAGCAGCGGCCACACACACACCTGCTCTGTGGTCCGCCCGTGAGGCTGACGACGGACCAGCAGCGTTTTGCAGCATCTGGTGGTTTTCTTCTGGGGAACTTGGGAGAGACAGCGTCTGTGTGTGGGTGAGGGACTGGGTCTGCGCATCTCCTGCACCCCCTCCATGCACACATGTGCACACACCCCCAGGGCCTGGACTCCCTCCCACCCCACCCCGCTCAGGGCCAGCTGGCAGCCCAGGCTTTGCAGGGACGCACGGAGGAGGCACGTCCTTCCTAGGGCTTCCACTCCCTCAGCCAGGAAGCGAGGGGTCCCCTTGGCTCGCCTGCAAGCCCAGGTCGGGACAGGGAGCCCGCCCAGCCGCTGCCCTTGCAGTGCTGACAGTGTACGAGCCCAGAGACCCCCCGGTGATGAGTGGACATGGGGCCCCTGGGCGCCGACGGGACGCGTCCTCAGGGGTCCGTGGCCCGGCGTGCCGCTCCCGACCCTGCACAGGAGGAACACGGACTCCAGCCTGGTTCTCAACATGTGACATTTCAAACGCCGCCCGAGGAGCTGTTAACTTGGGGTTTCCTTGTCAACAGCATCCTGTCCTCAGTGGCAGCTGCCTGCCTGGGTGAACGTGGCGGGGGATCGGGGAGCAGACCCCGGGGCTTGCTGGCTCCGAGTTCCTCAGGCTGGGCGGGGGCTGGGGGGTCTCCGTGGATGCCCTGAGGTTTCCAGGTGGCGCACAGATGTCATTGTCACCCACTGCTCGGCACTCCTGCCCATGGCCTGCTTTTGTATTTCCAGGGAGCTAGGCTTCCCAGGTGGCTCAGCAGTAAAGAATCTGTCTGCAATGCAGGAGACCCGAGTTCCATCCCTGCTTCGGGAAGATCCCCTGGAGGAGAAAATGGCAACCCACTCCAGTATCCTTGCCTGGAGAATCCCATGGACAGAGGAGCCTGGCGGGCTGCAGTCCACGGGGTCACCAAGAGTCAGACATGACTGAGGGACTGAGCGTGCACCAGGAATGGATTTTACATGATTGAAGGGTTATACCCGCAACAGAGGGAAGAGATGTGTGAAGCACCAGGGGAGGTGTGCGGCCTGCACAGCCTGACTCGGGGCTTAGGGTGGCTGCCGGTGCCGGGGAGCTGAGCCCCTGGGGCCCGCAGGGGAAGCGCCCTCACGTTTCTCTCCTTCTTTCCCTCTTTTTAGTGCGGGTTCTGTAACGTGTGCAGTAGAGGTCTGTGCTCAGGCGTGAATAAATACACATTTGGGGGGGCTCGTTCACCTTGGGTAACGAGTCAGACGCCTGGGGCGTGGAGCGTCCTGAGAGCGGCTCTGATCCGGCCGGGCCGGATTCCTCAGCGCGGCGTCCCCGGGGCCCTCCGTGACCTGCCGGGCAGTTGCTGCGTTCAGGCCCTGCTTTCTTGCTGTGTAATGACATTTCTGTGTCTCACGGCAGACGCTGGCTCTGTGGTAATGAAGGCAGGGCCCTGGAGAGGCGGCCAGAAAGACCCTGGTGGGCCCCCAAATTGGTTTATTTGCCAGGTAATCAGAGGCACAGAAGGCGCCGTAATAGGACACGAGCTCTGGGGCGGACTGTGCGCGGTCGGGCCCCGCGGGACGGGCCTGGCGGGCAGCCTCCTCCGAAGTGGCGGTTACCGTGTCCCCGAAAAGAAAAGCTGTGTGATCTCCCTTTGGGCACCTGGTCTGAAACAGAGAATCATTGTGTGGACTTTTCCTAAAGACGGAGCTGCGTCGAGAGGGTGTCGTCTGTCACTGCAGCTTTGCTTTCCCACCTTCTGCCTTTCTGTTCCGAGCCGGGACGGCGTTTAGGAAGGATGTGAGCGCGTTAGGAAGCGATAAGGTTAACGGCCGTTTGAGGAGGGGCCCGGTCTCGCCATCTCTGCCTCCGTGGCGTGGCAGGGCTGCCCGAGACCCCGGGTGGTGCCAGCGCTTCTGCAAAGCCCAGGCTCCTCCACCCGTAGCCTGGCCGACCAAGGCCCCGGTCCCTGGAGGAGAAGCCAGAAGCGGATAAACAAGCTCATAACAGGTCCACCCCACGCTGGACGGTCTCTTCGGAGAATCACGACGGGAGCTCGACGGTGGCACGGAGGCTACAGGGGGCGGGCGCTCAGGGGAGCTGTGCCCGGCGGCGGCACTTTGCTGAAGGCTGCATGTCAGGAAGCAGGTCTTCCATGGGGACACTCAGCCCGTCCAGGAGTGAGGTCGCTGGCAGAGGCAGCCTCCAAGGCCGTGGGTCCTGCATCTTCAGGACAGAAAAACACGAAGGCCTCAAGCCAAGCCCCGGGTCCCCACACACACTCCCACACATCGCGGGGCAGGGGCCCTCCGGGTCCCCGTGCACGCATCCCGGGCAGGCGGGCGGACGGGGAGCCCCTGTCCTGTGCGGCCAGGGTGCAGGCAGGCAGTCCTAGGAGCCGACACAGCCTTGGTTTGGCTCCATGTGCAGTGGAGCCTCTGGAGGAAGGAATTCGGATTCAGCCTCTGAAGGCTCCCGGGGCTGCTGGCAATCGGGGCGTGGGGGTGGTACGTGGAGCGGGGGCCCGTGGGGAGGCAGAGGGGACAGTCAGGGCAGCCGGCAGTGCTTGGAGAGGGGAGAAGGGGGCCCTGGAGGGGGTCCGTGCCATCTCATCCCAGCCCCACTCAGGGCTGCCCAGGGGGTCACAGTAGCTGAGACGCTCCCGGTCAGAGGTGACGAGAGCTTGTCACACCCTGGCTTAAACAGCAGAGGGCCGTTGGCTGCTGGCCCGGGGAGGGCCGTCCGAGTCCAGAGGCAGGTGGGCTGCCGATGCCCCGCCCCCTTGGGCAGCTCCATCAGGGCCCCAGCGAGCCCCTCAGCGGGACCCAGGCCAGGGCCTCCCCGCCCAGCACTGGGCCCAGACCTGGGAGACTGCAGGTGTCCTGGCTGGACCAGCGCGGGGCACAAGCCCGTTCTGGAACCGAGGACTGCAGGCGGGACGTGGAGGGTGCGGACGCGCCGAAGCCGGTGGGGCCGCCCCCAGGGATGGACCAGCTGCCCCAGAAGACGGCTGCTCACAGCGGGAAACCGGGGACCCCAGGAGGGGCTGGGGAGGCAGGCGCTGCCCGACCCCCACCACAGTGCCCCGACTGCGGCCCCCGCTGTGGCCTCAAACACGCCCTTTGCTCTTTCCGCGAATCCAAGCCTCCGTGTGGTTGCTTCCAGTTCTTCCTCAGGTTACTGGGCCGTAAGGATGTTTCATTCGCCAGCCATTCCCTCTGGACAAGATGGTGCTGTTTAGAACTTAGTCACTAATGTGCGCGAACACGTGGACTCGGTCCCGGCTTCCTTCTGACGTTTGGCTGGAGATTGGTGGCTCTCGGTGTCCGAGTCTGTTCTGTTTGCCTGTCGGCCCGTTTTTCGCCGCCAATGATAGAAGCAGCCGTTCATCAGAAGCCAGCTGGCAGTGTCGGGCCTGAAAATGAGTCACGTGTGGGGGTGACGCTCTGGTGCTGAGAGCATCTCCCACGGGGAGGTGGGGACCCGGGTTCGAGGGGCGTGTCCGAGGACCCTCGTGCAGGGAGACGCGGGGGCAGCAGTCAGGCCCCTGTGTGTGAGGCCCCCCAGCAGGCGCTCCCCACCGGAGCCTCCTGGAGCGAGTGCACAGGGCTGGGGACCCCCTGCCCCCGCTCCTGCAGGGACCTGCGGATCCATCACCCCAAGACCTGTGGACGTGTGTCCGGGAACCCGGAATGGTATTGAGGTCTTGGTGCTTTTCTGGCCGGAAGATGCAGAATCAGGAACCTCGGGGGCTGCTTCTCTTAATGAGAACACCCCCTGTTTGATCCGGGCCCAGCCTCTGGCCCAGGTGCAAAGTCTCGGGCAGACTGTCTGGTCTACGTGGTCACACTTACCTGTTGGCCAGCCTGAGGATGGTGGCCTGTGTTGGGGCTCAGCTCCCCCTGCCTCGTCTTGGCCCCAGACTCACAGACCCTCTAGGTGGGGTTCAGCTCCCAGCCTGGGGACTGGCAGGCAGGCAGGCCGGCCGCTGCCTTTGCAGTTTGGGGCCACTCCCTGCGACTCGAGTGACCCGGCAGGGCCCTGGCCCCAGGAGGCCCGTGTCCACTGGCCCTTGAGTGCCTCCGGCTCAGCCCACTTGTTCAGGCTGCCTGGGCGTCCTTCCTGGCTCCACTGTCTCCAGCCGTTTCCCGGGCTCCGGGCCCCGTGTGGGCTTTGCGGGGCCTCTGTGACAAAGCGCCGCTAACTGGTGGCTTCAGGCAGCAGGCATTACTGCCTTGCGCTCAGAGAAGAGGCTGGAGGCCTGAGACGCAGGGAGTCTGCTCTCTGCCAGCTTGTGGGGGCTCCTTGGCCTATAGTTGTGTTGCTCTGGTCTCTGCCTCTGAACTCGCAGAGAGATCTCTGTCTCTTGTCTCTCCTCTTACGAGGACCCGGTCTCATTGGATCGGGCCCCTCCCCGCTCTGGGAAGGCTTAATCTTCACTAGCCAGGTCTGCAGCCGCCCTGGTTCCAGATGAAGACATTTGGACACCGGGGGCTTCCGAGGGTCAGGACTTGAAGATCGTTCTCAGGGGACGTAACTCAGCCCATCGAGGCGGGTTGATGCCCCTGTGCTGTTTCCTCATACAGCACCACCCTTTCTGGCTGTTGGGAGGTGATGGAGGCGCGTTGTGGATGGAAGATGACATCTGTTACTTTCAAACAAAGCTGACCCGCCCGGTGTTACTCTCAGCCCCGTGTGACCGGGGTCGGTGGTGGGGCTTCCCATCCCCCAGGGTGTGGGGGTCCTCGTGAGGAAACGGGGGGACAGCAGCTTTCCCAGAAACCCCACTGCCAGAGCCTCAGCTGGACCCCAGCCTCAGGGTGTGGAGGGGAGGGTGGTCCCGGGTGGGTCAGGACGGCCTCGAGAGGGGAAGGACCTCGAAGGACACAGGTGATGCTCAGTCTTGCTCTAGGGAGGGTGGCCGTGCCCTTCCCCTAGTCCCTACCCCCCAGGGAAGGAGAGCCCCCATCACATGAAGCCGTGTGCAAGGGCCAGATGCAGGGCGGAGCCCCACGTGGGCCCTGGGCCAGGGGTGGCCAGCCTCCAGGAGGCCCAGGCGCCTGCAGCCCACCCCCAGGAGGGGGAAAGGACCAGCTGCAGCCCAGCCTCCTCGGTGCGGGGAGCCCTGTGTGGCCGGCACGTCTCTGTCCTGCTTTGAGGGGCGCCTGGGAGTCCCGTCTCTTCCTTCACACCTTCCTGCCTGGGGGGCGAGCAGAAGGTGGCGTCCCGGCCCATCACAGGACCCCCCAGCCCCACCCCGGCAAGCCTCGGGGGAGTGGCTCTGCCTCCAGGCCCAGGCCAGGCACTGCACCTCTTTCCAGGGAAGCATCAGGGTCGTGGCTCCCTGTCTTAGTTCCTCCTGTGGCTCTGCAGCTGCGAGGACTGAGCGGCATGAACTCTCATTACCAAACACCCATCAGTCAAGATGCTCACCCTCCCCAGGGCGGGAGGTCGGGCCCCAGTCATTCTGTGCAATAACATTTGTGGAACGTAAAGACAAAATGTTCATAAACGGATCATAAAATGTAATCCTGCCCGGGAAGCCGGCCTGAGTGGACGGGAGGTGACCTTTCCGGTTCCTCTGGAGGAAATGTCACCCAGGAGAGCGGGTGGAGGGGTCTTACTTCTGAGGAGAGCCTGCCTGCCTGCCTGGTGCTCCCTGACCCAAGGCCACCCTGCCCGACCCTGCCCTATGGCCATGAGTCATCTGGACGGGGGGCAGAACCTTCGCTGTGACCCAGGAGGGGCACTGGAGGCAGCCTGCCAGCCTCCCCGCCCTCCCCTTCCTGGGCTGGCCCGCCCTGTCCTGGCAGGGCCCTGACTGCTGTCTCTCGGGCGGGTTCAGAGGTGGCCCTCGATGTCTGTTAGGTGGGCTCTGCCCAGGAGGGTGCTCCCTTCCAGCTGGCATGTGTGGGCTCACGAGACACATCCCCCAGCAGAGGTTAGAGTGGCCCCCAGGACTCCAGCAGACCCCAAACTGCAGGGAAATGGGACCAAGTATCACAGTGGAGGCTGGTCCCTTAGCAGCCAGGCCAGGCTCGTCTCAGATCTCAGGACCCCACGCTTCAAGGGGGCTGGACTGGCCTTGCCCAGGTGGCCCACGCGAAGGGGGCATCTGACAGAGGTCGGGTGGCCCGCACTGAGCCACCGGGCGGCCTGAGACGTTGGCACAGAGGGTTCTGAGGCCACTCAGCCCCAAATTCCTGTGCACCAGACAGGACGGTCCGGCGTGCAGTGGTCTCACCTGCCAGGCCAGCATCCAGGGGCACTGGTCGGTGGTCCCCTCAGGAAGAGCTTCCGGTGGGTTCCAGGATTCCCGAGCACCTCCAGGCCCCAGCTTTGCCTGGAACTCCTGGTCTGGGCCTGACGGCCTTCTCCATGCTTCACCCCGGGGGGCCAGTGGGAGCCCCTGCCCTACAGACGGGGTTCCTATCAGGGCTGTGGACCCCCTGCCCGCTGTCCTGGAGGACTCCCCAGGGGCGCCATAGACTTTCGTCGCGGTGACATCTGAGGAGGCAGTGTTCATGGAAGCTCGTGTGGGCCTTGTGCGCCGGTGGGTGGGGAGGGCGTGTTAATCCTGTAAACAGAGCACCAGCCCCTCCCGGCTGCAGAGAGCTGTGTTCCTGCCGCTGCACTTCTGCCCCCTTCTCTGAAGCCCCGCTCGGAGGGTGCACCAGCCCTGAGCGTCACAGGGCCGCTCAGTGGGTTTTCTTTCCTCGTTCTGGGCTCGCCTGTCCAGCTCGTGGGGGCTCGAGCCCGGTGTGCTAGCAGAGTCCGGGATTCACCCACAAACCCTTGTCTTGCGTGCGGACGGTCCCTGGAGACCCTTGAGAGCCCACTGCCCACCCTCGAGCTCTCAGAGGAAGGGGCGCCTGGGTGGGGTCCTCCATCTCCCTGACGCCTCCCATCAGAGTGCCCTGAAAGCCCAGGACGAGGTAGGGGGCCTCGCACTCTAGTCTTGGTTCCTGAAGGAACCAGGGGGCCAGAGGGCCGCCCGGGCCGTGCGCATCCCCTGGTGCCCAGCGAACAGCACACCTGTCCTCCAGCCAGAGATGTCTCTGTGGTTCTGGAAAGATGCCCCCGACAGTGCTGGTGGCAGGCTGGTTGGTTCCAGGAGCCGTGGCCCTGGAGGCTCCTAGGAGGCCCCTGGGGCTCGTGGGGAGGAGGAGGGCAACTGAAACACTGCTCCCACTGCAGCTCCAGGAAAGGCCTGGGATGGGGGCCCCACCCCCAAGAGCTCCCCCGACAGGTCCAAACTGCGGCGCCAGCATCTCTGAGGGGACAGCTCCGGGATCCCTCCATCCAGAATGCCGAGGGGTCTCCAGCGGGGCATCCCCGCCCCACGCCCCACATGACAGAGAAAGGGGGGGCCCACCCCCATGCGCACGAAGCTCCCGGAGGGCTGTAAGCAGCCAGTTGGCCAGACTCAATCTTCGCCTTGTCTCTGAAGAGTTTGTTTTTCCAGACTCTGTCCAAGTCTGTTTTAATCCACCAAAAGAGGAGCTAAGTTTGATAAATACAAGAAGATTAAAAATGGTAGAGAGAAATGTGTTTCTACCCCCCGCCCCCCACCCAGCTCCCGGGAGAGAACTGCCAAAATTGAGGCGCAGAAACACAAATAGAAATATCAAAACGTCTGATGGTATCTCTGTTTTCAAGTGAAAAGGCAGCAAGTCCTCCAGCCGAGCCCCTTGCAGCCTGGGAGCCACCTTGCCTCCTGCGCTTCGTGTGCTTTGGTGTGGGCCTCCCCTCCTCTGCCATATGGGGCGTGGGGGGTGCCCCACTGGAGACCCCTCGGCATTCTGGACAGAGGGATCCCTGAGCTGTGCCCTCGGAGATGCTGGCCCCAGGGTTTGGACCCGTCTGGAGAGCTCTTGGGTGTGGGGATCACCCCCGTCCCAGGCCTTTCCTTTTAAGATGCACCTGTGACATTCCAGACGCTGAGATGTCAGCCCTGGACGGGAGCTGTGTGATGAGACGGGCAGAGGGGACCTTGAACTTGACACCGGTCACTCAGCTGCACCTGGGTGGCCTGGAGGCTTTGCCTAAGTGGTCACAGTGGAGGTGGCAGCAACTTTGGAAGTCGCTTTGGAAGCTCGGTGTCACCCGCCAGCTCCATCTGCCCCTCCACGGGTATCAGCTCCTTGAACCTTCACGGCCGTGTCTAGGCAGTGGTCCTCGACGTGGGGTCTCCGCCTCGCCTGGGAGCCAGTCAGAAATGCAGGCTCTGGGCCATCCAGACCCCCTGAATTGGAGACTCCCAGTAGGACCTGGCTCCCTCATCTTTCTCAAGGAGGTCTGGTACACGTGCAAAGTTGAAAGTCGCTGCCCTGCAGTGGATAATGTGTCCCCCACTCCCCATCTTCTGGGTGGGGACAATTGAGAAAGTTGATATGAACTAACTTGCCTGACATCTGATGTCTTGTCCACGACAGAAACAGGAGCAGGATAAGGCTCTGCTGGTCCAGGGCTGAAGCAGACACCCCCGCGTCCTGCCCTGTCCACACCGTGTGTGCGCTCCCTGCTGGACCCTCCGACGTCCTAGGACAGGGGAGACCCTGAAGCCTCTGTCCCAGGGGACAACGTGGCCCATGGTGCTGCTGCCGGGTAGGGCAGCTTCCAAGCTGAGGAGGCGCCAAGAGCGGCCCCTGGTGGGTTCCCCAAACCCTCCAGGTCAGCGCTCCTGGAGTGAGGATCCCTGGTGAGGATGCTCACTTACTTGCTCACAAGTAAACGTAACGAGGAAGATGCTGGGGATTTCAGCCGAGTCTCCAGAGACCATTTGAGAGGCCACGCGTCTCCCCACTCTCCCTGGCCCCCCGCCCCCTTCCTCTCATCACGGACAGTAACTTGACGGTGACCCGGCCCTTCTTCGGGTCAGCTTGGCTTGGTGTCTCAGCCAGCCTGCTTTCGAAACTAAGAGTCCGCTTCAGCTAGCTGCTGCCCTGCCATGCTGGGCACCAGGCCGACAGCTCGGTGGCTCAAGACGGCAGGCAGGGGTCTGTGGGTCAGCTGGGTGGTTCCAACTGTGCTTTTGGGGTCAGCTGCTGCAGGGCTAGCCTGGACCCAGGTTAGGACTTCAAGACAGGGCTGTGGACCCCCTGGGGTCCTTCTGGGCTCAGCAGGCCGGGCCCCAGCCTCTGGGCTGCTCTGTGCGTGAAGCGCCAGGGGCCCACGCCAGGCCCCTGGGCACTACAGCCCCTGGCTAACGCAGGCCACCCGGGGGCAGAGCGCCACGGAGGGCAGGGCCTTTCCCCCACTGCCGTCAGTGTCCTCATCTCTTGCCCCTCCGTCCAGTCCCCTGGGGGGCCCGTCAGACGGCAGGTGCTTATGCGGGCCTGAGGTCCAGCCGGGAGCTGGTTGTTTCCTCTGAATTCACTGTCTTTCTGGGAATGAGAGGACACGGCGCCATCACAGCCGCGTGGAGGCTTCTGGCCAAAGCGACCTCCTTTACAGAAATCAGACTGACCCCAAGAAGAGTTTTCAAATGTGAGTTCATTGGCATGAAACGGCAGTGCCCATCCCGTCTTAAATTGCCTCCGAAATGGAAACACGCGGAGTCCGTTCCTGGCCGGAGCGGGTGTCACTCTTCCCCACATGCAGGGCTCACCGCCCCGTCCCACCCAGGGCAGAGAGACTCCTTGCCAAGGGGTCTGGGGTGTGAAGGTCCCGCCCTTGCAGCCGGCCCGATACCGAAGGCCACCCCTGCGTGTTTGCGGCCCGTGGCTCGTCAGCGATGCCGGGAACAGGGCACACCGTGGGTGGGCACGTCCCTCTCTCCCCAGAGCCGGAGGTGGACTTGCGGTTCCAGACCGTGCTCATCCTGAACTTTGGTGCCTCGGCGCTTCCGCGTGCCTTTCAGAAAGGGGCCCTCATCTGAATTTAAATCGTGTTCATCATATTCATGCAGCGGCATTTGGAGACGGGGACCCACCGCCGTGCCAAGCAGGCTACAGGAACTCAGCGCCCTGGTGCCCCCAAGGGCTTGGGCTGGCTCTCATCGTCCAGTCTGTCCGCTCTCCTGGAGGTGACACCGCCTGACCGGGCGTTCCGGGGGCGGCCTGGGGACCACCATGTGGCACTGCGATCCGTCTCTGGCCCTCACTGCCCGTGCGGCCTTGAACGGTGAACGAGCTGCGGGCCCCCACCCAGGTGTGAGGACCAGACACCACCAGAGACTGCAGGGCCCGAGACCACCGCTGGCTCGGACACTCCTGCACAGCCCACTGTGCACCAGGCGTGGGTCCAGGCGGTTTCCTCGAGTGACTCATTCATGGCTGCTGCCCCCACCACGAGGCGCCCCCAACACGAGGGGCCCCCCACCACAAGGGGCCCCCCCACAATGAGATGCCCCACCACGAGGCGCCCCCCCACAATGAGGCGCCCCACTATGGGGCACCCCCACCACGAGGCGCCCCCCCCACGAGGCCCCCCACCACGAGGCCCCCCCACCACGAGGCGCTCTCAAGGCCCCTTTCTCCCGAGGAGGGATGGAGGCACAGGGTGTACATACCCTGAGCATGGGGCCCACTGGTCTCAGAAGCCGACATGGGTACCAGCGCCATGAGGATGCCCGCAGGGCC
Organism: Okapia johnstoni; assembly: GCA_024291935.2. Taxonomy (NCBI): domain Eukaryota; kingdom Metazoa; phylum Chordata; class Mammalia; order Artiodactyla; family Giraffidae; genus Okapia; species Okapia johnstoni. The sequence continues at coordinate 1,693,656 of CM044320.1, read as the reverse complement.
CACTGCTGCTGGACAAGGCCTCCCCTGGACCTCCCGCCGCCAGGTCACCACACACAGCGGCAAGAACCACACGCTCGGAGTCACACGCGGCCTCATGTCCCCTCTGAACACCCGAGGGACCCCAAGCAATGGCAGTCAGTGTGACCGCATGGCCCGTCTGAACACCCAAGGGACCCCAAGCGAGCCTGGGTCCCCGGGTCCTGCACAGGACCTGGCACTTAGGAGTTCGGCCAGCCTGGGGCGAGTGAGGGACATGGGTGCTTTCTGATTCCAGGAGTGGACGCTTCTGCACATGGTCTCCCGAGGTCCCAGCCCCAGGAGGAGGCCGGAACCCTTCCGGAACTGCTGGAAGGAAGGTTCTGAAACGGCCTTTGGAAGGACAGCGATCTAAGCCTAAGGAGACCTCCCCAAGTGTCTGTTCCCACTCCGGGTGGGCTACAGGGTTTAGCCCCTCAAGAAACTCTCCAACTGGCCCTGGAGGCCTGGAATCAGCACTTCAGACTTTCCAGTCCAGGTTGTCAGAAAAGCTGTGGCCTGCGTGTGCATGAGTGGACAGAAGCGGGCACCTCTGTGGGCTGTTCCAACCGCAGGCAGTGACCGTGGGGCCAGTGCAGCCCCAACTGTCACTGCTGGGTTGACTGACGGGCAGCCTGCCCGTGTTGACTTGGGGGACGCAGGGCCATGCCAGGGGAGGGCACAGCGACTTTGGCTTTTTTTGTAGCACGACTCACACACATAAATGCCACAGGGCAAGGGGTGAGGGAGACGAAGGGGTGGGCAGGAGGGCGTGTGGGGGTGAGGGTCCAGCATGGAGTGCATTTGTCTCCTGCGGTCGCCATTCTGGTTTCAGATGCCCTGCAGAAGGGGTTCTGGCATCTTCTGGGCCCTGAAGGAGATGGATTAGCGATGTCTGCTGCGGGTGCAGATCGGGGAACCACCCCGGAGCCTTTGCTATTTCAGGGCAGCAGGCAGGCGGGTCTGGGACCCTGGACAGTGCCCTGGCGCCGGGCTGAGGCAGTCAAGGTGGAGTTTGACCACCGGCTTTGATCTCAGAGAGCTGGGAGCTGCCCGGGGGCCCTGACAGGTGGAGGGGTTGATCCTACTTACCCGGCCTCCTCCCGAGTCCAGGATGAAAGTCACTGGAAGGCTGGATGTCACCCTGGGGCTCCCCCCGCCGTCCGCAGAGCTGAGGCCAGGAGGCACTGGATCAGGCAGGTTCCCTCTCTGCTCACTCTTCCTCGGCTGAGGGGACAACGTCTGTGCAGCACCAGCCCGTCTGCCCTGCTGTGAGACGGGGGTCTCAGCGGGGCTGCCTTGGAGACGGTGCAGGGGCCCCCAGAGCCCCTTCCCACCATCCACTGAGCTGCGGGTGGGACGGCTGAGGTCCAGGCTCCCCCACCCTCCTCTCTGCCGGGAAGAGAAATGCATCTGATGAAGGGACTCAGCGTGGAGACTCCCCATTCTGACTCACACGCTCCTTGGAAGGAGGGTCTCCTGGAGACCCACCCAGTTGTCCCCCACGGTCCCAGGTTGGAGGCCTTGTTGGGCCTGGAGCCTGGACGAATGCATCCTGGTCCAAGGCCCTCTGCTTTAAAGGGACACCTCCTCTGACCGTCTCTTCCTTGGAAGCAGGAACTTCCAGACCAAAGTGTGTCAGAAACCAGGGGACTCGCTTGTTTGTGCAGAAAACTGCAGCTGCTGAGGGGGCTCCCTCTAGTCGCGGCCGGTGCTGGGGCCTCGGGTCCTGAGGAGGGTCCACGGGCGCCGCTGGCCCGCAGTCCCTGTGGCCACTGCTGCTGCTCCGAGTCCCTGTCCAGCATCGCTCTAAGCCCTCCACGCTCTGGGGGACAGGGGTCTCGGTGACCAGGTCCCCCTCTGGCCCAAGGGCCTCTCAGGGAAAGGACAGCCTATCCCCTCTCTGACCGTCTGGGGCAGGGCTCCCCGCCCTGCTCCAAGGTGAGGCGGGTGACAGCAGCCTGGCTGGTACTCTGAGCCCATCGAGAATTCCGCTCCAGAACTCCTTGATATTTGACTTAAAGTTCAGCTCTAAATATAGACCGCTGCACTACGTCACACTGTGTCGTCCAGGAGGTGTGTGTGTGTGGTCACGTGCGGGTGTAGTAGCAGGCGGGCACGGCTTGGCTGTCCTCCATACACCCGCCCTGCAGCATCTCATAAGGAGACCCCGGAGGGAGGACACTCCTGAGACTGCCACTCCAGCAGAGCCAGGCCGCCAGCTTGCCCACCCTCCAGGCAGGGACGACCCCTGCCCCAGCCCCCCCACCCCCGCTTCTGCCCATGTGGAGGCTGTGGGGGGCAGAACTGCAGGATGGGGGCCTCGGGGCCAGCTGAGGATGCTGGAGGGGACAGCAGACACTGTGATGAAGAGCGTGAGGCCCCGTGGGAAGGTGGCACCGCCTGGGGGACCTTAGAGGAAACTGGGCCCCCTGACTCTCTGGCTGGTGCTGAAAGGGGTCAGCGATGCCGGTGGAGTCCTCGTGGCCGACGCACTCACAGGCCCTGTGTCCCGGGGCCGCGTGCCCGCTGCTGTGCCAGGAGTCTCTGTCCCATTCTTGGGGGCGGGGTCCCCGAGAGCTCCAGCCTCCTCCACCTCCATCAGAGGAGCCTCTGCGTCACAGGCCTCCCCCAGGGTCACAGCCAGGAGCCCGCAGTGCCCAGGAGACTCCATCTGTGTCTCTGCCCATCTGCGATTCTTCTCAGCCAGGTGGTAGGGCAGACCCCCAGGGACTGCTTGCCCAGTCCCGACAGCCGGCGGCTGGCACTCTGGCAACTTGCTAGCTCTTCTGGACTCTTCTCGCCGCCTCCAGGGCCCAACAGAGCCACCAGGGGTCCACCAGGTCAGGGACCCAGAGGCCGGTCCATCTGCCAGGCCAGTGCAGCCTCCTGCAGGAGGGAAGGGCATCCTGGCGGGGCTGGGCGGACCCTCGGCGAGGCTGGCCACTCTAAATGCTGAGGCAAGGCCAGGCCGGCCTCTGTCCTTCCAGCCATGGTTGTGCCCTGGACGGTCCACCGGGGGACACTGAGTAACTCTGCCCGCTCAGCGGGGGCTGGGGTGTGAATTAGGTCCTGCTGGTGGCGGCAGGGGTGGGGAGCTGGGGGCATGGTCTTGGGAAGGGGGCCTGGCCGTGCTGCTAGGGAACCAGATGCCCTAACTGTGAGGTCTCCACGGCCAGAAGGCCAGGCTCGGGGACGGTGGGGGGCAGCTGGCTGAGCGAGTCTCCTGGGTCAGCCCAGGGTGGGGCTGGGAGCCGGGAGACACCGCCTGGGGGCTGTGAGCTAGCACGTGGTCCCCCTCGTCTCCAGGGGCTCTCCCCCCAGGGTGGGAGGCCCCAGGGCCCTCCTCCTGGGACAGAGCTGTCTGGAAAGTGGCCATGCACAGGCTGACCAGGCTCAGGGTCCTGTGTCCCCAGCCCCTCGGAGGCCTGAGTCGTCCGTGCCCAGCAGCCCCCACAAAGGCTGGACTTCCCGGGCCCTCAGCAACGTGTCTGGCGTGTGGGGACCTCTGTTCTGGGGCTCAGTGTCCCTCTCTTGTCCCAGGTCAGGGCAGGGACACCCTCGGCTCCTGGGACGGGTTTGGACGCACATGGCGGCCCCTGCCAAGGGCTCCCGGGCCCTGCCAGGCTGCCGACCAGAGACTGCAGGAAGGCACGGGGCCCAGCCTCTGCCCCGGGAAGGCCACGGGGGGCCGTGCATCACTGTGGGGAGGAGCGATTATAGCCCCCACCCCAGAGGTGACCCCTTAGGCCAGGCTCCCAGAGACCTCAGGGTCCCAGGCTCTGGGCAATGCTGGGCCGGGGGATGGGCACAGCAACCTGCTGGCCCCGGCCGGGGGCTGGTGACAGCCAAGGGCCCTTCCCTCCGGGGATGAAGGGCCCCAGGCTGCAGCCGTGAGTCAGCCGACCCCAAGATGGGAGCGGTTCTGGCCTGAGCCCCATCACCCCGTCCACCTGCTCCCCTCTGCCGGAAGGAACAGGTGCACGCCTGTACCCGTTAAACTCTACTTGCAAGGACAGGCCATGGCCTCGTGGAGGTGGCAGGAGACGGAGTCATTCCGTTCCGGGACAGACGCACCGGGGACGCTGTGGCTGCGGAGGTGGGGGGTGCGATCGGCTCATTTCAGGGGCCACGGGTGCCCCTTGGACAGGAAGACGGTGATGAGTCTGGAGGACAGAATGTGCTGGAGAGGTTTTTTGTTTTATTTTTTTTAATCTGTAAATCAGATCACATGGTTTCCACTGAATTGTGTTGATCTGATTGAGTTGGTCTGAAATTAACTGTACTCGGCTTGGCCTCCTACAGAGGCAAGCGGGTGTGGGTGAGGTTTGGGCCCGACTCAGCCCCTGCCCAGGGAGGATCCTTATGGACCAGGCTCCTGGGGTCTCCCTGATTCTGCATTCCAATGCCTCAGGGGCTGCCCGGCCCAGCCATCCTGGGGCGGGGACCCCTCCTGCCAGCAGCTGGTCCTCTGCTAGACCTGCCTGTGATCAGGGTCTTGGCGCTCCCGAGGCTCGTGTTCACACCAGCCCCGTCCCGGCTTCATCCCTCCACCCCGTCCTGGCCCCAGAGGGGAATTCCCCTCTCATCCCAGCCCACAGCCCATGGGGTGCTCACCTTCACCCCTGCAGCGCTCTGAGTGACAGGTAGAGTGGGACATGCCCTCAGGAGGGTCTCCTGTAGATTAACTTGGCTTACTTGATCCATTGATTTTGTCAAGGGCCCGTTTATCACACTGACAACTGGAAAAACCTTAAGTAAATGTTTGTCGTGCACACTGGGGTCTGCCCAGCCGCATGGCACCCACTCCCGCCCCTGGGCTTGGCCGCAAGGAAGAGGCTGAGACCTGGGGTCCTGGAGGTCGACTCACCCCCGCCCCCGCCGCCGGCCTGGAGGGGGTCACTGCCCAGTTCTGCTCTCCCGCTGCGGCCACCCTTCACGGCCCCTCGGTTCATTCGTGCATTCTCTAGGCATCCGCCCCACAGGGCCTGCGGGGACTGGAAAGAGGGAGGCCCCACCCTGGGAGGAGGCCGCCCGGCGCAGGGGTGTCCGGGGGTGACCACAGTCAGGCAGATGGGAGAGGAGACCCCGAGGGACAGGCCTGGACTGCAGTGCGTCTTCCTCTGCTCAGGGGTCCCACTCAGAGGGCGTCTCGGGGTCCCGGAACCCGGCTGAGAAGTTGGCACTCAGCTGGTATCAGGGCCTGGGAGGAACACAGTGAACCCGCCGGGGCCTGGGGGGGACACACTGGACCCACCAGGGTCTGGGGGCACAGTCGTGTTGTCCAGGCCTAGGTCCTCGGATTGTGAGCGTCCAGGCGATGAGGACGTGCCCCTGGCGGCAGGCGGTGAACACTCTGTCTGGTGCCCCTGCCCTCGGAGCCGTCCTCATCCTTGGGGGCTGCTCAGAGGTTCCTGGGGGCCTGGAGGGGCCTTTGAAGAACTGGGGAGACAAGTGACTTCTGAACATTCTGAAAGGCCCCAGAGCCAGGCGGGGTCTGGGGGAAAGCGCCTGGGAGCCTGGGCTGCGGCTTTGAAGGTACGGAAGTTTGACAGGTTAGTTTAGTTCATCATTTCTTTCCCATTAATAAAAATTAGGATAAGAAAGAAATTATCATAATCCAACATTGACAATGAAGCCTTCCCATTTACTTCTCATTCTAGGAGGGTTTTTTTTTTTAATCAAAATGATTTATGATGAATACAGTGCATATTAAAACTTTTAACCTGGTACCTTCCTAAAGTAAAAAATGTTCCCAACATATTACATTTTTAATCACATGAGTTAATTACTCTTTAGGGAGGCTTTGCAAATTCTGGGAAGGAGAGTATTATGGATTTCAAAGAATAAGAGGGAAACTGTCATTTTAATGAGAATGCAAATGAGAACTGTTAAGGTTCAGTGAAGGTCATAGCAGCTTAATCATCAAATTATTATGGCCATTTATTGCCGGTAACAAATGAATATTAAAACCTATTGTTTTAACAGATCAGACCACCAAATGGTTGTTATTTCCAACTTCCCAGGTGTTTGGGGTGTAATTTGAGAATTATCAAATGCTGGGGACCCCTTCATGCCTAGAACCCCCTCACCCATGTGCTCGTGTTCACAAACGTATGGGCACACTTGTCCCCAGATGTCCGAGTTTCTGGGCTGGGCGCTGCAGAGATGATATGGGCAGGTGTCCCATCCGGTCAGCGGAGACGGAGGCAGGGGGATGCTCAAGTAGCCGCCCGCATCAGAGGAGGAGCCAGGGGCTCCCCATCACCGGACCCAAGCCCTTGGGCAGCCTGCCACTGTCCAGTCACTGCTGACTCCCGGGCACTACCCAGGGCCTGGTGCAGGCGGGAGGGTGGGGCTCTGAGTGTCTGAGGGCGGAACGCAGGCTGCAGGCTCGGGTGACTGCGGGCTCCAGGCTCTTCGTGGCCCTGTGGCGTGGCTGGTTCTCCTCCCGCCGCACATGCAGGTCACCCTCCTGCGAGGTCAGAGCAGCCCCCTCTCTGCAGCAGTGCCAGGAGCCCAGACCCTGGCCTCTGGGGCCTTGGGGTGTTGCTCCAGGGGTTTGCATCAGCTCTAGCTCATCCCAGTGGGCTTGTCTGACATCCTTCCCGACATGCAGCGCAAGTTCCAGGGTGTCTTCAGCAGGACCCGTCTTTACTGGAGGGAGAGACAGGAATGAGCAAAAGAAGATATTTAACCCCAGAAGTGCCCCCGTGCCATGGAGCACCCCCAGGTCCTGAACTCCCAGTGGTCCGAGCTCTTCTGCAGCCAGGTGATCCCCTCACCAAAGGACTCAGAGAAAACCTTGTCTGAGCCCAGGAAGCTGGGGAGGGGACCGCGGGAGACCTGCCTGAGGCCAATGGCCTGGGGTCACGTCCATCTCTCTAGGAGCAGGAGCGCATCCTCCAAGACCGAGGCCCCTGGACGTCCAGGGGGGCTGGTCTGAGGTCTCCTGCTTGTGAGGCCCACCCCCAGACCGGACTTGCACTCTCCTTGCCCGAGAGACCGCCCTCTGGGGGTCCAGGTGCTTGGACCTCACATCCTGGCTGAGACCCGACTCGGAGGCTCCTCAGGGCGGTCAGATGTGTTGGGAGCTTTGAAAGCATGACCTCAGGGACCACCCATGGAAGGTTGTCACTGTGAGCCTGGGAGGGGCACAGAAGGGGGTCTGGGGTAGAGATGAGTCTGTCTTGGCTACTGGGGGGCCCCCGGAGGAAGAGGCAGGGGCCCCTGGGGACATGCTCCCAGCCCCTGCCCTCAGCCTCAGGCCCCGGGCCACGTGGAGGTGGGGCGAGGGGGTCGGCACCTCCCGTGGAGCGGCCCCCTGGGGTCCGCAGGCTCCCCAGGGGGCAGCACGGCTGTCTGTGCGTCTTGATCCTGCGCACCGCAGGGAGAGGTAATTAAATGTAATGGATGCCGGGGCTTCCAGAGTTACATTATTTAGAAGCCGTAGCTTGCACACATACACACACATGCTAAGCTGTGGATAATTAATAGATTTATTTAAATCAGCTTCTGCCATCTGTATTCATCCAGGGAGGGACGCGTCCCAGGCAGGCCCATGTTGAGATGCCTCTGGTTTGTGAAGGAAAAGCTGGGAATCCCCGAGGAGGGCCGGGCTGGCAGGAGACCGGGGACCACAGGGCTGAATTCCCAGAGGCGAGATGGAGCTGTGAGCCTGCACAGCGGACGCTGCTCCCATGGACGGCCAGGTGGGGTGCAGTCGGGGGTGGACCGGGATGCGGGTCCCTCGGCGGTTCTCGGGGGACAGATCCATGGGGGGATCAGCCACAGGGACACGGGGGCGCCTGCCCTCTGCGTCTCCTTGCCCGCTGGTCCCGGCTCTGTGTGCAGCCCACCGGGGGCCTCCCGTTAGCATCTGACAGGAGGCATCTGGGCCGGGCAGCTGGTTGTCACCCTCATCCCACCTCTGGGTGCTGGTCACCGCTGGGAAGTAGCCACAGGTCCTGAAAGGACTCTCAACTTCCTGTGACCCGGAGACCAGTTTGTTTCCAGGACACGGAGGCACTTTGCGCGTGGGTCCCCCTCTGAGTGGTCGGCCCAGGCCCATGATGCACACGGGGGTGCAGCCCCAGGGCCCCCACTGGACCTCACGGCCAGCCCAGAATTGTATCCGCACATATGGCCAGAGGCCCCTCTCCAGGTGCCCAGGCTGACAGCATCTGAGTCTGAGGGTCCTGCCCAGGTCTGAAGTGGGGGAGTCTTTCCTGAGAAGGCTGTGATCGGCTCTTTCTACTGATGGGGCTGGGGGAGAGGGCCGCGTGGGGCGGGGCTCTGGTGGCCCCTTTGGCACCACGCCCGGCGGGTCACAGGCAGCTCCCACTCTCCTGTGTTGTGCCTGCTGCTCCCCAGAACTGCTGAGAGGACGCAGGGCCAGCCGCACCCCCTGGGGGCATCTCCACCTCCTATTGCAGCCTCTGCTCACCTCTGCCCCTGTACGGTCCTTGGGGGCCGAGTCAGCGGTGTCCCCCACCCAGCCCTGCAGGCGCTCTGTAGATATGGGGGAGGGGTGAGCAGTTCCAAGAACCTGGGGCTCCCCCAGGCCAGCCTTCGGGGCAGGAGGCCACGGGGAGTGGGGAGGAGCCCTGCGTGTCTGGGGCTGGGATTCCTTTGAGAGCCAGGTCCTCTGGCAGAAAGGCTGGTGTGTGTTTGCTATGGTGTCGCCCTTCTGAGGGTCTCTACCTGTGGAGATGGGTGTGAGAGAGACCCCTGATGCCTCAGGGGGGAGCCTGGGAACCCAAGGTCAAGTTCTGCCTTAAAATCTCGGAAACAACCAGCACACCTCCCCGGGAGGCGGCCTGGGGAGTTGTGTGTGCCCGGCGGGCGGCAGGAGGGCAGGGCCGCCCTCAGCCTCTGTGAGTCCTCGCCGCGACCTTGCAGGGTGACCCTTCCTTCTCGCGGGCGCTGCGGGAGCTCCAAGCACCCTCGCAGAGGGAGGGAGGCCGACAGGACCGGGAATCTGGGGCGGAGTCTGGGAGCCCCAGCAAGCCCAGAGGGAGCTGGAGACACTGCGGACCCCCGGGCGGCCCTCCTCGGCTCTGGGGGTCGTGCACCCCCTCCCAACTCAGTCCTGCAAGGGAGCAGAGGACCGCACAGTGAGTGGATCCCCGGCTGGAGGAAGACAACGCCCGGCGAGCTAGCGGGGCGCCTGTGTCCACGGTCAGGGGACCAGAGGCGGGTGGTGCGGGGTCACGGCCGGGTGACAACACGAGAAACGGCAGGTGGGCGGGGGCCAGGAGTCATGGGCTGACCGTGTCCCCAGACAGACGGACACGGGTCTTTACAGGTGATTAATGAGGCCAGAGCCTGGGGCCCCAATCCCGCAGGACCGGCGTCCTTATTAGAAGAGAATCGGGACACGTGCATGCACAGGGGGCCGGCCAGGTGGGGACGGTGGGGGACATGGCGGCTCCAGCCCAGGAGAGGCCTCGGGAGGGACCGGCCTGGGACACCTGGACCTCAGATTCCAGCCTCCTCACCTGGGGGACAGTGAGTGTGTGCCGGTCAAGCCGCCGCGCCTGGCCTATGGCTCCTGGAGGGAAGAGTACCCCGCGTCCCGTCTCTAACCCGCCCTGGGCAGAGGGCACCCGCTTACCCGAAGGATCAGCACAGGGTCCTGGGGAAGCTCGGCGGGCGCACAGGAACTCCCAGACGGACGGACAGACGGACGGAGGCCGGGCCCGCCCCCTCCCTCCTGCCCCGCGCCGCCCCGCACCATCCCGGCGGTTATTAGTGCGACCCGCTATCTCTGCGGCTGCATTGTAATGTCAGCTTATGTTCAATTTGCCGGGAGCTGGCAAATCGTCGCCAGCTCCTCGGTGACACACACTCATTTGCTCCTGGCCCTGGGTGCTTCTGAAAGTCGTGCGTTTTCCACCAGGCAAATTAAATTTCGACGTGAAGGCGTCCCTCTCCGGGGCTGACATCATGGATGCTAATAGCCCTCACGCCTTTCGGGGTGCCGGAGCCGGAATCGTCTGCATTTCCAAGCAGCCCATTACTTACAGGGACGTGGCCTCAAAGCCCATAATGAAGTTATTAGTGGGAGTCAGGGCCCATATGGGTCCTCTCCACGCTCCCTCTGGGGCCGGCTTGAGGGCTTGAGGGTGGCTGTCAGGATCCGTGGCGACTGGAGAGGAGTCTTTGTCCTGTGTGTGTTTATCCATCTGGCCAAGCAGTGCTCGCGTCCTGACCACGATGTGGAGGTGGAGTCCTGGAGCGGAGGGCAGGAGAGGCCCCGGGGGCACGTGGACTGGGTGGTGAGGACCGCAGCGTGAGCAGGTGCCAGGGCCAGGCTGGTCACTCTTGAGGTTCAGAGAGACCCTGCCTGCCAGCCACATGGGCCAGGCAGACTGGAGAGGCTCAGTCCACCTGCGGGCATCACTCAGGGCCACCAGGCTCCGAGGGCGGGCGTGTGAGCAGCTGCTCAGGGCCGAGGATGCAGTTCGCACATGTTGTGTGAGGACCACGTCGTGCCCCCAGAGTCACAGGCTGCAGCCCTGACCCCAGCGTGATGGCAGTGGGAGATGACGAGGCCCTGCAGTGGGGACCCCGCCGGGGGTGAGGGAGAGACAGCAGTGTGCAGCCGGCAGGGGCCCAGCAGGAGAGCCATCTCCCGGAACCGGGCTAGCAGCGCCTGGACCTCGGGCCTCCAGGCCGGTAAGAGGGGCAGGCCGGCCGTCTGAGCCCCCATCTGAGCCCCTGTCTGTGCCGTCTGTCACACAGCCGGCTGCCCGGGGCGGTGGGCACTCTGTCACCCAACATGGTCCCCCAGCAGCAGATCCGCTCTGAAGCCAAAGATGATGGATGCTCTCAGGAGGGTGGTCCCAATTCCCCAGGGAGCAGAGACCTCCCCCCACCTCCAGGCAAGCAGGTGACTGGCCTCTCTCTGACTCCCAAGGTCTCAGGGCCTCATGCTGCGGATGGGTCTTCTGGGGCCAAGGGCTGGACTGTCCCGGGAACCAGGGGCTGGTCTGAGCTGAGCCTTTGGGAGGAGTCAGGGACACGGAGTCACAGCCAGGCCAGGACACGGCATGAACAGGAAGTCGGGTGGGGCAGACTGCTCTGGGGGGTGATGGGTGCACTGGGGTGACCGGAGCGAGGTCCCCAGGAGGGGCCGACGGGAGGGGCACAGGCCATGGGCACAGTGCCTCGGGGCTTCGAGAGGGACGAGGCCCCCGAGCCTCACCGACTAGCATCTGGGCAGCAGGCGACGCCGACAGTCTCCTTCCTGGGACCCTGGACCTGCCCGGCCGTGGTGCCTTCACGCTGGGGGTGCAGAGCCCAACTCCATCCCCATGGGAGGGGCGTCCCCATTGTCTCAGCGGGGTGCCCGTGACTCTAACTCCCAGCCCACCGCTTCCTGGGGCCGTGTCCCCGTGGCCCTCCAGGCTGGTCCCAGGCCGGCCCCCCAGCCCCCAGCATCCTCCTCAGCACCTGATCCATCAGGACCCTGACAAAGCACCCAAGCTCTCGTCCTCGGTGCCCCCCGCGTCACGGAGGCCACGGCCGGATACCCGGGAGCCAGAGGGGCGGGCGCGTGAGCAGAGCGGGGGCAGCCCCAGGGGAGTGCTGCCCAGCGTGGACTCGGGGCCCCCACCACTTAGCAGAGGGCGCACCCGAGACCCGAGGGGCCGTGAAAGCCCTCCTGGCACCTGGCTGTTCTCTGTGGCTCCTGGACACATGGGTTCCGTCCCGATCCCGCCCCTGCGTTCCAGGGGACGGGCCGCGTGTGGGACACACCGGGCTCCTGTGGGGGTGGCCATCGCAGGACTCAGAGCGGCATCAGACGTGGGTCCTGGGAGGGAGGCGTGGATGGGGAGGTGCATGTGACGCAGAGGACACCGCCCACGCCCGTTCGTCGGGGAGCTGTCCGCCCCGCGCGGCCTGACCCGTCACGGGGTCCATGCCCTCCTCTCGGTGGTTCTGCGGGACATTGATGCCGCTGCGGGCATGTCTGGGCGGAGCACTCGGAACGTCCTCCATCTCAGAGGTTGAAACACAGAGCCCGCGGTGGCTGCAGGGGCTTCCTCCCCGGGGGTCCCTACGGGCACACAGCCCCCTGCTGGGCCCCCGCGGTCCCAAGGCAGGATGCTGGAGCCTTCTGTCTGCCCCGTGGACAGTGAGGCCGACCCAGAAGTGAGCGGGGGCTGCCGGCATCAGCCCCCAGCAGGCAGGCAGCACTGGGCGTGTTTCTCCCAGACCGAGCTGAAAAATGCACCTAGACCCTCGATGCCTCGTGGGCCAGGCCCTCGCGGGCACCCGCGTGCTCATTCGGGGCCTTGTTCTGGTTCGTGACCCCGGCTTTCAGGCTCTACCTCGGGTCCTAGGTGTGCCTTTGGCTGTGCGACGAGGGCCTGGTGTCCACACTGGGCCCTGCCCTGCTCTGCAGAGGCGCCCGCCCGTGGCCTCTGGGGGCGGGGGAGCTGTGGATGAGAAACAGGAGCCTTGTCAGTTTGTAAACCTGAGAGTTTATAGGATGTTGACACCCACTCCCTCGTGCACTCCTCTGAGAGACAGCAGGCTGACCCGAGCTGGGATGATGGACTTTTGTTATTACCGAGGAGACGATCCCGCTGGAAAGTTCCAGACGCAGCAGGTGTAATAAAGCACTTGCGCCAACAAGGCGCCCCCACGTTTTTAAAATCAATAAGCCATTTCTGATGCTCTGACGCGGGCTCTAACCTTATTTAGCCGCTGATGTGCTGGTTCTTGGCGTTGCTGCTCAGGGTCAGGTCCCGGGCCTCACACCCGCTGCATGCAGTCCAGGTAATCTCTGTCCCTTTGCCGGGGGACCTGGGAAGGGCTGCGGAGTGGGCTTCAGCAGATGGCCTCCAGGGGTCCCGCCCGGCACAGCCCCCGTTTCTTTTCATCAGGAATTAGCAATAGTAACTACCTCCTGGGGCCTTGGAGAAGGAAATGGCAACCCACTCCAGTACTCTTGCCTGGAAAATTCCATGGACGGAGGAGCCTGGTAGGCTATAGTCCATGGGGTCACAAAGAGTTGGGCACGACTGAGCAACTTCCTTTCACCTGGGGCTGAGGCAGGAACTGGACCAGACCTGGGGCACAGAGGACATGCCAAGTGAAGGTCAGCACGTTGCTCCCACTGCCACTGCTGTTAACACCCCCAAATCCTCAGCCTGGAGTCCCTTTCTGAAAAGTGAGGTGCGTGGGATGCAGGGAAGTCCCCCAGCAGCTCTGCAGACCCTACAAGGTGGCCTGTGACTCTGGGGGCGGGGGGTGGGCAGTGGCTGCAGCTCAGCGGGAATCCCAGCCTCCCCTGCAGAGTGGGCGTCACACCCAAGGAGGTAGAGCCTAGACGTGGGACAGGGACCCCCAGGGCCAGGTCACAGCCTCGAGGGCCATGGTACCCCATTTCTGAGCCCTTCCCCGCAGGCCTGTGTTTGGTCATTGGGGGCCAGCACGGGCCCGACTGCTTCTCCACAGCAAGAGGGGGTCCCTCCCAAACTCTGCAGAGCTCCCCAGGCCGCCGGGGCCCTGCCCTTGGGCGGTGCAGCCTTTCTGCTCTTCTCCTGACCTGGCCTCTCTGTGCAGAGTGTGGTGCTGGGGGCCCTGGGTGGACCGCAGGCCGGCACCTGGGACAGCTCCACGTCCAGGGAGCACAACCGCCTCCAGACTGGGTGCTGGGCTGGATCTGGCCTCCCCTCCCCCCAGCCAGGCCGTGGCCCCTGACCTTCAGCCATTTCTCTGACATTTAGCAAACAGTGTGGGCTGCCACCTCCTCCTCGGAGTCTCAGCCGGCTTTTGTGCAGGCTCCGTGAGGATGCCGGCAGACAAGCGGCCGATCCTCACCCTGGGGGTCATTTGCACATATCTCCAGAGGGAATGGCAGCGGGTGTTTAGGTTGGAAGGATAAAGGGGCAGTGTCCTGAGCCTCGCATGGTCTGTCTGGCCCCACCAGCAGCTCGGGGGATGAGAACTGAACTCTTTCGGGGATGGGGGAAGCCGGCCCGGACGCCTAAGTCCCTGGACGCAGGATGCTGGGCAGTGACGCTCCCAGTGTCTCCCGGTGGGGGGCCTGCTCATCCCGGAGGCAGCCTCAGGTGAGCGGCTCTGGACAGGTCACTGCGTGCTCAGAAGGGGCTTCTCCTGGGCGTAGGCGAGGCCTGGCTCTCGTCGCCTCTTGCCCCCACAACTGGAGCAGCCCCCACCCGCAGCAGGAGTGGCCGCCCTCCAGGCAGCAGTGGTCCCGGGACATCTGGTCTTGCTTCCAGCTCACAGAGCAGGCTCACCGGCGTGTCAGCTCCTGGATGGACAGCTTCTTCGGGCCCAGAGGTCAAGGGCAAGGAGCCCCCTGGGGTGGGGCAGCGGCTGGGTGGTGTCCTACTGTGTGTGGAGGCGGCTCTCCTGCCCACCGGTCCTGGGCAGCCCCTGCCAGGACCATGTCAGGCTCCTTCCTGCGGGCTCCTGAGCCTGGCACTGCTGGGAGGGCCGTGCAGACGGCTCCCTGGCTGTGCTCCTTAGAAAGGGCTCCCTGCCGGGCGACGGGGTCTTGGCCTGGGCTCCCCAAAGCCGCCTGAGATCAGGATGGGCCTGCACATGGTCTGGGGGGGTGACTGGAGAGAGTAGCTGGGGGGTGGGAGACGGGCATCAGGAGGGGGGATGGTGAGTTGGAGGGAGGCCCCCAATCCCCATCCCGGGCAGCTGAGCTCCGCCTGGTGGGGACAGAGGGAGGCTGCCCCCGGGGGAAGAGCAGAGACTGTGTTCAGGGCCTGGGCACGTTGGGGGCGGGGATGGCCGTCCTGGAGAATGAAGGCCGGCCTCCAGGGGCTGGTCAGAGGCCGGGCCCGGGGTGGCTGGGCTGCGGATCAAAGTGAGGCGTCCCTGTGGGTGGTTATGGACATGTTTGGCTCCTCAGGTTGGTCCTGACTTGGAATCGGGAAAAGAAACGAGGGAAGGGGAAGGTCGCAGATGGCTGTGGGGTGGCTGGGGCTCAGAGCTCCATTGTCACATATGGTCTAGCCAGTGTCTGTATAATGCCGCCTGCCTCCTAGTGGCTGGGGTGGGGTGCACGTCAGGGCTTGGAGCCTGGGGTGGTGGGATGGGGTGGAGCAGGAACCAGCCTCTGCCAATCTGGAACGTCTCTGGGGAATGCTGGGCACGGTCAGGGGCAGGCGGGAGACTGGCTGGAGCCCCCGATGGGCCTGTGGACTTGGGCTTGGGTTGGACTCGGGAACATGTGAGGACCCGCTCTGGAGGCCACGTGCGGGGGCCCTCCTGGGTGCCGGCTGCGGGGACGGGCTCCCAGATGTGCACGGAAGAGATGATCCCAGACCCGGCTCCTGTCACCACAGCGGTGGCCGGGAAGCCTCCGGTTCTGGCCTGAGCAGCAGAAGATGCTCAGCCCCAGCAGCAGCTCCTGGAGCTCTCGGAAGGCCGGGACAGCCCTGTCCCGCTGCTGGCTCCGCCTGCTTTGAGCCGAAGCTGGCATTTTTCTCCCTCAGGTGGAGGCCTTTTGGTCTGCGTAGAAGCCTCGTTATTCTGCGCTCTCAGCTTCTGGAAGTCCTCAGCCCTGTTAGACTTTGGTCTTGCCGTCCACCCAGCTCCGTGCTCAGCCGCCAGGAAGCCCCTCTTGGCCCTGATCACAACATGTGCCTCCCAGGACTGGGACTGCCCAGGACCAATGTCTGTTTCCTCCAGGAGAAGGTTCTGTAGAAAGAGTCTGGGTCTCATTCCCGCCTGGATGCTCCTTGCTTGGACCAGAGTCAGACACAGGTAGGGGATGGGTGGATGTACAGATGGGTGAATAGAAGGATGGAAGGAAACACAGATGAATGGGTTGGTGGACAGGTAGATGGATGGGTAGATGAATAGATGTGAGATAGATAGATGTATTATGATGAATGTTCAGATAGATGAAGAGATGGATGGGTGGATGAATAGGTATGAGATAGATAGATGTATTATGATGAATGTTCAGATAGATGAAGAGATGGACGGGTGGATGGATAGTTGGGTGGATAGAAGGAAATATGGATAGGTAGACAGATGGATGGATGGATGGAGGACAGGATGATAGATGATGGATGAGTGAATAGATGGGTGATGGATGGGGGGTTGACGGATGTACAGACAGATGGAAATACAGATGGGTGGACAGAAGGATGGACGGATGAATAGATGAGCGACGGATGCCTAGATGGATGGAAGGATTGGTGGTTGGATGGACAGATGGATGAACACATGTGTGGACGGATGTATAGGATGTGCAGCTGGGTAGAGAGAACAAAAGATGGATGGGTAGATGGATAGAGGTGTGGGTGGATGGATGGGCCGATGATGGAACGAATGATGGATGGGTGGGTGGACAGATGGAGGGATGATGGATGGAAGGATGAAGAGCTGGATGATGGGGGGTGGACTGATGGATGTGATGGATGGGTGAAGAGATGAAGCAGCTCTGAGGATGTTACAGCCTCTTCTGGTGGCGAGGGCTGCCGGGTGGTCCAGCCCTAGCCCAGCCCCTCCTTGCCTGTCTCGAGGCAGGTCCTGAGCTCCTGAGCCTCTGTTTCCTCAGCAGCAAGTGGGGGACCTCTGCTTCAGGAGGTCACTGTGAGGACCACTTGTGATAAGGGGCCCAGGGCAGGGCTCCCGCTGTGACCACAGTCCCGCTGCCTGTGCTGGGGCTGTCCTGTCTGCTCTTCTGCCCACCTCTGTGGCTTGGAGACTCGTGCTTGTTGGCATGGTAGATCCTCCTCCCTGGAGGAAGGCACTCCTGTTTTCTGGTTTCAGAGGTTTCGTTATTAATAAAGAGAGGCCCCCCGAGTCCTGTGTGCCTCGTTGGACAGCCGCAGTCAGCTCCAGGTGTTCTGAGGATGTGATTTTCAGGTTTAGGGTTGGGACTTCTTGAATTTGACTATATTGCCTCAAGGACTCTTCAACAGGAACTGACTGTCTTTAAATGAAACCAGAACCTCCCTGTTTGCTTCCTAGAGTGGCAGGTGGCCGCTCACTTGGCTGCTGTGAGCCGGCCGCACTCTGGCCTCCTCCAGCCCCCGAGGGCCCGGGAGGGCAGCATGTGCGTAGGTGTTCTGGGGACCCGGAGCGCCAGGCTCCCCCCGTGGGCAGCAGTTCCCTTCCGGGCTCATCAGGAGACGCGTTGAGCGAAGGGGAGGTATCAAGGTCACCTAGGGTGTGAGAGTGAGGGCTACCACGTGCAGTAACCAGGCGGGGCTTCGCAGGAGAGGACGGGGCCGCAGCGGTCAGGGCGGGGACCAGAGGCGCCCAGGCGTTGCTGCAAGGCTGGACAAGGGGAGCCGCTGGGCCCTGGAGGCTGTCGTTGCAGGGGGCACGTCTGCTGCTCCGTGAAGCCCCGGACTCCTGCCCGCCATCCCCCCCTCCCCTCACCCGGGTGTCACATCCTCTGAGTTCCTCCTTGGCACCTGGCACCAGTGGGGAGGTCTGCAGGTTGCTAAGCTCCAGGACTCAGCCCTGCTCCCTCAGAGGCCCGGCCACAGCTCGGGGGGCTGGGGGAGGACGCAGGTGGAGGGCTCAGCCTGCGGTTCCTGCCTGAGCCTGGCCGATGGTGAGCTCAGACACCAGCGACTCAGCAAGGTGGCCCCCGAGCAGGGAGATGAGGGCCTGGGGGCTCACTGTGAGCGGCCGTGGTGCCGGGCACGGAGGCTTAGTGCTGGCCTGTGGGTGACGGGAAGGGGGGTTTCGCTGAGATCACACGCTTCTGGGAGTGCTGGGTGCCCACAGAGGAAATGAGAGCGAGAGAGGAAGCACTCCCGACCACACAGGCTGAGTGTGCTGGAGGCTGAGCCTGGCCCCTGGCCCCAGCCGTCCTGCAGCCCAGCGGAGAATGGACGTCCACAGCGGCCCCCGCCCCAGCATCCCTGCCGCCCTGGCTCCGCTAGCAGCCTTCACGTCCGCCACGTCCCCCTCCAGCCTGCATCGGCCCCGCTCACTCCTGCTCTAGAGACACGGTCTGGACGCCCCCGCCCGCCCCCCGCCACACCGGGTATAAAGGACCGAGGAGGCGGCCCTGCCGGGGGATCTGCCCTCCATGTGGGATCAGAGCTTGAGCTCACAGCTTGCGTTCCGAGGTGACCCCAGACCAGCGTGGCCTGGCCCATGTCACTGGGGCTCCCACAGCGACGCACGTGCCCCGGCCTCTCTGGGGCCGGGTGTCACCCCTTCCATGCGTGCAGAAGGGGACGGACGGAAGGGGGCCGAGTCCAGGAGGCCATCTGCCCAATTAGCTCTAGTCCGAGTCCTGCACTTGTGAGGGATCGAGGGGCAGAGGGACTGACAGCTGGCCAGTGGTTCCACAGCCGCTGACCTGAGCCTGGGGCCCCCGCCCAGGCCCCTAGCCCCTTTCTTAAGCTAAGGGCCCCCCCTGGCTGCTGGCCTGACCCCTCCCCCGGCACCATCGCCTTCCCCAGAGCAGAAGTGTGTCCCCAACAGGTTCACACGGTCGAACACGATCTGAGAGGGGCAGCTGGGCATGGGGTCCACCCCTGCTTGACCCCGGAGTGCTTAAGTGGGCGCGGAAACAGGCAGCCCCACCCTCAGGGCTCAGACTCCCGTCTGCAGGACGGGCACCCTCGCACAGCGCTTAGTACAGTCCTGGGACGTGGTCGTGGTCACAGGTTCTCAGGAGACCAGTGGATGTGTGGCCATGCTTGCTGGACACACAGACCTCTGCTTGGAGGATCGCGCGGCCCTAGGAGTGCCTGGTGACCACAGGGTCTGGCCTGCCCTGATGACTGAGGGGTGCCTGTGGGTGGTGGGGGGCTGCAGTCACCAAGGTGGGGACAAGGCTGAGGCAAGCGAGACCCCACTTTGGACACACACAGGCCTGGCTCCCACATGGTATCTGGAGCTCCGGGAGGGGGGCTGCAGGAAGATGGAGCTGGCCGTCCTGTCTGTTCTCAGGTGCCGGGCAAGTGGCTGGGAACTGCTAGCGCCCTCCAGGGTGGGCGACCTTTCCTACTGAGTGAGCCCACTGCTGGGCGAGCCCCCCGCTGAGGTCTCCCCTCCCGCCCTGGTCTCTGCCAACTCCACCCGATCCACCCCCAGCACCTCCTAGAAGCCACGCCAGATCTTTGCTCAGCTGACCCCTCTGGTCCTATTGCCTCAAAAGTCTCCATAGGGAGGCCCCCACCTTGTCGCCACCCACCCAGGTCTCCCCCATCAATTCCAGATGGCCGTCTCCTTAGATACCCAGAGTCGGGCCCAAGTTGAGCTTGTCTGAAACAAATACTGCACCCACTCCCCGGTCTCACACATCTGCTCCTAGTATCCAGGCCTTCTGTAGGCCTTTCCGGAACCATCTCTGAACCATCGCCGGCGTCTAACCGTTTCTGAGCATCTCCCCCACTGTTTCCCCAGCCATCTCTTTACTGGCGGCCCTCCCTGGGGACATGACAGCCTCTTCTCCTTAGGCAGCCACGTGGTCCCAGTCCAGCCTTGCTGCCACTCGGCCGTGAGCACGGAGTCCTGTGGCTTCCGTGGCATGAGGGCTGAGCCGGGATTCCCGAGCACGGCCCCGCCCTTGCTGAGCTGCCCCGGGTCTCCCCTGCCCGCTTCTCCGTGCCCTCGGCCGTTCAGGGGCCGTGTGCTCTGGGCGTCAGTTGGGTCCAGGCGCCCTTCTGTTCTGGGACTGCTGGGATGCACGTCTGGTGATGAAGCTGGAGTCTCCCGAGGACACCAGGGCCCTGGGGTGGGGGCAGGGGGGATGGTCGAGCGCAGGGTCCCCTTGTGAGCAGGACGGCCCCTCCTCAGCGGACAAGCCCACCCTCAGGCCGCAGGTGCGTCCAGGGAAACCCTGCTGTTTGCTTCCCCGCCCACTTGCTGCGCTGACTAACTATTCTTGTTGACTGGGGCTGGGTCCCTTAAAGTGACCCGCAGGCTTACCCATGCAAACAGTGGTGGTCCCTTTCCAGCCGTCCCCACAAGCCCTGGCTTTGGTCCCAGGTGAGGATGAGGCCCCAACTCTGGGCCCAGTCTGCCCTCCAGGCCTGTTCTCCCCCCTGGACCCAGAAGAGGCAGAGCTTCAGCCCCGAGTCCTACTCCTTCCCACAGCATCAACGGGCTCCCTAGGCTGCCCTGGATTCACCCCAGTCCTGACCTCCAACGCTTCCCCCTCGTGGCTTCCTCTGCCTGTTGCCTCCCATTTCCTTGTCTGGCACGCTCACTGGCAACTCGGTCCCCTCTGAGAACTCTGGACTCCAGTCTCCTGGCCCTGAGCCTCCCACCTGCTGCGTCTTCCAGGCCCTCCCCCTCCTAGAAAGCCACGCGACTCCCTTCCACGCAGGTGACCTCTCTCCACCAGCCAAGGCCAGCCCTCCAGCCCCTCCTGCTCTCACGGTCTTTAGTTGCTAGAGTGTGTTCACACTTATTTAAAAACATAGCTGTGACCATCTCTATTTTGTTTATATCTGTGTCTCCCTCTATAAACACCACTGCGTTCTCTTCAACAAGTGCGGACTGTTACATTGTGTGGACAGAATGCAATTCACTTACAGAGTTTTTATAATACTAGGTTTTCTCAAATCACAGAGCTTAAGTGTCTCACATGTTAGGAAAAAAAAAAAAATCAAATAACACATGGAAAGCAAGATTCTGCCTTGGTCTTTCCCAAACCCTGACCTTTTCCCCAGGGACAAAACCGTTCATCATCTGGGCCTTCCTGCTGTGATTTTTATTATCTATTTTTACCCAATGGTATGGTTGTAAGTGCTGACTTAAATGTTTACCCCTTGACTCACTGCTTCTGATCAGCCTTGTCAGGAAATGGTCAGACATGCATGATGGTTTAGAGCTAGTTGCAGGGCAGGGCCTCAGCACCTCTCACTCTGAGCCAGGAGAAATCAGAAGGCCCACTTCAATACCACCATACCTTCCCTTGTTTCATATAATTTGTTTAAAAAATCAAGGTTTAAGATGTGTATTTATCTTTCTACCATAAACATTTTTCTGAGTTTTGTCTACTTGTGGATTTTAAAACAAACAAAGAGATCGGTGCCATTTACAATACTACTTTGTAAATATGGTTCAGCAAAGATAGCAAATTTGTGACCAGCACTATGAAGAAAGAGATGTAACATTTTATAGTGAAGGTGTTACCAGTTAAAGGAGATTCTTCCAAGTGTGAGGGCCTAATGTGTTTTTAAGCACATTCTTTACAGCTTATTTCACTTCCAAAGACTCAAAGGTGCTAGATTTTCTTCAGTCTCCTATCCCTGCATCCATCTCCTCGGTTCCTTTTTCTGCTGGGATGTCACCCTAGGTCATCTTGCTGCTGTGGACACATGGCTGTCAACTGAAGTCTTGTGTGCCTTCAAATGGGGAACCGCATTGATAGTCTAGCTGGGTATAACATTCTAGATGCTGAAACTTTTCTCTTTAGCGCCGAACGACCTGCTCCGGGGTTTTCTAGAAGCTGTGTTGCTGAGGGAAACCAAGCGTCCATCTGTGTCTGACTTCCCAGAACATACCTTTTTTCTTCTCTTCATTCTGCCGGCTTCTCGGAGTCCCTTGCATTTCTTGGGTCCTGGTCTGAGTTAGACTTATTCTGAGTCTGGGGGCTGCCATCCAAGGACGTGTGTTCAGCTGTCTGAATTTCCTCATCCCTGTTGCCTTTTTCCTTCTCCTTTAAACTTCCCACAGATAGACGTTTGACACCTTGCATGTTCCAGCTTTTACCGACCCTCCCACATTTCTATCCACTCTCTTGTTCTGCGAGGCATCCCTTACTTTCCACTGCTGGTTTCCACCCGTGCCCGTTTTACTGCTCAGGTATCCCCTGGAGCCCCAAGTTGGTTAGACTTGTTGATTCTCAAGACTTCCTTCTTGTCTTCCTTCCCTTTTTTTCACAGTGACTTCTTTTCCTTCACTAGTGCACATTCTCTCAAATTTCTCCCAGAATGACGCTATCTGAATTATTGTTTGCATTACTTTCCTTTTCTTCGAGTCATTAGTGATTTCCACCCTCCCACCCCCGCCCAGGGTCGTATGTTTAGAGTGTACATGTCCTGGGTTTCCCTTCTCTTTCTGCAAACAGCTGGTGGCCCTCCTGGCCAGGTCCCCTCTCTACAGGAATAAATGCTGAAGTGAGTAGAGTCACTGGTCACTGACGGTCACTCTCGTCCTGTTGACCCAGCAGGCTTCTCGCTTGACCAGGAGAGCTGACTGCAGGTTCTCTGGGAACTGGCAGGGCACATGGGCAGATTAGCACCCTTGGAAGGAGCAGCGGAGCTGGTGGGCAAGCAAGGTTTCTGACTGGCCAGCGGCAGCCTGGAGATGTTTGTGCATCTGCCTCCCAGGGGATGGTCCTGCCTCTGACCCCTGTCCCTGCCTGCTGTGGATGACCAGAGATGTCCACTTTGCCCTCTTCGCCTCTCTCTCACACTCTCCCTTTCTCAGGAGATCAGGAGGCCCCAGGCTTTGGGTGTCCCATGAGCCTTTTTGGCAATCTGGTGATGCTTACGGAACCCTTCTCAGAACAACATAAAAACATACAAGATTACTAAGAAAACCAATTATATCGAAATGCAGTTTTATCAAATGTTGGGAAACCTATTTTGATACAGTAATATGTTTGCTTCCTTATTAAAACATTACATAAAAATGTCTGGCAGTGGGACAACCATAATTGGAAGTCAGGGTGATATTTCAAGCTATCTGCATGAGCTGTAATGTGATATGAAGATTCCTGCAATTTTGGTAGTGACAAAAATCACAGTTACACCTAAACTCTTGTGTTTACTGCCTACGTGCCCAACCGAACGGAATGTCAAGTTTCAGCTAGAGACACATCAAACAAAAGGCACGTCTTCCACACACAGTCCTTACCTCCAGCCCTCCGGGCCCCTCCCCAGGCAGAAGACTCCTCTCTCTTTGGACAGCACTCTTGTGGCTCTGGCCTGAGTTACCCTTGCCTGACAGCAGCTCGCTCCACAACTCCCACCTGTGAGCTCCTGGCCTCTGCTCCTCGGAGGCATGCTTCCTCCTCTGGGGTCACACATGCAGGCTCTGGAGCCCTGGACATCCTTCCAACACCTCTGGCTACAGCCTCTTCCCTTCTTTCCGGCAAGTGGCTCCAGGACTTCCCACCCTTCCTGGCCTGAAGACTGTCCTCAATTTGAGTCCCGGTTGGGGAGGGGGGCGATTCCCAGGTGGTGCTAGTGGTAAAGAACCCACCTGTCAATGCAAGAGACAATAGAGATGCGGGTTTGATCCCTGGGTCTGGAAGATCCCCTGGAGGAGGGCATGACAACCCACTCCAGTATTCTTGCCTGGAGAATCCCACGGACAGAGGAGCCTAGCGGGCTGCAGTTCATTTGGTCGCAAAGAAGTGGACCCAGCTGAAGTGACTGAGCACGCGTGCACACACCATCATGGCTTTATCATTTGTTTGACGCGTCTCTTTGATTAGACCCTGGGTGTCCCCTCCTGCGGTTTGTGTGTCCATTCGGACACCGTGAACTCACTTCCCAGTGGCGCTGTGGGCTTTTGCGGGGTGCACGGCCAATCCCCTCTTGGGGACGCCTGTCGCTGGCCCCCAGTTGTCACTGTCAGCCTTCTAAGGGCACAAGCCATGCCACACGTGTTGCCCTGTGGAAGGCCTTGGAGCCGGAGGATAATCTGGTCCCCACGGCGCAGCCCCTCCAGTTGCACTTGTTGAAAATAAATTTACACCACGGTTCTCTTTATAAACTCTCTTCTCTTAGTTCTCTTTACAGGAGCTTCGAAATGGTTAGTTTGTAAAAGTTCCCCTGGGGAATGGAGAATACTTGCAATTTTCAAAATTTCCAGTAGTAGCCACCTGAGTGGGCACAGAGGATGTCAGAGGCTGGCCTTGCTTTCTGCTTGAGGTCCCTTTGGGGTTCTGGGGGTGTGGGGTAGTAAGTGCCCGGCGATCCTCGAGCCTTCTGAGGGGGACAGCGCAGCACCAGGCGAGGACTGAACGCCAGTGACCTTGGTGGAGGTCAGGCTCTATTCTGTTAGGAAGGGCAGCTCCCCAGAGGCTGCTACAGGGGGGTTTCCTGCAAAGTGCCTGGGGGTGAAGGCCAAGGAGGAGCCTGTTAAAGGAAATGGGACTCTGAGGGTCCATGCAAGGGGAGAGAGGACCGCGCCCACCCACCCTGCCACCCGCAAGGCAGGGTCTGAATTGCTTGGCCTGTCTGAGGCTGCAGCCACTTCTCCAGGTAGGGGCTCAGAGCCAGTGTTCCTGTCTCGTGGACCATCCCCAGGGAGGGGTCCTGGCTAGTGACGCAGCCCGCGTGGGGGGTTGCTTCAGGGGTGGCCTCCCTTCCGACCTGGGGCTGGCATAGCACCTCAGGCCAGGTAGGCAGCGGCAACCTTGGTGCTGGTCTGGAGTGACTTGGTGTCTGTGTCCCCAAGTGTGGGTGGAGGGCCCTGACTCACCTGACCTCCAGCAGCGCTCCCAGGACTGGCCCCTTTCCCTTCCTGCACACCAATGTCCCTGCAGGCAGGAAGCAGCTTTCTGGGGCCCCCTGGGGTCTGCTCTTCAGGCGTCAGGCTCACCAGGACCCTCCGGGGGTGGGACCCTTTCCTGGGCTCCACCCACCCCACACGGTGGGGGTTAGGATCAGGCAGAGGCTCGCACCCTCATCCCCAGCCAAAGCTCTTTGCTGGGCATTTGGAATCGTATCTGAAATTCAATTCCGGAAAACAACTGCCTTGAGGCCTAGATACTGGCCTCTGGGACTCTGAACTGGGCACAGACACCCCGGCTCCGGGACTCAGAGTTGGTGAGGGAAACAGGCTGGTAGCGAATACCAGCGCTTCCCCGAGGCGGGAGGATGCCGGGCCAGGAAAGCCCGCTCCTGCATCTAGCGCATCCCCGGGCTTGACTGGGCGCCCAAGCGCAGAGCCGGCTGGCCTGAAGGATGGCACCTACTGGGGCCGGAATGTGCAGCGAGTGTGTTTCCAGGACGAGGTGCGGATTTTCAGAAGCCGCCGCGGGTCCCTCCTGGGCAGTGGCGACGCCCGGGCCGGGCCCCCCCCCCCCTCCGGGAGCCGTGGAGCGCGGGGGGGTTGGGCGCACCAGGGGCGCGATCCGCGCTTGGTCGGCCCGCGCCTCGGCCGCCTCTGCAGTGAGGCCCCTGCGCGCCTAGGTGGAGCCCGACCCGCGGTTTTCGGCCGGACCGGCCTCGCCTGACCCGCCGGCGCGCCAGGCGGGGGCGCTGCAGGGCGGCAGGGGTCCCCCGGGTCTCCTCCGCGGCCCAGTGCGCATCGGCGGGCCGGCAGGAACGCAGACGGCGGCGGGGCGCGGGCCGGAGTCCGAGCGCCGCGCGGCCCCTCCCGCCGCCTCCCGAGAAGGACCGAGCCGATCGGGCTGCGGGCGCGCGCCACGGGCCGGAGCGGCGGCGTCCCTCGGGCGAGGCGCGCGTTGTCGCCGGCCCCACCTGTCGGCGCGGCCGCCACCGCCGCCGCCACCGGCCCAGCCGGGCAGGCGGCCCGCGGGAGCCCCGGGCCGGGCCTCGACCGGCCGCCGCGGCAGAGGCGCGGGCTCCGGGAACGCGGAGGCCGGCACCGTTCGAGGGCCATCGGGCCGCGCAAGTTCTCTGCCTGCGGGCTGGGCCCGGCCCGCGCGGGCCCCGGCGGCGGCGATGGTGCGGCGGCCCCGCGCCCGGCGCGCGCCCCCGGCCCCGCGCTCGGTTCTCTGCGGCGGCGGCGGCGGCGGCGGCGGCGGCAGCGCGGCCCCCTGAGCCCCGAGCCGGAGCGAGCGCGCGGCGGCGGCGGCGAGAGGAAGGCAGCGGCGGGAGGCGACCGGCGGTCGGGCCGTTGCGCAATCCACGGCCCGCCGTCCGAGCCCTGCCGGCGGCGCGGCTCCGGGGGGCGGCGGCGGGGCTGATTCATGGGGCCGCGGCGGCCACCCCCCCCGCGCCCGGGCCCCCGGCGCCCCGCAGCCCGCGCTGGTGGCCGAGCGGCCGGAGCGGCGGCCGCCGCGGCCCGAGCCTCGGTGCTAACCTCCCCCCCCGCCCGCCCCCCCCTCCCCGCGCCCCCGCCCGCTCCCCTCCCCCTGCCCAAAAAGACACAGCCCGGCTCCCGGAGCGGCACCTCCAGTCGCGGCGGAGCGCGGCGTTGGCGCGGATGGAGGGGCGCGAGCGGGCGGCCGCGGCGGCTGCACCCGGCGGGGCGCTGATGCGGCGCCTGGACCTTCGCTGCTCGACTTGGGGGGCGTCGGCCGAGTGGGCACTCCGCGATGCAGCTCCTGAAGGCGCTCTGGGCACTCGCGGGGGCCGCGCTCTGCTGCTTCCTCGTCCTGGTGATCCACGCGCAGTTCCTGAAAGAAGGTAATTGTCCCCCCGCGCGCCAGGCTTCCAGCACGTTCGGCCGCCGCCGCTGCGCTCGGCCCGGCCAGCCCGGCACCGCTGCGGGGTCCCGGCGCCGGCGCCCGGCGCGCACCCTGCCCGGCCCGCGCGGATCCCCGCAGCCGCGCTCAGCCCCGGGTCCGAGGTGGCGGGCGGCGCGGGCGCGGCGGCTTCGGTACCTCTGGCGCCGCTGGGCCCCGGCCCGCTCCGGGGCTGCTGTGCCTTCCCCTTCCCCGCACGGCTCTTGGGCAGCGGCGCCCGGCCTCTGTCCGCCGGCTCTCGGTAGATGGCACCCGCGCTCCACGCTGACGGGCCAGGCGCGGGCCCGGGCGGAGGGAGCCCCGGACGAGGCCTGCGCGCCCCGCACCCCGCTCTCCGCGCCGCCTTCCGGGCGAGCTGGTGGCCCGCCGGCTCTAGGCGCAGGGGCTCGCCCGCCAGAGCGCCTGGCCCTGCACCAAGTCCGGCCCCCCGTCCTCCTTGCCTGCTTGAGAGCAGGGCTCGCGCTCCAGTGGATCTCTTTCTTAGGACTTGGTTGAATCGACCAAGTTGATGGAGGCATTTGTGGGAGGGGCGGCCCTGCTCCTGCTGTCCAGGGAAGGAGCCCCGGGGCTCGCATGGTGGGCGCGGACCTGAGGACGCGGGAGATTCCTGGGAAGTTGCTGGGCTCGGAGGCCCAGGCTCCTGAGGGCAGCTGGGTGCACTGGGCTCAGCCCGGCCGCCCTTGTGGAACAGCCGGCCCGGGCACTCGGGGCCCGGGCAGCGCCCACTGCTGTGGGGGCCGTGCCCTGGCCCCCAGGCCCCTTGCCCCCAGTGCTGCCCGGTGCCGCCCCGGCCGACAGGGCACGCCAGCCCATCTCTGAGCTGCCGTGGCCCGGAGCGCAGGCGGATCCTCGTTAGCTCCTCACAAAGGACGGGTGTGCAGCGTTCAGCTGCTTTCCAGCCTAATTAACGAACTGCCTCTGGCTCTCCGGAAGCAGGTAGGTGTGGGAGGCCAGGCCGCCCGTCACCTGCTCCTTCGACTGGGCGTCCATTGCGCACCCCTTGTTTTGGGTCCAGGCCCTGAGGGGAGGAGAGGGGCGCTGCTGCAGGCCCCGGCTGCCCGGAGAGGGCCTGGTGACTTTCTGCTGAACTGGAGGCCCGCCCTCCCCCACCGGCTTGGGCCGGCTCTGCTGGGCGTGGGTGGTCCCTGGGGGCTAGCAAGCTGCCCAGGGGCTGATCCCAGCTGCGCCCTCTGCCAGGGGACTCAGCCCACCAAGTGGACCACAGTTCCTCACCCTTTTTCCCACTGGGCTGTGCTTTCAAGGGGATCTTTTGAAAAGGTAACTCCTGTGAAGCTCACTGCTTCTGAGGTGGAAAGGGCTGGGCTGGCTGTCTGTTCCCCCGGGGAGGGGGTTGTTCTGTGTAGAGACGGATTCTCCGTGATCTTAGAGCCGTGGTGAGAGAGGGAGCTCTGAGAGCCTCTGGCCGAGCCCTTGCCTTTCGCTCGCCCGGTGGGAGCTGACCGGTCCTGCTGTCTTCAGAGGGCCTGCCGTCCTCCTGAGGCCCCGCGTCTTAAGGTCAAGACGCATGTTTTGGTAAGAAGAGTTTCTATCTCTTGGATTCAGAGTCTGGGTGCAGGGCAGGTCAGGGTTTCGGGGCCTCGTCTTGCTCGGAGAGGGTGCTGTTTTCTGAGGATAGGTTATTGGAAGGCCCGGCACAGAAACCTCCACGTTTACCCTGGAGCAGCCAGAGGCGTGTCGATGCTCTGGAAGCTGGTGTAGGAACAAGAAGGTGGGGCGTGGGGCCCGGAGCAGTCCGCGCTCTGCAGGAGCTCGGGGGAAGTTTGTCTGCACAGCCCTCTACAATCCTTGGAAACGCCATCTGTCCATCCTGAAAGAATGTCACATTCCTGCTTCCCAGGGTGGAGCGCCCTTGGCCCCATCTCTCTGAAAGGTCAGACTGGGAGCAAGCACCCTGTCCTCCCTGAGGGTCCCCTTTGGGGTCAGGAGCCCCGGGCAGGGGCCGAGGGAAGGGCCCACCCTGGATGCATGGGACCCCTGGGCCCTCTGGCTGCAGGCCCCAGGCCACTTCCTTCCAGGCGCGCTGGCCCCAGGAGGGAGGGAGCGGGGCGGGCAGACAGACAATTGTGGCTTGTTGTCTGCGGACGGGTGGGAGAGAGCTGTTTAAATGGCCATTTCCCTGAATCTGGCTTTTTCAGCGGTGAAGAACGGGGGGCCCGGGGAGCCTCTTTTCCACACTCCGCCTTTTGTGTGGAGATGCGGGTCACCCCGTGGCTAATCCATCCCCCTCTGGCCAGTGTGTCTCCCAGTGTTGGCGAAGATGAATAGGGCTGTGCATGAGAGAGAGGCGTATTGTGGTCCCTAATTGCAGTCTTGGCCGGGCAGGTCTTTGTGAGAGCCTCCTGCCCGCTGCGGCCAGCCGGGCCGGGCACCCAGAGGGCGGGGGCAGAGAGGGCCGCAGCCTGGGGCAGGGGCTGCTGGGACCTGGGCACCCCTGCCTTCTCCTGCTCGCCCCTCTGGGGAGCCCCAGCTGGCCTCGGCCTCTGGATGCAGCCCACACTTGCCCTGTGTTTGTGAACTAGTCATGAGGTGGGGGGGCGTCTAGGGAGCCGATTTCAAATACAGCCTCTTAATTGTGGGACAGAGGGCCCGCGTGGTGCTGCCCTCCAAGAGGGCAGAGGGGAGACTTCCTTTTATCTCCCCAGTGATGCTGGGTCTTAGAACACGGCCTTAAGGAAACGGCAGGAATTAGGAAAAAGAGAAAAAGATTTTCCATCTCCCTCTACCAAAGACTTGAAGGTATTTTTCTCCCAGCCTTTCAATCACCGTGCAGATTCAGGCCCTTGGGTCGCTGCTGATGTAACCGGAGCAGTAACGGTCTGCTCTTCCCTGCAGCTGTGGGTCTGAGGTCTGTCTGCGTCTCCCTCTCCTTTGGGGGCCGCAGAGCTGGGAGGCGGGTGGGCGTGTGATTCACAGCCTCTGCGGGAGAGCGTGTCTCAGGAGATGAGTGTGTAGGTCCGGACACCCTTGCGGTGGAGCCGGCCTTGATTCCAGAGGTCCTTTCTGAATCGGGCAGCTGCTCTGAGGGCCGACTGTTGAGTAAACAGGGTTCAACTTTGGTTTATTTAGTTAGCGCCTCATTCTGGGAGCCCGAGGCTGGGGAGGAGCATGCTTACCCCCAGGAAGCCCCTCCGTGGCCTCCTGTGAGTCGCCCTGACTCCATGCGCCGGGCGGTCATCACTGTTGTCGTCACGAGGTCAGGAGTGAGCCCAGGGTTAACTCTGTCTCTTACGTCTGTGGGTTTATTTTAAAAAGTGGACAGAGCACATTTCCTGGCACCCAGGGGTCCATCAGAAATATATCTGTTGGAGCAGAGAATCACCCCAGTTACAACGCACATGGGGGTCTCCAGGGCACGGACGCATGCGGGCAGCCCCCCGTGGGTTGGGAAGGCTTGTGGACCCCGTGTCGAGCTTCCGAGAAATGGAGTGTTTGGGGGCCCAAGCTGTGCCCAGATGGTTCTCAGAGGCTGTGATGATCGAGGCGGGTCAGGACAGAGGCCTGGGGCTGGTGTTCACATTGGCAGAAGACTGAGACGCCCTGTGTTCCAGACGCTTCCGACCACCCGCCCGGACCTCCCAGGCGGCTGGGGCGCGCCCAGCCCACCCTGCCTGCCTGTTTCTCCCGGATCCTCCGGCTGCGTGCCGAGGGGCCCAGCCAGACTGCCTTTTCTCCCCTCAGCAGAGCTCCTTTCTGAGGCCAGGGGCGTGGGGCCAGCTGGGGGGCACTTGGGGGCTGCATCGAAGTAGCCCAGCTCCTCATCACCGTATATTGTCGTTTCCACGTGGCAGAGTCTAAAACCCGCACTCACCATAACGGGAGCCTCGTTGCGGAGTGTCTGACAGCTGGACAAAGTGAACACGGAGAGAGACTGCTCATGGGTGACTCTGCCGGTGTGCCAGGGCGCTGTGTCCTGACCGGCTGGTATCACATTCCCCGGGGCCCGGCACAGGCGAGCACGGTTGGGGGAGCTGCCCTTGGTGGACTCTCCACCCTCATCTCTGGAAGCTCTTCAGGCCCCGTCTTGGCCTCCACTCTGAACAGGGCATCAGGGAGCCCTGCAGCTGACCACGTGAGCACCAGCTCCGGGGTCTGGTTTACAGACCCATAAGCAGCAGGGTTTTACAGCAGGGTTTCTGCCCATCCTGGGGACATAGCCCTGTGCACGAGCCCTGTGCACGGGTGCCAGCAGCAAGGGGGCAGTGTGGGGTGGCCAGGTCCCCTCCCTGGTGGAGGGCTGTGAGGCCTGCAGGAGGCAGGTGGTGGTGGGTCCCTGCCAGTGGAGCAGCACTGACGTAGTCTGTGTGTGTGTGTGATGTGGTGGCTTGTTGTTCAGTCGCAAAGTCACGTCCACCTCTTTGTGACCCCACGGAGTGCAGCGGTCTTCTGCCCTCTGCTGTCTCCCGGAGCTTGCTCAGACTCATGTCTATGGAGTCGGTGATGCCATCCAGCCAGCTCATCCTCTGCTGCCCCCTTCTCCTCCTGCCCTCAATCTTTCCCTACATCAGGGTCTTTTCCAATGAGTCGGCTCTTTGCATCAGCTGGCCAAAGTATTGAAGCTTCAACACCAGTCCTTCTGTTGAATATTCAGGGTTGATTTCCTTTAGGATGGACTGGTTTGATGATACGATTACATTCACTAAACACTCTCCACAGGTGTTATGTCTGTAGGCATGTGAAGTGAGTGAGACACACTGAGAACTTGCTGTTGGATCGGGAAGCCACTCCTCAATCTCTGCATTTACCCGTCAGTAGGTGGTTACAGGGGACTCGGAGTGCAGTGTGAACGTGTGTGACGTAAAGCATCAAGGTTGTCACTGTGTGTCTGCGTGTAACGGGTGCTGCTGTTCACACACGTTAGTGAATGGACTCAGAGCTCCCTGGAGATGCACACAGTGACCCCTGGAGTCCTTGTCCTGCTGTGCTGATGACCAGCCGGCCCGCTGCGACCTCTCCCTTTCATCTTTCCTTCTGAGTCTGTTCCTCTGTGTGCCCCCAGGCACTCACACATGTAATGTGGTCACAAACATGTGAACACATGCCTGCATGGACACACACATGCAGGCACACGTGGGATGGAGCGCCCAGCCTGCAGGCAGGAAACGGGGGAGGCCCCTGGGGTCCCGTCTCTGCCCCCAGCACCCTGGGGGCCGCCTTGTCCAGAGCGGCCACGTCCAGTGAGGCCCAGCGATGTCCACAGACAGGCCCAGGTCACAGGTCACAGAGGTCAAGGGACCGCGGGCCAGTGTGTGCACTCGCTGGCTCTTCTCGGCCTGGATCCGGAGCCCGGCGGCCCCTGGGAGTCTCATACCTACCTTCCCTCCCACATCCCGTAGCCCACTGACCTAGCGCCCGGCTTGTGGCTCACACATACTTGTGCAAATGGCCGTTGGAAGCAGGAAGCTGGGTGGACATGTGATATCAGGCAAGTCACTGGAGCACCGGGACCCCATCTCCTCCTTGGCAGAATGGAAAGGGTTGCAGACCTGAGACTTATGGCGGTCCTGACAGGGGCACATGGGCCACCCAGCCCGTATTTCCTGAGCTGAAGAGGACGCTGATTTTGGACGGAGCCCCTCCAGGGACTCAAGCTGCAGCCTAGGTCCATGCCCACTCCCTGCCCCCTGAGGCTCCTTCCCCGGTCACCCCACCTGGGAGGCCTCAGCCGCGGCCGCCAGCACGTTCCGGGACGTTGGGCCTTGCTCCAGGGGGTTCCCAGGGAGGGACAGGGCCCTCCATCCCCCGCCACAAAGGCTCTGACCGCCCACGCAACCTGTGCCCTCCAGAACCGTCTCTGAGGCAAGGAGCTTCCCAAGGGAGTTGGGAGTCCAGGACGGCTGAAAGGGCAGGGGACACGCCCAGCCCTGCAGGCCACCCCAGGACCTGTCAGACCGAGGGTCTGGGCCGTGTTCCTGGCAGAGGCGGTCCAGGAAGGAGCCAGAAGCAGGCCTGGGCCTTGAGAGCCTGGTGGACTGGGGTGGCCCCGAGCCTCCAGGGGTTTGGAGGCTGCTGACCTGGCTTGAGTGAAACCCCATCCCACCTGCCACCCCAGGACGGGGACTGTCCCCACATGGCCCTGAAGAGTCCGGTGCAGGAACCCAGGACCTGCCTGCTTCCTCGGCATTCCGTAGTCCCGTAGTCCCGAGGGCAGGAAGCCTTTGGGAAGGTCTTGGGGCTGAGATGCTGTCCACGAGGCTGGCCCAGGCTGCCGGCCAGCAGGTTCACCCACTGAGCTGGCTGCACAGGGGCTGGCGGTGGATGGAGGTTGTTCTTGGCCCACCTGGTCCCCTGGTAGCAACCCTGAGCGGCGAGAAGGGCCAGCCCCTTCCTTCCAGGCACCGGTGTGTTTTTGTGGAGCTGGGGGGTTGGTGGTGGGAGAGAAGCAGTCACTTTTCTAGCAGGGGAAGGGCAGATGCTTGCAGGTGGGAGCCGGGTGGGCGTCCCCAGATCACCTGGCTGTGCAGGGCCATCTGCTTCCTGCCGTCCACATGGCCTCCGCGTGGTTCTGCTGCCACCCATCCTCAGTGCCCTGATGGCCCAGGGCAGGAGCTGGGCCGTGTGCTGCTGTCTCTGAGGATGCCGGCATGCACCCTGCCGCCCTTGGCTGGGTGACCTTGATGGCGTCCGTGGTGATTTACAGATGGTCCCCTGTGGATCACATGACCCTTTGTCCAAACGTGGCTTTGCAGGAACAGGAGGGAGGCTTGCCCTGTGCCCCAGCCCCTCTGGCCCCGGGGAGCTTGGGGGGCACCACCCAGCCCACCCCCAGTCTCTCTTTCAGGAGGAAGGTCCCACACGTGATTGGAGAAAGTGGGTCACAGACTTAGACCATGCTCCGGGGACCCAGAGGATCTGGGTGAGGAGTTGTGGCTGAGTCCCCGGCCCCATGGATGGAGTCACGTGTCGGACCAGGCCGAACCAAGGGCTGTGGTTGTTTCCAGTGGTCTTCACAGCCCACCCGTGGGGGCAGGTGACCCCGGGTCCAGCCTTTCCTGTCCACAGGCCCCGGTTTGTTTGCTGCCCCCCAAGGGTGCATGGGAGCCCTTTTTATTTTTTGTGTGTAATCCTCCTTAGAAGATGGAGCCTGCCCCGTCCGATGAAAACCCTGCAGATGTGATGCGACCTTAGGCGTCCAGGCCAGGATGCTCCTGGTGGTTGAGGTTGGGGCCAGGAGACCCTGGACCGTCTCAGGCCTTCCTAGGGGGGGATGGGACGGTCAGGGTGATGCCTCTCCAGCCACGTGCTGGCCACCTCTAGGACAGTGTGGCCCAGGGACAGTCGGGGCACCTCAGACAGGCTTTAGGGGAGCCTGGCTGGCTCTGGGAGGGCCGCCTTCAGTGCTCTGAGCTCCCTGGGGAGCCTAGTCAGTAATGACTTTGTCCTTATTGGGCCTGGGGTGGTCATCCTGGAGGCCTCAGTCCACCAGCTGTGACCCTGGTGGGTCCCATGGGCACTGGCTCCCTGGCTTGGGGGAGCGATCCGAGGACTCAGGCCGGGTGGACGGCATGGTGGTACCCGCCTTCCCCACCCTGCAGGACTTGGGGTGAGACCTCAGTGATGGAGCTGGTCTGGGCCCTGGGCTCCTGGTGTGGCAGTGGGTCCCGCAAGGGGCCGAGGCTGGACCTCGTGGGCAGCTCCCTCTGCCGCTGCCCCCTGTCCCCAGGGCCCCCGGTTCGGGCAGGAGGCTGGTTCTGGAAGGTCCCTGAGGACCCTGCAGGAAGTCCAAACCCCGATCACACATGCCCACCCTCAACCCTGTGTTCTTCCCAAGAGTCTGGAGGAGGGTGTGCAGCCTTTCAAACACACGGTCTTTTCAAAGTAAGCCTCTGCCTGGAGAAGGCGAGTTGTATCAGCCAGTTCCCTCTCTTCTCCGACCACAGGAGCAGCTGAGCAGGCTTCGCGCACTTCACTGACTGGGAGCCCCAGTCTCGCTGATGCTTAGCTATGCTTTGCAGGACCCCCGCCTCCCGCCATCATCCTGAGATCCCTTCCCCGGGAGCCCCTGCACGGCCACAGCCCCCGGGGCCGATTGCCTGGGCGACAGCCTTGCTAGACAGACCAGCCCAGAGGGGTGCACATGTTGAGCGCATGCAGTGTGCCGGGCACGGGCCGTGTGCTGGTGCCCGTGGGTCCCTGTACGTGAGGAGCCGGGCTCTTGGAGAAGCACACAGCTGAGGGCTGAGCGATTGCCCCCCAGGGACGCGTGCACCTGGAACCTGTGGGCGGGCCTGGTTGGGGAGAAGGTGATTTGCAGGTGAGGTTAATGTAAGACTCTCTGGGCACCATCGTCCTGGATTGGGGACCACCCTGCATCCAGAGAGAAGCGTCCTTAGAAGAGAAGAGACCCAGGAGAGGCCACATGAAGATGGAGGCAGAGACGGACGATGTGGCCACCAGCCAAGGGATGCCCGCCTCCAGAGGCTGGAAGAGGCAGAGGACCCTCCCCCAGAGCCTCCAGAGAGTGCCCAACCCTGCCCACACCTTGACCTTGGGCCTGTGGCTTCCAGGGCACGGCGGGATGAGTTTCCGTGGTTTGCTCTCACTGCTGTGGCAGCCGCAGGAAAGCAGCAGGCCACACACGGGTGACGGAGGGGCGCGTGTCAGGAGGAGCCCGGCCACGTGTGCCACGGGGGCGGGGGTCTCACCACCTCTGTCCCAGGAGGCCTGGATGGGCAGACGCTCCATCAGTGTTCAGGCAAAGACGTGGTCTCCCGTCTGGCTTCTGGGCCCACAAAGGCGACGGCCATCGAGTCCCAGCTTGAGGCAGAAGCTGCATCTCCCGGCAGTGGGGGTTGGGGGCAGCCCGGAAGTTCTCAGCACACCTCCATCCATAAATCAGTGTTTCCCAAAGCCAGGGCACGTAGGCTGTGCATACGAGATGACTTTATGTGGGCTTGGGCGGGCATTTTTCATTTTAACGGTCGTGTGTTTACTTTTATGGTTACCTTCTATTTACGGCCACGGGGCTGGCTTCCTGCTCACAGAAGATGGAGAGTTCCTTCCCGGCTGGACAGGGACGGTCGCAGGGGGCGCGGTGCAGGCGGCGAACCACGGGGGCGCGTGTTTATGGGGCACCTACTGCGCGCCGGGCCCGGCAAACAAGCTGAGCCAGGCAGCAGGCGGCTGGTGGGCATGGGGCCAAGGCTCCGGGCAACATGGCTCTGGAGGGTCCTGCAGGCGGGTGAGGATCATCACAGGCCGCGCTCCAGTAGCCGTGGTCACTTCCTTGGTGTCCAGGCCGACTGAGAACAAAGGGGCCTCCCTGCGATGTGGAACATGGACTCCACGGAGAACGCTGGAAAGAGAGGTGGGCGGTCAGCTTCTGGGGGCTGCAGGACACAGGACCACGATGGGGGCTTGAAGAATGGATATTTACCGCCCCCTCCTTTTGGAAGCCGAAAGTCCAGGCCGAGACATTGCAGGGGTGGGAGGGTTCCTTCCAGGCCCCTTCGTACTTCTGGTGGCTCCCGGCAGCCCTGGCTGTCCCGGGCTCGGGGCCCGTCTCTCCACTCTCTGCCTGCATCACGTGGCCTTTTCCTTCTCCTCTTTTATCAGGACACGCCCTTGCATTTAGGGCCCAACCGCATCCAGATGACCTCATCCTGAGAGTGTCACTGTAGCTGCAAGGACATTTACCCCAGATCAGACCACCTTCCAGGGTTCTGGGTAGACCTCCTGGGGTTCTGAGTAGATCTTCCGGGGTTCTGGGTAGACATTCTGGGGTTCTGGGTAGACCTACCTTTGGGGTAAGGTAGACCTTCCAGGGTTCCAGGTAGACCTTCTGGCATTCTGGATAGACCTTCTGCAGTTCTGGCTAGATCTTCCAGGGTTCTGGGTAGACCTACCTTTGGGGTAAGGCAGACCTTCCAGGGTTCTGAGTAGACCTACCTTTGGGGTCCACTGTTCCACTCACCGCATGGGGGCTGGAAGATGACGCACCCGTGACTGGGCTCTGATGCCATCCCCCAGGACCAGAGGTCTTGCAGACCTTAATGCGGC
Source organism: Okapia johnstoni (assembly GCA_024291935.2). Classification (NCBI taxonomy): domain Eukaryota; kingdom Metazoa; phylum Chordata; class Mammalia; order Artiodactyla; family Giraffidae; genus Okapia; species Okapia johnstoni. The sequence goes on along the minus strand of CM044320.1, from coordinate 1,657,250 downwards.
AAGCACCAGCCCCTCCAGCCTGGGCCTTGCCTGTGTTTGGGGTTCTCCTGGGCGCTGGGGGCTTCCTCCCGCTGAACGCCATCACTCCTTGATGGAAGGGGCAGCCCCCAGAGACCCCTGCATCCTGCCCTCAGAGGCCCTGGTGTCCCCCCGTCACTGGGGCCGGCCGTCTGCGGGCTAAGCTGACCGCACGGGGCCAGGACTCTGCTTCTATTCGTGGACAGCACGTGTCTGTGAGAAAGTTAGTTGTTTTTTCTTCTTCTTCCATTTTTTAAAGAAAATTGTGAGAGCCACTTTGGCATTGGTGCCTGGCCTCCCCCAAGGCACGTTTGATTCCACTTGGAATGGTCGGTTGCCAGCTTAGCAGTTGCCCGGCACGTTATTCAAAATGTGTCTGTAACGCTTATTCTCTTCACTCCCGAGTCATCCTAACGAGCTGACTCACATTGGTTGAACCTCGCGTATTTCTTTTTTTTTTCATTCAGTGTGTGTCTTGGCACTGAGAGCAAACTTCTGGGTGTTCAGTTATCCTCCCACTGAGGCTGGGAAGGTGTGTATGGGAAGGGGGGTACTCTTCCTAAGGAATCTTCTAGAAGGGAAGGTGATTCTTCTTGGGTGGGGAGCATCATTAAAGCCAGAGACTGGGGAGCAGGAGAGGGACGCCCAGGCCCCATCACAGGCTGCCCCCCGGGGTCCTGCTCCCCCGGCCCCTCATCAGATGGCATCTGACGCAGCCGTCCACCTGGAGGGCAGCCAGAGATGCCTCAAGGTCTGACCCTGCAATGAGGGAGGGCGCAGAGGTATGGGGGTTCCTGAGGGTGCCCTCACTGTGGACAGAGGTCTCCTGCTGGCTTGGAGTGGGGACAGGGACCCAGGAGGTGGCCACGGGGAAGGTCAGGTGAGACTCGTAGTCCGGAGCGCCCTTTGGCTGCTGGAGGAGTGACCGGGGGTGTGGTGCTGCCTGTGGTCCAGGAGTAGCCAGTGTCCGCCCGCCTGCACACGTGGTGGGGCTCCCTGGGGGGTGGGAGTGCTCCCACGGGGGCCCTGGGGTAAAGCTCTCTGGGTCCTGAGCCGACCTCCTTCCAGGGACCAGCTTGTCCAGTCCCATCCGCCGCTGACTTCCACACCCCCCGAGTCCTGGGTGGGAGCCCATGGCCTCTCGGTCCAGTCGGAGCTCTCCTCCTCCCGGTCTGTGACCGTGAGCACTGGAGCTCTCTGTGCCTGGACCCGGGACGGCGGACGGGTCAGGGCAGCAGGTGCCCCAAGCATCCCGTGACTCCGCGAGGTGAGTGAGGGGAGGGGCTGCCTTGGTCCGGCCCCCGCCCCGCCCGGGGTCCCTGCTGCCTGCCTCCCTCTCCCCCGCCTTGGGCTGAAGCTCCTTGACACAGCCCCTGGCTGGCGGGCAGGTGGTCGCTGGGGCTCCCTCGCATCGTCCTGCCCCAGCCCTCGCATGGCTGCATTCTGGGTTCTGAGAGGCTGGACCTGGCCCCTGGGCTCTGGGGCGCGGGAGCCCCAGGGTCAGCAGAATTTCCTAGAGAACTCGGCAGGACACACAGCAAAGGGAGCGTTCTCCATGCTCTTCCCCCCAGCCTGAGGCCGCCTGTTTCCCGGGGCCCATCTTGGGGGGTTGCTGTCTTGGGGCTCACTGGGCAGAGCCCTTTGGGCGATCGCGTGTGAAATCTGGTCCATGTGTGGAGAGCCAGCCCTCAGCGTCCTGGACACGGGGGCGTCCTGGGAGCTTGCTGGGCGAGTGTGGGGAGACAGGACAACCGCATTGCCTGCAGCCATGGCTGGGGGTGTCCACACGGACCCAGGTGGGATCCGGAGTGGACCAGGCGGCTGGCCCGCAGAGTCACCCATCTGCACAGTGTCTCCTGTGGAATTCTCCTGGGGAACTCCGTGTGCACAGGTCGGCCTGGGCCCACACCGTGTCCCCAGCAGGCTCAGGGCTTGTTTGTAAAAGGAGCGTCAGGACTGGTTACCGCAGACGCTGGAGGTGGAGGTGCTGGAGGGCGCCTGGTGGGACCTAGTGCCCCACTTGTACAGATGGGTAACCTAAGTGCCGGGCCAGGGAGGGCCTTGCCCAGGGCCGCATGGGGCTCGGCGAATGATGTTGGCGGGTGTCAGGAGCGGATTTCTGGTGGGGAGATGGGTGTGGCTGAAGGCTTACGGGGGGCTGTCCCCCCACGTGACTGGTGGGGGCTCTGAACGGGCTCACCAGCCTGGGGGTCTGCACAGGTGGGCTGAGGGTGGAGGCGAGATTGGGGCCTGGGATCGGCAGGGCTAAGTCTGGCTAGTTACTCGGCTGAGCGCAACGCTCCATCAGACCCTCTGGTCAGCATCCCTAGGGACCGAGGGGGCCCCGCTGCTGGAAAGACACCGTGCTGTTTGCTCCCAGCCTCCCACCCCCACGCCGCCTCCAGGGCAGGTGCCCGGGAAGCTGGGAGCCCGGCCGCAGGGCCCCGTGGGGTCCTTTCCACCAGCCAGCCTGGGCACCGTCCAGCTGCGGCTGTGGCTCACTCCCTGGGCCCCCTTCCCAGTCGGTAAGGGGGGGTGCTCCCGGCTGCCCCCCGGCTGTGGCCTGAGATTGTGAGGGGGAGGGGCGCGCTCACCACCACGCCCGCGTCACACGCGCCCTGGATCCACGCTGCTGTTGTTTTTAGCTACTTTTGTTGTTTTTCTTGTCTGCTCAAGTCCTGTTTCAAAGAGCCAGGGTTTCCTAGGAGGCTGATGATGATAAATGCCAGAAAACAGGAGCGTCTTGCCAGCTGCTGTGTGGGGGGCCTGCAGACCCGCCCAGGCCCTGGAAGCGGCCCTCCTCCCCCCACAGAGGGATGCCTGTGTCCCTGGGGCCCAGGGGACTCACTGGGACGACCCCCAGGAGCCCCCGTGGCCTTGGGGGTGGCTGGGACCCGGCCAGGCTTGGCCCTGCGGGTTTCCCAGGAGATGGCAGATGTCTGTGTGTCTGACCCGAGAGGGCCCATGAGATGAGCTGGGGGCACCTGGGGTGGGGGGCGCCTTGCAGGCCTTACATGTACAGGGAACCTCTTGGTTTTCTCTGTGACAAGTGCGTGTCTATCTGAACACAGGCTGGCGCCTGGGGACCCAGGGCTCCTCCCAATAGTCTCGGGGCTCCTGTGGGGGACCGTATTCCCATCAGCAGCTCCCTCGGACATCCCACCGCCTCTGTGGGTGTCCAGAGAGCTTTCTCAGGAGCCCAGCTGCCCTCGTGGTCCCTGCCGCCTACCTGGGCCCAGTGTGCAGGCAGTGTTGTAGGTTTCGGATGAACCCCTCGGCGTGGGGCTCTGGCCACTGAGACCACGGAAACACGCTCCAGCTGGTCATCCAGCCTCGAGGTGGGGCTGGAGGTGGGCTGAGTGCCCCCCGGGCGTGCCCGTGCCCCCCCACCCCGGAGGAGTCCTTTGGATCCCAGCGTGAGTGCTCCCTCGGCCACAGGTGGCTTGGCCGGAGGCCTGTCCAGAGCGCCCGTCCCCATTGGCCCTGGGCGCACAAGCCCCCCATCATCGAGTCCGGAATTCAGGGTTTCCCCGAGCCCTGTGCCGGGCACGTGGGGAGCCGGGCGGCCCAGAGCCTGTTTCCGCCCGTGCACCTGCCTCGCCAGCCTTCACTGCCCCAACAGCAGGGGGTCTTCCTTCCCTCTTTCAGGGGCGGGGGGACCACCCAGGGATCTTGGGAGGAGACCAGCTCCAGCTCTGGGGGACTCCCTGTCCCCCAGTCATCATCGCCTCCCTGGGGCCTCCATCCCTGTGGCCCCCCGGGTGGCAGCGGTCACAGTCGTGCCATCAGCCCCAGCTGGCGTGTCCCAGGAGCGAAGGCGGCTGATGGCGTGAGGGTGGTCGGGCCGCACTGAAAAGCTGGGGAGGTGGATGCATTTTGTCCTGAGGATCAGCACGTTGCCACCGGCAGGAACGAGGTCCTCCAGGGAGCGGAGCCCGGAGCCTAGGCCACGTCCAAGTCCATGGGGGCCGCAGAGACCATGGCGGTGTTTTCTGGGTGGGGGCGGGGGTGGTGGGGGTCTCAGCATCAGTGAGCACCAGCGAATCTTGTGTCCCTGGGAGCCTGGCGGGACCCACCCCCCACCCCGGCGATGGTTAATTAGTGTCTACAAGGCCCCCAACATCGCCGGGCACTAATCCTTTAAGAACAGAGACAGTCTTCAACATCAGCTGAGTTCCGAGCGGCATCCATTAAAACTCCTGCATGGTATCATGTAGCCTTATTAAGTGGCAAGATTATGCGAAAAAGGAATCGTTACGTGTGATAATGCAACTTTCCATGTGATTCCTACAGGACATTCATTATCTCCCATTCGGCTCTATTTAAGCTCGGTTGTGGGGGAATTAGTGGTATTACTGTTTAAATCTTAACTTTTGTGTTAAGAAAGCACGTTGCAAAGCTTTTGAAATGTATCTTGAAAGCAGTGCCTGGTTTCCCTGCTTTAACAAGGGAATGAGCACAAGGCATTTCAAAGCCCACTAATCTGTAGATATTTTGGTCGCGTGCCAGCAGATTTTTTTTTCACCTAATTAAAAAAAAAAGGGTTGTTTTCCTGAAAGTTACTGAAATAAAGTTGTTTCCGGGAGGGCCAGGGGACATGGGGCGACACGGCCTCTGAGAACCCGGGCCGGCCTTCCTGTCTGGTCACCGAGGGTGAGGCCCGGCGCTGGACTCGGGGGACACGGCCAGGGTGGGAAACTGGCCTGGCTGGCTCCGTCCAAAGGCACGTTCTGGACATGCATCCACAGATGAATGGATAAATGAGGTCTCGGTGTGCAAGGGAATATTACACAGCCTTCAGGAAGGAACCTCAACGCCTGGTACAACACAGATGAACCTTGAGAGCACTGTGTGACTCAGTGGAACGAGCCAGACCCAGAAGGACTAATGTCCGATTGCACCAACGTGAGGTCCCTGAGCGGCCACATCCCTGGAGATGGAACGTAGACAGTGGAGGCCCCGGGCTGGGGGCGGGGGGGGGGGGGGGGGGGGGGGGGGGGTGGGGTGTTTAAACAGGGACGGAGTCTCAGTTGGGGAAGGTGAGAAAGTTCTGGAGATGATGGTGGAGATGGTCGTAAAACAGTGTGAAGGTACTTAATGCTGGTGAGCTGTATGGTTAAAAGTAAATTTTCTGTGAGTGCATTTTACCACAATAAAAAAAAAAATTAAGGCACGTTCTCACTTGGGGTCAAAGGGCAAGAACCATGTAGTTATGTTATCACTTAATAAAACGGGATGTCCCCTTTTTACAAGGGCAGTTTTAGGGTTGGAGGAGATTTGAGCAGATAGGGGCCCCCACACGCCTTCCCGCTGCAGGGTTCCTGCTCTCCCCTCACTTGAGGGGAGGTGTCTGTCACGAGTGATGAGCTGACATGCATGAGTTATTCTTTACCCGGGTCCGCAGTTCTCCCTGGGGTTCTGTCCTCTTGCTGGCCTGCATTCCGTGGCCTGGCAGGGGGACAGCGACCCGTGTCCACCACCCAGGGCGGTTTACCCTGCTTCATCGTCCATCATCTTCTCGCTCTGACCACTGGGACTGACCACGAGCCATCGGGCTGCAGCTCTTGGGCCCAGCGCCTGCCTCTCCAAGCCCCGGCGGTGGCCAGGAGCGCTCCCTGGGGTCCTCTGGGGTGGGGGCGGGAGGGGACTCAGGACCACCCCTCCTCGGTAACCAGGCTGTATCTCTATAGGCCTGCTTTGCCATGTGGCATTTATGACACAGGACAAGATACAGCTGAGATGCCAGCATTTTATTTTACAACCTCTTTTTTTCTTTAACACCAGAAAGCAGTGCTCACATAACTCTGTTCCCTGGGAAGCAGCAGTGATAGACCCGCCTCTCCCAGGAGAGGACGCCCTTCCCCTCCGCTTCTCCACCCAGACCGTCTCCCGCCTCCCTCTGCCTGCCCCCCACCACGTGCCTCCACTGTGCCCCCACTCCCTGGGCCAGTGGAGGCTTTGCCCCCTTCTCTGTGGTTCACATGGGAAGAAAGCCCACCGGGTGGCTCGTTCAGCCCCCGGACTTCAGTGTCTCTACTCGCAAACCCCTGTCCCCACCACCCGTGTGTGTGTGTGTGTGTGTGTGTGTGTGTGTGTGTGTGTGTGTGTGAGATCTCCAGGAGCGGAGCCAGCCAGGGGTATGCGCAGAGAGAGGTCACACGATAGCGAAGTCACGGCAAACCCAGATGGGACCGGGAGCAGGCCTGCAGCCTGGGGTCACGCTGTGCTCTGCTCCGGCCTCCGACTGGCAGGCAAGGCCCACCCACCCGGCAGTGTGTCATCTGCGTCACTGGCCCACTGGTGGGAGTGCTGATCTCGTCCCCAGACACTCACGGAACTGCCGCGAGTCACATTTGGTCACAGGTCTGGGCGCGGCGGCCCAGCCAGGTGGACCCTGAAGTCGGCCGCCATGGGGAGGTGTGTTCAGGGTGGCGGTGGGGAGGGCCCGACGGGGAGGCACCAATTACGGAAATGGTTCGGGGCTGAGGGTGGCCGTCCCTGAAGGAGCAGCTCCTCCTGGTGATGGAGGGTTCGGTCAGCACCTGGGACAATGGTCATCCAGGGGCCTGGTGATGGGCTCATCCCCAGACAGGTGCCCTCAGGGCAGGCCAGCAAGGGTTGGGGGTCAGCAGGCATCGGGGTCAGTGGGGGTTTGGGGGTCAGCAGGGGTCAGCAGGTGTTGGGACCAGCAGGGGTCCAAGGTCAGCAGGGGTAGGGGTTAGAGGGGTCAGAGGTCAGCAGGTGTCAAGGGTCAGCAGGGGTCCAAGGTCAGCAGGGGTAGAGGTTAGCAGGGATCAGGGGCGGGAAGCTCAGCTCTGCTGATGACACAGCCTGTGGACTGGGAGCTTGATGGCTGGGTTCCCCTCGAAAGTCCAGGGCAGTGGAGTGCCTGGCGGGCGGCTCTCAACCCCACACCTGCCAGGGCAGCGTGGTCAGCGAGCAGCCCCCAAGGTGGCCGTGGTCCAGGGGAGGGAGCCTCGGCAGCCGCCCAGTGCAAAAGCGCTGTGCCGTCTCCGCCCCCGGGCAGGTCTGCTTCAGCTGGGCACCGTGCACGTCGGGGCTGCCATTCTTTCGGGGGGCATCCTGTTATTGAGGCTCGCAGCCCTGGCGCCCACCCTCGCGGCCAGTGGCAGTCTGCCCCCAGTCCCCAGGCATTGCCCGAGGTGCTCTCCTCACTCTCTGGGTCCAGAACCTCTGCCTGGGGGTGGAGGGCACCCACAGCTCAGAGCGCAGGTGGGCGCTCTGTGCGGGTCATCCAGGCCTTGCTCTTCCGCGGCCGTGCTTGAGGCTCTCTCCCGTCATGTTCTTTTCCTTGTTTTGGGGTGGCCTTGTAGTGCCCTGTCTCTGCCAAACTCTAGACTCCAGTGGAAATGAAACAGCAGTGAACACGTGGCCCACACTGGTAACCATGGGACACCCCCAGGGAGTGGGCGGGCGGGCAGGGGCCTGGAGGGGTCTGTGGGGACAGCTCAGAGCTGGGGAAGAGGGGTGTGCAGGAACACAGGGTCCCCGGGGAGTGGCAGCCCAGGGAGGGGTCCCAGCAGGTGGGCCCCAGGCACCCGCCCCATGCTTCAGAGCAGAGGCTACTTGAAGGCTTTTGCAGATGAAGAGGCTGTCGCTGGCCTCTGTGGCCACATCTGTCCTGTCCAGTGAGGCACGTTCACCCCTGGTTTTCATCCTTTAAAAGTGTGCAGGTGTGAGTATGGGTACATACACACGTGTGCATGCATTCACACATCTTTACCGAGGTGTGTGTATGTGTGTGTGTGAGCAGGTGGTTTATTGGCATCGGGAACACTTTTAACTTTGCACACAGTTTGGAAGAAAGACTGTAATGCTGTGCCCTCGCGGGCACCTGCCCTGAGCACAGGGCGTACCTGGGCAGAAGGCACTGAGCTGACCCAACCAGCTTGCAGACCTGCCAGCTTCTCTGTGTTCCTGGGTGGGAGGTTTCGTTTGTTAGAACATAGCTTTTATCATCCGCGGTTTTCACTCGTGGCTCTGGGCCTCTCTTGCAGATCTTCCTGTGGCCGGGCTGCCATCTGCGCAGCAGCAGGGGGAACCCCGAGGGGCTGGGGGCACAGAGGACCCTGGCTCTAGGTCCTGTGTCTGAGGACACGCTAGGCATGGGGGCTTCCAGGCAGATGGTTGCAGTCTATCAGGTTGGTCCCTCTTCCAAAAAGCGATTTTCGCTGTAATGCCTCAGCTCCCCAGACGGTCAGCAACACACACCCCACAGGGAAGAGGGCCCTCGGCCTTAGTGATGGATGGCCTCCAGATGTCACTTTGGGAGAATGCCTTTTGGGGCACGGTGTCCTGAGGCTGGGCCCCTCTACCTCTCGGCTACCAGGGTCACTGAAGCCCAGAGATCACCCAGCTGCGGGGTCCTTGGCTGAGTAGGAGGTCCGCGGCCAGGCAGGGTCGTGACGCACTGTGGACATGCCTGGGGCATCCCTGGGGCACACAGGAAGGTCCTGGCTCCTTCTATCTGACCTCACTGCCGGTGCCAGGACATGGGCTCACTGGGGCACCTGGTCCCATGGGTTGAATTTGGTCCCTGTTGGGCACCAGCAGCCTGTCCACACCCACGTGGTGCCCACCGGGTGCTCCTCAGTGGCAAGCTGTCCAAGCTTGTCATGGAGACCATATCCAGGGCTGAAGGAGGGTTTGGCTGTGGACTCTTTGGGCCTGGAATGGGTGACTTCTTGGCAGAGGCTTCCTTCTTTTCCCCTGCTGTTCCCCCCTATGCCGACAATATGCCAACGCTGTGAGCTGGGGCCTCTCCAGGGGACTCATCTTGAGCCCCTGCCCTAGGGTGGCACCAGAGTGAGGGGTGGAGAGAAGGCCGGGGTGGGGGACCTGTGAGGAAACAGGCAGGGCTTCAGGAGTGGTGGGGGCAGGCCATCTGGGAAGAGAGGGGCAAGGAGCTGAGCCTGAGGGGGTGGAGGCTCAGTGGCACCTGGCCAACCCAGCAAGCGCATGTCTGTGATACTGATGGTGATGGTAGTGATAATGGTGGTGATGGTGATGATGGTGGTGATAGTGATGATGGTAGTGATGGTGATGATGATGGTGATGATGGTGATGATGGTGGTGATGGTGGTGGTAGTGATGGTGATGATAGTGATGATGATAGTGATGGTGATAATGATGGTAGTGATGGGGGTGGAGGCTCAGTGGCGCCTGGCCAACCCAGCAAGCGCATGTCTGTGATACTGATGGTGGTGATGGTGATGGTAGTGATAATGGTGGTGATGGTGATGAAAATGATGGTGGTGATGGTGATGAAAATGATGGTGGTGATGGTGATGAAAATGATGATGGTGATGGTGGTGATGGTGGTGGTGATGGTAATGATAGTGATGATGGTAGTGATGGTGATGATGATGGTAGTGATGGGAGTGGAGGCTCAGTGGCACCTGGCCAACCAGCAAGCACATGTCTGTGATACTGATGGTGGTGGTGATGGAAATGATAGTGATAATGGTAGTGATGGTGATGATGGTGGTGATAGTGATGATGGTAGTGATGGTGATGATGATGGTGGTGATGGTGGTGGTGGTGATGGTGATGTGGTGGTGATGATGGTGGTGATGGTGATGGTGGTGGTGATGGTGATGATGGTGATGATGATCATTAGACATGAGTTTGAGCAAACTCTGGGAGATAATGGAGGGCAGAGGAGCCCGGTGTGCTGCAGTCCATGGGGTCTTAAAGAGACATGACTCTGAGACAAAACAATGGTGATCATGATGATGGTGATGATGTTGGGAACCAATCTAGGTCTAGGTGCCTTTCATCCACCACCTCCTTTAATCCTAAGAGCCCTGGTAGATTGAAGGCAGGTATTACCTCCGTTTTACAGGTGAGGTATTTGAGGGTTTAGAGGTGAAGTACCTTTCCCAAGTTTCAACATGAATAACTTGCCAGGCCTCAAATGTGAACTTGAGACTGACTGATTCCAAGGTTAGACCCTTTCTCACTCCAAGGCACACAAGGGAGATAATTATAATCTGTTTAGTTGGCCTGAGGGCAAGAGACGCTGCTGTCTGGAGCCCTGAGTGGTCAGTATCTGGCTGTGACTGTCTTGGGCCCCGCCCACCGCTGGGGTGAGAATTGCTAACCCTGGGCTGAAGTGCCCACAAGGTCGGGCCCGGGGAGCCGTGCGTCCCACAAGGCTCGGGTTCTGGGATCACAGTCCTGGGCGGTGGACTTGGCAGCTTCCCTCCCAAGTAGGCTGCTGGGTCTGTATCCAGGAGACAGAGCGGGGTGGTGGTTAGGGGAGGCTCGGCCCTGTGGCCCGCGAGCCAGCACAGCTCAGCCCTCAGGAGGCCGCAGCGCTTTCATCCTGCTGAGTGACGGTCGGGGGGCCCCTGACCGCCCTCTGCGGACTCAGCCGCGGAGCCCCGGGCTCAGCCTCTGGGACGCGTGTGTCCTGTGTCCAGGGTACCTGCCCCAGAAATCCTGCCTCAGGGAGCTGGTCCTGGGACCTGGCGGGGTCGTGTGGGAGTGGGAACCCATCTGGGGGCAGAAGGGGAGGGTCTCCCGGCATCTCTAACACAGAGACCCCCCCGCCCCCACCCCACCACTGGGGCAGGAACACAGGTGATACTTTCAAAGCTGAAGAAAAGCAGGTTTACGCTGTAGGCGCGACACTCCCAGGGTTACCCCGGAGACCCGTGTTTATAAACACGGGTGTGTGTGTGAGACACGCAGAGCGGAAACACGGGGTGAGCGTGTGCTGAAGAGCCCTCTGTGGCGGCTTCCTCGGGTGGCATGATTATCCGTGAAATGTGTTTTCTGTCTTCTCTGACTTTCTTCTTTTTATGTAAACATCACATTTACTGTAACCACAAAAACGCAGCATTAAAAAGTGCCTTAGCTGCTGCCTCTGCTCGCGGGGTTAGCCATCGTGTCCCCAAGGGGAGCGTCACCCCTCACCCTACATCTCGCCTGTGCGCCCGAGTGGACGCGGACGCGTGGGAACAGCATGTTTATTTCCTGCTCCGGAGCAACCTTGGGCTCATGCGTGACGGCCCAGGCGTCCCCTGGCCTGAGGCACACGCAGTCCCCACGGTCGGCGTCTCCCCAGGCAGGACCCAGGCCCCGCATCCCCTCTGCCAAGCCCATCAGATGCCAGCCCTGTGCCCTGGGGGAGCAGGACGTGGACCCAAGCTTAGGGACCCGCATGGTGGCCCCTCACCCGGGTCCGCTCGTCCAGGTGCCTGCTGAGGGCGGTGTCCTGTCCGGTGTGGAGCACGTGGCCGTGTGTAGGGAGCATCACCTGGGGCCTGCCCACCTTGGAGGCCAGACTCCCGGTTTGGCTGCGGAGTCCATGTCGTGAGGGCCCCTGGGCCAGCAGAGCCCCCACTGGGCAGCTCCGCCTCCCACCCGCTCTCCCCCAGGCCCCCCTTTCCGCTGTCCCGGCCAGGCCAGAGCCCCCTTCAGGTCTCCTGCTCTCCTCCCTCACTGCCCCCCACCCGGCCTCTGTCATCTCCTGCGGTGAGGGCAGGCCCCCCAGCCCACCTGTCCCAGCCCTTTTAGATTTCGGGGTCTCCTGAATGTCGGCTCTAGGGGAACCCTCTTCCCACACAGTGGCCCGTCTGTCCAGCAGGTCATTGGTGGGTCTTAAAAAGGAGCGAAATTCTGATGCATGGATGAGAGGACATCACAGTCTGAGAGGAAGCCTGACACAAAGGATGGATGCTGTGTGGTTCCACTCGTCTGAGGGGCCTGCAGCCATCAAAGCTGCAGATGCAGAAGAGCGGGGAGGGGATGTGGAGAGGGTGGGGGGAGGGGATGTGGAGAGGGTGGGGGAGGGGGCTGAGTGTTCAGTGCAGGCAGAGTTTCCTTTTGGGAAGATGAGAAAGTTCTGGAGAGGATGGTAGTGATGGTTACACAGCAGTGTGAATGCGCTTAATGCCGCTGAGCTGTGCACTTAAAAATGGTTCAGCAAGTGAGTTTTGTGATGTGCGTTTTACCAGGATAAGAGCTCATTGACTAAGGAGAGGACAGCCCCCTCCCCAGAGAGTCGCGCCCCTGAGCCTGCAGGGTCCGTGTGTGCACGGCTCCTCAGCCCCCAGCCTTTCCCCTGCTAGCAGGGTGCAGGCTCCCTCTCTGCTCTGCAGGGCAGCGGGTGGCTGTGGGGTGACGTAGGTGCTCCCTGCCTTTCACCCCGAGGCTCCCCGTGGGGTCTGTGTCACCCTTTAGGGCAGGTGCCCCCTGACCCCTCTGTCCCCGCACTTCGTGGGCACCACGGCGAGGCCCACCGGCCTGAGTCTGGGGAACCCCCGGACGATGCTCTGTGCCCTGGGCTGGGGGAGGGGCGGAGAGCCCCAGCTGGCTCCAGCCCCGGGGAGGGGGCTGAGTCTCAGGGCCCAGGGGTGTTGGTTGCTGTGTTCTTTGTCTGGACCAGATGCTGGGCAAGAAAATCGTGATCTTCGCAGCCCATCCTGATCCTGACCCACCCACGTGGTGCAGAGGACAGGGAGGAGAGCAGGGTTTAGAGCAGTTTAGAGCAGGGTTCTCAGGGAGGGAGTCAGTCCTGTGTGTATGTGTTGAGGGGCGATGGCACCGCTGTGAGCTGACAAAGCTCGGGGTAAGGCTCTGTTCCCAAAAGCCCTCCGGCTCTTCCCTGCTCCTGTAACTCCAGACAGGACCTCCTTCCAGCAGAGGGAAGGCTCCCCCCAACCCCGGGACCCCGGACAGGATGGCAAGGTTTCCATGGTCCAGGCACGGGGGCTCTGACCCACAGCTGCGTGGGCATCACAGCCTCTGAGCCTGGACCTGATTTCCGAGGCTCCTTGGTACAGGGCTGGCAAGCACTGGTCTTCAGGGGGAGAGTGGATTCGGATCGCTGCGGATGCTGGAGGGCGCTGGTCGGCCCCTGCTTGCTGGGGTTGGCCCCCTCTGGAAGCAGCACTTACAAAGCGAGGCACAGCGGTGGGTGTGGGGCTGCAGGCGGCTCCTGCACCCTGGGCGGGGGTGCCTTCCTGAGTGGAGGCCGTGGCTTGGCAGGGGACGCTCTGCCCCTCCCCCACCCCCCCGCGTGCCCAGAGGCTCCGGGAACTGTGGCCCAGGCCGGGGCATTTCCGGGCTGGACGCGGAGGTCCCGCTGGGTCCAGGCAACATGGATCTGCGTCCTCTCTTGGCTCTCAGCACAAGAGCCTGCCCCCCACCCCCCTACCCTTTGGCGGCTGCTGTGCCCACAGGGGCAGGACTGGGTGCCCACACCCTGCCAGCCCCACCAAGGCAAGCCAGCCCAGATGCCCCCCGCCCTCCTGGACTTAGGAGGCCACCTGGAGCAGCCCACTCTGCAGTGGTCACTTCCCTGCCCCGTCAGAGCATAGTCTCTTCCACAAAAGCCTGAGGCCTCATCTCAGACTCGGTGTGAACTGTAGGTCCGATGGCGGGCTCTTCCTCCCCCGAGACCCTTTCTGGCAGGAAGCGGGGGTTGGCACGTCCGGTTTCACAGGTCATTGACGCAGGAACACAGGTGCTAGTAGCACAGGGCTGATCCGGGTTTGGGATTGGAGTGGGGGGCTTCCTGGTGGAGGTGACCTCCGGGCTGACTCAGGAGGAGGGCAGAGAACCCAGTAAGCTGGCGCAGCGAGGCGCTGAGGCGGAGGGTCTGGTTGACATCAGGACAGCGTTACTTCCAAACCGGTGGGCCCTGGAGATCTGCTGGGGGTGGGTAGCCCCACTGAACCTGAAGGACCCCCACCCCGCCGTCTTGCAGAAAAGACCACGAAGGGGTCCTCAGGGGTCCAGGAAGGAGGAGCACTTGTTGGTGACGCGTGTGTGACCCCTGCACAGAGTAGACTCCAGGTGTGGTCACTGGAAAAATAAGCCCACCACCAGGAGTGCAGAAGCGCCTTCATAGAGCCTGCTCCATTGAGGGGTGTCGGTTTGACGGGCGTTGGGGGCAACAGCATCGCGGAAGGGGAGCTGTGGCCGCAGGCCCCCACCCGGCCCCCCAGAAATGTGGGCGAGGGCAGACCCTGCCTGCAAGGCTCCCGAGATAAGAATTGTTATTTACAACTTGAAATGTTTGAAAAACTTAACAAGAACATCTAATGAAGGAGGCTCAGACGGTAAAGAATCTGCCTGCAGTGTAGGAGACCCGGGTTGAATCACTGGATCTGGAAGATGCCCTGGAGAAGCAAATGGCATCCCACTCCAGTGTTCTTGCCTGGAGAATCCCTTGGGTAGAAGAGCCTGGCGAGCTACTGTCAACGGGCTCACAAACAGTAGGACACGACTGAGCAACTAACACTGAGATTCAAGTTGCAGTGGCCGTAAATAAAGCTCTGGGGACGGGTGGGGCGGGCACCCCAGGCCCATCCATGATTTTTCTGGGGCCACCTCGGCCCTTCAGTCTGTTCTGAGCAGCCCCCAGGCACCCGTAGCTGCGGAGTCAGGACATCCTCCATCTCCTGGTTACAGAAAAACCCTTCGGACCCAAGCCAAGGCTTCGATAACCCGAGTGTGGGACGAAAGGACGGTCCCGGTGCCCTCACCTGCCTTGGAGTCTGGGTTGGGGGCATCCAGGGCAGGCAGAGCGGCATCAGTCTGTAAGGCAGGCACGCGCGTCCTCCGTCTGACGTCCAAGGTCATGGCCGACTGTAGCCGTGGTGGGTGGTGGGGGACTGGCACCAGGACCAGCTTGGGCCTGCCCTGACCCATGCCCGCCCCGGGCCGTTGGCTGACTGCTCCACCCCGGGTCCTCCCTGCGGGCCCTTATAACAGGGAGGCAGGCAGGTCACAGAGCAGGACGTGTGACTGGGACGATGGAGGCAGGGGTCCGAGCTCCGTGGGGAGGGGCCCAGGAGCCTCCGGAAGCTAGGGCTGCCCTCTGTGTTGCTGGAGGCCTCCCTGGCGGTGGCGCCATCTCTTGTAGGAGCCATGGGAGGTTCCTACACAGCTGATCTGGGCCCCCGTACGCCCCCACCCTCAGCCCCAGCCCCGGCCATTGCCTCTGAGTGAGTGACCTTGAGAGCCACTTGGGGCAGCAGCTTGGCACACCATGGCCCCTGCAGATAGCCGCCTCCTCAGAGGGAGGCTAGCACTCGGGCCCCCCCAAGCGGGAGGCATCATCAGCCTGGGCCCCATTCCCTGCTGGGCGTGTGTGCTGCGCGTCTGGCTGGCTGGTGAGCCGTGAGCGCTGAGACTAGATCGACCCACACCTGGGGACACGTGGGCCCAGTGGGAGGGCCACGTTCCGGCTCCGCCTCTGGGGGGAGCACTTGGTGAGTGATCACCCCCTCCAGGGGGGTGCTGTTTCTGCCCATTTCTCAGGTAGGGAAACCAAGGCAGCACCAGGTTTAAAAGCCAAGGAGTCTGGTCTGGCGCTTCACCTCCAGGCTGCGTGAAAGCGTCCGTGGCAGGGGGAGTCCCAGAGTTCTGACGAGGGGCTCAGAGGGGAGTGAGCTTGTCTGCTGCCCTCAGGGCTGCCCCTTCCGTGTGGGCACTGTGTCCACTTGGGGCGCTCCGTGTTGGCGTTCCTGTCCTCACGTCTTCATATTTACTCTTGCCACATCAATTGAATTAGAAAAGGCCGTCATGCACTTTTGAAGCGAGAGGCCTTGTAAATACTTTATTGGAACAAGCTCAGGATTTACTTGCTCATAAAGATACCCTGGACGGCTCTGCCCTGCGATGAGCAATTGATCAGCCGGCTTAATGTTCGTCATTGGCAATCCAGCTGCTCGGGCACGTGGCAGCATGCAGAGCTGGGCTGCGTAGTCTCTGGCCATCGGGGGACCCTGATTGGTGAGGTGGGTGTCCCAGCCCTTTGCTTGCGAGGCACCTTCACGTCCATCCTGCCCCCTGTCCCACCCCTGCCCGCGAGGGTGGTGGGCTTGGAGTTGTCTGGTTGAGCTGCTCTGCTGATCTTTGCAGAACGAAGCAGGAACGGATGAAGGATGAGCAAGGAGCTACGACTTCCCGAGGCAGCGACCTGCCTCCAGCCTCAGCGTCCTCACTCCTGGTCAGAGGAGTCCATGTCCCCTCCTCGAGCCAGCCCTGGCACACGCCCTGGGAAACCTAGGTTCCGTGTTGGAGGTGCTGTATCTCCCACGGTCGCTGGTCAGGTACACCCAGGGGTGCAGAGCACAGCTGGACCCCCGAGTCCCAGACCTAGTTGGGGGACGCTGGTGACCGAGGCAGACACACAGGGATGGGCAGCCCCAGCGTCCACATGAGGGGCAGCATCAGTACGGAGACATGGCCTTAATGCCAGCCCGGCCGCACACTGTCCGGCAGAACCTTTTCCTTGAAGTCAGATCCCACTTCCCGTGTCTCTGAGCTGTACATGTCCGAGCCCCAGGGCCCTGGGTGCTGCAGCCTGGGTGTTCGTGGGGCTCAACGCTGCAGGCTCTTATTGAAACCCCTGTGTCAAGTCTGATAGGACAAGAAGAAAGAAAAGGAAGCAAAGTGAGCCTGGGTTTGGGGCGGCCAGCCTGGAGGACCCCAGAGCCTCTGCCCCGGGACACTTTGTCCTCTTGCTCTGTGCCCGCACCAGCATCAGAGGCTGGATTCTGTCCCGAGACTGATGGCTCAGGCCCCCCAGAGCCAGACGCCGCGGCTGAGCCCTAAACCCAGGTTCCAGACGGATCTGTCTGATGGGTCCGAACCAGCCTTCCAGGGCCTGCTGCAGATTCCCACCCTTGCTGTTCTGAAGGGCCGCCCTGCTGCAGGGGCCCTTGCCGCTGTGCATGGTCAGTGCGCGTAGGTTGGTGGCGCCTCTGACATCTCTCCACAGTGGACCTGCTGTGGCCGCCTCCTTGGCTCCTGATTTGCCCTGTTCTTGCAGAGGACAGTTGAATCCGATCCCCAAGTGCAAGTCACAGAGGCTGTGGCTGCCTGTGTTGGTCAGCTGGCATTCTCAGACCTCCATGTGGATGCCTTTACAGGGGAGCTGGGGACTCCCGATAGCCAGCTGTGGGGTTTGGATCTTGGTCCTGCCGGGTTATTTATCCAGCACCTGTTCTTGGGAGCCCCCCACACTGTTCCAGCCTTGAGGTCCGGGTCAGAGAGAATGGACCCTCAGAGAACCTCATGGTCAGTTTCTTCCCCTTCCTCCTTCCCTCTGTCCATCCATCCACTCATCAACCCTTCCGTCTACCCACCAGCCACCTACTTATCCGTCCATCCATCCACCGATCCATCTGTCCATCCATCCATCATCCATCCATCCACCCTTTCATCAACCTATCCATTCATCTATCCATCCATCTGTCCATCAATTCATCATCCATCCACCCATTCATCAATCCACCTACCCATCCATCCATCCATCTACCCATCCACCCATCCATCCACCCATCCATCCATCCATCCACCCATCCATCCATCTGTCCATCAATCCATCATTCATCCACTCATCAATCCATCCACCCATCCACCCATCTGTTCATCTGTACATCAGTCCATCATCTATCCACCCATTCATCAATCCACCCTCCCATCCATCCACCCATCCATCCATCCATCTACCCATCCACTCATCCATCCACCCATCCATCCATCTGTCCATCAATCCATCATTCATCCACTCATCAATCCACCCACCCATCCATCCATCTGTCCACCCACCGATCCATCCATCCACCCATCCATCCATCTGTCCATCAATCCATCATTCATCCACTCATCAATCCATCCACCCATCCACTCATCCATCCACCCATCCATTCACCCATCTACCCATCCACTCATCCATCCACCCATCCATCCATCTGTCCATCAATCCATCATTCATCCACTCATCCACCACCCACCCATCCATCCATCTGTCCACCCACCGATCCATCCATCCACCCATCCATCCATCTGTCCATCAATCCATCATTCATCCACTCATCAATCCATCCACCCATCCATCCATCCATCCACCCATCCATTCACCCATCCGTCCACCCACTCACCCATCCATCCATCTGTCCATCAGTCTATCATCAATCCACTCATCAATCCATCCGTCCATCCATCCATCCACCCACTCATCCATCCATCCATCCACCCACTCTTCCATCCATCCACCCATCTAGCCACTCATCCATCCACCCATGCATCCATGTGTCCATCAGTCCATCATCCATCCACTCATCAGTCCATCCGTACACGCTCCCATCCATCCATCCATGCCCATGGACAGTGCCTGCTCTGTGCCGACAGCAGTGGGCAGACCTGGCCTGGCAGGTGGGCACAGCAGCACACGCGTGGGGAGGACTGTGCGGCAGGTGGGGACCTGGGAGCAGGCACAGGTCGAAGGCTGCTGGATCCCAGGTCGCAGTGGGGAAGATGGGCTCCCTGGGGGCCTGTCCCTGGGCTGCCGGGCTTGAGACCCTGCTGAGCACTCCAGGCTGCAGCAAGAAGCAAGCCCAGCCCCCGGGTCCTCAGATTCTCACGCCTCTGTGGGGCCGGCTGGCCAGGTGCTGCAGAGGCTCCGCCCTCTGACCTGAGACATGCATGTGGCTGGGGCCACCCTGGAGACCCTGATTCTGGAGGCGGGTGGGGGTGGCTGAGCATCCCGATGCAGCAGAACCCTGTGGGCTCTCCTCTGGTAGCCGAGACTTTGAAGGGGGCCTCACCGCACAGCAGGGGCGCGTCTACAGGCCACTGAGGCCAGCCTCCGGGGGCGGCTGGGGCCCTGTTCCTCTGTTTCCTCTTCTTGGGAGAGGAGTTTGGCTCTGCTGGCCCACGGGCTGAGCCAGGCCGCTGGGAGGCCAGGACCCCGGGGAGAAGCTCTGGATCAGGGTGGGTGGGGCAGCCCGCCCTACGGGGACCTCGTGGCCCAAGTAGCCACTCCCCCCATCGCCTGCCAGAAGCGCCCCTGGTCACGGTGGAGGCGGTCACCGCAAACAGCGATGCTGCGTCCCAGGAGCAAGGACGGGGCGGGGGGCAGTGTCTTGGACGCGTGGGGCAAGGGGACCTCTCGCAGGGCCCCTTCTCACCAGCTGGATGGTCTGGATGGTCCTGCTGGACGCCCAGCCCCATCCAGGGAATCACCCATCATGACCCCGTGACTCCGCTGGGCTCCATCCAGGTGCCTTGGCGCCCCAGGGTGTCCTGTCTGTGGTGCGGGGCAGGGGGCCGGGAGAGGCCAGATCCTGCCCGAGGTGAGGGCCCCAGGGGACCGGGGTGGGGATGGGGCCGGAGCCCAGAGGCTCAGCCAAGGTCTTCCCTTCGCTGCTGACACTATCAGGAGCCCACTTCTCCGGGGCTCCACTGGCAGGATGATGCTGGGCTCCTGGCTGCAGGGGAGGTTGCAGTTCATGGCCTCTCCAGGCTTGGCTCTGACCAGCGCGGGGTGCCTTGGGGGCAGGTGGGCAAGACCTGGGGGGTGGGGGGGGGCCCGAGGCAGGGGTCTGCCTGGTTTTCTGGTCTCTGGCTTGGGCTACTCCGATGCAGAGCGATGCTGCGTGCCTTTTATCGACCTTTGCGAAGTCGTAAACTGCGGCGTAATTACCCCGATGTTTACGATGCTGTGCCAACAGCGTTCCGGTCCAGCTCGGGCCAGGCCCCCGGGGCCGCGGGGACCCGCCAGCCGCGCTCAGCTCATTAACAGACACGTTCGCGGGGATAATTGACGGGGAGCCAGCTGGCCCGGCCAGGCGCTTAGTAACAGACGTTTCTGGGTGGTGCGCGCTGTCTCAAGGAGACCGGAGAACGGCGGACGTGCTCCGGCCCCTTCACTGTCCGTGAAGGCAGGCGGTGCACGGGGAGCGGCAGAACATGCAGTGTGCCGGGGAGCAGGCTCTCACGGCCCGCTTCGCCGCCTGAAAACACGCGGCCACGCCGAGGACCAGCCCAGGGAGCCGTGGACCAGACCCCGGACCGTCCCCCCTTGCCGGGGGGAAGGTTACACCCAGAGAGTAGATCCCACAGGGCCGGAAGCTGCGGGAGGGCAGGCAGACAGGGAGCCCTGCGGAGTCTCCAGTGGGGCCCATGCTCGCCTTAGGGGACATCTGGGAGGGTCAGCCCCGGCCACCCCGCTCTGCTGCCTCACCGGGTCCCCGGAGCCTTAGCCCCTTCTGAAGGCCCCCTGAGCCCCGTTGCTGTGGATGAGACCTGCCAGGGAGACTTCTGCAGTGCTGGCCCCTCTGCCAGGACCCCTGGGCTCCTGGCAGGGACTGCCCCAGCGCATGCACATGGCCCCTGCTGACCAGCTCCGTCTGAACACCCGTCCTTGTGGGCGGGGCTGCCCACACCCCCACCCCGCATTTCCAGGAAGGAGCTGGCCAGGAGGAAGTGTCTCCGAGCTGGGGAGGGAGCTCTCCAGGACCCAGATGTGGGGTTCCTCTGCCTCTGACACCCCCAGCAAAACCCGGAATGGGGGCCATGTGGGCTACACTGACTGTCCCACTCACCACGGGCTCTGCCTCCCAGAACCAACATCTGGAGGCCCTTCCCCCCCGGCTGGCCAGCCTTGCCCACCGGGACCAGCCTCAGTGGTCCCTGGTCATCAGTCCTGGGGTCTGGTGACGGCGGTGTGGCCACTGGCCAGGGCCTGTTTGCCAGGGCTGCAGGTTGATCACACCACACTCTTTTCCACTCCTGCAGGTCACAAGTGGACACAGGTCTCACTGAGCTGAAGTCAAGGTGCAGGCAGGGCTGGGTCCCCCCAGAGGCTCTAGGAGACTGTCTGTCCCTTGTGTTTCCCTAGTTCTGTGGCTCACAGCCGCTTCCTTCCTCCAGCCCCCGAGCCCAGCATCACCTGACCTCCCTCTCTGCGGTCAGGCTCCCCCTGCCCCCTTAGAGGGACCCTCTGATACCACGGGTACCAGCGTTATTGCCACACTCAGGACCCTCCGTGAACTCACATCTCCACCAGTTAAGGCGATGCTCGCCTGTGTGAGGCTCCGGGGGTTAGGGCGCGGGCCTCTCTGGGGCCATGTTTCTCCCGGCTACATGGGGTCATTTGTAACCCCTTTTCCGGGTTCTGGGTCTTGCTGTCTGTGGCCCTGGAGCCCGTCGGGCAGCTGTGACCTTAGCGAGGAGGCCCACAGCAGCGAACGGCTTGTGTCCACTCTCATCACCCTAACCGCTAGGGGTCCACTGCTTTACCCCAGGGAGTCTGCTCCGACCGACGAGGCTGTGACCCCACACGGGCCCTGCGGGCTCCCCAGGGAGCATGGAGTGGAGGGGTGGGGTCTGCCTTGCTCAGCGTCAGGCCAGGAGACAGAGGAGGAGCACCCACTGGAGGTGCCCGGAGCCCCCCGTGGAGAGGCCAGGCCGCTGGGGTCCAGGCTCAGATGGCTCCTCCGATGGAGAGGTCACAGGGCGCCTGGGGGGGGCGCGTCCAGCTCTGACCTGCAGGCCTGCCCACCCCACTGTGGAGTCTGTCCTGACACGGGGAGTGGGCTGCGTGGCCACCAGCATTCTCCCAGACTGCTCGTCCCCTCCCAACTAGAGAGGGAGGACTGGAAGGGGAGGTGACCAGCTGCATGTCCACAAGTGTCCTTTCCATGGGGACCTGTGGTTATAAGCAGGGCGGGCCCTGTGTGGACCCCCGTAGGGGGCATCTGAGGGGAGCGGGGCTCTGACAGCAGGGAGGGCAGGCCGGCGGTGCAGGCGGGGAGGGTCCAGGGCCGGGCCTGTGAGTCCTAGGGGGCCTGGTCCTACCCAGCGTTCTCCAGGGGTGGGCACAGACCCACACACCCACAGCTGACCTCAGAGCCCTTGGCCTGGGCCGCCTGATGACCCTCCCCTCCCTGACTGAGGGCCCAGAACTGGGAACACACAGCTGCTCCTGGGGAGGCGTCTGTTGCCCCACATCTTGGCTGCAGGGGTGTCTCGGGGGCCTCCACCGGCGCCGGCGTTTCCATCTCGCGGCCCCGTTGACAGCCAGCTCTGCGATCTCACATCCCAAGGACGCGCATCCCGCCTCCAGGCGCCGCCCTGCCCTCTGCAGGTGGCCGGCCGGCGTGTGGAGACAGCAGGCACGGTCCCTGACAGCCCGCGGTGGCTTCTGCTAGCTCGGGTCACGCAGCCCCCTGCAGCTCCGCTGAGAGCCTGGGTGAGCCTGCGTGCTGGGGGCTCGGGGCTCAGCCGGGGCAGGACACCGGCTGACCGCGGAGGGGAACTTGAGTGCAGGCTCTGGTCTCATTCCCAGAGAACCCGCTTCATGGCCGGGTTCGCAGCCTGCGTTCTTCCCTTCGTATTACAGGTCCCTCCTGCAGCTTCTCTCCTGCGGATGAAAAGGCCAGGCCCTCGGGACGCCCAGGCAAGCATCTCAGAAGGGCCTGCCAGGCGAGCGTCTGTAAGCAAAGGCCACTCCCAGAGCTGGTGGCCGTGAGGGGAGCCTCTCCTCCCTCCCCCTGCTCCCCTGGGGCCCTTCCCATGTCTGGAGGCTGCGGGACAGGCCGGGAGGCACGCGGGGGCTCCTTGCACAGAAGGTTCCAGAAGGCATGTTGGTCATGGGAGGGGCCACCACCTGCCCTTCTCATCCCAGCTCATCCGGGTTCTGGGCTTGGGGGAGGATGTAGCTGTGGACAGGAGGGGTGGCGACCGGGGGAGCCAGCTGGGACGGGTCAGCGGGCTGCTAGGGGCTTGCACACGGTCGGAGGCTTTGCTGGGAAAGCCATGATGATACTTCCCGGCTGTGTTGATGGGAGCGGCCAGGGGCTGACCCACAGGGCAGGTGAGCTCGTTCAAAGGCCCGTCTTTAGGCTGGGAGAAGGCGGGTGTCGTGCTCTGAGCCCTGAGGCTCATCTGCCCGTCAGCGTGGCCTGTCCCCCGGTTACCCCCGCCCTTCCTGACGGGTCCCAGGTGGAGCGGCGCCAGGCAGGGCAACTGGGGCAGGACGGGGCGGGGGTACTGACCATGCGGCGTGGCCAGGACCGTCGGACTCTCTGCCTCTGAGGCCAGCAGTGGGACGGAGGGGGGGGGGTCAGAGGTGAAAGGTCAAGTTGGCGCTGAGTGGCAGCATGTCACGCCCGCCTGGCTGGTACTTGGTCTGCCATGTTTCTGGCCCATTGCGGGTGGCTGGCACCCTCTCCTCTGCAGTCTGGGGTCTGACCGCTGACCCCTGGCATGGCCCCCTCTCCTCCAGGGGGCCCGCACCGGCAGGGTCAGGGTCTGGAGTTCCCAGGCCCATTCCTGTAACCAGAGAGGTCAGGCTGGCCCCACAGCCAGAGCCCCAGCAAGCCCGGACCCTCTCCAAGGGCAGAGCTGCCTTGTCGCCCGGGTCCTTCCCTCCTGTCGAGGACCTGCCCTGGGCCCTGGTCTTCCTCGCCGCGCACGTGCCGAGTGCTGACCCAGCCGGTGGTCAGCTCTGGCCCCGCTGGCCACCTCGCCCGCCCCGGTTTCGTTCTCGTGCAGGCGCGGGATGACGTCCATGATCACTCGAGGCCGTCCCCTCCGAGTGCCCGTCAAGGCGGCCTGAACCTTTGTTCTGTCATCCGTCCTGCCGGACACCCTCCCAGATGGATGTGGGCGCAGCCTGGATTCAGCGGCTGCCGTGGGCTCTGGGGGCGGGTGGCCAGTGGGCGCTGCTGGGAGGACCCGGGCCCCGCTGAGTTACCGCGGAGCCCTCGCCCCTCAGGCCGTCCTTTGCTGCCCCCTCCATCTGGACCGCGCTGCACCCCCCGAAACCTCCACCAGGTTACACAGCGCTCCCGTCCCTGAGAAGTGACTCCTGAGCTGGAGTTTGGCATCACGTGCGTTTGGACCTCTCCATCTGTCCAGTGGCTGGGCTTGGGGTCTGGGTGGTGACCGCCCTGGTTTGGGGACCATTCTGGGGACATCGAGGGGCTGGTGTCCAGCCATCCTGCCTGCTCTGGCACAGGGACTAAGTGAAACCTGGCCGGGTTGACTCACTCAGCAGAGGCTACGCCCCTGAATACCCAGAAGACAGCGGCCGTCCACAGCCTGCAGGATCCCGGGGACCAGGAGGCTCCCGAGGGTGAGGGCATGGTCCACAGAAATGATCCCCAGCGTCCCTTGCCCAAGCCCCAGGCACCTGGTCAGGGTCCCGTGGACGTGAGAGTGACATCTGTGAGCCCTTTGTGCAAAACTGTAGAGACAGGGAAGAGAATGGCACTCACCGTCCAGTGGGGTCATTGAGGGCTGGGCACAGCTCTCGCCCATCCAGCCCAGCACCTCGAGGGACCAGCGTGGTCGGCAGGGGCAGTGCCAGGCTCCTAGCCCCTGCGGGCCCGTGCGCGGTGGGCGGTCCTAGCCCCCGGTCCTGCGGGCACGTTCTGATGCCAGGATCACTTGGCCACAGAGCCGTGAGCACCACAGGGCTCCCTCCTCAAGCTCAGCCCCCACCGCCCGGCGGCTGTGGTTCACCCTCTTGTCTCTGTCCCTGCAGTGCGGACCGGGCCCCCGCACAGACCCCCCCCACGGCTCACGGAGTGTCTGCACCCAAGGCTGGGCAAGGCTGCCTCCCATGTCGGTGGCCGGGATGGGGCTGAGAAGTGACCTGGCCTCTCCTGGGGAGCCTCCCGCTCCCCCATCCCAAGCGGACTGTCCCAGGGGACCCGCAGC
Organism: Okapia johnstoni; assembly: GCA_024291935.2. NCBI lineage: Eukaryota > Metazoa > Chordata > Mammalia > Artiodactyla > Giraffidae > Okapia > Okapia johnstoni. The sequence goes on along the minus strand of CM044320.1, from coordinate 1,632,737 downwards.
TGCAGGCAGAGGCAACAGTGTCCAGTGTAGGGTGGCGAGCTCTTCCTGGTATGAGGTCTCCACGAGTGTCGGGACAAAACAAGGCCGCAGAACTGCAGGTTTGCACAACCCACCTATGTGCACCCTGATTGCGGGTGCTGTCTAGGGGCCCAGGGAGGCACTGCAGGAGGGCAGCCCCATCCCTGGGGGAGTGAGCGCTCTTTCCTCACGTTTCTATCTGGTGTCTGGCCTTTGCTAAAGGGCTGTGCTGCTGCCTGGTTCCTAGCAAAGCTTCTTGTTTCTTTCCGTCTTCACAGAAGCAGCCTGTTACCCCTTGCACCCCTGGGCACACGCATGTGTACACACAGGCACTCTCATTCCTGAGCCCCAGAGGGCCTCGCCAGGCTGGGATGGAGGGGGCAGCTGCAGGAACACTGGCTGAGGGTCTCAGGTGCCTCTTGCAAGCCCCCCCGAGCGCCTCGGGTCTCTTGGAGCCTCTGTTCTGGGCCTGTGTGCTGGTCCTGGTCCACCGTGTCCCTGCTCCCTTGCCCTTTATGTGGGCCGCATGCTTCCAGGAGTCCTGGCCACGCCCAGGGGAACCTCTCAGTGCTTGCTGTTTGCCAGCATCATCAGAGGTGCAGTGGAGCCAAGGGTGAGGCAGGAGGGTTTGGAGCATTTTTCCATGCGGTTCTCCAGGGGTCAAGGATGAGATTTGAGACCCAGCCCAGCAGGGAAGATGGTCTCAGTGCAGGATGAGGCCCACACAGAAGCCCTGGGATGAAGGCCAGCAGACGGAATCCGAGTCTTCAGACAGCCAACCCCAAACGTGAAATCAAGGGGTGAAAAATAAGGGCGGGAGACCCCAGGGCAGCAGGCAGGGCGGCAGAGAGAGAGCTGGTATAGACGACCAGAGGGCGTGCGCCCGGGTGTGCACTGGTAATAAATCAGTAAACCGGCCCGTGGTCTCCTGAAGGCGCACAGAGTCGTGCGGAGTGCTCACGGATCCTGGGCCAGCCTGTTCCCCTCGGGTGGGAACTCAGAGGCAGGTTTCCTCGCTTTTGTAGGTTGATGGCGTCCCTGAAAATACATTCAGGTGGCCCTGGTCCCTGCGACGGTGGCCGCATTTGGAAATAGGGTCTTTGCACCTGTGGTCAAGCTAAGATGAGGTTGTTAGTGATGTCACTCAGTCGTCTCTAACTCTTTGTGACCCCATGGACTGTAGCCCATCAGGCTACTCCATCCATGGGATTTCCCAGGCAAGGATACTGGAGTGGGTTGCCATTTCCTTCTCCAGGGGATCTTCCCGACCCAGGGATTGAGCCCAGGTCTCCGGCACTGCAGGCAGACGCTTTACCGTCCGAGCCACCAGGGAAGTCCTGAGCTTGTTAAGTGAACCCTCATCAAGTGACCAGTGACCTCGTGAGTAGAGCAGGACGCTGGGAGGCCTTGTGACGCTGGGGGCAGACATGGGGCCTACGCAGCTGCGGGGTGAGGGACAGCCACCAGGCCCCGCGGGAGCAGCACGTTCCCCCCGCCAGGGCCATCCTGCCGATGCCGCAATTTCGGACGCGCAACCTCGGGATGCCGGTGAAACTTCCGGGGGGTCAGCCCCCAGCCTGTGACTGCTCTTTACAGCGGCCCTGGAAACCCTCTCCAGCTGCCAGCGCTGGTCTTGCCTGGCCACCCCTGCGGTGAGGGTCCAGGCCCCGGAGGTGTGAGGTGCCCAGGGCAGGGGCTTCCTGCGATGGGCTGCCGAGGCCAGACCCGGGTCAGGTCACGGCTCTGGTGGTGAGTGCGTGGCTGGTCGGGCCATCGCTTCATTAGTTAGAGACCAGGGCTCGGGACCCTGGGAGACGCGGGCCTCTGCCGGCCGCTGACGTCAGCCAGAGGTGCCTGGGGCCCGGGTGGGCCGCAGTGAGGACCGGGGACACCAGAGCAGCCCCACAGAGCTTAAATAACAGCTGGACAGAGCCCACGCCACTGCCAACCACACAGGGCTGTGCAGGGCCAGCCCGCAAACCTGCATCCTCGCGTGGGTGTCCGTGACCGTGTCTTGCAGGCTGTACCCCGCCTGTCACCAGATGCGCCCTCCTCGTCCTCCCGGGACACGTCCACCTGCTGCCTCTGTGCGTCTGCCAACTGACATATACGTCTGTCTGTCTATGTTCGCCCCGGTCCTGGTGTTGTCTATAATTTTGTGGATAACTAGCTTGAGCACGTTAAACCTGCTGCTGCAGCCTCAGCCTCAGGAGGCTGTGCGGTGTCGGCCTGAGGACGGATTCTGCTCAGGAAGGGGGGGGGTCCTGATGGTCCGGGCGGAGGTGCCCACGGCCCCACGGCCCTCCTCCTGCACCTGTGAGGCCCCATGAGCCGCGCTCCACAGGCCCAGGTGGCTGGCTTGGGGTCACTGCACACAGCCCATCCAAGCCCTGGGCCAGGCGATGCAGACACCCCTGGGCCTCCTGGGTGAGGTCACAGCCAGGTGCGGCTCCTCCCAGTCAGGGTGGCCCTGGCAGCTCTGGGCCAACGGAGCTGGTGGCTACTCCCGGTGCTCTATCGTGCCAGCTCATGTGATGCTGCCCTGGACCCGGCCCCAGGCTGGGCTGGAGACCTGGAGATGACCTCAGGGACAAAAAGGCAGGATGAGTCTGTGCAGTGGGCTGCCTGGAGGAGGGCTCCGGAGGTGACACAGTGCATCAGAAGGGCTTCCGGGGCTGGAGACACCGGTGCCCGGCAGCCCCACGGGGCCGCCAGCTGATCCCCTGCAGGGTGGACTCTGCCCCCCCCACACCCCTGCAGGTGGGGCCCCTCTCCTGGGCGTCACCTCCCCACAGTTCCTTTGTCGTGAGCTGCTGCCTGCACCCCGACCTGTCTCCCTGCCAAGCTCGTGGAACAGACTGGGATCCTTAGGAGGCCGTGTCCCCGAGCTGGGAGGGCCCCTCGGGGCCGCGTTCCACCCGCTTTCTCCCACAGTGATCCCAGGGCCACGCCGGAAGGCGGCATACAGTAAGTGCTTATTATTTGCTGAGGGAATGAGAGTGAGGCAGAGAGTGAGTGGATGCCCTGGTGGAGGCCGTGGCCACGTGCCAGGGCAGGAGCTGGCCCACGGGGGGCCCTGGGGGGTGACCAGGGGCTCTGCGATGCCTGGGGTCGCGGCGGGGATGACGTGGGGCACCGGCCGGGCTCAGGGAGCACATGCAGCCTCTGTGGGGCGAGCGGCTGGGCCGCCCCATCCCGTGTGACCTTTCAGAGCTCGTGGTTTACGGGGTCGGGCCCTGCTACTGGGACACTGGACACGCCGGCTTCTCACAGTAATGACTGCTCTCCCTGGAGGGGTGTGTGTGTGTGTGTGTGCACGCGCCTGTGTGGCCCAGGGTCTGTGTGCCCCTTGGCCCTGGCGTGTTCACACTTCAGTCCTGCATCCATGTCAGGTGTCCTCCGTGTGCACTCGCCGGGCGTGTGGAGTGCGTGCGTTTGCACCATCTGTGTAAATGTGGGTGTGTGCGCAGTTCACGTGCACACGTATGAGTGGGTGTGTGCCCACCAGGGGCGGAGAGGAGAACCTGGACGCCCTGGCCTGGAGGTCACCATGTGCTACCCACTCTCCCCAGTGGAGTGGTGGCCGGCGCAGCCCCCAGTGGCGCCGGGAGAGGGTCTGAGCTGGCCCCCGCCTCCAGGTCAGCCTGGGTCCCTAGCGCCACGCCGCGTGAATGGGGAGGTCTCCGGGGTCACCCGCGCGTCGGCGTTCACAGGGCAGGGCTGACGGCATCGCTGGCAGTGGTTCAGACATCCCTCGGGGAGCGGCCTCCGTCCCCACGCTGCACTGGCTCCTCTCCGTGGGGCGGGCACCGTGTGGGCACCGCATGGGCACCCGCGTGGGTCAGTCCCCAGGGCGCGTCCGCTCAGCTCGCCTGTGCGTCTCTTGCAGGTCAGCTGGCCGCCGGCACATGTGAGATTGTGACCCTGGACCGCGACAGCAGCCAGCCGCGGAGGACGATCGCCCGGCAGACGGCCCGCTGTGCCTGCAGAAAGGGGCAGATCGCGGGCACCACCCGAGCCCGGCCCGCCTGCGTGGACGGTAAGAGCCCGAGCCCCCTGCGCGCTGGACGGGGCCCCCAGCAGGATCACGGCAGCCACGCCTTGGGCTGCCAGTGGGCGTAGGCGCTGGGGCACCACAGTCCCCACGGGGCCCAAGGGCATTCCTTGGCTGGTCAGGTTTGCTGTGGGTGGAGCAGTTCAAGGCAGTGCCACAGGGTGAGGGGGCCCGAAAGCCCGCGTGGTTTCTGTCCCTCGGGCCTAGCAGGTGTCAGGTGCCCCAGGCTCCCAGGACAGCTGATGCGCTCGGGAGGTGGGCTGGCGGTCCCCTAGAGGCTGAGCCATCTAGGGGACGAGACGTGTGCTGTTAATGTCCTTGCCTTGGAGACCATCCTCGGTCTTCACAGAGAGACAGGAGCCCCTCACCTTCCATCAGGCACCAACCTGGGTACAACCCCTGGTACAGGGCCGCTGTGGGCGCCGTGCAGGGTGCGGGGCACTGACCCGGGGGGCCCAGCAGGAGGCCCGAGCGTTCCCAGGCCGACGCTGTGGTCCAGCAGCAGTCTGCTGACTACACCAGCAGGGGCCGGGGCAGTGGGCAAGCTGGGAGGGCACAGGCCGCGGTGGGCGTGGGGGCCAGGTGCCACTGGCAGGGCAGACCCCCTCCTCCGGGTAGCCTGGGGGCTCCTGGGGCCTGCTGCCTTGGCCGGGTTCCTTGGGGTGGGTGGCCCCGCGCAGGGTGTGGGAGCCTTGGTTCTGCAGGGGACTGGGAGAGATGCGGTCACAGCAGTCCGTGAAGCCGGCTCCGAGGTATCAGCCGGTCCATCCCGCGGGGGTGGCGGGGTCACACGGGGTCACCCGGAGCTGGACTTAGACCCGGGCTCTTCTGGCTGAGCCCTCGCTCCCCTAGGGCCTCTGCATGGGCTCTGGGGTCCCGGCCCGTGGTTCAGTCTCCTGCCCCCGCCCGAGTGCTCACCGCCCCCTCACCCCCCCCGACCCAGGACGTGGGGAGGCCCCCCGGTTCAGTCTCCTGCCTCTGCCCAGAGCCCTCCTCTGCTCTGACCCCGGGTGTGGGGAGGCCCACCATGCCTCCAAGGGACAGTGGTGAAGGTGACGGAGAGGCGACGGGCATGCAGACACGGGCGAACTCTGGGCACTGAGACCAGAGATTCACCAGCAGTGGGGGTGGGGGGCCGTCATCGGGAGTGGGGACGCGTCATCCCAGTGGGGGAGGCTCTCTGAGGAGCCAGGCGGGTCCCAGGGTGGCCCCCACAGCAAGAAAGGCCCCCAAGGAAGGAATCAGCAGAACCGTGAGCCCCACCCCCAGGGATGGGCCGACTCAGGAAGCCCCGCCTGGTCAGCATCAGCCTCTCCGGGGACCTGGCTGGGCGGCAACTCTGTTCAGGGCCTGGAGCCCAGAGCTCTGGCCCCACCGGGCCTCCAGCAGGACAGGGAAGCCCTGGATGAGGGGCTCACCAGTCCAGGCCCTGGTGCCCTGCACACCTTTGGCTGCAGGGGCCTCACCCGCAGAGCCTGGGGTGTCCAGAAGCTCCCTGGAGGCAGGCAGGGCTCTGGGACCACCCCACCGCCAGCCCCAGGACCCACCCTGCTTCCCTCAGGCCTGTGGCCACGACCGCTGGTCCAGAAGGGCTCCCTGGGCATGTCGGGGGTGCCTGGAGGGTCAGGACCTGCCGTGTCGGGGGCGCCTAGAGGGTCAGGACCTGCTGTGTTGGGGGCGCCTGGAGGGTCAGGACCTGCCGTGTCCAGGGCTGGAGCGAGTGGAAGGATGCTGCTGGGGCTGCTGGGACCCCTTGAGGGTCTGGAGCCGGTTTTGTCTATAAGAAGCCTGGTCTGTGTTTGTTAAGAGCATCTGCCCATCCGCATCTCGTGGACAGGCTGTGATGAACAGCCGGATGTTCGTGCATGGTGCTAGCATCCTTGCCTTTGGGACCGTCCTCAGAAACCATCACCAGGGCTCCGCAGGGTGGACAGGCCTGGCCTTCTGCAAGGCCGCTGCGCCGACCCTGGACCTAGTCAGCCCCTCAGGTCCTGGGTGGATCGTCGTGACCCCAGTGAGCTGGGCTGAGTCCCCGCATCTCCTGTGTCTGCAGCTCCTGTAACTCGAGGCAGCGGGAGCGCCTTCTAGCGCCTTCTGGCTGACGTTGACAGATTCTTCCTGGCCGGGAGGTGGGGACGGGGAGGTGCAGGCCTGGCGGGGAGCTCGTGGCCCCACTCCCTCCCCTCTGCTCGTTAGCTATGCGCCTACCAGGGAGTCGGGTCAGAACTGATTACTAATTGAATCCGGGTCTGCTCATCCGAAACCATGTCCTCACCCCTCTGCTGTGAACTCCCCGCGCCTCAGGAGCCGGGTCCCAGAGACCCAAATTAAACCCGGCCGTTTGCAGCGGAGGCCACGCAAACCAGTTAGCTGGCATTTTTTTGCACAGTGGGCATTTCCAGGCTGCCATCTAATTTAATTTTTGCTTTTCTATTTTCTTGCTCCGTGTGCATAATAAGTTTCCTCACCTGTGGATTGTGTCGGTGAAGAGGAAGCTTGCTCTGCGTGTGTGTGGGGGGTGGGATTGGAGTTCGGTGTGAGCGGGGCTTAAACTGGGAGGGAGGGCTTGTGCTGACCCTCCCCTCCCCGTGTTCAGTAAACACGAGGCCTTGAAATACCAGAGCCCAGCTGCCTCTGTTCACTTATTTATTAGTATCATTCATTCATTCACCCACTCATTCAATCAGAGAAGGTGTTTGCTCCTGGAGCGAGGAGAGCTGGAAGGGAGATTGACTCTCAGGGTATCCAGGACCTAGTACATGCGGTGCTGGGGGTGCTGGGTCCAGGCTGTGGGACCCCAGAGTACAGCCATCTCTTCCTGCGTGTGGCCTTGGCAAAGCTGCATCGCTAAGGGAGGATTTGAGCCGGGTACTGAAGGATGAATAGGAGCTCACCAGGAGCGCATCTCTTTGTGAAGGTGGGGGGGCGGTGCTGGTGGTCAGATGGGAGCTCCTGGCTGTGTCTCAGAGCCTGAACTATTTCCCAACAAACTGAAACCACCACCCCCTCCCCTGCCATCCTGAATGCAGGTGACCCAGTGCACCTGCCTGGGATTGCTCCCACTCATGGAACCGTCAGGGAAAGAGGTTCTCAATCAGACAAACCCACCATCCCTGCCCAGATACAGAGCAGCACCCCCCTCTGGTGGGCGCCTCCTCCCACCTCCCACGGCACTGCTGCTCCTCGAGGCTCTGAGGCTCCGGGGGCCCCGCCCACCGGCAGGTACCCCAGTGGTCCCGATGCCCCTGCAGCACTCCTGGGGGAACCGAGGCCGGGTCCCCAAGCCGCACCCCGCCCAGCACACAGCGGGCCATCCATCCACGAGCAGCCCGCCTCCCTGAACTGGCCTCTTTCCTTATAAAGAGAGGTCCTCCCCCCACCGGCCAAATTCTCCTGAAACTCTTTTGAAAGGAATCAAAGCAGAGGAAGCAGCATGGTGCCCGGGCCGGGCACGGGCAGTGGGGAGAGCAGAGGTGTTTCAGAAGCAGCACTGCCTCAGCTGTCGGGGAGGTGAGAGTAAGAGTTTCAGGCGGGGCCCGGCGGGGACCCCGGAGCCTTGTGGGCGGTGGTGGGCAGGCCTGTTACGAGGCCCACCACGGCCCTGAGCAGAAGGTCGTAGCCGGGGCTGGCGCGGCCTGGGGAGGGTCCCCGGCCAGGCTCTCCAAAGGCCCTGCAGGGCCCCTTGGCAGATGCTGTTTCCCACCACACCTGCCGGGAGCCCACCTGTCTGCCAGGCAACACGCCCTGTGCTCCCAAGCAGGGGACAGATGCCTCCAGGTCACATGCCTCAACGTTAGGGCCAGGCCACGTCGTGGGCCTTTCCTTTCCAGGGGGCCCGGGAAGCGGGGCCCGGGGCATGGGATGGGGAGCCGGGGCCCCAGGCGTCATGCGCGCTGACCTGCTGTGCCCGTCTGTGCCTCCACGGGTCGGGGTAGAGCATCGCAGCTCCCCAGAGTGCTCAGAGGCCTGCACTCGGGGGCCGTACCAGCCTCGGCAACCACCTGTGCCCATGGGCACCCTTCCCAGCAGTTTAAAGGCACGAGGGTCCCGGATGTGCCCTTGAGGGGCTCTGCACAGGAAGCGTGGAGCGGGGAGGTGGGCTTGGGAGGGGTCTGGGCACAGACAGCTGCTGTGGTTCGGGATCAAGTGAAGACCCAGAAGAGGCTCCAGGATGGAGCCCCAGGAAGCTCCTCATGGATACACGCAAGGAGTCAAAGGTCCAGAAATGAACCCTCACGGCGCTCCAGCTGATTTTCGACAAGGGCGCCAAGACCACTCAATGGGGAAGGAGAAGTCCTTTCAACGGGCAGCACTGAGACAGACATCTGGATTTCCACATGCGAAAGAATGAAGTCAGATCCCCATCCCAAGCCACGTATGCAGACGACCTCAGGGTGGATCAAAGTCCTCAGTGTTCAAGGGCTAAGGCGTCAGAACTCACAGCAGGAAACTGAGCAAACTCTTTGTGACCTTGGGTTTCGCAAAAGGTCCTTACGTACGACCCCAGAAACACAGCCAGCAGAGGAAGATCGATTAGATGCGACTTCATCCAAATGGAAAGCTTTGGGGCTTCAGAGGACACCATGGAGAAAGTGAAAAGACAGCCCACGGAACGGGAGGAAACATTTGCAAGTTGTGGATCTGATAAGGGACTTTTATCCAGAACATGTAAAGAACTCCTTCCACTCAAAAATGAGAAGACGGTTAACACAATTTTTTGAAAATTGCCAAAGGATCTGAGTAGACACTTCTTCAAAGAAGATGGATGTGAAGAGCTAATAAGCCCTTGAAAAGTTGCCAGCCTCCGTGAGTCAGCAGGAACCTGCAAGTCAAACCCACGATACGACCCCCCTCACACCCCACGGCGTGGCTGCAGTCAGGCCTCAGATGATCGCAAGTGTTGCCAAGGATGTGGGTAATCAGAGCCTCATACACCAGTGTCGGGATGTGACGGGAAGCAGCTGCTTTGGAAGAATGGTCCTGATTAAACGAGCTATCCTGTGACCTGACAGCTCCACTCTCGGGGGAATCCCAGTTCTTGCTCCAGGAAGATTGAGAATGCACACCCACTGTGTCAACTGCAGAAGGCACACAGCGTGGCAGTTGTGAGCTGGTTTATCTGGGGCAGAATGAGGACTGCAGCCCGGGAGACAGCCCCCCAGTTAGCGCCTAGAGACCGCTCGCCCTAAAGAGGCAGAGGGGAAGGTCAGGTTTTGTGTGATTTTGGTGGAAGGGGAGTACGTGAGATCAAGCACTTATTTTGTGAAGAAGGTTTCTGCTGCTCACGAAGAGACGGCATCACCAAGAAGGATTTTAGTGCTTTTCTAGGTACAAGGAGATGGCAAGGATCTGGCTCATAGAACCTCCTGAAAATACCTAACTATCCGAAGACCTGTTCTGCCAGGTTTTTTCCCAGGAGGCAGAGCACCCCATTCCTGATCTCCACCCAGAGCTCCTTTTGGGGAGTGTTGAAGGTCAGCAGCTGCAGCAGCTCACGACTTAATCCTCGTAGAGGTAGATGACAAGCGCCAGTTTGTGGCTGGCGACTCAAACACTTGTCCACACATATTCACAGCAGCCTTGGCCCTAACGGACAAAAGGCGGAGACAGCCCGTTAGTGGGAAAACGGGTCGACTGAACACCGTGTGTCCATAAATGGAGTTATTGAGCCGTAGGAAAGCATGAGACGTGACACACGCTCGGCGTGGACCAACCTGGAAAGCGTGCTCAGTGAGGTAGCCAGACCCCAGGGGCACGTGTGTGTGATTCCGTGTACGTGGAGTTCCAGAACAGGCAGATTCGGAGAGACAAAGAGCTGGTCAGTGGCTGCGGAGGGCTGGGGAGTGACCGGTGAGGGAACTGGGTTTCTTTTGGGGGTGAGGGGGTGAAAGTGAAAGTGTTAGTCGCTCAGTCGTATCCGACTCTGTGACCCTCTGGAGTCCATGACGTCCTCTGTCCTATGGGATACTCCAGGCAAGAATACTGGAATGGGTTGCCATTCCCTTCTGCAGGGATCGAACCCGGATTGCAGACAGATTCGTTACTGTCTGAACCACCAGGGCTAAAACTGACATGATGGACACACGGCTCTGCACACACTGAAACCGCTGAGGGTGTGCGCTTTTGAGTTGTGAACTGGAAGGTGTGTGAATCCCCCCAGCACACGTGAACAGAGTAGATGAGGAGGGTAAGCGGGGAAGGGGGTGCCTGGCAGACTCGTACCATGGCGCAAGACTGGCACCACCAACCCCCCGAGAGGCGAGGGTCAGGGGTGAGGACGAGGGCTGTGCTGCAGCCCAGCTGGATTGGAACTCAGGTCGGAGGTCTGAGAGGGGAGGCGAATGTAGACCACCGTTCCTTAAACTGAAGGCAGGGCCCAGCATCTGTCTTACAGGATGTGGTAAAAATCACGTAACTGGGAAAGGGGACTTGCAGAGAGCATTCAAGTCCAAGCGTGCTCTGTGCTAGGTCCAGCGGGGCCTGGGTGGCCCCTCCCTGCCACGCCTGCCCACTGTGTGAAGAGCAGTGTGGTCAGCGGCCCTGATCGTGACCCGTGAAGGGGCTGAGATGCTCAGAAGCAAAAGAGAAGACAGTGTGAGGCCACTTAGATGCTGGTGAAGAAGATGGGAAGCTGAGAAGGACAGAGAAGCTGGGAGTGGCTGGCAATCCCCAGGAGAGGGCTGGGACTGGGTCCAGGACCGCCTCGGGGAGGAGCCAGAGGCCCAGCGGGAGGCTGGCACCCGGGAGGCCGAGTGACCCTGGGTGATCCTTCAGGCCGGAGCCTTGGCGTTTCAGCACCCAACCCTCTGGATCACCTCGCTTCTCCCTGGTGTCACTGCAGGAGCGCTCGGGTGGGGCCCAGACGCAGAGGCGTGAGATGAGAGGAGGGGGCATCACGGGGCAGCACAGACCTGACGGAAGTTGAACCGGGCAGATGTGGCTGCGAAAATCCTGGAGGGCTTCCTGGAGGAGCTGAGCCCTGTGATCTGGGGAGGCAGCCGCACTCCATGACCCTGGCTGTGCTAGACTCCTGGAGGTCCTGTAACAGGAGGCGTGCGTGAGTGGCCACCCCACATCCATGTCCATCCCTGTGCAGATGCCTGACCCGCTGTCTGAGAGGAAGCAGCCTCTGAAGGGCATGTGCAGGGTGGACAGCAGGCCCCAGTCTTGGGGGAAAAGCTGTTATGCCTTAAAAGACTTAGACAAGTGAGTTGTGTTGTGCATTTAAAAACCTGCATGTGCGTTTTATGCCTCTGTGTGGCCTCTAGTGGGCTGGCTGTCTCTCCGAGCTGTGGGCAGGTGGGCCGCAGAGCTGAGCGAAGGCCCAGTCCCGTGCCTCCTCTCCTGGGTCACCTGCCCTCTGGCATCTGCGATCCCCGCCCTGTGCTGTGCCCAGCAGGCTGGCAGTGACCATGAGGGCCGTGCTAGATGTTCAGAAGTGTGAGCTGACTGCTACGCACAGCCGTTATCACAAAGTAAGTTACTTAAATTTACCTATACATAAATGATACTAAAAATAAAGATGCCGAAGAAAGATATTCACCTTAAGACTCTAAAAAGAAAGAACAGTCTAAACCCAAACCAAGTAGAAGGAAGAAAATTATAAAAACTAGAGTGGAGATAAATGAAGCAGAAAAACCAGTGGACATCAACTAAACCAGAATTAATTATTTGAAAGATAAAGATATCAAAATTTCATTTTTAACTGGTCTGATCAGAGAGAGAAAAAGGCTTAAATTACGAAATGAGATTCAACTGAGCAGCTGGCTGCTGACACATTGGGTAGCGCGGATGAACTGGACACCTGCCTGGAAAGACAAAAACTGACTCGAGAGGAAATGGAAAGTCTGTGTAGACCCATGACAGGTCACGACAGTGAGGTCATCACCCAACAGCATCTCAGCAAGAAAAGCCCAGGATCAGATGGTTCCACTGCTGAACTCTACCCAATTCAGACAAGAATTATTGTCAATTCCTCTCAAACTCTTCCAACAAAAATATAAGAGGAAACACTTCTTGACTTGCTCCATGAAGCTGGGTTTACCCTGAGAGGAAAAGTATGAGGGAAAGACATTACAAGGGAACTGCAGAGGGCTTCTCAGGTGACTCAGTGGTAAGGAATCTGCTTGTCAATACAGGAGACGTGGGTTCAATCCCTGGGTCAGGAAGATCCCCTGGAGAAGGAAATGACAACCTACTCCAATATTCTTGCCTAGGAACTTCCATGGAGAGAGGAGCCTGGCTGGCTATCGTCCATGGAGTCACAAAGAGTCGGACACGACTGCGTGACTAAATAACAGACCTTATAAATATAAATGCAGAAACACTCCGCTAAAGACTAACAAACCGAGTCCAAAAGCATAGGAAAAGGATTATACGTCACGACCAAGTGCGGCTTACCTCAAGGATGCAAGCATGGCTCAACATAAGAAAACCAGTGGCTGTGATATTTGTGGGGGTTTTTTTGGTGTAACTTTTTTTTATATTCAGAAAATGCAAATTGCTGATATTTGGTATTGATCAAATAAAGATCAAAAGTTCCATGTTCTAATAGTCGCAGAAAAAGCACTTCACAAAAGCCAACATCCTTTCAGGATAAAAACACTGAGCAAACTGGAAACAAAAGGGAACTTCTCACATGACAAAGGGCATCTATGAAAAGCCATCAGGTGGCTTCACATTCAGTGGGAAGACTGGGTGATTTTGCCCTCAAATCAGGAGCAAGACAAGGATGTCTGCTCTGTCCATTGTATCCAGCTTTGTCCTGCAGGCCTCACAGGGATGGTTGGACAAGAAACGTAAGTAAAAGTTACTCTGATTGGAAAGGAAGAAGCAAAGCTGTCTATTCACAGACCGTGTGATCTTTTACAAAGAAAATCTGAAGGAATCCACACACACACACACACACATACCACACACACTTAAAAGTAACAAGAGTTTGGCGTGGTCGCAGGATAAAAGGCGAGGCTGCAAAACAATGGAATGTGTCTGCGACGGTGGTGAGTACTCTGAAAGTGATCTCAGGGAAACAGTTCCATTTACGGGAGCTTCAGAAAGAGTAAAATACTCAAAAATAAATTCAACGGAAGTGCCAGACTCTCGCGCCGAAAGCTATAAAACAGAAAGCTAATAACACCGCCCCCCTCATCCTATACATTTTAATCAGCGTTCGAGGATAATGAGCACATAGAGAAGAAAGATCTTTGCACCATCTTGGAGGAAATTCTCTCCAGGATCAGGCAATGCCGTGCCCCAGCGAGCGATGGGATCCCTTGTGGTCTGATAGCTGGCACACTTGTGACATTATTCAGGGAACGGCCCCGGGATGGAGGTCTCACCAGCCGACAGACAGATCTGTAGGCCGCCTCCATCCTGCCCTGCTCCTGCAGCTCAGGGACATCACGACCCTCGTCCTCGCGGTGGGAGGGGGTGCAGGAGAGCCTGGTACCCTGGGCTCGCCCAGGTCTCCAGGGAGCCCCTCGGCCCTGCCCAGGATGCTGGGGGCAGGCCCACCGCCCTGAGATGGCTGAATCTCTGTCTCCCCCAGTGAAGGAAGGGGAAGTGGGTCCTCAGTTCTGGAGCCCCCTGACTCTGGGTGGACTTTCGATCTGGATGTTTTTCGGCACCCCCAAAGCAAAGCTACAGTTGACGTGGGGGTGACAGAGATTTATAAGCAGTTCTAAGGCCGGCATGCCTGGGCCTCCCAAGGTCATCAGGTCCTTGCTGAAAGCTTTAAATGAATCATTGGTTTTATTTCGACAAACACCCGTGGAGAGAAGCAATGTCCTCAGCCTGCCTTTAAAGACTGAAGACTGGGCCATTTAGGGGATGGAGCTTGCCCTGTGTGGTCAGCCACATCGCAGGGGCACCAGGGTTTCAGAGCCGCTGGGGAAGTTGCAGTTCCCCCTGCGAAACACCCCAGCAGGGCTGAGCTGGTCCAGACCTGGGTGCAGAGTAAGAATGGCCCAGGCTGGCGGCCTCATCGAGGACCTGGGGAGATGGGGCAAAGGGCCCTGACCTACCCTGAGATGCTTGGAGGAGGCACGAGACCCCCAGGGGAAGGAACCAGGGACTCGGGCTGCAGCGACCAGGGAAGGCTTCCTGGAAGAGGTGACCCCAGCGCTCATCACAGGGCCACAGGTGTCAGGAGCAGGCAGGTGTCAGGGGGCAGCACATCCAGGGTGCTCACCGGCTGCTAGGCTGTGAATACTGTCATGAACAAAGTCTCTGGGACCCATGCCCTGCGGAACCTATGGTTGAGGGTCCCCCTTCCTTCCTGGGTGTGGTGGCTGCAGAGGAGAGAGACGGTGGCCCCTGCCTTCTGTCCACGCCTTGCCCATGCGCCCATGTGCCCAGCAGGGGCCCACACCAGTGCTCAGCCTGGTGACCAGGGCTGTCCTTAGCCTCGGTCCATCGCCCAGCCCTGTGCCCCTGCAGGAGGGTACCCCAGCCACCGTGGTCAAGCGTCGTGAGGCCCTGCCTGGGGTCGACCTTAAGGAGGGGCAGAGTGGACGCAGCCCAGCCTTCCATCCTGGTCGCATCCAGGCTGAGTCCGAGGGTGGGAGGTGGGAGCTGGACACCGAGGGTCCCATCCCTCCCAGAGAGGCCAGCCCTTTCTCCAGGAGCCCAGCTTCCACTGAGCAGATGAACCCAGGCGCTGTTCCAGTTTCAGGGCAGGGCCTGGCCAAGAAGTGCGGGCACGGGGGTCCCTTCTGGAAGGGAGGTGGGCCTGCCCCCCAGTGGCCTGCGCCAAGCCTGGGGACTCCCTGGGGCCCTGGGCAGGGCCCAATGTCACAGGGATCTCAGTGCAGAGAGGCGTCTGTGCTGACTGAGGAGGACCTGGGCTTGGCCTGAGCACTGTCCTCCTCCCCGGCAGGTGTGGCCCACCTGTGGCCGGGGATCGGGTGGTCTACAGGGGCTGGAGGCAGGCTCGGGGGGCTCCCCGGGCTGGCGTGAAGGGGCACAAGGTCAGCAGGGAGGCAGCTCAGGACGGGGAGCTGGCCGCAGGCCCAGTGGCCTGCCTCCCGGCAGTGACTGCCACTCAGAGCCCCAGAGCAGGAGGGGGTGGGCAGTCCGGTGGGGCTAGGGGGTCAGCATCCCCTTCCTTGCCCTCCACGGCTGGGGGCGCAGGACGGAGGCCCCTAGTCAGGGAGCCACAGAGGTGAATGAAGTTCTCCCTTTAACTGTTCAGTCGCCCGGCAGGACCAGGCAGAGTCGGCCTGCCTGATGAGCGAGAAGGGGCCTGGGGCCTGGAGGTCAGAGGGGCCTCGGGAGGGACATGGGCCCTCAGGGCCAGGCGCCGGGGGTGGGCGGTTCTCTGGATCGCCCAGAGGGGTCCTCCCTGCGCTTCAGCTGCACTTTGTTTGGCTTTATTGTCACCTTATTGAGTGTCATCAGCGGACACTTGAGCAGCTGAGCTGACAGATTTCATCCGGAACTGGGGGGGACACGACACTCACATTCTGGGTCCACAGCCCAGAGGGCAGGGGCCCCTGAGAGTCAGAGCCACCGGCCCCCCAGGGGGCTTAAGTACCCGACTCCTCGCAGGTCCTGCGCCCAGCAGCCCGTGTGACCGTGACCCTCACCACCACCCTGAGCACCAGGGTCCCTCCGTGTGGACCTGTGACAACAGCTGGCACCTGGTGGTCAGAGTTCCCCAGGGGGCCGCAGACCAGAGGTGCAGGCGCGTGTGTAAAGCAATGCTTCTCCTTTAACCGTGAGTGCACCGGGGAGCCTGAAGAGTGGAGGGGGTGTCCCAGGGCCAGGGAGAAGCGGACACGGGCCCTCCTCCTGCGAGGCCTCCTCTCCAGCACCGGGAGACCTCGGGAATCTGTGTCTGTACAGTCACAGACCCATAAATCTGCCCGGGTGGCAAGTTCAGAAAAGATTCCATGACCTTGCGGAGGATTTGGAAGTCCCAAACCTGTGTTTATTCTTTAAAAAAAAATACACTTTGAGACGAACAGACACACAGGCTTGCACACACTGGCCAGCCGGGACTGGGTGCTTCTCCCCTGACCGCGGTCATTCCCTCCCCCTCCCATCCCTAACGTCCCGTCCTCTGGAGCCTCCCATAGAAAGAACCAGGCGGGAGGCAGACCTTGTGTGCGGCTTCGTTCACTCACCGTGTCTGTGAGATCAGCCATGTTGTGTGGAGCGATACTTCGTTATTCTGTTGTGTAGGATTTCGTCGCATCACTGTACCATAATCTGTTTCAAGGAAGACGGGAGTTTGGGTTATTTTGAATTTTTCATCATTATTAGTACAGCAGCTGTGAACACGTGTGTGTGTCTTGATAAATGCGCACACTTATATAATGTGGGCATATATACCCAGCGTATGTACCCAGACGTGGCGGGGTGCCTGTCAGTTATGGTAGCTGTAGCCGAAGTGTTTCTCAAAGTGCTTGTACCACTGGACCCGCCTCCAGCCGTGCAGTCAAGCTGCCTTTGCTCTGTGTCCTCATCAGCACTTGTTACTGTGGGTCTTTTTACTTTAGCCATCCTCCGGGGGGTAGGTGGTACCTCGCTTTGGAGTTGACATGCGTCTGTCTGCTGAGCGGTGATGGGGAGCGTGATTCCCCAGGCTTGCTGGGCAGCTGGAGAGCATCTCTTATTTGTTCGATGATTCTCAGCAGCTCTTTCTTTATTCTGCATCCGACTCCTGCCTTGGATGCAAGGCTTGTCCTGCTAACATCTTCTCCAAGCCTGGCGTGGTCAACCAGCTTCCTGTGTGCCCACCCACCATGAGGACCAGGGTCCGTGATGTCCCTGAGCTGCAGGAGGGGGGCAGGATGGAGGCGGCCTGTGGATCTGTTGATTGGTGCAGACCCCCGCCCAGGCACTCACTGTTCCCTGCATAATGTCACAGGTGTCCAGCAGTCAGAGCACCAGGGCTCCCAGGCAATTTGTGGATGAACAGAAATTCCTGTTTTAAGCAGGTCTGTTTTACCGATCTCTCCTCTTAAGCTGTGTGCTTTGCAGGTCGAGCTCTGCCGTCCACATCACACCTGTGGGTCTGCGAACACTTCCCATTGATGTTTTATGTGGCCTCAGAGGGAGCTCGGATTTCAGTTCCAGTATCACTACTGAAAAGTTCTAGTCTTTGGAACTCGTGACAATTTAATGTGAAGTTCTAAAACACGATTCTGAAGCAGAGGGGAAGAGCTAGGTCGTTCCCCTGATTATATTGCACCTCATTAGCTAATCGTCTCTTGCTGTCTGATCAGCTGAGAGCGGGGCTCAGGTCACACGTGCGTCACTGTATATCCTCACCGCCTCACCCCACCCAGAGCGCTAACAAACCCGTGGCACCTCTGTGGCCTTTTCCAGCTTCGTCAGCATCTCAGGGTGAAATCCACGGGAGGAAGTGATGGGCCCACCCCTCATTCCCCAGACGCCCCCACTCTGCATCCAGCCCAGTCCTGGCCTGTGAGTCCCCCCACGGGGGTGCAGGGCCAGGCTCTACGGGGCAAGGTGCTGGTCACTGTGAGGGACCCTGGCCTGGCAGTCTTGCACTCTTGGCGTGAAGGCAGGACAGACAGACAGGCATATCCTCCATCAGGGCCGTCGGCTTGGGCCACGCTGCACCCGCAGACGGGGGCGGACCTCTCCTGTCCTTGCGGCCGGGCAGCCGGCAGAGGATCCGGGGTGGGGCTGCCGGGCTGTGAGCTTTGGGGGGCAGGTCCCCCCTCCCGCCGAGAGTCGGGCCACGCCTCCTCTTCCACCGTCTAGGCTGGAGCCCGTGGTTTTCCTTCGTCTGTTTGTTTTTAATTAATAGGCTTTATTTTTAGAAAAGTTTTCGGTTTACAAAAAAACAGAGCAGCAAGTACCGAGTGTTCCAAGCCCCCCTCACTGGCGTTAAGAATCGTATTGCTAGTGCCTTTGCTCCAGTTGAGGAGCTGGTAGAGAGAGACTGTCATTAACCCAAGGCCACGTTTGTATCAGGCGGGTTTTGCCAAATCCTGCGTGTCAGGACCCACCAGGACGGCATCACAGATAATGGTCACTGTGCCGTGGAGCCTGCTGTGGGAGCAAGCTGGGACCCTCCACACTCTGGGGTCTGTTTCCCACGACGGGGGTCCCTGTGGCAGGTGGGAGGGAGCTGGTACCCAGGGTAAGCCTCCGCCTACTGAGATGGGCGTCGTTCCCCTGGAGGTCCTCAGGAAGGCAGCTAAGAGGCCGCTTCTTCCCTTTCACGCCAGGAAGCCGGGACAGTGGTGAGCGGGGAGGCAAGGGGCCGACCAGGTCTGTGTCCCCGAGGGCTGTCCACCCTCCCAGCTCCCGGGGCCCATGGAGGAGCCAGCCTCGCAGGAGCTGCTGATTCTGGGGCGGCTGTCACCAGGCCAGGTCTGGAGCCGGACACCATGAAGGGGATCCAGTGCGTCCAGAGACCCTACTGAGCATCTGCCAGCCCCCCAGGGTGGGTGGTGAGGCCTGGGCCTCCTGCCCCTCATGCAGAGCACCCACTGTGGCCCGTGCCTGGCCGGTTTGGGTAAAGGCTCCAGGCTGCAGAGACCCCTGGGCTGTCTGCTCCCAGAGAGGCTTCTGTCCACACTGGCAGCCGGTCTGTCTGGGAACGCCCAGCGGGGCCCCAAGCGCGGGGGGCCAGAGGGCAGCAGGGCAGGGCCACTGTCCCTGCCCAGAAGAGCGGGGACATCTGGAAGCTAAGTGCGTGGGGCAGAAGCTGGTTGCCCTGCAGGGAGCTTGGGGGAGGGAGCCCCGGGCCGGCGTCCTGTGTGTGCAGCTGGGGTCCGGTGCTCCAGGGCCCAAGAGGGCCAACTCAGAGCAAGAATCGCCCCTTCCTGGCCCGGTTACCACCACCCGACGGCGAAATTCTCCATCTGCCTTGCGCCTTCCGCCCAGGAGACGCGCCCATACTGCAGTAGGAGGGCCCGCGGCCCCCGAGAGCCAGGAGGCAGGAGAAGAGATTGGAAAACTTTTAACACAATTGCGTTTCCTGAAATAGCCGTGCCTGTGCTGGTGATGCGCCTGCCGCCATATCGGTTCTGACACGGGGGCCGCCCGTGTGCAGCGTCGTCCCGCTGACCCCCGCCCGGCCCGGCCCCTCTCTTCTGTTGAGGCTGACTTACCTCGCGGGCTCTGCTGGGAGGGCGATGCTCGCCAGCATGCCAGCACTGCGTTATAACTCACCGCCTGCTTAATTCAATTTCCCTTCTGTTCTGACTCCACTGACAAAAGTAATCGGCTTCTGGCTGCTAGTGCCACAGAGTCTCCCCCGAGAGCTGGGTCTCCAGGTGCCCTGGGGTCCTGGCCTGGGGGCCTCCACCCCTGTCCTCCTTGACCTTGTCCTCGGGATCGGCCGAGCCCATGGCACGCTGATTGCAGCCCCAGGAGACAGAGGATATCCTGACTTTAACCTTAATGGATGAATGGAGATGAAGGTCTGATTGGGCGTAGGTTCATCTCCAAAACCCTTGAGAAAGGAGAGTGGGACCCTCTGCTCAGCCCCCAGGACCTTCCCTGGCCGGAACACAGAGACCCGTTCAGGCCACAGGCACTTCGGGGCCCTGACTGAAGCCCCGTCACTGTTCCTCCAGAACTAGTTGCTCTGGTAAGGGCACTGTGCCTCTGTCTCCCTCCTGGTGACCTTCGCCCAGTGCCACCCTCAGCAGAGGAGGCAGCTTGCCCTCAAAGCTGACCTGGGTCACAGTCACTGCCCACGAGCCTCGGGTCACCTCTGGAGGGAGCATCCGTGACCTGCCTCAGGCCAGCGGGGTCCCCAAGGCTCCACCTAGCAGGTCCTTTGGAAATGAACCCACGAGAAGGTGTCCTTATGGAGCCCCTCCCCGGGGTAAGGTGGCACTGCAGCCCCTCTTTCTGAACAGGCGTGGCTTAAATGCTGCAGGCCTGTGGCACCATCTCGGAGCACCTGATGGGTGGCAATGAATTACTTGCCCTCGGCCACCCCCTCCCAGTCCTGTCCCCCCTCAGCCCCCTCCCCCGGTCCTCTCCCCTCCCCCTCCCCCCCACACCCCCTTCCCCGGTCCTGTCCCCTCCCCCCTCAGCCCTCTCCCCCGGTCCTGTCCCTCCTCAGCCCCCTCCCCCAGTCCTGTCCTCTCCCTCCTCTGTCCCCTCCCCACTCCTGTCTCCCCCGACCTTCAGCCACCTCCCAGCTGTTTCTCTAGGACTTTGCACAAGGGGATCCCTGCCCATTGGTGACCAAATAGCGGGACATCACGGAGCTCAGGTTTTCAGCGAGATCTCGCAGACCCCCAGCAAGCTGCCTCCTGCCCTAGCTGGCCTCTGCATTCAGTTTGTTGGGAATGGAAAATCATGGCCTCTGGCCCCTGCTCCGTCTGGCAGGCTGCCCTGGTCAGCGGTCCAAGCCTGTGCGAATCATGGGAAGATGAAGGATGGCCTTTAGGGGCCGGATGCCCCACCTCTGGCCTTGGACTGTTCATTCATTCCTCTCAGAGGGGGTGGCTCCGGGCTCTGAATGTGCCCTCGGGCCGGCACATGCTACCCCCAGTCCCATAATTGGTTGCTAATTGCTGTGCACTTCTCGGGGTGGTCTTCCTCAATTATGGCTTTTTGGGTAAATAAATGCAGTATTGGTTACAGTCTGTTATGGAGGGCAGTGTTGCCTTGCACGGGGCGTCATGATTCAGCTTGCTGAGACGTCTGGAGCTCTGTTTAATGGAGGGTCTTGCTGGAGGAAGGCTCCATGGACAGACCACTTAGAAGCTGCTGGGAGACCCGTCCAGTGCGCACGTGATAAACACACCCAAGTGAGCTCTGCCCACCTTCTGTGGCCAAACCCGTGGCCACCGTCAGCTCGGATCCAGGAGAGTGCTGGCTGAGGGCAGCCCCCTGTCCCAGTCTGGCCCTGCAGAGGAAGCTCGAGGGGCAAGAAGGCAGGGGAGTCTGCTGGGGGCGGCCGGGGCAGGGCAGCACCACGTCAAAGCTCCCAGCAGGACAGAGCTGCTTCAGAGCCACGGGGTGACAACCATGCAGACTTGCCAGCTCATCGGGAGCAGAGAATGTGGGGTCGGGGCATTTTATCATGGTCCTGATGACAAGGAGGCGCCTCCTGTGTTGAGTGAGGGAGGTTTCTCGTGATGCAGATGGTGATTAACAGCGGCTTCTCCGCAGCAGGCTTTACAGGCCTCTGGTGACTGTCCTGGGTCATAAATACAACGGGAAAGCACCATTTCCAAAGGCTGGGACAGCCGGTCCTGACTTATTTGTTCAGATGAAAACCCTAAACCTTGGGGAGTCAGACTGTCATCACACATTACCCGTAAATTAGGGGTCCGGGGAGCATCCCCTGCAGGTGTCCAGCAGGAAACGCCAGAGAGCTTCCGTGTCCCAGGGACGCGGTGAGCCTGGGAGGACCAGAGCCTGCTACTCCGTCACGCCGCTTAGATCCGGAGGTTGAGATGCCTGTGATGCAGAAGCTGGGGGAACTGTAGCCTTGGTGACATGACCATGACCAAGTCCTCCCCGGCCGGGCTCCCCGAGGAAGGAGCCGAGTGGGAGGAAGCTCAGCAGGGAGGTGGGCCCTGACCTCGAGTTCCTCCCCACTGTCCACTCACCGCCGCAGGACCACCGTCTTGTCCCAAACTGGAGACCCAGGCACCCAGGGTACCTCTGGAAAGGCCACCTTTCTCTTCTCCCAGACCTGAGGTGCTGTGCTGAGAAGCACAGAAATCTGCAGATGGGCGGGGAGGGGGCTGCTGGGCTTGTGACCACAGCGGGCGGGAGCTCCACTCCTGCAGGGGGGGTCAGACTGTCCAGCCCACCGAGCCAGGGGCACAAGGCCTTCGGGGTCTCTGCTGACTCTGCTCTCAGGGCAGAGCGGCGTCCAGGAGGACCTGCCGTCCGTGGGATGACCCTGAGGTACACCCCACGTGAGCAGGCATGTTTGTCAGGGAATCCCCAGGCCCCCAAGTGCCATGAGACCCACAAGTGCCCTGGACACATAGGACTTATGACGGGGGCCCCTCCCCAAGGACTTATGACGGGGGCCCCTCCCCGAGAATCGCTGTGTCCCGGAGCCAGCCACGCCTGCGACTCACCCTTGGCTCCTGCAGCCCTGGCCAGGCTCACAGGAAGAAAGAAAGAAGCTGCCTGTTTCCAAAACTCAGATGATCTCCGATGACCAGGGAGTGAGCCCAGAGTGTGAATGTGGTCCCCTGGGCTCAGTCGTGATTCCTGCACTGAGTAACCACGTGTCTCTTAAGGAACTCCTAAGCCTCCTGAGTCTGTTTTCTCATCTATGAAGTGGATGGAGTGCCCGATTCAAGGACCGGAAATAACTCGAGTGGGGGGTGGTGACTGTCACGCTGTGTTCATCAGTCTGGGCTCACCTGAAAACTTTCCCCCGTGAATTTCCCTCCCCAGACCTTGACTGCAAGTACGCCCGTTCTTCACCTGTGTTTCAGCACTCGGTTATCAGGCCATGACTGATGGACCCTGGAAGCGCTGGTCTGTGGACCTGTGTTGCCTGCACTGGCCTGTGATACGACCGTCCCCTTGAACACTCATCTTTAAAACCAGCGCTGAGTGTTAATTATTTGCGGTAGATCATTTGGACAGAAGAAGATGGAGATGCTTCTCTCATACCCAAAGAAACCAGTGTTAGCTTTTTTGAAAGTCCTTGTTTTCCTTATGTGTGTCAGGGAACGAAAGCCCACACCGGGGAGACACGGCTGAAAGTCGGGTACCTGTGTCCTGCGATGCGGTCTGCGCTGCACGCTGCTTGGCTGGCATAGAGTCACAGCTCAGGCTCACATCCTTGCAGGGCCCCCAAGGCTTCGCTCTCGTCCACGGGGCCTCTCACAGCTGCACTGGCTCTGCGTCCTTTGTCACTGCCCTCTCACGCCTGGGTCGTCTTCCTCCCCTCCCCCCAGAGCCTTTTGAAAGCTTCCTTGGAATGTCTGCATTCCGAGGCATCCCTGGGTTACAGCCCGTGGAGCTGACCCTCGATGGGCACTTGAGAATCCAGATTTGGGGGGAAATGTCTGTATGATCGTTGATCACCCCCAGCCCCGTCTCCGCCTTGCCCTTTCCTGATAGTTGCTCTCAGTGTTGAGAGGCTCAGCTCCCGGGCACAGGGGTGCTTGAGATGGTCTGGAGATCAGGGCGTTTGCAGCACGTGCTGCCAAGCACCCTCTGTCCTTCCTGCCTTCTGCTCTCACGACGCCACTTCCAACTCCTGAGGGCACTGCTGCTGTCACCTCGCCACCAAAATCCACTCTCCTTTCCCATGAGCCGCGCCCATCCCTGTGACTCTCTGAGGGGCCCTTTGAGACGGGCTGACTAGCCCCTGCTCTCTGCTCTCTCCGGGGCTGGCTTCCCACCTGCTCCTCTCTGCGCTGCCCCCAGCCCGCGGCCACCCCTGGACATCCGCCTCTTTCTGAACCAGGAGCGCTGGGTCACTGCGCAGGTGGACAGCTTGGGGTCCCCTGCTTCTGCAGCAACCTGCTCCCTAACTTTAGAGAATGGGACAGCGCTCAGGTACCAGCCATTGGGTGGAGGATGGATGATGCCCTGTCCCTGCCCCTCCAGGACAGCTTTACACATCCTGGAGGTGGGCTGTCTCCTCCTCACCAAAGCCTCTGAGCCTCCGAAGGTCTGCGCTCGTGTGTGAGGCAGTGGGGGGAGGGACTCAGAAAGATGGGGTGACTGAGGGCCAGCGCTGCTGCACACTCTGACAGCCACTTTTTGCAGTTCTCCATGGATGTGCCCACCTCCCCAAAGCCATCTGGCCAGCCCACAGATCATTTAGGGGCTTGATGTGGGGCTGGTTGTTGTGGTAGCCGCTTTGTGGGTACCAGGCGGTGGGTGGGAGGACAGGCCCCTCCCCTGAGAGCTGGCCTCCCGTCACGATGCCCCAGGACATCGTGGGGACCCAGCCCCTGGCCTCTCAGTATAGACTAGTGCTCACGGCTCCCTCTGTTCCCATTTCCTGGGACGCCGACCCCGCTGCTGTGAGTGCCAGGGAATCAACGCAGCTGTACCTCTCGTCGTGTTTATGTCCGCATCTGCTGCCCCTCCTGCCCACCTCCCTCACCCGAGCCCAAGGTGCAGGGGGCAGTTTTCAGGGCTGTGTGCTCCCCGACTCCCGGGCTCCTTCCTGGCCTTTATCGGAGTGACCTTCCTGTGCATCCTTCCAGCTCTCACAAAGGCCACCATGGCTGCACAGACTGAAGAGTGTGGCTTGCACACTGCGCTGTCAGCATCAGCGCTGGGGCTGATCCAGGTCAATGCAGTTAGGCTCTGCGTCCCAGGCCTTAATCACCGTCTGCCTGAGACGTTGCCCAGCAGAGGGGGCAGGGGGAACCAGGCTCACGAGGGGAGCAGCGACCTTGGTGCTCTGACCCTGGGGCCCTGGACTGTCTCAGACCTGCCCAGCTTCTGTGGAAGCCCAGGTGGGCGCCTGACCAACTGCCCGGCACTGGAAACCTCCCCCCGTCACGGGGCTTTTGTGGGATGCAGGCTGCTGACAAGACTGGGGCACAGCCTCGGGGGGCAGAGCCAGGACCTGGGGTCCCTGAGTCGACACCAGAGCCGGACCCTGCGTCTTGGCCTCCTGGGCGTCTCTGCCTTCAGCTCACCCAGACTCCTAGATCAGGGACAGGGTGGGGGGTCTCCTGGCAGCCGGCTCCCCCACAGAGCCTCCCGTGGAGAGAAAGGCTGCGGGAGGGAGGCCTCCACAACCCCCTCTTCGTGCCTGCTGGCAGTGGCCTTGAGCCCAAGAGGAGTTGGGCTCAGCTAAGGCGTTGGCCCTGCTCAGGGCAGGCCCGGCTTGGCGGAGTTTCGTGGGGTCCCCTCCACACCCAGCCTCCGGGGGCATCAGGGCCGCATTTGGGCTGCAGCTGTGAGAGGTCCTGTGGATCAGTGCTCAGACATTCAGTTGTGTCCAGCTCTTGGGACCCCATGGACTTGTAGCCCACCAGGCTCCTCTGTCCATGGGGTTTTCCAGGCAAGAATACTGGAGTGGGTTGCCATGCCCTCCTCCAGGAGATCTTCCCGACCCAGGGAATCGAACCTCGGTCTCCTGCATTGCAGGCAGATTCTTTACCACTGAGCCTCCAGGGACACCCCCATGAGATGGCCTGCCCAGCCACAAAGCTGAGAAGACTTTCTGGCTTAAGAAAAGTTTGCTGATGATCAAACCTGTAACACAAGTTTGTTTTGTTCCATCAACCCTGAATGTTCATTGGAAGGACTGATGCTGAAGCTGAAGCTCCAATACTTTGGCCACCTGATGCCAAGAGCTGACTCACTGGAAAAGATCCTGATGCTGGGAAAGATTGAAGGCGGGAGGAGAAGGGGGCGAAAGAGGATGAGATGGTTGGATGGCATCACCGACTCAATGGACGTGAGTTTGAGCAAACTCCAGAAGATATTGAAGGACTTGGAAGCCTGGCGTGCTGCAGTTCACGAGGTCACAAGGAGCCGGTCAGACAACAGCCACATCATAGTGGGGCAGTCCCTGTTTAGCCGGCCCAGGATCCCCCCCACCGTGGGGACCCCCGTCTTGCAGGAGCCACATGTGGCCGGGGAGGGCTGGCAGGCTCTGGGCTGAGCCTAGAAAGGGCCTCTCGACTTCCCTGAGGTCCACTGGCTGGGCCACTGCCTCCGTGCGGGAGCCTAGGAAGTGCATTCTTGCTACATATGCAGGGAAAAGAGGAAATGGGTTTGAGGACCTTCGTCCCAAGCAAGGTGACCTTGAAGCCAGGCATCTCAGAGTGATGCCCTCTGAGTGTGGGGTGGATGAACTCTGAGCCTTGGGAAGCCCAAGAAGTGTGTGGGGGCGATAGAGCCTCTTTGGGGGAGAAACTGGCCCCTTTTCCCTGGCGCTGCTGGGGCACAGGGCTGGGCCATCCTCTCAGGCCCTGAGCCAGTGTTCTGGGGGCCCTGGCCCAAGGCCCAAGGCCCAGCACCCAGCAGCTCCAGCTGCCCGGCACAGGCTCGGGGATGTATAGGTGCCCTGGTCTGTAGTGTCCCTGGAGGGGCTGACCAGTGCTTGGTGCCCTGGGGACAGGGAAGGCGTCGTCCACCTGCTGAGGAGGGAAGGTTGCCCCTGCCTAGAGTCCTGTCTGAACCCGGAAACCTCTGGTGCCTCCTGCTGACTCTCCTGGCAGTGGGGACCCCAGGCACAGAAGGCTGACCCCGTGCCCACACTGTGCCACAATCAGCGGCTGGTCCTGCCTCTGAACACCAAGGGCGGCTGCCAGACGGGGCAGCGATGGAGAAGCCCAGCAGAAGCCAGGCACGTTCCTGGAAGCTTGGAAAAGAGACGCAGGTCAGCCTGGGAGACTCGACTCACGAGGCCGCAGCAGCCAGGCCCAGCCAGGCCTGGGGATGGAAGGATATGGAATGTTCTGGAAACAGCAGGGCTGCCAGAGCAGCACCTCCTCCCCCACCCTCTAGGGGTTCTCTCCAGAACCTTCTCTGCACCATGAGCCATGCAGGGCCTGTGGCAGGGGACTGAGGAGGCCAGCCCCACCCTCATGGAGCCCCTCGTGGGGCACAGACTCCCCACATCCACACTCGGATTTGTGTGTCACTGGCCTCGTGCAGGGTCAGGGTTCCCGAGGAGGGCCCTGGGGCCTGTGGTCAGCAGAGGGGGCAGGAGAGGCCTCCATCAGGGGAAGGTCAGGCTGGAGAGGCGTGGATGGGGCACCCGTGTGCGGTGGGGGACGGGCTGTGGGCAGGCGCCCAGGGCGCGTGGACCGGGGGTCTCGATCCCACAGTCAGAGGGGGTCTCCAGCATGGCCCACAGGATGAAAACCTCACTCACTGAAAAGATGCTGGAGACAAGTGTCGCGACACAGAAATAACAGAGAAAAGAAGAAGCAGGACGAAAACCAGGTGTAGGTCCATGCAGTCCGCGGTCCCAGGGAGGAGGGCTGGAAGGGGCAGAGGTCAGCTCTGAACCGCTGGGTCCTGCCCCACCTCTGTGCGGCCCCCGCAGGGCCTGGGGCTGACTGCCTGGGGCCTCGGTGCCCCCTCGTCTGCTGGGAGGGTGGTCTGTCCCCAGGATCGCGGGGGCCACAGGAAGCCAGGACAGAGCCACCTGGCCTGGGCTGGCCTGGAGCCAGCCTCGCCTCTGCTGCGGGATCGGGTAGGTGTTTGCCCTGAGAGGGAGCCGCAGTCCGGCCCCAGGTGGGGGATGGAATTCCGTTTCCGAGGCTTCCATCCCGCTTGCTCGGTTCCCCAGACCCTGACCCTGGCGGAGGCAGGCTATAAATATCGCCCAATTTGCAGCTCCGTGGACACCAGGCCGGGAGCCATTCATCCAGCTGCCCAGGTGGCCATCAGTGGTTGCTGGATTCTTGGCTCAGATAAAGGAAGAAAGGCAGAGACGGGGCTTCGCTTCCAGCCCCCCGCTGCCCAAAGCTGCCGTCCTGCGGCCCTGGGCGCTTCATCCCTTCCAGCCATGGGCTCCCTGAGGTAGCCGGGATGGCCTGCGCTCAGTGAGGTGGGGCGGCCCTGGGCGGCGCAGGACACCCCGAACAGGGGGCCCGGGGTGGGAGGGGGACACAGCGGCTGCAGCCCCATGAGCGCGATGCGTGGGGACCCCCAGAGCCCGGCCTGCACCAGCCCCACCTCCCAGGATGGGCAGTGCTGGGGAGCCCAGGGCGGGGTACCAGGCTTATTCCAGTGAGCCCGCCAGGACCTCCAGAAGACCCCCGCCCAGCCCATGAACCCGGAGCCTCTGATTCCAGCATCTCCTGTGGGTGTTTCACTCCCCACTCCTTCTCTTTCTGATTCAGCAGCTTCGCGCCACGCCCCCACCCCCTGCCCCGCCCCGGGTGGCTGGCAGGACCTCACGGTAACCACGGTGCAGCATCCCAGCTTGGGGGATTTCAGCAAGATTAGGAATGCCAGGCAGGGCCCTGTGCTTGGACCAAAACTGAGCTCAAAGTTATGGGGAGACTTGGGGACACAGATAAAAGTGGTAACCAAGGAAACCGCATCCGAATGTCCAGGCCAAGTCTGCCCCATTTTGGAACCTCTCAGACCATGAGGGGCTGAAACCATCGAGCGGGTAAGCCGACATCAGAAGAGGCTTCCTCCCTGGTCCTTAAATCGAGGTTTGTAAATCTTACAAGACAGGCGAGGTGCTTCCAGTAGAGACACCTTTCCCGGATTCTAAGATAAAACGCATGTGTGGAACTATTGGATTTAGTTGGAAGCCGTCTGTCCTTTTTGCCAACTCAATCGATCCTGGCATGGTCTGAACACGGCGTCTGCCCGGTGCTGATCCAACACCCACACCCTCTGGTTCGGGGACCCCGTGCTGAGTTCACACGACCCTGGATTCCGGCAGCCTGCCCACGGTTCTCCTGGGGCCGGGGAGCCCTCGTGCTGGTCACTCCTAAGTGTGGAACGTGGGACACAGACGTGGGACATGGCCCGCCCTGGGTGCCCTGCTCTGCACCCCGGGAAGGGCGTCTGTAGCGGGTTGGCTTCAACACAGAGATGCACTGAGGTTCTCATCCATTGGCCTCTGACTGGGGCCTTAGGTGGCCATGTAATCAGAGGTGACCGGTTAACATGGGGTCATCCAGGTGGGCTCTGCTCCAGTGCCTGGGTCCTCATGGGAGGAGGAGAGGCCGCGTGAAGACAGAAGCACCAGGGGCGGGCCGCGTGCTCACGGAAGCAGGGACTGGCGAGCTGCACAGCCGCCTGCCGGAGCTGCTCTCCCCACCCCTGCTCCCCCCAGACCTCACAGCCTCCCTTCCTGCGGGGACAGGGAGAGGGGCTCTGAGCCCATCAGGCAGGATAGGCCAGAGCTGCTGGAGGACGGTCTGGAGAAAACCCTCCAAGCCTCTGGGACCTCCAGTTCGTGGGTGGAAACTCACAGGTTCCCTGTTTACAATTGTTGTTCAGTTGCTCAGTCATGTCCAGTTCTTTGCGACCCTATGGACTGCAGCACGCCAGGCTTCCCTGTCCTTCACCATCTCCTGGAGTTTTCTCAGACTCCCGTCCACTGAGTTGATGATAGCATCCAACCATCTCATCCTCTGTCTTTCCTTTATCCTCCTGGCCTCGGTCTTTCCAAGCATCAGGGTCTCTTCCAATGAGTCAGTCTTCACATCAGGGGACAAAGAGCCTAGGCAGAGTCTTAGGTGCCCACGGCCTGTCCCTGGCTCTTCCGTCACCTCCAAGTGACCTTCCTCGTGGACCACAGGAGAGGAGGGGGAGGCAAGAGGTCTGGGACACCATGTGTTGGCTACATGTCCACTGAGTGTGCTGCAGGAGTCAGAGGGAGACAGGCGGACGCCAACTCGGCTACCTCCCCCCTCTTCCCTCTGAAGTTTGCTCCAGGGGGCAAGAGGACAGGGGGTCCGTGAGCGCTGGGTTACTTGGCTTTTCTCAGTAGGCATGACCATCGGGCAAAAGAAGGCAAGTTCAAGAGTTTCGTGATGCTGTACACACTAAAGGTTGAGTGGACAGATGGGTGGATGGATAGATGGATGAATGGGTGGATGGATGGATGGATGGGAGGGTGGATAGATGGGTGGATGGGTGGATGGGTCGATAAATAAATGGATGGATGGGAGGGTGGATGGATGGATGGGTGGATGGGTAGATGGATGGGTGGGTGGATGGATAGATGGATGGATGGGTGGATAGATGGATGGGTGGGTGGATGGATGGATGGATGGGTGGATGGATGGATGGATGGATGGGTGGATGGATGGGTGGATGGAGAGATGGATGGGTGGGTGGATGGATAGATGGATGGATGGATGGGTGGGTGGATGGGTGGGTAGATGGATGGATGGATGGGTGGATGGATGGATGGATGGGTGGATGGATAGATGGATGGATGGGTGGATGGATAGATGGATGGATGGGTGGATGGATAGATGGATGGATGGGTGGATGGATATGTGGGTGGGTGGGTGGATGGGTGGATGGATAGATGGATGGATGGGTGGATGGATGGATGGACGGATGGGTGGATGGATATATGGATGGGTGAGTGGATGGGTGGATGGGATGGGTGGATGGGTCGTTGAGTTGATAAATGCATGGATAGTTGGATAGGTAGATGGATGGGAGAGTGGATAGATGGATGGATGGATGGATAGAAGGATGGATGGGTGGATGGATGGATGGAGGGTGGATGTATGAAAGGAGAGATGAGTGGGCAGAGTGGTTTTCTAATTTCATGGGCCTAGTCGTTCATGGAAGGTGATAGGTCTGAGTCCTAGTGGGGGCCTGGATTCCCTGAAAGCAGCCGGTATTCTCAGCCTCAGCATCTCCCGCCACGTCCAGTGTCTCTCCTGCAGAGGCTGGATCTCTGCCCTGGACCGTGGCCTCATCACTTTCTGGAGACGGGCCCCCAGCACAGCCCCCAGCCCTGTGGGCAGCTCGCTGCCATGGGGGTCTGCCCTAAAGGAGGGCGTGTCCAGCTCTGCGCACACGGACGTGCGATGTCTCCACACAGCCAGGGCCTGACACCCCTCTGCTGCCCTCCAGGAGCCCCACGGCCTCCTGGAACCAGGGGGGACACTCTCCTGGTCACGAGTTAAACTGGAAGCCTGGCTGCCTCTCCTGTCTGCTCTCCCAAGGAGCTTCTGTCAGTTCATGGGAATTTGCCCAAGAAAGATGCCCGGAGCGGTTTTTTTCTTCCCCCTCCACGTACATTTCTTGATCCTAATGAAATAATGAAGCAGGTAGCTTGCGACAACTGTGGTTTTTCTCTCTCCATCTAATTTGATTAGCCAAATCTGGAGAGTTTGCCGCGGGCGCGGGCCAGTATCCAATCTTGCAGGGGACTTCTCCGACCTTGCACTCTGGTGCGGACAGCACCCAGGCAGCTAATGAATCACGCTAATCAGAGAATCATCTTGAAAATTAATCCATTCTACTGTAACTATTTAAAGAAAAAATAATTATCGAGAATGTGCTTGCTAAATTACGCTGTCTAGAAGTTGTCGAAAGAAAATTTTTATCTAATTTTAAAACATAATCTGGGTTTTGCAGATTTTTCTTTGCCAAGTGATTAAAAGATTCAGCCTGAATGACCGGGAGGAGGACTCACCTTTTCTCCTCGAATCCCTCGTGCAGCCCATGCCCCTGGCCTCTGTTGAAGACCCTACCTGGAGGGCGGAGCGTGGCCTTGGGGCCTCTGGACCCCAGGCATCTCCGGGGACAGTGGGTCTCCCTGCCTGTCCCTCGGTCCTGAGCGCAGGCCCGCGTGCTGGGGCTGGGCGTGCCTTGCAGGTGGGCTGAGCGCAGCCTGAGCCAGCAACCCTGGCCCCCTTGGCCTGGAGGGTAGAGGCTGACAGGCCACCTGAGCTCAGGGGTCCCAGCAGCTGAGCTGTGCCCACTGCCACCCCACTTGCTTCTCTGATGGGTTAGTCCGGGCACTGGGGGAGGACAGGGCCTCCTATCTGGCGCGGCAGTACTCGGGACGCCTGAGAAGGCTCCAGGAAGCTGCCGCCAGCCTTTGCCGTGAAGGAGGAAGCTGTGAGTCACAGACGGTTCGCGCTCTGGGCTGGCTCACTGACGTCTGTCCGTCCCACATTACCGAGGGGACCAGAGCAGGTCAGGGAGCCCAGAGCCAGACCCCGGGGCAGCCCCTCAAGGAGGAGGTAGGCTGCCCCCTGAGAAGTCCCTGAGACCTGGCCCCTGGACAGGACGGACACAGAGGCCAGCCTGGACCCCAGAGAGACCCCGGCTGGCTCGCGGAAGTCGGGCAGGGTCAGAGAAGGTTCCGGAAGGCTGGGGCAGGGAGGGCTGTTCGTCCCAATGACCTTCTCCTGCGGACTCAGGACGGCTGCCTCCATCCCCTGGCGCCCACAGGGACCCCTCTGTGCCCCGCAGCTCAGGGCCTTTAAACCATCCCGGGGACCCGTGCTGTCCAGTGAGGACGTGGGCTCAGTGGCCACGTGCAGCTGCGTCAGTTCTCTACACGTCCCCACCCAGGGCGCTCTCCGTTAGTCCCGTCTCCTCACGCCATTTCCAACAGAACCCACAACACCTCCCCCGCGGGGTCCACAGACGATCCACCCCGTGTCCCTCCATCCTGGGGCCACGGTCCAGCGGCCACCAGGTGGGCCCCAGAGCAGGAGTGTGCGGGGCTGGCCCTGAGGAGGGAAGGGAACTCTGCCCGGAGCTCCATCCCTGGGGTCCCCCCAGGGAGCCCTGGGCCAGGAGGGCAGGGTCCTGTGTCCTTCTCCCACCCCCTCCCACGGCCCGCCCCCCGCCCCGGCCCTGACCTCCCCCACCAAATGCATCAGGATGCCCCCCACACTCCCAGCGGGGACGTCTGAGCCCACAGAACACGCTGGAGCCAGGTGGGCAGCCGGGGCTTGTGATTCAAGGCGGTGGTGCCTTCACGGACCACCTCACTTCCCGGCTGTCAGCCGTAATCAACGTGGCAAAGGCCCGGAGCCTATTTTGGGACCGTTGGCGGCAATCTCACTTACCCGGTTCTCATAAGAGGAGCCGGTGCAGCCCGACGCTGTGGGCGGTGGAGGGGGTGAAATCAACCCTCTAAACTGCGGTGGCTGTGAGCTCAGCTCAGCCCTCGATCGCAGACCCGGCAGACGCCTGCTGCGTGCTCTGATTATCAGGGACCCAGCCTAGCCCTGGAGCACCCAGAAGCTCCTGATATGCGTGGCATGGACGTGCATCTGCATGTACGCCGGAAACCATTGTGGGGGCAGCAGGCAGTGGCAGGCGGAGCGCAGACCCCGGCGGTCAGCCTGGGAAGCGGCTGCCTGCCCTCAGGCCGCTGTCCCAGGCCCAGCCGGCCCCAGGCCGAAGCAGTCCCGAGCTGGCACCCGGGTCTCTAGAGAGCCCGCCTGGAGGCCCCTGGGTGTGGGATGCCGCTGGGTTTTCTTGTGGGTCCAGTTCAGTGGGAGCCCTATCCGTCCTCTGCCCTCCAGATGCTCTGAGGACAGAGAGCGGGGGACAAGCCACCACCCCAGCCTTGCAGCCCCAGGTGCTGTGCGGGGAGGGTGGTCACACACAGGCCTCCTGGATCGCCCGTGACCCCTGCCGGGGCCGCCCCCCCTGCAGAGCCCTGGAGCCCAGGCCCAGGCTGCCCAGACGAGGAGAGGAACCCCCATTTCTGCCCACAGCTCTGCGATCAGGCAAGCACAGAGAGGGCGCACCTCTGTGGAGAGACTGACTCAGGCCCGACGCCGTCCTAAAGCTGCCCCGACCCCCTCCTGTGATGGTCACAGACCCGCCTGTCGGACGCGACTCGGTGCCAGCTCCCCCCAGGAACAGGGGACCGAGGACAGTGAGCAGCCTACAGCCTGACCCAGCCGTACTCGGCACGTCCAGGAAGGACATCTGAGGCGCGGTCAGGGTCTCATCCACCCGCTGGGCAGCCTGGCCACACGTGTCCAGTGCCGTGGAGACGCTCAGACCCTTGACCCCGTCTTTCCCCTCTCAGGAATGCGTCCTGAGAAAAGAATTCCAAACAAGGGGGACGTTGTGCTGAGGGCAGAGCTGAGCTGCTCTCTCGGGAACGACGTGGCGGACGACAGGGGCCCTGAGCTGGTCTCGGGCGGTGCCTCCGCGGAGCAAGACTGCAGCCCGGCAGAGCTTGGGGGCAGGCGGCTGCGTGGGGGCCCTTAACCATGCCTGGTGGCGGGGCTGGGGGTCCTCGCTGTGGCTGGGCTGCCCCTGAGAGTGCAGGACACTGGCACAGACGGCCAGGGCCCTGTGCCCCCCTCCGCCAGCCACAGAGCCGGCCACCCGCCTGCAGCAGCTGGTGCTGTGAGCTCAGCACTCCGCTGGCTACTCTCTTGAGCCGTCCTAGCCCGTAATGACCCTGAGAGAATGGACCACGACGGGGCAGGGGGCGCGGGGGTACCTTGGCCAGCTCGTTCTGATTGGCTCTTACGTCAGCTCCATCCTCGCAGCAGCCCCCCTACCTCCACCCCATAGGCGCCTTTATCCCAGGGACGGTGAGGAAGCGGAGGCCCCAGATGGGACGGGCGGCTCTCCCAAGGGCACGGCCGTGAGCATCAGAGCTGGGACTCGGCCCCGCGGGGTGGGCGAGCGTGGGGGTCGGGCTCTGAACGCACCCCGGCCTCCCCTCTGGGCAAGTCGCGTTTCTCCCCGGGGAGCCGGGTCTTGGCCCCGGCCACGTGGAGTCAGAGGGGGGCCGCGGTCAGGCCGAGCAGGCTCCGGTCCCTGCCTCGCCCCCCGGCGGCTCTGTGGCCCTGGCACAGTTCCGGACCTCTCCGAGCTTCCGTGTCCCCGTGCATGATGAAGGCATCGGTCACATCGCCTCCTCGTGGGTGACCGCCAACCGTCCGTCCACCTGCAAAGGAGCCTGTGCATCCCCGGGAGGAGCGGCAAGCCAGCCCCGCGGTCAGTGGAGCCCGCGAGCCCAGCAGCACCGTCCGGAGCCCCCGGGAGCCCCTTGCCTGCCCAGCCCTGCCAGGTGGGCTCGCCGGGTGTGCCTGGGCTCTGACGTTTCAGACGGGAGTTTCTGGAAGGCAGAAGCTGCTTCTGAGCGTGCGGGGGCACAGTGCATCTCTCCCAGAAGCATGCAGGTCCCAGCATGTGTCACGGCTGCTGGAGTTTTCCTGAGCCCAGGGCCACCCGTCTCCAGGGGCTGCAGGGAGACCAGAGCCCACCGGGGGCCCAGCTCCGCCGGCTCATCTCCCCAGGCCGGGCGGGGCCTCCCTGGGGTCACCCGTCCTCTCAGCCTCCCTGTGCGGGCCTCCAGCCCCCTCTTGGAGTCCCCCTGCCCTGGGCAGGCCGGCCTGAAAGTGGCCGTGGCAGGGAAGACCCTCGAACAGTGCCCACCAACCCCAGGTGCCCTCTGACCCCCAGCCTCCCAGGCCTTCCTGCCCCAGCTGGTGACCGCTCCCAGGAGGGGCCCCCACCTGCTGCCCTGAGGACCAGAAAGACAGGGCCTTCTGGGGACCCTCCAAACTCCTGCAGCAAAAACATCTCGATTCCATCCTCAGGGCCTGTGCCAGCCCCTCGTGTGGTGGACTCTTCTGGAAACCTGCGTACGTCTCAGTTATGTCTGACCCTGGTGTGGTGTGTGTGTGTATAATTAGCATCTCTCTGCTCATATAAAATACCAGCCGCCCCTTCCCCACATGTAGATGTGGCCTGTCCCCTCCATCACCAGTGAGACCTGGGGGACTTTGGGGTCAGGGACGTCGGTGCTAGATGCAGCCTCCCCATCTTGGACGCTCGAGGTCCCTTTATGACTGCATCTGAGAGTGTGGCCGGAGATTTCTGGACTCCCACTGGTTTGGTTCTGGATGATTCATTTTTCCGAGCTGTTGAGTAAAGTAAGCAGATTCGTGTGTTAATGGAAATGAAGGAACAGTTTATTCCAAAGGGAACCATGCAATTTACGAGCAGCAAAGGGCGCGGGCCTTGAACGGAGCACATCGGTCTCTGTAATCCCGGGCCAATTAGCGCCGCGTGTCCCTGTCCATCTGTCCAGGCTCCGGAGAGCGGCACGCTCGTCACCACAGTTGCTGTCCAAGAAAGCGTGCCAGCCACCAGACCCGGGTGTCTTCAAGGTCGTCCTGCTTGTCCAGGTCCTCAGTTTTGCAGGAGCGGGCGGGGGGCGGCCAGCAAGGGCATCTGGAAGGGGTGCGTTTCTGAGCTTCCATGTCTTTGGAGCTTGTGTGTGCTGGGAGCAGAAGGGGGTCCCAGAATCGCACATGTCCTGGTGGGGAGGGGCAGGGGCTGCAAATCCACGAAGCTCATCCCTGCAAGAGAGCTTCAGATGTCACACATGGGCACATCTGTGCACACCACATAGGGATGTGTGCACGCACACACACACATATGCACAAACACACCCACAGGGTCGACAGCTGGACACACGGCCTCCATAGGAGACTCTCAAGGCTGGTGAGCTCACTGGTCTGAGGTCCACTCAGACCCTCCACACGTCCTCAGGACCCTGGTCAGGAGGGTTGAGCGCAGTCAGAGGGGTGCTCAGCCCAGTCGAGGAGCGCGCTGGGGAAAGCTCAGGGTCCTCTTTGAGCAGAGTGGGTCTGGGCTCAGGTCCTTCCTGCAGCTTCTGCCTCAGTCCCAGCCCCTCCTGCCTTTGTCCTGCCTCACGCAGGCTGTCTTTTCTCCTGAGATGGAAAATTTCAGAGTGGGGGCCCTAGAAGGTAGACACTGCCCACCCTCCAGGGCCAGCCAGCTGGGGCCCCTCACGGGCCCAGTGAGGGCAAGCACTCAGGAACTGTCCGCAGATAAGACAAAGGCTTAGTCTCACGGGCCTTCCCAGGAGAGACGCTGCTGGTCTCTGCTGGTTGAGCCCAACTCTGGGTCTTCTGCAGGTTCCTGAGAAACGAGTAAAGCCCCGCTAGCTTTTTAGGGTGTGATGCACTCAGGCAAAGCCTCATCTCTCACTGGCTGGCCTTGGATCTGAGTGAATTTGGCCCCAAATTCTGCTGATCCCAGGTGGCTGATCTTCAGACTGGGGTCTCCAGGGGTGGGAGGGTACGTCTGTCTCTTAAGGAGGAAGGAGCTGGCTTCCCCAGCAGGCCCTGAGGCAGGTGCACTGTGTCTCTGTTAGGACCCGGGTGTGGGCACCTGTCCTGAGGGTCCCCGCTTGGGTTCTGCATGGGCCCTGGTGCTGCCCCGTCCCTTGAATCTGTCTCCGTCTTCTCTAGGAGATGTCCACAGACCCCTCTGTGGCCCTGGTCACCCTGCGGCTCCTGGGGTCTGTCTTTGACTCCAGGCACGATTTGCCCCCACAGTTTTGGCAAATTGTCCCTTCAGCCGATTGACTGGGATCTGCCTGAGCCAGTCCCTGATGTGTCCATGACCTGAACCCCAACTGCACTCCCTGCTTCTCAGCCCCTTGGACACCCCAGGCCCTGCCCTACTCCCCTCCCAGCTCCAAGTCCTTCCGTGCCTGAGATGCTGGTCCTCTGTGTCCCAAAAGGTGTGTTCTGTCTTTCACGAGCACCTTAGCTGCAGGGGCGGCTTCCTTCTGGGGAGACGGCGGCAGGGAATGAGGCTCTGAGCCTGGAATTACCTGGGTGTTCTCGCAGAGGGGGACTCAGAGAGGAGGAACCAACTTCTGCCTGCCCCGCATGGCTGCAGGAAGGAAGGGCGACTTTGAAGTCTGACATTCTCACATGCACCCTGTGGACATGAGTGCCTGTGCAGAAGTGCTTATGTGTGCCAGTGCAGACCTGTGTGCAAGCATGTGAGACATGCATGCATGTGCAGATGTACTTGTGTGTGCATGTGCAGATGTGTGTGCAAGCATGTGAGACACGCGTGTGCAAGTGTTGCCTGTGCAGACGTGTATGCATGTGCAAACGTGTGTGTGTGAGGCAGAAGGAGAGGAGTGTGGCCAGGTTGGGTCCCCAGGTGCAGCGCCCATCATAGGCTCCGGTTGGCCGAGCTGGTCCATCCTGGGCCCCAAGGCCCAGCCTGGACGGACCCGCCCTCCCCTGTGCCTGGGACACGCACCGGGTATGTGGCCGTAAGGAGACCCATGCCCTGGGCCTGCACAGGCCGAGGGCCCCTGGTCGTGACCCTGGAACAGGCTGGACTGCGGTCCCCAGCTGTCGTCCACGTCACTCTGCTCACTGGACCTCCTCCGCCCCAGGGAACGCCCTCCCCAGCTGAGAGCTGCCATGACGTCGGGACCAGAGATGAGGTGGTGACGTGTGGGCATGAAAGGCCCCTTTGTCCCTGGGACGTGGAGGCCCGGCCCTGCGCCGCCGACTGCCCCCACAGGAAGTGGGCTGGGGCTCGCTGAGCCGAGCTCCCAAGGCCGACAGAAGGCCTTGTGTGGTCGGTACTGGCCAGCCAGCGCCCTCAGCAGGGCCAGCGCCCACAGGCTAGGCCACCTCACCGGGTGGGGACAGGGTGGTGGTCAGGGAATCGGTGTGTCTGTTTGTTCTGCAGACACATCCTCGTGCCTGCTGCCTGCCAGGCAGGCGCACACAGTGGTCCCACATGCGTGGTGATGATGTGTGTGCTCACGCATTCACGTGTGTGAGCGCGGGCTATGTCACTTCAGTCGTGTCTGGCTCTCTGCAGTGCTAGGGACTGTAGCCCGCCAGGCTCCTCTGTCCATGGGACTCTCCGGACAAGAAGACTGGAGTGGGTTGCCATGCCCTCCCCCAGGGGACCTTCCCAACACAGGGGTTGAACCCGCGTCTCTGGCATCTGCTGCCTTGGCAGGCGGGTCCTTTACCACTAACCCCACCTGGGCAGCCCCGCATTCGTGTGCATGTGTGTGCGTGTCTGTGTATGTAGCTGTGCGTACGTGAGCCGTTTCGCACATACAGGCGTGTGTGCTCCATCTAGGACCTCTGCATGCCTGTGCCTGTTTCCACACGTGTGTGTGTAAGTGTGAACATGTGTGCCCAGGCTCTGTGCCTGCAGTGTGGGCAGGACCTGTGTCCCTCCCCCTACCTTAAGGCCCTGGGGCCCCCGCCCCTCAAGTTTCCCCTCTCTCCCTGACCTTCAAATGTCCCATCATGTTTGTAGGGCTCCTCCATGACAGTGGGAGCTGCGTGCCCCCATCTTCCCAGAGGGGATGGAGGCTTGGGGTAAGCAGCCCCCACGTGCGCTTCAGGGAAGATGAACAGGGCCCGTGGCCTTGACCAAGGGCCTGGAGCTGTGCCCACTGCAGCCTGGGGGCAGCCTCCAGGGTACCAGCGGGCGTCCCAGCCCTTGGCTGTGGGGAGGCTGGCTCCGTCTCCCCCAGCATCTGTCCACCGTCCCCGGCACCACGGTCAGCGGCCGAGAGTGGCTTCTGTCCTCACTCGACTGTGAAGGACGTGTGTTTGGGGCGTGGACTGGCCGAGCCCTGGGCCGGGTACTCCGCCTACAGCTTCTCCTCTGTCCCGACGGTCGCTGAGCTTCCCGGGGAGGACGGAGCCCAGGGTGGGTTGAGGGGTGCACCCCGGGCTCCAGGTCCAGGCTGGGCACAGCAGGGCAGACTGAGTCCATCCCCACTCCGTCATCTGGTCCTGCAGACCAGCCGGAGCAGCGTCAACATCAGAACCAGGCCTCTGATGTTGCTCCCTGGTCTGAGATAACTGCTTTCTTGATGGCTGTGGCCTCTCCAAGCAGGGCCTGACCCCAGCCTCCTTGCCTCCTGGTCTGCCTGTCCCTCTTGCAACTGGAGAGCAGGCCTGTTGCCTGAGAAGGACAAGTTCCTGCTCTGGTCCCTGGGCCCACCAGGGGCTGGGTCCCCCGCCCCACCCCGCCCCACGATGGAGGTTTCTGAGCCGAGCACTGTGGTCTGACAGCATCTCCCCGGGCGCAGCCCCGGGACACAGAGGGAAGCACAGATTCAGATTCTTTTAACCACACTTGGGCCTCTTCTCACCCCGTCTGTCCTGGTTGATTCCAGAGAAACCCTCCCCGCCTTCCTTAGTCCGTCTCGATCTCCCCTGTGCTGTGCACGCAGGATTTCCAGGGATTGGGAAGGTGGGTGTTTCAGTCTCGCTGCTTCTTCATGGGGTTTAAGGTTTGCGCTTGTTGCAATGACAAGGTTTTTGTGTATCTTTTACTGCCACCAAAATGGTGCAGCGGGGATGGCCGGGCCGCCGCGGGGACTTCTGTGGGAATGACGTGCAGATGAGGAGAAGAGGCCCGAGGGGGACGTCTGGGGCGCAGCCGTCTGTCCCCGCCGGTCTGGGGGCTCCAAGGGGCAGGAGGCGGTGGGTGGCCTTTGTCGTTTGTCTTGGAGCCGTTTCTGGGGCGTCCCCCATGCCCGCCGGGGGAGCAGAGCCCGTCTCCTCCTCCTCGGGAGCTGCCGCTCAGCTGGACTGTTGTTCTGCTCTAACTCCAGCTGGATGAGGGGCTTTTCTGAGCCGTGGGGTCTCCTGGGCTGTCTCTGCTCACGCTCAGGCTTCGGTGACAACTGGAAGCCGTGGGGCTTGAGCAGCAGAAACTCATTTTCTCGCAGCTCTGGGGGCGGGAGGCTATGGTGCACGTGCCGCTGACCGGCTCCTGGCGGGACCCCCTCCTGACTGTCCACGCGGGGGAGGTTGGGTTCACTGAGGTCGCTTCTCTTAAGGGCACCAGTGCCGTGGGGGGAGGCCCCACCCTTGTGACTGCGTTTAACCTCAGTTAAACGGGATCTCTAAAGATCCCGTCTCCAAGTCCAGCCACCCTGGGGTCATCCTGGGACTTTGGTGGGTCATGGTTCCATCTGTAGCTCGGCCTAGAAAGGAGCTGGTCTCAGGATGACTGACCGGTGACCATGGATAGTGAGATACCTGGGGTGGGGCCGAGGGGCCGCACACACCCACAGGGCCCTCTGCTGTGTTCAGGCAGCTCCTGCTCATCGGTCAGAATGGGCACCAAGGGGTCACGTGGGATGCCGTCCTTGTCTGTCTTCCAGACCACCTCCCAGGGCACCCTTTGTTAAGACTCACCGAGTCCTGTTCCCGTGCTGGGGCCCCGAGGCCCAGGCCCCCACAGGGTGAGGACCCCAGGTCCCGTGTCACCTTTGCAAGGACAGTCACAGCCTGTAGGGCTGGTGGAGTGATTGGTGGCCTCTGTGCAGAGAAGTGCCAGGATCCTTTAAAAGTTATTAAGAATTTCGAGGAACAGGAAGAGCAGCGTGGGGCCCTGTGGACTGCACCCTGCCTGCCCGTGTTTACAGCCACCAAAGTGATCGCCTCTGGAAGGACGTGGGTCACTTGGTCCTAATTCAGAAACGAGCCGCAGTTCCCAGGTTCCTTTAGCAACATGTCCATGAATTTGATCGGTGTTCTTTCCGTCTCCTTCCAGGGTTTCCATCAGTGAGGGGGTCCCCAGCTGCCCCACCACAGCCACAGAGTGGCAGGGGTTTCCCAGGAAGAGAGAAACACGACCCCCTTCTGCCCATAAGTGTAGGTTTGGAGTCATCAGGGGCTTAGCGGCCCTGGGGGTCTACCTGTCCCCTCCCCACCTGACAGTGACAAAGACTCAAATCCTGATGTCACCACCCCGGGGCGTCCTCCGGGGGGTCCCCTTTGTGGATGAGGCCCTGGGAGCACTGTGGTCGCTGTGAGATCTACCAGACATCCCCACCTGCCCCCCACCCACCTCCTTCTAGCCTGACTCAGCCCCTGGATTCTGACCTGCAGATAGGCAGCTCCCACGACATCTGAGGGGTCCTGACCAGGAGACCCCCGCCTGCTGCCTTTCCTGCTCTCACGTGGATTCCAGACACAGGAGAGAACTATGTTGTCCCCTTCAGGAAGGGGCCTTGGATGCTCCTTGAAACTGTCCCCAAGGCCCTCGCTCTCTGCTTACCGAGTGACCGACGGCAGAGCTGGCCATGGGCAGCAAGCAGGTGACTGGGAGCCCAGGGCAGGGGCAGCAGCTGGGCCGGGCCCCCTGATGGGCCCCAGGGGCTGCCCACCTGGTCTTCCCGTCCCTGAGGTCCGGGGCTGGGCACTGGGCAGCATGGGAACCGCCCCCCACCCGCGGCCGCTGCTGACCTCTGTCCTCTGTCCACAGCGCGGATCATCAGGACGAAGCAGTGGTGTGACATGCTCCCGTGTCTGGAGGGGGAGGGCTGCGACTTGCTGATCAACCGGTCAGGCTGGACGTGCACACAGCCCGGCGGGCGGATAAAGACCACCACGGTATGTACACAGCCCCCAGGACGTCCTGGGGTGCGGGGGCCTGAGTGGGCGGGGCCGGGATGGATCTCACACCAGAGACAGCCAGAAGCTGGTCCCTGGCTTCCTGATGCAGGGAGGCTGCCAGCTCTGCTGCCGCATGGGTGTGTCCCCTGGCTGCTCAGAGCATTGGGGGTCACTGAGTGCCCGTCGACCCGAGAGGCTGCACAGAGTACCTCCAGGCCGCTCAGCCCACACGAGACCATGGGGGAGGTTGTCTCGTTTCTGGGCCATGTCCTCCCAGCCCCAGGCTGCAGGAAAGGTTCAAACCCACAGAGGGGCTTCAGAACCCCACCTCTGGGCAAAGGGCCTTTAAGAGGAAAGAATGGCAGAGGAGTGTGGATCTGATGCAGGTGCCCCAGGCAGGCTTTTAGAGCAGAGGCTCTGAGAGCCCCGGGTGGGCCCGAGTCCCTCCTGGATCCCACCGAGAGGAGCGCTGGGGTCCCCTGCTCACCTCCCACAGGCTGGGAGGCCGAGAACGGCGGAGCGGTCCCAGGGATGTTTTCTCTGAGATTCCTTTTCCAAAGGAACATTCCCCCGGCACAGCGGGACAGTGAGGGCCAGGGGAGCTGGGGAGCCCGGCCCTGACCCCTGGGGACCGCTCTGGGGCTCCGCAGGTCTGGCACACAGCGCTGGCTCCACAAGCCAATTATCGCCCCTCATCTGGGCTCATCCTCCTGAGGTTTCCATAGAAAGCTGAAGGCTGGCGTGGGTTCCAGGCTATGACTCCCACCTCGATGCCGGGGCGCATTAGGTCAGGGAGCAGGGGCCTCGTGGAAGGACCTGGGAGTTCTCTGCTGGCATCCCCAGCAGAAAGGCAGGGGCCGTGGCCCCTTGGGAGGTAGGCCAGAGGAAAACCCAGCCCTCCCGCTCCCGCAGCTTCCACGTGAGAGCGCAGGGGGGCTCTCTCAGCAGCTCCATCAAGAGGCCAGTCTGGAGCTGCTCTGTGGGGAGCCATGGGTCCCTGTCCCATGGCCAGACCGGAGGTCAGCTCTGAGCTTGAGTCGGGCTCCTGGGCACCTTCCGAGGTCAGGGATGTAAAGCTGATGCAGGCCCCCCACTGCCCCATGGATGCCTTGGCAGCCT
Source organism: Okapia johnstoni (assembly GCA_024291935.2). NCBI lineage: Eukaryota > Metazoa > Chordata > Mammalia > Artiodactyla > Giraffidae > Okapia > Okapia johnstoni. Next base: position 1,589,987 of record CM044320.1, on the reverse strand, counting down.
CTTGTGGTTGTGGGGAGTTCGGGCCTGGGGGCCCTGTCAGCAGCCTGCTCCTTGCAGACCCAGGCGGCAGGGATCTTGCACAGGGTGGCCCCTCAAGGGTGTTGGAGCCGGGCTGCAGCGAGCATCCCCAGGTCTCCGGTTGGAGCCGCAGCCATGCGCTTGTCTGAGCATCAGCCGTGCTTGCTTGTCTGTGTTTAGCATGGAGGCGGGGACCTGTCACCACACCCGTGAGGTGTGCCCGGCTCTGCCAGCCCCTTCCCTGAACCTGCCTCTCCACTCCAGCAGCGAAAGGGGCTCTGAGCTGGGGGTCGGCCTCCCCAAGAGTCCAGGAGGCCGGTGACATTTCCACGGTCCCCATCTGTGTGCTGTGCCCTTTTTGGGATGGAGCCTTGGGGACAGGTGGACTCTGGCACCCCTGGGGTCACCATCCCCAGATCCATGGGGCCTGGGGGTCCCTGTGTGGGCGCCCAGGGGCCTGGGCCAGCCCTGGTGCGGGTGACACTGTGTTAGGGGTTTTGAATGAACACCCAGAGGAGGGGCTCCTCGGGCAGGGCTCCAGAGGCCCTGGGCGCCTAGGCGGGCGTCGGGGCTGGGGGTGCTGCTGCAGGGTCAGGCCTGCCCTCCAGGCCACGTGGCGCTGGGCAGCGCCTGTCTGTGTCATCACGGTGAATCAGGGCACCCCTCTCATCAAGCCCCCAGCCCCTCCTGGCGCCCTGCTGCGGGGGGTTCTGAGGCCGGCCCCTCGCCGCAGACATAACCCCAGTCCTTGATTTACTCCAAGACCTCTGCTGACATAACCCCAGTCCTTGATTTACTCCAAGACCTCTGCTGAGAAGGTGCAGACGCTCGTTCCTTTCCATCCCCCAGGCCTCTGGGCTCAGAACCATCATCTCGGTTTTACAGCCATGAAAAGTGCAACTGGGAGAGACAGAGATGCCAACGGCCAGGGGTCAGCGGGCCGTGGACCTGAGGCTTGAATCTGCCGGGTCTGCGGGATTCAGACGCGGCCCTAGCTTGGCGGAAGCCCCACGTGTCTCCTGGGGGCTCCTGGTGCTCGAGCCCGTGGAGCCCACGGAGCCCGCGGAGGCCGCGGCTCAGGCAGAAGGACTCAGCACGCATGGGGCAGGTCGGGGGGGCGTGCACGCGCAGGGACCCTCGACTTCCTGGGGGCGGCCCTTCTCTCAGGCGCCGCCGAGGGGCAGGTGTGTGCCATGACACTGACCTCCCACCACGTGCTGGCCCTGAGTGTCACAGCCCCACCCAGGAGGTGGGCTCCGGGTCCTTGCACTGGCAGGTCGCACTGAGCTGCTGGGCGGTGACCCTAGAGGACCAGTGGGCTCCATCATCTCCCCAAGAGTCTGCAGAGGTGACCCCAGCCTGCAGAGACCTGTCTTCCAAGCTTGCTTAAACGCTTACCTGAGCTCTTGACCCAAAGTGAAAAGTGAAAGTCGCTCAGTCACGTCCGACTCTTTGCGACCACAGACTATACAGTCCATGGAATTCTCCAGGCCAGAATACTGGAGTGGGTAGCCTTTCCCTTCTCCAGGGATTGAACCCAGGTCTCCCGCATTGCAGGCGGATTCTTTACCAGCTGAGCCACCAGGGAAGCCCAAGAATACTGGGGTGGGTAGCCTTTCCCTTCTCCAGCGGATCTTCCTGACCCAGGAATAGAACCGGGGTCTCCTGCATTGCAGGCGGATTCTTTAATGACTGAGTTATAAGGGAAGCCCCGAGCTCTTGACCCAAACACCTTATAATTGGAGCACATAATCCTCTTCTAGGATCAAATTGAAGGGCTCATACAGCTGGCAAATTAGTGCCATGGAGTTTCACATTTTACCATAAATTGGTTTTCAGTGGCAGGGGCTGGGGGGCGGGGCTCTAGGAGACCTCGGGATTGCTTGGCCACAAGACGGCTGATTCCACCCCAGCGGCCAGGTCCTCAGCCCAGCGCCCTGCAGCCGGGCTGTGTCCACAAGTGGCCACCCCCCACCCCCACCTGGTCACACGCCCTAACTCCTTCTCTATGTGGCCATGGCTGCTCCTTTCTCCGTGTCCCCAGCAAACCGTGAACGAGCCAAGGGCAGGCACGAGCCTTGTGGGGCCTCACCATCCCTATCCCCCGTTCAGGTCTTACGTAGATGCATGTGATCAATTGATTAATTGATTAGCAGAACCCAGGCCCTGGGTGCATGCTGATGCCTGCATTTCCTGGATCACCGCTTTGCAAAGTGCAGGTCATCACCCCATTAGTGGGTCGTGAAATTAATTTAGTGGCTCACGATCAGCATTAAAAGAAGGCGGAAGAAATAGAATAAAAATGTTCGTGTGCATCCCATGTCTTGAGGGTGACAGCTGCTTGGTGACGCGCACACAGGGCCCCTGGGTGAGACCACGCGGGTACCGGGGCCAGTTGCCATGAAGACCTGGGGACCCGGCGTCCTGGGGGTACTCGGGGTGGAGGGAACCTGGCTCCTGGGGCTCCTGTGATCCCTGTTTCAGGGGCTCCCTTAGCAATATGTCTCTGCTCTGTAATGTTGGTCCGCACGGGGCAAGGTGAACATCGCGGGCCCTCCCCAAGGTCACAAGCAGCATCCTCTCCTTGGCAACCCAACAGCCCGACAGCAGCTGACTGGGCAGGCGGAAGGTGCGGGCAGAGGCTGGGGCCGGTGGGCGTGAGCGCCCCGCGCACTGGTGTCTTCCGTGCGGATATGAGTGGCTGAGGCAGCGCCTGGGTGTTGGTGGCGCTCAGGGCAATGTGACCCGTGCTCCGTCCACCACGTGCGGTGTCTCCGTATTGAAATGCCTTGGTAGCTACTCTAAAAACGCCTCCTAGACCAGGACAGGCCAGCTGGTTGAATTCGTCTCTCAAATCAGCGATTAAGCTCCGCGTTTTAATTCTGTGCTGCGTGAACACCATGCTCTGGGGGGTGAGGGGCATTCTTGGCGGGGGCTCTGAACAGTCTTCTCAGGACCTTGGATTTCATGGAAACACGTGACACCAAAAGCACTTTCCCAGGAGCCACCCTGGATGTCTGAATTCTGCCTGAGCGCAGGTGTCCCTGACCCCGGAGTTCACGGTGGTGAGCTGTGGCCAGGTGCCCAGGGGGTCCCCTAGATGCCAGAAGAGGTGCCCATGTGGCCTATGGGTCTCACCCTGCATCCCTCATCTTGTCGTGAACTGGCCGTCCCCGGGCCGGGCAGCCAGGCTCTCCGCCAGAGCACCCTGCACGCTGACCCCCAAGCATCCCGGCCCGGACCAATCCTGCTGTCCTTCATCCATGCTGAGCATCCAGCCTCCATGGCCCTGCTCCAGAATTGAAGAGGTGGCCCAGTACGGGGCGGGGTGGGTGCGGGGGGCCCCTTCTGGTTGTCTGTCCTCTCCATCCCAATCACAGCCAGCCTTGTTCAGGCCACCCCCTTGAGCTTAGCACCCCCTCAACTCAGGACCTCGTGTCTCTTCTACTTCTGACGCTCAGAGTGTTTGCAGGGGGCCAGTGGGGAGTGCTCGGAAAGAACAGCGTCAACCTGGAAGCCTCTGCATCCTTGGATTCAAACTGTACCAGCCGAGGGCCTCGTGTGTGTCTGGTGTGGCCCCCGCTGAGGCTCCTGAGAAGGACTGGCCGGGGCCTCTGTCCAGGGCAGCAGTGGCTCAGGCCTCCCGTCCACCAGGGTCTGTGTGCCGCCGCCCATCAGGGCTGAACCCCCGAGGAGCCACTCGCCGGGCCTGCCCACGGACCCCCTGCCTAGGAGTCAGCACGCAGGGCCCCCTGCCTGTGGAGTGGGGGCACCCAGCCTGGGGGATGGAACCCCGCGGGAGCCTGGACCCCCAGAGGCTCACACCCAGAGGACTCACAGCTGCGCGACTCTGGGCCCTGGGAGGCCGACACCGAGTGAGGAGGAACGTCCCGAGATGTGAGACCCGCCCTCTCCCAGGGGTAGGGGCAGGGCGTGGGGGCCTCTTTCCAGCAAACCCGGGGTCCCAGCTTCCCACAGCTGCTGTGGCCAGTGACCACGCTGGGTGACCTACGGCCGCAGATACCTTCCCTCACAGCGTGGAGGCCACAGGTTCAAGGTCAAGGGTCCTTCCAACCTTGAGGTTTGCCTGCGGCCCTGGGGGCTCCTGGGCTGAGGCCTCATCCCCGACAAAGGCTCCGGCTCCTCCCTGGGCGTCTGAGCTTCCCTCTTTCCTCCCATAGAGACGCCAGCATCACATGTGGGGCCCACCCTACTGAGGGGTGATTTCATCCCAAAGTCCTTAACTCGTTCCATCTTAAAGACCCAGTTCCAAAGAAGGTCATATTCTGATGTTCCGGGTGGATGAGAATTTGGTGGGGGGCTCTATGCCACCCACCAGCCTGCCAAGCCCAGTGCAGAAGCTTGGGTGCTGTGAGCTGGGGCCCAAGGCCCCCTGTGATGCCCACATCCACCTGTCTGGGTTCAAGTGGCAGGATCCTCACCGGTGGGAGGAGAGAGAGAGGACAGACACGCAGAGGCTGAGGGCAGGGGCGAGGGGCTCAGAGGAGACGAGCCCAGGCCACGGAGAGGAGACGGCTCAGACACAAGGCACCCGGTGAGCCTGCCAGACTTGCGGCTGAGGGCGCTCTCACCCCTGACCACGCCCGCGGCGGCTGCTGGAGCTTCCTGGAAGGACGACGTATTTCAGGAGCTGTGAGAGGCGGGGTCACATACCTGCACACACACACGTGATGTGTGTCCGTCTTTGCAGACAGCACCTACCTGTATGAGCGTGTGTGTCTGTGTAACAGAATTTGTTAAAACTCTGGCGAATGTGTGGGACATAAAATTGAAGAGGTCTCAGAAAGCCAGGAGAAGAACTTAAAAAAAAAAAAAAAGAAGTAGGAAGTACGAAAGAAAAAAAATACATTAGATCGATTCAGGGGGTCTAGAGACTATAAGATCCAAAAATAGAGACAAATGAAGAAGGAATTATCAAAGAAGTGTTTTCTAAAGAAATTCCCAGGACTCAAAGCCTGGGTTCCCTGTGTGCAGGGATTCACCCCGGGCCGGAAATCAGTGAAGAAAGCCCCGTCCCGAGGCGTGTCAGCGTGAAATCTCGGGCCCGTGGAGATGAAAACAGCATCCTGAAAACTCAGAGGGAAAAAATAGGTCACTTACAAAGATGCAGACATCAGAGTGGATCTGGCTTCTCAGCTGAAGCGCTCGGAGCTGGAAAACAGTGGCCCAGCCCTTCCAAAGCAGGGACCCAGTGCATTTACACGCAAGCCCCAAGGTCACGGGTGGGGGCGGGGGCTGCCAGCCTGGAGTCCGTAACTGGGACGGTCCTCCTGGGCTCAGGAGCCATGGGCCCGCTCCCCACTCTGGGAGCCCCATCCTCCAGGGGCTGTGGATGAAGTGGTCCACAGGAATGAGGGTGGAGGATGAAGGGAACTGGGACACCATTCACCCCCAGCACAGCCCACGGCGGCCAGACAGGCCCCAAGAGGGCTCCTCCAGGGAGGACAGTGTGGGCCACCCTGAAGATGCTTCCAGAAAGTTGTGGGTTGACCCCTCATGCACAGGAGTCAAGCAGTGGAACACCTTGAATATTCCCCAGGAAAACCAGAAGGGAAACCATCCCAGGATGCTACACAGAGACTTCTGTGGTGCCCAGGAGGAGACCCAGCGGCACACGGCAGGTGCAAGAGGTGGGGAGGAGAGGGGAGTGTCAGGGAGGACCCCGTCCTGACCCCTCCTGGCTGCACACAGCAGGCCTGGCCGCACCAGGTCAGAAGGACCAAGACTCACTGAGGACAAAGGGGACGGCGTGGCAGGTACTCAGCATCCCTGTGGGGGCAGCGTGGAGGCCCCCAAGCAGGGAAGGTGGCGGCCGGGGTCCTGGAGGGGAGCCCAGAGATCCTGGCAGGTGCATCCAGCACTGGGTGGCCGACCCCGCGTTGGGTGAAGGATGTGGTTTAGGGTCTGGGGACCCTGAAGTGCGCCCTTTGCCCCATCCCCGGCCTCCCCGGGGAGCCTCCCCTGGGAGCCGTGCCTTTTCATTCTGCCCAGAGCGCTGCTTGACCAGGCTCTGGGTTCCCATCTGGTCCACAGGGTGCCCCTCACCCTCCCAGGCTCCCCCCAGGCCCCTGGGCACCCAGGAACTCCCGCTGCCTTTCTGATGCACTGCAGTGTCTGGGGGCAATCTGCCCCCGCTTTGCTGTCTCTTGTGTGAGTCCTTCCCTCCTTCCCTGGGAAGGGGGCTCCTTCCACGGTCAAGGTGGCAGGGCCTTGTCCCCCTGGGCCCAGCCTTTGGGGGGTGTGTATGCGGCACGTCACTCCCCCGGCCAGCACCCTGCAGGCCTCGCTCCCGTCACAGCGGAAGGCCTTCTCCCCACCGTCGGCCCAGGTCAGCCCACCCCGGGCCCCGGGAGCAGTGGACTCCATCCCCTTCGTGGAGGAACTCACACGTCGCCTGTCTCACAACCCGGGGCTTCCGGGCCCCAGCCTCCCTGCCAGGCATGGGTTTCCACGGACAGGACTGTCCCAGCACAGCCAGGGCTCCTCAGACATTGGGTGACATTAGGTTCCTCTCTGCTCCCAAGCGGTCCAGCCCAGCAGTTAGAAGCATTTGTCACTGAGCCTTCCCACTTTATTACTGTTCAGTCGCTCAGTCGCTTCTGACTCTCTGCGACCCCCACAGACTGCAGCACGCCAGGCCTCCCTGTCCATCACCATCTCCCAGAGTTGGCTCAAACTCATGTCCATCGAGTCAATGATGCCATCCAACTCTCTCATCCTCTATCACCACCTTCCCACTGCTCTTCCAAGAATCAGTGAAGCGAAACTGATTCTGAGCCTGGAGCAGGGTGCTGAGCAGAGGCTGCGGTGAGCCTCCTCTGGGCAGTCTTTCCTGTTTCCTTGGGGAAGAGGTGGGCTGTTCTGAATTCCCATCGGTCCACCAGGCGGGTGTCCTGGGACCCTGCGGAGGCCCCACCTGCCCTGTGCGCCAAGGGCTCTTCCTGGACTCCCCAGCCCTGGGGGCTTCTCGTCTGCCGCCCCCCACCCCAGTGCAGCCCCGGCAGGCAGGTTACTCAGTGGGAGGGCTCACCAGCCCCCAGGGTGTCTGACTGGCAGGCAGGACTTCCTCCTGAGGGCTCTGCCGCACCTGGGCCTGCTCTCTGCGTCTTCTGTTTCAGAGAAACACGCTCTGGGCATCCTCTGACCTGGTCCTGGGTCCATAGGCCTCGCTCCATCCTGGGAGGTGCTGGAGCAGAGAGACAGGGGTGGAGGGGGAGGTTGGGGTCCGTGCAGACCCAGCTGCCCAACAGGAGGGTCTGGCTGCAGCCCTCCTCGCTGTGCACAGACACCCTCCCAAGGGTGAGAGGCCTCTGTGCGGGTCTGGGGTTGACCTATCAAAAGGCAAGCAGGTGGTGCGTCCCCCGCAGAAGGAACTTGGTGCCTGCCCCTCACCGATTCTTCCTTCTGCCAAACAATGAAAAATACCCCATCGTGACTCCGATCCCTGTCTGCAATCCATTTTGTGTTCATTCGAATCACTGCTATTCATCACAGCGATAATAGCTGGACATTTTAATAGATTCGTGTGTAAACACAAACGTAGATGGCGGCCCGGCACCATCGCATCGCGAGCAGACATTCTTCATGTCCTCTGCGGAAATGCGCCCCGAACCGAAAAGCGCGTCTGACCAAACCCACAGTGTTTCCTGGGCACTCCTGGCCCGTTCTGAAATCGGGGGTGTTTCCTGCGGGTGGCCCTTCACAGTAATTACGCTGCGAGCCTCAATGGTCTTCAGAACAGCTGTTCTTCGATTTTCAGTACTTCAGTGGTTAGAGTTGAAACGGGAGAAAGCATGTCCAGTGGAAAGAGCCAGTGGGTGCTGGACGGGCCACCGCGTGGGGCTGGGTGCTCCTGACTCCACGGAGCTGACAGGCGGCCTGCGAGAGAGCAGTGGGCCGGGGTCAGGGTCAGCTGAGCTCTGCCCGCTCAGCCGGCCCTGGGGGTGGCCCTCCCCTCGCACCGCACGGGCCGCTGGGTCACATGATCAGTTCGCAGTATCGCCAGCTCCTCCTCCCCTCCCACCCCCACCCTCCCTCCCTGTGGGCTCCATGTTGGGTGCTGGGGTGCAGCACTCGTGGCCCCCAGATCTCAGGACATCAGCAGGCGCCCTTCAAGAATCCCTGGAGGGGCCTCTTCAGGGGCTGCAGGGATGGCTGGTGCCTAGAATGTGAGGTCAAGTGGTTGCTGACCAAACGGATGAGAATACTGTCTGTAGAACCTGGGGTGGGGGTGGGGGGCAGCGGGCACTGCCCAGTTATCCGAGTCCCACCACTCAGACGGATGTGGAGGCGGGGATCTGAGAATGCCAAAGAGTCATGGATCTCAGTGATCCTTAGGGAAGCCTGGGGGCATGTGTCCCCATAGAGGAACCTGCAGAGAGCCCTCTCGATGATCAGGACAGTGGTTCTAAAGCAAGCAGGCATTGCTTCCAGCACACTGCCCGTTTCAGCCAGCCTGCATGCTGGCCACGGCTGGCCAGGGCCTTCCACCTCCCCCTGGCCCTCTTCCCTGGTCAGGCGTGCCCCTGAGGTCCTACAAGCACGCAAGTTCTCATCTTGTCCACGTGAACTTTCGATAAGGATGGATAAAGTTCAGAGTCATCCCCAGTTCCCAGCAGAGCTGCTTGAGTTAATACTGTTTGTTGATTCCACGTTTCATGAACTAATTGGGCAGAGATACTGGCAAAGTCATCGAAAACGCGGTTTTTCCCTGCTGGTTTACGATGTCCTTGTAATCTTAGACATGACATTTCATTGCCTAATGATTTATTTTTTCATAAAAGACAAAGGTAAGTCTGATTCTTCTTAACTGTTCTGTGAAAAGTCAGATCATATATTCAAGACGGAAGTTAAGTCAGCATGAGCACAGCAGAAGTCGTCCGGGTGGTGACCTTCCTCCTAACCCAGCACGGCTCTGGTTCCAAAGCAGAATGCCAGGCCCCTGGCATCCGCTCTGCCCGCCCTGGCCTGACCCTCACGCTCGGGGTCTGGTCGCCCCAAACCTGCCCCTGTGGTCGCGTCTTCCTGCTCCGCCCTCTCGCTGGGGCCGGGTGTGACCCCCGCCCCCCGCCCAGCCCCGCCTCCCACGTGGCAGCTCTGATGGCTTCTGGGTGCCACAGTGGGCATGAAATACGGCATTTGGCACAGACGTTTGTTAAAGATCAGTCTTGAAAAATGAAATAGGAGGATTTGTGTCTCAATCTAAATCACTTTAAATGTCAGCTCCCCATTGAACAGATCCACAGGGTGACGTAGATGCCGGGCTGGTACCAAGGCTGCCATTGTCACCCTGTGGTCCTGTGCCCGGGTTGTCTCCCCCCCGTCACCCCCTGAGCCAGAGCGTGATCTCAGGCTCACCTGGCCCCGTGTGGGGTCACACCTCCCGAGCCCCCCTGTTCTGTCCAGTCCTGTTCTGGGGCCGTGCCCAGAGAGGTCCGTCCCCTCACCCACCGCCTTAGGCATGACAGGTGTGAGGCACAGGCATCCTTGCAGGAGCCACTTTGACCTCCGTGAGCCTCAGCTTCCTCACCTGTGGGAGGGGAGTGCGCCCCCATCCGACTCTCAGGTCCTGGGGTGGGAAAGGGAGACAGTGGAGGAGAAGGCCACCCCCGGGTGTGGAGCCTGGGGTCTCTTCCTCACGCTTGGACCTCACCTTGGACCTAGAGACCCTGACGTGTTCACAAAACAAGCGGGCAGAGGTGGAGCCTGCCCACCAGGGGTGGGATGGGGGGAAGCTTCACTCTGGGAGTACACGGCTGCAGCAGCAGCAGTGCTGGAAGATACCCAGGGGCAGAGGGGCGTGGTTAGGCAAAAGAGCCTCTCGCCGGGGGCAGGAGAAGCCTGCCCAACACACCAAGGCTGTGATGTCCCCCCAGTCCTCATTCTCAAAACTCTGCAGTTTAGACAGAAAACCTGACCTCCCAGGTGGGAACAGGCCCCTGGGAGCTGCCTTTCGGGTCCAATGAAGATTCGGGGTCTCTGCACATCGCCCCAACCTTCTGGGCCAACCTGGGGAAGGCAGGGCCTCCCACAGCCCCAAGAGCTGAGAGAATCAGACTTGCTCATCCCAAGCCCGCTGACACATTCCCAGGTGGGATCAGCCTCTGCCTGTTTAAAAAGGAATTTTGAAAGCATCACATCTCAAATATAAACAGAAGGCTCTAAAAGAACGCCAGCTCTCTGTGGAAGGCAATGCTTTCTGGAGACTTAAAGGCAGATTAGCTCTGGAAATAGGCTCTGCAGTAAATGTGAGACTTCTGGGAACCATCTGCTTGTTGGCATCAAACAGATAAGAGGCTGTGACCTCCGTGACCCAGGAGCAAAGAGCCTGGAGGAAATGGCAGCCTGCGATGAAATGCAGGCAAGCACCCAAAAGTTTGCAGGACTAAGTGGCAGCTGAACACAGAGGGACCCAAGACATCAGAGTGGACTGAGATGTGTACAGAAGCTGCAGATGACAGAGGTGTCACTGCAGAAGGTCAACACAGGGGCGTGGACCAGTCTTAAACCAAGAGACACTTCATAGGAGATGCAGGAAATTAAGCCAAAGAGAAAGAACATGTGAGGGCAGAGGACGGAAATCCAACCTGTGGAAGCGGACGCCCCTGGGGGAAGCCGCATGGTGAGAAGCCCGGGTGAAGGTGAGAAGCGAGGCGTGTCAACAAGCTTTCCTGAGCAGGGGAGCCTCCAGTTAAGGCAGAACGAAAGCGCCCAGAACTCAGCCATCCACGGCAGTATCTGGACTTGGCAGAAGGAAGGGAAACTCTAATCTTCCCGGTTATAGTGGAGAAAAAAACAAAAGCATTAGGAAAAGTCCACGGACCTCCCTCCAAAGGCGCAGACAAGTCGCCTCTGAACCTACAAGACCCAGAACCAGAGAGAAAAGGAGGACCACCTCCAGGGTTTTGTCAAAAAGTAGTTTTATCTGTGCTGTTGTTGTTTAGTCTCCAAGTCACGTCCGACTCTCTGCGACCCCGTGGACTGCAGCTCGCCAGGCCTCCCTGTCCTTCACTGGCTCCCAGAGCTTGCTCAGACTCATGTCCATTGAGTCCGTGATGCCATCCAGCCATCTCCTCCTCTGTCACCCCCTTTACTTGTGAGTTCAGTTCTATCTCTGATTGTGGTTTTGAACAAAGGAAGTAAACACGACAGTTTTAAATTTTCAAGAATTTAGAAAGTGTACACTCACATACCTTTCCTGAAAGAGTCAATAAAAGTTGCCCTGGAGAGAAGCCATCAAAGAAATATGAATGAGTGGCTGATGACTGTAAAGGTCGTAGGTCATAGGTCAGAAGGTCAATGATGACTAGATGCCAATTACCTACATAGAGCTTAGATATAAGTTATTTCTATGATGGTAGTTACATGATTGAACACAAAATTGACAACACTATTACTTAATGTACTCCATATATTGTGAAGAATATTTTTGTGTAATAATAAACTGATTTGTAACTTCTGATTAATTTGACAACAGCTGCAGCGGGGCAGCTACAAAGGAAAGTCACTGAGTGTCTCCTTGTGGAAAGAAGGAACTCCCATCACTAAGGAAATGGCTTAATCATTAAAAGTGCACTTGATCAACATAAAGGCCACCACTAATAGAAACCTAATGATTTCTTCTAAACCCACGTGAAAGGAGAAGCAAGTAAGACCGTGTGTAAGGAAAAGAAGCATGAAAGCAGAAAGAGACACTGTGGGACATGCTGCTCGTGACAGAAATGCAGCGTCAGTGTGACAATAAATGTGAACGGGTTAGTCTCTCCTGCTAAAGGCAGAGACTATCTAATCAGGTTCCTTTAAAGAGTCAAATGTGTGCTGCCTTCTAAGGGCATGCCTACAAACAGAAGTTTAAAAGCAAATAATAAAGATGCTTGGCAAACGAAATGGAAAAGAACTCAGTAGGTGAAAGTGTGTTACTCACTCAGTCGTGTCTGACTCTTGTGACTTCATGAACTGTGGCCCGCCAGGCTCCTCTGTTCATGGAATTCTCCAGGCAAGAATACTGGAGTGGGTGGCCATTCTCTTCTCCAGGAATTTTCCCCATCCAGGGACTGAACCTTGGTTTCCTGCATTGCCGGCAGATTCTTTACTGTCTGAGCCATCTTGGAAGTCCAGGTAAAATGATTAAAGTGGAACAATATGGTGCCATATATTGATACATATGTGCATATGATTATTGACACAAAATGATTCACTACAGTTCAAACTAGTGGAAGTGCCACAGAAACCTTTGCATACTGATTAAAGTAAGTTTATAGGAAGCAAAATCATGAGAAATGCTGGGCTGGATGAAGCACAAGCTGGAATCAAGATTGCCAGGAGAAATATCATTAACCTCAGATATGCAGATGACACCACACTTGTGGCAGATAAAGTGAAAAAGAACTAAAGAGCCTGTTGATGAAAGTGAAAGAGGAGAGTGAAAAAGTTGGCTTAAAGCTCAACATTCAGAAAACAAAGATCATGGCATCTGGTCCCCTCACTTCATGGCAAATAGATGGGAGAACAGTGGAAACAGTGGCAGACTTTATTTTTTGGGGGGCTCCAAAAGCACTGCTGATGGTGACTGCAGCCATGAAATTAAATGATGCTTAGTCCTTGGAAGAAAAGTTATGACCAACCTAGACAGCATATTAAAAAGCACAGACATTAAAAAGTTCCATCTTAGTCAAGCTATGGTTTTTCCAGTAGTCATGTATGGATGTGAGAGTTGGACTATAAAGAAAGCTGAGCACCGAAGAATTGGTGCTTTTGAACTGTGGTGTTGGAGAAGACTCTTGAGAGTCCCTTGGACTGCAAGGAGATCCAACCAGTCCATCCTAAGGGAGATCAGTCCTGGGTGTTCACTGGAAGGACTGATGTTGAAGCTGAAACTCCAAAACTTTGGCCACCTGATGCGAAGAGCTGACACATAAGAAAAGACCCTGATGCTGGGAAAGGTTGAGGGCAGGAGGAGAAGGGGACAACAGAGGATGAGATGGTTGGATGGCATCACCAACTCAATGGACATGAGTTTGAGCAAGCTCCAGAGTTGGTGATGGACAGGGAGGCCTGGCGTGCTGCAGTCCATGGATCACAAAGATTCGGACACGACTGAGAGACTGAACTGAACTGAAAAGGAGGAATGTGCCAGCCTTCTTTTCCAATCATGATACCATATATTTGAAACCGTACCCCCCAAAATAATCATAACCCGAGCAACCAGGGCCTTGCTATAATTTGTTGGTCAAGGATGAAATAAAACACGAAGCCCCGCCCATGATTCGTGTATGTGTGAGGTCAGTCTTCCCAGCTCCATTCCTGGGCAGAGCAGTCCTGACCTGCTTAACTCAGAGCACGTGACCTTGCTCTCTGCGTTTCCATTTCTGCATCTATGAAAATGGGCAAAATGCCATTCCCTGATTCCTAGGGCTGCTCTGAAAGGGTGAAAACGTTAGTCGCTCAGTTGTGTCCAATTCTTTTACAACTCCTGATGCGACTGTAGCCCACCAGGCTCCTCTGTCCATGGAATTCTCCAGGCAAGAACACTGGAGCGGGTGGTCATGCCCTCCTGCAAGGAATCTTCCTGACCTGGGATCACACCAGGGGCTGCTGCGTTGTCAGGCAGATCCTCTCCCGCCTGAGCCACCAGGGAAGCCCCACCAGGGCTGCTGTAAGGGCTGGGACAGAACATGGACAGCATTGTGTGGGGCCGGTGCTTACTGGACGACGCAGTGCACACATCTGAGCTGCTGTTTAATCTCATTTAGAATGTGATGAGGAGAGCGCGGCGCACCTGTGGGCACAGGGAAAGGTGGACTCGTCGGTACGCTGTGGCTTAGATAACTTCATTCTTAACTCAGAACAAAAATGAAGAACCCAAGCTATAGAAAAAGCTACCTTCAAAATGAGAGGCGAAAACCTGTAAAGATGAAAAAGAAATATTAATGATTTTTTTTTTAAAGACAGGGAATTGATCATTGCATCTCTGGCAAAACTATAAAAATGCATTTTTACTTCTGTCATGTGTAGGTTTTTTTAAAGTAAGAGCATAAACCTGAAAGGAAGAAAGAAAAATCAGCCTGTAAGGGGCCTCAAATAGCTAGGCCACTGATCACCACACATGGAAATCTGATTAAATATATCATATTCTAGGGGGCAGGGGGAATTAACAAACGTAACCAAAGGAGTAGGAAATGTTAATGTTTTCCAGTAAAAGTCCCGGATGTTTTAACTGGCGTGCTCTTGAAAGCATTCTGCACACAGGTGTCTCTTCCCCCAAACTGGGAAATGCAGTAAATTACCCAGTTCATTTTCGGAGCTGGTGAAACCCTGATGCCGGAAAGGTCCCCAAAGTTAGAGTGCGCAGAGAGTCCTTTTATTCAGTAGAGAGTTTTCAGTCTATGATGTGGGCTGGGTGCCGTGCCAAGCACTGAGCTCCTTTAGCAAATGCCCGAGGCCCTCTGGGACTTAGCATTGTTTTGGGGTGCACATACTTCTCGGGGGAATCCCTGAGCCTGGTGTCAGTGGTGACTGGGTGGTTTTATGCTGGCACTGACATAAACAGCAGGCTGATTTCTGCAGGCCTTCAAAAGGACCCGGGACAGTCCACCACAGAGCAGATTTATATGAGATGCAAATGCACTTTAATATTTCAGAATCAGGTAGGACAAGATCTGTCAGGAGATCAAATATAACACGTGTTCCAATTCAGAAGATGCAGAAAAAGACAGGCGTCAAACCCTATATTTATTCCTCAGAAAAAATATCACAGGAGCGATGTTTGCAGCCCTCCAGGCTCACCTGGAGAAGGTGGGCCCTCCCAGAACACAGAGTCCCCCTGGAGCCAGGGCTGACGTTGCACTACAGGTGGACCCCACCCTTTCCTTACTGGGCCGAGGGCCAGCGGCTCTCATGAGGCTGGCCTACAGTCCCCCAGGACTGGTTACTTTATGGAAGTTCTGGCAAAGGCACTCACAAAGCTATTTGATATGAGAAAATGCAATCACTATTACCTATAGAAAGGAAATAGGTACTTCCTGAACTCTGGAGGATCACCTGAATGTCTTGAAAATGAATTAAAGAATTTGTTTAATTAGACCAATTAGGAACATACAAGTTCCTCTACTTGTGTTCAACTGTAAACTTCATAGACAGAACAAGCTCTGGTCTAGATCAGAGGTCAGCTGACTACCACCTGCTGGTCAAATCCGGCCCCTACCTGTTTTTGTAAATAAAGTTTTATTGGCACACAGCCTGGCTTATTCACTTACGTATCATCTAGGGATGTGTTCACACTGCAATGGCAAAGCTGAGTCTTTGCAGAGAGACCTTACAACCTGCAAAGTGGAAAATATACACTAACCGGCCCCTGGTAGCATGAGTTTGCCGACCCCAGACTAGATTAATAAAGGCTCATCAGCCCTGAGGGCTGGGGCACAGAGTCAGCAGTCGCTTAAACCTGGGTCGTTTAGGAGGTGAAAACAGAAGGGGAAGTGTGTAGGCAGCTTTAAGGAAGAAACGTGCCCACTGGCTCGTGGAGGAGAGACTGGAAAAAAGCCTGTGTGTTCTTACCTCCAAGCAACTATGTGTAGAAAGCGTAATGGTCTCGTTACCGTTAATAAAGAAATAAAGTGAAGGAGAGGAGAGCTCCATTCATGGCGGGAGCAAACATAAAATAACTGGGAGTAACTCTAGTAAGAAAAAACTATAAAGATCATGACAAAGCCTCACCGTGGGAAACTTACCAAGACTTGCAGAGATGAATAGAAAGATGTCACACACGTTGATACGGTGAGGGATTGTCTAAATATTATGACGTGGTCTGTTCTTTCAAACTTGATGTTTAGATTTAATACAATTTCAATCAAATCTCTGATGAGATTTTTCTGGAACATTGCAGAATGCTTTCACGTCTCATGTCGGGTGGGACTTAGCCACGGTGGAACAAGGCTCTGGGACATGCCCCGGTGTCCACCTCCCGCCGGGGAGGGACACGGGGGTAAAAAAGCTTTGTGAGCGGATCAACGTTGGGCTGTGCGGCCGCAGCTTGGTTCCGCCACTCACCCACCTCGTGAGTCCATAGAGGACCGTGCTTCATGAAGTTCCCAGCATCCAGTTACCACCCACGAAGATGTTCACTCTTCTGATGCTCTTTCTGATCCGAGGACCAGACCATGTGGCGCTCATGAACCCAGATGTTGGTGCCCATGGACAGGGGTGCCAGGGGGAAGGGGTGGCCCACGACAGCAGACGCTAAGAGCACCCGCTTTATATTTGGGGGAGATTCAAGTGGGATCCTTACCTCACCCCTCATCCCAAATTAAGTTTCCCATGGATTACAGACTAAAATACGACAGCAGAAACCATGAGATGGCTAGAGACGAGTCCAGGTGGGCATTTGAGTTCAGGAGGAAGAAGGACGCTGCAACGGTCCAGCAGCCTGAACAGGACCAGTGACCAGCAGTAATGATGGCAGACGCCCCCAACGCTCTTCTGAGCATGTGCCCAGGGGCCCCTGTCCAGGCGGATGGTCACCACAGGTTGTCATCACCCCATTTTATAGCTGAGGCCTCTGTAGGGCACCCAGTGACCAGGAGGCCGACACTGGGCATCCTCAGGGACAGCCCTGATACCTCGAGCTTCTGAAAGTCCAGCTCCCCTCCACAAGAACCAAGGCCAATGGAAGGTGGGCGTGGGGGGCCTGCCCAGCAGGAGCTGGTTCCCAGCCCGGGACAGGGCAGCAGGCAGACGGGGAGGATCGCAGCTCAGGGCGGAAACTTCCTAAAGCGTGAAATGTGGGTGGAACGTGTGACGAGAGGTTCTCCATCAGGGGTCGGCCACCACAGCACAGACGGGCGCGGCTCCCCGAGGCTCCCGGGCTGGGTCCGATCTCCTTTAGCTTCATTTTGAAGCCTTGCAAAGGGCGCTGGGAGGCGTGTGAATTTTCCGGTCTTTCTGGAAAGTGCTGGGCAGTGTGTCCTCAAGAGAGTCAGAGATGCACGTGTCAGCGCCTTTGGACAATGGTCTGGCAGGTGCTCAGAAAGTTAGGTACATCTACCATGTGACCCCGAACCCCTCTCCTGGGGGCTCCCTCAGATGGGATGGGGGTGGGAGTCCCTGCTGATGAGTGTACTCTGGGGAATGTTGGCAAATGTTGAGAGTTGACCGTGGTGATGGCTGCCCGGCTCTGAATGGACCAAACTGTGCACTTGACCCCATCATAGGGCACCTGGGCTGGGCTGTGAGCTGTCCCTCAGTGAAGCTCCTTTTAACAGATGGACGTGGATGGATATTTGAGCCAGAAAGGGTTTGGCCAGATCCTCGTCCTGCTCCCCAGATTCCTCTGATTGACAGCCGCCTGGCGGGGCCGCCGCACCCTCTGCTGACACGTGTCCCCCGAGGACGTGGCCTGAGTCCAGCAGGTGACTCCCCACCCACTGAAAGAGGACGCAGGAGGAAGAGCCGGGACGGGCTTCCACCCTGAGCTCCCCAGGCACGCGGGGCCCCACACGCTGCGGACAGCCAGGCGCCAGGGAGACTACCTGACGCCCCTTGGAGGACCCACCGCCACGCCCTGTCATCTCCGGCATCGCTGTGACCTCGGGATGGCAGGGCGGCGGCGAGCGATGGTTGGCCAAACGTGTGGCCCTCTGATGCCAGCCCGGCTCTCACTGCTGGCGTTGGCGGAGCCAGCGGGGAGGAGGGCAGAAGGGACTTCAGAGTGTGCCTCTGCCTAGGGACAAAGCAGATGGGGACCAGAGCCCAGTGCTGTCACACCCCCTTCGGAAAAGCCTCCAGGTGAGCCGGCCCTTCCGGGGGCAGCTGAGCGGGTGGGGAGGTCGAGGGCCGCCCAGTGCAGAGCTGGAGGGGGCCAGGGGAGGGGCCCGCCTTCTCAGCCTGGGGGCCCCGTCCAGGGGGGCACACCTGCAGGAGCCGGGCGGCAGCTGAGCAGGATGTTGCCGGGGTCCCGCCTCCCTCCCCGGCGGAGCGGAGATCTCCACCGTCTCCCTCAGCCAGGACTTGGGGGCACTCACCGCCTGCTGGGGAGACGGGGCTGCAGGACTGCTGCGGGGAAAGGGGTCTGCGGCGGCCCCAGGGGTCCTTGGTGTGTTTTAAGCGCTGGCTCTCACATCTTTTCCATCTCATTGTTCCATTGGGACACCCACGTCAGCACTCAGCCCCTCCCGGCGTTTGCCACACACACACACACACACACACACACACACACACACACACACACACTCGCACGCGTGCTTGTCCCCTGAGGGCTGGTTCCACTGACCGTGGCAGCATCCTCACCCTGGTGAGCGGGTGCTGAATCAGCTCCTCTCCTCCAACACGCAGGGTCTGCTTTGCCGGGTCTCTCATCGGGCGCCACCGTGAAGGCCTGGCCCTTCAGAACCGGCTCTGCGAGGTCCCATGAGACCACCGCAGCCCGCAGCCTCCAGGACGGATTCCCAGGCAGGGGCCGGGCCTGCTGCGTGTCATCATGGGTGTCCCTGATGGTCTGGGGCAGTTTGTGTGACCTTTGGGGGCTGTGGGCTCCAAGGGATGAAGCCCTTCACTCTCTGCCTGCTAAGGGACCCTCAATATCAGGAGACGCCATGGCTGTCATCTTCCTGGTGTCCAGCAGCCCCTGAAGGAGGTAGAGAGGGCATGCAGGTGGGATGGGGACAGACAGCCTTGCGGGCAGCCACAGTGACCAGTAGCTGCGATCGGGTAGCCAGACTGGTCCCCAAGGGGCGCCCCGCCGCCTCATGCCAGGCGTCCCCAGGCTGCATGCTGCCCTGGCCTTTGTCTGCAGCCCCCCGTGTGTGGTGTCCATCTCCGCCCCGTCTGCCCAGGTGCCAGCCGCCAGTGTGGGTTTCCACCGGGACTTGGGTCTCCGGGTGGTCTCCTCCCTCATGCCCGGGCAGAGGGGGCCACGTCTGAGCATCTGAGCCCCTCTGGGAGTGAGCATGTCCCTCCCTCCTCGGGCGTCTGGGACCTCCCGGGTTCAGGGCTCAGTTAACAGCACTCCTCACGTGTGAGGTCAGTAAACAGTCCCAGAGCCGCAGTCACGTGGCTGGCTGGGTGTGGACGGGACGATGCTCAGCCTTTCCAAAAGCTTCTCCCCAGGCTTTTACTTTCTCCTGGTAACAGCCTTCATGGTCGCGCCCTCTCGCGCAGGCCACCGTCATCTCGTGGCCCCGTGGTTTCCGTGTCTGTGCTGTTCATCAAGAGCTTTTGTTCAGGGCGTTCAATCCAGAACCTTGAGCTTCCTGAACAGAAGGCGCATCCAGACCCGGAAGGCGGTGGGAACTTTCGGAGGAACCAAGAACACAACTCCATGGACTCATGGAACTGGGGAGTATCCCTGTGTTTTGTGAACAAAGCTTTATAGTCTCCAAACACAGAGAAAAACCAACTCTTCACCTCGGAACACGTGCTTCCCCGGCTGGTGGGAGTGACTCCCCTGGACGGGAACCCGAGCGGGTCCATCATGCCAGCCTCAGACCGACCTCCAGGTGCACAGATGTGGAGGGGACCCCAGGCCAGACCCCCCCCCCCCGACTCCGAGACAGAGACACAGCTGCCCGAGCTCCTGGAGGATGGAGCCCATGGTCCTGCCAAGCCTGACCCGCTTGTCCCTGAGCAGGTGGGAGGCGGGGGCCCTGGGGCTGAGACCTCAGCTCAGGTCTGCCTCCCCTCTCGTTTGTCACCCCCAGAGCTCAGGCATGTGGTCCCAGGTGTGGGGGCAGCCCGCCAGGAGATCCCAGGGGTCTCTGGGGGGTCTGGCCTACTGTCTCGAGGGGCCTGTCCCCAGGGAAGGACACTGGAGACCTGTCCCCAGTGGACCCGCTTTCCAGCAGAGCAGCCTTCCGCCGCCCACAGGGGCCAGCCCGGTGCTGGTTTTCCCACGCACCGTGAGGACCAGCGCAGGGCCCTGAGCGGGGACCGTGAGACAGGCCTCGGCAGTGAAATCCCTCGCCTGGAAGCGCAGCTCTGGGGCCAGAAGAGCCCTGTCGGCTCCGCCGCAGCCGGTCCCTGGGCTCCTGACTGCCTTCCCGGGCTGCCCCCGACTCCCCGGCCTCTTTCCCGGTCACTGGGCCTCGGGACAAGCTGGCAGTCCCCATCCGTGGGTGCTGCTGGGTGGGCCGGGCCTTTTGTCCCCAACGAGCACAGCCTTAGGACATTGGGCCACCCGTCCATTCCTGATGGTCAGGCCGAGGCCAGGGTCACTGAGCCCAAGGTCTGACCACAAAGGCCACAGACCTGTGAGCCCCCGCCTGGCCGGTCCAGCTGCAGCCCCGCTTCTCCGGTGGTTCTGGGCCAGCCTCCCTCCCCAGCCTGGGCCTGGCGGGAGAAGGAAGGGGACTCTCTGGGCTCGGGAGGAAGCTGGACGGGCCCTCGTGTCCCTCTGACCTGGCTTCTGTCTTCAGGCTGGGTCCATGGGGGGGGACTGGCCAGAGCAGACAGGGGCCTGGTGTCCCTCCCTCCCCACCCACCTGCCCGCCCAGGGGCAGGAAAGGCCAGAGACCAGGGGGTGTGGGGGAAAGTGGGGACCTCCTGAGGATGGGGGACCCCCTGGGACAAGCCCTAGGACAGTGTGTAGTGACTGAGTCGCTTTAAGCCGCGAGGGCGTCCCGAATGGACTCCCAGCCCTGCTTCCCTCCCAGAAAAGAAAACCTGGGTGTCTGCGACATGGCACGGATGACAGCCGCGGGTGGAGCGAGCTGGGCGGCAGGCCCACGGGGCGCGGGCCGGGGCCCCGCTCCTCCGGCTGTCACGAGGAGTGAAGATGAGTCCTCAAGCGAACCCCGCCTCGTTTTGGTGGAATTACGGGGCGTGGGAGCCTCTGCTGTCTGAGCTCGCAGACGTGAGAAGCAGTGCCCCAGGCGGGGGTCGGGGTGGCGCTGAGTCAGCCCGGGCCCCTGCCCGTCTGTCCCGCGTGAGCACGGACGTGGCCAGGGGTCGCCGATCCCCCAGACAGGCTGCCGGCCTGCCCTCGGACGACGCGAGCGTTCACGCCGAGCCCCAGCCCCGTCGTCGCTGTAACACAGCGAGTGTGAGCTGTTACAGAGCGCAGAGGAAATGCAGTAGTGTTATCAAAATATTTACCTTCGGGGGCGGAAACGTGGGTGGATTTTTGTTTTCTTTTTATGCTCCTGTGTTTTCCCCTTTATCCACGAATAAGAATTGGTACAACTTTCTATGTAGAAACAGTAGGTTTGGTGCGTCCTTCCTTGGTTGGCCCCTCGAGTTAGCCAGTGAGCGACCGTGCTGGACGGGCTCCACCGTGGACGTGACTGCACAGGTCAGGGAGGGGCGGCTGCCCCGGGCTGTGGGCGCAGAGCAGAGAGTCGGCCTGGATGCTGCCTGCGGGGTCCCAGGCAAGCGAGGGTCACCACCCCTCCTGGAATCCTGCGCCAAGCACGACACGCACAGGGGCCTCTGTCAAACTCAGGAAAGCTGGGGGAGGGGTGCCCCCTGCGGATTAGGGTCAGGGTCCCGGGACTGATAGGCAGCTGGTCAAATGGGGAGAAGCATGCAACCAGGACCCTGCGCTGGTCTGGACAGTGACCCCAGGACCCTGTGCTGGTCTGGACAGTGACCCCCCAGGACCCTGAAGTGGTTTGCACAGTGACCCCAAGACCCTGCAGTGGTCTGGACAGTGAGCCTCCCCAGGACCCTGCGCTGGTCTGGACAGTGACCCCAGGACCCTGTGCTGGTCTGGACAGTGACCCCCCCCAGGACCCTGTGCTGGTCTGGACAGTGATCCCCCCAGGACCCTGCAGTGGTCTGGACAGTGACCCCAGGACCCTGTGCTGGTCTGGACAGTGACCCCAGGACCCTTTGCTGGTCTGGACAGTGACCCCCCAGGACTCTGCGCTGGTCTGGACAGGGACCCCAGGATGTGTCCCACCCTGGCCCTGCTCCCCGCCCCCCTCCTGGGCTGGGCCTCAGTTGGTGGAGACAGAGGGTGGTCTGAGCCTCTCCCCTGCTGCCCGCCATCATGCCCATGCCCCTCTCCAGCAGCGTGTGGCGCTCCCCTTGGGGGCTCCTGTTGCTCTGGATGCGTGCCCACAGCCCTGGATCCCACACCAGTTCTGCTCCTACAGCCCCTGGGAGGCCCCGTCCTGCCGAGTGGGTGGGGCCGGCGCAGACGTGGACACTGGGCGGGAGGCTGCGGTGCTGCCCCAGGGAAACCCCCTGGCCTGTGTCCGCTGTCTCACCCGTGACACTCCCGCTGCAGGGCAGAGGCTGGGAACCCGTCACCCCCCACGGCCCTGACCTGGTGTGCTGCCCCGGGGAAACCCCCCAGCCTGTGTCCACTGTCTCACCCGCGACACTCCCACTGCAGAGCAGAGGCTGGGAACCCCTCTACCCTCACGGCCCTGACCTGGTGTGCTGCCCCGGGGAAACCCCCCGGCCTGTGTCCACTGTCTCACCCGCGACACTCCCGCTGCAGAGCAGAGGCTGGGAACCCGTCTCCCCCCACGGCCCTGACCTGGTGTGTTCTGTCGTGTCCCCGAGACACTGGGGTGCTGTGCGCCCACCAACCAGCATGCACACCCAGCTCTGCGTCCTGCCAGGGGCTCTGTGGGGGTGAAGCACCCTTGTTTCCAGCGCTCTGCTCTGTGCAATCATGCAGCACCTGCTGTGTACACGGTTAAAGAAACAGGTCGATGCTGCCCAGACCTGAGGGCCTGGCCAGCACAGGGCGGAGGACACACGGTTCACACCAGCAGCTGACAGTTCCAGCATGTTCCCTCCATCACGGCCAAGGACTGGGGGCAGGGTCCCACCCGGAGTACGGGGGTGTTCCCAGGGGCTTCTCCTTGTGACAAGCATAGCTTTCTCCTCCAGTTTGGGTCTGGAAACTAGTTTTTGTCCTCAAGAAGGTCTGTTGGCATCTTTTGAGCACGTTGTCCAAGTGAGGCCACCCTCGTGGGGTCCCTGGGCTCCTGCCCTTCCCAACGGGAAACCCTTGGTGTGTGTGGAAGCTGATGGCTCTCCTCTCTCTGCTTCTCAGGTCTCCTGACAAACACAGCCCCAGAGGGGCCCCAGGAGTGGCCCCGGCTCCCTCCACAGCTCAGGCCGGGGACACACAACGGGGCAGAGTCGCCGGGCACCCCAGGAGCCTGGCCTGGCCGCCCTCCCAGCGTGGACTCGGAGAAAGAGGAGGACGAGGAGGAGCCCGAGCGTGGAGGACAGCGCCGGGTCCCGGGAGGACTGAGTCTTGGACGCAGATGTGGCCTCTCCTCGAGCCCCAGACTGTCCGAATCGCTTTTATTTTCTTATCCTTTCAGTATATTCAATAGACCAAAGAGCAAAATCTATTTTCACGTGGACTCGCCCTCACCATCCGAGTCCCTGGGTTCAACGGGGGGTACACGGGGGCAGAGACGTGCCCGGGCGGCCCTGCCCCACGAACACTGCGGGCCTCGCCCCCGCCCCACGCGGCCGGAGGACGTGGCCGGAGGACACGTGGTCCGTGATGTCCCCACGTGGACCCCGCGGGCGCGCCTGCCAGGGAGCGCAGTCCGCCGCGTGCATCTGCTCCTCTGTACTTAGGTGGACCTTCTCGTACTAAAATCACTTTCTGTTTTAAACCAGTTCGACGCGCCTCTCGCCGCCCCATTCAGATAGCGGGACAATCCAGGATCCGCAAGAGCATGTTGGGTCTCCCATGACTGCTGTCTCATCCGACCGCCCTTTAGCTCCAGAAAGCAAATTAAAGAAAGCAAAAGTAGCACTTGTTTGAAAGAGATCATTAAATGTATTTTGCAAAGCCGAAAGTTATATATTTAACAGTTTTTATATGTTGTATATTTGTAGAAAATCCTATTTAACAATTCATGTGGTAGCCCCAGCCGTCCCTGAGAGGTGGGCCGGGACAGGGGCCTC
The DNA here is from genome assembly GCA_024291935.2 of Okapia johnstoni. Classification (NCBI taxonomy): domain Eukaryota; kingdom Metazoa; phylum Chordata; class Mammalia; order Artiodactyla; family Giraffidae; genus Okapia; species Okapia johnstoni. Next base: position 1,566,074 of record CM044320.1, on the reverse strand, counting down.
CCACAGGGTCTGGGGTGGGTGGTGGGGACCTGCACCCCCAGACTTAGGGGCGCCCAGCGTGCGGAGGGGGCAGGGCTCGGGGCAGCGGGCTGAGGGCCAGGTCGGGCAGCACAGGCACACTGGCCGGTGACACAGAAGGGCCGGTGGCCTTTCCTTTGGTCTGGGTTGGGTGGGCCTGCCCCGGGCCTCTGTCCTGGGAGTGTCCAGGCCTTGGATCACGCCTGCCCCGGCCAGCTTTGTTTCCTGTTTTCTTACCGCTCTCGCGTTCACAGATCCGGAGGGCAGCTGGCCGCTGACCCCGTCTTCCCAGTCGGTGCCCCCTGTGACCTCAGTCTTCATGCCAGAAGGTGGAGACGGTGCGGGACGGGCCGAACCCGCATCTCCCGCGCCCCTCCTGCGAGGCAGGGTCGCCAGGCCCCACGGATAAGGGACAGTGACGTTTGCCATCCGCTGGCCGCCCTGTGCCAGCCCCTTTATCTTCCTGAGTTTCAGCTGAGGTATACTACCTAAGAGTCCAGTTAACAGGAGTGTTATGCTAGGTCTGTGCTACTAAAAAAAAATGTTATAAAAAACTATATAGAAGTTGTTCCAGCCACCCATAGACTAAAGATAGGAGAGGAACTCCATTTATTTAAGACCCATTCCAACGTCCATGAGCATTTAGTTACCTTCGGTCACCAGAGATTCGCGGGCACGTGTATCCTGGGGTGAAAGGGATGGCTGGGGGTTGCGTTTCTCATCGCAGAGGAGGCGGCCGCGGGGTGCTGGCCCCCCAGGGCTGGCCCCAGGCTCCTCGGCCCGTGGTCACTCCAGGAGTGGGGAGGGAGGCCTCGGGAGGGTCCCCGGCCCAGCGCTCCTCCACCCTGCCCGCCAGCGTCCACCTCCTCCCTCGCCTGTTTCTTTCGACAGTGGGTGTAGACACCTTCTGAGGGCGGAGACCGGGAGTTTGATATGTTGCAGCATTTTTCCCCTTGTTTTACAGTATTCAATTTTGTGTTGATTCAGCTAAATTATGAAAATAAAGAGAAACTCCTTTGATAAGCATGGCTTTTGTTCGCTGGCCGCGGTGTCCTGGGAGGGGCTTTCGCCGGTGTGGCTGGCAGAGACAGCTCAGTGCACATGTGGTGACAGGGCCTCCTTCCCGGGAGGTGGGCCCCGTGACCATGTGCAGCAAGAGCCCTCCAGGCGTTTCTGGACCCTACGGAGGCTCCCTGATGCCCAGCCCAAGGCGGGCGAGCAGCGCCTGACCGGTAGCTACTGCTTCATCCCCAGCCAAGCCCGTGGGAAGGCTGACAGACACCTGCCTTCACCCCTCCCCGGGGTCTGTGAGCTAGGCTCTGCTCATGACCCCAGGCCCAGCCGCAGAACCCCACTCAGGGGCTCCAGAAGGAGACCCTTGTCTGAAATCCATCCCCTTCCAGTAGGAAATCTGCTCGGATATCCAAGCAGCAGACTTTGGCGTGTTCCAAATCGGGGCAGACTGTGACCATCAGCTTGCAACGGCTCTTGATAAAATTTCAACTCTGGGACCTGTAGCCTGGCGAGTGGGCTGTGGGCATCTTGAAGTCTGTGCTAGATTTAAGGAGGCTTCATTGGCCTTTGGAGACCACTCTAGGGAGTGAAGAAGACCCAGCCCTCCAGTACAGAGCCAGGCTCATCCCTGGAGGGAAGAAGAGGGACAGAATGCAGGCCTAGCTGCCCCCACAAGGCTCCCCAGGCATACCCTTCCCTCTCGGGGAGCCTGGGCGTCCGTGCCAGACAGGACCTTCCAGGGACTACACCACTGGAAGCAGCTGGGAGACTTGGCCATCAGAGTCCAAGTGGGCAGGGCAGTGTGACCGGGAGAGGGACCAGCCCTCACCTCCTCCCTCGGTGAACAGGGAGAAATTAGCCGGAAGGGGGCAGGGGGTGTGCCTGCCAGAGGAAAGTAACCTCCCCCACCCAGAGCCTTCTGGGCATAGCAAGGGAAAATAGAATCGTGAGACCAGAGGAAAGAGAAAGAGCTTCGTAACCACCAGGGTTCATGAAAGCAGACCCTCATCTCCAAGCGGAGCCCAGTGTACCTGTGCAGAGGGGCTGGGCGGCGCTGCAGTGACAGCTGACCGCTCTGAGGCCGACCTTTCCATCACCAGGGCTCTCCCCTCCCGCCACAAGCCAGGGTGCCCGGCGATGGCGTCTCCATGATGTGGGGACACTCAGGCATCTAGAACCCACTGCAAAGCCCTCCGCGTGGAAGCAACGTCTGCTGGTCTCCTTGGCTCTGGCCTCGCCTCCCCTGCCCCGGCCACACCCCCTGCCCCGGCCACGCCCCTCTGCCCCGGCCTCGCCCCTCTGCCCTGTCCACTCCAGACTGGGCCAAGTCTGGCTCTGCCATGATAGCTCTGCATCTGTCAACTGCTGACTTGAGCTTCTGGCCTCAGTTTCCTGACCCACCAAAGGCAACAGGCCTCCCTGCTGCCCACCTGCAGGGTGGGGAGAGGACGTGAGGTCCACCTCCCCATGTGGGAGACGGTCACACACTCCCCCCATGGGGCCTAGTCCCAGCCCGACTGTGACCTGAGGCTGGGCGGGTGTGGACACCGTTCCCGGGAGGGGAAGGACTGCTCTCCAGCCGATGCTGGACAGCCTTGCTGGAGGGCCGTGCTCCCCAGGGACACGACCCTGGGCTGCGAAGACTGCCCACTGTGTGTTGGGAGGGGCAGGAGTCTGGGAGTGGGTCGGCTGCCCGCACAGCCCAGAGGCGCCTGCGCTCTGGACCTCGGGTTTCCCGTTGGTGGAATAGAGGGAACTGGGCCGAGCTTACTGGGTTCCTGGAGAGCAAGGAGAAGGAGCATGCGAATCACCCGGTGCCTGGCGGCCTGAGAGCACAGGAGAGTGGAGGCTGATTTAGGGGTGACTCCATGAGTCAGTGCCTCCAACACCGCCCCATCTCTGGGAGCCCAGTGGCACCGCCTCCTGGAAAGAGTGAAGCAGGCTGCGGGTGATGGGGGCCCTGGGGGCGCCTGCCTGCGGGGGCAGGTGACGTTCCAGGTCAGGGGCCGGGCAGTGCTTCTTAAGCCAATCCCACTGTAACTGTCTCTACAGCGATCAGGCACGCCCTCCACGGTCAGTTCCCGCACCAGCCAACCAGGACCGCTGTACATGCCTGTGTAGGAGTGTGCCCGTGTGTGTGTGTGTGTGTGTGTGTGTGTGTGTGTGTGTGTGTGTACACCTGCCTGTTTTCACAGTCACCCTCGTGTGCTGAGCACTTCCTAGGTCAGGGGTGCAAGTCACACCCCATCACCCAGAGAGGCTGGCACCCACCAGAGCGAGCTTCTGTTGAAACCCTTGTGGAGGTGAGGCTTGGGAGGTTCCCGGAGGTACCCAGGGTGCGGGGCTCAGCAAGAAGAGGGGGAGCCGCCTCTTGTCCTGCTGGTCTGAGCTGACAGTGGACGCGGCGTCCCCAGCAGAACCTGTGACAGCCCCCGAGTGCCACCGAGAGGCGCCGCTTCAGGGCTCAGGAGGCTCCCTGAGTGGCCGGGTCAGCCCAGCCCAGGGAGAGGCAACACCGGGGTGGGGAAGGGGCTCCTGGAGGAGATGGGGGCAGTGGGTGCTCCGGGAGGGGCTAGAGAAGGCAGACAGGAGTGGGAGGAAGTGGGCTCAGGGGCCCCAGGGGTGGGGGGGCAAGGAGCGGGCTGGAACGGGTGTCAGGGCCTCTCAGCGCAGCTCCAGGACCTCAGGACGGCAGCCTGCCCTCCCAGCACACGTCCCCGTGTTTGCCCACCAGCACTCTTCACTCCTCACCGGGACTTGCTGGCCACCCCCTACTAAGATACCCCCATTCCACAGGGGGTGCTCACATCTTCTGTCCTGCCCCGGGGGCCCTGTCACGTGGACAGGGGACCCGGCAGCTCCCAGACCAGGAACTGCATGCGGACTTACAAGGTGCTGCCCTGTGTCCCCAGCTCCACTGGTCGAGTCAAAGCTCACAGCCCTGGTCTGTTCCAGACGTCCATCTGTCCTTCTGTCTCTCAGCCACCCTCCAGACCTCCAAGGCAGGGCCTGATAACCCAACGCATGGGCCGTCACCCCTCCACTCCTCCTGGCCTGGGCATTAGATGTCCCTCCTGAAGGAGGGGTGGGCTCCCTGGTCTCATTGCCCTGGAGGACCCGCGGGCCCCCTTCTGGCTGACCAGCTGGTCTCCTGGTCATGCATCGTCTCCATTTAGTCATTGGCTTCCTTAGGGGACACACCGAATCTTAAATTGTCTTTTATTTCTTCCTCTGTGCCCAGGGTCATGGAGTTACTTTAAAATAATAACCACAGTTATTTTCTGCTTTTATAGATGTCACCTCATTTATTCCTTCCACCAGCACCGCAGGGAGGAAACCCACCTCCTTCCTGGTGGGGGTGCAGGGGCCCCTGCTGCTGGGGTGGCACCCAGTGATGCCTGTGATGTCACTGGCCCTTCATCCCTAGGGGCCCCTCTCCAGGAGAGGGCTTCATTCCAGGGCAAAAGGAGCCCAGAAGCTGGCCATCCAGGCTGGCTGCACCGTCTTGGCCCCATGGTAAAGATGGGGAGTGAGCCTGGGAGGCAAGAAAGGAGGCCAGCCATGGAGGTGTCCCCACCTCCCAGCAGCTCAGCTCTGCAGAGGGCGAGCGCTAAGGAAAAGTCACTCTCCCCTCGTGGCTCAGATGGTAAAGAATCCACCCGCAATGCGGGAGACTTGGGTTCGATCTCTGGGTCGGGAAGATCCCCCAGAGAAGGGAATGGCCACCCACTCCAGTATTCTTGTCTGGGAAATGCCAAAGACAGAGGAGCCTGGTGGGCTATAGTCCATGGGGTCACAAAGAGCCGGACATGAGTGAGCAAAGAACACTTTCACTCTGAGGCATGTGGAAACGGTCAGGAAGATTCCACCGAGGACTGCAATAGGAGAGGTCAGGTTCCACTCCCAGCACAGCAGACGGACAGCTGGGGACTTACAGCCAAGGAGCAGAGTGGACAGGAGGCCAGGACTGGACACGGAGGGGCTGGGGGCTCCTGCGGTAGATGTGCCAGCGAAGGCGGGTTCCCCGAGACTGACGCGGCAAGACTCTGGCTAAGACGGGCTTGTTGAGGTCGCACACGGGATCCCAACGCCAGGCTGGCCGAGCGCCAGATTCGGTCAAGGGGAGTGTTTTGGCCATGAGCCTCTCCGAGCGTGGAGATGTTACCTCCACACAAACCTCCACAGCGCGGCCCTCCCATTTGAGCCTGGCCTCACTCGCAGGAAGACAGACAATGAAGGAAAAAGCTTCTGTTGTCAAGAAGACGCCGAGAAGCCTGCTGAGCCCCTGGTCACCACTGAGCTCCCAACTCTCCGGGAAGAGCGGGGAGGAAGGTCGCCCCGAGGCACCTTCCAGGTGATGCTCAGTCTGACACTGCGCGGCCCCCACAGGGCCAGCCCTCGGGCAGAGGTTGGCTGCAAACCCCAGAGCAAAGTCCACCCCTGAGTGACCGGTGGGAACGTCCAGGCCCAGCCCCACATGCCAAGGACGGGCCCGGCTGCCCCTCCCACCCCGGGCGCCATCGGTGAGGGCTCCCGGGACCTTTCTGAGGGACAAGGCCTCACCGAGCCAGACAGATGGGCAGCCTGGGCTCCCTTCTGAGAGACGCAGACGAGTCCTGCCCACGTGGGGTCCATGGCCCTGTGCGCCAGCTCCATCTCGTTCCAGAAAGGCCACATTGTGCATGGGTCAGCTAACGCGCTGGGGCCCACGCCCACCGTGGGACCATCTGACTGGCTCAGGGGGGTGGGGCCACACTGGACCGAAAGACCCTGCCCAGGACTCCCGGGACACGGAAGGGGGCCTTGCCCCCCATGCAGCCTGGCAGGTGGAGGGAGGAGGCCGGAGGACCTCGGGCTGAGTGCTCAGGAGCATGAGCTCAGCACCGAGTCCCGGGACCACATGGTCCAGGAGCGGCTCGACTCCGCTGTGCACCCGGGGAGGCCGCTGTACCTACAGGAGCATCCCATGTTGCTCGGGGGACCGGGTCCTCACCCCACCCAAGCAGGTGCCCGGGACCCACCGGATGCCCCAACTGCCTCGGGGCCCGTGAATGGTGCCCTGGACCCACCGGATGCCCCCACCGCCTCGGGGCCCGTGAACGGTGTCCTGGACCCACCGGATGCCCGCACCGCCTCGGGCCCATGAACCCCGAGGACAAGAGCAGTCCCAGACGACCCAGGGGCAGAGGGCAGACCCGGCGATGAGCGCGCATCCCGGCAGGAGTGTTTCCACGCAGGCCGCCAGCTCTGTGGAGCCGCCGCCTCCTCCAGCTTTCACAGGGCTGTGGTCAGCTCCCGGGCCGAGCGCCTATCAGTAACTGTGGATATGACAGACTTGCTAATGAAATCGATTTGGTCAAGTTATCAATTTAATGCCTAAAACGGAACCGATCTCATCCCCAAGGCTGGAGGCTGGCTGTCGTAAGTCACTCAGAGAGAATGAGCTTCTGACGTGCAAATAATTAAACTTACTTTTCTGCTTGGGGTTCATAAACTTCCCCTTAATTACGACTGTGAGAGCCCCTCAATCATCTGGGGGTGAGCTGCGGCCTGAGGCAGCCCATCCCTTTGGGGAAATAGTCTGTGTCGCGCACGTAGGGAGGGGGTGTCCCAGCAGGGATCAGGCAGGTACAGACACTCAGCCTCCTCCGTGTGGGGCTCCCCCAGACCCTGTCAGCCGTGCTATGTCCCCTTACATGCAGACACTCTTTTCACAAGAAGACAAGAAACATTAGCTACAGGAACGACAGCAAGCACCCTGACCGCCCCCCGGAGACCATGTGGCCACTGGGATCCATGCTCCTGGACTTTGCGCCCGTCCAGGGAATTTCTGAACAGTCTCCTTCATCCGGAAAAGATCACCTTTGCTGTGATCGAGTGATTTGGCTTCTGTGTTCCATAGTCAAGGTGAAGTCAAGGTCAAGGCTTGTGGAGGGCCGTTAAGGACTCAGGGTGGTCTCCAGCCCCCAGAGTGCAGCCCTCAGTCCCAGCGACCCCAGGAGCACAGGCTCAGGGGAGGTGGGCGTGCACTCTGTGTCCAGGAGGGGCCGCAGTCTCCTGCAGGGCAGAGCTGAGTGCGGAGGGGGCGAGGGTCTGAGCGGAGCTCCGAGGGGGCAGTAGGGCCACTCCTCCCCATGCTGGTCAGGGCTGTCCCGGAGGCCCTTCCAGTGAGGCTCCAGGGACATACCTGCCTGGGGGAGGGCGATAAAAATGTTAATATTCCACAGCAGTGGGTGAGGCTTGTGCACAGATGCTAGTGGGGTGTCTGTTAATGGGATCCTGCTTTGCCAGATGGTCAAAGAAATTTCTGTTTTCCCAGTTAGCTTTCCAGCGGCTATTTGATCCTGGGATGCGTGCGCGTGTGTGTGTGTGTGTCTGTGTGTGTGTCTGTGTGTCTGTGTGAATGTCTCTTTGTGTGTGCGCGCATGTGTGTGAATGTGTCTGTGTGTGTGCCCATGTGTGTGTGAATGTGTGTGCACACGCATGTATGTCCGCAGGAGAGTCCACGGTGTGTGTCAGTGCCTGGATGTCTGTGTCCGGCCCCAGCTGTTATCCACAGGAGGAGGGTCTGGGCTTGGGGGAGCACAGTTTCCTCAGCGACAGGAGGGCGGTCCTGGCCTGGCACAGTGTGGCGCAGGGCCCAGCCCAGCGTCCTTCTGCAGGGACATCCCTCTACTCAGCCACTCCTGAGAGGTCCCCCAAACCTGAGCCTCACAGTCCAGCAGGCATGGGGCAGGGGCGCCCGGGGGCCCAGAAACGTCCGACAGCAGCGTCCGCCCCGGAGCACAGATGCAGCGTCAGGTGTGGACTCCAGATGAACTGTGGTTTTCCAAATAATGGAGAAAAAACGTGCAAAAGGGAAGATGCTGTAGGGAAAAGGTGCACGGGAACCAGGGCTGTGGCCACGGCTCCCAGCCCCCAGCTCACCTGGGCGCCGCCTGGGCAGGTCCAGCCCTCCCGGCTCCTGGCTCCTGGGGCTGAGATCTCCTCCCACACTCACTTACCTGCGCTTTCACCACAGCCCACCCAGCGCAGGACGAGCCCAGGGGTAGGGGGCAGCGGGGAACAGAGCAGATGCGGTGCTGGGTCCAGGCTCTGCCGCAGGGTGAGGGGAGGGAAGGGAAGACAACCCCAGCAAGCAGACGGGTCAATGCCGTCTCCATCGGAGAGCGCACTGCTGGGCACGGGGCTCAGGGCCCATCACAGCCCAAGTGGTCCTGACCTGGTGAACCAGAATAGCCTTCTGTTAGGACCCCAGGGTGGTCTCCTGGGACTGGAGGTTTGGAGCTCAGCTCCGCCCTCCTTTCCACGCAGGGGTTTTGAGAGTCGGGTCTGGACCTGCCCTCTGCTCCCTGAGGCTCACGCAGGCACCACCCCCAGCATCATCTCTACTGCCACCAGTGCACACGCCTGCAGACCCGGCCCTGGGTGATGCCCTGTCCTACGGTGGGATCCCAGGTGTGATATGACGTGGCCTCTCCTGGCACCAGCCCTGGTCGGCACCCCTCCCCTGCAGGGCACAGTTCACGGCCACACCCACAGGGTCCCCACCACATGCTGCAGACGCCCCACGCCATTGGCAGAAAAAAGACGCCTATTCAAAGCAGCATCTCCTGGGCCCTGTTCAAACATTTCCTCTTCCATAAAGGGAATGCCAACCTGCCTGCATGAGGAAGACCACCTTCCCAGGCCTTGAGAGACGGGCCCCAGCAGGTCACTGGCCGGAATCTTGGAGGTTCAGAAGGGAACAAGGACCAAGGAGGTGGAATGCTGGTTACTGGAGAATGGTAAGGTTGGCAACTCTTTCCAAGAAACAACCACAAAACCCGAATCCAGTTCTGCAACACAGCCCTCTGAAGGCGCTGAATAGGGGCAGGAAGAAACAGGGGCCCATTTACTTTGGGAAGATAGCTGCTGATCAGGGAAAACTGCAACTCCGGGGCTTTCTTCCTGGGGCTGCTCCCAACCCCAGCTGTGGTGATGAAAACGCATGGCCTCGGAGGGTCAGGCAGCAGGAAGGGTGAAGAAAGAACACGCTTGTGAGCAGGGGACACAGACGGGTCCAGACCCAGGATTGAGTATCCAGTTTGCCCGAGTTCCTGGCTGATTACTAGGCGACACGGGACCTTGGGGCAGAAACTGGAGACAAAGGCTTGTGATGACGTATGGGAAGGCCGCGCCTTTGATAAAGGACACTCTCCAGCCTGCACGGTCCAGGCTGCTGCGAGAGGAGATGCTCCAGCTTAAGGCATCAGAAGGAGGAGCACGGGGTGACCAACAAAGACAGAAGCCAAAGGCCCAGAAAGTGGGCGAGCCGCCGACCTTAGTGGACTCCCCCCAAAGCCTCAGCTGAGCACTCGACCACACAGGTGTGGGACACACACGCGGAGTCAGGGTTTAAAATGAGCAGAGCTGGAAACCAAAGAACACAGAACAAACCCAGAAGACAAGCGCTCGAAGCAGAAGCATCAGCTGCTCCTCCCTTCAGGGAGGACAGAGTTCACGGTCCGAGTGCAGGCAGAATCAGTGCCAAGTGTAACACAAAGCAACAACCCCCAAAAACTAACAGATGATTCAGAGGGCCCACAACATACTCCTTTGAGCTTTCCACCAAAATTTACCAGACGTGCGAAGAAGCGGGAATGTGTGATTTGTACTCAGGAAAAAAGTTTACGCATAGAAATCATCCCAGAACCAGCCTGCTGCTGGATTTATCAGAGACTTCCAAGAGCTCTTATGAAGATGTTCAAATAACTAAAGGGCAATGTGGTATCAGGGGGCTTTCCCCGTGGCTCAGCTGGTAAAGAACACGCCTGCCAATGGAGCAGAGGCAAGAGACAAGGATTTAATCCCTGGTTGGGAAGATCCCCTGGAGGAGGAAATGACAACCCACTCCAGTATTCTTGCCTGGAAAAATCTCATGGACAAAGGAGCCTGGGGTCTCAGGAGCTGGACATGACTGAGCATGCACGCCTTGCCAGGCCATGCAGTACCAATGAGCAGAGAGGCAGAGAATGTCAACAAAGAAAGCTACAACGACATAGAATGTTGGCTCTGGGGCTGAAAAGTACAATATTAGGAAATAAACTGAAAAGTTGACCAGATGGGCTCAATAGCAGCTGGCAGCCAGCAGAGGAGCAAGCTGGTGAGCCTGGAAATGGGCAAGTAAAAGTGAGTGAATCTGAACAATGGACAGAAACTACGGAAGGAAAATGGGAAGGCTTCAGAGACCTTTGGGGATGACATGAAACTGTTCAACAGAGGCGGAATTAGGCCCCTGGAATGAGAGGAGGAAATGTGGTGTAGAAGCAGCATCTGTAGGAATGCTGGCCAAGGCCTCCCAAATCTGGAGAAAACACGAATATACAGATCCTTCCGGTCAACAACCCAAAGTGGAGCAAACACCAGAAACCACAATGAAGCGCGTGTTAGTCAAACCTCTGAAAGACAAAGACTAAGCGACATCCTTGAAAACAGCAAGAGAAAGCAACCCATTTCACAGAGGTGACAGTGCTAGGACCCATGGCTGACCTCCTGTCAGAAACCACGGAGGCCACGGACAGAGGAAGGGACAAAGAAGACCTTATGCATATGTATGTATACAAGGGAATATTACTCAGCCGTGAAAAAGAATGAAATAATTCCATTTGCAGCAATATGGGTGGACTCAGAGATTATCGTAATAAGTGAAGTAAGTCAGAGAAAGACATCATATGATGTCACTTATATGTGGGATCTAAAATATGACAGAAATGAACTAATTTACAAAACAAAACAGACCCACAGACATAGAAAACAAACTTATGGTTACCAAAGAGGGAAGAGGGGTGAGGGGAGAGGTAAGTTAGGAGGCTGGGGTTATCATACACACACTGCTGCTGCTGCTAAGTCGCTTCAGTCGTGTCCGACTCTGTGCGACCCCACAGACGGCAGCCCACCAGGCTCCCCCGTCCCTGGGATTCTCCAGGCAAGAACACTGGAGTGGGGTGCCATTTCCTTCTCCAGTGCATGAAAAGGAAAATGAAAGTGAAGTCACTCAGTCGTGTCTGACTCTTCGCGACCCCATGGACTGCAACCCACCAGCATCCTCCGTCCATGGGATTCTCCAGGCAAGAGTACTGGAGTGGGCTGCCATTGCCTTCTCCATACACACACTACGATGTGCAAAACAGATAACCAGTGAGGACCTACTGAATAGCGCAGGGAGCTATGCTCAGTATTTTGTGATAACCTACAAGGGAAAAGAATCTGAAATAGAATAGATTTATGAATATGTATGTATTTATGTATAACTGAGTAACTGTGCTATACACATGAAACTAACAACACTGAAAATCAACTATAATTCTATTTTTTTAAACAAGCAAACAGAAAACCAACATGGAGGTCAGACACTGCAGAGTCACATCAGAAGTGTCTAGGAGAAAAAAATCTACCAAACAAAGAATCTACTTCCAGAAAAACTATCCCTCAAAATAGAATGTGAAATAAAGACATTTCCAGTAAAATAAAGCCAAGAAAGTCCCTGCCAGTAGCCTCGCAGTGCAAGAAACGATCAAGCACCGTATAAATACAAACAACAGTAGTGTGTACACAATTTCATAATTTCTTCAAAATACATTTTGTTGGGTTTCAAACATACCTGCATTGCAGGCGGATTCTTTACCAACTGAGCTATCAGGGAAGCCCACACAGTTACGATGGATATGCAATTAACTGCACATATTTCAAGCATACAACTGTGGAACATGTCAGCATTTTGACATGTATGCACACCATTGAAACCGTCACCCCATCTCAGTCTGCTGTAACAACAAACCACGGGCAGAGTGGCTTAAATAAGGGTGGGGGGAGTTAATCTGTCACCATCCTGGAGGCTGGAAAGTCCAAGATGGAGGTGGTGGTTGGTTGGGCTCCTGGGGAGGGCGTTCCCCCTGGATTACAGGTGGCTGCCTCTGTGAACTCACAGGGTGGAGGGGAAGAGGAGAGGGAAGCAAAGAGGGAGAGATGGAGAGAGACAGGGAGACAGGGTGTCTCTTCCTAGAAGGTCACCAATCCCATAGGACCAGGGCCCCACCCTCCTGACTTCATCCAACCCTAAATACCTCCCAAAGCCTCTGCCTCCAAGGACCACCACGTTGGGGGTAGGAGGTTCAACATAGGAGTTTTGATGGGACACAATTCAGCTCCCAACATCCATAGTCAAGATAAAGGACGTGCCCACCAGACCCAAAGCCGCCTCTGGTCCTTCCTCACCCCCCACCCCCCACAAGCCCCTCTACTTTCTGCTTCACTGATCTGGGCTCCTGTCTCTCACTCTCTTCCTCCTGCTCTGGGTTTACTCTAACCCTGTTTTCTGCCTTATCGATGTGAGCATCTGCACATCTCACATTTAAAGCTGTAGCCCTCCCTCCCAGAGCTGGTTCTGCTGCATCACGCATGTGTGGGTCTGTTGTGTTTTCACTATCATCCTGTTCAGAGTATTTCATCCTGTTCAGAGTATTTCATCCTGTTCAGAGTGTTTCTCTAATTTGCTTTGTTATTTATTTTCGACTGGTGGATTGTTCAGAAATAGGTTACTTAACTTCCAAACATCTGGGGATTTTCTAGGTATTTTAGGGTTACTGAGGTTTAAATTAGTTGCATTGTGGCCAAAGAAAGTGTTCTGTATGATTTCAGCCCTTTGAAATTGAGCCTGTTTGATGGTCCATTGTATGATCTATTGTGGTGAGTGAACTGTATTGATTTGAAATAAATATCCATTTTGTAAGTGTCACGTTTGTGCCCTGTAAATATCAACTGTTATAAATACCACATATCCAAATATAAACTTTTTAAATTTGCTTTGTCCAGTTCCACCAAAAATATTAGAATTTTAATGAGACGTGCATTGAACTTAATGAATATGGCATTTTATAGGTATTGAGACTTTACATAAATCAACTTAACGTTTATTTAAATATTTATTTAGATCTTCTGATTGTCTTTATTGTCATTGTGTTATTTCTTCGTTAACGGGTTTTCATCTACTGAGTGTTCATTCCTTTAGGTTTTACAGAAAGCAACTTTGAGAAGCTTATTTTGAATAATACATCTGTTGATGCCACAAAATTGTCTGGCAATAGAGTCACATTTTCCCCTTTAAATCTTTTACTGTTTACCTTGTTTTACTCCACCAAATTGAAATACTCTTAAGTTGTCCCAGATTTTAAAGAGAGTGTGTCTAGAAGTTTTATATGGAAGCATGATGTCTGTGGTCCGTTTTTATAGATAACCTGTATCAACTGAAGGAAGTACTCTCCTATTCATAGCTTTTTAGAGCTTTTATCAAAGATGAAGTTAAATTTTTTAAATGCACTCTCTTGCCGCTATTCTCATAACTGTATGTTTTTAAGTGGTGAATTATACATGCGGTATTAATGCATCCTTTTATTCCTAAGAAAACTCAGTTTGATCATGAGTAGTTTTTAATGGATTACCGCATTGAATTGTTAACACTTTGATTGATTTTTAAACCTACGCTCGTAAATTATATTGACCTACACTTCTCTTACACTGCCCTTCACTGACTCGGGATCAAGATGATACCTCATAAAAAGCGTCCTTTCATTTTTCATTGTCTGGATAATTCTTTATGAAATTGGAATGATTTCTGTTCATTGACTATTTGGTAGAATTCACCCATAAAACTATCTGTGCCTCTTTTGAAATTGAAAATACAGGATAGATGGCCTTTAAAAGTCTGGTGCAGTTTCTTTAACTCTTACAGGCCTTTTTAGGCTTGCTGCTTCTTTGGGGGTCATTTTTGGGAAGTTATACTTTATCAGACACTTTTCGAGTTGACTTTGGTTTGCACGTTTATCAGGACAGATGTGTTCATAGCGTTTTCTCACCTTTAACGTCTTTACTGTGAGATGTATCACATCACTCATTCAACGATGCAGGTGAGCAGCGGTAACACAGGAAACGCATCCTTCCCGCGTTTCCATGAAGAGTCGGAGCCTGCCCAGGCCTGACGAAGCCGCCACGACCTCACCCCAACCTTTCCTTCTCCCGCCCTCTCCCCAGAGCCATCATCTCCCTGACTCTGTGGAAATCGCATTCCTACATCTTTAAGAGTTTGTAAGCTAAGAACATATCCATGCCTCCTGTCACTGGGTTTACCGTGAGAGTAACAACAGTCAGGGAGCTGGGTTTAAAGGTCAGAGCACCGTGGCCACCGCACAGGGGAGGCACCCACAGAAAACACGCTCAGTAGAGTGCGGGGAAGCCTGGCACCCTGGAGCGTCAGTGCGGCCTTCTGCAGAGCGCCCTGAGCAGGTCGTGTTTGAGGCGGGGACCCTTGGGCTCTCAGAGGCCGCGGCCCCTGCAGGGGCTGTAGTGCGGGCCAGGAGCTGGTGTCTGGGGGGAGCACAGCCACAGTCACAGCCACAGCTGTGCGGACGGCTCCCACCCTCCTCCAGCTCCCGGGATGAGCCCAGAACAGCCCCGTCTGTGCAGTGGGGTGCACGCCCTCAAGTGGCCCAGAATCCCAGGAGGAGGTGAGCCATGCACACGGCCAAGGAATGGCCAGAGAAGGACCCCGGTCAGCAGTCCAGGTGCACAGAGCTTGGGTCAGATGCTGACACAGTCAGGGTGAGGCCCCTGGGTGAACCTCCCCCTGCCCGTCAACAGGGATGCCCTCCCATCCGGGCATGGTGACCTCTGCACCTGGTGGACGGCTGTCCACACGGAGGCCTTCACCTGCCTCCTGAGGGTGGTGGCCACAGTCCGCACTGCCTGTCCGCTGTCCTGAGCCCTCGTGGGCTCTTGCTCTCAGCAGGTGGTCACGACCTCCCGAGCCTCCCAGGAAAGCACTCTAGGGAAGCAATAGTTTTAGAGTCCACCTGTCCAAAATGTTTTTTATCTTCTTCTACATATTTTATTTTATTGTTGACTATCAAAACACACTGGAGGGTTTGGCTGGGTAAAGAATTCTGGTTGGAAACTGTTTTCCTTCTGACTCAAAAAAGGCCCATCACTGTCTTTTGCATTCCTGTCGTGCTGTTGAGAAACCCCAAGCCTTGTTAATTCCACCCTTTGAACCAACTTTTCTACAAGTAAGATTAGAGCGTGGTCTCTTCACTGTTGTCCAGTTTCACAGGAGGAGCCTTGGTGGAGGCTTCTTTTCATTCCTGTGCTAGATATCTGCAGGGCCTTTTTAATCCGTCAACCCACGCCCTTTATTTCTGAGAAATTTTCTTGATTTTTGTTGTTGATTTAATCTCTTCTATTTGTTTAATATATTTTCACTTTTCTCATCTATAACGTCTATTATTGGGGTGTTGGACCTTCTGAACTGATCTTCTAATTTGATTTCTCTATTTTTCATTCCTTTCCCTTTATCTCTGCTTACTTTTTGTGAGTTTGCCTCACTGTGAGATTGTTTCAATTGTATCCTGTTTCAGTTTGATCTTTCTGTAGAGTTTTTTCATTCTGACCACCGTGTTTTTAATTTCCAGTCACTGTTTTGTTACTGTTCTCTGAATGTCCTCGTGTGTTATAGATAGCACGTTGTTCTTGTTCTATTATTGTAATATTTTTCTTATTTCTCTGGGGTATATGATGACTTTGGGGAAAGTTTCTGCTTCTGAAAAGTCCTTGTTTCCTCCAAGTGGCGGGGCTCTGTCTGTAGCTCGGGCCGCTGCCTCCCACGCTGGAAACTTTTCCTCCACTTGACACTCTTGGGATGATGGCTCATGGTGCAGCGTGTTTGGAAGCTTTACAAGGTCAACTCATGGAATCTGGATTTTGCTACAAGGACAGGCGGATGGCCCATTCTGTGGGAACTCGTCACCTTGGAGACACAAGGTGCATTTAGATGTTTTCTCTTTGGTTGGCTGATTCCCCAGAAGACAATCTTCTCATCTCTCGTTTCCTGCCAGGTTATGTCTTAGTCTTTTGCATACGGTACCCACATCTCAGTTTTGCCAAACGTGGAATCTACATCTCCAGACTCCAGCAGAGGTGGAGGAGGGGCCGTGGGGTGGGGGAGGAAAGCTAGGCACAGACTTGCTCTCCAAACGGAGGCCGGGCTGGTGCTATAGGTCCTGGGCATCTTCCCTCCCTTCCCTCTTCCTTCCTTGTGAATTCTCGAGGACAAATCCGCTCGGTTCCCCACATTCCTGTGCACAGCTTGGAATACAGGTTTCTCAGACTCATTCAATTAGCTGTTTTTCACTGGTTTATTCTTGGCTTCAGAATTTTTATTCCTTGCACCCCCATCTTTTTAGAACTTCAGAAAAGATTTTCAGGTTAAAAAATTATTTTATTAATGTTTTGGGGAAGTTGCAAAAATAGATGGAATATGCACTCTACCATCTTAACCTCTGAATGATCTTATCTTTGAAGAGATAATATGGTCATGCTAGAATTACAGTTATCCTCTTTTACATCCCTGGTATTGGTTTATTTGTCCTCAAAATGCGATGGACTTTTAGTTTTTGGAAGTTTTTCCTGGATAAATTTCTTGGAAGTTGTCGATGTTGACAAATTTTTCTTTAAAAGTCTAACTTTTAACATTGAAGGTGTTGAATACCTTTAGTTTGGTTTCGACTTCATCAGTTTCTACTCCTTCTCACGACCTTCATTCTATTTTTTTTTGACATTTGCATTGTTGGTTTTGTTCTTGTTATTTTCCTGTTATTTTCCCGAACTTCTTAAGTTACCTTCAGTTGTTTTGGGTCGTTCTTCCTTCCAAAAGGTTGTAAACTTTTCTCCAGGTTTGCATCAGCTGTGTCTAACATTTTTGATCATAGAATCTTTTATTATTTAGAAATGCCTGTTGTGTACTGTACATTGCTATTTATCCTTTAAACCACAAGTATTTAACTTTTGTTTAATACACAGGGTCTTTAACTGAAAATTTCACTGATAGAGATTTGCATGCAGGTAGAAGAAGTAATATGGAGAGAATCTCATGCAATTTTGCCCTGCTTTCGCCAAGCCAAGTATCATGTAAAATTTTAGTATGGTGTTTCACTGAAGTGGCACAATCCACTGACCTTATTCAGATTTCCCCATTTTTACTTGGACTTGTGTGTTGTGTGTGTGTGTGTGCAGTATGGCAGGTACACGTGTACTGTGTGTGGATTCAGTCCTGTACAACGCAATCTTCATGAGTCCAGCAGCAGTCATGACACTCAGCAGTTCTCACACCCAGCACCCTTCTAACCACACACCCCCCACCTCCCCCACACCCCACCTTCTGGCAAACACTAATCCATCTTCCAGTCCTAAAATTTCATCATTTAAAAATGTCATATAACGGGAACTGTATGCCGTGTAGCCCTGGGCATTTTCTCTTTGCTCGACGTAATTCCCTGCAGCTCCAGGCTAGGGCACAGGTAGTTTGTTTCATGGCTGACTAGTGATCCATGGGGGAGGGGGTGCAGTTTGCTTAACCGTTCTAAACATATGGGTATTTTAAGTTATTTTTTGTCAGTGACTTGCAATATAATTATGTTCACAAAGTATATTCTATTTAATGGTAAAATTGGTTTGGTTTTGAAATGCACTGGTTCAGAGTCTAATCCAGGTTAATTTCCACAGGTATCCTGCGTATACTCAAAAAGAAAGTCAATCCTGCAAGTTTGAGGTGCATGCTCTTACAGTCTGTATTTTCATGTGATCTCTTTGCTAATTATTGGTAACTGTGTTGCTCTGATCTTTCATCTACTCATCTGTTTGCTTCTTGATTTACTGTGAAAGCTCTATTACAGTCCTGCAGAATGGTGGTGGACGTGTCTATTTGTGCTCGCAGTTCTATTAAGTGGGGCAGGCTGAAATCTGGAGTTTTGTTTCGTGCATGCATGTTTGGATTTTTGCATGTGCCCCTGATGAATTAGGCTTTTCACTGTCAAGTGACCCTCCCCATCTGCAGTAATTCCTATTCCACGTTTAACATTAGCTGCTCCAAGACACTGTCGTTTCATCTGCTTCCGAGGCTCTGTCCCTTCTTGTGCTTGCCCAATGTCTCCTTATGTTGTAGGCATGTCTGTTGTGTTTGCCATATAACTGCTTTTCTTAAATTTGCTATAATTAATTATATTGGAATATTTTTACGTTTGTGGGTTTCCCTTGTGGCTCAGCTAGTGAAGAATCTGCCTGCAACGTGGGAGACCTGGGTTCAATCCCTGGGTTGGGAAGATCCCCTAGAGGAGGGAACGGCTACCCACTGCAGTATAACTAGTGCTGTGTTATTTTTTCTGCCTTCTCTGAGTTTCTTTACCTTTTTCCCTCTCCCTTCTTTCTTTCTCCTGAAAGCAGGATGTGTGTGTACATTTCATGTAGGAAGAGCCAGCTCTATAGAACAAGGGACCAGGAGAAGGAGAGTTGCTGAAACGTGGAAGAAGCCAGCGGTTGGTGAAGCAGGCCACGGGGACAGGAGCAGCGACGTGCTGTCGGGGACACGGCAGCTCCAGGGGTGCTGAGGGGCCTCTAGGGAGAAGGCTCTGTGCCTGTTCCCCTGGGTCTCTCATGTTATCTCCTTGTTCAGCTGCAAGCCAGTGGGCTTGGGAGCCAGAGGGTCAAGATAAGGTGGCTTCACAATTATTCTTATTAATTCTAGTTGTCAACTTTGTACTTACAGGGCTTCCCAGGTGGTGCAGGGGTAAATAATCTTCCTGCCAGTGCAGGAAACACAGGGGACACAGATTCAATCCCTGGGTTTCGAACATCTACTGGAGGAGGAAAAGGCAACCTGGTCCAATATTGTTGCATGGAAAGTTCAATGGACAGAGGAGCCTGGTGGGCTACAGTCCATGGGGTCAGAAAGAGTCGGACATGACTGAGCACGCACGCACAACTTCATTCACTTAAATGTGATAATCATTCTTGGACTGTTTGGTTAATGAGCTTTAAACCATTGACCTGTGCTGAGAAGGATGGTAAGGTTGCTGCCGATCCAACGCCCAGCATGCTTTCCCCACCACCTGCTCTTTAGTTCATCATTATTTTCGCAGTGTTATGGCCTATAATATTTAATCCTCATTCCATAGCCATCATTTCTACCCTGGCTTTAGACTGCATATTAAATTTATAAGGTTTCATAACGAGCTCCACACCAGTTCACTTGTTACAGCTTTTGTGCAGGATGGCTCAGAGCGGACTGCTTTTGTCCTCTAGTGAATTCTTCCAGAAGACAGTGAGAGTTCTCTACACAACAAAAGCTCTCTCTTTATTTTGCATTCAAATAATAGTTGAGCTGGGCATCAAATTATCAAGTGGCATTTTCTTTTCATAAATCTATGAACTTCATTCTGTGCTCTTCCAATATCGAAGCTTCCTATGGAGAAATCCTGAGATGGACCAGCATCTTCCCCTAATATTTGATTAAATTTTAGAGGAAGAGGTGGGTTTTCACATATTGTTTCTATGTCTTTCAAGTCCAGGAACTTTACCTCCTCTTCTTTAGGACAAACAATTATATACAAGTAGCAACCTTGTTTTTCTTAGATGGCCATCACATTCTCCCTTATATTTGAAAACTTAACCACATTATTTCATTTTGCTCATAGTTTCCACACTCACTTCCACCTACCCCCAGCTATGGCGGTCCATCCTCATGAACAGATAAATGCCATGCGCATGTGTATGCATGTGCACATGTGTGCTTGTGCATACATGTACATGCATGTATGCCTGTATGTGTGTATGTTTGCATCTGTGTGTGTGTGCCCACAGCTGCGTGCATGCATGTTTTCATAGGTGCTTGTGTGTGCACACATCTGTAGGTATGTGCGTGTGTGTGCACTGCATGTGTGCACACATGTATTTGTATGTGAGTGTGTGCGTGTGTGTGTGTGCATGCACACGGGCACACTTGTAGCATATTTTCTGATGTTGGTCTACACAGAGCTTCCATCCAGGACATCAGTGCTTTCAGAGCCACTTCTTATGGGCAGGATTCCTTTCTTCCATCATGTGTTGGACTAACTGCCTCCTACAAAGAAGTTCACCACAGTTATATGACCCCTCTCAGTGTCAGCAGTTTTAGGGAAGCCCATGTAGTGCCCAGGCACCTCTTTGCCCCATGTCCCAGGGCAGGTGCCCCTCAGAGTAGGCTTGTGCTGTGTGGACCCCCTGGTCTGCAGGAGCAGGAGGGCCTGGGCTGCCTGACTACAGCTCCTGGTGACTAGATCACATAAACACACTGCAATCCAGAGCCCAGTGTGGGAGGCCGTGTTCCCACTCTCCCCCCCTCCCTGTTCCGTCCATCCGGTGAGGGGGGTCAGCCCCCTGCTGTGGTGACTCCCAGCCAGGCTGCTCCATCTCTGGTCACGGGCCCTGAGCAGAACCTCCCAGAACTTGGCCCAGAGGAGAGGGAGTCCAGGGCTGCTCTGTCCACCATGTCCCGGTGCTGAGGAAGCAGCCCGACTGCAGGGACCAGAGCCCCACCCCCCCGCCCCCGTGCAGCCGACGCTGCTGTCCAGCGGCCAAGGCGTGTGGGGAGCACCGCAGGGGAGGGAGTGGGAGAGGCCTCCCGGGGGTGGTGAGGAGTCCATGCAAAGGGCCCCAGGGCCTTGGGAAAGAGTGCTGGGGTCACGGGCGAGGAGCACAGACAGGAGGCCTCCACGGGGGGCCCTGTGCCTGGGGACAGTGGGGGCAGAATGCAGGGACATGGGGTCCTGGGACAGGGTGGGCCTGAGGCCAGGATGCCACAGAGCTGCGTCCTGGAGGCTAGGAAGCGGGCTGGGGGGTGTCCGGGCTGGGCCACGCCGCAGGATGCACGTTGGGGAGCCTCCCTGAGGACCGCTCCCGGAGCCCGGCCCTGCTCCCGCTGACTGGTGCCCTGCCCCAGCCCGCACCAGCAATGAAAGGCTCAGGAAGGTGAGGCTCGGGGAGCTCTCCCCGGCCAGAACAGAGTGGGCAAGGGCGAGATGCCCACTCTCCGTGCGACGGTGGCTGATGTAGCATCATAAACTGGGCCATTGGCCTTTATTTTCCTATAAATGGATTTTGGAAAAATTCTCTGAGCGAACTTTCTTGAGATGTAACTGAACATCAGCCAAACATCTGTGTCAGCTTTGCTCCCGGCCTGTCAGGCATCCTTCCTCTCACCTCTGGAGGCTCTGCCGTTGGTCGGGTGGGGTGTATGCCCCAACCTGGGCTGACGCAGGGCACCCCGGCGCCGCTTCTTACTCAGAAGACACCGGAAGTGGCTCCCCTAACCGGGGAGAGGGAGCGAGGGACGCAGGGAAGGTGCTGGCCGCCGTGCGTGATATGGCCGATGGGACGGGCCTCTGGTTTAATCTGTGTAACTGCCTCCCAGGCAGCTGCTTGTTTTCAGAGGAGGCACAGAGAGGGCCAATGACTCGTGAGGTCCACACAGCCAGTTGGGCACCATGGTGTCACCCAGTCCGGGGACTCGGGGGAGTCCCCAGCAGAGGCTGCAGCCCACAGCTTCCCCACCCCCTACTTCGGCAAAACTCCCCCGGGGCCTCCTCGCTGAGGAGTCAGGGGTCATCAGAGAAACAGCCAGTGGGATGTGCTGCTGTGCTATGCTCAGTCATGTCCGATTCTTTGCGACCCCAAGGACCTCAGCCCGCCAGGCTCCTCTGTCCATGGGATTCTCTAGGCAAGAGTACTGGAGTGGGTGGTTGTTTCCTTCTCCAGGGGATCTCCCCCACCCAGGGATCAAACTCGCATCTCCTGCATTGGCAGGTGGATTCTTTACCTACTGAGGCACCTGGGAAGCCTCTAAACAGAAGAGATTTTTATTGTAGGAATCCGTGTCCGCGGTGATGCAGACTGAGAAGCCCCACAAGCTGAGGCCTGAGATGAGGAAGGGTCGCCGGTCCTTTGAGTCCCAGCGTGAATCCCAAAGCACCAGAGTCCAGAGCGCAATGTCCCCGACGTCTCTGGACAGGAGCAGCTGGACGTCGGTTTGCAGAGAGAGAGGGAGTGTGCCCCTCCTCTACCTTCTGTGCCATCCTGGGGTCTAGGGGTTGGATGACTCCCCATTCACCCAACAGACACACCCCTGGGGGCCCTGACTTACTCTTCCACAGAACCCCCTAAGACACACCGAGATCCGCATCCAACCAGCCATCGGGGCTGACACACAACGCTAACCCTCACTGTGACACAGAGGCCGGGGACAAACTTGAGGGGGAGGAGGGAGACACAGACGGTGGAAAGGATGGGCCATTTCTGGAGCCAGCGTGGAGACAGGAGGCAGGCTGAGCTTGAAAGGGGCTGATGAGGAGGCTGCTTTAATGTCCTAGAGCCAGCCTGGGCGGTTCCAACAACAGACGTCTACTTCCTCACATGCTGGAGGGGGGAAGTCCGACGTCAAGGTGTCCCCGGGGCTGGCTCCTGCCGAGGCTTCTCCCCTCAGTAGACACGGTTTTGCCCCCATGTCCTCGTGTGGTCAGCCCCCTGGGTGTCTGGGTCCTGGCCTCTTCTTACAAGGACCCTGGTCATGTTGGACTGGGGCCCACCGCCGTGGCCTCCTGGTACCATCATCACCTCTATAAAGACCCATCTCCACATATACTCACAAGCTGATATCCTCGCAGTGGGGGTTTCAACACTTGAATTTGGGGGGACACAGACAGTCAGTGTGAAGAGCTGGCCTCTGTGTGGATGCTGCTGCCTCGGGGTGTCTGGGGCCCCAGGAGTCAGGTCCACTCGCTAGACCCTGAGCTAAATTCTGGCTCCAAATCTTCAGACACGGGACCGTGACCCTGACCTGTGGCTTCACGTTTTAACTCACTGGGCAGGGCTGTCTCTGGAGACTCTGAGGCCCCTTGAGAGCAGAGTCACCCCACAGAGGGGCTGGGACAGAGTGGGAGGAAGTCCCCCTGGGGCCCAGGGTGAAGGCTTCTGGGGACCACAGTGCTGGGGGCGGGCCTTTCAAGGAACATTGGCCCCATGTGCAGGGCCGCCTGTCCATCTGCTTTTTGTGTGGCTTTATCATTTTCCAAAACAAGAATGCTTCTGTCTCTCTGAGAAGAGCAGTCCTAGCAAATCCATCTGGACGTGACTTCTCTAATCCCCCTCTGCCCACGAGGCAGCGCGGTGAGGACCCCGGGCCCAGAGAGGAGGCACTTTTCGTCCAGCATCGTCACATGGGCCGTGGGGTGAGTCGCTGTCTCTCTGACTGTAGAGTTCAAGCCTTCAGCACAGGACTGTACACCCTCCTCTCTCTTAACATGATTCCAAAATAATGCAACTATTCAAGCAATGTTTGGAAACCTCTAAGCGATCTCTAAAACGCAGAGGAGGAAATAAAGACCGACCTTGTCCAGCCCCACTGGGAGCCGGGCTGGCCTTTCCAAGGGCAGTAGGGGCCGCGTCTAGCGTGTGAGCCTGGAGACCCCGGGCCACTGCGCTCACGCAGGGACCCTCACTGCAGGGTCAGCACTGGGTCTCATTGCTCCTTACAGCCTCGAGGGACGAGCCAGGGGCTTAACAGCAAAGTGAAACATCACTCACGGTGGAAAGGAATTAGCCACAAATCTGGGAAAAGCAGGGATTAATCTCAAGACCGTCACGCTGAGCGGAAGACGCAGGGTACTGAAAGAATACGTGCACGCGCTTCTGTTTTTACAAAGTCCCCCCGAAAGGCAAAGTCATGCTCATGGTTCAGGGCTGTAGACACGAGCGGTGAAACCATAAAGGAAAACAAGGAAGTTACGTCTATAACATTAAGGAGTTTGCTTGACCTGAGGGCAGGAAGGAGGCCGGCCTGGGGACGAAAGGGTGGGCATGTGATGGGGTCCCCTGGGGTGTCAAAGCCCTGCCCTCGGCCCTGGGGACGGAGGCGGAGGAGTCCGACCTGCCCACTGAGTCGGCTCTGCGGCCCTGGACGAGCTCCTGACCCCCGGTGGAGCGTCCTCCTCAGTCAGCCCTGTTCAGGGTTGTCGTGGCAACAAGAGCAGCCGCTGGATTCGGGGATGGGCGATTGTGGTCTGCTGTTCATTGAACCGTGTCCCCTGGAAAGCACGCTGAAGTCCTGACTCCCCCCCACCCTGGGAATTCGGCCTTGTTTGGTCTTCGCAGCCAGGCTCAAGTTAAGAGCTGGCCGTGCTGAGAAGGGTGGGTGCTGCCCATAGTGACCAGGGTCCTCGTGGGAGACACAGAGAAGCGGACACAGGATGAGGCCATGTGCAGACAGGGGCAGGGATGGTGACGCGCCGCAGGCCGAGGGGCACCTGCAGCCTCCCGGAGCGGAGCCGGAGCCGGGAGCCAGAGGAGGCAGGAAGGACCCTCCCTGGAGCCTCCACGGAAGCTGCCCTGCCCTCACCTTGACCCGCCCTCCAGAGCCTGAAGGAATGCGTCCCCCGCGGTTGCAAGACGCCCAGGTTGTGACAGCTGCTCAGCAGCCCTTGCAAACTAACTCTGCCTCACCTTTCACTCCTTGTGGCTGCAGCTTTGTCTTGCTGTCACCATGAGTTCAGCCCCAGCTTCGTCCAGATTGGCACTTGCTGTCTACCTTGGCAAGGATTAAAACGTGAGCTGCTGCAGCTACTGACCTTCAGCAGCCCCAGAAAGGAGTTCAGACTGAAGACCAGGAATGAGGACCTCAGAACAGGTCTTCGGATAGTTAGACATTTTCAGGAGATTTTATGAGCCTGATCCTTGCATCTCCTCATATCTAGAAAAGCACTAAAATCCTTCATGGAGACGTCTGCTTCTTATGACTAAGTGAAGTCGGTCAGTTATGTCTGACCACCAAGCTCCTCCGTCCATGGAATTTTCAGGTAAGAGTACTGGAATGGGTTGCCATTTCCTTCTCCAGGGGATCTTTCTGATTGAACCGGGGTCTCCTGCATTGCAGGCAGAAGCTTTATGGTCTGAGCCCACAGGGAAGCCCTGGTGACTAGCAGAAATCTTTTGCAAAAAAACATGTGCTGAATTGCATGTATTCCCTTTTCACCAAAATCACACTTATACTGACCTCCCCCCTGCCTCTTTGAAGCAGTTTCTCAGAGCTATGAGGTGCTGTCTCCAGGACTATAGTCATCATTTTGAAAGTGAAAGTCACTCAGTTGTGTCCCACTCTTTGCGACTCCACGGCTATACAGTCCACGGAATTCTCCAGGCCAGAATACTGGAATGGGTAGCCTTTTCCTTCTCCAGAGGATCTTCCCAACCCAGGGATCAAACCCAGGTCTCCCACATTGCAAGTGGATTCTTCACCAGCTGAGCCACAGGGAAGCCCAAGAATACTGGAGTGGGTGGCCTATCCCTTCTCCAGTGAATCCTCCCACCCCAGGGATCGAACCAGGGTCTCCTGCATTGCAGGCGGAGTCTTCAATTGAGCCACCAGGGAAGCTATCAGATAGTTTTAAAGAGCATGCATGCCTGCTGTTTCAAACATGGGCCTGGGAATCCCTCCAGATACAGAAGCCCCTCCTTAGTCTCGCTGGCCTGGCCCCTTCCTGTTGAGACGATCGACGCTGCCATGAATATATCCATGTACGACCCCCAAACTCATTTAGCAATTCCGTTACCGAAACCCTGGGCAGGACTTTGTTAGGTGACTGTGTAAACGCCCTGTGCACTTTCACACTTGCTGCCCATGGCCAGATCCCTCTTGGGAAACCAGGACCTCTTCAGAAGCCCACCAACCCGGAAAAGACCCCTTTCCCACAGGCTGCCCATACCAGGGGTGACCTTCTCTCTAATCTCTGCCAATTTGCTAAACGAAAACGGTATCAATGGCTCGGCCGTTTGCATTTGCATGTCTTTGATGACTATTGAGTTCGAACATCTTTTCATATGTTTATTGGCCATTTATGTAAATAAGTCCTTAACGTTTATGGAGCCTTTAAAAAATGCCAGACGGCCCCCTCCATCAGGGGCTCAAAGACCTGGGGCCTGGGCAGGGGCAGGGCGGGAGGCACCACCCCAGGCAGGGCCCGGCCTCCAGCTTCAGGGGGGCCTGTCCTCCAGCTCCAGAGGGGTCCAGTCCTCCAGCTTCAGGGGGTACCAGTCCTCCAGCTTCAGAGGGGTCCAGTCCTCCAGCTTCAGGGGGTCCAGCCCTCCAGCTTCAGAGAGGCCCAGTCCTCCAGCTTCAGAGCATCCAATCCTCCAGCTTCAAGGGGGCCCGTCCTTCAGCTTCAGGGGGTCCAGCCCTCCAGCTTCAGGGGTACCAGTCCTCCAGCTTCAGAGGGGTCCAGTCCTCCAGCTTCAGGGGGTCCAGCCCTCCAGCTTCAGAGGGGTCCAGTGCTCCAGCTTCAGAGGGCCTCCAGCCGCCCATCAAGGACGCCCCTGCCGGCTCTGCCCGATCCGTGCACCCCCAGCCTCATCCCTCCCAGCCTCCCCCACACCCCACACCCCCTGGGCTCTGTAGTCCCAGGGTGGATGACAGCTGCTTGGCAAGGCCTCAGCTCAGAGAGGTTTGCATGTTAACAGGGAACTCGGCTTCAGGCTAATGATTTGAAAACCTAACCTGAGCTCTGGGGGCTCCGCTCTGGAGCCTTGAAAAGCTAAATCAACTGTAAACGGCACACATAGTGGCCGATGTTCCCAACTGCCTGGCCTCCTCCGCTGGGAGTGGGCCAGCGAGGGCATGACTCCCGGGCAAAAAGTCACAGACGTGCCCTGCCCCTGGGGCCCTGCCTTGCCCCCAGCTCAAGGGGACCTTCCCAGTCCTAGAGGTGAGCTGTGTGGAGACTGTGCCCAGGCTGGCTTCTGACCATCAGGACCCCTGCCCCGCCTCTGGCCTCCCCAAACCTCCCTCGGAATGACCCCCGCCCTCCTCAATCATCCCAAGGTCAACGCTGCTCCGAGTAGGCCTCCTAAACTTAATTGGCTCCCCTTCACTCTCCATCCCACCAGCTAAATCATTCTACATTTTACGTTTTATTTTCTGATTAGTCGCATAGAGCTCATTAAATGGGAGATAGAACGTTTCATAAAATATGTAGCGGGACCTTGGATGATTAATGCCAAAATTAAAAAAATAATCATCAGGCGATGAGAGGCATTGTCGGTCCATAAAACTCACATAGCGTCCGAGGACAGTGGGTTCACGGCCGCAGGGGTAGACGGCCGGGCCTGGCTCTGGCGCTGACCCCGCCCGTCCGCTGCGCCCTGAGCCGTCCTTCGGGGCCTGCTCCTGGAGAAGGGCTTGGTGTCCTCGCCAGACGCATGGCCTGGGGTGTTGAGGCCTCCGTTGAGCCCTGGGGCCCCCACCAGGGGCACTTTCCCACCAGGGTTCCTTCCTGTGGGCAGCCAGTCACGCCATCCAAGCCCTAGTTCTGGGCAGGCAGCTGAGCGGCAAGGCCATCAGACTGGCCACCCCTGCCCCCGGGACCGTGGGTCCCAGCCTTGTCGGCGCCCAGCCAGCGTCCCTTCCCGCCGGAGGCTCTCATCTCAGTCAGGCCCTGCCTTCATCCCCTGCCCCTCCTGCCCAGCCGTGCCCCGGGGAAGCTGGGTGCTCAGGAGGCCTCCATCCCCGAGGGTCAGGGCCGGGAGCTGGACTCTTGAGGAGCCTGCCTGCTGGTGCCCAGGGGGCTCTGCCGGGCCTGGGGCTTCTGTCCGACCTCGGGGCCGGCAAGGTCCGGGTGGCCATGGTGGCAGCCCCCGGCCGTCCATCTTGGTTGATTGTGCTGGGAGCAGCTCTCTGCTGATTATTCACAAGCGCAGGAGACGAGTCCTCAGGGGAGAGGGGCTGGAGGGGGATTTTCCGGGACTGCACGTCGGACCTGGCCTCCCCTGCAAGCTGAAGGCGAGCTGTGTAGAAAGCTCTCCGGGCGGCGCGGCAGAGTGGACAGTCCCCACGCGTGCTCCAGGAGGGGGATCCCTCTCTGGCACCCGCCTTCAAAGCCCAGTAACAACTACGTGGCCAGTGTACATTTAGCGGTGCTTAATACCATGCCAGCTCCAGCAGGGGCCTGACTCGTGGGACTGAGGGGGCAGGGGTGGGAATGGAGGGGAGGGGAGGCTGCCAGCAGGCCTGGGGGCCGGTGAGCCCCGGGCTCGGGAAGCCACAGGCAGTCTCTCCCGGGCACAGTGAGGCTCAGGAGCAAGATGCTCTAGCCTCCTCCCCCGTCTTGGGGTGGGGACCTCCTGACTCTGCTCCCTCCTGTGAGGACGGTCCAGGCCAGAGGGTGGCCCCTGGAGCCCGGAGCTGGGCTGGCCAGGGGCCTCCTGGATCTGACACAGGCTAGGGGGCACTGCTGGGGCTACTGAGGTGGACAGAGCCCTCACATCCCATCCTCAGAGGGCAGAGCCCATCCCCGGGGTGGGGGTGCCGGTCCCCTCCCTGGCCTTGGCCAGCTCAGGCGGGACGAGGTGCTTCCTACAGCGGCTGCTGCTTCTGAGTTGGTCAGAGGGTGCAGTGGTGAGCATCCTTCTTAGGAGGGCAGGTGAGCATCCTACCAGCACCCATGACTACTGCCTGTCCCAGACTCATGGGCACCTGAGCCAAAGGGTCAGGCAAGGCAGCAGCCGTCCAAAGGCCCTGAGGCCAGGACTGGTCACCCGGGAATAGAGGGAGCAGGGCTCAGGTGTCCCTGGGCAGGAAGTGCTGGGAGGTGCCAGAGGCGCCCTCCCCCACGATGTCGGGGAGCAGGTAGGGGCTCCTGCTATCAGCCTGGGAGGGGGCTGTGATGGGTGCGGGAGGAGGCCTGGAGAGCCAGCAGGGAGCTTTGAAGAGAAGTGCTGCGTCCTGGCAGGCTGGGGTGGAAGGTCTCCAGGGGACCCTAGTGTGTCCAGAGCCGGGCCAGGCTTCCAGAGGGAGGTCAGGGCTGCAGTCAAAGCCCTGGAGCCTGGGGGTCATGGCCGGGGGAGGGGCAGGGAGTGGCCTCTCCCGGAGCCTCGAAGATAGGATGGAACTTATGCTGTTTCTGCGGACAGGGCTGACCTATGTGGTGGCAGCCTCATTCCAGACAGAGACACGGTGGGGAGGGTCTGTCGGGAGCTGGGCACCATCGTAGGGTCTCTGAAGGTGGGCTGCTCTGACGACTCTCCCTGACT
This sequence comes from Okapia johnstoni, assembly GCA_024291935.2. NCBI lineage: Eukaryota > Metazoa > Chordata > Mammalia > Artiodactyla > Giraffidae > Okapia > Okapia johnstoni. The sequence goes on along the minus strand of CM044320.1, from coordinate 1,537,070 downwards.
CTTTGTGGGTGGGCGTCCCGGCCCCACTTCCCAGCGGGGCTGTCCGGGAGGCCTCCAGCTCCCGAGGGGGCTGTCCGTCTCCAGCCTCACCCTTGCTGGGCAGCAGACTCGCCCCGGGGTCCTCTTTCCTGCCCCTCCATGAGTTCTGTCTGAGCGGGATGCCTGCGGGCGGGGAGGAGGAAGGCTGTGAGCCCCACAGCTCTCAGAGCCCCTGGGAACTCGTCCCACCCACTTCTGGCCTGGGAGCTCAGGCAGGTTTTCCACTGGTTGGTGGAGGGAGATGCCTGGAGTGTGGATGACCCCCCAGGGGAGAGAGTGGGGGCCAAGGACGGGGCCCCAGACCAACCAGACCCTGTGGTCAGGAGCTCAGAACTGACTGGGAGAGGCTGGGACCACAACTAAGTCTGTAACAGATGCAATGGAAGCAGTCTGGCTTCCTGACAAGGGCGGGTACGGGGCAGCTGGAAAGTGCAGAAAGGGGCAGGGAAGCAGGAGGGAGACTGGAGGGGGCGTGGGGGCGTGGCTGCCCCGACGGAGTGGGAGGGGCTCGACAGACGGCGGTGCCCTCTTAGTGGTGCCCTCCTAGTGGAACTTTGCTTTGATTTTTTGTAAATCTCATTTTCCAGACCAGTTTTAGATTTGCAGAGTTCCCACATCCCCACCCCAAGGGTCTCCAGTTAACATCCACCTTAGCTCGCTTATTTACTTGTTATAACAAGTAAAGTGATATCTGTACACTAGTATTACCTGAAGTCCAAGTATTCATCTAAATTCCTTAGTTTGTATCTGAATTCTTTGGTTTTTATCTAATGCCTCTTTTCTCCAGGACCCCAAAGTCCTCTTGTCTCCTTGGGCGCCTCCCACGGCAGGGACAGTCCCTGCAGCTTCCCTGCCTCTGTGACCTTGACGGTCTGGGTGCCGGGGCAGCTGCTCCACAGAAGGTCCCTCTACTGGAGCTTGTCTGGTTGGCGCTACTGTCATCTAGGAAGGAGATGACCCGGGGTAAGTGCTGCCACCGTGACTGATCGCCGTGGTGCCGGCCTCGTCACCAGGCAGAGGTGTCCTGTCCGCCCCCCCCCCGGTCCTCCTGCCCTCCTCGGACAGAAGCCACCGGGCTCAGCCCACACTCCGGAGTGGGGGTCACACCCCGGCTCCTCGAGGGCCAGGGGTTCACAAACACTGTGGTGGTTGTGCACAGATTGGTCTCTTCTCTGCTGTTTACATACCTACTCAATCATCTGTATCAGCCTGAACTCATGGAGGTTTATTTCAGATGTTTGGGTGTCTCCTAGGGCACTGTGTCTGGATGCTCAAATGGTTCCAGCTCTGACGACAGGGGCTCTTTCAGATGCCCCGTGTCCCTTGACCTGCCCTTGACCTTCAGACGCCATGTGGTCCCTCCCTGTCTCTCCCCTTCCTCTCTTCCTCCCTTGTTTCTCTCCCTCTTTAGGGACTGCCCCCCTTTTTCCTTCTTCGCCCTCAGTCCCAGGGGACAGCCTTCTGGGATCTCGTGAACGGCCGGCCAGACTCTCTCCTGGGGCCCCTCTTCCGTGGAAGGAACCCTTGGCGGTTGCCTCCCTGGTAGTGGAGCTGCTGAAGTGACAGCTGCCTTCCCAGCTGTCTCAGCTACTAGATTCTGTTCGTGTTTCAGCCTCCCACCCGGGCGCACGTGGCTGGGGATTCAGTTGGTGCCTTGAGGGGACTTTGCTATAGAGTTTCGGGCTCACTTGCCTCGGCTCTTGCTTCTGGAATGTTTTGAGCCTTCCTCTCTGGTGGAGAGAAGGGGCCCCCTTCCCTGTCTCCAGCGCCAAGGAGCTGGAGCCTGACTTCACGAGGCTAGAGGAGGAGGCTCGCAGTCTCCCCTCTGTGTCCTGGGCCGGTCGGCGTCCACGGGGCAGGGCTGGGAGGGGCACTCAGTCTGGTCCCCGAGTCCACGAGTGGAAGCCCATGCTGCCGTGTGTTACTGGGCAAGACCGCCCTGAATCTGTGCCTGTGAAGAGCATCCAACTGTCCCCTTAGAGGAGCTCCAGGAAGTCGGGCAAGTGGTTCTTCTTCTCTTCAGGAAACACGCTGACTTTCAGGGGCTGCTGATGACAAGTAATTCGGTGTGACGGAGCCGCCTGGAGATGCCGGCCTGCCCTGCTTCGTGCAGACGCAGCCTCCACCCCGTGCCAGCCTCGCCCGCATCTGTGGGGCTCTTGTCCGCAGCTGGGCCACCTGTCTGCCGTCTACATTTCAGTCTGTGTGTCTGTTCGTCCCGCAGGCAGAGTTACGTGTCCGAGGGGAAGGAATGACCACGGTGCCTGGAGAAGGCCGCCCAGCCTGAGGGGAGTCTCTGGGGCCCCTATTTGGGCTCGGGTCCCCCATCCTTGCTGCTCCCATAGCCCATCCCCTTACGCTTTGAAGACGACAGTGAAGGCCATCCATCCATCGCTCCCTGGGGGCTGCCATGCCATTTCCTTAAGCTCCCGGTGAGCTGACCCTGAGTGGGGTCCCTGGGACTGATACCTCGACCAGCGCCTTCCTCCTCAGTGGACGCGCAGGGGGGGGCCCCAGGACCACCCAGTCAGCTGATCTCATCCCAGGCCGTGGGGCCAGTGCTGCCCAGCACGATGTCCCAGTGAAGCCCAGACCGTCAATGAGGGCAGCTTGGCTGTTGCTCAGTGATGACCAGGGACAAAGGATGCTGTCCCAGGGCCGGCGGGAGGGGCTTCGTGCAGGCCATGCCCACCCTCTGCCCTGGGGGGTGGGGAGGGGGGAATCACATGACCTGCAGCTGAATCCCAGACATCCGTGGGCACAGCAGTGGAGCTGGGTGGGATGGATGTGAGTGCAGAGGCTCTGAGGCAATCGTGGCTGCCTGGGGGGACCGGTCACGTCCCCACCTCCATCAGCCCAGGGTCCATGTCCCCCCGTTCCACCCAGAGCTGCCCAGTGACCATCCTCTCAAGAAAGACCTCTGACCCACCAGATTCCTGGCCCCAAGGTCTGAATTTGGCCACAGGGACGGGACCAGGGGCCGTGGGAGCTGAGCTGAAGGTCGCGTGGGCCTCGTGGTAGCTGGGTCCTGCGGGACGCTCCTGTCTGCTGGCCTGATTGCTGTGTTTATTCCGCAGTAGGTGTGGTTTTCACCCTTCTCAGGAAGAAGCCGTATCTGTGACTCAGGGCTTTGAACCCTGCCCCTGGGGTTACCATCTGAGAACTTTCCGAGGGGTCTTCGCCACCGCAACTCCCATCCCCCGTCCACCCCTCTGCGAACCCCAGCGTTTGGCTGCACGTTGTCGCTGGACCTTAAACATGCGCTCGTCCCTCCCTGCGGGCAGAACTGCTCACTCGCCTTCCCCACCCCCACACCCCTCTCCCTGTAGGGTGAGCGCCTTCGGCTGCTGGGTGGAGGTGCTGTCCACGGTCCTGAGGACTCAGTGAACACGGAGGCCATTCTGTCCATGTGGAGGGCGGGATGGGCAGTGAGTGGGGGACCCGGGGACTGACTGCCTGGCTTCGTGGATGAGGAACTAGCGCTGGCAGAGTGCAGAGGGTCAGGGAGCCTCGCCCACAGCAACACAGGTGCCGAAATCTGAGGGGCTGAAATCCTGGAGCCATGGGAGGGCACGACCCCCTGGCAGCGGGTCTGGGTGGGCACCAGCGTGCTGATAGCCCCAGGGTACCTTGGGTGGGGCTGGGTGTGAGGAGCTCTGGGGCAAGCGGGTCAGCTCCCAGTGAGGCTGGAAGGCGGGATGTGGGCGGGCTTAGCCGGGGGTTGCATTTATCAGATGACACTGTAGAGTTTGAAAGGGGTTGTTCTTACAAGAGGCCGGACTGCAGGGCCCAGAGAGGCAGCAGGGGGTGAGCAGGGGCCCAGGGCAGCCCCCAAGGGACAGCAAGTAGGGGCTTGAGGAGGGAGGTGGGGGTGGGGATGAAGGGAGGCGAGGGGCCCTGACTGGTTTTGGAGGAAGCATGCCCAGGGCTTCTGGGAGGACTAGATGGGGTCAGGGGGCAGGGGGACCGAGAATGACCCCAGGCAGGCTGAGCTGGGAGGATGCCTCTGGGGGCCGGGGGGACCGGGAGTCTGTGCGCCCTGGTCTGAAGGTCTCTGGACTTGAACCTGGAGATGTGTTTCAGGGGACAGAGCATCATTAGAAATGTGGCTGGTGCTGACGGCCTGGCCCCACAGGTCCCAGGGGACCCCAATCAGGGCAGAGGCAGTGAGTGAGATCACGGAGCTCACACTACCTGTGGGACAGGAAACCCCTCTTCCCAGCATCTCTAATACCATTAGGGAGCGTGCAGGGCTCTTTTCTCTCCCTCCAGTCCCTGTAATCGGTTCTCCACAGCTGCCAGCTGCTTGCAGATGGCTGTGTTTCGTCTGGTGCGGCTCTACTTGGGATTCAGGGGAGAGAGCTGGGCAGATTCGGGCCCTAGGTTCAGGCTGCCGGCAAAGAAAGCAGCAGCCTCAGTCAGCCTCCGGAGGTCAGGGAACCGTGGGAAGGGACGGCGGGCAGGTGGACTGGGATGCAGATCAGCGCCTGCAGCCAAGCAAGGGTGGAGCCCAGGGAGGCTGCGTGGGGCCAGAGAAGTGGGGCTCCCCGTCAGCGCTGGACGTCACCTGTGGGTGCCCCGGGCAGGATCCGGGCTTCAGAGGTGCAGGGAAACAGATGGGCCAGCGGGGCCATCCTGTGAGGAGCAGGCTCTGGGGATGGAGAGGACCGGCTGGTGCCCTCGGGGCCTGGTGGGGAGGGGCGGGCAGAGGTGCCGACCCTCAGCCCGGCAGGAGCAGGCTGCCTCCGCTGGAGCACAGGCGCAGCCGGAGAACTGCAGGTCTGCGCAACCCCTCCCCTGAAACTGCTAGACTGACCTGCTAGCTCAGCTGTGGGCAGCGCGCCTGCTGCTGGGTTGTTGTTCTTCAGTCGCTCAGTCGTGTCCGACTCTTTGCACTCGATGGAGTGCAGCAAACCAGGCTTCCCTGTCCTTCACTGTCTCCTGGAGTTTGCTCAAACTCATGTCCATTGAGTCGGTGATGCCATCCAACCATCTCATCCTCTGTTGCCCCCTTCTCCTCCCGCCTTCAATCTCTCCCAGCATCAGGGTCTTTTCCAATGAGTCAGCTCTTTGCATAAGGTGGCCAAAGTATTGAAGCTTTGTCTTCAGCATCAGTCCTTCCAATGAATATTCAGGGTTGATTTCCTTTAGGATTGACTGGCTTGGTCTCCTTTCTGTCCAAGGGACTCTCAAGAGAGAATTTATGCCCAAGGAGCTGCAGAACCGGGGGTGCACCCCAATGGGGCTGGGAGACCATGTGGGATGGGTCCCCAGGTAAAGGATCGGGGGTTCGGGGGAGACACAGAGGTCCAGGTGGAGGACGTTCACAGGGAAGGTTTACAGGGACCAGGGTGCAGGGAGGCAGGGGGGACTCTGACTGCTGGAGTCAGGAACTGGGGGACAGCCTGGATGATCCAGGCCGAGACCCCTGCCTGGGGTGTCCTGCTCCGTGGATCACAGGCCCCGGAAGACAGCCGAGCAGAGCTAGGACCCAAACCGGGTCTGGGCCCCTCCAGGTGATCCAGTGCCTCCACGTAGGACTCTGCACACACCTGTGTCTTTCAGTCCTGAATCCCCTCTTTTCATTAAGAGCTCTGCCTGTGTGCGCCCCCCTGCCGGCCCCCGCCTAGGGATGGCCAGGCCCTCAGGAGGGGACGCAGGGGAGGGCTCCTGCGTGCAGTGTGGGGGCTGGTGATACAGGGCAGGGTCTTCCTTGTCTGCCCATCCCTGCTGCCCCCAGGGAGGACTCCTTCGGCTGCGACCACACCACTCAGCCCTGCCCAGGTCATGCCTTCCTTCTCCCCCCAAGTCTACCAGCCCAGGGCCAGGGGAGGGCTCCCTGCAGAACTGCCTGGCAGGTACCTGGGAGCCCTGCAGGGGCACCCTGGGGACAGAAGCCCAACCAAACGTGTCCCTGGGCCTCCACCTACAGCCCCTGGCCTGGAGCTGCTCACTGCTCAGCGAGGGACACAGCCTTCCACGTGGGCCAACAGTCCAGCGTCTCAGCACCCCGGGAGCAGGCACTCGGGGTAACCGAGAGGGGGCTGGCAGGCATGCCACTGTGCCCTTTGGAAGGTTCTGGAGGAACCAGGAGGCTGGACGGTGTCTTCAAGGATTTTGGCTTGGGGTCAGCCCAGTGGGACCAAGGGACCTCGCTCGCTCCGTTCCCTTTAAGAGTAGGACCAGACCCCATCCATGGCTGGTAACCAGGCAACCGTCCCCATCTGCCCCAGACAGGTCAGCTGAAGTCCAGGCCAGCACAACGGGGAAATGGCTGCTCCCTCCTGGGTGTCCGGAGGGTGTGACCACTCATCAGACCACCTAGTTTCTGGACAAACAACCCAGCAGACCCTCCTGGGCTCCTTCAGAAGTCCTGTGGTCTGCTGCAAACCAAGGGGCCCAGACAGACTGCGTTCCCCAGGTAACAGCCGTGACCGAGCCCCCCTCCACAGGCCTGCAAAGTGCCCCGAACCCCGGGGCCCGGCTGGGGCTCGTCCAGCAAGAGCAGACCGCTCGCCAAGTGGGTGGACAACACCAGCCCTCGCGTGACGAATGGGCTCATTAAGGAGATGGATGACCGTGGTCCTCCTCTGTGCACTGTGTCTGCCCGGGCAGGGGCCAAGTGCATTCAGACCAGCTGCAGACCGGCCTCCAGGCAGCTGGGGTGGGGGCTCTCGAGAGGAGGAGCAGGCTGGGTCCCTGGGTGGGGGTACCCAGAGACACAGGGACGCAGTGAGGGTGCTCAGGGCAGTGGTTTGGCAGGGGACAGCTGGAGTCTTGGGGACAAAGAGAAATCCTGCAAGCTCCCCACGAACCAGCATCTATGGATTAAAATCCAGCTTGGCCAGAACCCTCAGCTCCTGTCTGCTCCAGCTTTCCTTCGGCCCCAGTGCGGCCCTCACCGCCTCCCTCTGCTGGCTCCCTGGCTGGTTGTTCCTAAAGTCCTCCCCGACACCAATGTGGGAGCCCCTGGTGAACGCCAGGTCATCTGGACCCCTGCGCCCTGGGGCCTACACACCCAGAGAACAGATGCAGGCGGGAAGGAGATGGGATGCCCCCTCCAGTCCCACGGCCACCCCTGCGCCCCTCCTCCTGGAAGCTGCCCTTGCCCCTGATTCTCAGCTGCTGTGGCTAGTTCACTCACAGGGCCCTGCCCCCAACCCGGGTCAGAAAAACAGCTTCCCAGGAGGCAGAGGCACCGGGGTGGGTGTCGGTGGGATGCCCAGACAGTGCTTGAGCCTCTGAGGGTCCCAGCAACCGGCGAGGGCCTTCTGCCCGCTGAGCCCGTGTCTTAGAGCTGGGCAGCCTGCAACCCCCAGGCGTGGGGCCAGGTTCAGGACGCCGCTTGGCCGGGGCGGGTGGGGGGGCGTGACCGGCAGGGCCAGGTGAGATGGGCCTGAGTGGGAGCCATTCAGAGGTGGGGGACAGCCCGCCTGGGGGGCACGTCCACCTCAGGGCATCCCAGATGTCCTGTCCTTCCCCAAGGAGCCCTTGCTGGGACCCCAGCTCCCTCCCCCCCACTTCTGGAGGGCCCGGACCCCAAGAACTGCCCACAATCCCCAAGCCAACAGCCTCTTCCTCCACAAAAGGCCGGATCAGGCCTGCTGGGCCTCCCTCCAGAGCCCGTCACAAAACCTTCTAATCAAACGTTCTCAACTGAGGATAAGCAGGGCTTTAACTCCTCAGGTGTGTGTATTAAGTAGTCTTCAGGGCGGCCTCTTGGAGGCCATTAAAAGATTATCTTCTCCTTGGGAGCTGCATTAGCATCCCTCCAGGCTCTGGACTGCAGCCTGAAGACGGGGAGCAGGAAAACGAGCCCTCGGGTGGGCCGGCGAGCTCCCTGACGGGCATCAGGAGCAGGCTCTGCAAAACCCTGGAGCTGCAGACAAACCAGCCTGCCCGCTCAGGGCTTTCCTGTTCACGTTCGCACCTGTTCTGCTCCCATTTCTGTCTTTCGTGCCTCAGTGACCTCGAGGAAGCCGGGTGAGCCTGACCTTCAGCACAACTCAAGGTGGCCCGCTGGCCAGCCCACCTGTGTTCCCTCTCAGCTGTGTGCAGAGGCCCCTTCCAGGTCAGGGGGCCCCCCCGACCAGTGCCTGGACCAGGGCGGCCGAACAGGCCGAGGTGCCGATGTGTCGGCAGACGGGGCCACGTTTCTCTTAGGGAAGTCGGGAAGCAGGCCTGGACTTGGAAGAGTGCATTCACTGCCAAGCCCCTCTGTGTCCAGGGTGTTCTGAGTGGGGGGAAGAACCCTCCAGGCGCTGGACTCACATGGATAGGCTGAGGCCTAACCCTGGGAGGGCTCAGGAAAGGTGCCCAGGACGGGCCCTGTGGACGTCCCCTGGCCTTGCTTCAGCAGGAGTCCAGACCACACGTGAGCCGCCGGGGAGCACAGGGGTGGCTTCAGTAACACAGGCCTCTCTGGGATCTGGAGCCGCGGTGGGTGGGCAGGGAGGAGCAGGGGGGGTCCATTCTGTTCCCTCCCCTCTGGGGCAGGTGACTCAGGGCCGGGCAGCTGCCGGTGTCCCCAGATGGTGAGGAGTCGGGACCCGGCTCCGGTCTCACAGAGGTGTGGACAGTGGCCAGGCTCAGGCCAGGCCTGTGCTGCCTGCACTTCTGCTTTCCCTTCTGCCCTGGGAACGAGAGGGGTGGGAAGTGCTGAGCCTCCTGTGTTGTCTGGAGAGCAGGTGGATGCAAGGTCTCCTCTGCCACCGGCCTCTCCCGCGAGTATGGGGTCCCAAGGGACAGAGGTCCCAGACACCTAGCGGGAAGCCCAGGGCCAGGACCCGCAGCCCCGTGACCTCAGACCCCGCACGTGGCAGTGGCGGGACCTCCCACAGCCTGGCGCAGACGGGACGGGTCTTCATCTGGCCCAGCCCGGCACCGCTCCCTCGGACGGCTTCCGTCTCTTTTCTCTGCCATTGCTGTCATCTCGTCTCTGTCTTTTGAGACAATTTCTCGAGTCCAACTTTCATCCATCGCACTCTCTCTCTTTCTGGTGCCAGCGCCAGCTTGTAAGCGTGCGTTTCTGGTGGTCACGGGTGAGGGGGACACCACACACCCACACGTGAGCGTTAGGGTCGGGCTGGCGTGTGTGCCCACCCCCAGGCCACGGCCGGGCGCCCCGCTCCCGCGACGACCCCTGCAGCTTCCAGGCCCCTCACCCAGAGGTCTCCCGACGTCAGCCACAGCCACTTCGTGCCACCTGCAAAGGTGGTCCTAAAGGGGGAACACAGGCCTTATTCTGCTTTGAGCTTTCTAACATGGAGCCACACTGTTGGTTTTCTCAGGGGGATGGCTTCTTTCCCTCCACGTCACGTTTCGAGGGTGTAGCAACTGTGATTCACACCAGGTGTGCAGTTTCCTCTGTCCCACCTCAGACGTGTTCTACAGTCCGAGGTGTAGCACTCCATCCGACTTCTGTTCATCAGGACAAGGGAGCCCGCGATGGCATCCTCAAGGATCCTTCTCCCTTTTGGTCTTTGCTCCTGCGAGGTCCTCACATTCATCTAAACCTCCTTCTCCCCTGGTTGATCAGTCTGTCCTTCCTGGTTTTGCCAAGTTCTGCCTGACCTATTGCGGAGCGATGTTGTAAGCGCAAAGGAGTGTAAAAGTTCTGGGGATTCCTGCTTCCAACCGCTGTCCTGACTTTGACCCTGGGATGCAGAAGCCTGCAGCTGCCGTGACAATGTGCAACCCTGGGGGGTTTCCTGGCTGGGCAGGCGCAATGGTGTACGAGGAGGGACACAAGATAGTGACCGAGAGCGGACCCTGGAGGATCGTCCTTCAGTCCCACGGGGCTACGCTCTGTCACACAGACAGCATAACTGCAGGTAGGAGGAGACCCGCCTGATGCTGGGCAGCAAGGGAACCCTCCACGCCGGCTTTCACTGCCTCTTCTCATCCTAAGGCAACGCCACCAGCTCACTCAGAGAGTCTCGGTTCACACATGTGGTCAGGCTTAGGTCTTCTTTCCACATTTGCTGACCGTGTGGATTTTCCCCCACGACACCCGGAACAGCTCAACATCACAAACCCACCACACTTTCCGTGGCTTTCTCAGCACGGCTGCATCGTTAACTTAATTTACAGCCAGGTTCTCCTCTTCCTGGGCTTCTCAGGCAGCTCAGTGGTGAGGAACCCGCCTGCCATTGCAGAAGGCGTGGGTTCGATCCCTAGGTCGGGAAGATGCCCTGGAGAAGGTAATGGCAACCCACTCCAGCCTTCTTGCCTAGAGGATCTCATGGACAGAGGAGCCTGCGGGGTACAGTCCACGGGATCACGAAGAGTCGGACACGACTGAGCAACTGAACAACTTCTCCTCTCCCCGTTTGTCTCCAAATTATTGGGGACTTTGTCCTTATTGAAATGACTTTGTTACCATATGGGCCATTTCTGGGAGGAACTTGCCGTTTGCTGCTGGCTCTGCAGTTACACGGAAAAGGCAATGGCACCCCACTCCAGTACTCTGCCTGGAAAATCCCATGGACAGAGGAGCCTGGTAGGCTGCAGTCCATGGGGTCGCGAAGAGTCGGACACGACTGAGCTACTTCCCTTTCACTTTTCCCTTTCATGCATTGGGGAAGGAAATGGCAACCCACTCCAGTGTTCTTGCCTGGAGAATCACAGGGACGGCGGAGCCTGGTGGGCTGCCGTCTATGGGGTCGCACAAAGTCGGACACGACTGCAGCAACTTAGCAGCAGCAGCAGTTACATGCTCAGCCCCAGGTCTTGAGCTAGTGATTCTGTGACGTCCCGGGCATCTGAAGGCCCCTTCCAGGCAGGTTTCCTGGGAGGGGCGGGGGAGACAGGCTGCCCTCATGTGACTGTGATGCCTGGAGGCCAGTTAGCGTGCACTGTCCCCTCCTGCCTGTCGTTTCTCTGAGTATCTCACATCTGCTTTTCAGTTTTCTTCTGGCACAAGTTTCGGTGTTCAGGATCCTGGTGACAAGCCCGTCCTGATCTCAGGAGTGCGGTGACCGTGTGTCCCAGTTTGTGTGTACCATCCACACAGCCCAGTCTACAAAACATCCCCGCTTTTGTCTGGAAGCTGCCCTGATTGGGTGCTAATGACCTACTCACAAACAGCTTTCCCTTCTGCTTGCAAAGCCCCAGCAGATGTTTAAATCCTTAAAGACCAGGATCTACTAGAACATGCTCAGGGTGGGCTGTTCTGACAGACTGGCCCTTTGCACAGACTCCTTTATTTCAGGAAAGATTCCCTTCGGGGGAGGGTGATCACCCACACTGCTCCATCAGCACCCCACCTGATTTGGGGGTTCCATCCACATGCATCTTGGGCCTTCTTTGCATCTATTCTGTGACTATAACTTTCTTTAGAACCCTTACTTTTTAGTTCATTTTCCCGTTTTCTCTCCTTTTCTCCCACTGACCTGACGGCAGCATCTGTGCTGTCTGCTCACCCTTATGCACAAATCGGCCGATTCTCATCTCTGCAATGATGTGGCTTTTTCTTTAAACAGTTGTTTCTAAGCTCTCTCCGCCCTCTCTACCGGGTCCCCTGGGGCCTGTGGGGCTAGGCTGTCAGCACCTGCTTAGCAAGCTCATCCCTGAGCTTTTCTGTGTTACTCTGCATGCCTCCACAGGTCCCTCATTGTCTTAATTTTGGTCGCCCGTCTGTTGCTTTAGGCTCCAGCCTGCACGCATCCAGAGGCCAGTTTCCAGCAGGGGGTCCTTGCTGGGCCCTCCATCAGCTCAGCTTTACCCTTTATCCTCATGAAAGTGTCTGTGGATTTTTCACAATCCTTCTCTCTCACTCATTTGAGATGAGCTCAAGGTCCCTGTGTCTTAGGAGGTGTCCCAGTATTGGGGGGGGGCCTCAAAGTGGTGACCCCAGCTCCACAATCCTCTGTTCTTCCCTGGTTTCACGGGGAAGAGCATCTCACTGAGGAAGCAGCTGAGAACGGGGCTGAAGGGTGGGTTCTCAGCCCCCAGCCCAGCCCTCCCTAGCACTGCAGTCCTCTCCCTGTGACCCTGGGCAGCAGCTCTGCAAACCCTCCGTGACGCGGCTTCCCTGGTGTCGAGTTGGGCTGATAAGGGTGCGCTCCCTGGAGGGAGCACAGGGACAGAGGGGCTTGATTCCCAAAGCCAGAGTCTGTCTCAGGCACTAGAAGGCCTGGGGTCAGCATGGATATCTCTTCTGGGGTCCTCCTGCTTCCTGACCTTTAACCCTGGAGCCTTGAGGGACGCAGTGCTCCCACTTCTCAGTGGGTCCTCACCGCTTGTATCCCTGGATTTCTACGTGAGTCCCAGGGGAATGTCTGCAGGTCTCCCTCTGCCCACAGACCCGCTTGTGAGTGAGCGTCTCAGGGCAAGTGGAGACCCTGCCACAGGTCGGCCGGTGAGGGGTGGCCCCTTCGGGTCGGGTGAGGGGAGTGGCCACTGTGACTCTGTGTGGACACAGCCCAGCTCTCGTTGGCTCAGGGGGACTCCTGAAGTCTGTGTGCGCTCTGCTCTGGGCTCTGCCTGCCCACACCTACGGGTCTAAGGGGAGCGGCTGGCTTTGCTAGGCCATCTCCTTGCGGTTCCTGCCAGGAGGGAGACCCATGCGTGGAGTTTGGGCGCAAGTAGACCCGGGCTCAAATCCTGGCTGAGTCACACGGCTGAGAGCCCGATGCCGCTGCTCCTGTCTCGTCAGTGTTTCTGCCTGTGAGATGGGCTGGTGCGGTCCTTCAGGGTCCTCAGGGCTGGGATGGGGGCAGGGAAGCGCTGTGCTCCATGGACACCCCTCCTTCTAGGCGGGGACCTCTCCTTGGAGGGACTCGGGGCCCAGGAGGGGGAGCCCCTGCACTAGGCTCCCCTCGCTCCACAAGCCTTGCTTGGGGGTGCCCTGGGAGGCAGCGGGTTCTGGCTGCGCGAGCTACTCAGGGAACTGCAGGACTGAAGCCTCTCTGCACACAAGGAACGTCCAGCTGGGAGCTGGGACTCCAGACCCCCACCCCCACCCCCGTCTTCAGACGGCTCAGCGCTGTCTGCCCCGCAGGCCTGGGGGTCCCCTCCCAGCGCAGACAGCGCCACCTGGAGAGGCGGGGTGGGCCCACGGGGGCAGCTCAGAGCCCTGTGTCCAGGCCTCACTGGGAGGACACCCCCCAAACCTCCCTTACACCAATAATCTCGTGTTGATGGACAAAATTAGTCTCCGAATTCTAATGAGACTGCTCCCGGAGACAGACAGCTCATCTGAAGATTAAATGAGAAAAATTGCCACTTTTGCTGGTTCCTTTAGAAACTCATTTGCATTCTGTCAGCTTCCATTACGAAGGGGCCCTGCGGACTCTGGAGGGGGTACGGGAGGGGGCCAAGGCCCTCTGGCCTGCGGGTGCTGCGCCCCGGGGGTCGGGGGCGCCCCGAGGGGTCCCCGCCATCTCCCGGCTGGCTTTCCTCCCCCAGCCTCAGAGCCCCTCCGCCCTCTCCCCCACCCCTCCAGGCTCTGTGCAGAGCGGGTGCAGCCTCGCTGCCCCTCCTTGCTCCCCCGGAGACCAGTCCCCCCAGTTCTCTGCCCGCAGGGGGCCTCCTGGGGGCAGGGAGGGCAGAGCCCCAGCTGGGCCGCCACTCTTAGGCTCTTCTGAGGTCAGGAGACAAAGGACCGTTTCTCTCCACCCTGCAGGCCGGCGTGCCGCTCCCCTGCTGGTCAGACCCCGTGGGGCTCACTCACTCCTGGGACGCCTTCTCCCCATAGCTGGGCTGTTCTGAGAAAGTCCAGAGGTCCTGTCGTGTGCACCGGCCGGGGGCCAGGGGGGTGACTGGCGCAGCCCAAGGACACAGCGTGAGATGACCCTCATGAGCAGACCTCCCACGAGGCACCGCACCAGGAGCCCAGCGTCCCCTGGCTTAGGATCCACACCGTCCTTTCCCAGGACCCCACCCCTCACGGTGAGTCTCCAGCCAGAGGTTCAACACCGGCAAATCATGAAGTCAGTCAGCCAAGCTAACCGCTGACACTGGCACTAATTGTAATTAAAAATTAGCATAGAAATGTGCTTTTAGGAGATTAAAATTACTGGTAGGTCCCAACCATATGCCTCACCCTGACGATGGGGGACAAGCACAGCTCGCACTGAATAAAGCAAGTCTAATGGGCTTCTGAGAGAGGAAATTTGCCAATGCCTTGATCTGCCTTTCCCCTTGATTTACAAACACGCCTCCTGCATAGACAAGCGGCCATCGGGACGGTCCTCCCGTCTCCCCGGGATGGTCCGCTCCCTCAGTCTCCCCTGCCGGCTCCCGCAGCAATTTCCATGCAGGTCCGCGACCCTGAGTCACAGCTTTGTACCGTAAGCACTTTCTACACTCTGTAAATCGCATTACACGTTGTAAATACTATCTCCAAGCAGCGAACTCTCAGTTAGTGATGAGCCGAGCGGGCGGAAGGCCTGTCAGGCAGAGGGGACAGACGCACAGAGCAGTTACAGCGAGGCATGGTGCTGGCGCCCTGACGGCGTGTGTGCTGCGGGGCTTCGGAGCTGCCGTCGGCGAAGCAACGTGAAGACAGACGTGTCCTTGGGGCCTGGGCCCCCTTGGCCTCCTGAGGCAGATGTGCAGGTGGCTGCGGCAGCCGGAGCTCGAAGGCTTCCCCGTAGACTCAGGGCAGTGCCTGACTCAGCTTTCCTGGTGTGATTTGAAGAGCGAGGGTGCCTGGTGTGGCCCAAGGTGTGCAGGGACTCGGCTCACCCACTCGGACCTGTGTGTGCAGCCCCCACCCACAAAGGCTTCAGGGAGTGGGGCTGGGGTAGGGCAGACATGCCCTTGCACTCCTGCAGCTCATAGGGTAGAGAAGGAAGCAGGAGGGACCCGCAAGGGATGGACAAGCAAGGACTAGGAGGCCAGGCGCTGGAAAGAAATAGAAATTGGGGAAGCGGTGGAGAGGCAGAGGGCTGGCTTAGATACTACTGTCCTGGGGGTCCTCTCTGAGGCGGTGGCTTTTGAGGAAAGTCCCAAAGGAGAAGCAAGAGCAAGTCATGTATCAAGGTGGGAGGAAAGGGCCCAAGAGCAAAGGCACAGGGTGCAGGGTGCTGAGGCTCTGATGAGGGCCATCCCACGGGCGACAAGAAGGCCAGTGTGGCTGGACAGGTGAGGGAGGGGCTGGTGACAGGGGCAGGCAGGGCCTGGGGCCGCACCGAGGACATCCCGGGTCCTGAGCAGGCCGCGCTGTGGTCTGACTGGCCTCTGTGCCAAGAACAGATGGGGGGTGGGACTGCCGACATCAGGTGGGGGACGCGGCAGCTTGAGGGGGGCTGGAGTCGGACCGGCCTGGAGGTCATTCAATGGGCAGGATCCAGAGGCCGGAGACAGGCTGCCGGAGAAAGAAGAACCAAGACACGCCTGGCCGTGGCTCCAGCAGCTGGGTGTTGGTGGGATTCGATGCAGGCCTGCCGGGAGCTGAGGGTGGGCAGGGTGCTGCCTGGGGTGGGGGCCAAGAGAGACGGGCAGATGCCCCAGTCTCCAGGCGGGGCTGAGCTGTGGACCAGGGTGAGGGCCAGGATAAGAATCAGGTTGTGGACCACGGCGAAGACTAGGGTGTAGACCAGGGGGAAAACTAGGGTGTAGACCAGGAGGAGGACCAGGGTGTAGACCAGGGCGAGGACCGGGGTGTAGACCAGGAGGAGGACCTTGTGTAGACCAGGGAAGGACTGGGGTGTAGACCAGTGGGAGGACCAGGGTGTAGACCAGGGGAGGACCGGGGTGTAGACCAGGGCGAGGACCGGGGTGTAGACCAGGGGAGGACTAGGGTGTAGACCAGGGCGAGGACCGGGGTGTAGACCAGGCGAGGACCGGGGTGTAGACCAGGGCGAGAACCGGGGTGTAGACCAGGGGAGGACCAGGGTGTAGACCAGGAGGAGGACCTGTGTGTAGACCAGGGGAGGACCGGGGTGTAGACCAGGGCGAGGACCGGGGTGTAGACCAGGGGAGGAACAGGGTGTAGACCAGGGGAGGACCGGGGTGTAGACCAGGGTGAGGACCAGGGTGTAGACCAGGAGGAGGACCTGTGTGTAGACCAGGGGAGGACTTGGGTGTAGACCAGGGGAAGGACCGGGGTGTAGACCAGGAGGAGGACCGGGGTGTAGACCAGGGCGAGGACCGGGGTGTAGACCAGGCGAGGACCGGGGTGTAGACCAGGGCGAGAACCGGGGTGTAGACCAGGGGAGGACCAGGGTGTAGACCAGGAGGAGGACCTGTGTGTAGACCAGGGGAGGACCGGGGTGTAGACCAGGGCGAGGACCGGGGTGTAGACCAGGGGAGGAACGGGGTGTAGACCAGGGGAGGACCGGGGTGTAGACCAGGGTGAGGACCAGGGTGTAGACCAGGAGGAGGACCTGTGTGTAGACCAGGGGAGGACTTGGGTGTAGACCAGGGGAGGACTTGGGTGTAGACCAGGGGAAGGACCGGGGTGTAGACCAGGGGAGGACCGGGGTGTAGACCAGGGTGAGGACCAGGGTGTAGACCAGGAGGAGGACCTGTGTGTAGACCAGGGGAGGACTTGGGTGTAGACCAGGGGAGGACTTGGGTGTAGACCAGGGGAAGGACCGGGGTGTAGACCAGGGTGAGGACCGGGGTGTAGACCAGGGCGAGGACTGGTGTGTAGACCAGGGGGAAGACTAGGGTCTGACCCTGGGCTGCAGCAGGGCAAGGAGTAGGGTGGCCCTCTGGGCCCTGCTTGCTTGCTGCCTATGTGGTGGTTCCCGCCTCATCCCCTGGAGAGGACTTCTTGCCCGCCTGGCTGTGCACCGTCTGGTCTGAAGTTTCAGCACCTGCCAGGCTGCCCCGAGGCCTGTGAGGAGAGCACTCCTCCCTGGGCAGTGCCATCCGTGGCCCAGTCCCCAGGCGGTCCTCCTCAGGCCCACTTCCAGCATTCTGGCCGCGCCACCAGGCAGCTGTGCTAAAGCCGCTTCCTTTCCTGTTCCTGCCCTCCGCCGCCCTGTCCCCCGACGGGGGCACTTTCTCCAGGACCAGCTGCCCCTCCCCGCTGCCCACCTGGCTCCGGGTGTCCTGTCCCGTGTCCTGCAGGCTGTCGGCCCTGCCCACCGGGTCCCCAGCCCCCGCACAGCCAGCGTTCAGGAAGATGCTGGAGGCACAGAGGCTATGCCAGCTCGGGGCTGAGCCCTGACCTCACGGCCGGACACGTCACGTGGAGGAGGTGCAGACGTTGGGATGGCCCAGGAGCCAGCGGGCGAGTCAGGAGAACCTGGGGTTATTTTCAAAGAGCTGCAGGAGGGTGCCTGGTTTCTGCACTGTCTGCAGCAGCGGTTTCCCCCAGCCAGCACCAGGCCGGCTCCTAGTCCGAATTCTCCAAGACTGATGGAGAAAACAGGCGTGTGCACTGGACTTGAGTCCCCACGTCAAAGAACCGGGTGGGCCTGGGTCCCCCGAGGAGGGTTAGCAGGAGTTTTATTAACCCCTGCCCCCCGACGATTTTTCCCCAGCTGGACCCAGACTGTGCTTGGCTGGAGGCCAGGATCCGGGGGAAGAACAAACTCCCCCAGCCGCCCGGGGCTCAGCCCCTAGGATCTCACGGGTTTCTTCTAGGCCGTTTGAAGAACATCCACTGTTGTTTTTGGTGTCGGAGTGAATTATTTAATGGGGATGAAATCTTGCCCCCTGAGCGCCTTTAAGAACACAGCGGGATTGGAGGGTACATTTGTTTTCCTTAATGTTTGTCTCTGCTTTTTCTGGAGGAGTGGGGAGGGCCAGCTCCCTGCTCCAGAGCCGCCCCTCGTCCACTCCTCCCCAGCCGGCCCCCTCGTCTGTCACACGGCCCCTGCTGCACCCCCAGCCCTGCCTGTCCTCAGACGCCCCAGTCCTCATCCTGGGGTGATACCCACGCCTCCTGGGCCCTCCCTGCCCTGGACTTCCCTGCAGAGCTTAGGGCAGGGAGGAAGACCCCAGCAGGGGAACTGTTTGTCCCCCACCTGCCTCTCCCTGCCCCTGCCCCGGCCACGGCTGCACCCCAACATGTCTGGTACCTCGCCCAGGTGAAACGCAGGCCACCTCTCAGGCTGGGGCTGCTGTGTCAAAGGGGCGCCTGGTTAGAGTTTGGGGTGAAGGCTCAGGTCCCACAGTCCCAGGGTGCTTCTCAGTGGAGCAAGTCCTGAGGCGCTCAGGGGTGCAGGCATCCTGGCATTGCCCCCTAGCACCCAGAGGTCAAAGGATGTGAACCCAGCTAGTGACACAGAACCCAGGTCAGTGCCCTGCCTGATGGTGATGGTACCGGTTCAGATGAATGTCACTGGGAGAAGTTACCCCCACTGGAGCCCAGCGTGTAGCCGACATCCACTTCCACGTGTCAGGTACGGGTCCTTCTGAGCCTCTGGAGATGCTGGCGCTGCCGCTGGGGGATGGAGAGGGG
Organism: Okapia johnstoni; assembly: GCA_024291935.2. NCBI lineage: Eukaryota > Metazoa > Chordata > Mammalia > Artiodactyla > Giraffidae > Okapia > Okapia johnstoni. Next base: position 1,518,667 of record CM044320.1, on the reverse strand, counting down.
ACAGAGTGCCTCCTGCAGAGAGCCCCACAGTCAGCCAGGCCTGGGGACCAGCGTGGGGGGTCGACCTTCTAGCCCTGCCTCCCCGGGAGCCCCAGCCCCAGGGCTCCGCTGAGCTCAGGAAGTGCCTGACCTGCTCCCCCTCGAGGGGGTCTTCAGAGTGCCTGAGCCCTGCCCAGGGTGTGGTGATGGGGAGGCTGTGGAGGGTGGGGGCCCTGGGCCTCGTCGCCCCAGGATCAAAGCGGGAAGCGTGCACAGAGTGGCTGTCAGCTGGCCGGGACGACGGGGATGGAGGCGCTAGCCCTGCGACCTCCCTGAATTAAACCCGCTGCCTGACTCGCTGAACTAAGCGGCTCCTCCACCAGGTAATTCCAGGCCAGCTTTACGTGCAGCAGGCCAGGCGCTTAGTATGTGTGTGCTACAGGCTCAGTCGTGTCCGACTCTCTGTGACCCCAGGGACTGCAGCCCGCCAGGCTGCTCTGTCCATGGGCTTCTCCAGGCAAGAATACTGGAGTGGGCTGCAGTGACCTCCTCCGGGAGATCTGCCCCACCCAGGGATGGAACCCACGTCTCTTATGTTTCCTGCATTGGCAGGCGGGTTCTTTACTACTATCGCCACCTGGGAAGCCCATTGCACAGACCTGAATGAAACAGAGACTGGACGCTCTGGAATGCAGACCCTCGTGTCTGGTGTGGCAGAGAGAGGACAAGCAGGTGATGACCGGGTGACACGCATTTTAACTGGGGAGATGACACAGGCTGTGTCTGGGGCGCTCAGCGCTGTCTGACTCAGGACACGCGTTGTCACTCACGGTGTTTACTGGCCTTCCCCGTGTCCACGGCACCTCGAGGGAGACCTGGCACACGGTGGGCTCTCAGAGCCACACAGCCACAGACCAAGGACTCTGTCCGGTGGGCTCCCGTCCCCCACACCACCACTCCCCAAGGTGCCCTTGGCTGTCTTCCAGGCCAATGGCGGTTCTTCTGCTCCATTCTGACGGCTGGTAATTGAGCCTCTGTCCAATTACAGACCTAGGACAGATCATAAGTACTCCCCCTTGCAGCAAGGGGCAGACTCATGACCCTGTCCTTACAGAAATGTAGTAAATCTGGATATAGAAATGAAGCATCCTTGTCAGTGCACAGCTCAGCTCTTGAGAACGTGGGAGAAGTCTAAGCAACCAGATCTAGTGTGGGGGCTACAGACGGGAGCTGGGATCCTTCAGCCGCCTTTGGGCTTGAAGGGCTTTTAATCCATGTCTCATCCTTGGAGAGGATGTACTCCAAGGCTGTACAGCTGGGAGAGGGTAGGCAGCCCTGAATGAAGACCCCTCCCAGAGAAATGAAGATGGTCCTCCAAGGCTCAGTTCAGTTGCTCATTTGTGTCCGACTCTGCAACCCCATGGACTGCAGTATGCCAGGCTTCCCTGTCCATCACCAACTCCCAGAGCTTACTCAAGCTCATGTCCATCGAGTCAGTAATGCCATCCAACCATCTCATCCTCTGTCGTCCCCTTCCCCTCCAGCCTTCAATCTTTCCCAGCATCAGGGTCTTTTCAAATGAGTCAGTTCTCTGCATCAGGTGGCCAAAGTATTGGAGTTTCAGCTTCAGCATCAGTCCTCCCAATGAATATTCAGGACTGATTTCCTTTAGGATGGATTGGTTGGATTTCCTTGCAGTCCAAGGGACTCTCAAGAGTTTTCTCCAGCACATTTCAAAAGCATCAATTCTTCTGCGCTCAGCTTTCTTTATAGTCCAACTCTCACATCCCTACATGACCACTGGAAAAACCATAGCCTTGACTAGACGGATGTTTGTCGGTAAAGTAATGTATCTGCTTTTTAATACGCTGTCTAGGTTGGTCATAGCTTTTCTTCCAAGGAGCAAGAGTCTTTTAATTTCATGGCTGCAGTCACCATCTGCAGTGATTTTGGAGCCCAAGAAAATAAAGTCTCTCACTGTTTCCATTGTTTCTCCATCTATTTGCCATGAAGTGATGGGACCAGATGCCATGATCTTAGTTTTCTGAATGTTGAGTTTTAAGCCAACTTTTTCACTCTTCTCTTTCACTTTCATCAAGAGGCTCTTTAGTTATTCTTCACTTTCTGCCATAAGGGAGGTGTCACCTGCATATCTGAGGTTATTGATATTTCTCCTGGCAATCTTGATTCCAGCTTGTGCTTCATCCAGCCTGGCGTTTCTCATGATGTATTTTGCATATAAGTTATTAGCAGGATGACAATATACAGCCTTGATGTACTCCTTTCGCAGTTTGGAACCAGTCTGTTGTTCCACGTCTGGTTCTAACTGTTGCTTCTTGACCTGCATACAGATTTCTCAGGAGGCAGCTCAGGTGGTCTGGTATTCCCATCTCTTTCAGAATTTTCCACAGTTTGTTGTGCTATACACAAAGACTTTGACATAGTTAGTAAAGCAGAAGTAGATGTTTTTTTCTGGAACTCTCTTGCTTTTTTGATGATCCAGTGGATGTTGGCAATTTGTTCTCTGCTTCCTCTGCCTTTTCTAAATCCATCTTGAACATCTGGAAGCTCACAGTTCACATACTGTTGAAACTTGGCTTGGAGAATTTTGAGCATTACTTTACTAGCGTGTGAGATAATTGCAATCATGTGGTAGTTTGAACATTCTTTGGTATTGCCCTTCTTTGAGATTAAAATGAAAATCGACATTTTCCAGTCCTGTGGCCACTGCTGAGTTTTCCAAATTTGCTGGCATATTGAGTGCAGCACTTTCACAGCATCATCTTTCAGGATTTGAAATAGCTCAACTGGAATTCCATCACCTCCACTAGCTTCGTTCGTAGTGATGCTTTCTAAGGCCCACTTGACTTCACATTCCAGGATGTCTGGCTCTAGGTGAGTGATCACACCATCGTGATTATCTGGGTCATGAAGATCTTTTTTGTACAGTTCTTCTGTGTATTCTTGCCACCTCTTCTTAATATCTTCTGCTTCTGTTAGGTCCATACCGTTTCTGTCCTTTATTGAGCCCATCTTTGCATGAAATGTTCCCTGGGTATCTCTAATTTTCTTGAAGAGATCTCTAGTCTTCCCCATTCTATTGTTTTCCTCTATTTCTCTGCACTGATCACTGAGGAAGGTTTTCTTTTCTCTCCTCGCTATTCTTTGGAACTCTGCGTTCACATGGGTGTATCTTTCCTTTTCTCCTTTGCCTTTCGCTTCTCTTCTTTTTCAGCTATTTTAAGGCCTCCTCAGACAGCCACTTTGTCTTTTCGCCCTTCTTTTTCTCGGGGATGCTCTTGATCCCTGCCTCCTGTACAACGTCACAAACCTCCGTCCCTGGCTATGGAAAGGGGTGGGGTACGGGGTAGCCTGAGGTCACAGGGGAAGGTGGCCAGGCTCCGTGCTCAGCTGGATTTGCACTCACCCCACCTGCATTTTGAAAACCTGACGTGGCAAGAAAAGAGGCCCAGGTGCTTCTCCCAGATGGGCAAATTTCCAGGTAAACCTGTGCCGACCAGCTCACGTCCCAAAGCACAAAACACTGAGGGTGGCAGCTCCGTTAATGGAATGGGGCAGGAGACGTGGACCCCTGCTCACGGGCCACTCGGGTGTGAGATGCTGACCCCAGAGCCCCTTTGGGTTTTTTTGGATTTTACTTATTGAATGACTTTTGGCTGTGCTGGGTCTCCACTGCCGCTTGGGCTTTCTCTCGTTTCGGCGAGTGGCTCCTGCTCTCTAGCTGCGGGGCCTGGGCTTCTCTCCTCCTGGAACACGGGCTCCAGTCTGAGGGCTCAGGAGCTCTGGCACACGGGTTTAGTTGCTCTGCGGCGTGTGGGATCTTCCAGGACCAGAGATGGAGACCCGTGTCTCTTGCACTGGCAGGTGAATTCTGTATCACTGAGCCACCAGGGAAGCCCCCCCCTCCAATTTGGTTTTGAATGTTTAACCAGTAAAAGGGGAGATCAGAGACCTCAGCATAGACCAGAAAACTATTAAACAGACCAAGAATTTGTTCTTTGGTTACTTGTTTTCCACAGACAAAAGGCAGGCTGAGGACTTGGGGGACGAGGGCCGTTAGGGTCCTATTCCATTTCGGTCTGAAGCCCCCACGCGCTTCTTGACACCTGCTGTGTTCTGGATTTGGGGTGTCAGTCATCCTCGTGGTGGGAGATGCACGTATCTCCTGTCCAGTCTCAGAGTCCCAGAGTCCCAGGCCGGCAGCTTTTCCAGGGAAGGGAGCATGGACCCCTCGTCGACATCACACAGCGGGTGCCACGTCTTGGTGGGGGACGTGTGGGTACCACATACAGTGTGCTCGCTGGCACAGAGCTCAACCTCCAACTCCAACTGAATGATGTTCATTGAAGGAAAAAGTTCCCTTCATCCTCATCTTATTTATATAAGCACGTTCACAGTGTTTTAGATTAAATTTTAAAAATTAAAAATACGGGAAAAAATGAATGCTGCTTCATTCCAGCAATTAGTCATCTAAGAGTATGTATTTAAATGTGGGGATGAGATGCATTTAAAAAACCTTTCCATGTTTGCTAATCGTTTGTCAAAATGTATACTGCTTTCGTGTGCTTTTAATCTAGTGTTGCGAAAATAATCGTAATAATAACTCAACCTAGAAGAAAATTTAGCATTTAGAGCCCAATGACACTTGGATATTTAAAATATCAATTTATATACATATTTATTCATGTTATGATAGGGAATTATGATAGGGTGACCAAAAACCCTGGACACATAAAATATATTAGTTTACGATTTAATGCAGGACTAGAATAGAAATATGAGAGGAAGGTAAAGATTAAGCGCTTCCATTTCAACTTAAAACCAGCATTTACCGGCCTTTAATAAATAGATGCCTGGTGTCCGTTGCTATATGTTTAGATTCTGTTACAAAAGTAAGAAGTGATGATGGCAGTAGTTTTGTTTCAGTGTCTGAAACATCATGAAAATCACATTTTTGCAACTATTTACGGTTATGGTGACAAGCTTGAGTGATCACCGTTTGTAAACCCTCTAATACAAAGAATAGCACCTAATGCATAAGGTGCATCTTGGGCTTCCGCATGGTTCAGTGGGTAAAGAAGCTGCCTGCAATGCAGGAGACACAGGAGACGAGGGTTTGATCCCTGGGTTGGGAAGATCCCCTGGAGGAGGAAATGGCAACCCACTCCAATATTCTAACCTGAAAAAATCCCATGGACAGAAGAGCCTGGTGGGCTATAATCCACAGTGTCACAAAGAGTTGGACATGACTGAGCGACTTAGCACACAAGCAAAGATGCATCTTAATTTAGTTTCATCAAATGAGCACCAGGTAATAAAGAGCAGGTCGCACCGGACCTGTTCCTGCTCTGAAACCCTTCGGACCCATTCACCGATTCCACTCTCGTCCTGAAAGTAACCACACTCTTGAATTACTTAACACTGAGTCATTTACTCCCACAGCATCAGCCCCGAACCCTAGCACACAGGACATACTAGAATGCAGCGGAGAAGTCTGGCCACCTTGCTCCTTTTCAAGATGGTATTATATGTTTTTGACTCTGAATTTTTGTATACATTTTAGAATAATCTTTCACTTCTACGAAACCAAACCTGTTTTCTATCTGCTGCCTTTGCTCTTTCTTCCTGTTTTTATCTTCCACTCTTTATCTGCCTTTTGTGGTTTTAATTGAGCTTTTCTAAATAATTTCCTTTCTTAGCATATCAGTTGTATTTCTTTCGTAACTTTTTTTTTAACTGATTGCCTAGAGTTTGCAGCATACATTTACAACAGATCCAAGAACATGTTCAGTTTATACTATTCCACTTAAAGTGAAAGAAAAGTGAAGTCACTCAGTCGTGTCCGACTCTCTGTGACCCCGTGGACTGTAGCCCACCAGGCCCCTCCATCCATGGGATTTTCCAGGCAAGAGCACTGGAGTGGGTTGCCATTTCCTTCTCGAGAGGATCTTCCCAACCCAGGGATCGAACCCAGTTCTCCCACATTGTAGGCAGACGCTTTACCATCTGAGCCACCAGGGAAGTCCCATTCTACTTAAAGGGTGGTTTAAGTGCCTAATAATAGTCAAATAATTCTAATTTCTCTCTCTTGTCACTTGTATGACTCTGACATTAATTTTTTTGTTATATAAACATAGATATTGTACACATGTGTGTGTGTTAGTTGCTCAGTTGTGTCCAATTCTTTGCAACCCTAGGCTCCTCTGTCCATGGAATTCTCCAGGCAAAATTACTGGAATAGATAACCATTCCCTTCTCCAAGGATACGTGCATAAGACAGATGCATAAGAATGTATGATTAAATACGCTGTCAGCATTATTTGTAACAAACTGCAATCAGTTCAAGTAAGAGTAAGAAAATAAAAGTTTATTTTACCTTCAGTTAGTGCTTTTCTCCTCTTCCTTTCTTTAAGTAGATCTGAGTCTCTGAACTATAGCATTTTCTTTCTCTCTAAAGAACTTCCTTAGCATTTCTCACAAGGCATATGTACTGACACAAACTCCTTCAAACTTTGTTTATCTGAGAAAGGCTTTATATCTCTTCACTTTTGAAGGAGGGATAATTACTCAGGTTTCAGAATTTTAGGTTGCTGCTTTTTCTCTCAACACTTTGAATGTTTCACCCCATTCCTCTCTTGCTTGCCTGCTTTCCAAGGAGAAAGCAGATGTAATTCTTGGTTGAACTGGGAACCAGTGGGTGGCCTGGGCACCCCCAACTCCCAGCAGGCTCTGATGAGCTACAGGACTCTGGACAAGCCCACCCCTCACTACTCATCTTACAGATACAGGAGGTGAAAGCGCTAGTCAAAGTATTAATCCGAGGTCGGGGGCAGGAAGCCCTTCATTTGTGCCTGGGATGGGCTGACCCCTACAGTGTGGCCCCCGGGAATTCCAGCATGCCCAGGAGGTGGGCCAGGACAGCGCCCATTTGCAGATGTGGGCACGAAGCTCAGAGGGGGAGGAGGGCAGAGCACTGACCTTGACTCCCAAGTCCCAACCTAGAGAGCACTGCGCAGCTTTGGGTGCTACGGTCAGAGGTCACCTCTCCGCCCAACCTGGAGCACACGTGTGTAAATCACCTGCAGGGTGTGCAGGGCGCCAGGCGCTCCCAGGTTGGAAGCAGAAACACATCTGACATGTGGATGTGTCCGTGGTCACGTCGTCCATGTGGTGAAGCTCCAGCCCAGAACTGGGAGCAGGTGGACAGGCTGAACCTGGCCATCACATCCTTCGTGTGTCCCTGGGGCAGGCAGGTGTCCCTGCCTCGTGGGGACCCCAAGCCCCTTCCCTCTGCCCTCTTGGGGTCCCCACACCTTTCTTAATCCCTGGGCAACTGGCGTCAGCATCTCTGCTGCCCACCACTCTCGGCCTCTGTCCCCGGGAGCCTGTCTGTCCAGGGCAAGATCCCTGGATCTGCCTGTTCATCACTGAGTCCCACGGCCCTCATTGCTAATTCCTTAATAAAAGAGCGCGTTTATGAAATCTGACAACATTAGGGAAGATTTTTAACCGTTGTACATTAGGTCTTTCACGGGGAATAGTTAATGACAGGCAGGCTCATTGGAATACAGATTTCATCTAATATCAGTTTCGGGAAAGTCAATTGCAGGGTGATTTCTGCAGATTAAATTAGCTGTATTTGGAGGTCACCTCCTGCAGCCAGATTGAGAGAGACAGATACACAATAGCAAATGCTATGAACGAGATACTAATTCCACTCCACAAACAAGGATATTACTTTAAAAGAGGAGATTTGTGTCTTTCTCGGAGCCCTCCCCCACCCCCATGCCTTTGTGGAAGGACAAACGCATTATCAGAACCCGCACATCCATTCTGAGAACTTTGGCTCGGGGTTATTCAGAAGGAGGCAGGAGCCAAGTCCCCTGGCTGCACCCGGTCTCCTGTCTCCTGGCTGTTTTCAGGCTCCGCCAAGTGCAGGGTGAACCAGGGACGTGGGATCCGTCCGGTGCCTCAGGGGACCAGGCCTCAGAGCGGCTGCACCGCTCTGCGCTGCCCTGCGCCGCCCTGCTGAGTTCTCCCTGCTTTTCCTTCCGTGGCCCCTGTTCTCGGTGATCTGGAACTTGCTTGATCTGGGGGTGAGCCCATGAAGGGCTTCTGCCAATGCCGCGCCCTGCCCCCGCCCCCTGGGGCAGCACTTATGGTTCAGGGGTCTCTCCTGGTCTCTCCTTGTCCCGCCCGTCATGGGCCATGCCCCTCCCTCCCAGCTTTGTCCGTCTCTTTCTGCACGTCCCCCTCTGCTCCTCCGTCTGTCCATCCATCTGTCTCTCTGTCCCCTCACTCCAGGGCCACGCTGATCCAAGTGGAGGCTTCATGATCTCCAGAGCTAGCCAGGCCCCACCCACTTGTCTTTCCTGGTTGCTTCTGCTTATATTTCCCCATATGACATTTAAATACTCCCCAGATAATCCCAGAGAAAGCAATCCATTAGTATTTTGTGTGTGTGACTGTGCTAAATTTATAAATGAACAGAATCAGCATCTTTGTGAGGCTAAGTTTATTTGCATTTGAATAAATTTACTTTTTTTTTTTTAATTCACGAATGTCTTACAGTTGTTCTCACACCGGCCTGGCGCATTTCCTGTTACATTTAATCATTGGCATCTCATGTCCTTTGCCTCCTTGTAAATGAATATTCATTGGAAGGACTGATGCTGAAGCTAAAGCTCCAATACTGTGGCCACCTGATGTGAAGAGCTGACTCACTGGATGCTGGGAAAGATTGAAGGTGGGAGGAGAAGGGGACAGCAGAGGATGAGATGGATGGATGGCATCACCAACTCGATGGACATGAGTCTGAGCCAGCCCCGGGAGACAGTGAAGGACAGGGAGGCCCGGCGCGCTGCAGTCCATGGGGTCGCAGAGTGGGACGCGACTTAGGGACTTAATAATAACGAAATGAGCCCCGGCCACCCCTGTCCTCTCAGCTGGCAGGTGGGCTTCGTCACTTACTCAGTCCACCTTACGGCTTCGAGACCAGAGTTCTTCAGGACACTGCCTCCTCTCACGTCCTCCTGGAGTCTGGGGTCCTGGTGTCAGGCTGCGGTCTGGTCGTTTCCCGGGGCGGGGGGTGGGGGGCATGCTCCTGGACGTGGCCCAGGACTCAGGCACAGCAGGCTTGCACCTCCCGGGTCCCGACTGCACGCTCAGTGAGCCAAGGTCTGGTCCCCATGTGGGGTTCATGGGACATCAGGCTGGAGGCAGGGCCTGGGGCCCAGCGCGGGGGGACCAGCCCAGAGGCACAGTTGCCGTTGGTGGTGCGCTGGGAGGCTGGCTCCGGTGGGCAGCGTCACCCACCACCAGAAAGGAAGGGAGCCGGGGGTTGGTGACCTGAGGGCAGAAGGAGCAGTGATGTCTCGCTGTGATGTCTCAGGGTCCCGCACCCGTGGGAAACTTCTCCAGCAAACTCGCATCTCCAGGTGGGGGATGGGGGCGGGGGACTGTGGCCTCCATCTTCACCCTCTGATGACGAAGGTCACGGAAGTGGTTACAGACCCAGGGCCTCTGCCCCCAAATCCCCTGTCCACACCCCGCCCTGCCCTGGTGCCCGAGCGGCCCCCGAGGCCTGCATGGTTTTCTCAGGGAGGTGAGTGGTGGCCAGGGTCTCACAGCCTCTGCTGTAGGAGCCCATGACCAGCCAGAAGGGGCTCCTGGAGCCTTGGCTCTGTTCCAGGAGGCTGAGCCCCTCGTGGGGACGGGAAAGGAGTCACTGCCCACCCCCTGGGTGGAGAGGGCTGTGCCGTGGGGGCTGGCAGCCCTGCTCTGACTCCCCGCGGATGGAGTCAGGGCCACTGGAAGACGCTCAAGGTGCCTGCCTCCTCCTTGGCACTTCCCTGTCCTCAGCAGCGAGCCCCCTGCTCAGCACAAGCAGAGAGGCCAGCTCCCCGGTTCCCCTCACAGCCCCGCCTTCCAGGGAGGCCAAGGGTGCGGGATCCCCTGCCACCCCCATCCTCGCCCCTGCGGGCGGCCACTGCCCCGTCCGTCCCTCTGGCCCCCTTTCCGCTGGGTCCTGCTCTGAGCCGCCGCCCCACCCCGGCCCCACCCCACACGTCCACCACCGAGCGAGCCCTATGTCTGAAGGGAGCTTCCGTCTACGCCCGGGGGCCGCGTCACTCAGGTCCCCAAGGCTGGAGGTCAGCTCCCTGCAGGGCAGGGGAGGGCGGACAGGCTGGGGCAGGTGGCGGGACCCCCAAAGCTGGGACGGCCCCTTCCTCCTCTGTCACCAACAAGGCTTCCCCGGGGGCTGTCCCCTCCCCCGTCTCATCTGGAGCTGTCTGCTCTGGGCAATGCAACCTCTGGGGCAAATCCTTGGGCTTGGAGATGGGTTTCTGTCTGCTCTCCTCATGAGGTGATGGGGGACAATGGGGACCCCCCGCAGGGCCGGGCCATCATGCTCCCAAGGATTGGCCCAGCGTTGCCTCTGGGGTGATGTGTCCTGCCGGCTGTCCTGCAGTCGACGGCGTTGGCAGACACTCCCTCGCCCATTGCCCGTGTCTCTGCCCTCACTGCCCCCAGCCCAGCCCTGGATCCCGGCCTGTGTACGGTTCGGGCTCTCTGAGTTCTCCCAGGGACAAGAGCGCCTGGGCCCTCGTGAGGCTGGGGGCTTACACGCGGCAGCACCTGACTTCCCACAGCCCCGGAGGCAGGAAGCACCAGGTGCCGGAGGGGCGAGTTCAGGGAGAGCCCTCCTCCTGGTCCCCAGATGGCATCTCCCTGCCAGGTCCTCAGATGGCGGGGGTGAGGGGCCCTCTGGGGTCTCCCTAAGGACACTAATTTCATTCCTGGGGCCCCCTCATGACGTCATCCCCTCCCAATACCATCACGGTGGGGCGAGGATCTCAACATACGCATCCAGGAGGGACTCGAACGTTCAGACCCCAGCACTGGAGCCTACAGGATTCGAATGAATGAACAAGGGCAGGAGAGGAAAAGGGAGTGAGTTCTGAAAGGACAAACTCAAACCCTGTAGAGAGGGGACCTCTGTCCCTCCCTGGGGGATGGGAGGAGGTGGCCCTTGCAGGGAGCATTCCTGTAGAGCCACCCCCGCCCAGAAGGCACACAGGCTCACCTCCCGGGTCTGGTGGCGCTGAGCCAGCTCTCGCCCCAGACAGGAGCAGGAGCGGTTTGGCCTTTGGAGAGCCCTTGCCCTCCCTGAGCCACGCGCCCTTAGCACTGCAGGTGACACCTGCCCGCAGACACCGCTCCCAGACGCCAGGCCTTTCTTTTCTGAACGGAGCCCAGGATCCCTGCCAGCTTCAGCACACCAGTTGATTTTGCAAAATTAAGGTTTTTTTTTTCCTTGAATAAAAGTAGATAATCCCTGAACCCGTTTGCTCTCCGCTTTCCACATCCTGCCGGTGCAGAAAAGGCTGTAAAAGAAACATCCTGATCCTGCCCCAGCTTTCTCCGTGTCTCCGGGGAAGGCAGACCCTCCCCTCCGCAGAGCCATCCCTGGGCCCCCGGGGAGCGTCCCCCGCTCCCCCACCCCCGGCACAGCCCCACCGGCCACAGCGATGCTCCGAGTCGTGTGCCCGTGTCCACAATGGGGCTTCCATGCGAGCCCCGCCTGGGTGGAAGGAGCTGGCAGTTTACAGAGCACACAAGCTGCTTTGCAGACGTGAAGGCCGTGCGGCTGTAGAGTGGACCTGCCCAGAGGCCGTGCGGGCGCTCAGCGGTCTGACCCTGATGCGCCGCGCTTTACTCCCCAGGCCCCAAGGGCCCCTCGAGCTGGATGCTGGGCGTGGTCCTGGTCTCAGCCCTGGGGACTTAACACAGGGGCGTGAGGGGCTCACTGCCTGGCCCCCCCCACGGCCCACCGCTTCCCCAACGTCACTGCAGCAGCCACAGCCTCTGCCCACTGGGCCCGCCTGCTGGACGCTGACTCGGGAGGGACTCAGGAGACTGCCCAGGGTGAGGTCTGGGACCCAGCCCTGATGGGGCACGGACTGTCTTCTCCTAAACCCGAGGTCCCTGCAGAACCACGGGCCCCCGGGCCCTGAGGAGGCAGGGCTGGAACAGGGCAGCAGGACCAGCCAGCCACACCAGCCTCGTGGGGGGGTGGGGCTGACCCTCTGGTCCCACGCAGCTACTGGAGTGGGGAGACCCCCTCAGAGTCGGGGCCCCACCTGTGTCAGCCACTCCCCTGCCCGCCCCCCTCCCGGGTGGGGCAGGCCTCTTCCCGTTGGTGGGACCTCACGGAGCCTGAGATGGGGCCGTCTCTCCCCCACACCAGGATAACAGACGTTGACATCACATCGCTCCTCCTTCAGGTCTGGACTCGCTCTCCTCTGACACTCAGTCTCCACCCGCAGCGGGGAACAGCGGGGCCTGAGGGAGCGGGGGGTGGGGTGGGGTGCCCCGGGGGGCTCCCTCCCCAGGGGAGACGGACAGGAGGGAGGAGGCAGCCCCGGGGACCTCATGGGCAGCCGGGCGACCTCACAGCATTCCGGCCTGCGGGCGATCTGTACTTTTACTACTGTTTTATCAAACGTTACAGCGAGAGAACTGATGACCACAGCTGTGACAGCGCACACGCAGGACGGGGCCTGGGGCACCTGTGCGTGGACAGGAAACGACCCCGGGGGTCGCACTCCCAACCCTCCCGTGGCTGCTCCCGAGCGGGGACAGCGTGTGAGACCCGCCTCCCAGACGCTTCACTGTCTGTGCTCAGGACTGTCGCCTGCAGTCCCGAGGCCGCCCCAGCCCAGACCTGGCTTGTACCCGGGAGCTGGGCCCTGACCCCCTCCAGAGCCCCTCACCCCTGCGGGCCGCGGCTCCTCTCTGCCCTCTGGGTCGGCAGGTAGCTTCTCTGTCACGGAGACGCGGGTGACGAGGTGGGAGCTGGGCTGGGGACCCTGGACCCCCGCTGGACACCGGCCTTCCTGGAGATGCTGCCCCCCCAGTGGACACAGACTCCCACGGCCTAAGCTTCTGTGCCCCTGGCCTCGCTGCCTGTCTCTGAGTCACTGGGGTGGGTCAGAACCAGGACACATGTGTCAGCAGGTTTGAGTAAAAATGACATCCTAAGGAGAGGGGTTTAGCAGAGTATTCCTTTATTGAAAAGTAGCAGCTGATAAATATTGAATTGCAGTTTTGTCGCAAATACACCAATTATCTTCTGGAAAATGGGAAGCCGGGCAGCAGAGCCGCGCGTGTGACAAAATGTCACTCCGCTAATTGAATTTCTTGATTGACTCAAATATTCCCGGCTCTGAAATTCAGATGTGGGAGCAGTTTCCATGACTACAGCTCTTCCCCCAGGGGTTGGGGTGGGAGGAGCTGGTCCTGGGAGACCCCCAGGGGCCCTGCTGTGTGCGCCCCTGCAGGGGGGCCAGGCAGGGCCACCCTGTGTCCACATCCACCCCTGTGTGGGTGGCCCCTCCCCACTGCGCTCCGGCCCCTCTGCCCATCCTGGACACACGCGAGCTCGGAGAATGAGGCTGTCTCAGTGACCCCAGGCCGGGATCCTGCAGCCTCGGAGCCCTGACCCTCTCTGTCGTCCGTAGCACCCTCATCTCTCATACGGAGTGGGTCTCATTCCCAGGGAGGTGACCACACGGCGCTGAAGCAGTGCACTCTGAACAAAGAGCACTCAGGTTCCTGAGGGTCTTGGTGTCCCTCCATCACGGCTGGATCACCTGCTTCCTGGGCCTCCAGGCCCCACCCCATGTAGCCAGCAGGGGATCAGAGTTCCTGCCCCAGGGGCTGCTCTCCTTGGAGGGAGGAGTCAGGGGTTCCAGCCTCCACTCTTGACCTTGTCCTGTTCCCTGGGGTCGCTTCCTCAGCTTTCTCCCCTGCGTCAAACCAGCGCTTCTGGTGCTGCTGGGCAGAGAAGTGTCTCTTCCACCTGGGGAGGCTGGAACTGACACAGGCACCTCTAGACGTCAAGCAGACTTCGTAAGGACCTGCTGTGGAGGACGGGGAGCGCTCCGCAGACTCTCCGATGGCCTGCATGGGAAAAGAATCCAGAAAAGAGTGGACGTATGCATAACTGAGTCACTCTGCTGGACCCCTGAAACTAACACACTTTCTAAATCAACTATATGCTAATGAAAGGTTTTAAAAAAGCACCAAAGCAGCAGAGGCGCCCCTTCCTCTGTGTGTGTCTGTGTGTGTCCAGTCCACAGCCCAGCCGCTCCCTCTTTCCTTAGGGCTGAGCCCTTCCCAGCCCTGTCCCCGCCCCACTCCCGCCCAGCCCAGGCCCCTGGGACCTGCAGGGCCACCACCTTCTGGGAGAGTCAATTCCGAGGCAGACTGGTAAGAAGTTCAGGGTCCCCGAGGAGGAGAAAGGGGTCTGGGGCTCTCAAGGAGGAGGAAAGGACAAACGTCTTTTTCTACATTCCTTAGCAAGGATTATATACCAATAATGTATCCTGCTTGAGGATGTGTTTCTCCTTCCCGAAAACCTTCTGACTAATCCTGGTATCTTAAAATGTGTACTATGGGAGTGGGTCTAGTAAGATCTTTACAATCTTGCATTCTTGTGATTTATTGCAATAACCAATTAAAAAGTATATAGCTCCCTTGCTAAGAGGAGGGATGGGGGCGCTCTGCGTCCCCCTCTGATGTCTGTGTCAGAAGCTTCCTCTGTCCCTTTCTCACTTTAATAAAACTCTGCTGCACAAAAGCTCTTGAGTGATCAAGCCTGGTCCCTGGTCCCAAAGCTAAATCTTCTTTGGAGATCACAAATCCGACATCGTTCACCGTGACATATCACTTCCATAGCGCTTACCTCCAGCCCCCTAGATTCTGGCTTTCTCCCCGTCTCCTTGTACCTGTCAGCCAGGCACCCCCTCCTTAAAGCCCCCAGCCGTGTGGGTGCCCTGGGAGAGGTGGGCACACAGCAAGTGTATGGGTCAGAAACTTCTGAGCAAAGGCGGGTGGGTCAGGTTAACAGTCTGCCTGCTGAGTCAGAGCGTGTATCTGTCCCGTGAATCTCCGCATCTCTGCTCTGTCCCAAGGTGAGCCCGTCCCTGTGAGGACCTGATGACTTTCCCTCGTCCACCTTCACGCAGCACAGGGCCCCCTCAGAGGGACAGCGGCGTCCTGTCCGCGGTGTCCAGGGGCCGGGCGCCTCCCGCCCCCTGCAGCCTCACCTGCCTGCCCTCGTGGGCTGGACTCTCCTTCTGCGGTCCTAAGGCCTGCGGAGCACTGTGAGCATCGCCAGGCCAGGGGAGAGCGTCGAGATTCACCTGCTGCGTGGACGTGCTCCCTCCAGCCCCCGGTCACCTGTCGTCGAGAGAGTTCCGCAGGGAACACCTCAGTAAGACTCAGCTTGTCTGGGAAACACGGTCTCCAGGCACATTAATGCACCCCGAGGCTGTGTGGGGCCCCTGGACCCCAGTGCACCCGTCTGAGACCCCAGGACATGGCAGAGTGTTCAGAACTGACCGCTGCTTCTGTCCGGCCAAGCACTGTCTGTCTAGAGGGTGACGGGTGACCACAGCGGGCAGTGGGGCTCCCTGCCCCAGTCCTTCCCTGGGTGCCCTGCCCCGGGACAGCCTGAGATGGGAGGAGGTGGTGGAGGACCTGGGGGCCGTCTTTCCAGCTGGAGCCCCGCGTTCACGTTCCAGGAGAGAGCCGGCCTAAGGGGAGGCGCATGGGAAGAGTCACCCTCAGGCAGGGCTGTGCTCTGGGGCCGGGTCATGTGGCCCTGTGGTCCTTCGGGCTGCTCTGCTGTGGACAGTGAGTGTGGGGCAGCGGGCAGGCCATCTGCTCATCAAAGGGGCTTCTTTGAGTTGGAGAGCAAGCGTCGGCTGGGCCCAGAGCTGCTGTGTGCTCGGCCTTGGGCTGATCGCGCCCCAGGGCCCCCATGGCCCCATGTCCTGGCCCCCCAGTGACCAGGGTTCCCATGTCCTGGGCCCCCGTGTCCTGGGCTCCCGTGACCCGGGCTCCTGTGATCAGGGCCCCTGTGACCTGGGCTCCCGTATCCTGGGCCTCCGTGTCCTGGGCTCCCGTGTCCGGGGCTCCCGTGACCTGGGCCCCGTATCCTGGGCTCCTGTGACCATGGCTTTTCCACTGGCTCACTGGCTTCCCTGGCATGTTGACTGGATTAATCTTGAGTGTGGACAGTGGAGGCCAGGCCACTGAGGGACAGGCTGGAAGGAATGGATACTGACCCCCCTCAGGCGAGGGGTTGATTTGCAGCTCTCCCCCACCGCCGGGAGGCCCCCGACCTTGCTTCCCGCTGGATCGATGCAAACCTCTCTGTCGATAGATCTCAGTGTTCTCTCAGCAGAGATCAATGCCTTTGTCTTAGTAATGGTGCCCGGACAGCTGGAGGGAGGGGGCATGGAGGACCTGCCTGAGTGGGCGTCACGGGCCCCCTGACCGAGCTGCCCAACAAGATGCCCAGAGACCCTTCACCATGGATTCTTACGGACCCCCAGGCCTGCTCCTCCCTCTTCCCCGGGGAACACCACCAGGAGAGACCCCACCCCGGGTCACCTACCCCGGGTCATCCCCCCCGTGGGTCACCCACCCCGGGTCACCCACTCCGTCACCCACCCCAAGTCATCCACCCCGGGTCATGCCCGCCCCGGGCAGTGCCCTTCTGCAGGCTGGGCAGGAGTCCTGTGGCTTCTCTGAAATGCAGAGGAGAGGCGCGTGGGAAGGAAGTCGCCTCCAGGACACGTGCCCACTGGGTCTGCAGAGCCCGGGTTCCAAGTGCCCCACGGCCGGTTCTGGCCACGGGAGGGCTCCCCGGACCAAATGGGACCACCTCTCATGACCTCCTGGCAAGCCACAGAGCCCACCACCCTCGTGGGCCTGGGGGCCTGGGGAAGGAGGGATGAAGGGGGATTTGGTGGAGCTGTGTCCCTGCTGTGGGCAGAGGGCACGCTGACCCCAGGCCTGTGCAGAGAAAGGCCTTGAGTGGCTGGGTGCCTGGGCTCGTGCCCCAAAGCACCCCGATAGCTAAGAACACCTCCCTTTCCTGCTCCTGCCACAGATGGGGTCCAGAACGCGTGACCCGGCAGCTTTCTGTTAGGCATTCACTGCAGGAGCAGCCCTCCCCAGGGCTGCCCCTGAAGCCAAGGGCATCCATGTGGCACCAGAGGTTTGTCCAGCGGGAACCAGAGCCTGTGGGGCAGGTGGGGCCGTGGGGGTCTCACCACATCTTCCCATCACTGCTGCGGGGGATTATGCGGGTCTCTGAACACCCAGCAGAACCAGGCCCTGTGTCTATGGGTGCCTGGACCAGGACTCAGGTCAGCCCAGAGGGAACCTTTCCCAGGTTCTTCGGAGGACCTGGCTCTTCACAGCCAGAAATGAGGTTCAGAATTTGGCAGCTGCCTGTTCTCGCCGATGGCCCAGTGGTCATCCCCGAGGGCACACGGGTCCTCGGGGCACCAGGGAGACAGGGAGGCTGCAACCGCAGAGGGTGTGCGTGAGAAGGAGGTTCCCGGGGACCCTGGGGAGGGAGGCAGGGTGGCCTCTCGAGCCACAGCTCAGCCTGGAGGCTCTGCGTCCTCCTCTGCTTTCTCCCTCGGGGGGCCTATGTCGACCCCCAGGGACAGGCCTGATTTGTGCCGAGACCCTCACGACATCAGACGGGGCTTCAGCAGCTCCTGGGAGATGCAGCTCCACGTGGGCAGCGTCGGACCCAACAGCCTGGTCCTGAGACCCTCGGGGCCCCACGGAGCTCCCCTCACTGCCCTGCACCCCCATCTTTGCCCCCTCCTCGTCTGCACCTCCCCTGCTCCTGGCCTGGACCCACTCAGCGGGAGGAGGGGGCCGCATCGCTTCAAGGCAGTGACCCCAGCCCCGTCAGAATTGCAGTGGGTGTCAGGTGGGCACTTCTCGCTGGGCTAAGTACTATGAAATTACAGGTTTTAATATCATAAAACAACTGAATTACAGGCTTGGTGACCATTAAGTGTATTCACTCCCATGACAGAGTCCACAGAAGGCCCAGAGCCATCCGCCTGTGACCTCCCGGCAGCCTAGTGGGTGAGCTGGAGTCTTCCCTCCCCCCACCCCCAGGGCTGGTCCCGACCCCACACGGACCCCACAGCAGCTTCCCTCAGCTGCTGCCCAGCTGGGGGGCAGGCTGGGCTTCCAGCTCAGACTCAGAGGAAGAGGGTCTTCTGGCTGAATGGGGGTGAAACTCCCCCTCCTTGGACACTGCTAGCTGCAGAGATGGGCCAGGCACAGAGGCCCCCCAAAAGCAGGGCCATGAGTCAGAAAGGGCGGGTGGCAGGAACAGGCTGCGTGCTCAGCCCCCGCCCTGCTTACAGAGTGTGCCCTTCCAACGCTCCCGGGCCAGATGGGAGGCTAGGGCCCCGCGTGGCCGGGTGGGCTGTGCAGGGTCGATGGGAGGGGGCTGGAAGCCCAGGCTGAGTCCTGGGTGCGGCCGGTCTCCGTCTGGTGGCCCCGGGGTTGGAGAGACAGCCTGTGGGCTCCGGGCAGACCCAAGTCCTCGAGTGAGTCGTCTGCAGAGACCAGGGGCCCCTCCGTCCCCACAGGACAGCGGTTACAGCTGTGATTGCTGTGATCGCTGTGAGATCAGGATTTATGGAGATTATAATGAGCATTTTGTAAAATAAGTTAGGGGATTTGTGTGTGTATGTGTGTGATGGATCAATTGGAAGACAAATGAAATACAGTTGGTTTTTTAAGATATTTATTTTGCCGTACTGGGTCTTAGTTTCGACATGGGGGATATAGTGCCCTGACCAGGGATCAAACCGGGGCCGCCTGCATTGGGAGCACAATATCTTAGCCACTTGACCACCAGGGAAGTCACTGAAATACAGATTTTAAGTGAGTGACTCAGCTGAGAGGAGAAATAAAGCACACGTGTGCCCACACATGTATGAACAAGAGCCCCATTCAAAGCCTTGACCAAGAGCCAGTGAGCAACAGAGGACACAGGATTCTGTATTAACTGGTTCCAGACCCAACGTGACATTGAGGTCGCATCCCCAGTGTCCCAAGGACAGAAGCGTTCAAGAACCACAAAGACAAGCGTGTTTTTGCTCAGGACAAAGGCCCCTCTGAGTGCTCCTGACAGTGAGCTGACCGGGGGTGGCTGGGGAGCTTCTAGAAGGTTCCAGCGCACACGCCTGGGGAAGAGCCTTGGCTCAGATGCACGTCTGTGTCCGTGAGCAGCTGACACGGGACCCTCTCTGCCTGCTCCCCCGTCCGCAGCCATGACCCCACCCCCAGCCCCAGCTCCCTCCTCCCCGCCTCTCACCTTCCCTCCAAACGAATGGCCCCTTGGGCTCCTTCTGCCCTTGGCTGCGCCTCCTCTCCTGCCAGCCCCTGGGTGACAGAGGCCCTCCAGGGTGATGAGACCACCTCATCCTTCCCGTCTCCCATGCCCTCTCTGAGCGACCTCACTGGGTCCTGCAGCCTCAGGTGTGGACCTCATGCAGACATTCCTGCCTTCCCTGAGTGTCTTCCTTGGTGGCTCAGACGGTAAAAGCCTCTGCCTACAGTGCGGGAGCCCCGGGTATAATCCTTGCGTTGGGAAGATCCCCTGGAGAAGGAAATGGCAATCCACTCCAGTACTCTTGCCTGGAAAATCCCAGGGATGGAGGAACCTGGTAGGCGACAGTCCATGGGGTTGCAAAGAGTCAGACATGACTGAGCGACTTCACGACTTCACTGAGCTCCACGCCTTCCTGGGAGCCCCCCAGGGCTGTCTCACCTTGCCCAGCTCTCACACCCTAAACCCAGCCTCCTGAGTCTCCCCTCTCCCAGGGAACAGCACCAAGGTTGCCCCGTAGACCAGGCCAGAAACCTGGGTGCCGAGTCAGAAGAAGCCTGGGTGCCGTGCCTGACTCCTCCCAGACCCTCACCCGCTCCATGTCTGTGGAGCTCCAGGTTGGCCAGCTTGGCGCCCACCCGTCTCTGCAGTCCTGGAGTCGGCTTCAGCCTGCTCCTTGCTATGCCCGCTCCAGCCACCCCAGGGATGCCAGCAAGCTGGAAATGCTGTCCCTTCTCCTCTCTGCCCACATGCGTCTGGGCTCAAATCACCCTATCAGGGGGCATCTCCTGGTCTCACAGGCCAGGTTGGGTCCCCCATGACGGAGCCTCACGAGGCTGTGAGTCTCCCCTGCACACAGGACAGGCTCGCTTTTACATTTGTTTCTGTGGCTATTTGAATAATGTCTACTCATCCCGCTATATCGCCAACTCCACGAGAGTAGAGGTTGCATCCGTTTTTACACACTATGGCTTCCTGATTGCCTGGTATGGAACCCGCCTGAGCTAGGAACGCACCCACCCAGCCATCCATTCTCTCATCCGTCTCTCTCCCTGTATCATATCTCTCTCCTGCGTCACCTAGCATCTGTCCAGATGACGCAGGTATCGAGTTCTGTGCCCCAGTCACAGGTGCTTCACCTAGATCACCTCAACTGACACTCCCAGTGAGCTTCGAAGGGAGTGATGCCGCTTGTTAGCAACCTTGCCTCAGAAGGACACGCTGAGCCTGGGGAAGATGAGAACTTGATCCACAAAACACGCCGGAGCCCAAATCTGTGCGCAAGTGGAAGGCGCTCAGTCGTGTCCGACGCTTTGCCACCCCGTGAACTATACAGTCCGTGGAATTCTCCAGGCCAGAATACTGGAGTTGGTAGCCTTTCCCTTCCCCAGGGGACCTTTCCCAACTTAGGGATCAAACCCAGGTCTCCCACATTGCAGGTGGATTCTTTACCAGCTGAGCTGAGTCACCTCCAAAGCCCCCTTTGGGTCACTACAAACTGTGGAAAATTCTTGAAGAGATAGGAATACCAAACCACCTGACATGTCTCCTGAGAAACCTGTATGCAGGTCAAGAAGCAACAGTTAGAACCAGACCTGGAACAACGGACTGGTTCCAAATTGAGAAAGAAGTACATCAAGGCTGTATATTGTCACTCTGCTTATTTAACTTACATGCAGAGTACATCATGAGAAACGCTGGGCTGGAGGAAGCACAAGCTGGAATCAAGATTGCCAAGAGAAGTATCAATAACCTCAGATATGCAGATGACACCACCCTTATGGCAGAAAGTGAAACGAAACTTAAAAGTCTCTTGATGAAAGTGAAAGAGGAGTGAAAAAGCTGGCTTATAATTCAACATTCAAAAAACTAAGATCATGGCTTCTGGTCCAATCACTCTGGCAAATAGATGGAGAAACAATGGAAACAGCGACAGACTTTATTTTCTTGGGCTCCAAAATCACTGCAGATGGTGACTGCAGCCACTAAATTAAAAAGTGCTTGCTTCTTAGAAGAAAAGCTATGACCAACCTAGATAGCATATTAAAAAGCAGAGACAGTACTTTGTCAACAAAGGTCCATCTAGCCAAAGCTATGATTTATTCAGTAGTCGTGTATGGATGTGAGAGTTGGACCATAAAGAAGGCTGAGCACTAAAGAATTGATGCTTTTGAACTGTGGTGTTGGAGAAGACTCTTGCGAGTCCCTTGGACTGCAAGGAGATCCAACCAGTCCATCCTAAAGGAGATCAGTCCTGGGCATTCACTGGAAGCACTGAAGCTGAAGCTCCAATCCTTTGACCACCTGATGCGAAGAGCTGACTCACTGGAAAAGACCCTGATGCTGGCAAAGATTGAAAGCAGGAGGAGAAGAGGACAACAGAGGATGAGATGGCTGGATGGCATCACCGACTCAATGGACATGGGTTTGGGTGGACTCAGGGAGTTGGTGATGGACAGGGAGGCCTGGTGTCCTGCAGTCCATGGGGTCGCAAAGAGCCGGACACAACTGAGCAACCGAACAACAAATGGAGATACAGAGAACAGACCTGTGGACACAGCCGGGGAAGGAGAGGGTGGAAAGAATGGAGAGAGCAGCATGGAAACGCATCCGTTATGACACGTAAAACAGATAGCTAGAGGGAATTCGCCATGACACAGGAGCTCAAACCTGGGCTCGGTGACCGCCTAGAGGGGTGGGGTAGGGTAGGAGGTGGGAGGGAGGGGCACATGTATACTTCCAGCTGATCCGTGCTGATGTGCAGCAGAAACCAACGCAGGATTGTGAAGTAACTATCCAACTAAAAATGAATTTTAAAAAGCGATCAAGAACAGAAATGCTGACCCTTCCAGGGAGGAGGCCAGTGGGGGCAGAAGGGCCTCGAGTGTGGATGCTGAACCGGGGAGGGATTTCTTCACAGAGACAGGATAAACACCAAGCAGCCGGAGGAGCGGGGCTTCCCTGGCGGCTTGGACAGTAAAGGACCCGCCTGCAGTGCAGGAGGCCGGGGTTCATCCCTGGAGAAGGGAATGGCCACCCACTCCCGTGCTCTTGCCTGGAGAATCCTGCAGACAGGGGAGCCTGGAGGGC
The DNA here is from genome assembly GCA_024291935.2 of Okapia johnstoni. Classification (NCBI taxonomy): domain Eukaryota; kingdom Metazoa; phylum Chordata; class Mammalia; order Artiodactyla; family Giraffidae; genus Okapia; species Okapia johnstoni. The sequence goes on along the minus strand of CM044320.1, from coordinate 1,496,349 downwards.
TGCAGTCCACGGGGTCGCAAAGTCAGACACGGCTGAGGGGCTAGCACTCTCACCTTCTTGGCTGGAGTTTAGTTAGAAATCTCACAGGAGGAAGGCTGCATTCCGGACCCCCACCTGAGTGCAGGCGCTCACGTGAGGATCACCCTTCACCTCCCCCCGTCTGCTCGTGTGGGACAAACTAACATCAGCAAACCCGCAGGGACCCAATCGCCCAGCCATCTCCCAGAAGGAAAAGCAAATGGGCCTCAGGTGAGCTAGGGTCAAAGAAAGTCCCCCTACACTGTCTGAGAACAAATTGTCCAGGGAGACCTCCCTTTCAGGAAGGATCAGAGGAGAAAAAAATGGCCTGGCAACTGCATGGACTTACTGGCAAAGAGGAAGAAGCAGGAGAAAGAGAAAGAAATTGGCAACAGGAGAAAAGAAATACGATAGAAACACTTATAAAAGCGAACTGGAGGAGAGAATAGCCCACGCAAGGAAGCTTTCTGTAAATTAGTTAAAGGCTTAATTAGAACACTGTTTCCACAGGACATGAGCTCGAGATGAGATGATTAGAAAATTATAGGAAAATGATGAAGATTTCCGAGCTCGGAAGAAGAACCGAGGCAGAAGTGCCACAATTTGCAAACCAGAATATTCATTAGAACCGCAATGAATAAAGAGACGTGAATGAAAATTAAGCTGTTGACACAGGACGTGGCTGAGACCTGTTTGCCGAGAACTGTGCAGAAAGGGCACAGTTAGGTGGGGGACTGAACGCCTGAACAGAAGCTAACGGTTTGGGGAACACAAGTAGGCAATCCGAAGTACCTGACACACACACAAAAAAAAATGCCCTCGAACATACAACAGAAGAAAAATCTTCCCCTGAAGCACAGAACCAGCTCATCCATCAGAAGTGAACGCTCGCTACAGCATGCTGACCCAGAACGACCGAGGGCAGGACACCTCCTGGTGACCTCGCCGCCCTCGGGACGAGAGGGGACATTCGGGCTTCTCTGGGGGAGCACGATAGCTCCAAGGACAGGGTGTGGTTGCTCTGTCTTCGCGGGTCACCTTCCAGGAAAAGGCAGTGCGGTTCTTGGCAGGAAAAGTAAAGCTTCCCTGAACTGTAAAGGCAACGGCAGTCATTCTAAAATACACAATGGATTCTGCCTTCTGCTGGAGAGACCTACTTTGGGATGAAATGTCACCAGACAAGGGATGGGCTCCAACCACAAGGGATGGGCGAGCTGAGAGACTGCGGCCCAGACTCTGGGTCTCACTGTCTGCTGGGCTGGGCACGTCCGCCCCGTGCAGGAGTGAGCCTGCTGATGGTCAGGGCTGGGTACGCGTATGTCGAGGGTGCTCTGATAACCCTGACGTCACGAGACATGGGAGCCACGCCGCGGGGGGCAGGGGGAACAGGGCGCTGTCAGTCTAAGACCAAGTTTCTTTATATACGAAGACGGACATGTGAGAAAGGATCCTGTGCGCTCAAAGTGAATGCAGTCCTACCTAGAGCAAAGCTCGGGAGGTAGGAGATGTCTCAGGGAGGCATTTGGTCCAACTGATGCCTAGGCCACAGCAAACAAGTCGGTGGAGGAAGAATACTTGGTAAAAATGCCAGTGGTGTACGGGTTAAAGAGTGTTTCAGCATAGAGAGAAGGTGAAACAACCTTGGCGATGACGGACCTTACAACAGTAACCTAAGTGCAAGCGACGTGACCACACGAGTGGAGGGGAGGGGCTCACTTCATCTTCCAGGGCAGATCCGGCCAGCAGGGAGCGTCCATCCCAGGGGCGCACACACACTCCTGCACACTCAAATAGAGCCTCTCTCCAACCTGTCATTGTTTCTCGTATTAATATTTTTTTCCTTAAGATCTTTGTGTGTGTCCTGGAGGAGGGCATGGCAACCCGCTCCAGTGTTCTTGCCCGGACAATCCCATGGGCAGAGGAGCCAGGGGGGCTACAGCCCACAGGGTCATGGAGAATTGGATACGACTGAGGCGACTTCGCACACACAGCACACCAACAGTGTTAAGATTAGAATCTGGAGAAAAACAAAGTTATAAATCACAAAATAAGAGAATAGAATATAACCAATGTTGGAATAATGGTAGTAAGTGGGCGCTTCTGATACAGTCTGTATTTTAAGTTACAGAGGGAAAATGCCCTCATAAAACTCCAATAAATCTCTTTGGTTTAATCACTGGAATATAAGCGAAATTTATAGTGTCATCTGTGAGGCACTCTTAGTTCCTCATCACTGACAAGACAGTTCAGGAAAAAATGGCATTCTTTCAAGCTTGCCTAATTAATTTATTTTAAAATTAATAGTTACTAGTTTTCTATTTTTAAACATTTCCTTAAACCATTAATTTGCTTTCTCTGTTACTGTTCTCCTAACTTCAGAGGTGATTTTGTGCCTTTATTTTCTTTCATGGGCTCAGATAACATCCTCTTTCTGGAAGGATCTGCAGATGACCAGCCTGCCTTTCCCACAGTCACTCCTGGCATCAGGAGTGGGAGGCCCGGCCATGTGGGTCCGTTTCTAAAGCATCAGTGGAAAGAAGAACTGACTTCTGTCTGTCTGCCTCTCTTCCCAGGAGCCTGTGGGCACCATGTGGCCAAGTCCTCTGAGCCCTGCTGGGAGATGCTGCTAGAAGTCTATTCTACAGACAGGAAGTGGTCCCAAGACAAAAGTCTCCGTGGTTACTGGAAAGTGAAAGTGTTAATTGCTCAGTCGTGTCCGACTCTTTGGGACCCCATGGACTATAGCCTGCCAGGCTCCTCTGTCCATGGAATTTTCCAGGCAAGAATACTGGAGTGGGTTGCCATTTCCTCCTCCAGTGGATGTTCCTGACCCAGGGGTCAAACTCAGTTCTCTTGCATTGCAGGCAGACTCTTTACCATCTGAGCCACCAGGGAAGCCCATAGTTACTGGATGCCAGCCCCAAACCCAGTAGGCTCGTTGTCAAAGCCAGAACCACCAAGAGTTTCTAAGTCTCCAGGCACTAAGAGTCCACTCTGCAGAGATGGACGCAGAAACTCAGATAACCACAATGGCTGTTTCGGAGAAGCCGCCGGAGAAATCGCTGTCAAGCAAAGGTCATCAAAGCATGACCTGGGCTCTCACCGCAGTTTAATTAAACCCAAACCGAGAGCCTGTCATGGTCCAGCCCTTCTGCCTCCCTGGCTGGAGGACCTGGGCAACCATGAAGGGGCACGTCCTGCTCCCTGAGCCCCTGATGGTTCTCTACTCACCCCAGACCGCCCGGCCAGCTCGGAGGAGGAGGAGTTCCTCCCCCTCTTCCACGGGCTGCGACGGACAGAGCATGGCGTCCTTTCTGGGCTGGAGCTTGTAGGAGCTTGTGCACAGAGCTGCGATGGGAGGCCTGGTGTCAGGTTGGGAAAGTGGGGCCCAGGTGTGCAGATAAGACTCTGGGAAAACCAAGGCTGCGTAAGTGCGGGGGCAGCACGTGCATTCCCGAACCTGGCTCAGCAGGGCCAGGTCACAGCGGGCAGTCACGGCGGGCATCAGGGTCTGTAAGGCACATGTCCTCTTATTCCTTCCATCCAGCTGACCATGAGCTTCGATGCCAGTTCCATGAGGTTGAAGCACAAAGCTTCCGTCATGGAGGCAGCCCAAGCTGGATTTGCAGTTGTGTGGGGTCCTTCCTCCTGGAGGACCCTCCCTCTCTGACATTCCTGGGGCTCAGACCGCACCTGCAGGGTCAGCTTGCAGACTCTCTGGGGTGCCTGCTCCTCTGTGTCCAGGGACTTTAAGGAGGCTCCCTCCACGTCTTTCCCCAGAGATGGGAGCTGATTGGGACAGGTCATCAGTCCCTTTGTCGCCTGGGTGCATCAGAAGCTGTGGGGTCCGAGTGTGAGAGCCAAGAGCCCCAGTGACTCTGCCGCCACTGGCCCCACACCGCCCGGGAGACCCACACCGTCTGAGGGGACCGCGGTACCAGCCAACTGTATAATTTAAAATTTTCTACTGGTCACACTCAGCGAGGGAAAACAGGTGAAATATTTATATTTTAATCATCTCTTTCATTTAATCTAATTATCCAGTTATTATCATTTCAACTCCAATTATCCAATATTATCATTTCAATATGTATCCAATTTAAAAACTGATGCATGATCTAGTCCAGCTTTTTTGTAGTGTCTTTGAAATTCAGGGTGCATTTGCCATTTAGAGCACATGCCTCGATCTAGACTCTCCTGGGTTCAGGGGCCGTAGCCCCACAAGCTGCAACCCCTGCAGAGGCAGCCTGGCTGGGATGTTCCCGGGGTCTCAGGAGAGAGAGAGCCGCCCAGGAGCCCCTGGCAGCCAGCCCCCCGGGTCACCAGCACTAGACTTTGTTTCTGAGATTATGGGTGATTTCCCTGGAAGATGCTTGAGAGGCGTGGGCACCCTATTGGGAAGCAGGTGGGTTTGTCCTCACTCCCAGGAGACCAGCCCCACTCCGAGAAGCCCCACCAGGACACAGAAAGCAGAGTGGACAGGGGTGTCCTGGAAAGGAGGCGGGGCTTGCTGAGACCACGGAACCAACTCACAGGAAACGTCAACTGCATTTCATCCCACTGACGTCAAAGCCAGAACTTCCGTGGTAAAAAGGGAAGGCTTAAACTTTAGAAAGTAAACATTTATTAATTCAACCAATATCAGACTGTACCCACTGTGTGCCCCACAGGAAGGATTGAGACCCAGTGAGACTGGTGCCTACCCTTGAGAAGGTCCCATTCTAGTTGGGGGATGGCTGTGTATACAGAGGAATAATTAAGGACTCTGTGAGGTGGGTGTTGAGGGTAAAGTAGGAGTTCACAAAAGGAATGTTGGGTGATAAGTCTTTCCAAGAAGCAGGATCAACTTGGAACTTCAAGGGCATTGAAAGGACAGAGCATTTTGGACAAGTGGACATAAGCATGCCTGGGGAGCAAGAAGGAAGTGCTGGAGGGAGAAGGCACCTAAGAATTGATGCCTTCAAACTGTGGTGCTGGAGAAGACTCTTGAGAGTCCCTTGGACTGCAAGGAGATCCAACCAGTCCATTCTATAGGAAATCAGTCCTACATATTCATTGGAAGGACTGATACTGAAGCTGAAGCTCCAATACTTTGGCCACCTGATGCAAAGAACTGACTCATTGGAAAAGACCCTGATGCTGGGAAAGATTGAAGGTGGAAGGAGAAGGGACGACAGAGGATGAGATGGTTGGATGGTATTACCGACTCAATGGACATGAGTTTGAACAAGCTCCGGGAGATGGTGAAGGACAGGAAAACCTGGCATGCTACAGTCCATGGGGTCACAAATAGAATGACACAACTGAGCAACAGGAGAATCTTCCATAGAGATTTGTGGTTTTATGTAGAATTGCCCTGAACTACTATATGGGGCTACACTCCCAGCCTACTTTGCAGATAGTCAAGGCCAGGTGACTGGGTTCTGGCCAATAAAGTGGTAACAGGAGTGTAGTATAGGATTATGGAAAGTCCCTTTCTTCTGGGAAAGTTAATGTGATGGGTGGAGCACCAACAGCCATGTTGGACTCTGAGGCAAATATAAGGATCAACATCTTTTCCTGTTTCCAATGCATGCTTTTCTGCCAACTGTATCTCTAGGTCTGAAATTGCTGAGTCATGGGCTGGCCCAAACTGTAGACTTTGTAGGCTTTATTTTTTTGTTTTTAAGGTCTTTGTCTCAATTTTCAATCTCGTCCATCCTGTAGGAAAGGTCTCTTTGCTGCTTAGACTTACTCAGCATTTTCTGTCTTTCTGATTTCAGCACCTGCTGGACATTTCCTGTGGCTGAGAATTTTTTGAGTGGTCATCAGCTGTCAGCCCCCATTTCTACCTTATGCCAGGGGCCCATCCACATCCAGACCCGACTGATCCGAGCTCTCTTCCTGGCCTCGACTGCCCATTCCTCTGTCCAGCCACTCGGCTTTTGTCCATTTAATGATTTGTGTAACTTTTTCATAAGTCGTAACACCCCTTAGGCAAGTTGCCTGTGCTGGCAGTTCTTTTATTAGAGTTGACTAGAGTTTATAAGAGTTGTGCAGATTTCATGTGTATTTTGAAATGGTTTTGAACCATTTGTAGAATCTCATCTCCAAGTAAGCGCATGAAATTTTGAATGAGACCATGTTGGATGTATTTTATACACTTTAATGAAATATTCAAAAAACCTTCAAAAAGATCTTGTGTTCTTTGTTGGACTAGTTTATCTAAACTGGTTTGTCATTTTAGTAAATTATACTTCTACTTAGGATCAACGTTGTAGTTGGGTGTTGCTGCCACTGAGGTCCACAGCTAAATGATGGTAAGATGATCTTGCATCTGAGAAGCCTTCCAAGTCCTTTGATTAGTGCTAGGCTTTCATCTCTGTTTCTGTTTGGATTTCTATGTATATGATCATGTCTCTATAAGAACCACTTTATTTCACACACATCTGTCCGTGGCCAAGTTCTCTGATGCCACAAGCAGTGGTTATGCTAATGAGCAAACTTTCTCTTTAGTCTGATTTGACTGGAAATCCAGTTTCAATTTCTTTTAAGCATAGTATTTACTGTAGGTTTGTATTATATGGTCTCAACCAGAGAATGCCCTTTAGTTACTGATCTTCTGATAGGTTTTTTTTTTCAATCTGAGCAGTTTTGGGGTTTTGGTTTTTTCACCCTAAACATTTTTTCTACGTCTCTCCTTGCAGTCACATAAATCTTATCTTTTAATCCATTGAATTGGTGGAATCTCATGGTTAGATTTTCTAGTCTTAAGACATGCTCACATTCAAGGGAAAATCATAATCATATGGGATAGTTTTTTTCCAACATGGACATGAATTTCAGTAACAATTTGTTTATGACTTTTGCATCTATGGTTATAAATAAAACAGACTTAAAATTATATTACGTTGCAATGCAATTGTCCAGTCTGGAAATCAAGTTAAGCTCCAAAGTTGGTTATTAGCTTATTTTCCTGGGAAGGGTGAGGATGCCCTTCACTGCGGATGTTAACACTGACTGCCACGCTAGACCCGGAGCCTCCCCTTGGGGTGACTTTAATGACCCCTCTCCTAGTCAAATCTTCCTTTCTCCTTGGCTCAAGTTTGGCATTTTCAGATTTTCCAAACATATATATATTTTATCTAGGTTTTCCAACTCATTAACACGGAGAAATATCATGTTACCATTAACATGGAGAAATATCATGTTACCTTCTTTGTGTCTGTTTTTTTAATTTTTTTTGAGAATTAAAGAAAACTTAATACAGTTCAAATCAGTGCGCATGGTTCATTTCAGCTCCTTCTCTGCCAAACCGGGAGGCAGGGACCACGTCAGCATCTCCGCCTTCTCTTTGTCTGTGATGACCAAGGTGGAAAGGCATCTGCTGCATCGAACTTTGAACTTCACATCATCCTGACTCTTCTTGCTCTTGACAGACCCGGCGCCCTTTGCCCAGCTGTGAGCGGAAGGCTCTTGATTTCCTCAGTTTTGCGTGGCGTGGTGACAAGGTGCAGAGAGCAGGAGCTTCAAGCAGCGAGAAGCGAGGAGAATGGGGAAGCTGCTTGTGATGTTTTTAATCGTCCCTCTCATTCTGAATTTGTTGCTTCTCTCCCTTTTCTCATCTCTCCTCTTGACCAAAGTTTCCTGCGTGATAAGCACGTGCAGACGCCCAGCCTTTGCTTTTTCCTCCTGCTAGGCTCAGTGTGACAGCTGCTGGGCTTCGTCTCATTGTTCCCTGATTTCCTTTAAGGAAAGGAAGGGAGGGGCGCTTGCTTTGGTTTTTTCCTAACCTCCTGACTTGACGACTTCGATGCAGCCCCCAATCTGCGTGTTTATCTGCTTACTCTAATCTTCTTTATTCACCTGTGGCTGTGCTGGGTCTGTGCTGCTGCGCTTCTCCCTCCTCTAGTCACGGCGAGCGGGGGCCACTCTCCAGGTGCAGTGCTGGGCTGCTCCCTGCGGGGGCTGCCCTTGTGGAGGAGCACGGCTCTGGGGCACGCTGGCTTCTGTCGTTTCAGCCCCCAGGCCCGTAGCTGGGTCCCACGGGGTTAGTTGCTCCACGGCACGTGGGATCTTCGTGAATCAGGGATCGAACCCCTGTCTCTTGCACTGACAGGCAGATTCTTCACCGTGGAGCCACCAGGAAGCCCCTTATAACCATATTTAAAATCAAATTCCTAATTATGTTTAGCCATGCCCCAGAAGGAAATGCAAAGTTTCATTAGAAACTCATTGTAATTTCAACCCGATTGTGTTTTTACCCCCATTTACTGAGTTCCACGCTGTCTAGGTTTCAATGATACTTCAGAATCAATAGTTTCTAATTTTATTATTCGTTGGCCAAAAGGATAATCTGTACAGTACGGATTCTTCAGCATCTGGGCGGTCCTTCTGTAGTCTGCTTCATTGTTCATTCTTGCACACGTGCTATTTCTGGTGTGTCCAAAGGGATTTGTAGTCTGCGTGTCTTGGTGTAAAATAGTACATATGTCTTCCACTGCAAGCCCTCTAATTGGATTATTTAAATCCTCTGGGTATTCGCTAATGGTTTTCTCCTAGTTTGTCAATTACCAGGCCAGTCATTTGATGTGTATGGATTCTGAGTCTGTATTATTCTGTTCTGTACGGGCAGAAACATGTCCATGAAAACCATGCCCAGCTTTCACCTGTTTAGTTTCTCTGTGAAATCATTTTCCACCACGTAATATTTTCATATTGACAATGCTTCACACTTAGTCAAAAGTTGCAAGAATAGTACAATCAATACGTATACACCGTGTACCTGGATTTGCCAACGGCTGCATTAGTATTATCTCTGTTGTAGTTAACTCTGCTGTAGTTACAGTTTTTATTATTAATATGGCTTTTAAGGCCCGTATCAAAACCATAATTTTTTGCCTTAAATGCTCCAGTGATATCGCTGAAGAAGGACTTTTGTCACTGATACAGCTGGCTGGGAGCTCACACTCACAGACAGGAGCTAATCGTGTCACCTGGACAGTGCGATCAGGCTTCCTGGGGCCAGTTCCCTGAACACACACTACCTTGCACAGCATGTCTCTCTCTCCACTCCTCTCTCTCTCTCTCTCTCTCTCTCTCTCTCACACACACACACACACACACACACACACACCCTCTGTCCGCAAACACTGCCCAGGGAGACATGAGGACAGACCTCGACCCTTGACCCACCCAGGCCCTGACCCAGCATGTCCCCCTGCCAAGCCCAGCCCCACCTTGCACTTCTTCCGGGCTCTGCCCTGCTCCCAGCCCTCCCTCTGGGGAAGGGACGGGAGGAGGAAGGATTGTAAGGAGCCCATCACTTGGTTATTCTCTTTGCCGTCACAACTCTTCATCCCAGCAAGGGTGCTCCGAGCATCACCTTATGCGACACTTCAGCTCCCGGCCCCTGAGAACCTGCCTGCCTGGACAATCGCTGGGGGGCCAGCTGAGATGACGCTGCCACCCCCAACAAAGCAAGCTCCCTTGCCAAAGCCCGGGGTGACACACCCCCGAAGCAGGGCCTCGGGGCTCCCATCCACGCTCCTGTTCCTCCACCAGCCGTCATGGAGGAGGGGCAGGTGGAGAGGATGCTTGGCCAAGACCTGCTTCCAGAGATTCAGCCTTGGGACGCTGCAGTAGCTTTGCTGGTTTTAAACATTTCATTTGAAAATAACTCAACATTTAATTACACCAGATTAAAGATACATACTTTGCAGATTTGCGGAGTCATTATCAGTGCTGCAGAAACCACACTCAGAATCAAACCCACGTTGGCATTCTCCGCCTGGAGATTTATATACAGACACCAGGAGCCTATTTGCACAGCTCAGCCTGGAAATGTAGCTGGTCGTCTCGGGGGCCAGCTGGCACGACTGGCTGTGGGGACAGGAGCCCAGTGTGTGTCCCCACCTGGCTCCCTGGGCTGGGTCCCTGCTGTGGCTTTGCCCCTGCTGGCAACTCACCTCAATGCCTCCTGGAGGGGGAGAGGCTGGAGAGGGTCCACCCACCGGCCCTGACAGTCTCCCTCCTCTTCCTCCCCCTCACCCTCTTTTTTGTACTGAAGACTTTACTTCTTAGAGCAGTTTTAAGGTTAAGGCAAAATGGAGTGGAAGGTACACACACTTCCCATTTCCCCCCACAAGCCTCCCCCACTATCAACATCCACCTCCAGATGGGATATTTGTTACAACTGGTGAGCCTCCACTGACACGTCATCATCACTCAAAGCCCATGGCTTACATCCTAGTGTTGGACGTCCTATGGATTTGGATGAATGCATACCGACATTATGCAGAACTGTAACCTACAGGGCGGTCTCCTTGCCCTAAACCCTCCCTTCCTCTGTAATGCTGGTCCAGGAGCGAGCCGGGGGTCCTGGGAGGAGGGGGAGTGTATGTCCCGAGGCCTTCCCGAAAGAGGTCCACTTCCCGAGGGGACTGCTGCACGGAGACTCAGCGTCTTCTCTGCTTTGCAGACGAGGAGACTGAGGGTCAGAGTGGAGCCTGGGCTTGGTCTGCCAGCTCTTCTGTTTAGGTTGGTGCAAGTCTAACTGTGGTTTCAGACCATGAATTTTAAATCATTATAACTAGGCTCAAGTATATCTTTATTAATCAAAATAGGAACAGTTACAATCAACACCTTCTTGCCAACGAGAAATAAGTTTGTTTATTCAAGGCACAGTGTACAAATCTGTGCCTTGAGATCTGATGAACTCTAGGAAAGCGTTTTCTGCCTCCTGCTGGTTGCGGAAGTGTTTTTCCTGCAAAAAGTTGTTGAGATGCTGGAAGAAGCGGGAGGTCGGGTGAATAGGGTGGATGAGGCAAAACCTCGTAGCCCAATTCACTCAACTTCTGAAGCATTGGTTGTGCGATGTGCGGTCGGGCACTGTCGTGGGGAAGAACTGGGCCCCCTCTGCTGACCAACGCCTGCTGCAGGCGTTGCAGTTTTCAGTGCATCTCATCGGTTTACTGAGCATACTTCTCAGATGTAACGGTTTCCCTGGGATTCAGAAAGCTGTAGGGGATCAGATGGGCAGCAGACCACAAACAGTGACCATGACCTTTTTTGGTGCAGGTTTGGCTCCGGGAAGCACTTTGGAGCTTCCTCTCCGTCCAACCACTGAGCTGGCTGCCACCACTTGCCGTAAAATCCACATTTCGTTGCACATCATGATCTGGCAGAGGAGTTTTTGTTGTTCTGTAGAGTAAGAGAAGACGGTACTTCCAAACGATGGTGTTTTGATTTTCGGTCGGCTCACGGGCACCCACTTTGCTTTTTCACCTTTTCAATGTGTTTCAAATGCCCAGGGACCACACAGTGGCCAGCTTCCCGTGCAGTTGTAAGAGAATCAGCCTCGACGATGGCTCTCAATCGGTGGATGTCGGCTTCCGATGGCCGGCCACTGCGCCCCTCATCAGGACTCTCATCTCCTTTGCAAACCTTGCTGAACCACCTCTGCACTGGCAGTTCCTGGGCCAAGCGTGCTGTTGATGTTGTGAGTTGTCTCTGCTGCTCCACAACCCATTTTGAACCTGAATAAGAAAATCGCTCAAATTTGCTTTTTGTCTAACATCTTTTCCATAGTCTAAAATAAATATACACAGTAAGTAATAAGTCACTAGCAAAAAGCATGAGGCAAGAACTGTGTATTCAAATGATGTATAACATAACCACATTTATTTAAGAAGCCCCAAGGGCTCCAGCTCCGTCAGCCGGAAGGCCCCGAGGAGCCGCGGCCGGGACTCGGGGGAGGGGCGGGGCGCCTGCCCGCCTCTGCCTCCTTTCTCAGATGTGTCTCATTTCCACCAGGCAGAGGCTTGCTTACCCTTCTCAGGTGCCACCTCCCCTAGCGCTTGCGGGGTCCAGAAGGGTCTCGCCTTTTCTCCGCGTCCTCCTCATGCCCTCCAAGCCCTGGGCCCCTCTCCCCTGTGCTCAGAACCCTGGTCCTGCATCCAGACACGGATGAGCTCGGGTCCAGTCCCTCCATCTCCTGGCTGCACAAGCTCGAGCCAGCATTCAAGCATCTGTGAGTGCGGGGTCTTCATCAGGACAGTGGGGGCCGGGGTGGGGACAGTGGTCAGGATGGGGGAGATGGGAGGGGGGTTCTGTGGGTCGGTTCAGGTCCCGGGCCAGCAGCACACGCCTGCTCAGTGGTGGTCATCAGCCTCCCTACTCCCCAAGCTGACCGCAGTGTCCCCTGCTGCCTCTGTAAGACATTGCTTTTACAAATATTAAAGGTTAAGGTGTTATAATGTATTGTAAAGTAAGGGATTCTGTCTTACGCTTCTCAACAGTCCTCTAGCAAAGGGTGACAGTCATTTATTTCCCATCCTGCATCATCCATCCTTCCATCCATCTGCCTATCCATCCACCCACCCATCCATCCACCCACCCATCCACTTGTCCATCCATTCATCAACCCGTCCATCCACTCATCCATCATCTATCCATCCATCCACCCATCCATCCACTCACCTGGCATCTGTCCGTCCATCCACTCATCCATCCACCCACCTCTCTACTCATCCACTCATCAACCCACCCATCCACTCACCCCTCAGTTCACGCATCCTTCCTCCCACCCGTCCGTCCACTCACCCGTCATCTGTCCGTCTTTCCTCTCACCCATCCATCCACTCACCCGTCATCTATCCGTCCTTCCTTCCACCAACTCACCCTTCCCTCAGGCACTGACTGTACTGAAGGGACATCTGCGTGTCCGGGCAGCCCCCGTGCCAGTCAGAGGAAGCCTCTGTGTGTGCAAGGCCTTTCTCTCCCCATCCAGGTACGTGCTCTAACGGGTGAGGGCCCCCAGCCTCCTCGGAGACTGAGCCAGCACTCTGCTCAGGAGGACGGTTCTCAGCCGCGGCTGCTCCTGAAGCCCCAGGAGTGTGGGGAGCACGTGGACACCCAGGCTCCACCTGCACGTCCTGATTCAGGCGGTCCTGACATCAGTCAGCGGTGGTGTCAGTCACAGCCCTCGGGGGATTCTGCCACACAGCTGGGGGAGGACCGGGGACTCTGCACTGAGGTCATCCACAGCAGGTCCGGGGGGCGCCTGAGCATCCACTCAGCACAGCAAACACGGCCCCCAGAGGCCTGCTTCTTGTTCTCAGCCTGCCCAGATGTAAGGCCCCCAGTAAGGGAGCCCAGTGAGGGCGGTGGAGTCAATAATTGCTCGGACGTGTTTCTAACCCCCTTGCCCTGCCTGCCCCCGGGAGCTGTTGTCAGTGGCACAGTGAATGGTGCTGGCAATACCGAGTAAATGATGCGGCGCTGGCCCCGTGGGAGCCAGGACATCCTGGCGGCTGGAGTCAGGGAGCTGCTACTCGACTCCGGGAAGGTGACCGCTCCTGACTGCCCTGCCAGCGGCCAGTCTGCCAGCCCCAAGGCCTCATTTCCACCCACTGATCCCATAAGCAAATAGTTTGATTGCGTTCGTTGAGGGTAATTTTTCACACTTCACAGTAGCTGCTCAGTTTACCTCCAGATTCTGCTGACTCTACGAGGAATTTGCACAATGAAATAATGGAAAAACTACAATAACCAGCGAAGCCAAACCAAAAACCTCATTCAATCAAGCTCTCGGAGCAGAGCGGGCTAATGGGTCCCGGCCAGTCTCTCCCCCGATGCTCCCAGCTGTGGTTGCGCCCCGTGGAGGCCGTGGACTGCCCACATCTCCCCTTCCCGCTGCAGACTCTGCACCGCTCTTTTGCGGGTCTGGTTTTGACACCACTTGTACTTCTGAGCCTTGAGGCTAAACGTCCTGTGCAGTGGGGGCTCTGATTCGGGTCGAGGAGTGCAGACCCACCAGGGAGGAGGCGTGGGGCAGCTGGTGCAGCAGCGGGCACAGCCGTGGGGAGCTCTGAGACGAGAGACAAGATCTGGGGGCCTGGGCAGGTTTCTGGGGTGAGGGGCGGCCTCCATTGTTGGGACTCAGAGGGAAGGAGAGAAAGGAAGGGGCATTTTCTACTCTCAAAAGCAGAGGCTGGGCGCCCACCTGCTTGTAGGGGCCCGCACCTGCTGGTAAGGTGGGCTCAGTGGTGGCCCCAGAAGATACGCCCAGGTCCTAACCTTTGAGAACGTTGAATGAGTTGTGATTTGGATAAACAGTCTTCGCAGGTGTAATTAAGCATCAGGCTGAGATTACCCGGGGTTTAGGGTAAGCCCTAAATCCAACAAGAGGCCTCTTTGTAAGAGGAAAAAAGGGAGATTTTGAGACTCAGACACACAGCGGCAAGGGGGCCACATGAAGTCAGAGGCAGAGACAGGCAAGGCAGCTGCAAGGCCGGGCCCCTGGAGCCCCCAGCAGCCTCGAGAGAACCCGGTGAGAAACGGAGCACTTCTGTCATGTCAGTGAACAAGGACGTCACAGTCATCGCGATTCCAGCCCTCCGGGGCACTCGGGAAGGAGAAAGTCACCTATGCTCTGACAGCCATGGGATTGCAACCACTCCTTACAGTGAGCCCAAGGGAGCTCGGGATGTGAGCAAAACCCAGGATGCTGGCCCCAAGAGCTGAGATGCATATGAAAGGATTCATTTCAGGGAGCCCAGACCCTTGCATCCTCCGCTTCACAGAGAAGGGCTAAACTCCTTAACTTGAAATATGTGGTTTCCTTTAACTAACAATAATCTCTTGATGTTCAGACTACCTGCCCTCTGTTGTAAAGCTTCTAGACAACCTGGCTCTTTTCCCTCCAGTCTCCTAAGAGCAATTTCTCAAGGCTACTTTGAGATGCTGTCTCCCAGGCTTTAAGTCCAAAAATTTCCCACCAAATAAAACACAACTCTCAGCTTCCAGGTTGTGACAGTTTTTTAAGTCGACACGAGGAAGGGTCCTGGCCCAGAGCCCAGAGGGGGCGTGGCCCTGTAGGCATGCTGCCTCCAGACTCTGGGCCCCTGAGCATGAGAGGAAGAACCCCCGAAAGCCCCCAGTTCACTGACATTTGTGTGTCAGCCGGAGGAGCTCTGACACAGAAGCTCCCTCATCCCCAGGTATGGGCTCCCCACCCCACAGGCATCACCTCGGTTCAGCCTGAGTTGTCCCCCTGTCCCAGAGCTACGTTGAGACTTAGAATCGCCAAAGCCCAAGGCCAGGTCGGAAGGAAGGACATGCATCCCTTAGGCTCCCGCCTATCAAGCTAGAGAGCTGAGTGGGTCCCGTGTTGTCAATGAGTGATCTATCCAAGGTTAAAGACAGGGGCGGGGCCACGAGTGGGGGGGTGGAGCTGAGCGTGGCCGAAGCCCCACGAGCACAGGGCAGTGAGGACACAGAAGTGCAGAAGGCCCTCGGGGGGAGTGCGGGGGCTCAGCTGTGCTGGGGGGATGGGTGGCGGGGAAAGACAAGGCAGCCCTGGGTAGGGCAGCCCTCTGCTCTGCTGTGGGAGCTCTGAAGGGAGTCCCCATGGAGCAGGGGGTCAGGACAGGGGAGGGCGCAAGCTGCGGGCCCCCAGGCTCAAGTTCATTACCTGGGCAGAGCCAGACTGCAGTATCAGGGGGATCCTTCTAATTGCTTTTTAAATATGTGTTCGTTTACTAATTGGGTGTGGGAACAGCCATTAATCTAATAATAACCATTATGTAATTTTCTCTTTTGTTCAAAGTCAACAATTTTCTTTTTTTATATTTCATATGACCAGAAATGCCAATACTTTCCCATTTCGTGATTCTCTTTGATTCCACCGTTTCCATGACTCCACGTGGGTGGTCACCACCCCCCACAGGCACACGGACTCACATACTCCCTGGGAACTGTCTCATTTGTATCTGAAAGTTCTCTCCTCTTGTCCAATTCTTATATCTGCAAGTTTTCTTGTCATTTTAGGAGAAGTTTATGATCCTTTAGCTTCCCTGGTGGTTCAGCAGGTAAAGAACCTGCTTGCCAATGCAGGAGACACAGGAGGTGTGGGTCTGATCCCTGGGTCGGGAAGAACCCCTGGAGGAGAAAAAGGCAACCCACTCCAGTGTTCTTGCCTGGAGAATCCCATGGACAGAGGAGCCTGGTGGGCTGCAGTCCGTGGGGTCACAAAGAGTCAGGACATGGCTGAGGGACTAAGCACACATGATCCTTCATTTTTTCTGTTGACTTTCTGTCAAGTGGGGTCTTAGGAGGCATATCGATGGTTCTGACATGGATGTAGAGGAGCCTCTTTCTCCTGATAAAACCATGAAGACTCGAAGGCTCCCCAAGTGTCCACGGGCTCCCACGCCCCCAGGGCACTAGGGCATGGGCCAGTTCTTACCAAATAAAGGGCATCAGAAGGACAGGGCACTCTGGTCCAAGCTAGTTGTGCCCTGGTTCCTGCAGTCTCTCCCCTGCCCGTGCGCTGAGCTGGGGTTGAATGGAGGGCTCTGAGACCCTGGGGCTGTGAAGGAGGAACAGCTGGTCCCTGCATCACCACCAGGAGGAAACCTGCCCAGGAGAGTCAGCTGGCTCTCCTCAGGGCCGAAGGGCTGGGGTCACCAAACTTCTTGAAAGGAAAGAGCAAGGACTGGTGAAAATGGTTTCACACACCCACTTGAGGGTGCTGTCTGCACCCTGGCCCTAGTACATGCCAGAGTGGAAACCTGAGTTCCTGCCAACTTGTTAGGGATCCATGCTCCTTCAACCTATATGACTTACACCATCTAAATAGGGGTTACAAACAGTCTTCACTAAGCAGTTAGAAGGTAGGAAACGATGGGCTAGTGGGGTGACTACCATCTCAACAGGTAGCTTCTGACTCTGGGCCCAGAGTGGCTACTCTGGCTCCTGCCATCACATCTGCAATTCATTTGACTGGAAGGAAGAATAGGGCAAAGGGATTACATGCCCACTGTTTTGAAGATCATCGCCCCAAAGGGTGTGCATCCCTTCTGCTCATGGGGGCCAAGACAGTCACATGGCCACACCTAGGTCATCCCTTGCTAGGCACCCGTGTGCCCAGGTAAACTTGGGAGCATCCACTAGATGAAGGGGAAGTGGGAGACTGGAGGTTGGTGGTGAGCTAGCAGCCGCTGCTATGGGCTCCCCGCAACCAGCATGGGTTGGCTGCCCTGGAGAGCTGGAGGGCAAGGTGAGGACCGGGGTGAACTTGTTTGCACTTCTCAGTATGGGCGTTATTTCCAGGGGGCCGGCCTGTAAGTGGAGGGAACACAGAGCGGGTTTGATTGGTCTCTTCCTGCTGCCCCTGCGTCTCACCCAGGCTACATCTGTCCCAGGCCAAGCGTCTGGGTTTGCACGACAAAGCGCGTGGTCACCCTCACTAGCTCCCCTCCGTGGTGCTGCAGCTGCAGGAGTGGCCTCGGGGGCTGCTCCGGATGCAGGTGGCCCCAGGAAGCGGCGTGGCTCCCAGTCAGCCCGCCTGTCTGCTGAGAGGCGCTGGGTACCTGTCTTCCCTTTTCCCACAGTTCAGCCTCCTGCTTTGTTTTGCAGTCTGCGTCTCTCCTCCCAGCAGAGCTGGAGGCAGGTATCTTGGTGACTGTATATTGAAACAGCTGATGTTGTTAAAAAAACAAACAAAAATCCCTTGACCTCACAGCAGATTAGCTGTTGCAGATTAGCACAGATTAGTGGAGTACGTGGATGGGGTCAGTCTTCCCTGCCCTCCCCAGGCGCCCAGTCAGGAGCAACTCGGAGACAGCTGGGCAGCGGCAACGTTTGGAGCCCCTCTCCCCAGGCAGTCATCCTGCCGGCCCCTCTGTTTGATCACCAGCTGAGGACACTGCCCTCGACCCAGGACTCTGGACATTGACCCCTCCTCCCCCAGCACCCAGGATGCTGCTGGGGGCGCTTCCTAGATGCTGGGGTAGGGATGGGGCTTTGGAGAGCGGATGGCCCCTCTCCCACCCCCAGGGAGACACTGCTGGGAGATCTCAGTTCTGTTTAAAACCAAAACACCAAAAAAGAAATGCAGAAAGATGAAAATCTGAAAGTTTCTCCTTATCCCAGCTAAAATAAACGTTTTACAGTTTGGGGTATCAGTTCAGTTCAGTTCAGTCGCTCAGGCGTGTCTGACTCTTTGCGACCCCATGAATCGCAGCATGCCAGGCCTCCCTGTCCATCACCAACTCCCGGAGTCTACCCAAACCCATGTCCATCGAGTCACTGATGCCATCCAACCATCTCATCCTCTGTCTTCCCCTTCTCCTCCCGCCCCCAATCCTTCCCAGCATTAGGGTCTTTTCCAATGAGTCAGCTCCTCACATGAAGTGGCCAAAGTATTGGAGTTTCAGCTTCAACATCAGTCCTTCCAATGAACACTAAGGACTGATCTGCTTTAGGATGGACTGGTTGGATCTTCTTGCAGTCCAAGGGACTCTCAAGAGTCTCCTCCAACACCACAGTTCAAAAGCATCAATTCTTCTGCACTCAGCTTTCTTCACCATCCAACTCTCACATCCATACATGACCACTGGAAAAACCATAGCCTTGACTAGACGGACCTTTGTTGGCAAAGTAATGTCTCTACCTTTAAATATGCTATCTAGGTTGGTCATAACCTTCCTTCCAAGGAGTAAATGTCTTTTAATTTCATGGCTGCAATTACCATCAGTAGTGATTTTGGAGCCCCAAAAATAAAGTCTGACACTGTTTCCACTGTTTCCTCATCTATTTCCCATGAAGTGATGGGACCAGATGCCATGACCTTAGTTTTCTGAACGTTGAGCTTCAAGCCAACTTCTTCACTCTCGTCATATAAAGTGCCTGGGTTATATTAAAAATAAACCCTCAGTGCTAACTATAATTATTGTTTCCTGTTAAGGATACACAAAGGTATTTGTGTTCACATGCGTGCATGCTAAGTCACTTCAGTCGTGTCTGACTGTTTGTGATCCTATGGACCATAGTCTACCAGGCCCCTCTGTCCGTGGGATTCTCCAGGTAAGAACACTGGAGTGGGTTGCCATGCCCTCCTCCAGGGCATCTTCCTGAACCAGGGATCGAGCCCAGGTCTCTCATGTCTCCTGCACTGGCATTCAGGTTCACCAGTGCCACATGGGAAGCCCCATCTGTGTTTTATATTTATTTATGTACAAACTATCAGCAGCTGCACGGGACTCACGCTAGTGCTGTTCTGATGCAGAACCACGTGTTTTATGTCTTTGCTGTAAGAGTGTTGCGTTACCCACATGTGCCTGGTTGATGGAGCCAGCTCGCTGGGTTGGGCACCTTCCCATCCTGGCCTTCACACAAGGTCAGGGGCAGTGACCACTCACAGGGTCAAAGGACACAGAAAGGAACTAAGACCTCCCAGTGAGACCCAGGTGGGTGTGCTGGAGAGATGGGGTGCTGAGGTCTGCTCCCGCCTTTGTGTGCCCACAGCCTCTGTGGCGTCAGGTCCCCATCACTGGAGATCAGTGCACGCTCTTCACCTGGTCTCTGCCTGGGCCCCAGCTGTACCCGCAGCTGTTCCTGCGAAGAGGCCTGGCCTGGCCTGTGCGTCTCCTTTGCTGTCCACGCTGCCTCACGTGGGCTTGTGTCCTACTGCTGTGTCTGATCCTCTGGGGGTCATGCTCTCTTTCACCATGAGGGGCATTTCATGGGGGCAGCATTGAAAGGAAAGCCTGCAACCACCTACCTCCTTGGTGACATCAGGAGAGGGACACAGACGTGGCCACCCAGATGCAGTGACCACACACACCCACTGCATGCCGGGTGCCTGGCGGCCATGTGCATGGGAACAGGAGCCTCTGGGGCTGTGTCTCCTGTGGGAAGTAGGCTGCGGAGGACCCAGCCTCCTGCGCTCCAAACACCACTGTAATCCCGTCTTTAAGGGTCACAGCTGCACTGGAGCTGATCCTGTCACACTGCCTTTGCTCATGAAGATCCCCCAGAACAGCGCAGCAGGCCCAGCATTACCCAGGGACAGAAATGTGTGTCCCTGAGGCCGAGTTCCCATCCAGTTCTGAGATTCCTTTTGCTCCGACAGATGAGGGACCCGCAGGTGACCCTGGAGGTGTGGCATCCCCACTCTGCAGCGAGTGGTCCACTCCCTGCATGGGAAGGGGCCGGGCTATGTGGAGACGAGGTGAGTCGGTTTCTGGACACCTCGTCTGGGCCTGTGGGAGAGGAGACACTCCCCGAGCTGTCCCTGAACTGACATCCGGGAGCTGGGCCTCAGGCAGCGGGACAGGATGGGAGAGGGTCACCCTCAGTGGTCCCTGAGCACTTCCTCCAGGGGCAGCTTCTGTGAAACTGTCAGTCCTCTGACTGTGTGCTCTGTGGTAACCGAGGGGCCAGACTCAGTTCTGGATGGGGATGCCCACAAAACATGTTTGTCTACCCATCATTCATTCTGTCTATCCATCCATCCATCACTCATCCATCATTCTGTCTACCCAGCATCCATCCATCTATCCATCCACCCGTCATCCATCCATCCATCCATCCATCATTCATCCATCATTCTGTCTACCCACCATCCATCCATCTGTCCACCCATTCATCCATCCATCCATCCACCCACCCATCCATCTATCCATCCATCCACCCATCCATCTATCTATCCACTCGTTCATCCATCCATCCACCCACCCATCCATCCATCCATCCATCATTCATCCGTCATTCTGTCTACCCATCATCCATTCATCTATCCATCCACCCATCCACCCATCCACTCATCCATCCATTCACCCACCCACCCATCCATCCATCCATCCACCTATCCATCCACCCACCCATCCACCTATCCATCCATCCACCCATCCATCCATCCACCCATCCATCAATTCATCCATCCATTCATCCACCCACCCATCCACCCATCCATCCATCCATCCACCCATCCACCCATTCACTCATCCATCCATTCACCCACCCACCCATCCACCCATCCATCCACCCACCCATCCATCCATCAATTCATTCATGTACCCATCCACTCATCCACCCACCCACCCATCCATCAATCCACCCATCCATCAGTTCATCCACACATCCATCGACCCACCCATCCGTCTACCCACCCATCCGTCTATCCTTCCATCTAGACAAACACTCACCACCATCCGTACTCAGTCAGCCATGCTTCACCCTGGGGCAGTAACACACCTCTGCTGTCCAGAAAGACCTTCACACTTCCCAGCTCCACTGACCCTAAGTGGCTTCTCTGAATTACTAGGATGGATCTCCCTGATTTCAGATGCACACAGCAGTGAACGGCAGCTTGCAGCGAACTGCAGTGAGCAGTAGCTGAAGCAGGGTCTTAGTTTCCTGGACTGGGAGTCCTAAACGCTAGACCACAGGGGCCAGCAGTTAGGGCTGAGGTCCTGAGTCCTCTCCTGCCTAGTCAAGAACAGATTCAGACAAGGAGGCAGAAGGTACAGGGTAAAGTAAGAAGTTTATTGAAAATAAAAGTACACGTGGAAAGGCACACTGGCAAGCTCAGAGAGAGAGTCATGCCTTTGGGAAGTTTGAATCCTTTATAAGAGAGCAGTTTTTTGGGTTGTTGTCTTCCCTCAAGCCAATCATCTTGCTTTGTCCCATTGTTGGTTACTTTGTCCCGGGACCCACGCCTGGGGTGCACACCCACCCCTCAGCCAAGATGGATCTCGAAGTGAAGGCTTCTGGGAGGAGCAAGACTCATTATGGCCTGGAATTGTCCTCTGACCTTTGACCCTAAGGAGCCTTTCTGCACGTGTGTGCTGTCTCTCTTGTCCTAAAAGAAAACCAGGGAGTGGATATCTCTTAATCCTTTACTCGGACCGGGTTTTGCCTCTCTTTGCCCTTGCCATGACTGTCATCTTGAGATGTTTACAAGAGGCGAAGACTGACTATTTACCCTGTTTCTGTTTTCACTTCCATTTTGGAGGGTAAACAGGAGGCTGGTTGTAAATTCCTCAACTGGAGCCCACCTATCTCTTGCCTCAGGAAATGCAAACAGACTAGTTGTAAATGTCCAACCTGGAGCCCATCCGTCTCCTACCTCATTCCCACCACCCCAGTTTTTACGAAAAGGGGGGTGGGAGGCTAGAGAGATGCTGCCCAATCTCACAGCTAGTCAGGAAGGCCTGAGTCTGAGTCATTGGATTTGGACCAAAACTCGGTGGCTTTGTCCTGGACTACACAGACCCATCCATCAGTGATGTAGGAAATGCCCACTGTGACCCTGAGGGTCAGGGTGGATGAGAAGACCCCTCCTGGCTGCAGCCACACGGGTCCAGGAAGGGCTGAGAGGGACAGGGTTCTGGGTGGGCGGGAGGAGAGCAGGGGCTTCTGGGCATTTTTAGGACCTGGGAGGGGCCTGGCAGGATAGGACATGGGAGGCGCTGAGGTCAGGAGGGGACAGGAAGGCGGTGTCAGACGCCAGGTGTGCAGGGGTCCTCGGGGGCTCAGAGACCTGTGGGCGCCTCCTGTGAGCACCGGTGGGCTGTCGTGGATGTCACTGATAGGATCGTCCTACGGGAAAGAGCTTTAGAACCTAACACCCAAGCGCCATGTCGATGGAGTCACAGTCAGGGATGCACGCAGATAGACGGTCTCAACATTAAACCCCGCAGGAGGGCGCGTATCCCTTGGAGGCCACAACCCAGACCAGAGCAACTGGTTGGTTCCAGTTAATTGCACTGATTCAGGAGGGTGCATGGAGCCCCGGCCCACAGTGGAGTCACCTGTGCACTTGGGACAGCCCCTCCGGGAAGGGGCTGGGGGAGACAGGTTGAGGATGAGCACAGGACAGGCGGCCCAAGGTGGGTAAGGAGGCGGGGGGGTGGGGGCGGTCCAGGCGCTGAGGACACTGCCCAGAGGAGAGAGGGACAGAAAGATGGGGGTCCAGGGCAGGAGAAGCGAGGACCCGCCACCAGGACAGACGAGGGCGGGGGTGGGGGGTGGACGCGATCCTGGGAGAGACAGCCCTCAAGGAGCGAGCAGCCGGCATGGTGGGAGGGACGTCGGGCAGACCCTGAAATGACCAGTTATGACAAGAGATGTGTGAGGATTAAGAGCCAGGAGCCAGAATGGCGGGAATGGGTTCGGCGAGAACTCTGAACAGCCGCCAGTGAAATACATGCTCCAGGGCCCTAAAGGAGGCCACTGACTTCAACCACACCGCGACGGCCTGGTGTCCAGGAACCTCCATCACCCACTCCGTCTAATGAAGATGCGGATGCTGGCAGGGGACAGAGGTTTCGGTCCGGGGCGGGCAGACGAGCTCACTTTTCTCCTTGGCAGTGAAATGGGAAAGTATCAGTTTTCCACTCTTTCCAAGATGAATGTCCCCAGCTGAGACTGCTTGGGCTACAGCGTCTAACTGTCCGCCTAACAAGCAATGCCATCTTGAAAGGTCCTTGTAACAGAGACATTCAACCCACAGCACATGTGGTCCTGCACCCTGGACGGCAGTGCCCAGACCGCAAGCCGACAGCCAGTCCCCGCTTCCCCCTGGCGTCCGAGCCAGCGTAGCCTGGGGCCACTGTTCCCAGGAGAAAAAGAGACACCCCAGCTGCAGGCATCATACAGAGGCGAGGGGGTCCCCCAGCTGAATGGGAGGTTGTAAACCCCAAGATCCTCAGCTGCCTCCTGCTGAGGAGCCTCTCCTCCTGAGATGGAGCCTATGAGGCGGCCCCGGCTCACGCGCGTCTGCCCGAGTCAGACAATAAACGGCATTTGAAAAATTAGTCCCACAGGTCAAGTGAGAGTCTCCTTCAAATGCCCATCACTTCACACTAACTACTTCAATTTCCTCTCAAGTTATTATATTCGCAGACCTGTGGATGCACCTCAGCCAGAACAAATGGGTGGCGTCTTCCGCAGCATGAAAGGCAGGGGGTAAAATCCATCATGGCTTCGCAGGCGGCCAGCTGCCCGGCCTCCCAAGCCCCTGAGGCTGACGGCCGCCTTTGCGTGGGTTTAACCGTAGACAACCAGGCTTGTCCAGGATGGGGCTGGGAGGGAGACACACGAGTGGCCTCTCCCGTCAGGCTCGAGGCGGGCAGCAGGGCTGAGTGGAGTCTAGAAGGTTCTGGGGCATCCTGCCCTGTGCCTGGCGATGCCGCAGCTCCTGCGGGGTCCTGGGGTCCTTCTGGAGCCGGTCTGGATGCAGTTCCTGGAGGCAGCTGCCTGGAAACGGGCCTAGCCTTCCCAGGACCCTTCCTGTGGTGCCTGGTTCAAAGACGAGTGAGTCCCCCACCTGACTCTGTGCCCGGGAGGTGCTGACCCCTAGGGAGGGTGCAGCATTCTTGCAGAATGGTTTGTAGGACAGCACCCAGATCTGGGGCCAGGGTAACGGGTGGCTGCAAGCCTTCTTTCTGTGATGGTTTTGTTTGAAGCCCTTTTCTCTCTCCAGCAGCCCTGCAAACTCAGGGGGGTTTCCCTTCTCAAGGGTCCTGGAGGAGCCGGGCTGGGGGTAGTGGGAAGGTAGCCACGTGGCCGCCCTCAGGGACTCGCAGCAGGGGGCAAGTAGAGGCTGGGTGGCGGCCGGAGGTCTGGGGGGCAAGTGTCCTGGGCCCGGGGCCCCGTGAGCCTGAGAGGACCTCGAGGCCTTTCTTCTCCATAGATGTTGCTGGAAGAGGGGCTTTGGGCCTCGTGTGTGAATCCAGCCCAGGATGCCCCTCACGGAAGCCTCTCCTGAAGCAGACACGTGGTGCGGCAGGGCCCCCGGGACCCCGCTCAGAGAGCAGGTTGAGCCTCTCCGCACTCCTTCCATCTCCCCGGGTGCCCCAAGCCCGCTGCTTCTGCCAGGCCCTGGAGGTGGGGGCCGGTCCCTGCCGGTGGGGGCTGTCTGTCTCTCTGACTCCCCGTCTATCTCTCACCCTCATTCTGTTAGCAAAGGGTTGGCCTGTGCTCCCTCTATGATCAAACTTGACTGTCCGTGACCCCTCATCGTCCTGTCTGCCCCACTTCCCAGGGCGGACAGTGTCTTCCAAAATCATAATTTACAGCCCATCCTGAGAATGAGGACAACCGTGATTTCAGTTTGCATCCTTTCCTGTTAATGTCGCAGCATCTCGGCAGAGTGGGGCGTGGGCGGGCAGGGGCGTCGGCAGGGCGGGGGTGGGGGACCTCGGCAGGGGGGGCATCGGTAGGGTGAGGTGCTGTTTCCTCACTGGAGGCGTGAGCTCCTTCCCCTGGACAGCGTTAGAATTCTACTCCTTCGTATTCTGAGAAACAAGATGATAAGAGTCACACCTGAGTCGCCCTCAGCGGCTCAGTCTCTGTCCCAGGGAACCCGGTGCTTCCTGAGGCAGCTCTGTCCACAGGTGACAAAGGGCTCCTCTGTGGGGGGGCAGGGACTCTTGGTGGCACTGCACTGGCCCCTGTCTATCCAGATGGGCCAAGGACAGTGTCACACAGACTTGTGGACCCAGCTCTGGGACAAGAGCCACCGATGAGTCCCTCCCAGGTGTGGGAGAAGCCCCTGGTCCCTCCACTTCTGGTGGCCCCCTGCAGCCAGGAGCCCACACCTGCCTACACCCTCTGCGGCCGCTCAGCCACGGGGGCTACCCTTGGAGGCGCCTGGCCTCAGGGGCGAGCCGCCTGGGAACCCAGGCCCTGAGGCCACGGGGCGCGTCTCCCGAGTGCCAGGCCACCTGCTGCTCCCCTGTTTCCTGACTCCACTCTTTGGACGGAGCCACTCCCCCCAGCCCACCCAGTACCAGGGCAGGGGTGGGGAGACGGCTCTGCCCAGGTCTCAGCTCCTGGTGAAGACGCCCCCGCTGGCCACCCCGTGCCACCTGCTGATTGCTAATCCTCCCTCCCCAGGTAGTCTTGGCTTCCCTGGTGGCTCAGTGGTAAAGAACCTGTCTGCCAAGCAAGAGCCTCAGGTTCCATCCCTGGTTCAGGAAGATCCCCTGGAGGAGGAAACGGCAGCCCACTCCAGTGTCCGTGCCTGGGAAATCCCATGGACGGAGGAGCCTGGCGGGCTGCAGTCCTGGGGGTGGCACAGAGCTGGACACGACTAGCAAGCATGCACCCCCGCCCCTGGCTTTCGCTCTACTTTCTGCCTGGGTCTCGTCGCAGCTGACTTACCCAAGGCCCAGCGCACGTATAGACACAGATGGGGACTTGGCGGGAGCCTGTGGAGTTCCTGGCAGGGAGGCGCTCCAGCTTCTTCAAGTCGGGCCCTGAGAGGTCAGAGATGCCCTTTGTCTGCACAGCACCGAGGAGGCAGGCCTGCGGGGCTCCCTGCCCGAGACTGGCCGTCTTTGTGGTGACTGGAGGCTGACGGGGTGACAGCGTCGGGGGAGGCAGACGATGGGTTTGTGGGGCGTCGTCTCCGCAGGAGGAAAGGCCCCCACTCTGCCCTTCTCGCCGCCCCCTGACTGCTCTGACCAGAGCTGGATTGCTCCAGCCTGTGGGAGAGCATAAGCCCTTAAGGAGAACCCTGTGACTCGGGGGAGATCGCACAGTCCCATCCACTCCTCCGATGAAGAGGCAGATCCAGTCGGCAGACGACTCCGACGCCTACACGGAAGTAAAATAAAACCCGGACTTTCTTGGTGACCCGGGGCGCTCTCTCTTAACCCCGTTCTAGCGTGGCTTCAATGTTCCATTTTTTAATTGCTTGTTGGAAAATGAAACGTCTTCTGCCCATTATGCTCTGGAATGGAGCCCGTCTGGGGGCACAGGGCAGCTTCCTGCCCGCCCGCCCGGGAGACCCCTCGTTCTCCGAGTGAGAGGAAGACAGGGCCCTCTTCGGGGTGACTGAGAGGAACTCAGCATCAGACCCCCGATGCCTGGGTGTCTCAGGACACACAGCATCCAGGGCGCCGGGGCCTTGGGAAGGCTGAGCCCAGGAAGCCCACCACGCTGTGTATTTCTGATGCTCTCAGCAGCCCAGAGACATGGGTAAGATGACACGTGTTTAAGGAAGAAAGCCTGAGACTGGGGACCCTGGGGTGGGGGTGGGGGTGGCCGCAGTCCAGCCCGCTTTGGGGAACAGGCCTTGGGCTCCAGGGGACATGGGCCAACTCTCTGTGAAGTGATGTCACCTCCCTAAGGGTGGGACTCCGAGTCCTCCACCAAGACAGGGGACCAAAGGCACCAACAGGGAGTCAAGGGCACAGCCTCACTTGCTCACCAGATCTGGAGGCGGAAGGGCCCCTCGGGGGACGGCCTGGGAGGCCGGGCTCCCCGTCCTGCTGAGCCCACAGAGCACCCACCACCTCCAGGTAGAACCTCTGAGGACCCGCCGTGGTCACAGTGACGCCTGCGGTGGCCCAGTGCCTCGGTGTGAGGTACAGTTGCCATGGTGAGGATGCTGCTGGGCCAGGATGATGCTGATGGGCCTGTCACAGGCCCGTCCACACCTGTGGTCCCAGGTGGACTCCCCGCCCTCCTCTCGTCCACTTGTCCAGAGCCCACGGCAGCCTGTGTCCTGCACAGACTGGTTAGGACTCCATGGTGTTGGCACAGCTGGGACCTACAGGGCCCTAGGTCTGGAAGGACCAGGGACCATTTGCATTCTGCCTTCAGGAATCGGCCCCCCAGAGAATCTGAAGGAGCCTGTCTCCCCTCCGAACACCTGGGCTGAGTGGCCGGGCGTGGGGCCCCCCCTGGGGGTGGGGAGCATTGCAGAGCCAGCGCCAGAGCTCCGAGGGCAGTGCAGACTAAGGTGCTGGCAGAAGCACAGGCCTGGGGCAGGGCTGAGGGCCCAGGGAGGCTGCTGGAAGTCCTGTCCTTGGGGTGCTGGGGCCGGAGTCTCCTTCTCAGAAGGGTGAAGACAGAGGCTGTGCGTCAGCAGTGGGGCTGTTACCAGGCAGGGCGGGTGGGCAGGAGAGGCGTGAAGGTGGATGGCTTCTGTAAGAGGGCCCTGGGGCAGAAAGGGCT
The DNA here is from genome assembly GCA_024291935.2 of Okapia johnstoni. NCBI lineage: Eukaryota > Metazoa > Chordata > Mammalia > Artiodactyla > Giraffidae > Okapia > Okapia johnstoni. The sequence continues at coordinate 1,468,596 of CM044320.1, read as the reverse complement.
GGACGCAGGTGGGGCCACGCTTCTCGAGAAAGGCAATGAGAGCAGGCAGCTGTTGGGGGTCCCACGTGGGGACCCCAAGGCCCTCACCCTGGGCCGGGCAGGGTCCCCTGGCCTGTCTCCCTCCCTGGACCGTCAGTCCAGACGGGGCAGTGCCTCCGTCTGTGGTTCCTGCACGAGCCGCAGCCGCACCGAATACAGGGAGGAGGGGTGGATTCCAGCCACCGCCAACCCTGTGATCTGCTTCAGAGGCCCTGTGAGCCGCTCCCTCCAGCCCGCCCTCTGCCGGGATCTTCCCGTCCTGCCCCATGGAGGGAAACTCATTTGGAAAGAGGGTCTTGGCAGAAAAATCCGCTAAGGGGAAGCGAGGGTTCCACTAGCCCAGTACAGCTGGCGTCCTTGTACAGAGGGGAAGTTTAGACCCAGAGACAGACATACCCAAAGGCAGGACCATGTGCAGTTGGGAAGAAGACCATCCACGTGTCAGGAAATGCTGGTGCAGAAGAGGGAGGGGGGACTAGGCCGAACCCCCCACAGCCCGGGGACCCACCCTGCCCACACCGGGTTCTGGACAGCCAGCCTCCAGACAGCGGGGGGGGGGGCTCGATTCTGCTCTTAAAGCCCCTCAGTCTCAGGTCCTTCCCTACAACAGCCCTAAGAGACGAACACAGATAAATTGCGGAGGAAATTCGCATCTTATAAATGTCATCTTCCAGTCTGAACAAGATAAATCTGTCTGCGTTTATGTCTTCTTTATTGTCAATCACATTTCACAGTTTCTATTATAGAGACCTGCACATCTCTCCTTAGATTTATTCCTCACCATGCTATGTATTTAGTGAAATTTTGGTTCACACTCTAAAGAATCTGCCTGCAATGCCAGAGACCCGGGTTCAATTCCTGCATCATGAAGATTCCCCTGGAGAAACAAATGGCTACCCACTCCAGAGTCCTTGCCTGGGACCAGTAAAGAATCTGCCTGCAATGCGGGAGACCCAGGTCTGAAAGATGTCTTGGAGAAGAGAAGGGCAACCCACTCCAGTATTCTTGGCTGGAGAACTCCATGGACGGAGGAGTCTGGAGGGCTACAGTCCACGCAGTCGCAAAGAGCCAGACACAGCTGAGTGACTAACACTTTCACAGAATTAACACCCCCACCCCGATCTGTTTATGCTTTGTGTTCATTACTACTGGGCTGAATTTCCTTTAGCGCTCCTTGGGATTTTCCTCTCTGACTCATGAGTTATTTCGAGGTGAGTTATTTGGCTTCCACACATATGGCTATTTTTATATAACAATCTTATAATTAATTTTCAGTTTAATTCTCTTGTGCTTAGAAAATATAATTGGGGGACTTCCCTGGTGGTCCAGTGGTTAAGAATCCACCTGCCAACGCAGGGGCCACGGGTTTGATCCCCGATCGGGGAACTAAGGTCCCACATGGCGTGAGGCCACCGGCCCGAGTCCTGCGGTGAGAGAAGGCGCCGCAGCTGGAGAAGGCCGCACGGCGAGGAAGGGTCAGCACAGCCAACGTAAATAAACCATCAACAAATGATCGAAAAGTTACAACAATAGATAGTGTGCATGGTTTCAGTCCTTTGCACCTTACTGAGATTTACTGTCAGGCTCAGTTTACGGCGTGCTTCCGTGACAGCTCCCTGAACGCTGAGGAAGAACGCGGACTCTGGTTTTGTTTGGCGGCTCTCTAGACACGCCATTGGTCTGAGCGGTGGGACGGTGGCCCCATCCTCTCCAGCTCACTAATCCGACCGCTGCTGCGTTTACCCGGCATGATCTCTTAGCTACTGAGACAGGACCCGCCAGGCTCCCCGTCAACTGTGCGTCTATTTCCTCCTTCAGTCCTGCGATTTGTGCTTCGAGTACCTGAAGCGCATCTTCGTGTGTGAGCACACACGTCAAAGACTGTTGTTTTTTAATGACTTCTTCTTTCTTGAATCATATCATGCCCTCCCTTTACCCTGACCCCTTTCTTGTCTCAGCATCTGGGTCTGATACTGTATGGTCAACAGGGTTTCATCTATTGGAATGCCTCCTTTACTTTTTAAAAAATTTATTTTAATTGAAATACAATTGATTTACAATGTAAAATTAGTTTCAGGTATACAACCTAATGATTCAATATTTTTATTGATTAGACTCCATTTAAAGTTGTTGCAAAACAATGCCCACATTTCCCTGTGTGCCACAGTAGATCTTTGCAGCTTATTCACTTGCCTCTCTTTGTAACCCCCCTGCTTATTTGCATTTAAATTGCATCTTTTATAAACAGCACATAACTGAGTTGTGCTTTCGTCCACTCCACCCCTCTCTGACTTTTAACTGGAGCATTTGGATAACTTACAGGTGAAGGATATTCGATCTGATTTGTTTCGAGTCAACTGCAAAAGGAAAAGGCGGGGCAGAGGATGAGATGGTTAGATAGGGTCACCACTGATAGGCTCAGTGGACATGAATCTGAGCAAACTCCAGGGGACAGTGGAGGACAGGGGAAGCTGGCCTGCTACGGCCCACGGGGTCGCAAGGAGCCGGACACGACTTAGAGACCGAACAGCAACAAGCCTCCCTACTTGTTCTCAGTTTGCCCGGTTATCCTTTGTCCCTCCCTCCGTCTTGTTTTGGATTAATTGAGTATAGGCGACTATTGTTTTCCTCTCCTAATGGCTTGTTTCTGTTTTACCTCATTATGTTTTACGTATGATAAGATGTACCAATTTAAACTATAAAGTCTTGTGGATTTTGTCACAACCACAACCGCCACAATCAGGATATATAACATTTCTATCAACCCCAAGTTCTGCCGTGCCCTCAGCCGTCAAGTCACCCTTTCACCCCAGCCCCCCACTAGTGCTGACCTGCTTTCCACCAACACAGTTCAATGTTTCTAGACCCTTATATGATTTGACTCATACAGCACTGGCGTTTCACATCTGGCTTCCTTCATTCAGCATAATGCTGCTGAGACTCAGTCCTGGCGCTCCGCGGCATCAGTAAACATCAGGATTTTATTCTGCTTTACTGCTGACGGTGTTCCATAATGTAGACACGCCAAGACGCGTTCACTTAGGCGCCGCTCGACGGGCACTCGGGTTCTTTGCAGTTCCTAGCTAGCCAGACAAAGCTGAGCTGCATGATATTCATGCGTGAGTCTTTGGGTAGGTATATGTTTTCAGTTTGCTTCAAAAAATACCTGGGATTGGAATTCTCGGGTCCAGCAATAACTGCACATCAAGTTTTGCAAACCCTGCTGAACCGTTTTCCAAACACCTGGCTGCCCCGCGTCCGTGCCAGCAACACGTGAAGACTCCACCTGGTCCGCACCCTCAGCAACACTGGCTATTTTAGCCTTTTGCATCTTCACCGCCCTAGCGGGTGTGAAGCGGTATCTCATTACGGTTTTAATTTGCATTCTTCTAAAGGCTAATGATGTTGAGCATTTTTTCATATGCTTATTAACCACATGTTTATCCTCTCGGGTAAAGCATCTGTTCAAATATTTGCCCATTTCTTAAATGTTTTGTTTATCGTCTTATTATTGAGTTGTGAGAGTTCTGTATATGTTCATGATAGAAGCCTTTTATATATGTTTCGCCACTTTTTTTTCCTCCCAGTTCATGGTTTACCTTTTCACTGTCTTGTTTCACTTTTGACAAAGTCTCATTTACAATTAAAAAAATTTGTATAATTCACATGTCTACCACCTTATTAGGAAATCTTCACTTAACACAGGGTCAGTACATGTTTTTGTTACTTTTTTTCAAATAGTCCATAGTTCCATCACTTCAGCCTTCTTTTATCAATTTCAAGTTACTTTCTCTATGTGGTGTGAGGCATGGAGCTTCATTACTTATTCATATGGATATGAAATGTATCGATGCTTTCAAATTATGGAATTGTGGTCCTGGAGAAGACTTTTGAGAGTCCCCTGGACTGCAAGGAGATCAAACCAGTCCATCCTAAAGGAAATCAACCCTGAATACTCATTGGAAGGACTGATGCTGAAGTGGAAACTCCAATACTTTGGCCACCTGATGCGAAGAGCCCACTCACTGGAAAAGACCTTGATGCTGGGAAAGATTGAAGGCGGGAGGAGAAGGGGACGACAGACGGTCGGATGGCATCACTGACTTAATGGACATGAGTTTGAGCAAACTCCGGGAGACAGTGAAGGACAGGGAAGGAGGGTAAGCAGTCCATGGGTCACAAAGAGTCAGACATGACTCAGTGACTGAACAACAAGAACAATACATTCTTGGTGATCCTTTGTTGAAAACAATGTCCTTTCCCAAAGAATTTTTTTAGCATCCTTGTCAAATCAACTTGCCGTGTTTCTGTGGGTCAATCTCTGGACAGTCTACTCCGTCCCCTTGATCTACGTGTCTGTCTTTACCATGTGTCTACTCCGTCCCCTTGACTGTGGGTCCGTTTTACCGTGTTGGCTCTGTTTGCTGCTGTGCAGTGAGTCTTGAGAACAAGTGTTGTAAGTCCTGAAAATTTGCTCTTCTTTTTCAAAGTTATCTTAACTCCTATTGTTCTTTTGAAAACCCAGACTGGGTTCCCCTTCCCTGGACAGAGGCTGACATAGATACCTTCTCATCTATGGAGACATGTTTTTCTCTGGAATTCAAATTTTCTGCTTCTGGGCCAATCCATTTCACTGCCACCATCAACAGTTATGGCTCCTTTGCTACCCCTTTTCCTCCCTGTTGCCGGGCACGCAGAGGCAGCAGTCAACCCAGCAGTGTCCTTCGCTAAGTGGCTGCTGGACTCTCCCCTCTGACCTGCTGGCCTGGGCACCTGTGGGTCACAGAGACATGCACTCGACTGAGTCAGCATGCCCTGAGAGTTGCTGGTCGACCGGGCACCACCCGCCTCTGCAGCTGTACCCACCTCCTCACGCTGCATTCCTGAGTCCTTCCTCATCCAGTCACCATCCTCAGAAGGTGAACCCGTTGCGAGGCTCCTGGGTGCAGGACGCAGCAGAACGACCAGTGAGGTGCGTCCCCCGTGCACTCCCGTCAGTTGTTCAGTTCAGACAGCCGAGACTCGGGTCCCGTCTTTCTAACGCGCATTTCTCATGGTGCCCGACAACAAGTCGATAAGGTTCTGAGGCCCGTGTCAGACAAAGGAGACTGGGCTTCTTCACCAGTGGACTTTATGCTCACTATAGGTGCCCAGTAGTGCCACGCTGAACCCACGGGAAACGACGGATGTGAGTCAAGGCTATTCTGGAAATGGCCAGAAGGGTCTCTTTCCTGCCCTTGAGCTACAACAGGGGCCCATGGACGCCAACTCCCCCACCCCGCAGTGTGGAGACACGGGGTGGATGGCTTTGGATGCTGAGGCTGTCTGCCTAAAATCATTTTTATCTGATGTTTCCATTTCAAAACAAATTAATGATGATAAAACTCACGCATCGTCAGTCACCCCAGACAAGAATCACCTGTTCATTTCAGCGGGCTTCCCTGCGGCCCCTCACACCTTCCCTCTGTGCGTGACGGACGCGTCCACAGAAGTGGGCTGGCGCCCTGCCTATGACGTCCACCCCGCCTCCCTCTTGAAGTGCCACGGTGAGGACGACCCTGGGCTCTGAGGGGTGACCTGGTGCCCCTGTGGTTCGGCACGTCCCTGGAATGCAGCCTGGAACCAGCGACTGGCATCACGGCTGGATACTTGATCTTGGGCAAATTGCTGTCTCTTTAAGCAGTGGTGTCCTCCTTTCTAAAATGGGGTTGAATAACAAGACCTATCTTATAACATCGCTGGAATTGTAAATGCGAGTGTGTGTGTGCGTGTGTGTGTGTGTGTGTGTGTGTGTGTGTGTGTGTGTGTGTGTGTGTGTGCATAGCTTAGACAGAGGAAATAGTCAGTAAATGCTCTCTCGCTCAGTCAGTTAACGTCACTGGACGTGCTCCACGCCCAGATCGGGAGGACACGCTGAACAGAGCTGAGTCCTCACTCACAGGTCACTTTTTTCCTGAGGAGGGAAAGCTCAGGACGCAGGCAGTGGCTTTTATTGTTGATGATGAGTGATGGAAAGGAAGTGAAGCTGCACTCGGGGGCTGGAGGCAGCAGGTAGCAGCAGAGGGTCTGCATCCCCCCTGTTCACGTAAAGGACATCAGAGGGCTGTACAGACAGGGGTCACTCCCGGCAGCTGGGCCCGGTGACCCCCTGCCGGGAGGAGTCAGAGCCTTCGGGGCAGCCTGCAAGGTGAGCCTGGCTCCCCAGGCTGAGGCTGACACTCAGACAGAAGGAGTCCACGCCTGCAGGGCTCAGGGGCCGCCGGGGCTGGACGAGGCCACCACTGGCCCCAGACGACACAGCCTATGCCTCCAGGTGGTAAGACCTGCCTTCGGTTGAGGCCCCCCACACACATCCGGTGAGGGTGTGAAGAGAACACTCAGTGGACTTCAGAGAGAAAGCAATTTTCTGAAGATGAGGTACATCCTGTGGAAGAGCCCAGCCTCGATCCCTCGAGAGCAAACCCTTACTCGAGCACAGCATCGCGCGTGGGAATGTGAGGACACACCTGCTCACAAGCGTGTCCGGCTAACAGAGGGAAACAGGTACCACCACCGTCTCCCAGCGAACCAGTGCATCTAAGTGCTGAGCATCAGTAACGCTGATGTCAAAGAAAGAATGAAGACCAGATAGCAGGTGCCCCCTGACGGGAGAAACTCCTGTGGTCCTGCCCAGGTGGTGGCCCCCGAGCCCAGGGATGCCTCCGACTCTGAGACAGACGCACACGCAGCCCTGCACCAGGGGCGCCACCAGCAAAGTCTGGAAGACAGAGAGCCCACTGATGACGGCTGTGGTTCTCCAGCCGACAGTGGCAAGGAGAAGAAAAGACGGGGTCGGAGGTGGATTAAAAGAGGCGTGAAGGACACCAAGGAAAAGCAAAGGCAGGCCTTTCACGTCTAGGGGGGCGCACTGACTGATGAAACCATAGAGTGAGGTGGGAGCAGTGATCACCCCAAGGGCCAGGGCGCCCGAGGGAACGGTGTGGTTTCTCAGACGGGAGACATCAGAGAAGCTGGATATTCTCGTGAGGATGCTGGACGGGCACCTCACACGTGTCCGGGTGTGGCTTGTGGGGCAGCCTGGCCCCAGCCTGACCCTCCAGAGGACTTCGGGGCCTGAATTGTGCCTCAAGGCCCCCTGTCGATGGTCCTGGAGGTGGGTGTGGGGCGACACCCCCAGGCATCTCTGGTCTCCCACCAGGGAAGGGCCTCTGCCCGTGGCGGCTGGGAGGGGGCGCTGGCCACACCAGGCAGCTCTGGTCACAGGTGACGTCAGAGGCTGTTGGAGCAGCGGCCGTCAGAACTGGACGTGGAGGGGTCACAGGTGTCCTGAGAGGAGTGTTTCCTGAGTAAACGCAGCCACCTTGCCATCAGGACCTGTCTGTCAAAGTGCCCATCTTGCCCTAAGCCGTCTCAGGAGCCACACGGACCACAGCTGCAGTCACGCTGGGCAAGCCCATCTGTCATCTGCCCAGAGACCCACTCCCGGGTCCTGCGAGATGTTTGAGCTGTGATCTAACCTCCTGTGCAGTTGATGACAGAAATCCACGGCGTGTGGACACTGGGGCCGCAGAGGTTGGGGAGCCCTGTGCTCTGCCCGTGTGATGTCGGGGGCCCAGCTGAAAGGGGGTTCGCAGATCCCCTGCTGCTCTGCAGGACTTCTGACGACTGTCTGAAATGCCTCTCCCCCCAGACTGGCTGGATGAGCACTTGTTTGGACAGTGAGCAGATGGAGGCTTGGACACGAGTCCTGAGTCCAGGCTGGAAGGGCCTCTGGCACTCGGGCCCTCCCCCAAGGTCCTGGGGTCGGGGGCATGTGCGGTGACCCCTAAGGCTGTACTAGGGAAGGGGGACCACGGAGCCCCGTCTTTGCACAGGTAGGCTTCTCCTGCAGGGCTGCAGCATCTCAGAGTCCCAGGAGCACAGCACAGAAGCGCCCGAGCCCCTCTTCCTAACGACGGCATTTAATCGTGCAACCAATTCACCATCACTTTGCCCTCCCAAAGTTCTGGGTCCTACAGAAATAGAAGAACAAAAGCCCATTGAATATTGTTGATCACAGTCCTTGTGATTCAGAAAACGAAACACATTCATTCCCTCTCAATCCTCTGTCCCCAGGTCAGGTTTCACAAAGGAGTTGTTGATGGATTCCGTGAATGGGGCCGCTGGCGTGCTGGCTGGGCCTTCCTCGCAATAAATATTCATGTGAAGAGGAGACACAAAGAAAGTGAGGTTCAAATACAGGCCACGCTTGTGCGCAGCCGGGCGCCCGGAGTCTGCGGAAGTGCCCCAGAGGATGCCGGGCGCACGGGCTGCCTTCTACGCACCAGGCAGAGCCGGGCCCTTCTGAGCCGCGAGCTCTATGGCCGGGCCGGGAGGAGCTCTGAGATGCTGGGGATGAGACTCTGAGCTGATGCATTTCGCTCGTGGGGGTATCGGGCAGGCACGCAGGAAGGCTGCCGAACGCCGGACTCACCTCTGAGAGTGAAGCATCTCAGGTCAGCAGGTCCCTTCCTGGAGCCGAGACTGAGCACTGAAATCAGGGAGGAATAGACAAGGATCTTCGGACAGAGCTGTACCCTGTAAATACCTCGGAAGCCCTCACATCCATCCCTGCAATAGGAGCGCTGGGCAAACTGAACGTCAGCGACTTCTTGGGCCACCTGAGAATGTAGGTGGCAGGGAGCTCAGCAGCTGCCATCAGAGACGCAGGCGAATCCAGAACCCCGCCTGCCTGGACTGCGGCTGCCAGAGCCGCAGCCCATCCACCCACGGTGGCCTGGACAAGTTCTTGGAGGCGACCGTGACCCAGAACTGGGAGCAACCAAGGTGTCCTGCAGTGGGTGATGGATAAAGAAATGGTGGTTCAGCCAGACAACAGAATATTACTAAGCCCTGAAAAGAAGTGAGCGACTAAGCCATGAAAAGCTACGGAGGAACCTTAAATGCGTATCAGTAAGTCAGAGAGTAACACAGGGGGTGAGGTGGCTGGACGGCATCGCCAACTCGACGGACAAGAGTTTGAGTAAACTCCGGGGGTTGGTGATGGACAGGGAGGCCGGGCGTGCTGCGGTCCATGGGGTCTCAGAGTCGGACACGACTGAGCGACTGCGCTGAAGTGAAAGAAGCCGGTCTGAGAAGGCTACAGATGGTGCGATTCTAACTCTATGACATTCCGAACGAGCACCACTGTGGAGACAGTAGAAGGATCAGCGTTTAGAAGAGGCTTGAGGCAAGCAGGGGAGCAGTTAATGGGGGGAGATTAGAGGATTTTTAGGGCTGTAAAGCTTCTCTGTAGGATACTGTTAACGGTGGGTACGTGTCACTGTCCATTTGTCCAAACCCATAGAAGATGCACCAAGGGTGAGCCCCTGGATGTCAACTGTGGACTTGCGTTAACAATGGGGCATCAATCCTAGTTCATCAACTTAACAAATCCTGGTTCATTAACTTAACAAATGCATGCACAGATACAGCTAATAATACGGGCGCTGTCCCCTGAAGGTGGGAGAGGGGTGGGTATGTGGAACCCACTGTAGAATTTGCTCAGTTTTTCTGTAAATCTAACATGCCCTAAAAGCAGAAAATCAGTATAAAAATAGTGAATGAACTATCCTAGGTAAGCTCAACGGGATTTGAACTGTCCTAGTCTCATCCTTGTACACCTCCAGGATTTTTCCCTAAAGTGAACCTTGTGTTTTTCCTACCTCTTTTTTTTTCTATAGTTTTTCTGCACACAACTGTGGCTATAAACAAAGTCGCACACACAACTTTTGTTTTACCATTTATGCAAAAAATAACACACTATATGGGCTTCCCAGGTGGCAGTAGTAGTAAAGAACTCACCTGCCAAGGCAGGAGACATACGGGACGTGGGTTCGATCCCTGTGTAGGGAGGATCCCCTGGAGGAGGGCATGGTAACCCACTCCAGTTTTCTTGCTTGGAGAATGACATGGACAAAGGAGCCTGGCGGACTCCAGTCCATAGGGTCACATAGAGTCAGACATGACGGAAGCGACTTAGCGTGCCCGCCCGCAACAAACTATACACGTAGGATTTTGCAGTTTGCTTCTTCAGTTCCCACAATATTGTGAGATCTTTTCTCCTTGAGGTACCCACATACAGTTTATTCATTTAAACAACTGTAAACTTTTCCATTTTATTATCTTCCAGCTTATTTATCCATTTTCCTGTCGATGGGCTGTTTCTGCAGATCTGCTGTAATTAATGATACTGCCTGAATTTCCCTGTCTCGCCAGCACGTGGGTGAGTTGCCTTAGAGGTGGCAGGTGGAGGTGGCTCTCAGCTGGCCCGTGAGCCTCCCCTGTGAGCACGTCCTCACCCGTACCTGCGACTGTCTTTATAAATCCGAAGTCTCCAAGGTTATCTAGCCATTTTAAATATGAATGACATTAAATCATCCTCCCATGTTGGGCATTAGAGTCCTCCCTCTTCTGAACTGCATATTTATATCTTCCTTTCTATTTTTTATGACTTTTTCCCCCTGGTGCTTTGTATGAGTTGTTTGTGTATTCCCGATAAAAATTGTTATTGATTTTATTGGATAAAACCCCCTCCTACTTTATTATTTATCGTGATTTTGCTGCATAAAGTTTTAAATTTTGATGTCATGAAACACATTATTCATTTCTTCTAGGCTTTGTGCTTTTGTGTCTTATTTAAGAAATAAGAATATGAATAAGGATAAGAAAACACATTTTCTTCTAGGACTTTAAGGTTTAGGTCTTTACGCCATCTGGAATTCATTTCTGTGTGTGGCTTGGGAGAGAGATAAAATTTTATCTTCCCATATGGCTACCCAGTTGTCCCTGCCCGGTTTATTGAATTGCCACCCGCTCCTCACCTATTTGTAGGGGCATCTTAGTCATAATTCGAGGGTGCGTGTAAGTGTGGAAACGTTCATGGACCCTCTCTCTGTCTCACCCATGTATTTATTATTAACAAACTTGCCCCAAGGCACGAGGCTGTTCAGTGCTTTCTATCATTTTTATATCCCTGAAGCGGGCAGACTAACCTGGCCGTGGACGTGTTTGTTTTATTTGTTTGATTTCTTCCGTCCTTTTGCTCTTTCTAGTGCTGTAAGGCTCACCAACACAAGTAATCAGCAACTTGTGGCTCGTTGGTAAAGAGTCCGCCCGCAGTGCAGGAGACCTGAGTTCGATCCCTGGGTCAGGAAGATCCCCTGGAGAAGGGAATGGCAACCCACTCCAGTGTTCTTTCCTGGAGAATCCCAAGGATGGAGAAGCCTGGCGGGCTACAGTCCATGGGGTCGCAAAGAGCTGAACACGACTGAGCACTAACAGTTAGTCTTCTCTTCTTCATCAGTTGAGTTCAGTCGCGCCATCGTGTCTGACTCTTTGCGACCCCATGGACTGTGCCTGGGAAGTGAGTCTTATCACTGAGGGAGAACCAGCATTGGTGTCCCAGGGAGGGAGGGCTTTAATCTCTATTTTTAACCTGGACATTCTTTACTTTTGGCCAATGTGGCCTTTTCTCTAATAATGAAAACAGATGTACAATATATATCTGCTGGGCCATAAACAGAGTATTTTAGTTAGCATCAAATTCAGGCCAACTCGTGTATAAGCCAGAATGATTTCCTACATCTCGAGAGGTGAACACCTCTTTTATCAGGCTTCCCTAACTCCTCCAGCCTGGGTCTCAAGCCCCACAGTCCCGCCACAGCAGCACTCAGTGGACACGACACGTGTCCATCTCCAGCCACACATTCGGGAACTGGGATGCAGTGCCCAAGAGCAGGACATGGCAGATGATGCTAAAAGGGGGAAGAAACGAGCCCAGAATGGCAGTCCCTGACATCCTCACAGAAGCCAGACGCTGTGTGCATCGCCTGGCGTGTATCAACCCCGTCCTCACCAGAGCCTCCGAGGCCGGCGCTGTGTATCATCCTCACTCTCGCGATGAGAAACTCAGACACAGGGCCCAAAGGTGACCCCTTGGGGACCACATCTGGGCTGGACTCCCTGCTCCCAGCTCTTAAACGACACTCCCAGAGACCCACACCTATACTTGTATGTGTGAGTATTATACACTCCTGTACGCATATGAATATATATGAATATGCATATATGCTTTATGCATAAATGCATATGTCTTAGGGCTTCCTAGGTGGCTCAGTAGGTAAAGAATTTGCCTGCAATGGAGGAGACGCAGAATACATGGGTTCGATCCCTGGGTCAGGAAGATCCCCTGGAAGAGGGCATGGCAATCCACTCCCATATTCCTGCCTGGAGAATCCCCTGGACAGAGGAGCTTGGCAGATTACAGTCCACAGGGTCACAAAGAGTCAGGCATGATAGAAGGAACTGAGCATGCATGCGCATATATGTTTTATTGGAAAAAGCAATGCTTCATCATGGTTAATATATCAAACCAGTTCAAAGGCTGCGCAAACAGAAGGCTCTTGTTTTGCCCCTGAAGTGTCCTTCCCCTTCCCAGAGGCCATGCCTGCAAACAGGCCTGTGGATTCCCAGGCACCCCTCACCTGCCCTGGGCTGCAGGATGTTTCTGTATTACTGTGAGTGTGTTTGTCCATAAATCACCCTCTTTAAAACACTAATAGGAGCATTATGTACACCCTGTTTTGCATTTTGCTTTTTCTCATTTAGCAATATAGTTTGGAGATATTCTAATCCATTTTTAAAACAGCTCCATGATATTCCATAAATTATTTCCTCATTCTCCTAATGAGAGGCACTTATATTGGTTCCAGGCACTTGTAATTATTAACAAAATGGAAATCTTTGTAATACATCTTTGTTCTTACGTGCATGCACTTGGGCAGAACAGCATTCTAAACACGGAGCTGCTGGGACAGACGGAAAGTGCGTTTTGCCACTTTCAAGATGCTCGGACTTGTGTCGAAAGAGACTGCAGAGGTGACCTGGCCGCCAAGCGGATGGAGGCTTGTCATGCGCTTCCCTGTCAATCCAGGGCCCCTCACACCTCGACGGGGCGGACCCTACCAGGAGAACACCGGATCACTGGCCTATTCATTGGCTTTTTTTTTTTAACTTCATGTGACCTGGAAATTTTGTATTATGTGTTTTGGCTACTTGTGTTTTTTTTACTGAAAATGTTTAAAGAACATTCCCATGTATGTTCTTCAGCTGCTTTTTGGAGGAAAGGAATTGCTAATCTTTTAATATAGGTAGTGCACAAATTTCCCAATTTTGTGTATGATAATTGATCAATGTAGATAGACTCATCTACAGGTAAATTTTGGACTCTGTCTCTCTATATAAATAAACTGAAGGATGGATGGACGGATAGATAAACAGATACTGCATTTCTAGATCTGTTTATTCTTGTGTAACCACTTATTTATTCTAGCCTTTTCAAATTATATGTAGCTGAGGGAAAACGTACAAATATAATCTGCCCTCATTTTGGGCTATTTCCTACCCTAATTTCTTATTTTGTGTCTCTTCCTCTTCATCTCCCTTTTGCAATTAGGTTTAATATTTTAAATTTTGTAGGGTTTTTAATAAACTACTTTTGAAATTATTTACCAATTATACTCTTTTCTCTCTGATGCATCATTCATTTCTTTTCCTTTCATAAAATCCTCTGCTTTCCCTTTCATGATTTTTCTATTTTTAGTTGAGTGCCTAATTTAATCATCTTTTTAATTCAGAATTTAAAATATTCATGATGAATCACTTTGCTCTGGGAGCGACGCTGATGGTGCGTGTGGTTTGCATCGCATCGTGTTTCATTTTGTTCTCCTCCAGGCCCTCAGCAGTCCGGGTGCTTCCTGAGGAATGTCCAACTACGTGGCCGTTTTCTGTACACAATTCACAGGACCTGATAAGGCGCTGTGCTGCCTGTGCTCAGCGTAGAGTTGGGATATGTAACTGCATGGGCTCCTTGTTGCTGCCCGAGCCTCACAGGCATTTTGTCTACTTGACCTTGCAAGTGTGCTGAGTCACTTCAGGCGTGTCCGACTCTTTGTGACCCCGTGAACCGCAGCCCGCCAGGCCTCCCTGTCCATGGGATTCTCCAGACAAGAATACTGGAGTGGGTGCCATGCCCTCCTCCAGGGGACCTTCCCGACCCCAAGATCGAACCTTCCATCTCCTGCATTCGCACCACCAGCGCCACTCGGGAAGCCCCTGCTTGACCTTGGGGATGAGCTGAGTGAGGTTAACGTCTTCTTTGAGGCCCAGGCCTTCTGTAGTCCTGGGATGTCTTCCCTCCAGGCGTGGTTGCCTGGGATGCTGTCCTGAGATGGCCCTGTACCCCACCCCTGCTGTTTCACCCTGGGGTTCCTCAACATCGTGGGGAGTCCTGGAGTGGTTTTGGGGGGTTTGCAAACCTCCAGTCTTGGTGGGGGAGGTGCTGAAGGATGCTGCCTCAGCCTCCAGCCTGCGTTCAGGGATACCTGGGGGTGCTGCAGGGCAGGTCCGAGGCCCACAGGTGGCTGATGCTGAGATGCTCCTGTCTCTGGCCCCCGCACCGGGCTCCCCACTTCCTGGGCTCACCCCCAGACTCTCCTCATCCAAAGCCTTGTTCTAGGCCCCGCAATCCGAGGACCCAAATGAAGATACTTTAACTTCTGTGCACCCGGCCCTTCTTTCCACCTGCTGCGGGTCTTACTCTGTGTTGCTTAGAGACTCACAGTGACAGACTGTTGCCCTGTGTTCATCGTCTCTGCCATGCGGCTCCCGTGGCCTCCTGGGTTACCTCTGTGTTGATCACAAGCTTGTCGGTGTTCACACGGCCGTTCCAGCTCCCTCTTTTTATTTACGTTTGTCCGTGTACTTTTGACCAAGAATTTCTCTACTGCCTTATGCTGGATATACCTTGTAAACGACGCACATACTGGGTTTCAGTCTTTAATCTGAGAATCTTCTCTTAGTTAGTGAGTGTATCTTCTGTACATTTTCTTCTGTGATACATGCTTGGTTATTGATTTCTTCTACTGTATTTCTATTTTCATGCTCCCATTGTTTTCCATCTTTCACTGCTTGGATTGCAGTTTCTCTGTGTGTGTTTGCCTGCTGGTAATCCATCTGCTTTTTTTGTTGTTGCCTTTGTAACTTTTAAGAGCATTAAAACCCCTTACTTCTAGACTCATTTACTTTTGATGGTCTGCTAACCCTCCTCTATGTAAATAGAGAAAGTTAATTCTCAGACATGTATCCCAGATATTGTCACCTCTTCCGATTTCTCTGCTTATTTTTTTGCATTATTTTCTACCTATTTATTGAAACTGTAAAAATCTAAAATTTGGTCTGTTGCCTTTAAGGACTATTTAAAAGTGCTTATAAATTGTGGTGACCCAGGGACCAAAGAGCAGATAAAAGCAAGCAGGGTCTTGGAATGCAGGAACGGAAAACCAGACCCTCATCACCCCTCCCTCCCCGTGTCGTGGCTATGGATGGAGCCGTGTAACCTGTCTCCCCTCCTACCCCGTAGGGACAAGGTATCTGCCCTCCTCTCCCCACCCGGCACACGCGCCTCGTCCAATCAGCAAATGACCCCCAAGACCCCGCCCCACTCCTCGTACCCGGGGTATAAAAGTGGACTGAGGACACTGTTCAGCCTCGGTTCTCCCTTGAGGGGCCCGCTGTTTTAGTAGCGTCTCTCACTCTAATAAACCTTATTTCCCTCTCATTCTGTCTCACGTCTGGAAATTCTTTTCCAACCCGCACCCAGACCACGACGTAAATAAATCAGGGCAAAGACACTTCTTCTTACCCTCCTGCCCTCTATTTCATCTGTATACGTGTGCGTGTCTTTGACAAAGATCACACATGGCGGTCAAGGTACTCCAAGTTCACTATAAACCCGTTTCGATGGCCCCTCGGGGGTGCAGAGAGCAGCCGGGAATCCTCCCAGTTCCTTCCCTGCCTGACCCCCATCCCACCTTGAGAGGAAGTTACCTGATAAGAAATGGATCCGTTGATCAGATAGAGCTAGTGTCTCGCTTTCCACTCTCAAGATGCCTCTCAGTTCAGTGGATTCATTCTGTTCCCTCCATTCTCCAACAGATGCTAAACACTTTCACAGATGGTCTTCCACAAGTGCCCTGAGTCAGGTCAAGTCACGAGAAGGCCTGAGGAGGGGGCACACTGGGAGCTGGCGACAAGACAGCTAGTGAGGCTTTTCGAGGATGGGGCTTCTCAGGCGCTACCAGCCTGACCTGGCTTCCCCAGCGGCTGCAAGGCTGCTGGTGCTCAAGGCAACGGCAGGGCTGGGAGGGGAGGTGGGGGCACAGTGCGGGCTCCTTCTCTTCCCGGGGTGGGGTGGGCACAGCGCGGGCTCCTTCTCTTCCCGGGGAGGGGGGCACAACGCGGGCTCCTTCTCTTCCTGGGGTGGGGGGGGCACAGCATGGGCTCCTTCTCTTCCCGGGGGTGGGGTGGGCACAGCGCGGGCTCCTTCTCTTCCCAGGGGGAGGGAGGGGCACAGCGCGGGCTCCTTCTCTTCCCGGGGAGGGGGGGCGGGCACAGCGCGGGCTCCCTCTCTTCCCAAGACTCGTCATTTTATCGTGAGTCAACACTTGTTGGTTCTCACAAGCTCTTCACGCACATGTGGAATTCCCTGGTGGCTCACACGCTAGAGGATCTGCCTGCAGTACAGGAGCTGTTGTTGTTCAGTTGCTTAGTCGTGCCCAAGTCTTTGCGACCCCATGGACTGCAGCACGCCAGACCTCCCTGTCTAAACTCCCAGAGTTCACTCAAACTCATGTCCATCAAGTCGGTGATGCTCTCCAACCGTCTCATCCTCTGTCATCCCCTTCTCCTCCCGCCTTTAATCTTTCCCAGCATCAGGGTCGTTTCAAATGAGTCAGTTCTTTGCATCAGGTGGCCAAAATATTGAAGCTTCAGGTTCAGCATCAGTCTTTCCAGTGAATATTCAGGGTTGATTTCCTTTAGGATGGACTGGTTGGATCACCTTGCAGTCCAAGGGACTCTCAAGAGTCTTCTCTAACACCACAGTTCAAAGGCATAATTCTTCAGCACTCACATGGTCCAACTTCTTTATGGTCCAACTCTCACATCCATACATTGACTACTGGAAAAACCATAGCTTTGACTACATGGGCCTTTGTTGGCAAAGCAATGTCTCTGCTTTTTAATATGCTGTCTAGGTTTTTAATAGCTTTCTTCCAAGGAGCAAGCATCTTTTAATGCAGGAGCAATGCAGGAGACCCAGGTTCAATTCCTGGGTCAGGAAGATCCCCTGGAGAAGGGAAAGGCAACCTACTTCCATATTCTTACTGGGGAATTCCGTGAACAGAGTCTGGCAGGCTACAATCCATGGGCTCACCGAGTCGGCAAGGACTGAGTGGCTAACGCTCGCTAATAGACAGATTTCTGTTGACAGTGACAAGTGCTGTCAGCGCTCTCATCGCTGCGATGGAGGAGCAGATGTGGGGGTTCTCACCCTGCCGCTCCAGTGGCTCCACCGCAATTCACTGATTTTGGGGGGGAGGGGCTGGTAATCTACCCACTCCAGCTCCCTTGTTCTTGACAAGAATCTGATCCTACCTTCGGCTTCAGTGAAGCCCTGATGGATTGAGCTTCTCATGGCATCCATCCTCCTGGGAGAAGAGACAGCTGTGCAGGTATGCAGGTGGGCAGGTGGGCAGGTGGGCAGATGGGCAGGTGGGCAGGTGGACAGGTGGGCAGGTGGGCAGGTATGCAGGTGGGCAGGTGGGCAGGTGGCCTGAAGAGGGGCCTCATCTCAGATGCAACCACCAGGGGTGCAGCCAGGTGAGTGTGGGGGCGGTGATGACACCTTCCAGCCCTGCGGGGGACACAGCTGTAGGTCTGGCTCCTACGTCCCTACCCTCCTGCACTGTGGCAGAGCCCCCTCTGTCCTCCCCCACTAGAGACCGCATCTGCCCCATGCCGACCCTCCTTCACCTGTGCGCGTCAGGAACCCGCCTCTCAGGACCAGCCGTTGGGACTCAGCTGTCTGTCTGGAGAAGTCGGGCTTTGCTGAGCCCTACACCATCCTGCGGCTGTTTCCAGGCCTTGCCCACATCTTCCCACAAAACCCAAAGCTGATGCTTGTGTTTTTTTCTGCTTTCTCTAAAGATGGTTCTCTTTCCTTTTTGTTTCATTCCTTTTGCTCTTTGTAGCTGGCTTTCATTAGCAATTGAATAGAAACTCTGTTCCATTGTGTTACAGCTCAAGTACACTCTCATCTGTCTTTAAAAAGATGAAGAGGAATTTTCCAAGGAAATATTGTTCTGGTGTGAGGAGGGACAGGGCAGGGCAGAGGAGACAGGCGTGGGTCTGAAACGGGGAGGCTGAGCACCTCCCTTCTCCCCTGGCTCTCGGGGACCGTGTACTGGGCCTTTTTCACTCTTGGTTTTCAAGTCCAAGACACTAAGGATTAAAAAGTCTTTATTTTATATGAGAAAACAAAATTGAGCCCCCAGTAGCATGCTTAGTGAATGGGTCCCTTAATCAAGTACGCTCATCACTTTTGGCAGCAATAAAAATACCGAGGCATGACAGACCAAAAGACACAGGAAAGGGCCCCGCTGACGGGGGAGGGGCACAGAGCAGTCGGTGGCTCAGAGCAGCTCCAGAATCTGCCCGACGGATCTGGAAGGTCCGGGGGACGGGGGGAGGGGAGTTCTGAGACTGTTGCAGGGAGGAAGCCAATTCTGACCCCATGCTGGAAACTGTTTCTTTGACTTGCTTTCACTGTTATAATCATACTCAGTGGCTTGCCTGAAGGGTCCTGCCCCCTGCTTGTCTATAAACCAAAGTGCCTTTGTTCAGCTCCTGGAGAGGGAGTTTGTCCCCGCCCGCGTGTGACTAGGGGAGATTAACACAGCCCATCTGAAGGCTGGACACCCCCTTGGAGATGCTTGGCGGGACGGAAGGCCCGTTCGCTTGACTTCCCCACCGCCTCCCCTCTGCCTTGTGACTTTAGTTCCTCACTGCTTCGTCCTCTCTGATCCATAAAAGAACCTGGCAGCCAGGCCCCAATCAGATGGTTATTTTGAGGTGCTAACCTGCCATTTTCTTCATCTGCCATGCACGCAAAGTCTCTTCCGTTGTGTTCGACTCTTTGCAGCCCCGTGGGCTGTAGCCTACCAGGCTCCTCTGTCCATGGGATTCTCCAGGCTAGAATACTGGAGTGGGTTGCTGTGCCTTCCTCCCCAGGATCTTCCTGACCCAGGGACCGAATCTACGTTTCTTATATCTGCAGCATTAGCAGGCGGCTTCTTTAGCACCATCTGGGAAGCCCTGCCAGCTCCCTGACTAAAGTCTCTTCCTTACCTTAACATCTTGTCTCTCGGATTCATTGGTGTATCGTGCAGCAAGCGGGGCGAGCTTGGACCCAGGAATGAAATCAGCCCGGCCGGCTCTCGGGAGGCAGCCGCCTGGTGGACATTTTCTGGGTCCAGACTCACCCTCGGCAGGTCCCTCCCCACCCCCGCCGCTTGCTCACTCCTGCGGGCTGGGTGACGAGGCATTCACCCCCCTCTCTTCAAGGTTGGGAGCCCAGGGTACTTTCAATCCTATCAGACAGGAGGCTTTCGATCAGCCCTGTGGGGGGCTTCGGCCACCGATGCCCTTTAGAAACCAGGGAGCATCCCCACACCTGTTTCGCATCCGTCCCAGGGACCCAGGACCACCTGAGATCCTGCCCAGACTGGCTCTCAAAGCTCTGCCTCCGCCCCCGGGTTTCCTCGCCCTCCTCTCCACCTCTGCCCTCCTGTCTCTGGTTTCTTCCCCTGGGAACCCGGGAAAGCCCCCTTGCTGCGCCCGAATCGTCCCATCTACGGGACGGGACATTTGCCGGGTCTTTTCCCTTCAGGCCTTCCCTTCTCTGCTTCCTCTGAGTCCAGAGCCAGTCTGCTCCCTCAGCCCTTGGTGACCTCACACTCTTTCCTTTCTGGGCCGACCGGCCCTTCCTTCACACTGTGTGACTCGCAAGGCCGGCCAGCACCCCTGATGTCCATGACCCCTCCTGGCCTCTTCAGCTCCCCCCTGATTTGGGGTTAGTGACCCCCTGAGAACTCCTGGTAATGCCCTCACCAGACGTGTCCTCAGCCGGCTCAACACAGAAAGGAAATCTGGGCTTTATTCAAAACCGGGACAAAAGTGCCGGTGGAGATGCTGACGTGGACAAGTGGTCCTTCCTCGCACATGCACGGTACTGCCTGCCCTCCGGGGCCCAGGAGCTCCCCACTCTCAGCCGGGGGAGGGAGAGGCCTGAGCTGCCCACTAGGGGAGGCTCAGGGCCGGGTCTGGGCAGCGTCCCTCTTTGTCCACACTCACCGGCCGAGGACTGAAGGGGAGGTGGAACATGCAGCCCAGCCAGAGTCCAGGGGAAGGAGAGGAGCTGGGGACCGGGCCCAGGAGGGACTCGGCCTGAGTGACCCAGGGCTGCCCTCGGGGTCCCTGTGCTTACGGCCCAGCAGGGGACCTGCTTCGGTTATTATCAGGGATGTTTATAGGTAACCCTGAAATTAAGCACTTCATTCACAAAGGTCTTTTTTCAGGATCTCGTATATTCATACAAATAATAAAAAGTAAATACTGGCGAGGGACTTCAGGTTCTGTGGCCACTTCACCCTGGGACCTCACCAGCCTCCTTTTCTGGGCCTCGGTGATGCTGCACTTAGGAGGCTGGAGACCTGGTGAATCACTTGGTACCCCTGGGCGGCATCTTCTATGAGCCAGCCGGGATCAGCCCCTGCCTAGCGTCTCTCGGGCGGTGATGAGGTTCACGGCCCAGGACTGACAGGACTCCTGCGGGGCATCAGGCCCCAGGCGGCTCCTGGGTCCTGTCCCTCCTGAGGGAGGGAGTCCCGGCCCAGTTCAGGTCAGGGGCCGGGGGGCAGGGGAGGCGGGGGCGGCTTTGTCCACAGGGCAGGAATTGGGTAGCCACGATGGCCCTGGTGTCCAGCCAACGGGCCACCTGCCCTGTTAGCCCAGGTGCCCGACTAGAACCGACCAGTGCTGGGGTGACCTGAAGACCTCTAGTAACCAGCAGGCAGCTCTGATTCAGATTCAGGGCAAACAGTCATAAATTTTTCCCAAATGCAAATTGTATTAAAAATATCCTTCCCTCTGGGAGGGCTCTGTAATAAGGCCATGAATCATGCCAGAATGCAGCATTCCAGGTGCAAACAAATGTCTTGCTTATTGGACAGTGAGAGGAAGAGAGTGCCCAGCTTGGGGAGGGCCCAGGGCCCACCCCACCCCAGCTCTGGCCCTCGGCCCAGGTAGATGTGCTGCCTGCCCTGAGGAAAGGGCTCTCACTCCCAACCCTGGGCCTGAGGACCTCCCTGGACGCCACCTGATTCCAGCATCTCCCCTCCAACCCTGTGCTGTCTCTCCTGGAACCTGTTCACTCATTCATTCATTCATTCATTTCCTCCCAAACTCTCCAGTGCCTCCTATGGACCCAGCACCTTGCTCACTGCTGGGCCCACACTCATCAGGAAAACCTGGTCAGTGTGGCCCTGATCCAGTGAAAGAAGCCCAGCCTGTGGGAGGGAGGTCAGGGAAGCCTGCCTGGAGGAGGTGGCAGCTTAGCTGGGGACAAGGCACTTCAGGGATGAGCTGTGGAGAGCACAGAGGCAGCAGCCAGGCCTGTAGAGATCAGAGGGTGGACATGGCCTGGCCACTGATCACGGCAGGCCATTGGGCTGGTAAATTTATGAAGATCCCCCCTGGAAGCCAGGGCACAAAGCTGAATGAGGAGGAACCTCTTAGGGTGAGGTGGTCTTCCCTGGCTGGGCCGAGGCTGCCCTGGGGTCCTGGAGCACCAGAGTCCTGCAATGGGAGGCCCTGCGAGGGGGTCTCAGTGGCCCCTGCAGGGCCCTCCAGTGTGATCCCAGCCTGGAGGGTGAGGGGTTCCCTGAGCAGGGGTGTGCTCTCTGGGTCTTCATCCCACGCTGCCTGGAAGGGGGACCAGCTCCTCCAACCCCCAGGGTCCAGAGAGTCCTAGGGCAGGAGGCTCCCAGCTGGCCAGCCATGACCACACACGCACACACACGCATAAACACATGTGCACACACACATGCATACGTATGTGCACACACCCACAGACCCCAGGAGTCCCGGCTGGGGAGCAGCCCGCCCTCCTCCAGACGCCTCGCCCCTGCACCCTGGGCCCGGCCCCCGTGCCGTAGAGCAGGCCCACACCCAAGGTCGAGGACCAGGTGGGGATGCCCCCCCACGCTGGGGTGTCCCCGCCGCAGCTCACCATCGGGTGCTGTCACTGTGACTCCTGGGCAGAGCCTGTCAGGCTATCCTTTTATTGGTGGGGAAACCGAGGCTCACAGAGGCTGAGGAGCTTGTCCAAGGTCACACAGCAGCTCTCAGAGCAGGAAGGACTCAGAGCCCTAGGGCACCCAGGTACCTGGGCGGCAGCACCCCCAGGGCCCTGCGGGCGGCGGGGGATTCTGGTTCACACCTAGGGGGCGAGGGAGACCTCCTTGCAGTTGTCCAGGGAAGCCAGAGAGTCGTTTAGCAAGACTCAGCCGGGCCTGTCCGGGGTTGGGAGACTCAGAGCCTTGCCCTGAGGACACCACTGCCCGGATCTCAAGCCCCCAGCTCCCCAGGCCCCTCCCACATCTCCCAGGCCCCTCCCCCAACTCCAAAGACCCCACCCACATCTCCCAGACCCCACCCCAGCTCCCAGACCCCTGCCCATCTCCCCAGGCCCCTCCCCCAACTCACCAGGCCCTGCCCCCAACTCCTGAGGCCCCTCTCACATCTCCCAGGCCCCTCCCCCAACTCCTGAGGCCCCCTCACATCTCCCAGGCCCTGCCCCCAACTCCTGAGGCCCCTCCCACACCTCCCAGGCCCCTCCCCCAAACTCTAGGGCCCCTCCCACATCTCCCAGGCCCCTTCCCCCAACTCCTGAGGCCCCTCCCACATCTCCCAGGCCCCTCCCCAACTCCTGAGGCCCCCTCACATCTCCCAGGCCCTGCCCCCAACTCCTGAGGCCCCTCCCACACCTCCCAGGCCCCTGCCCCAACTCCTAGGGCCCCTCCCACATCTCCCAGGCCCCTTCCCCAACTCCTGAGGCCCCTCCCACATCTCCCAGGCCCCTCCCCCAACTCCTGAGGCCCCTCCCACATCTCCCAGACCCCACCCCAGCTCTAAGGCCCCTCCCCCAGCTCCCCAGGCCTCTCTGACCCGGGATCACAGGTAGGTTGAGCGTCTGCCCCTGCTTAGCTTCCCTTCCTCCCTGAGGTTTGGGGACAAGCCAGGCCTGGCCGCAGACAGGAGGTCTGGACCCCAGAAATTCTGGAAATGCAGAGTCTGAGCAGGGTCCCCGTGTCCCACCCCAGGTCTGTGAGCGCCCCTCCCTCTTCTCGCCGTGGCTCCGCTTCCGGGACGCAGCAGCCACCCCCACCCGTGGGGGGTTCCCTCAGGCACTCCCTCGGCCTCCCTGCCCCCCCATGTGGGTGGGATGGTCACCCAGGTTTGGGACGAACGAGCAAGCAGTACCAGTGGTGGCCGGGTTTCAGTCCTGCCACGTGCGTGCTGCCCTGGGAGCTCTGAGCCCTGCCCTCTCCCCTCTCTCTCTCCCTGCTCCTTTCCACCCCACCTCCGTCACAGGGGCTGTCTTCAGCCCTCCCAATGCCATCTCTTGTCTCCTCTGTCCTCCCTGGTTAATTAATTAATTGCTTTTCTCCTACTTTTCAGGACACTCAAACAGCTTGGTGATAAGTGCTGATGAGAGATGTGACGATAAACACCCAGGACAGCCCTGCTCCAGCCCTGTGTCTCCATGGATCCAGGAGGACCCAGGGGCTCAGAAGAGTCCTTGCTGGTTGCCTGGCACTTACCTCTGGGCAGGAGGACACACATCGTGGCCAGGGCCTTTGAAGGATGTCATTGTCCTTCCAGGGCAGAGCTTGGAGCTCCCTGAGATAGGTCTGGGGGCCCAGGCAGTGTGTTCCGGAAGCTTCTACATGGTTCCAATGCTGTGGATGCTGCACCATGATGGCATTTCCTGCCACCTTCAAGCTTCCTCTGGGCTCCTTCCTCCTGGAGCAGCCCACTCTTCCTGGCCCCTCTGGACATGAACCGTGTCCAGAGCCCATCATCCCAGAGGCCATAGCACCTGGGGGCAGGGCTCTGTGGCTTAGGTGCAGAGAAGTCGCTGTGCCTGGCCTGGGGTCAGTGTGTGGTCAGCTGTGGTCAGTACTTCTGCTTGAACAAAAGGAAGAGTGAGTGGATGGATGGATGGATGAGTAACTGAACCAGAGGTCAGTGAGGCCACGCCCAGTAACAGTCCCGATCAGCAAATGAAAGTGAAAGTGCTAGTTGCTCAGTCGTGTCCGACTCTGTGGCCCCATGAACTGTGGCCCGCCAGGCTCCTCTGTCCATCAGATTCTCCAGGCAAGAATATTGAAGTAAGTTGCCATTTCCTTCTCCAGGGAATCTTCCCAACCCAGGGATCGAACCCAGGTCTCCAGCATCACAGGCTGATTCTTTACTTACTGAGCCACCAGGGCAGCCCTGTCAACAGTCAGAGGTTCTAATCTCACCAAACCAGACCTGGGCATCTGACCTCTGCAGAGTCCCCTCTGCATCTCAGGGGACCGGCCCTGCTGGCCCCTCTGTCTCGGGCTTCCGACCTCCAGGCTGGGAGAGGATGGACGTCCGCTGAGGGAGCTGCTGCGTTTGTCGGATCGTTTGAGGGTAGCTGTGGGCAGCTCTCCCTGCACCGTCCAAGCTCACCCCTCAGGGCCCACCCCCACCCCCAGGCTGCTCGGGGCCTCGGCTCTGCCAGGGCCCCGGGGACACTGCCGCGCCCTCGCCGGAGGTCAGCGGAAACACCCTCCTGGCTTCCAGACGGGGCTCCTTCCTGGGGGATCCCTCCTTCAGTCCCGTCTTAAATGGAATCCTAGACAATTAGAGCGTGAGGCCATCAGCCCAGCTTGGGAAGTGTAGCTCTATGGAGGGGGATGACGCCGATGGAGCCCGCCTCCTACCGGAGAGCCGAGCGAGAGGGCCGCCCAGCGGCCCCGCGGCCCTCTCCAGCCCCTTCGTAATGGGCACTGGTGTCCCCAGAGCCGAGAAACTGGGCCAAGGAAGCGCCACGTAGCTGGAAGATAGGTTTCGACCGTTTCTGCTTCTTGGGCAGCTCCATCGGTGGGCCAGAGCGATGCCTGCCAGCCCCCAGGAGGGAGGTCGCTTTTGCTCTCCAGGAGGCACAGGTCTGGCAGCAGGTGGGACCCAGCTGGCCACCTGCCTGCCCAGGAGCCCGGTCCTCCCCACTGAAGTGGAGGGGCTGGGACGGGAGGGCAGCCTCGGATTCCCTGGCTCGAGAGTGGGGTCTCCACTGGTTCTCCTTATTCTGTGGGTCTGGGAGGACGAGCCTGCAGATCACACCTCTTTAACTGATGACCAGCTTTGTGGCCAGAGGCTCCAAGCCTGTCAGCAGGTCGGCGGCCCTTTAAGAGGGACGGTCTCAGCGGGATCACGGTGGCCACCCACGTGACGTGCACCAGCTTCACGTGCCTGGTGCTGTCCTGAATGCCCCCATCCACGAGGCAGGCACTGCTGGGGACACTGAGGCAGGTGTCTAAGACATCCTGGCCAGAGGGGCTGGACCAAGGTCTCGGCCCAGGCGGACTGACTCCTAAGCCCATGCGCCCCAATGCTGAGCCTTCCTGCCCTGGGAAGCTTGCCCCATACACAGGGCCCCCCAGCCCTGACCTCTGCCTCCAACCAGAGCTGGGTTTGGCTCTAAGCTTCTGAAGGAGGCGGTGCTGCAACTCTGCGTCCCTGGGCTGGCCCAGGATGGAGTCCGTCTCTGTGCACCAGGGGGCCGCCTCACACCAGACCTGGCGCCTGGTGAGACTAACAGACGGCACCAGAGACGACAGTGGTAAGCAGGGCTCCTGACCCCTCCTCCCCGAGTGTCCACTGGGCTCAGGAGGTGGGGGCACCGCGGAGTGTGCCCCAGCACCACAAACCTGCCCCTTGGACTTGCAGCCCATCTTCAAAAGGGGGCTTGAGCCGTGCTCAGGGGGCCCCCATTTGGTTCAGAGCTCTGTTGTCAGCCAGGAATTCTTAACCATTTTATCTTTGAACTTGAAAGTGAGACGCAGTCGGGCACGCACGCGAGACCAGCGCAGGGTGTGCGCCCACCACCCCACAGCGCTGTTCCCGGAGAGCGTGTGTGACACTCAAGGCTCCAGGGACCGTGTGTTGGGTCTCAGCAAGAGTCGGTGTGTGCTGGGGGCACGCTAGGGCTGCGCCTGGGTGAGAGGAGGGGGAGGGCACCAAGAGGCCCCAAAGGCCACCTTTTCTGCAAACCAGAGCCTGCTTCAAACACAGAAAGAAGGCAGAGTTCTGATAAAGATCGACAACCAAGGGCCCCATCGCATCCTCTCTGGCGCCCCGTGTTGTGCACAGATCAGGAGGCGAGGTGAAGAAGGCTGAGTGTGCTTTGCGCCTCATCGCCCCACCTGATGGAACAAGGCCCTGCGTGCACACAAACCGGGAAATCGGATTGTGTAGCTGCAGAGACTACGAGGCGTTGCAGGCCAGCGAAACTCAGGCCGGTACCATAAGATTGCAGCCCTTCTTTCCTAGAAGGCACTAAATGCAAGTAGAGACAGCAAGCAGGTGGGGCGAGGCCATGGAGCAATGAAAAGCTCTCCATCCTGTATCTTGAAAGGGACTTTTTTCCCTTTGTGCTTTTGAACAAGATCCCTGTGTTCTCAGCTCACAGGGGGCTCTGCAAATTCTCCCTTCCGTTGAAACCGAGCCCCTCACTGAGCTGCCCTGCTGAGTTTATGATTAATCCCCCATCTACAACTTCATTCCTTTTCTTGTCCTGATCCTCTTCCCCTGAGGATGGAGGAGGATCAAGAAAGGGGGGATTGAAACCAAGCAAGACGCTGCAGGGCCTTCCCAGGTACAAAAGCCCCTCTGAGTCCCCTGTGTCTTATTTGTAGAAATAAGGCTTTAGTCTCCCGGGCCCTGCCCAAGTTCCAGAGAGCAGCTGTTGTTGGTCAGTCGCTCAGTCGTGTCTCCTCTTTGTGACCCCATGGACTGCAGCACACCAGGCCTCCCTGTCCTTCGCCATCTCTCAGAGCTTGCTCAAACTCATGTCCATCGAGTCGGTGATGCCATCCAAGCGTCTCATCTTCTGTCGCCCCCTTCTCCTCCTGCCCTCAGTCTTTCCCGGCATCAAGGTCTTTTCCAACGAGTCAGCTCTTCCCTCCAGTAAAAGAGTTGGAGGCACATCATTCTTCTTGAAGGATGCTAGTTAAAACTTGATGCTTATCTTTGAGTTGTTCTATAGAAACCAAGACCCCCACCCAGTGGAGGATGGTGCCTACATGTTGACCACAAGAACGAGACCCCATACTGGTTGGAACCGGAAGGTTGATGATTGAGATTCCAGAACATCACCTTGTTACCTCACCACCAGCCAGTCAGAAGAAGGTTCACAAGCATCCTATGACCTTCTTCCCAACACTGTCTCTGACAACCCCTGCCTGGAAGCATCCAGAAGCTCAGGTCCATTAAACATGGAGCTGCCAGTGCTCCTTGCTCAGCACCTGAAAACACACCCCTGCGTGCGTGTATGCTAAGTCCTGTCCGCCTCTTTGTGACCCCATGGACTGTAGCGCCAGGCTCCTCTGTCCATGGGATTTCCCAGGCAAGAATACTGGAGAGGGTTGCCACTTCCTTCTCCAGGGGATCTTCCCAGCCCAGGGATCGAACTCTCATCTCTCGCCTCTCCCACATTGGCAGGCGGGTACTTGATCACTGCACCACCTGGAAAGCCCGAACATAACGCTGACTTTGCCGCAAACACCGCTGTCAGAGCGTGGCCTTCTGCACCACCAGCGCACGCATCCTTGAGGGGCGCCTCACGGCCACGCTTTCCACCCCTGGTGAGTGGCTTGGGACTGACCTGAGGATGAGGCGAACTATTTAGCATATGTGAGGCGACCTATACCGACACTTTTCAGAGGGAATTTTAGCCGGTGAAGAGGGAGAGACGAGAGGGGAACGTGTCTTCAGAAGGAGAAGAGCTGGGTGAAAACTGTGCTGAGTTCTGACCCCTCCGGACCCTCCTCTTCTAAGAAAAGGGTCTGAGTTGGTCACCCTGCTCCCTGTGGTTCCAGCCAGGGCTCCCCACCGCAGAGGCATGGATGGAGGTGGGTCAACCAGTTGCACGAGTGTGCAGATGTCCTGGGCGGAGATGGAACCTCCAGACAGAGGCTGTGGTCCAGAGGATGGAGATGAGCTCAGGCACAGGGTGGCCCGAGTGCCGTTAGAAACGGTCCCTGAGTCCTCTGTGTCCAGAGAGCGGTCACCAGGTTGTCAACACTCCATTGCTGAAGACTGCACTTTCCTCATTGCACAGAAAGGGAAAGAAATGCCAGGTCTCCAGCAGCGGAGGAAGCACAAAGATGTGGATATTCCTGCAATCCAGGGCCCCCACTCCTCAAACCACAGACGGGATGATGGACCAAGACGAGGCGCATGATCGGACGTCTCTGGCGGGCACTTTGGCGCGTGGAGCATCAATCCAGGGTGCCCCCGGATGCCCCCCTCAGCGGGAAATTAAATAATGCTGAGTGACAGCTGACAGGCTCATCGCCCCGGAGGGGCCCCATTTTCCGAAGGCAGGAATCGGAGTCTCCAGCTGGGGTGGAAGAGCCAATTTACAGTCCATCCGTCAGGGTTCTGACACCTCGCTCTCCACTTGCCATTTTGTTAATGAGGAATGGCTCTCAAACCCTAAGAGGATGTTTCCCTCAAGAGAAACTTCCATGTCTCGGTGAAATTAAGACAACTTTGACGGGGATGCAGAGAGAATGCTTAATCGGCTTTTTCACCTTTAATGACTTCAGGGGGTGCAACCAGAGGACCGTTCATCATCACACACTCGGAGTCAGAGAAGGGCCGTTGGTTCAGTGTGGATGTGCTTGGCGCCTGGAGCCTCGGAGTGTAAGGAGGGACCCCAGAACTGGTGTGTTGGATCCCAGGGCCCTAAGCCTCCAGGACATGCCAGCAGGGGATCCTAGACCTGCCGGAGGGCAAGCACCCACACCCGACACCACCTCCCAGCTGGTGGGCTGCTCCTCCGCCCCTCACCTCCCCTGGTCCTGGGCAGCCAGCTGGGCTGGACACTTGCTTCTTCGAGGCAGCTGTTTCTGTGATTTATCCTCCTGCCTGTGGAGCGGGGCCACCTGACACTCTGGCCACCTGATGCGAAGAGCCGACTCATTGGAAAAGACCCTGATGCTGGGGAAGACTGAAGGCGGGAGGAGAAGGGGACGGCAGAGGGTGAGATGGCTGGGTGGCATCACCGACTCGATGGAAATGGGTTTGAGTAAACTCCATGAGTTGGTGATGGACAGGGAGGCCTGGCGTGATGCCGTCCATGGGGTCACAAAGAGTTGGACACGACTGAGCGACTGGACTGAACTGTGGAGCGTGAATCCTGGCGTGAGTGAAGGAGGGAGCGAGTGAAGGATGGGGGTGAATGAAGTCAGAACAGTAAGGATGGCTGGTGCCCATCGCTGGCCTCACAGGAAACAGGAGGACAGGTCAGGCAATCAGGAGTGTTCCAGATCCACGGTCAACTCGCCCGGTGACCCTGGCCTTGCTCACTGTCCTGCTTTCGCTAACTTTTCATGAACAAAACCCTTGTTACCAGTGCAGGGACTTCTCTGGGGCCTCCAGGATCTTGGGAAAAAGAGAAAATCTTGGTTCACCTGTGGGATTCATGGAGAGTGGGTTGGAGGGGTAGCAAGGGGAGCAGGGCCAGGGCCCCAAGCCACACCCCTCCTCCAGGCCCCTTGTGTGCCCCCACTCACCCTCAACACAACACCTCCATCTCCTCGTGGGCAGGGAAGGCTATGGGAGCCACCCAGGCCACGTCAGGGTCTGGGGGATGCTGGCCCAGAGCACAGACCAGCCTTGAACACCAGCCCGGATGCTCCCGGCCTGGAGGCTGGACTCCAGTGTCCAGGTGTGGGCGGGGCTGCGCCCCCTGAGCTTCCCAGAAGGGTCTACTCCAGCTCCTGGCCAGCTCCTGGGCCCTGGGGGGACTGGTGTGTCCCTGGCCATCCTGCCGTGTGTAGGACGTTTGGCCCCTCATCTTCCCTCTGTAAGCGCCTGTCTCCTGGTCGAATTTTCCCTTTTCATCCAGACCCCAGTCCTGTTGGATTGAGGCCCATCCTGATGACTTCATCTAAATTTGACCTTCTGCAAAGACCTTCCTCCCAAATGAGTCATGTTCAAGGTGCGGGGGTTAGGACTGCAGCATCTTCTCTGGGGAGGTGGGGGGGGGCATGATTAAACCACAGCAAAGGACACCTGTGTGTCTTTGGAGGTCTTCCTTTAGTGGGCTTTACCTTCTTGCATTTAAAAGCCTTTTCCCCGTCCTGAAAAGGTGCTTCTAGATTTCAATGTCCTAATTTAGTTTATATGTTTTAGTTTTAACATCCAGTACTTACACGTTATACATGAGACCAACATAGAGAGTGCATACCTCTCACAGAGTGCAGATACGAAAGGGTGTGGGACCCAGGTCTCACTGTCACCAGCTAGTAAGACGTGGACAGGACTGCAGAGGCCCCGCCCACAGGGCACGCAGGACGGTGGGAGTCTGAGCTCTCATTTCCATCACCCATCTGGGACCTACCCATACCGGGGGATGAAACAGGTCCCACCCGGGGGCTCGGGAACATCCCTCGTGGGACAACAGCTTCCTCTGTTACCCTGAGGCCCCAGGAGCTCCAGTCTCTCCAGCTAAAGACCAGAGAGACCAGGCTGCTGCTTAAAACCTGTGTTGGCCCCCTGCCCACCCTCACGACGCTCCATCACCGTTTGTAGGATCACCACCCCCAACCCCTGGCTTTGCTCCGCTCCCGCTGAGCCTGGAGCTGTGGGAGCAGGGTCCCCACACAGACTCCCAGCTGGGAGTCCTCCAGGGGAGTGGAAGCAGCTCGGGTGGTTTGCAGGAGTTTGGGTGATCCTGGGAGATGCTGAGAGAGCAGAGACTGAGGGTGAGGAGAAAAGCGGTCTGCGAAGGAGTCTCAACCAAGGCCCCAGACAGATTCCGGGGCTGCAGCTCTTTGCTGAGGAGGGGTGACGGCCAACCCCATCCCCTTCTCCCAAGCCTATGAGGATGCAGCGGGAAAGAGCAGAGGGAGGGGTTTGAGGCCGCTTTTTGCAGCTGCAGGCAGCATCTGCTCGCCACCAGGCGTGACAATCACGGGGAAGTTTGTTCTCCATGTAGAGAACTTTCCTGGCCGTTTGTCATGGCGGCCATCAGCCCGCGATTTCAAATCTGAAAGTTAAATCATAGCCAATTGTCACAGTGGTCGTTGCCAAGGCACCGGAGCTGCACAATGGGTTTGTTCTAGGAAATGGCTCATTGGCGAAAATATTTTCTGCTCAGATGAGAGCTCTGCTGCAGGGAATACAGCTCATGAATTTGAAACACAAATTCAGGGCAATCGTGTGCAAAGCCTGACCTTTCCCTGTGGCGCGGTTTGCAGGTGCGTCCTGCCGCTTGCCTTCCCATGAACTTCCTGGAGCTTCTCCTGGCCACGTTGCTAACTTCGGTGTCAGCGCTCCGAGATGGCTGCCCACGCCAGCACCTGTCACCTGGATGTCTGCAGGAAAATAGAAGGAGGTGCTGTGGTGGGAGGAGCAGCGCTTCCCGAAAGCGCACACGGATCGGAAGCTGTGATGGGATGGAGTCCGATGGGGGTATTTGCAGATGCAACCCCCTGAGGGTCTCGAGATGAGACCATGCTGGGCAATCCAGATGAACTGTAAATCCAACGCGCCTCCTGATGCAACAGGAGAGACCTGGGGGTGGGTGGCCGTGTGAGGACAGAGGCAGAGACTTGATGATGCGGCCACAAGCCCGGGGATCCTGGAGGTCCGGATGTGGGAGGAGGTGGAAAGGAGCCGCCCCTGGAGACAAGAGCCACGCTGATTGGGGCGTGACAGCCTCCTCCTCCTGACGCCCTGCCTCTAACCACGACCCCACCCTTGCTGTGGGTCCGAAGCATCTCCAGGGGTGCAGACAGAACCCAGACCCAGAGAGGAAAGCCTCGAGCATCTGATTGGATAAAATATCAGGCACCACATCCAGAAAGAAACCGCTGGGTTCCAGACATGCCTAGGAGCGCAAAACAGCAAAGCTCCAAACGCGGCAGGTGCCACGAAGCTTCCCAGTCCTGGTCCCTGGGGGCCCGACACACCGTGCTCCCGGCCAACAGCTGCTCCCGGGGCCAGCCTCAGGGACAGAGTCTCTGGCCTGCTATTCCTTCTGCCCACACTTCGCCCTCCCCGCCTCCTGCCCCTGACCACTGAGGAGCCTCAGGAGAAGGGTCTGTGGAGCCGGGCTGCCCAGCGTGGGGAGGGGAGTCAGTGCCCACGTGGCAGGACACTCACAGCCCCGGCAGCAAAGAATGGGCACTGATTCTGCCCCTGCCTCCCCCCTTGGATGGGCGAGGTCATCCGTGAGGCGGCATAAGTGATGGTGCATCCACCCCCAGCTGTCACAGCCTCGACACTGGAACCAAAGACCGCTGGCCGGGGGAGGCGGGGGGCTCAGAGTGTCTGGAGGCTGGGAGGCTGAGATGAGGGTCCAGAGTGGCCAGTTCTGGTGAGGACCCTCTTCCAGGGGCAGACCTGCCTTCTTCCATCTTCGAGGGGCAGGAGAGCAAATGAGCTCCGTGGGCCTCCTTAGAAGGACCCTGCCGCCCTTCCTGGGGCCCAATCCCATGACCCAGTCACCTCCCATACGCCCCCCAAGGCCATCACACCGGGAGGGAGGCTTTCAACGGATGGATTCTGGGAGGACACAGACATGCAACCCCTCTTCAGTGCCATGTGTTTGGTGACAGGCACAGAGAGCTTGCAGACTCTGAAAGTGAAAGTCGACTCTTTGCGACCCCATGGACTGTAGCCTGGCAGGCTTCTCTGCCACGGAATTCTCCAGAGAAGAATACTGAAGTGGGTATATCCAACCCAGGGATCAAACCCAGGTCTCCCACAATGCAGGCGGATTCTTTACCATCTGAGCCACCAGGGAAGCCCAAGAATCCTAGAGTGGGTAGCTTATCCCTTCTCCAGTGGATCTTCCTAACCCAGGGATGGAACCGGGGTTTCCTGCATTGCAAGCGGATTCTTTACCAGCTGAGCCACCAGAGAAGCCCTTGTAGACTCTACTTGTGGACAAACCACAGCCCAGACTCCTTCCTTCTCTCCCTGACCAACCCCCCCTACACACACACACAGAGCAGCATTTCCAGCCCAGAACAGCCTCGCAGGGGGAGCGTGTGAAGACACAGCAGCGTCAGCACTGTGGAGCTCACAGGAGGTCAGACCCTCCGTGTTCACAGCCTTGTGCAATCACACGAGAACCCCAGAAGGAAAGTACATGATTCCTGCAGCTCACAGACGAGAACCTGAAGTCCAGGGACTGAAAGCCCGTCCTCCAGACTCGGAGGCGGTGGAACAGCCTGACTCCCAACCCCCCCACGAGCAGCACCCAGGCAACAAAGCCGATCGAAATCCACACCTTCTCTGCTTCCCTCGGCTCATTTTCAGAATCTCCCAGCGCCCACGGGATTCCTGAAGCCCGTGAGTTGCTGAGAAGGGTGTTGGCTGACTATGATCAGAGATCATTTTGGATAAAACCAACTGTGTCAGATGGGAAGCTGCAATTTAAATTAGATATTTCCGATTGGGCCTGAACCTCTGCAAATGAGAGGTTCTCTGGGGCTGCAAGGGTCCCCAGAGTGAGGAGAAGCCAGGATTTCCCAGGGTGCTGGTGAACCTGTCTCTGTTAAAAGGCACCACTTTTGGAGCAAGCCCAGAGCTTCTGAATTTTTCCATGTCTATATCTAAGTGATTATCTAACCAGAGGGGCGATCCTTATGCCCAGGGCACCTCCAGGGAGGCTCAGCTTAACCTTCGCCAGTTAAAACTAGGCAGCAGCTGGCCAGAGCAGAGTGCCCAGGCTGTGTGCTAAGAAACCACGGTTCCAACCCCCTCTCTGCTACCTCGTCCCCTAAGGACTTCAGTAAGATGGCAGCTTCCGAAATAGGGTCACCTCTGGCCCGTCCTGGAGCTACGCAGAAGTGGCATGGTAGTCAGGAGCCCCTTGGGGGTCCACGCAGGGTAGATCTCTTTCCATCTATGCAGACATGACTCAAACGGTTGACCCCAGAACATGCAGCAGGAGTGTCCTTCCCTTCATCAAACCCTACAAGGCCCAGCCTCTCCACCCCTCCCCAACCGGCCTGGGTGGACACAGCCGTGGACTTTGTGCTGAGGCTCTGTCCTCACCTCCCCAGATTGGAACCTAGCCCGGGCTTCCAGGAGAAAGAGAATATTTGGACTCACAAAGTCTGTTCTCTCCTTCTTGGAAAGATGGAAAAATAAGATCTACATGCAAATCAAAACAAAGTGCCCCTGGGCAGCTGAGGTTCCCTGTTTCCCTGATGATCTCAAGGACCTGAGACCCGGCCAGGGGTCTCCCTACAGATAATGAGAGTGAATTTTGGGGTCTTTCGCCCCCACCCATCTGACTTTAGGCTGGCCGGGTGGGGGCTGGCGTTTCTCAGGTCACAACCGGCAAACCCCAGGACTTCCTCACCAGCTCTGCAGCCCAGTGTCTGTCTTTCTTTTCTTGGGCTGAGGTTTCTGACAATCGCAACACCGGGGATGGAGTGTCAATGATGTTCCCAATTAATCTTGCAGCACTGGGAGGGCTCCAGGCACCAGGTGAGCCACCGAGACCATTTGAAACCATTTTGTGTGGGGAAAGCACTAAGGAAAAACCCTATAAACACCGCTCGTGAAAACACACGGTCTCTGTAGGAGGAACATTACCGCTTAGAAAAGAAGCCGCCCTCGTGAGCTCACAGGTCTGTGAAGGATGCCCACGTTTCCGGGACTTTCTTCTGCACAGCTGTTGAAGTTTTGAACAAAGTCCACGGCTCTTGCGATGCTAACATTTACATAATGAACCAAGCCAGGCAGCTTTCCCCTCTGTCCATGGCTGTGAAAGCATCCTTAGATGTGTGTGCGGGCAGCACGTGCAAACATCTGGGCAGACGTTTCCAGGCAGAGGCTCCATCGCCGGCCCTGGGACTCTCGGACAGGGAGGGCAGGGCCACCATGGCAGTCTGCCCGGCCGTGCCCTCTGACAGTGTCCACTGGCAGGACAGGTGGGGCGTTAGTGTTGGGCACATCCAGGGCCGTGCTGGTCAGTCCATGGTCACTTGGCTGGGGTCATCTCACCCCAGGTGACACTGCAGAGGTGCTGAGCCTCTCGTGGATGCTGCAGAGGGAAACCCACAGATGAGGCTTCTGGTCTCCCTGCAGACCTCGGCAGGGCAGGGGCGTGGCCTCAACCACGGGGTGTTCGCACCTGCCCAAGTGCCTCACCCCCTCATGGCGCCCTCTTGAACTGGCGTGCCCCCTGCATGCTGGCCCTCCCTCTCACCGCCTGTGCCTGTGGGTGCTGGACACAGGGTGGGAAGGGGACAAGACTCCCTGGGCACCAGGACGGGGGGTGGGTATGACGTGTGTAACTCTATTAGGCTCTGCAGATGAGCAGGGCTGATGGTTCTTGTACCAGTGCCACAAGGCCCAGACATCTGAAAGACCCCTCCCCCCCACACACACACATTTACACACACATACACGCATATACACACATACACTTACACACTACACACATACAGACACATATGTACACATGCATGCATGCATGCACGCACATGCATATATACAAGCACACACATATACATACACATATACACATGGATACACACACACATACATACACTCGTGCACATGCACACTTACATACACACACATACTCATACATGCACACATACTCGTACACATGTATGCACACACGTACATACACATATATACACACATGCACGCACATGTACACACACACACTCCTGCAAGTGTCGTCTGCACGTCTCCAGATATCTGGGCACACAGACCCAGACCCCAGAGACACCCCTCCTCCAGGTGGGACCACTGCGAGGGGTGGGCGGGAAAGTGGGTCTTCACCTGGCCGCTCACATCTTGTCCACAGAGTGTCTTTGGGTGGAAAGCCTGCTTTCTGGAGACCAGTGTGGTTTTGGTTTTGTCTTGTTTTTTTATTGTTTCCCTAACAGTTTGTATTGTGTCCGTCTGGGAAGATTTGTTGTCTGACTTCATCAGGAGGGTCCTAAAGCTTAGATGGTTGGGGACCCACCTTTCCTGCTGGGCCCTAGTCAAGGTCGCGTCTCCATCAGACGTTACTGGGTCTCCTCTCGAGGCGGTTGGTTCCACACCCGAACCCCATCGCAGATGCCCAGGAACGGGAGCCACGCCCTGGGGACCAGCTCAGCATCTTCCCGAATCCTCAGCCAGGTTCATTCCTTCGGCCTCTCATCCCGAGCGGACCTCACTGTCCGTGGCCGTGTAACCAGCCTGGACCCGGACACCCTGCAGACCCTGCTCAGCAGTCACGCTGTCGCTGATGACATCAGACCTTCCCCAGTGAACGTGCTCATTTCCTTCCCAAGTCCCAGCGCACAGCCCGCCTTTGTGCTCACCATGCCCCCATCATGGACACATCTCTGTCCCGTGGGGCCCTCGGAGAACCTGCAGCCCGGCAGAGCAGACACAGGTGAGGCACTCGGGGAACATCTGCTGGATCTGCTTCCGCACCAGGGACATCTGTCTGGTAGGATAACGCCTGGACCACACCTCAGATCCTCTGCCAGAAAGAATGAGACGTCAGGGGAAAGCTAGTCCCCTACTCAGAAGCCAGCCTGGGAACTGGGAGACATGGTCTCTGTGGGCTGGGTCAGTGGCCCTTCGCTCTTCCTCAGATGGAGCCTGCATCCTGGCCCACCCCTGCCAGTCCCCAGGGCTTCCCACCATCACCCCCACATCAGACCTCACAGTTCTGTTATTTGTTACGACACTTGCTGTAAGGTGACAGATTGATTCTGTCCATTCTGTGCCTTTTCACAGCTTTGTCTCCTGCATAGAAAAGCTGTCTGGGGAGCAGGTCAAAGCCGCTCGGGATCCCAAGGGGCAAGCACATGACACGTATGGGTTTTCACCATTTGGTGCTGAAAACCTCACTGGTCCGAAGTTGATGTGTGCCGCCAGCCACAGACAGTAGCTGCGTGACCCAGACATTTTCACCCACTGAATTATTGGGGATGTTTGACATCCAAAGAGAAAGAGGCTCCTCTTGCCTCTGCTGCTGCTGAGGGCAGGGATCTGAGTGTCGGGATTTATTTCCAGGGAAGGATCCCAGGGCCCAGGGGCATCCAGAACAGGCCTCTCCTCTTAGCTGCCAGGCAAGGCGACTGATCCTGGCTGATTCTCCCAACACTTGAAACAGGTTAGTGTTCTCAGCTGGTTTCTGGTCCTTGCAGTGAAAACCCAGCACACAGACTTTGCCAGCAGGAGGCTGTGTGAAGAGAGCCCCCCCTCCCCACGAAGAGACAGTGATGCCACCCTCGGTCACGGTGCTTACAGGCCATCTGACACATGCGCGTGCTGGGTCGCTTCAGTGGCGTCCGACTCTTTGCGACCTCATGGACTGTAGCCCGCCAGGCTCCTCTGTCCATGGGATGACCCAGGCAAGAACACTGGAGTGGGTAGCCATTTCCTCCTCCAGAGGATCTTCCTGACCCAGGGATCAAACTCGGGTCTCCTATACTGCAGCCGGATTCTTTACGGTATGAGCCACTTTAGTGGATTCATGTAATGTATCAAAGCACAGAAAAGATGCTGAAACCTGCAGATGCGGGTGTGGGAAATACGGGGCAGCCGCGTCACCAGGACCGAGGGGACACAAAAACACTAAGACGGAACAAAACCCCCAGCTGGCCACCAGCACCGTCCTTTCTGCTTTCGGTGAGAGGATATGCTTTCTTCATGGGATATCGTGTTTTCAGTGAGTCTAGTAATGAAATTTTTAAAAACCCAGTGACGTTGATCCAAATTTTGGCTAGGAAGCCTATTATTAAAATTGATAACAGCAGCCTAACGCATTCTAAGTCGTGGGTACCGGAGATGATAAATCTTGGAAATTTGCACTGTATAAAAATGTTTTAGTCGATGGTTTTGTATCAGGAAGATTACCTGACTCTCTGACTGGCTGCTTCAGTGCAGAAGACTAAACAGGAGCTCTGTCGGATGCAAGCGGACCTCCAGGGAAGTGTTTGAAGTGGTGAATGGCTTTCTTGTTCGGCTCATGAGCCTTTACTTTAATGACTTAGGACCATTTACTGTTTGGAATCTGCCGCCCCCGCAGGCACAGAGGCGGTGCTAGGCGTGGAGCGGTGGGCCCCGCCCTCCTATCCATCTTCGCTGCAGGAGACAAGCAGTGGGTGGGTGGAGGCTGATGGCGTGAGGGAGGGTTCCCAGCCGTGCCTTTCCACCTGTTCCTGGGAGTCTGCACCCGCTCACCTGCCCTTCCGTGAGTCCCCGCAGGGCCTGGATGCTCAGCCTTCACAGACCTGCTTGGTGTGCATTTTGTTCTCTGCTTCAGCAGCAGTGGGTGCCCTTCTTCGGAAGGAAAGGCTGAGGTCCCCCTTCCTTGGGTTCTTCCACTTTCTCCCCTGGAGGACACGCAGTTTTCCTAATTACTGTCATCAGGCCACAAAGGTGACATTGTCTGTGATGACCAGTGTCTGAAAGTCTGTCAGAAAAGGCGAAACTCCCCGATGAGGGGAGAGGCTCACTTTATCCAGACCGCAGGTGGTGCTAGGATGAGAGAAAGGCCAGGGAAGACTGGCACCTCTGCCTCGCCTCCTCCTGGCCCTGGCACAGATCTCAGCTGATGCCCATCCTTCCGAGGCCACCTGGCCGGGAGGGACACCTTTCCCGCGCTGGCAGCCTCCGCTCCCTCCTCCAGGTCCGGCCCAGGGAGGCCTTCAGAGGCCGCTAGGATGCCCAGCACCCCTGATACACAAGCCCAGCTGGTGATGTCAGTTTTCACCTGATCCTCCCCGGAAAGACCTCCCCCAGAGAACACAGAAATGTCTCCACCACCCCTGGGCTGGTATGAGCGAGCCAACAGCACGGTTTAACCCAGGCTACATATCCCCACCCTAGACGGCCTGCCCCTTGCCCAGCCCTGTTGGTATGTCCTCCCCAGCAACTGCTGGCATCTTGCTTTCTTTGACCTCACCTACAACAATCGTAATTATGGAGGGTCTGGTGCTGACTTGTTCGCTCCTTGTGTCCCGGCTCTGACTTAAGTGTGGATTCCTGGGAGTGGGCACAGATCTCTCCTGAATTGCAGCCCCAGAGTCCAACTCAGGGCAGAGCTGAGGGGCGGGGTGACTGCTAAAGAGCTTGGGGATTCTTGTCCAGGGTGAAAATATTCTGGAATTAGACAGTAGTAATGATAGCCCAACAGGGAAGCCTGGCATACTACAGTCCATGAGGTCACGAAGAGTTGGACACAACTTAGTGACTGAACAACAAGATATCCCACCTCTGTGAATGTGCTAAAATCACTGAATTGTATACTTTGGTGAATTTTAACAGCAGTTCAGTTCAGTCGCTCAGTCATGTCCAACTCTTTGTGACCCCATGGACTGCAGCACATCAGGCCTCCCTGTCCATCACCAACTCCCAGAGCTTGCTCAAACTCATGTCCATCGAGTCCATGATGCCATCCAACCATCTCATCCTCTGTCGTCCCCTTCTCCTCCTGTGCTAAGTCTTTCCCAGCATCAGGGTCTTTTCCAATGCGTCATTTCTCTGCACCAGGTGACCAAAGTATTGGAGCTTCAACTTCAGCATCAGTCCCCTCAATGAATATTCAGGACTGATTTCCTTTAGGATTGACTGGTTTGATCTCCTTGCAGTCTAAGGGACTCTCAAGAGTCTTCTTCAACACCACAGTTCAAAAGCATCAGTTCTTCATTGCTCAGCCTTCTTTATGGTCCAACTCTCACAAGCATACATGACTAATGGAAAAACCATAGCTTTGACTGTACAGAACATTGTTGGCAAAGTAATGTCTCTGTTTTTTAATATGTTGTCTAGGTTTGCCTTAGAAAAGGCAGAGGAACCAGAGATCAAATTGCCAACATCTGCTGGATCATCAAAAAAGCAAAAGAGTTCCAGGAAAACATCTATTTCTGCTTTATTGACTATGCCAAAGCCTTTGACTGTGTGGATCACAAT
This sequence comes from Okapia johnstoni, assembly GCA_024291935.2. NCBI lineage: Eukaryota > Metazoa > Chordata > Mammalia > Artiodactyla > Giraffidae > Okapia > Okapia johnstoni. The sequence goes on along the minus strand of CM044320.1, from coordinate 1,428,345 downwards.
AAACTGAGGAAAATTCTGAAAGAGATGGGAATACCAGACCACCTGACCTGTCTCTTGAGAAACCTGTTTGCAGGTCAGGAAGCAACAGTTAGAACTGGACATGGAAGAACAAACTGGTTCCAAATAGGAAAAGGAGTATGTCATGGCTGTATATTGTCACCTGCTTATTTAACTTATATGCAGAGTACATCATGAGAAACGCTGGGCTGGAGGAAGCACGAGCTGGAATCAAGATTGCCAGGAGAAATATCAGTAACCTCAGATATGCAGATGATACCACCCTTATGGCAGAAAGTGAAGAAGAGCTAAAAAGCCTCTTGATGAAAGTGAGAGAGGAGAGTGAAAAAGTTGGCTTAAACTCAACATTCAGAAAACTAAGATCATGGCGTCTGGTCCCATCACTTCATGGGATATAGATGGGGAAACAGTGGAAACAGTGGTTGGCTTTATTTTGGGGGGCTCCAAAATCACTGCTGATGGTGATTGCAGCCATGAAATTAAAAGACACTTACTCCTTGGAAGGAAGGTTATGACCAACTCAGATAGCATATTTAAAAGCAGAGACATTACTTTGCCAACAAAGATCCGTCTAATCAAGGTTATGGTTTTTCCAGTGGTCATGTATGGATGTGAGAGTTGGACGGTGAAGAAAGCTGAGCGCCGCAGAATTGATGCTTTTGAACTGTGGTGTTGGAGAAGACTCTTGAGAGTCCCTTGGACTGCAAGGAGATCCAACCAGTCCATCCTAAAGGAGATCAGTCCTGAGTGTTCATTGGAAGGACTGATGTTGAAGCTGAAACTCCAATACTTTGGCCACCTCATGTGAGGAGTTGACTCATTGGAAAAGACCCTGATGCTGGGAAGGATTGGGGACAGGAGGAGAAGTGGATGACAGAGGATGAGATGGCTGGATGGCATCACCGACTCAATGGACATGACTTTGGGTAAACTCCGGGAGTTGGTGATGGACAGGGAGGCCTGGCGTGCTGCAATTCATGGGGTCTCAAATAGTCGGACACGACTGAGCGACTGAACTGAACTGAACTAGGTTGGTCATAGCTTTTCCTCCAAGGAGCAACTATCTTTTAATTTCATGACTGCAGTCACCATCTGCAGTGATTTTGGAGCCCAAGAAAATAAAGTCTCTCAATGCTTCCAATGTTTCCCCATATACTTGCCATAAAGTGATGGGACCAAATGCCATGATCTTAGTTTTTCTGAATGTTGAGTTTTAAGCCAGCTTTTTCACTCTCCTCTTTCACTTTCATCAAGAGGCTCTTTAGTTCTTCTTCACTTTCTGCCATAAGAGTGGTGTCATCTGCGTATCAGAGGTTATTGATATTTCTCCCTGCAATCTTGATTTCAGCTTGTGCTTCATCCAGCCTGGAATTTTGCATGATATATTCTGCATGTAAGTTAAATAAGCAGGGTGACAATATACAGCCTTGTCGTACTCCTTTTCCTATTTGAAACCTGTCTGTTGTTCCATGTCCAGTTCTAACTGCTTGCTTCCTGACCTGCATACAGATTTCTCAGGAGGCAGGTAAGGTGATCTGGTATTCCCATCTCTTTCAGAATTTTCCACAGTTTGTTGTGATCTATAGTCAAAGGCTTTGGCAGAGTCAATAAAGCAGAAGTAGATTTTTTTTGGAACTCTCTTACTTTTTCAATGATCCAACAGGTGTTGGAAATTTGATCTCTGGTTCCTCTGCCTTTTCTAAAACCAGCTTGAACATCTGGAAGTTCATGGTTCACGTGTTGCTGAAGCCTGGCTTGGAGAATTTTGAGCATTACTTTCTTTACTAGTGTGTGAGATGAGTGCAATTGTTTGAGCATTCTTTGGCATTGCCTTTCTTTAGGATCGGAATGAAAACTGACGTTTTCCAGTCCTGTGGCCAATGCTGAGTTTTCCAAATTTGCTGGCATATGGAGTGCAGCACTTTCTCAGCATCATCTTTCAGGATTTGAGATAGCTCAACTGGAATTCCATAACCTCCACTAGCTTTGTTTGTAGTGATGCTTTCTAAGGCCCACTTGACTTCACATTCCAGGATGTCTGGCTCTAGGTGAGCGATCACACCATCGTGATTATCTGGGTCATGAAGATCCTTTTTGTACAGTTCTTCTGTGTGTTCTTGCCACCTCTTCTTAATATTTTCTGCTTCTGTGAGGTCCATACCATTTCTGTCCTTTATTGAGCCCATCTTTGCATGAAATCTCCCCTTGGTGTGTGTATAAATACACACACCACTAGATCTGCCTTTGAAACTGGTGACATGAGCTCTTCAAACAGAAAGGAAAGGGAAGTGAAGGAAACGTGGAGCATCAAGAAGAGTAGAAATATGGGCACAGAGAACTCTATGAATATGAGTCGATTAAACAAACATCAATGGTTTAGAGAAGCCCGAATACGAGAACGGGGGAGCCCACGCCGTGCACCGCGCAGACAGCAACTGAGGATAAGACGGTGACTTCACAACTGAGAAAATCACTAACCATAGTGAGCGGCATTCAATGATATAAGGGTCAGTCTACCAGAAAGAGCTGAGAGTCCTAAATGTGTGCACACCAAGCAGTAAAGCTTCAAGATACAGGAGGCAAAAATGAGCACATCCCATAAAACAGAGTTTAAAGAACTGCTATCATAAGAATGTGCTCTTTGGCCATAAAGGGGTTAAACTAAAAATCAGTAACAAAAATTTTTTAATGGTTAGAAATTAAACAGTACAATTCTAAATAATCTATAAGTTAAAGAGGAAGTCTCAAAATAAATTTAAAAAGACATAAATCCAAAGGAGACAGAAACACAACATATCAAAATTTGTGATGCAGTTAAGTCAGTGCTGAGAATGAAATTTGTAACATTGAATGCTTACATAAGAACTGACAGTCTCAAGTCAATAACTGAAACTACCTTAAGAATCTAGAAAAAGAAGCAAACTAAACCCAAAAGAAGCAGAAGGAAATAAGTAATAAGAGGAGAAACCAATGAAATTAAAAATAGGAAAACAACAGAGAAAACCAATTGCACAAAAATATGGTTCTTTAAAGATAGCAATGAACTTGATCAATTTCTATCAAGATTGAAAAAAATACAAGAGTACAAGTGTAATGAACAAACAATACTACAAGTGCAGTAGAGGAGCTCACTACGGATTCTGTAGCCTTTAAATACGCGACAAAGGCAAACTACAAACTACTCTCATACATGCGACAACTTAAAAGGTTAACTTCTTGAAGCTGCAAAGTATTAAAATTCAGCCAAGATGAAATAGATAATCTAAATAGTCCTTAAACACTTTTACATTTGTATTTGAAAAGCTCCTGAGAAAGACATCTCCAGGCTCCAATAGTTTCGCTAGAGAACTCTACAAAATACTTAACAAAGAATTAATACCAATTTTATGCAACAACTTTGAAAAAAATAGAAGGAACATGTGGCACACATCTTTCGAGGCCAGTAAGACCTTAACGCCAGAACCAGACACGGGCAGGACCACAGCGACAAAAAAACATGGGCCCACATCGCTCATGAACCAGACACGGGCAGGACCACAGCGACAAAAAAACATGGGCCCACATCGCTCATGAACCAGACACGGGCAGGACACAGCGACAAAAAAACATGGGCCCACATCGCTCATGAACCAGACACGGGCAGGACCACAGCGACAAAAAAACATGGGCCCACATCGCTCATGAACCAGACACGGGCAGGACCACAGCGACAAAAAAACATGGGCCCACATCGCTCATGAACTTAAGTGCAAACTACTCAACAAAGTATTAGCAAGCTGAATTCAATAAAGTATAAAAACATTTATATGCCACAATCAAGTGGGATTTCTTCTACATATGAAACATCTGGAAATCAATGTTATCTACCATATAAAGAAGCCAAAGAAAAAAAGCATATGATCACATCAGCTGATCCAGAAAAAACATCTGACAACGTACAATGCCCATTCATGAGAAAAACCCTCAGCAAGTCAGGAATCGAATGGGGCTGCCTATTGATAAGGAGCATGCACAAAAAGCGTACCCTAGTGTTATGTTTGATGGTGAAACACCGATTGTGTTTCCCTTAAAACTGAGAACAAGACCATCATGTCTTCTCTTGTCACTTTCATTCAACGTAAACAGAGTATTGGAAACGTTAGCTACTAAAATAAGGCAAGAAGAAAAGGCCTAAAGGTTGGAAGTTCAGTTCAGTCCAGTCGCTCAGTTGTGTCCGACTCTTTGTGACCCCATGGACCGCAGCACGCCAGGCCTCCCTGTCCATCACCAACCCCCAGGGCTTGCTCAAACTCATGTCCATTGAGTCAGTGATGCCATCCAACCATCTCATCCTCTGTCGTCCCCTTCTCCTCCCGCCTTCAATATTTCCCAGCATCGGGGTCTTTTCCAGTGAGTCAGTTCTTCGCAACAGGTGGCCAAAGGATTGGAGTTTCAGCTTCAACATCAGTCCTTCCAATGAACACCCAGGGCTGATCTCCTTTAGGATGGACTGGGTGGATCTCCTTACAGTCCAAGGGACTCTCAAGAGTCTTCTCCAACACCACAGTTCAAAAGCATCCATTCTTCGGTGCTCAGCTTTCTTTATAGTCCACCTCTCACATCCATACATGACCACTGGAAAAACCATAGCTATGATTAGACGGACATTTGTTGGCAAAGTAATGTCTCTGCTTTTTAATATGCTATCTAGGTTGCTCACAGCTTTTCTTCCAAAGAGCAACCATCTTTTAATTTCATGGCTGCAGTCACCATCTGCAGTGATTTTGGAGCCCCCCAAAAATTAAGTCTCTCACTGTTTCCTCATCTACTTGCCATGAAGTGATGGGACCAGATGCCATGATCTTAGTCTTCTGAATGTTGAGTTTTAAGCCAGCTTTTTCACTCTCCTCTTTCACTTTCATCAAGAGGCTCTTTAGTTCTTCTTCACTTTCTGCCATGAGGATGGTGTCATCTGCATATCTGAGGTTATTGATAGTTCTCCCGGCAATCTTGATTCCAGCTTGTGCTTCATCCAGCCCGGCATTTCTCATGATGTACTCTGCATAGAAGTTAAATAAGCAGGGTGGTGATATGCAGCCTTGACGTCGTCCTTTCCCAATTTGGAACCAGTGTGTTGTTCCATGTGTAGTTCTAACTGTTGCTTCTTGAACTGCATAAAGGTTGGAAAGGGAGAAATAAAAGTATCTCTGCAGATGACATTAATATTTAAAAATGGAAAAGCCCAAGAAATCTACAAATATATTTCTAGAACTAGTGAGTTCAAAAATGTTTTCAAATTCAAGATCAACATAGAAAAATCACTTGAAAATCCATATCCTGACAGAGCCTGAGGAAATTGAAATGAAACACAATAGCACTTACAGTCACTCCAAAAATAATCTGACATCTCAGTTCAGCAGATATTGAACAAAACATGGAGAGGATGTGGATGCTAAACTTGCTTTAAATGCAGATGCAGGTATTCAAAGAAGACCGAAGTAAGTGAAGAGACAAACTGTGGACTAAACACAATAAAGATGTCAATTTCTCTTACCTCACTCCACTAATTGATCTTTAGGCTTAATGCAATTCATAACAAAATTCCAGTAGGGTTCCTTGTATACAGAGTCATAACAATTCTTTATACGGAAAGAAACAGATCTTAGGATGGTTAAAGTAACCTTGGCAAAGAATAATACAGTGATGGGAATCTCTCTACCCAACCTATGCCTTATTGAATAGCTACAGTAGACAAAAGAACCTGGTCTCAGCAAAAGTACAGACACAGAGATCAATGAACAGAATAGAGGGTCCAGAAACAGATCCACACAAATATGCTCAAATGATTTTTGACAAAGATACGAAAGCAATTAAATAGAGCAAGGATCACGTTTTCAACAAATGGTCTGGAGCAAGTGGACATCCATGGGCAAAAATAATGAATCTAAAGTTCAAACCGTGCAAAAAGTTAACTCAAAATAGATCATAGACTTGTATCTAAAAATGTAAAATTATAACTCTGTTATCAAAACGGGAAAAAAATTTCAGGCTCTATGGTCAGACAAATAGTTCTAAAACTTGACAGCAAAAGCACCATCCAAAAAGGAAAAACTGATCGACTGAACTCGACCAGAATGTAAAGATCCTCAATTTCATGAGATTTCGGGGACATCAAAACAAAACCACAATGAGACACCACTATGCACTTACTGGAGATAAACAAGCGGTGAAGTCAAATGCTGACATGACTGCAGACAAATAAAAGCACTCCTGACTTGACAGTTTCCTCACAAGCTAAGTACGCAATTATCAAACTACCCAGCGGTTACATTCATGAGCACCTATCCTCGAGAAAAATTAGTATGATAGCAGATTCATTTGTAATAGCCAGAAAGTAAAAACAACACATGCCCTTCGATGAACTAATGGTTAGACTTAACTGCAGTTCATCCAGACTGTGGAAAAGCACTCAGAAATAAAAAAGAACAGTGATACCCACCCAGCAACATGGATGGCTCTCTAGGGAACTATGCTGAGTAAAGACGGTCTCTCCCAGGAGGATTCGTGCTGGCTGAGTCCATTAACATCGTTAGATGGAAAACTTTCAGAAAGAGGACAGATTGGCGCCTCCAGGGCTGTGGAATGGATGGAGATGCAGTTGTTATAAAATGTCAGCAGAAGGGGTCTTTGTGAAGAACTGTTCAGCGTCTGGACAGTGGTAATGAAAACACATACCTATCTGGGTGATAAACACATACAGAACTAAACACACACACAGAAATACAAGCCAGCCTGGGGAGACTGGATGAGTTTGGTGACATATATTGGTATCAATATACTACATCATGGTTTTGTAGAATGCTACCATTAGGGGAGACTGGGCAAAGGGTACAAGGGTTCTCTATCTTAAAACTGCATGAAAATCTACATTATTGTAATAAAAATTTTGTGTGTAAATTTTTACAGTTATCAGAATCAGCTCCCACATCAAGTAGGCTCAGATTCAGCGTGCTGAGCACAGACCACGGTGAAAGGCAGTGGAGAGCCGTGCTGGGCCAGGGCCGCGGCATGGAGACCTGTGTGCTGATGGGGATGGGGTGCAACAAGAGCGTGTGTCCAGGAACCCTGATCAGTGGTGATGTGTACCCTTTGCCCTCTGAGACTCTTACCTGGGGGCAGGTTTGTCCTGATGGCACCAGGGGAGGGCCTCCGCCAGAGTCAGGGTCTGGGAGTCCACGTGGAAATTTGAAATCGGGACTCTCCCCACTGGCCCCACTTGGTCAGCGGCTCTTCTGAACCAGGAGAGTGACGTCTATCACCGTGGAAGTCACATGCTGGGCCCCACGTCCTCGGGAAAGAAGGAACTGCTGCCCCGTTATGATGATGAAGCCAAACCCCACAGCTCGGGACTCGAGGTGCTCCTGGATGGGAACTGAGTCCTCCCAGGCCCACACGTGCCTGTGATGGGTGACAAGTCTGAGTCTCTTGTGTGCAAGCCCCACCTCCTACCACTTCCATCAAAGTTCCCAGTGGGCCCCTGCCCTGGCGGGCTCCTTCTAGAACCCACCGAGGTGTCCTGCTGGCTGTGAGGAGGGGACGGCAGCCCAGGCTGACCCGGCTCCTCTGCGCCTTCTTCCCTGGGCAGGCTGGAGCACTCGGGGTGAAGGAAAGAGCACAGTTAGGAACGCAGAGCAAAAGCAGAAAGCCGGCCCCTCCGTGCAGCGCTGCGTGTGCATGTACACGCGTGTGCTCTTGTGTGTGCGTGCGTGTGCACGTGTGCGCGTGTGCACCTGCCTGTGGGTGAGCATGCAGGCCAGGGCATCCCGCAACTTCCCCTCCTTTATTCTAAACTAAAATGCAGGGCTGACTCACAAAAGGACCCCCAGCGGTGCTGAACACAGACCAGAGCAGCAGCTCAAGTGGTGAGCCTGGCAGGCCTGTCCCAGCAGGTCTAGACAACCGCCCCCCCCCCCCCCCCCCCCCCCCCCCCGGGCTCCAGGGCAGGAATCAGGCCCAGGCCCCACCCAGCCCCACAGAAAGCCCCTGGGGCTCCAGCACCCCCCCATCTGGAGACCCCACCGCCCCATTTGTTCTCCACCCTCCACCCCCCCTGCCCTGCAACTCCCACACCAAACTGCTCCTTTTGGCCTGGAACATTTAGAAGATTTTTGCAAATGCAAATGCACTGCAGGGAAGTCTTATCTCATTACAGACTCCTGAACAACTGGGCTTCTCCCCCACAAAATGGAAATTAAGACTTGACAGCAAATATTTCTGATCTGAAGAAAAGTCATCAGAGGGTCTTGTCTGTGAGCTGCATGTGGCCAGACCTGAGAAGACACCTCAGTTCTGGAAGGGGAGGGGAGGACAGGGGAGGGGGGAGGGGAGGGAGGGAGGGGAGGGGGAGGGGAGGGGAGGGGGAGGGGGGAGGGGGAGGGGAGGGGGGGAGGGGGAGGGGAGGGCGGGTGGCGGATGTGAGGGGAGGGAGCACAGGTCGGGGAGGGGAGGGAGGCCCGCTGGGGAGGGGATGCTCTGTCTTTAGCCCGGCCCTCCCTGTTGTCCTGGTCACCATGAGGTCCCCCACTGCCCCCCTCGGGGGTGCTCCTCCTTGGCCCCCAGAGGTCTGTACTGCGACACTCCCTCCGGCCGTCGTGCAGGCAGGTCTGCCTCTGGCCCCCAGATCATCGTCTCCTCTTCAGCTACTTCAGAACCTGCCCTGAACCCACACCCAGGGCTCTGCGACCCAGCCGGGAGCCCAGTTCCTGCCCACTCGTGTGCAGGCTCGCCGCTGCCCCCACCACGCTTCTGCCGGAGCCGCCCGTCTGAGGCGGGGCCGGGCCGCAGGGTGCGGGGCCCTGGCTGGTCTTCCTCTCCGGTTGCTCAGGAAGCTGAACGGCACGTAATTTATCCCTGATATCCTACAATCGAAACCTCCTCAGCAACTTTACGGGGCCATCTGGGCGCGCAGACCACCACACCCACCTCGTCTCAGTCTTCAGACTAAATATCTGGGATGTTTTTTGAGAGAAAGCATAAAATCGCTTCCTTTATTAAGCTGACTGATTGGAACAAGTCAGAGCCTTTCATGAGACACGATGCTGAGGGGTTCAGCCGAGACTTCCTCGTCCCCAGGTGACCCACGTTCCCAAAATTGGCTGGCTGTCAACACTGGGGATCTTTCTTCAGAGAATTCACATTTCATTTTCCTCAGTAAGTCAGTTTTCTGTGATTAGAGAAGAGCGAGGCCAATCATTTTAAGTGTTTTTCTGTCTTTCCACAGGAATATTAGAAAGAACATTTGCTCAAAGCATACAGGCTTTTTTTTTCTCCATAAACATAAAAAGGGGACAGCACAGGAAAATATGACAAGATCATGCTTCCTGCCATTTCAGCAGGGGTTTCAGGTTTGTTCCTAATCCCATGAGAATTAGGCTGGAGCTGAGGATCCCACGTGCCCAGCTGGGGGTGACTGAGCATCTGAGATCCCCCGGGGAGCATCCACCCAGCGAAGGCAGACTCTTCTAGTTAGCAAAATAAGACAGTCATGGGGGAAAGTCCACAACATGACAGGTTAGAGGCAGGAGGGCTGCTTGGTGTGCTTGCTGGTGGTGGTAGTGGGACCTGGGCACCCCTGGAGAGACAGTGCAGACGTGCTCCGGTCTCCTTGCCCGCCCCCAACCCCCTCAGCTTCTCTGGAAAATTCAAGACCAGAAGCAGAGGGAGGAAGTTTGGCTGGAAGTCCACCTAGGAGGAGGGAGGGGCGTCTGCGGGCAGCACCCTGGAGGAGGGCGGAACTCTGAGCCCAAGGGAGCCTCTGAGATGATAACGTGCAGCCTCGGGCTCTGCGGAGAACCCGGAGGCCCTGACTTGGGTCCGATGCCCGGAGGCCCTGACTTGGGTCCGATGGTGTGGCGTCCCAAGGGCTGAGTGGTTCTGATGGATCAGGCTGATGGTCTCCTGAGGACCGCCTCCCTCCGGGCATGGGCTCTGCCATCCTGTCTTGGAGATGCTGCCTTGGGGCCTCAGGGCTGGGGGGCCTTGCCAGCAACACACGACCTGGGAGGAAGACACCGGATGCGGGGTGCTCTGGCCTGTGGCAAAGGCCCCTTGCCCTCAGCAGGGTTGGCGCACCCCCGGTCCCTCTAACCAGGACGCTGCCCACGTGTTTCAGCAGGTCATGGGTGTACTCCTGTGTCTGCGATGGGCTCTCATCGCCGGCTGCACCCCAGTCTGTGCTCTACGAATCCTCCCTCGTCTTGTGCTAAATCCCACGCAGGAGTGTGTCAGGAACACACGGGGACACTGGGGCAGCCCCCAGGGACCGCACACGAGCAGGGTTATGCTCTTCTGTCCCCGGTCCAGAATGCACCTGTGCCTATGCGAGTACCATCCTGACACGGGGGAACAGGAGGCAGGGACGCAGCTCCTGCACCACCCGTTTGTCTGCAAACAGCGAAGCCCTGCACCTACCCGGGTGGCTGTACGCTGGGCTCCAGGGCTTCAGGCCAGCGGGCGGGGTGACCTCCAGGAAGAAGGTACAGGTGAGGCACTCAGTGCACGTCTGTCTCTGGAGCGAATGCAGCCAGCCAGCCAGCCGCCAGTCCGCAGCGTCTCCTGATTCTTACTCTAACCCCTCTGCTCGGGACCCTCTCCACAACCCAAACTTAACATGAGAAGATGGACCATTCAGATGGGCTGTCATAGGACCCAGAGGTCAGAGTGTCAATCTCTGTTCAAGTGATGAGAAAAGTCGGACCCCGCCTGGGATCACCCTCACACAACGGGATACTGGCCTCGGGGAATGTCTCGGGGAGCTGGTCCTGTGCAGCCAGAGCTGGGGGATGTCTCCCAGCGGGAGTGGCCATGGCACCGTATTAGCCCAAGGAGGGTTTCAGCATCCCTTAGCACTTGACCCTTTATCCTGGGGCTTTCCTCGAAGGCCGACACGCCCAAGGGGACAGAAAGGAGCTCGTTCCTCAGGCGTGTTTATTTTTTGTTTTTAGGGCTCAAACTATTAACAGCTTTTAAGTCCAAATTCCAGTTTTCTCCATCAGTTAGTTTCCTGTGCAAAGATGTAAAGAGGTTTGTAAGACTCTTTGGGGGGAAATATATTTATATATAAAGCATCACCAAAGGACACAAAAGTCCTTGAGGGTAGAAACCTGGGCATGCAGAGAGATGCAGGCCGTATGGCGTGAACATGGGGCCGTGGCGGGAGGGACGGGCAGGTTACCATATGCTGGACCATGGGCTTCTTAAAAGGAAAAACTGAAATTGATCTTCTGTTGTTCAGCTGCTAAGCCGTGTCCGACTCTTTGTGACCCCATGGATGGCAGCACACCAGGCTTCCCTGTCCTTCAGTATCTCCCAGAGTTTACTCAAACTCATGTCCATCGAGTCAGCGATGCCATCCAGCCATCTCATCCTCTGTCACCCCCTTCTCCGCCGTCCTCAGTCTTTCCCAGCATCAGGGTCTTTTCCAGTGAGTCGGCTCTTCCCATCAGTTGGCTCATCCCGAAGTGTTGGAGCGTCAGCCTCAGCATCATTCAAATGCACTGAACGACGTCCCTGGGAAACCAGAGGCTGAGAAGACCTGCAGGGGATGCTGCGGTGCCTGCGGCTGGTACGGGGCGATGCTCAGAGCACCGAAAAACATACAAGGAACTAGGATGAAGACAAACAACTGAACACAGCACCAGCCAAGGGGGGGAACAGACACAAAGGGGAAAAACAAAGGCCAATGACATTTAAACATTCTGCATTTGACAGTAATCGGAAAAACAAAAATGCAGGCAGTCCAATATGAAATCACACAATTTGGACCGTCCAAAGTGTAAATGTCAGGGCTGTGAGGCAGGGTGGGTGATATCCAGGGAGGCGGGAAATTCACAGGAGCTCCTGCAGTCAAATGCACAGGCCAGTGACCCAGAAACCCTCTTCCAGATGTCCGGGTGGGGGTTGTAACCATGTGCAAAAGGAGAAAGCCAGCAAGAATGCCAATGCAGTGGGCTCTTAGTGATAAAACCTTTCTTGAAATAACTTAAATATTCATGAGTATGAAGTGGGAATACTATTCGGCAGTCAAGTGAACACACAAGAGATGTGTCTATCAGCATGAATAAGTTTCCAAAACTGCGTTGAGTGAAAATATGCAGAACAACTTGTCCTACAAACTACCACTGTGTAAGGTGAGAACAGGAGCAGGATGGTGTTATGTGTTGTTTAGGGATACATGAGAGTCTGGGACCCCTGACGGAGGCCTGACTTGGGGGAGTGGCTGCTTCTGTTAGAAATAACTTCAGCCACACAACACAGAGACCTGCCCATGTAAACGCAGGTTCAACAAAATGAGAAACTACTTTCTCCTGTATACACTGGAAGGCCAAATATCCAGGGCTTGTGTGTAGCTTAGCATGATGGGCTCCCATTAGTTCTCTGCTCCACTGTCTTTTGTGAACAGTTTCTGTTCTCAGGTTGCTTCATGTTCCAAGACGGCTGCTGGTGCTCCAGCAATCCCATCTCTACTCCAGGACAATGGCCAGAGGAAATGGAAGAAGACGAAAGGATGTAATCCCTGCCTCAAGTTTACCTCTGGGGTGAGAAGGGACTGGAATGGTGGAGGAGCCAAAGGGGTTTCTCTATAGCTGTAATAATTTGTTTTCAAAAACCATGATCAGAAACAAATGCAGATGATTTAAAAATGTGTTAAAGACAATTACTAATGAAGCATGTTTTTACACTATTTATTCTCTACGGTTGTATTTATGTTTGGTTGAAATAGTTCACAGGAAGAAACACGAAGAAAATAGGAAGTGAATTTAATAGATTGATTTCCATTAGTAATATGAATCGATTCGTTGCTTTATAACAGTAATGAAGAGCATCTGATCGCTGAGCTCCCGGTCCCTCCGGGAAGGCAGTCAGAGTTGCAGGGAAGTGAGTGAGCTCCCCGTGGGAGCCTGACCAGCCCCGGGGTTTGCATGGTGACATCTGGGGCCGCCTTTGCAGCCTGCTGTGCCACATGTTCTTACAGGCCTTTTCCTCTGCTTTTCCCCGTCAAGAGCGGGTTCTCCTGTACAGTCCATCTGACCGAATGTGGCCCCCAGTTACAGCCTGTCCACACCCCTCTGGACAGCCACATGGATCTTTGATGTTCTTCCTCCTTGGAGCCTGCCAACCGTGGATGTGAATAACCTGGCCTTGACGCACCTGCTCCCAGGTGGTCCCCTGGACTTGGGCCAGGCAGCCTTGACTTCAGTGTTCCCGTGAGTTCTGGTCACCTGTTTGGCCCATTGTCCCACACCCCAGAGTCTGTCCCAGTCCGATCCAGGAGCAGGTGATCATCAGGGTCTGGCTGGCACCTGGGCTGATACCTGGCATACACCTCCACCTGAGAGCTGGATAAAGGGCAGAAGAAATACGAGCAAAGTGGATACCAGGTCCCCACGGAACCTGTCAAGTGAGAAAGAGACATTAAAGCAGCCCCATTTAATCTCATTTCCTGAACACTTTAATGTGAATGATGGTTTACTAAGTATTTTGTCGATCAGTTGCTCAGCCATGTCCGACTCCTTGTGACCCCGTGGACTGCAGCCCACCAGTCTTCCCTATCCTTCATTACCTCCCAGAATTTGCTCAAAGTATTTAGTGGCACCAAAAGACAAGTACCCCTCTCCGCTAAGTCCAGAGGTACATACCGGCTCCAGCATCTAGTTCATCTCTCGCTGTTTGTCCATTATTTGTCTCTTTATCGACCATATATTCCCCAGATCTGCTGACTGGCCATTCATTATGCATTTCTGCCAAAGAGGCTCTTGATTTCTGCCTCTTCAAATCATTTCCAAACGTGTTACTTAAGACGAGCTGCTGGAATCCTGAGCAGCCAGGGAGAGAGCTTTGTTTCAGGGAGGGGAGGGCTGGGCCCTGATGCTCTGGACTCAGGCCACCTGGTGGTGGCCACGCAGCCTCTGACCTGCCCACCTACCCACGATGCACCTGCCACCTCTTCCATCCTAGGGGCCCGATACCCAGAAGGGCAAGGGCTGATGAAGGAGGGGAGGTGGCATTTTCAGGCCCAGGATTCTTGAGGGAAGCACTGTCCACGTGGGCTTGTCCTGTCACCATGCACAGCATGGCACAGTGGGCGTCCCATGCGGGATGTGGAGTGATGTTCATCGGACGTGCCAGGTCCTGTTGGGCTGTTGGAGCAGCAGCCCCATGGCCATGCAGAGGCCACCCATTCCCGGGGTTCCCACATGGCACACGGGGAAGGGAGGGGGCAAAAAGCCCTGAGGTGACTGGCCAAGGCTGCCATCTCCCGGGACCAGCCCCTCTGTGGCTGAGGGAGCCCAGTGCCAAGAAGTGAGAGATTAGCAGCTGGCTGTAAATCGCTGACGGTAAATAAGGCAACCTGCTGAATTCAGATGCGCAGAGCTTCTTCCAGCTCCCCAAGAACCACTGATCGGTAAAATCACTAGTCTTTCCGTGGAAGAAATCAGCATTAATGAGATAGCAGCATATCTGGAGTAACTGCCATTTTGATGAATGAGCCGGCGGGATGGGGTACGAGGCTTCTGATGGATCGTATTCGGGTTGCCTAGGGTGGCATTTAACTGTTCCTCCTGCGTTCTTGGCTTCAGTTGCATGCAATAGAAAACCTCAGGAATGTTGGGCTTTATCTTTCAGGAGGCAGACCCAAGCGTCATGATCAATCCAGGCTGACAGTGTGTCCACCCATGGAGAACTGGGGAGTCCAGAGCCAGTGGATTGGCCCCCGTCCCCCCAGACTGCACTCCACCTGCAGGCAAGGGGGCCGCTTCCTCATCGGCCTCTCCTCCCCTGGGCTGGGCACACCTCCTGGAGATGAGGCTGGATGTTCACACGGAAGCAAACGTCCAGGTGGACCTAGTGCTCCAGGGGAGCCAGGGTCTGGAGCCCCAGCAGGAGGGCACGTGTGTCAACAGGACGGAGCGGCTCCCCCACGCCTGGGTCCCCCTCAGGCTTGGCCGTCGGCCTGAACCGCCTTCCGAGAGTCCTCCCAGGCCGGTTTCCTGTCCTCCCGTGGACACAGCTGCCCCGTGGGCTGGACTCCTGCCTGCCCGAGCCTGGACTCAGGGCTCCACCTCCCGCCACACAGCTGAGCTTCTGCACCCTCTGCCCCACCCTCCCTCTGGCTCTGTCTGGTCCTGCTTCCCGGGCAGCCATCATGGGATCACGTGATCACACCCCAGCCAGCTGGCCCTGCCCAGCGGGGGTGTCTGTGCCCCAGGTGTGTCCCCAGCTTCCAGCACAGCGGCCTGCAGAAGTCACTTCTACACACGGGTTACCGGCAGCAGGGTCGCCGTCTCCTGCCTTTTGTCTTTGTCTAAGAAGAAAACCGGGTGTGCCCGCCTGTGTGTCCCCAGCTCTGAGCACAGTGGACGTTTGAAGGAGACAGTGAGGAGGCCCCAGCTTGCAGGTTCTGCCGGGAGTGAAAGTCCCCCAGGAGAAGGCTGCCAGGCCTGGAAAGGGAGAGGGTGCCAGCCGTCATCGCTGAGCACCACGGCTCCTCCCTGACCCCAGGAATGAGAGCCCACAGGAGGGTTGGGGAGCAGGACCCCAGTGAAGAATCATCAAATACTCGCGGAGGAAGGAAAGTAAGTTCTGACTGTTTGCACAGGAACGCCCGGTTATTGGCTGCAAAGACAAACTGAAACAGAAAAACTATCAATCTGTGTCTCTGTGTATGAGTGTGTAATTTGGGTCAAATAATCTTAAATTCATAGAACACGATGCATGTCTAAAACTCCGTATATCAAAGCTACGGTTTTTCCAGAAGTCATGTACAGATATGAGAGTTGGAACATAAAGAAAGCTCAGCCCCAAAGAATTGAAGCTTTTGAGCTGTGGGGTTGGAGAAGACTCTCGAGAGTCCCTTGGACTGCAAGGAGATCCAACCAGTCAATCCTAAAGGAAATCAACCCTGAATTCTTTTTTGCCACTTTATATTTTTAATTGAAGCATAATTGCTTTACAGAATTTTGTGGTTTTCTGTCAACATCAACAAGAATCAGCCATAGGTACACCCGTGTCCCTCCCTCCCAAACCTCCCTCCCATCTCCCTCCCCACCCCACCCCTCTAGATTGTCACAGAGCCCCGGTTTGAGTTCCCTGAGTCATACAGCAAATTCCCACTGGCTATCTATCTCACACATGGTAAGTTTCCAGGTTACTCTCCCCAAAAACCTCACCCTCTTCCTCCTCCCCTCCCACCATGCCCAAAGGTCTGTCCTCTATGTCTGTTTCCCCACTGCTGCCCTGCAAATAAATCCACCAGTGCCATCTTTCTAGATTCCATATATATGCATCAGGATACGATTTTTATCTTTCTCTTTCTGACTTACTTCACTCTGCATAATAGGTTCTAGGTTCATGCACCTCATTAGAACTGACTCAAATCTGCTCCTTCTTATGGCTGAGTAATATTCCATTGTGTATATGTACCACAGCTTCTCTATCCATTCATCTGTTGATGGACATCTAGGTTGCTTCCATGTTCTAGCTATTGTAAACAGTGCTGCCATGAACAATGGGATACATGTGTCTCTTTCAATTTTAGTTTCCTCAGGGTATATGCCTAGAACCGGGATTGCTGGGTCATATGGTGGTTTTATTCCTAGTTTTTTAAGGAATCTTCATACCGTCTTCCATAGTAGTTTATCAATTTACATTCCCACCAGCAATGAAAGAGAGTTCCCTTTTCTCCACACTCTCTCCAGCATTTATTGTTTGTAGACGTTTTGATGATGGCCATCTGACTGGTGTCAGGTGATATTTCATTGTGGCTTTGATTTGCATTTCTCTAATAATGAGTGATGTTGAGCATTTTTTCATGTGTTTGTTAGCCATCTGTATGTCTTCTTTGGAGAAATGTCTGTTTAAGACTTTTCTCCACTTTTTGATTGGGTTGTTTAGTTTTCTGGTATTTAGTTGTATGAGCTGCTTGTATATTTTTGAAATTAATTCTTTATCAGTTGTTTCCTTTGCTATTATTTTCTCCCATTCTGGGGGTTGTCTTTTTAACTTGTTTGCACTTTCCTTTGCTGTGCAAATGCTTTTAACTTTAATTAGGTCCCACCTGCTTATTTTTGCTTTTATTTCCATTACTCTAGGAGGTGCGTCATAGAGGATCTCGCTTTGATTTACGTCATCGAAAGTTCTGCCTATGTTTTCTTTTTCCTCTAAGAGTTTTATAGTTTCTGGTCTTACACTTAGGTCTTTAATCCATTATGAGTTTATCTTTGTGTATGACATTAGAAAGTGTTCCAATTTCATTCTTTTGCACATAGCTATGCAGTTTTCCCAGCATCACTTATTTTGCAGATACAAGGTCAATACACAGAAATCACCAACATTCCTATATACTAACAATGAAAAATCAGAAGGAAAAATTAAGGAATTAATCCCATTCTTCACTGCAACAAAAAGAATAAAATATCTAGGAATAAAGCTGCCTAAGGAAACAAAAGACCTGTATAAAGAAAGTGATAAGACACTGATGAAAAAAACCCAAGATGATATAAACAGATGGAGAGATATTCCATGTTCCTAGGTAGGAAGAATCAATATTGAGAAAATGACTATACTACCAAATGCAATCTGCAGATTCATGTGATCCATATCTAATTACCAGTGGCATTTTTCACAAATCTAGAACAGAAAATTTCCAGTTCACATGGAAACACAAAAGACCCTGAACAGCAGAGCAGTCTTGAGAAGAATGGAGCTGGAGGAATCGACCTTCCTGACTTCAGACTATACTACAAAGCTACAGTCATCAGGACAGTGTGGTACTGGCTCAAAGACAGAAATAAAGGCCAATGGAACAAGATAGAAAGCCCAGACACAAACCCGTGCAGCTATGGGTACCTTATTCTTGACCAAGCAGGCAAGAATATACAATGGGGCAAGGATAACCCTGAATATTCATTGGAAGGACTGATACTGAAGTTGAAGCTCCAATACTCTAGCCACCTGATGTGAAAATCTGACTCATTGGAAAAGACCCTGATGTTGGGAAAGATTGAAGGCAGGAGGAGAAGGGCATGACAGAGGATGAGATGGTTAGATAGCATCACCAACTCAATGGACATGAATCTCAGCAAACTCTGGGAGATAGTGAAGGAAGGGGGAGCCTGGCATGCTGTGGTCCATGGGGTTTCAGAGTCGGACACAACTTAGCAACCGAACAACAACAATCTAGAAAAACTGCAAAAAAAGAAGATTGAAGGAGCTCTTGCCTGATAAGTATTAGAGCTTCTGAAATGAAAACTGTGGCAGAGGAGTAGCTGGGATGGCCCAGGGGTGAAGACCAGGCTGGGGGGAAGGCTGCATTTCTACACCAGGAAGGAGGTGTTCATACTGAAGCAAATCAGCTGAGCTTCTCAAGTTCAGAAATAAACAGCAGATGCAGCAAATATCTGCAAACATCTAGCACCATCTGGGAAGCTAGTAGCTTCCCAGGTAGCGCTAGTGGTAAAGAACCTGCCTGCCAATGCAGGAGACGTAAGAGATGTGGCTTCAATCCCTGGGTCAGGAAGTTCTCCTGGAGGAGGGCATGGCAACCCAGTCCAGTACTCTTGCCTGGAAAATACCATGGGCGGGGGAGCCTGGTAGGCTGCAGTCCATGGGGTCACGAAGAGTCGGACATGACTGAAGCGACAGCAGCTGCAGCAGCAGCCAACTAAGAAACGTAAGGAAAAAGTGATAAACACGTGTCTACGTTTTAACCAGTATGTATATAAGGAGGCTGTGACCCCAGAGAGAAATAGTAGGAGAGCAGTCTGAGGGTTCACAGCCATAACACATGAATAGTGAAAGGCACTCAGTTGAGTCCGACTCTTCTCGACCCCATGGACTATACAGTCCATGGAATTCTCCAGGCCAGAATCCTGGAGTGGGTAGCCTTTTCCTTCTCTAGGGAATCTTCCCAACCCAGAGATTGAACCCAGGCCTCCCACACTGGAGGTGGATTCTTTACCAGCTGAGCCACATAATACATGAAGAGTTTTACAACTGATTATTTAAAAAGACAAAAAAGAGACAATTCAGTTCAGTTTAGTGTCTCAGTCGTGTCCAACTCTTTGCGACCCCATGAATCGCAGCACGCCAGGCCTCTCTGTCCATCACCAACTCCCAGAGTCTACCCAAACCCATGTCCATTGAGTCAGTGATGCCATCCAGCCATCTCATCCTCTGTCGTCCCCTTCTCCTCCTGCCCCCAATCCTACCCACCATTAGGGTCTTTTCCAATGAGTCAACTCCTCACATGAGGTGGCCAAAGTATTGGAGTTTCAGCTTCAACATCAGTCCTTCCAATGAACACCCAGGATTGATCTCCTTTAGGATAGATTGATTGGATCTCCTTGCAGTCCAAGGGACTCTCAAGAGTCTTCTCCAACATCACAGTTCAAAAGCATCAATTCTTCGGCGCTCAGCTTTCTTCACCGTCCAACTCTCACATCCATACATGACCACTGGAAAAACCATAGCCTTGACTAAACGGACTTTTGTTGGCAAAGTGATGTCTCTGCTTTTAAATATGCTATCTAGGTTGGCCATAACCTTCCTTCCAAGGAGTAAGCGTCTTGTAATTTCATGGCTGCGATCACCATCTGCAGTGATTTTAGAGCCCAAAAAAATAAAGTCTGACACTGTTTCCACTGTTTCCCCATCTATTTGCCATGAAGTGATGGGACCAGATGCCATGATCTTAGTTTTCTGAATGTTTAGCTTTAAGCCAACTTTTTCACTCTCCTCTTTCACTTTCATCAAGAGGCTCTTTAGTTCTTCTTCACTTTCTGCCATAAGGGTGGTGTCATCTGCATATCTGAGGTTATTGATATTTCTCCCAGCAATCTTGATTCCAGCTTGTGTTTCTTCCAGCCCAGCGTTTCTCATGATGTACTCTGCATATAAGTTAAATAAGCAGGGTGACAATATACAGCCTTGACATGCTCCTTTTCCTATTTGGAACCAGTCTGTTGTTCCATGTCCAGTTCTAACTGTTGCTTCCTGACCTGCATACAGGTTTCTCAAGAGACAGGTCAGATGATCTGGTATTCCCATCTCTTCCAGAATTTTCCTCAGTTTATTGTGACCCACACAGTCAAAGGCTTTGGCATAGTCAATAAAGCAGAAATAGATGTTTTTCTGGAACTCTCTTGCTTTATCGATGATCCAGCGGATACTGGCAATTTGATCTCTGGTTCCTCTGCCTTTTCTAAAACCAGCTTGAACATCAGGAAGTTCACAGTTCACGTATTGCTGAAGCCTGGCTTGGAGAATTTTGAGCATTACTTTACTAGCATGTGAGATGAGTGCAATTGTGTGGTAGTTTGAGCATTCTTTGGCATTGCCCTTCTTTGGGATTGGAACGAAAACTGACCTTTTCCAGTCCTGTGGCCACTGCTGAGTTTTCCAAATTTGCTGGCATATCGAGTGCAGCACTTTCACAGCATCATCTTTCAGGATTTGAAATAGTTCAACTGGAATTCCATCACCTCCACTAGCTTTGTTCATAGTGATGCATTCTAAGGCCCACTTGACTTCACATTCCAGGATGTCTGGCTCTAGGTGAGTGAGCACACCATCGTGATTATCTGGTTGTGAAGATCACAGTTCCTGTGTATTCGTGATCTTCTTATATCTGTTAGGTCCATACCATTTCTGTCCTTTATCGAGCCTATCTTTAAATGAAATGTTCCTTTGGTATTGTGAAGGATCTCCTTCAGAGGGAATATCTCTTTTCAGAAAGAGGTAACACCTTCTGGCAGGGATGTGAAGGAAAGAGCATTTGCATGTCATTACTGGAGATGTGAATTTTAACTGCTCTTTTGGGAAGCCATCTGGAAATATATATTTAAATTAAAAACACACAAAACCATGGACCCAGATTTTCCTTCCTGAATACTCATCCCCAAGAAATAAGGGCAACCTTGAGTGGTGCCGGGGGCGATGAAGACAATGGGCTATGTTGGACAGTGGGAAGCAGACCGGTGCCTGAAGGACTCAGATTCCTTACACAGAGCAACAGCCAAACCAGAGGAACGTGATTACATCAAAAGTATGGTAGGTTATGCACAATAAAGCTCTTTGTTGTTGTTCCATCCCTAAGTCACATCCGACTCTTCATGACCCCATGGACTGCAGCACACCAGGCCTCCCTGTCCATCATAACTCCTGGAGTTTGCAGAAACTCAGGTCCATTGAGTCGGTGATGCCATCCAACCATCTCATCCTCTGTCACCCCCTTCTCCTCCTGCCCTCAGTCTTTCCCAGCACCAGGGTCTTTCCCAATGAGTCAGCTCTTTGCATCAGGTGGCCAAAGTATTGGAGCTTCAGTTTCAGCATCAGTCCTTCCAGTGAACATTAAGGGATGATTTCCTTTAGGATGGGCTGGTTGGATCTCCTTGCTGTCCAAGGGACTCTCAAGAGTCTTCTCCAACACCACAGTTCAAAAGCATCAATTCTTCAGCACTCAGTCTTCTTTATGGTCCAACTCCCGCAAGCATACATGACAACTGGAAAAACCAAAGCTTTGACTATAAGGACTTTGTCTGCAAAGTAATGTCTCTGCTTTCTAATACACCATCTAGTTTTGTCATAGCTTTTCTTCCAAGGAGCCCCCAGGGCTCAGCCCCGCCCCCGGCCCTTCCCCCAGGTTGAACCCTGCCCCGGCTCCGCCCCCAGCTCCGCCCCATCCCGTCTCCGCCCCGCCCCGGCTCCACCCTCAGGTTGAACCCCGCCCCCGGCTCCGCCCCCAGGCTGAGCGAGGTCCCCAAAGCCCAGGGCACTGTCCAAGGCCATCTCACGGGACCACACCCCGGGTGCAGGTGACCAACCGGCTGGCTGGTCAGGGACCAGACCCACAGGGAGGAGGAGGATCTGACCTCACCTTGTCCCCAACAGTCTCCATCCGGCCCGCCCAGTGCCCCTGGCAGGTGAGTGGGCGCTGGAGTCCAGGTGGGGGAGGGCAGGCAGGCAGGACATCCCAGCACCACCCGCCCCGTCTGTCTGGACACCGGAATCTCGGCCTGCAGGGCCTTTGGAAGCCAGAGGGACTGTGGCTGTGTCGGAAGAGCCCAGGGCATGCGCTGCAGAGGCGGTGCTGCGGGCCTGCTGCCCCCAACCTCCCGGAGCCTCAGGGCCCCGTCCACCAAGACTCGGGCGGCGTGCGGTCACAGGAGTAACGAGGGCCCATGAGACGCCAGCACTTTGAGAGGGTCACAGGCAGGAAGGCCGGGGGCCTCCAAACGGAGGACGTAGGCTGCAAGTGTCAGAGGTTTTTCTTTCTCTCTTAAGCAGCAGGAGGGACAAACTACCAGTGTCAGACGTTTTTCCTTCTCTGTACAAAATTAAAAGGAGGTTTCTTTTAAAATATGTGTTGCCATGACGGCACCTGGTTCCACCTGAACTTAACTTTTCTCAAACCTTGAGCTAACTAATGCATCTTTCGTATGGAAATGCTTTTCCTAAGCTATGGTAATGAACTATGTATTTACCCTCGACTCTGTCTTCAAGTCGGTTCCTTTCAGTCAGAACCGATAATGGCTCAACAAACCAGTATGTTTTACTCGTACAATTGTTCTCCTAATCTATGTTAATGAGACCAAGTATTTGCTTGGAAACCTGCCTTTCTTCAGGATTCCTGTCAGTCGTTTTATGGCGGGGAACAGCTCACCGTGTGCCAATGTTATCTCAGAATGCATGTTGTGGGTGAGGGGCCTGGTGCCACTCTCTGAGTTTTGAGACATTTCCTTTCTCTAGTTAGCACCCTGCTAGTGGGTATATAACTTTCTCTTAAAGGCTAGCAGGGGGGCAACTCTTTCTACCCCCTTCTGATGTCTATGTCAGAAGCTTTCTCTCTCTCTCTCTCATACTTTAATAAAACTTTACTACACAGAAGCTCTGAGCCATCAAGCCTCATCACTGGCCCCGGATTGAATTCCTCTCTCCCGGAGGCCAAGAACCCCGGCGTCTTTCACGGCTCAGCAAGAGCCCTTCAATGTCCTATTCTTCACCTTCCATGGCACCACTTCTTCCCCACATCTGTGCAGGTTTACTTTTGGGATCTTATTTTTAAATGAGGAAAAGGAGTCTTGGCTAAGCAGGCGGGGGTCTGGCATTAACTGTCACCCCCCAGGGGCTTCCAGGCTGTGTCCTAAGTGATGCTGCCAGCTCCCTGCAGAGGACTCAGACTCTGACAGGGCTGGGACCCTGGGCCGTGGATGACCTGGCCAGGGCAGGGGTGACGAGGCCAGGGCAGAGCGGGAGCACAGAGGGCAGCAGAGGACAGCTGAGAGCAGGTGCAGCATGACCTGAATGGGCCTCCTGACCATTTGTCCATGATTAACGGCCGGGTCAGAGCCCAGGCAGCTTCCCCTGTGCCCTGGCCCAAGACGGGCCGTGTCTGTTCCAGAGTCAGGGAGGCATCAGGTGCTGGGGTCTGGGAACAACCTGGACCCCCACAGTGTCCCCTGCAGTCAGTGTTGTGGCCCCACTGATCTGGGTCCCCACCACAGAATGCTCCCTGGAGCCCTAGGTGGTCACAGGCCTCACCTGAGCTGGGGCAGCGGGTGGCAGAGTGGCAGTGCCAGCATGCACGTGGGTTCAGGGAGCCCTGGGTTGGTCCCTCCCACCATGTGGCTTTCTGCACCTCCTGCTCCTTGCTGGTTTTCACTCTGCAAACACAGACCCAGGCTCCCCGAGAGGGAGCAGCAGCTCAGCCACATGCCTGAGGAGGCAGGGTGAGTGTTCCCAGGAGAGAGCATGCAGACACTGCTTGTGGGCTATTCTTATTGTCCTACCAGCTGTTGTCAGGAAGGGAGTTGTGAGCTGACACCCTGATCTTGGACTTTCAGTCTCCAGAACTGGGAGAAAATAAATTTCTATTGTTTAAGCAAAAAAAAAAAAAAAAAGGGAGTTATGAGAGTTAGAGGAAGTGGTGGGGGTAAAGCACAGGATGACTTCTCAGGAAATGTAACTTCATCATCTTCATTGGCATCACCACTATCATCACCATCACCTTCACCACCACCACCATCATCGCCATCACCATCATCATCATTATCAGTCATCATCATCACCATCATCACCACCATCACCTTCACCACTATCACCACCACCACCATCATCATCATCATCACCATCATCATCATTATCAGTCATCATCATCACCATCATCACCACCATCACCTTCACCATCACCACCATCATCATAATCACCATCATCACCACCATCACCTTCACCATCACCACTATCACCACAACCACCATCATCATCATCACCATCATCACCACCATCACCTTCACCCTCACCACCATCATCATCATCACCATCATCACCACCACCATCATCACCATCACCACCACCATCACCAGCATCACTACTATTGTCACCATCATCATTGTCATTATCATCGTGATCATCCTGTTGTCACCATCAAGAGCTGAACTGTCAACACAAACAGCATCATCATCGTTGTCGCACCATCATTGTCATCATCACCATCATCATGGTTTGTCACCATTATTTCCTATGCTTGACTGTGTACAGCCTAGGGTCTCACCGTGGGTTAGTCACCCAATCAGAACTCAGCCACAGGTCTCCCACATCTAACCCCTCATCTGATGATTTCTCAGACCAGCCCACTTTCCAGGCCCTTCCCCTTCAGTGGGCAAACTCACTCCATACTCCCACCACCTCTGAAGACTTTCCTTCTGAGGCTATTGTGGCCCAGACTCACGCAGAGTCCCAGTTAATGGTGTGTTATCTCAGGCTCCTAGCGAGGGACCCACTCTCCCAGTGCATCCAGACAAGCTTAGCTTCATCCTGGAGACAAACATATGCAAAGTGGCTTCCATATGGCGTCTCAAGGTAGCACAGGTTTTCCAACACTCACTGCAGGAGTGGCCATCCTGGGATATGCAGACTTCTCTCTTACAAATGTAGAAAATTTGCTAACTTAGTGAAAGATTTTATTTTCCATATGTAGAAGTAACGTGAGCAAGATAAATAAATAGATGGCGTCTCTCGTAAGCCCAGGGCCCACAGATAACCTCGCTAACATGTGTCATAAGAGGAACACGTTTGCCCCACAGGTAAGGAGGGAGCAGCTGCTGCAGGTCACACCGTGTTCTACCCGTGAAGCTGTGCAGAGCATCAGAGCCCGCCGCGGCCCTGCAGGAGCGCTGCTGCCTATGGGGTGACCGTCACGGTCTCTAGTAAATCAGCTTCATCCAGGGGTTAAAGAGGCTCGTACAAGCAAGGGAGGGGGGACGGAGCAAGGGACACTCCAGGCCACCAGGGAGGCAGGGAGGATGTGGGTCAGGTGGGGTGACTCTGCTGGCCAATCCCAGGGGAGATGCCCACACGGACCACAGGAGTCTCTGATTCCACCCCTGGCAGCCGCTGCTCAGGATCAATGTCTAGTCTCGCGGATGGTGAGTTCCCCAGGGCCCCACCCCACCAGAACTTGCTCTGTAACTTAGAAGCGGTCCAGATAACACCCATTAATCCCTGTTTTCCATAGTTGGCAGAGAGCTCTAAGCACTTCTAATACTTTCTAAATCTGACAGTTTTAATTATTTCCCTGCACCATTATTGACTGAGCAAGTCAACCTGTGACTTTGAAGGCCTTTGTCAATACCCATGGCCAATACCAGAACCAAGCCCTCCTCGGCCATGATCTGGGGCCAGGGAGCCGGGTACTAGGCGGAGGGAAGTGGGCCCCCGGAGCTGGAGGGTCCCCGGTTCTCCGACAGCCTCACCAGCATGGGCCCAGCCGGCAGCTCTCTGGGCATGCACTGAGCGTGTAAGGCTCACCTGCTGGGCCCCTCGTTCCCAGTGTAAGTGAGGGGGACCCCTCTGAGGGAGTCACTGCCTGCAATGAGCCGCCCGCAACCAAAGCAGGGCCGTGACCTTGACCCTCCGCTTCTCACGGTGGAACAGAAGGGCGCCTGAGGACCAGCCTGGACGCACACGAGGGACACGGAAGGCGGCCAGCAGGGCCATGGATGCTGGTGAACACATGGACAGCTGTGCACACTCAGACACTCGTGCACACTCTCAGACACTTGCGCAAACTCAAACACTCATGCACACTCAGACACTCGTGCACACTCACAGATACTCGTGCACACTCTCAGACACTCGTGCACACTCACTCAGTCACACACTCACTCGTGCACACACTCAGACACTCGTGCCCTCTCAGACACTCATGAACACTCAGACACTCGTGCACACACTCAGACACTCGTGCCCTCTCAGACACTCGTGCACACTCAGACACTCGTGCACACACTCAGACACTCGTGAACTCTCAGACACTCGTGCACACTCTCAGACACTCGTGCACACACTCAGACACTCGTGCACTCTCAGACACTCGTGCACACTCTCAGACACTTGCGCACACTCAGACACTCGTGCACTCAGCAAGTTACTCCGCTTAGTGGGCCTGGCTCTGGGTCTGCTCGGCTAAGCGCTGGGTGGTCACCTGCATTTCAGCAAATGAAGGATGCTGTGGCCACCCAGCCCTCAGCCACTGCAGCCGCCCCTCCCCCAGGGGTGCTCCCCGAGGGGCTCAGGATGGAGAAGAGCAGGACCACCAGGAGCCTGGACTGCTGCACCTTCCCACACACAGAAAAGCCCTAAAGTCATTAACTCGGAGTGTCTGGGTTTGGGGATTAGCAGGCATCTTTTGATGTTTGACCACAATTTTCCCCCACAGAGACTCCTGTGTATCCTGGTTCCCCCCTTATCTCTTTGGAAGAGCCCCTCAGGCCGCCCCAGGGCCATCCCCCGGGCCATGGTCCCCGGTGATGCCCTGGATAAAACGGTTCTCAGTTTTTAGGTTGTGTCTTTTTTTTTTTGGTTCAGTTGACGGTGGCCCTCCTGGGCACGTATTCACGGTGCATCCAGAAGGCAGCTCTGAACACTTCTAACTACTGGCCAAGGGGTGGGAACAGGGAGAATGGGGCAGGGGGACCCCAGGAAGGCCAACAGAGCTTGTCCTGACCAGGCAATCTGCCTTCAGGGGCTCAAAGGCGGGCTTGGGGGCAGGGCCTCACAGCAGAGCCGCGGGGGAGGGCTGGCCCGCTGAAGGCACCCTCTTCTGCGTCTCCGCCTGGGGAAGCCGGGGTCCTTTCTCTGCTTCATTCCGCGCGTCGTTCCTTCCCTCCTTCCCTCTGCCCCTCCTCCCCCTGTCCGGCTTTCTCCTTCATCTTCATCTCCTTCTGCTTAAAAATATTCCCACCACTGCTCCAGGTCCGACGATGTCCCGAATTCATCTCCACCCACTTTGTGTCTTGTAAGCCACAAGGAAAACCTCAGATGAGACAAACGGTAAAGAGTGACACCTCCCGCCCTGAGGTCAGCAGGCATGGACGCAGAAATGTGCAGGCGAAGGCAGGGACGCGCGTGGACGGACTGGCCCGTCCCCGGAAACATCCATGGCTTGCCCCTGCTCTCCTCATGCTGGCGCTCCCCGTTGCACGCTCTCACGCTGCGTTTCAGGATCTTTCCATGTGCACAGAGCTCTGCCCCTGGGTATGTGATGAGAACACAGGCTCCACAGCAACAGCTTCCTTGCTGACAGGCACGGACGTGGTTTTCCTTGTAAACATGCTTGCCACAGCGACATTTTGGTCTGAGCCTGGGCTCCCAGGGTCGAGCCTGTCCTGGGGCAAGGAGGAGGCGCGTTTCAGTTGGAAGGAGGTGGTCAGGTCCCCCTGGGAAGGCTGAACCTGTGAGTTTTCTCCCTGTAAGTGTGACTCCAGGGCCCTGCGCCCCTGCTCCTGAGTGCCCACCCCCGCCCGCTTCTCCCGTTTCAGTCGGTCTTCCTCCCAGGAAGGGCTGAAGCGCCTTCTCGCCGGCTCTCCTCTGTGTACCTCCTGATATATTGGGGATATTAATCTTTGGCTTTGCATTTATTGCAAACATTTTCCCTATTATTCTCTTCACATCACTTCAGATGCCGTCCCTATCAGATATTTTAATTTTCATGTTGACAAATCTGCCTTGGATCACAACATCTGAGTTCTATATGTGATTTTGTGTTGTTTATTGCTTGGAGTAGTTATCTCTTCCCCTGATAGACTGTAATGGTCTCAATATAATTTATTAAAACTGTGATTTCAGCGCTATTTGTCAGGGCTACTTTTATCACATGCCAAATTCCTACATATGCTTTGGTCTTTCTCTGGATCTTATTATTCTTTCTCCTATTACGTTCCTATTTTTACCCTGTGCTAAAGCAGTGTTTTTGAATTCACTGTTGCCTAGTTTTGCTTGATATCTGATTGGAAACTTTACTGTAACGTCCTTTACCTATATTATCATGGTAAAAGTGAAGTGAAAGTCACTAAGTCATGTCCGACTCTTTGCAATGCCATGGACTGCAGCACTTCAAGCTCCTCTGTCCGCAGGATTCTCCAGGCAAGAATACTGGAGTGGGTAGCCTTTCCCTTCTCCAGGGGATCTTCTCAACCCAGGGATCAAACCTGGGTCTCCTGCGCTGCAGGCGGATTCTTTACCAGCTGAGCCACCAGGGAAGCCACTTATTATCATTGTGTGAGCTGTGTGCTTAGTCGCTCAGTCGTGTCTGACTCTTTGCAACCACATGGACTGCAGGCCTGCCAGCGTCCTCTGTCCATGGGATTCTCCAGGCAAGAACACTGGAATAGGCTGCCATTTCCTTCTCCAGGGGATCTTCCTGACTCTGAGATTGAACCCCCGTCCCCTGCATGCTAGGCGGATTCTTTTCCGACTAAACCACCAGGGAAGTCTTATCATGGTTCAGCTCAGTTCAGCTCAGCCGTTCAATCATGTCCAACTCTTTTCGACCCCATGAACCGCAGCACGCCAGGCCTCCCTGTCCATCACCAACTCCTGGAGTCCACCTAAACCCATGTCCTTCGAGTCGATGATGCCATCCAGCCATCTCATTCTCTGTTGTCCCCTTCTCCTCCTGCCTTCAATCTTTCCCAGCATCAGGGTCTTTTCCAATGAGTCAGCTCTTCATATCAGGTGGCCAAAATTTTGGAGTTTCAGCTTCAACATCAGTCCTTCCAATGAACACCCAGAACTGATCTCCTTTAGGATGGACTGGTTGGATCTCCTTGCAGTCCAAGGGACTCTCAAGAGTCTTCTCCAACACCACAGTTCA
The DNA here is from genome assembly GCA_024291935.2 of Okapia johnstoni. Lineage (NCBI taxonomy): Eukaryota > Metazoa > Chordata > Mammalia > Artiodactyla > Giraffidae > Okapia > Okapia johnstoni. The sequence goes on along the minus strand of CM044320.1, from coordinate 1,399,138 downwards.
AAAGCATCAATTCTTCAGTGTTCAGCTTTCTTTATAGTCCAACTCTCACATCCATACATGACCACTGGAAAAACCATAGCCTTGACTAGACAGACCTTTGTTGGCAACGTAATGTCTCTGCTTTTTAATATGCTGTCTAGGTTGGTCATAACTTTCCTTCCAAGGAGTAAGCGTCTTTTAATTTCATGGCTGCAAGCACCATCAGCACTGATTTTGGAGCCCCAAAAAATAAAGTCAGCCACTGTTTCCCCATCTATTTGCCATGAAGTGATGGGACCGGATACCATGATCTTAGTTTTCTGAATGTTGAGCTTTAAGCCAACTTTTTCACTCTCCTCTTTCTCTTTCATCCAGAGGCTCTTCAGTTCTTTGATTTCTGCCATAAGGGTGATGTCATCTGCATATCTGAGGTTACTGATATTACTCCCAGCAATCTTGATTCCAGCTTGTGTTTCTTCCAGCCCAGCGTTTCTCATGATGTACTCTGCATATAAGTTAAATAAGCAGGGTGACAATATACAGCCTTGATGTACTCTTTTCCTGATTTGGAACCAGTCTGTTGTTCCATGTCCAGTTCTAACTGTTGCTTCCTGACCTGCATACAGGTTTCTCAAGAGGCAGGTCAGGTCGTCTGGTATTCCCATCTCTTTCAGAATTTTGCACAGTTTATTGTGATCCACACAGTCAAAGGCTTTGGCATAGTCAATAAAGCAGAAATAGATGTTTTTCTGGAACTCGCTTACTTTTTCGATGATCTCTCAACCTCACATGTATTTTAAGATTAAATTTCAAAAGGCATGACATTGGGACTTTGATTGGAATTGCATTAACTTTATACAGTCATTTGGGAAGAAATTGTATCCTGACAGTAATAATTTTCCCAACAAAAGCACGGTTTCTCTCCTGTTAGATGGACTCTCTTTTATGTGTTTTCAATAATGTTTATAACTTTCTTAAATCTCTGCATTACTTTTCATATAAATATACTTTTTTTCTGCATAGTCTGAGTTTTCCATTGTTGATATGAATGTGTTTTCATTAATTGTTGCATATAGTAAAGTTCCTGGGTGAAGTATTTTGGTCTGATACCTGGTCACTTTCTCTAATTCTTGGAATAATTCTGATAGTTGCCATTTCAGTCTATTGGGTTCTGCATTTACTTTCACTCCATCTGAAAGTAATTATACGTCTTTAAAAGCATCTTCCTTTTTAATGCCTACAGCGTGTGTGTGAGTAGCTGAGATTGCTCGAGCCCTGTTTCTCGGTCACTCCCTACGCAATTTAAGCAGCACTATTCTATGTCAGTAGACATTCGAGGCCCTGGAGACACGGAGAAGAGCGAGTCCCTTGGCGCTCAGATTCTGGGCGACAGAGCCTAAGGAGATGTGCTGTGTGGGGACGACCGCTCTGAATCTAAGAGCGGCATAAGGAAGCAGCAACAGGAGGGTCTCTACGTTAGAGGCGGCAACACCACTGATTTTCAGTCTTAATAAGGGTATTTTATGCAGGTTTATGATCGATTCATATTAATATAAACAAGTTAAAGAAGATACTTTGCATTATTAATCTGTCAAACATTTAAAAATTAGATGGGCATCCAATCTATGGAATACACTTTGTGTTTTATCCTGGAGTAATGGATTTTGTTTTCTCTATAATCAGTTAACACACACAAATCAGTTCCCTAAACTTGAGATGCCTTTTGCTTCAGGTTTAAGCCCGGGACAGCAGAGTGCCGGGTACTTACCCTGTCTTGCCTGGAACCCTATCCCTATGGTGAAATTTTCACCTTTATTTTTGTTCTCGTGAGGATGGCTGAACATCTTTCGCCGTGACGAACGGCAGTTTGCATTGAAGCTCTGTGTTCATGGCCTCAGTGCCTGGTCCTCCCTGGGGCTGGTCTCTTTATTTCATTGCTTTAAAACCTGTCTTTGCATCGAGGATCCTTACTTTCCACCTGAGATCAGTCACGGACATCTTCCCAGTTTGTCCCGTCTTGACCTTTGCTTGTGGCATTTTTCCGTGCAAAGATGGCTTTGCTTTTTATGTACTCGAGGCAATCCCCCACATTATAGTAAAACTCATCGCATTTCTTCTATACTGTTGGTTTGTCTGTATTTCCTGTTTTTCAAGAGTTGGAATGTATGCTCCTAGACAGCGTGGGAAATGGGATCCAGCTTTCCATGAGGTTACCCAGTTACTCAGCGCTTGTTCTCCGATGGCTCAGCCAAAGCAAGACACATGGGCTGGATCCCTGAGACAGGACAATCCCCTGGAAAAGGAGACGGCAACCTACTCCCGTATGTTTGCCTGGAGAACCCCGCAGACAGAGGAGCCTGGGAGGCTACAGTCCATAGGGTCACAAAAGAGTCACACGACTGAGCGACTAAACACGCAGCACCCACCCAGTCACTCAGTGCTGCTCACAAAGTCCGTCTTTCTTCTGATATTGGAGCTGGTGTCCTTCCCGTGCACTAAGCTTTCACATGAAGCTGTGTCTCTTTCTGGGTTTTCCATCCTCTGTTTCTGCACTGACACTTGACTCTTATAATTACAGAGGACTCGTGGTACCTGTCAGAGAAGGCAATGGCACCCCACTCCAGTACTCTTGCCTGGAGAATCCTAGGGACGGTGGAGCCTGGTGGGCTGCCGTCTATGGGGTCGCACAGAGTCGGACACGACTGAAGCGACTTAGCAGCAGCAGCAGCAGCAGCAGCAGCGTGGTACCTGTTCAATATCTGACAGACTAGCCCTCCACCCACGGTGCCTTTGTATTAGGGTTTTCTTGGCAGCTTTTTTTTCCTTTTTTTTCCTGATGAACTTTGTAACAAACTTGCCTACTTCTAGAAACAAAAACTCCAAACAGAAGCAGAACTTTATGTGACCCTAAGGAAAGATTGACGTTATCAGTAATTAAGACTTTCTATCCTAAAGTAGCGTCGCTTTTCTATCTTTCAAGGTTACTTCTGAGGGTTGTGTTACACCTTCTTTTGCAAAAGTCATGTTCAATGACTTCATTTAGTCTAGTTTTCAGTGAGTAACCGCAGAAACCAGGCAGCACGGAGGCAGGCGGGCTGCTTCTTGCTCTCATCAGAGGGGTGGTGTGTAAAGCAAGGACATTCTCATCGGGTAGGGCTCACTTTGAAGCTGCAGCTCCCACCAGCTGCTGCACTGTGGGTGAGTTATTTGGCCTCTCTGCACCCCCAGACCCTCTTCCACAGGGTGAAATAAAGCTTCCTCACTGTGTTTTCAGTCTGCTGCTTCTCACTGAGTCATTAACAGGATCTAATCTGCTTCCGAGTCATTGTCAAGTTCACATCCCCGGCCCAAGCCTTTTAAAGTCATGTTTTCAAAGGAGAAACTCTGCAAAGAACACAGTCAAAAACTGGGTCGTTTCCTTCCCAGCATAAAATGTATTCAACCTCCACACTGAAAGTTAAAAATAATAGACGACATTTCATGTTGGCATTTGATGTTCTATTATTTTGAGCCTTATTTCTACAGGAGCGGGGACATGCATTTACATAATTGGGTTCTTATCTTAAAGAGTCGGAGCTTGCGCAAACTTTGGAGGTTTACCTGCCGTTAATAAACACTTGCCCTTTTTCCAGTATTTCAGGTACTGGCTCCCCCTAAATATGGCCAAGAAAGGTATTTCAACACATCTTCCCCTGTCATTCCCTTCTCCTTCCTGCTTGTTCCCGGATGGGGTTCTTATATGCCTTTAGGAGAGGAGAAGTGAGAAACTAATGGTAGGTTTTATTTAGAATTATTTAGAATATGAAAATGCTTACATTAACTGAAACTTAATGGAAAACCTTTCACGTTTCACTCAACAGACACTTATCTAGAGCCAGCTCTGCACCTCTTCCCCGGCTGCATGTACGGGTGGGGAGTCAACACAACATAAGCGGCCGTGAAGGAGACACTCGGGCCTCTAGACGCTGGCGCCCTGGTGGCGAAGGCGCAGTTGTTTCGTAACTCCGTGGCCTGGTCGCCCGCCTGTCCGTCCCCCTCGGTCCTTATCTCCCCACCCCTCTTCTGTCACGCTCTGTCTGCTTGACGTCGGGCCTGGGTCTGGCCTCCAGGACCAGCCCTGGGCAGGACAGTCACCTCTGCTCGGACGCTGACAGTAAACCCCCAGGTAAGAAATGAGCCAGTCTCACTGAGGGTTGCGCCGGACAAGGATGAGGAAAGCTCAACAGGAGGTACCCTGGGGGAGAAGTCAGGCCGGACAGAGGACAGGGCAGGGTGGCCTCGGAGCAGAGGTGCAGCTCACGGCTTGGACCCTCCCCAGACCAGAGGGAAGCCCTCCTGGCAGACTCCCGGGCAGTGGGGCGTGCGGCCCCGACCCTGGCCAGATCTGGGAGGGCGAGAAAGTTGCGTGAAACAGCCGATTCATCAGGCAGACTGCAAACCTCACCGCTCAGACCAAAGTGACCCCTGGCCAGGCCGACCCAGGGAGGCTCTAGACCCCTCCTGCTCACGTTGCTCACATGTGAATGCAGGACGTGCTGAGGCCGACCCGTCCTCGCCCACGTGCTTCTGCTAAAAGTGCCAGGATTCCAGCACCACGGGGAGCTGTGCACGGAGGGACCAGGGCAGTGCCATCGGGTGTCCAGGCTGCCAGGCTCAGGCCGACAGGTGGGCGGGGGGCAGGCAGTCACCTCGGCTCCTGCTTTACCCCTCCCTACCTTCACTGTCTGTCAGACCACCCAGCCAAGATAGACCCCCAGATCTTCAACCTGAAAGCTTTTTGCGTGCTTGTGTGCTAAGTCGCTTCAGTCATGTTAAACTCTGTGCGACCTGATGGACTGCAGCCTGCCAGTCTCCTCCGTGTATGTGATTCAACAGGTCAGAACAGTGGAATGACTTACCCTGCCCTCCTCCAGGGGCTCTTCCCGACCCAGGGGCCGAAATTGAGTCTCTTATATCTCCTGCCTTGGCAGGCGGGTTCCTTACCACTAGTGCCTGGGAAGCCCAAACTTTCTGCACCTTTGTGTAAATATTTCTGTGTTTGACAACCATTGCAGGTGCTATGAGTACCTTTAAATAGGGGCGCTTCCTCCAAGCTCACCCCAAATACTGACAGGTGTGTCCAGGCGGGCTCCTGGCGTCTGAGCGTGGACGCAGTCCTCCTCTGCCCCGCCCTCCCTGGCTTCTCTCCAATGTGGAGGCTGCGTGGTGGGGGACGGGGGCACCAGGGTCCCAAGGCTACAGGTGGGGCCAGCTCTGCCCCTTCCCTGGGCATGGCCTGACCACAGCCCTGGTGTTCCAGCCACAGAAACGGCCCCTTGGGCTGTGATGAGAGCTAGCTGGTCGGACACAAGGACTGCCCAGTGCCCAGTGCCTGCCCTGGCCCTGAAAGATGGCAACCGTCCACTCTAGCTACAGAAAGCTATCTGCTCCACCAGGGCTGGTCCTGTGCAGTCCCCTCAGGAAAGTCCAAGGCTTCAGAGTCAAGAAGGCTGTGCCTCGCACGTGGATCTGCTGTGAGCATGCGCGCATGTGTGTATGGATGTGCGCGTGTTGCCATGGCAGCATGCCTATGGATGGATGTACTTAAACTGGGGATGCCCAGACCCTTGAGACGGGGGTCTCCCCAGTCTAGAAGCACCACTCTGGGGTGATGAGTGTCTGTGTCCCACTCAGGGTCCCTGTGGGTCGGCCATGTGTCTGACGTGGCTCTTAACAGGCACTTCACCTGTTGGCAAAACTCAGAGGTGTCACTTCTCTTTGTTAGAAAACGGAAATCAGACAGGAAGCAGCTCTCCGGCCTGTGGAACACTCTGGGGGTGAGCCCACCACATCCTTCGTGGGCACAATAGAATCTAGAGGTCACTGGGGAAGATGGGCAGAGACAGGGCCATTCACTCAGTGCGGCTCATTCTCCTCGCCCCAGGGTGTCCCGGGCCAGCGGCTGACGCCGTTAAGAGACCTGCTCCTGGAAGTGCCGACCACGGGGCACAGGGGAGAGGGGGGCCACGGGGGGGGGGGGACATGGGGGAGGGAGGGCAGCCCCAGGGCGGAGCCTGAGCACGGGGCACGGCGGGGGGGGACACGGGGGAGGGCGAGCGCGTGCGAGAGAGTCTGAGAGAGAGGCCTGCTGAGTCTTCTTCTCACTTTAAGAGGCTCAGATCCTGGCATGTAAGTCCAGTTTCACCATTTGGATTTGAAGTTCTCACTGCCAGGTCGCTCCCCAAGCCTGCTCCGTCTGACTCAGGGCCGGGCCCAACCCTGGGGGGCTCGGGATGCCTGCCTGCCCCCTGGGCCTCTGCACACCCCGCCCCAGGCTTGGGTAGAGAAGAGCTGGCCTCATTGGATGCCTGGAGCCTCACAGGCCTCTTCTGGGAAGGAGGGAGTGGTGGTTCTCAGCGCCTCCAGGGACCAAAGCCAGACCGGCGCTGACTGGCCTCTGCTGTCTACCTGGCTGGGCAGGAGACAGAAGGAACCTGCTTCCGGGAAGGTGGCCAATGGCTCTACCTTCTCTCCAGGCCCTGGGTCCTGAGTCGTTGCAGGACAGTACAATGAATCTGAGAGATGAGGTGTTGAGGCTGGGAAAACTACTTTAATTGGGGATCCAGCTGACCGAGAAGATGGCAGGTGAGCACCTCAAAATAATCGTATTATCGGGGTCTGGATGCAAGGTTATTTTATATATCAGAGATGGGGGAGGTGAGGAAGCAGAGTAAAAAGGCCATTAATCTTGCCAACATCTCCCGGAATGGCATGTCTCAGGCACAGAATGTGTTGTTGATTCCTTCCTGCCTGCCATGCCATCCACAGGTGGATCGGGTTTTGAACAAGGCACTTTAGCGTACAGTCAGGCAAAGGGACAGGGCTCTCTGAGCCAGGCCCCTCTGAATGATTCTAATAACAAGAGCAACGCAAAGCAAGTCAAAGAAACAGTTCCGACACGGAGTCCGAACTGGCTTCCTCTCTGCAACACCTCCAGTCCTGGGCTGAAAGACAGGCTTGTCCTGGGGAGAGCCCCGTGGTCGGCCCTGCAGTGGACAAGCCAGGAGGTGGACTTCCCAGAGCTCAGGGGCCGCAGAGGTCCAGGTTGGGCCCAGCGCGACCGGGCGCTGGGCAGGCCCTTGTCCAGCCCCCTCTGTTAGTGGGCAGTGGGGAAAATGCCTGGGAGTGAGCCCTGCATGCTCACTCCCGGGACCCCATGAGCGGGGTGGAAATGCCCGCCTGCTGTCCCAGAGCCCCTCAGGAGCAGAGGGTGGGCAATGCCCTTCCCCTCTCTCAGGGAAAGCCGCTGGGGACCCCGGTCAGCATGTCCCTGACTCCCTGCCCGGTGGTGAGGACCAGACCGCAGGACAGAGGTTCTCTCTGGTCCCTCCGATGGCCCCGGCAGCTGTGCTGTGCTGGGTCCAGATTCTATTCGGGAGAGCCTCAGCAATCCTGGAAGCGAGAATTCCCCAGGGTGTGGGACAGACGCCGGCTGTGGCCGCTGCTTCCATCTGCTTTGGCCAACACCGCAGCTGGGGCCTGAAGCCCCTTCCCCCGCAGCCTGAGGCCGGAGTCCAGGGCCAAGCGTGCGCAGGCCATGCTTGCTCCATGCGCAGGGGCGGTCCTTCCCGTCTCCTCCAGCCTCCCGTGGCCAGCAGCCCTGGGCTTGTGGCCACACCCTCCCGTCTCCGCCTCCCTCTGTCCAAGCCCCTCCCCTGTCCCGACAAGGACACAGGGCATGGGGTTCAGGGCTCCTCCTGACCGGAGATGGCCTCGCCCCAGAGCCTTAACTGCATTACATCTGCAAACCCCATTTTTCAAACAAAGCCACCTTTACAGGTTTTGGGGGGCGTGTCTTTGGGAACTACCACTCAGCTGTGCTACAATTCATGGGGTCGGACACGACTGAGAGACTGAACTGAACGGACTCAGCTGTGCACCTTGACAGAGCCAATCAGTCCTGCATCTGGTCTGCTCCCCGCCCTGGAAAGGGCCAAGAGCAGTGTCCCAGGCCAGCTCACGGGGCAGGGACCGTCCCCAGCAAGGGGATAGTCAGCTTCTCTGTCTGCGAGCCCTCCCCAGAGGGTTCTGGGTCCTCCGGGAAGTCCTGTCGTCGGGAGCGGGATTCCAGGGGGTCCTGGGGGCTGCATTGCGCCTTCTTGTCCTCGGGGAAGTTCGCCACTGAGGGACCGGGGGTATGGGGGTCCTGGCATCTGGGGGAGGGGCTCCCGGGGTGTGTGTCCCCCAGCTGGTGCTTGTCAGAGCTCCAGATGCGCTAAGGACAGGCTCCCGTCCAGCGCTGGGCAGAGACCCATTCAGGACACACCTGGGAGAATAGTGCCCTTGGATGGGGTCGCCCGCAGGCCACCCCGAAGGTCTGACAGGAGAGAATTAAGACCTTAAACCCTCAGCCTCAGCGTCCACATTAGCGTTAGACACTTTGTGTGTTTTACCACCTTGTTTTCAGAGAGTGGCGTCAGGGGAGTCACTGATTTCCCATCTGGATCCTCCCGCAATGGCCTCGCGGCTCTGGCTCCAGAACATTTTTATTGCTTCTCAGCCTCCCTCTGTCCTGGGGTTCTGACAATTGCATTACCCCTGCCCGAGTGCACCCGGATCTTATTGTTCTTTCTGAGCAGCGCGTTCTGTGCTGGAGGTTTGAGAGCTCCCGGCCAGGGCGAGGGCCCAGGCCGTCTCCAGGGATCCTGCTTGGAGGGGGAGGTGTAGATTTGGAAGAACCCCACCCCACAGTACAGAGACCAGCAGCTCCAAACCTGGGCCAGCCCTCAGCAGAGGGGAGAGCGGTCGCTTTCCATCTCCACTTAAAGCCCAAGGAGGCAGCTCTCTCTGGAGTCTTGGGGTGGTGGGGTCCCCCGACGGCCCATGGGGGGTGTTCTCCGGGTGATGAGGCGGGGGGTGATTTGCAGATTTCAGGCCGGGGGCTCTGGGGCTGGGCCGCTCCTCCCTGACTTTGATTATCCTGGATGGAGGGCATCCTGTCAGCAGATGCTTGGGTGAAAGACTACTTCGTGATCATTAGGAGCAGCCCTCAGGACCTTCCTGCACAGCCAGGGTGGGCCCGCATGCAGGCCGCAGGGGCGGGGCTCTCCTGGGGGCTACGGGTCAGGCAGGGGTGGCCCTCACCTGTCCCTCTGGGATTACCGGACAGCAGGCTGGGCTGCTGCTGCCATCTGTCCCCATGGCCACCGCAGGGGCGGGGGTTCTCTCTGAGATGCAGACCGTCCGCAGGGCTGGTCGCACCCGCTCAGCTGGTGCTGGGCTGGGTCAGGGCAGTGTGGCCGCAGCTCCGAGGCCCACACACACCTCTCCTTCCCCTCCTCAAGCGCAGAGGTGGCCGGTCGGGTCCTCTCTCTCTGCCTCACGCTGGCGCTTCAACTTCTGCCCTTCTCGGGGCTTCCCAGAGCATAAGCAGCAGGTGGGGGTCAGGAAGCCTTGGGGGTTGGCTTCCCCGGGAGGCCGTCGTCTCTGCCCAGCCCGGGGGTTACTGTCCCCTCCAGGACCAAGGGCCACTCACTGACCACACGGCACGGGAAAGCTCTTTGCTATCTAACCGCGGCCTGTTAGCCGTACACGGCACATGGACAGGCCTGTGTGGGTGTGTGCACGCACAGGTTCACACGCAGGCACATATAGACATGTGCGCACACATGCACACTCACACATACACACATGTACACATACAGAGAAGCACACTCACACATACATGCATGTATACATGCACACAGAAACACACATGCACACATGCACGTACACATACAGAGAAACACATGCACGCTCACATATACACAGAAACACACATGCACACTCACATATACACACATGTACACACAGAGAAACACACACACGCATGTACACACAGAGAATCACACACACGTACACATGTGTACATGCAGAAACACGCACACACACGTAAGTGCTCACAGGTGCACACAGGGGTCCAGAAGTTCAGCCGCAGGAGCCAGGCGTCCAGGACCCAGGCAGGCAGCCACCATTCGCTGTGACCCTAGGTGCCATAAAGCAGAGGTCTGATGCCAGCACCCAGGGGAGCCTCTGGGGCGGGGGGCAGGGAGTGAGGAGGGGTCGAGGGTCGAGGGTGGGGGAGGGGTGAGCCTGCACGCTGCCCACTGCTGGTTTTCCGGAGCCCGCCCCTGGATGACCCCAGCCAGTGAGTGACCCTGGGAACTGTGACTGGGGGGATGTTCCTGTCCCCCAGGCTGACGCTGTTGCTCCAGGAAAAGTTGATCCCCACAAGGCCACCCCCTGCCACCTGCTCTGCTCCGGGGTGAGAGGCCCCCGCCCCTCCCCCAGGCAACCTCAGGTCCTGGAGGTGCCTTAGGGCCTCGGCTTTCTAGCTCTCTCCCCAGGGCCGTTTCTCGTCCACTAACACCCGCCCTCTGGGAAGGCTCACCTGTGCAGGCCTGCAATTTGGCCGCAGCCCTCCCATCTCCCCTCCCCTCACCGTGTTCCTCCCTTAGCCCCACTGACCACCGGCTACAGAATGGCGAGCTTTCTGGTTTACTTCTTCCACGATCTGTCCCTCCTCTGGAAGGACACCCTCTCTGTGTGCTGGGTTTGTCCCTTTATGCTCTTTGCTGGGCCCCAGCCCCAAGTAGGGCTGCTGAGACATCTGGAGGTGGGAGGAAGGGGGGAAGGGGCGGGAGAAGCTAAGGCTCGTGGGCACCTGGGGACCAGGGCGCCGGTCAGACACTGCTGCTCGTGGCGCGGGTCCCTGGAGCTGACACAGCCCGGGCCTCGGTGCGGACTGTGGGTTGGTCCCCGCCTGCCCGACCCGGAGCCCAGCCCAGGATCCAGCCCAGGATCGAGAGCCTCAGTGAATCGGACACTCTGCCAGCCCGCCGTCTGGGATGGGCGGGGCAGGCACGCTCCCCGGGCGCAAAGGATAACTTCTTAAAGCAGAATCTAATTAAAGAGCAGACAACGTTTAAAGCCAGTTTGAAGTGAATGAATGCCCTCCCCCACCATGCATTTTAACAGCCAGGATGCTGTACCTTCCTAATCCACTTTACCCCGGCTGGAACAGCTCCACTCCGAGGAAATGGCTTAATCGGATTCCTCTGTCCCTCCCAGACTGGAGGAGGGGTGGTGTGCTTATTTTCCAGACTCGCCAGACTGTATGAAAACAGACAGCTGTACCTGCACCAACGTGGCGTCTGTGTTTTGGGCCAGGATTGAACATAATCTCCTATTTTAGGGTGCCTGGCCAGACTCCTCTCCCCGCATCCCAAGTGCCAAGTCTCTGCGCGTGCCGTTGATGCTCGAGTTAGCAGTTGTTCTCCTGTGAGGCTGTGATTTCAAGCCTTAGATTTTTGCAGAGAAAGAGGCTTGGGGATGCCGCCTTTGTGGGTGGTGAATCTGCCCGTACATCTCACGCCACGTGGGTGCCTCCCAGGCGGGGTTGGCCGCTGGGAACGGTGAGTGGATAAGAGCTCTCACTTTAGGGGGCCCCAGGAAGAGCATTTCACAGTCATTGCCTCATCGAACACCTGCAGTGATCTTTCGTGAGCATCACCCCTACAAACAGATGTAAAAACTGAGCTTTTGGAGAAGTGAGGTAAACGGCTGAGTGCAAGGAACCGCTCTGTGGGATTCTAACCTCTCTTGAAATTTTCCTTATTTATTTGTCTGCATGGGATTTTGGTTGTGGCCTGTGGGCTTACTTGCCCCCCCACCCCCAGCATGTGGGATCTTAGTTCCCAGACCAGGGATCAAACCTGCGTCTCTTGCATTGGACGGCAGATCCTTAACCCCTGGACAACCAGTGCAGTCTTAGAACTCGAATCTTACTGGCCTTAACCATCTGCTCCACTGCCTCCTAGAGAGGACAGGGGCTCTGTGACAGGTGTCTGGTTTGAAATGACTTGTTTCCTTATTTCTAGAGAAGATAAGAAATCCATGATGCCGCGCACACGATGCACTGTTGGATGGTGACGGTCTTTCTAGGGAGAGTCCCCTGTGCCTCAGCACTGAGGAGGGCCTGGCTTGCCTGTGGCTGGGAGCCCGTGTGCAGGAGGCTGACACGCCTATGGGTCCCGGGCAAAGGGCTCAGACCCGAGCGATCTGCAGTGATGGGGGCAGATGACACCTGAGGTTATGAAGCCCCTCCGCCCAGAGAGGAGGGTGGATTTCCCCAGTTGGCCCTAGTTGGTTACCATCTCTGTCTGGGGCAACAAAGGATAATCCAAAGGCCACATCCAGGCCTCTGCTTGTTATTAATAAAGCTTTATTGGCAAACAACCGTGTCCATTTGTTTAATCATTGTCTATGGCTTCTTATGCGAAGAGCTGACTCATTTGAAAAGACCCTGATGCTGGGAAAGATTGAGGGCAGGAGAAGAAGGGGATGACAGAGGATGAGATGGTTGGATGGCAACACCAACTCAATGGACATGAGTTTGGGTGGACTCTGGGAGTTGGTGATGGACAGGGACGCCTGGTGTGCTGCAGCTCATGGAGTCGAAAAGAGTTTGACACGACTGAGCAACTGAACTGAACTGATGGCTTCTTATGCACTAAAACAGCAGAACTGACTAAGTGTCACAGAGACCACATGGCCCGTAAGCCTAAAATATTTACATCCTGCCTCTTTATAGAACTGTCTGGTCTTTCTGGAATTAACAGATGAGGTTGATTGGCATTACCGACTCAATGGACAAGAGTTTAAGCAAAAACTCCAGGAGATGGTGAAGGACAGGGAAGCCTGGTCCACAGGGTTGCAGTGTTGGACACGACTTAGCTACTAAAAAACAACACAGAATTAACCACTACTATAACTTAATATTTACAAAAAGTCTTCCCTGGTGGCTCAGCGGTAAACAATCTGCCTGCAATGCAGGAGATGCAGTTTCAATCGCTGGGTTGGGAAGATCCCCTGGAGAAGGAAATGGCAACCCACTCCAGTATTCTTGCCTGGGAAATCCCACGGACAGAGGAGGCTGGTGTGCTGCAGTCCATGGGGTCACAAAGAGTCAGGCACAACTTAACAGCTAAACAGCGATCATTTGATATGTACTTTACGAAACAAGTGTGTCAACCCCTTGTCTCCACTGGGTACCTAGTATCTTAAGAGAAAACTCCACACCCGTCAGCCTTGGGTCCCCAGACCCACCCCAGGTAAACGGTTATTGAGTAAAGGCTAAGCTGATCCAGTGAATTAGGAAACTAAAGAGCAGAGGGTCTTCCCAGGGAGGATCAGCCCGTTTCTCCTGCGCTAGAAACCAGAAGACAGCAGCGGCTGGCCTGGCCGGGCCTCAGTGATGCCCCTCACCTGGGCAGATAGTGAGTGCTGCTCTCCTCTGCCCCCCGGGTCGGGTCCACAGAGGCTAGAGCCCAGGCCAGGTCCACAGAAGGTCGGCCCGACTCCTGAGCTGTCCCACAGGGCCTGATCCCACACAGCCTGACTCTGCCCAGTCCCTCCAAGGCTCCCAGCACAGAGCGAGAAGGAGGCGGCCCGGGGGCTGCAGACAGGGAGCTGCGGGGCGAGGCACGGAGAAGGTAGCCGCCCTCAGAACTCTGGCATCCAGAGCGTCTGCACGGGGTGTCATCTAACAGGTGAACCTGCGGGGGTCGTGATGGAGAACATGACCAGCCCTCCTGGGTGTGACCTGATGCTCGCCCAGAATTTCCCAGGACACTGGGGTCCCCAGTCTTGTTTTTCGGGGACCCCCTCCAGTTAAAGGTCACAGACATGCTACAGTGATGAAGACCCCCTCTGTCCATAAAGCACCCAGGGAATCGGATTTCCACCAGTGTTCAGGACAGGGATTTAGACAGTCTCTGCCTGTTGTTTAATTACTTGATTGAGTTTGATTTTATTCACAAAATAATTAGCCTACTAAGCATCTAATTACTGCTAAAGCATGCACTACCCAGATCAGCCGGCTGCACCTCCACGAGATTAGCAAACATTGTTGCTGGGTCTCCGTATGCAATAACAGTTTGAAATGAGTTATTTTTTTTCGATAAGGCAGCTCCGGATTTATCTGGGCCCTCCTCGCAGACCATGCATTGTTTGGGCCTCCTTACATCTTCAGGCCCCGGTTTCCTTTGAAAGACAACAATGTTTCCAATCGAAAGTGACTCAGAAAACAATGACTCCCCGCTCAAGGTCAAAGCTCCCCTCTAATCCCAAGTAAACAGGGTGAATCTTTTATCTCCAGCTGCCGGGAGATTAGGGCGGCCTCATTCCCTTCCATTTATTAAAGGTGCGGATCCCAGTGTCTGCGGCAGATACGGGGCGGGAAGGCTAATTAGAGAGATAGGCAGATAAATTGGATGGTTTATAATTTATCTAATCGTGAAGTCAACTTTGCCCCGGGCCTGCCGTGTGCACTGGGAGCGATTTCTATCTGCAGTGTGCTCTGATGATCCGGGAAAGGGAGCCTCCGCCGGCTGCTCCCTGGCGGGTGGCTCCAGAAAGCATCTGTCTGCGGCCGAGAGGACCTCGTCTCCATCGGGCTGACTGCAGAGAGGATGGCAGCCGTGTCCTAGGGTCTGACCTTGGGCCCACAGCCTGGCCTCGTGGAGGCCCACTTTAAAACACGTGGTGGAGATTTCGTGGAAAAACGCGTCTCAGGTGTTTTGCAGGCTGCCTGACACCATCCTGGCCGCCCGGCTACACTGGGAAGGAAGTGGGGGTGCCCTGCCCCTCAGGACCCCCTTCTCGTCCCCCGCTGGAAGGACGGGGCCGGAGGCAGCTTATTTGTCTGGAAGGTGAGACCCCAGGACCAGCAGGCTGCAGCCGTGCCCCCCCAACCCAGGTGCCCTGCGAGGATTCAGAACAAGCTGAGTCCACAGACTTCGAGACTTTGGTGTTTCTCTTCCTCCTACAAGAGAAATGATGCGTCCTCACCCCACCCCTAGCCCAGCCCCCAGCCCGGCCCCAGGCAAGCTGAGCACAGTGACTGCTTGCATGTTGAGGGGGAGCTTTTCCCTTGAGAAGATAAATCACTCTGATAGACCTGTTTTTATAATCTGCCAATTGTGTAAAACCCTTTTCAATTTTGGGGGAGAAAAGCCAGAGCTGCTGAAAAATCAATCAGGAGATGAGGTCTCTTTGGAAGGAGGAATTATCAAGGGCCAGATGGCAGCCTTTAGAGACACAGCGGCCCGGACGTGGGGAGGGGCTCTAGGCAGGGAGGGGGACCCCAGTGTCCCAGGCAGCCAGGCAGGGGAGCGGGGAGGGGCCAGGCAAGTTGGACAGCTCCCGGCAGGGGCCGGAAGCAGCAGAGACGCAGGGAGAGCCTCGTCAGGACCCCAGAAAGGCCAGAGCCCTGGCTGTCAGGACAGGCATGGCGCGAACTGGCCACAGAGGGGCTCTGCGCCCCCTCTTCAGTGGGGTCTGGCTTACCCGCTGCCCCTCAGGGTGGGCGCATCTGGGGCAGAGGAGGCTGAGGAGAGGCAGGCAGATGGCGGTGGGCTCGTGTCTGCTTCTCCCCCTCCCAGGTGTCATGGAGGGTCTCTGTCTCTCTGCCCGACTGTGTGGGAGACGCTTGTGCTGGTCTGTGATGGGGCCGAGAGCCCAGAGCAGCTGGCTCACTCCGCCCAGACCATCGGGGAGCAGGACCACGGTTCCGCACCTGTCCGATGCTCGGGGTTGGGCTGGGCCATGAGCCACGAGGGGACAGCCTGGAAGCCAGGTCAGGGCTCGGGGGAAGCCTGGGGAGAGTCTGCCAGAATCTCACAACCTGGACAGAGTCACAGTCCCAGCCCCAGGCACAGAGAAGCAGGGCCCTTGGAGCCCACCTGAGGGGTTGGAGAACCACGCTCTGTGAGCCTGGCAGCAGCTGGGGGCTCTGGGCAGAGGGGTGCCAGGGGCCAGGTGTATCCAGACCTTGGGCCCGGCCTGCAAGTTCTGAGTGAGGCTGTGGGTGAACTTCATGTCTAGACCTCATGCGAGGCTTTCCCCACGTTCCCAGATTCCTAGACTGCACACACCCCTGAGATTTGGCACTTATTCTACCTGGGGCTCAAAATGAACCTGGGGAAATCCTGACATGAGGTTTGGAAATGCAGTGTGGAGCCTGGGGGTGGGTGAGGATCAACCCAGGCACTGGTATTAGGCACTGGCCACTGGGTACTAGTACCTGGTGTTAAGTACTGAGCATCAAGTATGAGCACTGGGTACTGGGTATTGAGCTCTAGGTACTGAGTGCTGGGTATGGGTACTGAGCACTGGGTATGAACACTGAACAGTGGGTAGAGGTACTGAGCATCTGGGTGCTGAGCACTGGGTATTGGGTATTGAGCACTAGGTACTGAATGCTGGGTACTAGGTGCTTGGTACTGAGCACTGGTGTGAGTACTGAGCACTGCATACTATGTATAGGTACTGAGCACCTGTATACTGGGCCTTGCACACTCGACACCTTGCGCAGGGCAGCAAGACCAACGCTGACCCCCCAGGTACCCTGTCCTCTCTGCTCGGAGGAGGGTGGGGAGGTCGGGTGGGCTCGGCCCTGAGGGGCCTGTGGTCCACTGGGCAGAGCACAGCTCATGAGCCTCCAGGGCCCCACCAGCCTCCTGTGCTCAGGGCTGGGCTCCCCCGTCTATCCCAGGAGGTGGCGGTGGGGAAGTGTCACCTGACTGCTGCTGGCTCTCTTCCCTGGAGCCTCAGGTGTTCCCGCCCAGACCCTGCGTCGGTGGGCATGTCCCTTCTGGGCTGGCCTTCTCCCCTGGATGGAGGCGCAAGGGGGGTGCAGCTGTGCCCACCCCAACCTCAGTCCTTGGACCTCTGGGCCCAGCAGGGCCGCCCTCCACCCCCGACAAGGCCTCGGCCGCCCTAGGTCGGCCTCCCCTCCCACTCCTATGTGACATCCAGCTGGATACGTGCCCTCCCTGTGCCTCAGTTTCCCCATCTGTAAATGAGGGTAAAGCTGGCTCCGTGTGTGTGGAAGATGACATGGGTAAGCATACATCGTGTAAAGTGCCCGGCATCTGAGGGCTTCACATGCGGCCGCAGCTGAGTGGCTCAGCATGTCCGACTCTCTGCGATCCCATGGACTGCAGCCCTGGGTATCGGCCCCTCTGTCCATGGGTTTCTCCAGGCATGAATACTGGGCTGGGTTGCTATTTCCTTCTCCAGGGATCTTCCTGACCTGCTTTCAGTTCAGTTCAGTTCAGTCACTCAGTCGTGTCCGACTCTTTGCGACCCCATGAATTGCAGCACGCCAGGCCTCTCTGTCCATCACCAACTCCCAGAGTTTACCCAAACCCATGTCCATCGAGTCGGTGATGCCATCCAGCCATATCATTCTCTCTTGTCCCCTTCTCCTCCTGCCCCCAATCCTACCCACCATTAGGGTCTTTTCCAATGAGTCAACTCTTCGCATGAGGTGGCCAAAGTATTTCAGCTTCAACATCAGTCCTTCCAATGAATATTCAGGACTGATTTCTTTTAGGATGGAGTGATTGGATCTCCTTGCAGTCCAAGGGACTCTCAAGAGTCTTCTCCAACACCACAGTTCAAAAGCATCAATTCTTCGGCGCTCAGCTTTCTTCACCGTCCAACTCTCACATCCATACATGACCACTGGAAAAACCACAGCCTTGACTAGATGGACTTTTGTTGGCAAAGTAATGTCTCTGCTTTTAAATATGCTATCTAGGTTGGCCATAACCTTTCTTCCAACGAGTAAGTGTCTTTTAATTTCATGGCTGCAATCACCATCTGCAGTGATTCTGGAGCCCCAAAAAATAAATTCTGTCACTGTTTCCACTGTTTCCCCATCTATTTCCCATGAAGTGATGGGACCAGATGCCATGATCTTAGTTTTCTGAACGTTGAGCTTTAAGCCAACTTTTTCACTCTCCTCTTTCACTTTCATCAAGAGGCTCTTTAGTTCTTCTTCACTTTCTGCCATAAGGGTGGTGTCATCTGCATATCTGAGGTTATTGATATTTCTCCCAGCAATCTTGATTCCAGCTTGTGTTTCTTCCAGCCCAGCGTTTCTCATGATGTACTCTGCATATAAGTTAAATAAGCAGGGTGACAATATACAGCCTCGACGTGCTCCTTTTCCTATTTGGAACCAGTCTGTTGTTCCATGTCCAGTTCTAACTGTTGCTTCCTGACCTGCATACAGGTTTCTCAAGAGACAGGTCAGATGGTCTGGTATTCCCATCTCTTTCAGAATTTTCCACAGTTTATTGTGATCCACACAGTCAAAGGCTTTGGCATAGTCAATAAAGCAGAAATAGATGTTTTTCTGGAACTCTCTTGCTTTATCGATGATCCAGCAGATATTGGCAATTTGATCTCTGGTTCCTCTGCCTTTTCTAAAACCAGCTTGAACATCTGGAAGTTCACGGTTCACGTATTGCTGAAGCCTGGCTTGGAGAATTTTGAGCATTACTTTACTAGCATGTGAGATGAGTGCAATTGTGCGGTAGTTTGAACATTCTTTGGCATTGCCTTTCTTTGGGATTGGAATGAAAACTGACCTTTTCCAGTCCTGTGGCCACTGCTGAGTTTTCAAAATTTGCTGGCATATCGAGTGCAGCACTTTCACAGCATCATCTTTCAGGATCTGAAGTAGCTCAACTGGAATTCCATCACCTCCACTAGCTTTGTTCATAGTGATGCTTTCTAAGGCCCACTTGACTTTGCATTCCAGGATGTCTGGCTCTAGGTGAGTGATCACACCATCGTGATAATCTGGGTCGTGAAGATCTTTTTTGTACAGTTCTTCTGTGTATTCTTGCCACTTCTTCTTAATATCTTCTGCTTCTGTTAGGTCCATACCATTTCTGTCCTTTATCGAGCCTATCTTTGCATGAAATATTCCCTTGGTATCTCTAATTTTCTTGAAGAGATCTCTAGTCTTTCCCAATCTGTTGTTTTCCTCTATTTCTTTGCATTGATCGCTGAGGAAGGCTTTCTTATCTCTCCTTGCTATTCTTTGGAACTCTGCATTCAGATGGGAATATCTTTCCCTTTCTCCTTTACTTTTCGCTTCTCTTCTCTTCCCAGCTATCTGTCAGGCCTCCTCAGACAGCCATTTTGCTTTTTTGCATTTTTTGCATTTCTTTTCCATGGGGATTGTCTTGATCCCTGTCTCCTATACAATGTCATGAACCTCTGTCCATAGTTCATCAGGCACTCTGTCTATCAGATCTAGTCCCTTAAATCTATTTGTCACTTCCACTGTATACTCATAAGGGATTTGATCTAGGTCATAGCTGAATGGACTAGTGGTTTCCCCTACTTTCTTCAATTTAAGTCTGAATTTGGCAATAAGCAGTTCATGATCTGAGCCACAGTCTGCTCCCGGTGTTGTTTTTGCTGACTGTATAGAGCTTCTCCATCTTTGGCTGCAAAGAATATAATCCGTCTGATTTCGGTGTTGACCATCTGGTAATGTCCATGTGTAGAGTCTTCTCTTGTCTTGTTGGAAGAGGGTGTTTGCTATGACCAGTGCGTTCTCTTGGCAAAACTCTATTAGTCTTTGCCCTGCTTCATTCTGTACTCCAAGGGCAAATTTGCCTGTTACACCAGGTGTTTCCTGACTTCCTACTTTTGCATTCCAGTCCCCTATAATGAAAAGGACATCTTTTTTGGGTGTTAGTTCTAAAAGGTCTTGTAGGTCCTCATAGAACCGTTCAACTTCAGCTTCTTCAGTGTTACTGGTCGGGGCATAGACTTGGATTACCGTGATAGTGAATGGTTTGCCTTGAAAATGAACAGAGATCATTCTGTCATTTTTGAGATTGAATCCAAGTACCGCATTTCGGAGTCTTTTGTTGACCATGATGGCTACTCCATTTCTTCTAAGGGATTCCTGCCCACAGTAGTAGGTATAATGGTCATCTGACCCGCTTTACATGATTACAATGCAAAGGTAAATTAAGGTGAAAGACAATTCTAAAAAGCGAAAGATGAAAGAAATGTACCCAAGTATGCATTAACCTAGAAGCTGAATTGTATGGAAGGAACTCTTACACGACCTCTAGACAATAAGTGATGGGTCATCCTTAGTGGGAAAGAGACTCGGCCTGAAAATAACTTAGCCCTGTTTTCAGTGAAGAGATTTTTAGCAAAACCTCTGCGCTGGCATGCTGGTGTCAACAGGCGAAAAGATGGGGCTACTTGAGTATCGGGGAATAATGACACTCAGTTAAAACACATTAAATACGTGAGATACAGGCGGTCACAATGACCCCTCCCCAAAGCTGGTTGGTTTAAGGGAAAACCCGAGAATAGACCTATTACTCAAAAAACTGGCGATGAAGGGGCAGGACTCGGGCACTTGGCCCGATTTTCCTGCAGAGGGAGAGTCGAAGAGGAAAGTGTCGTTCCTAGAGGATGACAGCTGTGATGCGAGGAGAGAGGGCAGATCCAAACCCAGCCTCTGCAGCCCCTCATGCAGTCGGTGCAGGCGATGACCAAGGAGGTCCTGGGGACTGGGAGAGTCTGGGGACCCTGGCCCGTCTTTATGTAGATTTCACGAGTGTGTATGTGTGTGAGTGTGTGTGCATGGGTGTGTGTGTGTGCAATCATAAAGTTAATGCTGCCCACCCCACTGACCTCATCTCCACCAGTCACACTCTGTCTGGTCACCACGGCTTTGTGGAAGGTGCACAGCAGGGCAACCTGCAAAGCAGTATAGGGACAAAGGAGCCCAGCATCTCTGCCTGCCGCCCGGGGCCACATAAAGTGTTGGGCAGGTGTGTGCAGCCCTCCCTCCCTGTCCGTCCTTCCAGGCAGACCCTGAAGTGGAGGAACAGGCGGGGTGCCCGTCAGCACCTCCTATGCCCGCGTGATTATTCACATCCCCCACCCAAAGGCATCGCATCCAGGTGCCATCTGTTGTGAGCAGCACACTGTCTGAGAAACGGTGTCTCGGGCTTCCCTGACATCCAGGGCCTAGTGCCTTGCTTCCACCGCAGGGGCCCGGGTTCAATCCCTGGTCGGGGAACTAAGATCCCGCATGCCATGTGGTATGGCCAATAAATAACTTCTATCTTCTTAAAAAAAAAAAAGAAAGAACAGTGTCTGACGCATGGCGTGAAGGATAACACAGAGATGATGAACATCTGGTTATGGAAAATGGGCTCCTTTGGTTGCAGTCGGAGGCTTAAGCCACTAACAACACACGAATCACTGTTTTATGTTCACTTAGAGCATTTCCTGAGCATGAAGTGTCCGTGATTCTCTCGCTCGCCGTGTAGGCTGCTTTGCAGGTGCGTCAGCCCTGCGTGGTGGGCGAGCCTCGGCTGAACCTCAGCTCCTGCACAGCTGTGCCGGGTCCCGGGAAGGCGCCCTGCGTGGCTTTGCTGCCCTTTCCTTCCTCTCTCTTTATTTTACCACCAGAGCATGTCTCTCACGTGGCTGCTTGGTCACTTCTAAGAAAATCTCCAAGCTCTGGCAGGACAAGATGAAAACAATGAACCATCCCCTCCTGAAAACCAGGGGAGCTTATTTCCACCCAAACACGCCGGGGCCGGACCTTCTCAGGGTTGACTGTGATGACTTTGTTTTTGTGTCTGGGGTGAGACTCCGTCTCTAACCACAGCTGCAGTTTTCCTGAAACATCTGACCTTGGTCCCAGCTAACAGTTCCGGAGATCAGTCCTGCTCCCAGATACTCGGAGGGACCCATTTCATCCTGTGATGCCTGATGAGAAGCCGCCGTGTCACCCTGTCTACAGAGGAGGAGGCCTGGCAGACCTGGACAGGCAGGGCTGGCCCTGGGCTGGGCTGTCTGCAGGGTCCTGCTGGCGGAGCCCCGGGTGGGCAGGGCTGGCCCTGGGCCAGGCTGTCTGCAGGGTCCTGCTGGCGGAGCCCCACTACACCCCCACCCCACGCTGACTTCCGCCCCCGGGGCCGTGCCAGCCTGCAGAGCAGAGCAGGACCGCCCTCGTGGCCAGGAGGCACGCAGGGCCTCTCACTCCTGTCTGACCCACCCCCCCACAAGGGCCGCACTGCCGGTCCTTCCACCTGGGACTCCTGCCCGCGACCTCACCTCTCACCACCTCCGATGCTCACCTGTGCCCCCTCTCCTGGGCAGGGGTGAGGCCCCACCGCCTGGCCGGGCACAGGGGGGACTGACCATGCCAGGCTCAGGTGCTGGGCCACGGGGCCAGCTGGGCGGCTCCCGAAGTCCGCTCAGAGATTCTGCCCCGAAGACTTGTTCTTCTAAAACTCAGCTGATTTCCCCTGCTCCGCTGAGGTCAAAGCCTGCAGGTCACGCCTGTCTGCCGTCCACACAGCCCACGGCGCTGGATGCCTCATCCGTCAGCCTGGTTCTGCTCTCACCTCCCGCTCACCTCTCCCACACCATCAGGCCCGCGATGGATGGGATGCCAAGAGCTGCCCGTCTCGGCCACGTCAGGCAGGGACCGCTCACGGGGTCGGCTGTTTGGGGCCATTTATCAGCCCTCTAATGAGGGCGGCCAGCTTCTCCTCTGCTGCTGCTTAAGGGCACAGATGCACAGTGGGCCTGGCAGCTCCGAAGCTGTATCTCGGAGGTGGAAGGACAGGGCGGGGATGCGGTGATGGCACGGAGCAGCGTGGCCACCGGGCCGGCAGGGCCGTCTCCCACCAGGCTCCCCAGTAGCACAGACAGGGGACACAGGGGTGGAGCCAGCACCGGGCCGGCTAAGTCCTGGGGAAGCAGGGGTCCCCCGGGAGGGGAGGCTGCCTCCTTCCCAGTCCAGGACGGCTCCTGGCCCATCCCTGTGTGTGTGGACAGAGGGGATCGCCTCCTGGGGACGGGCTCTGACCCCCATCCTGGGGAGCGGCGGGGACCACCCTCCAGGGCTGTCCAGCGGCCCTGCCCAAGGTCACAGCCTCCTCACCCACAGGTGCCAGCGTCCCAGGCGGCAGGAGCAGGGCTGGACCACACAGAAACGCTCTTACAGCTCGGGAGCCCAGAAAGCCACCCTCGCTTCCCCAAGCCAGCCCCAAAGGCTCCAGCAGCGGGGCAGCTGTGCTGACGTCCTCTCCTGGATGGTTCTCTCTGCCCGCTCTGCCCTGTGCCCCACCTGGAGGTTTCCTGAGCCCACACGCTGGGCCGGGCAGGATGCGAATGAATGCGAGCAGAACCTGGCGGGAGCTGGGAGGTTGGGGACGAGCCCCCGTGTGCGAGGCGCGGGGGGGCCAGGGGGGCGGGCGGAGAGTGTCCAGAACCTCAAAGGGGCTTCGGTCTGAGGGTCGGCGGGGCCCGGGGCACCAAGCTGTCCTGGGCGACGTGCTCAAGGCAGAAGGAAGACGGGGCGAGGCCAGTGAGCTCCGGGTGTGGAGGGGCCGGGGCGCCCCCGGGGGCCGAGGCTGGGTGGGGCCCAGGGGCCCTGGGCCAAGCCGCTGGCATGTGGCGCTTGTTCAGTCATTTCTGCAAGCTGCCTAGGGGTGAGAGGAGGCAGATGGAATTAAGATACGAACATAATCACATCACCTGTGAGCGCCACCGGCCCCCCTCCTCACTCTCCCCACCGGCCCCAAGCGCAGACAACAGAACTGAATTCATTCTGGCTGGTGCACGTGGTGACCTGGCTCTGCTTGGGGAGGCTCTTTGGTTTGATGTTAATACCCGCTTTTCTGTGCGATTTTGCCTCCAGCTGAGAGACCACCGCAGACCCCACATTTGTCCCTTAGGGTCCCAGGCCGAGGACCGTCTCTCCGACCAGCACTGGGCCCACGCCTGCTCTGAGTGTTTCCGAGAGAAACCCCACTCCTCTGCCTGGGACGCCCGCCCCCTCCAGACCCGGCCAGTCCGTGTCCACACAGCTCGTGCTCTGAGCCTAACATGCAAGGGAGCGGAGGGATCCTGGGAGGTGAGTGGCCACGACCAACGAGGTCGTGACCTGATCGCTCCTGCTGACCCCTCTGTCCCCGGGAGGGGCTTGCCCAGAAGCCTAAGGAGAATCTTGGCAAAGCACATAGCTGTCTTGGCATCTGGACTCAGCTATTGGAGGCAGAGCTGCCTCCATCAGAGATGCCGGGCATCAGGCTGAGATCCCACCCGTTCCTGTGGGTCTCAGGGGAGCCCTCACCCCCCCAGGACTGAGCGGATGGGGCACATGCATCCTCGCCTGAGGACCTGGCCCCTGGCATCAGGCTGAGATCCCACCCGTCCCTGTGGGTCTCAGGGGAGCCCTCACTTCCCCAGGACTGAGCGGATGGGGCACGTGCACCCTCGCCTGAGGGCCTGGCCCCTGGTACCGTGCCTGCTGCTCTCCACCCACCACCATCATCATCCCCATCGCCCTCAGGTGAGCCAAGTCAGGTCTCACTCCTGAGAACAGGAAACCTCAGTGGGTGGGGAGACGTCCATCAAACGGGCTTCAGGAACCTTCCCCATTTGTGGTCTGCAGGCACCTTGCCTCTGGAAAACCGATTCTGGGGGTGGGTACCTGGGGTCCCCAGGGCCAGTGTCCCGGGGTCTCTGGAGGGGTCCCAGCTGATTCTCTGTGGGGGGAGGTGGGCGGCAGCAGACCCTCGGGGAAGGGGGTGGAGGGTTGGATGTACCCAGGAAGCTGCAGGACCCCTGCTACTTGTGGCTTCAGACACGGGGCTGCTTCTGTGTCAGCGCCCCCCCCTCCAGGTGACACCCGCAAGACACACAGACCCCAGAGTAAAGGGAACCAGGGTGGGAGGGGGTCAGGGGAAGCGAGAAGGGGGCTCACCACGCGGCCCATGGAGACCCGAGGAAAGGCCGCAGGAGGAGGAGCCTCGCAGGACAGGGACTCCGGGAGCCACGGGACACCAGTGAGGCCCCGGAAGGCGGGGTCCGTGTGCTCATAGCACGGGGTGGGGGACGCTCGGACCCGGCCCCTCCCTGCAGAGCGGAGGCCGCCGGACCAGATAGAAACACGTCCCGTCTCCAGAGAGTCGACAGCCTCACCCCGAGGTCAGGACGGGTAGAAATAAAGGCTCATGGAGAACAAGGAGGAAACTGGAAATATGGGAGCAGACACAGACACGACTTCAAAGGAAGGAGTCGACGCTGAGGAAACGCCCCGTTCAGAACAGCAAACCAAGATGTTGCCATGGAGCCTGGGCATGAAGGTGGTGAGGAAACCAGCCCGCAGGTTCAGAGTCAGGAAGGCAGAAGCTCTAGGAGCAGGAGCAGGAATGCCGGAAGGAAGACGTCGTCAGACAAATGAAAGAACTTCTCCCGGGGTTGAGGGACTTGAATTTTTAGTCCAAAAGTCCAGAGACAAGCTCTCAAATTCCTGAAAAAAGACCAGCTCCAAGAGCACAGTGCTGTGAAATTTCAGAACATCAGTGATGGAAAGAAATAGTTTTTTTTTTTAAAAAACTTCAGAAAGACAGGGAGACAAGTCATGTGACATTAACAAGGCCCGAGTCAGGACCAGATCAGCATTCTCAGCAGCAACCCTGAGCTCAGGAAGAAGCAGTGTCTCCAGCCTCCAAGGGGCAGCAGTTTCCAGCCTGGAATTCTGCAGCTGGTCAAATGACCCCTCACATGTGAGAGGAGACACGCCAGCTGTAATGAGCTTCCCTGGTGGCTCAGCGGTAGACACTCTGCCTGCAATGCAGGAGTCACAGGAGACGCAGGTTCGATCCCTGGGTGGGGAAGATCCCCTGGAGAAGGAAATGGCAACCCACTCTGGTATCCTTGCCTGGAGAAACCCGTGGACAGAGGAGCTTGGCGAGCTATGGCCCAAGGGGTCGCAAAGAGACACGACTGAAGTGACTTTGCACGCGTATGAGCTGTAATCTTTTCAATTCCCAGGAAGCAACCAGAAGCGCTGCACTGACCTCAGCCTCTGTCCCGGGAGGGCAGTGGCCCTCCAGGTGAGGAGTCTCAGTGGCCAGCTGAGCAGTTAGAAGGCTCTGGAAAGACCGTCCGGGAGGGCAAAGGAGGTCCCGGATTCCCAGCACGTTGACGCCTCAGAAAAGATGTTTCATGCCAACATCCTGATAAACGGGTGATAGACACAGACAGGAAATATTAACACGAGGGCAACAAAATGTTTTACAGGAAATAAAGCTGATGTGACGGCCGCGACCGCTGTTTGCATATCGACAGGGCTGCCGAGGCTGAGCCCCAGTCTCACCAGGGCGGGGGGTGAGGTGGTTGAGACCCCTTTATGAGAAGGTTGTCAGGTTTGGAGGGGAAGCAGTGGAGAATGAAACCATCTATCTCCATAATAGGAAATCGATACGTATATAATCTAAGAAGGAAAAAAAAAATCAAGGAAAAGCAGTGTAAGCGTGTTTTGTGGAAGAGACGGAGGTAAACACAAAGAGAAGGACTGACTTGATTGAGATTATCTGCTTCGGAAGGGCAGGAAGGAGTGGAAAAGGCAGGACTGGGGCAGGGGTGCGGCTGCTGATTTTCATGAAGAGCCCAGAAACAGTTTGCCCCGTGCAGAGTCAGAGCCGGCAGGTGCCCCCAGGCAGGGGCTGCACATCGCCCCTGAGTGGCCGCCTGGGCCACTGGCCAGGCTCCCTGAGGTCTTTCTGAGGACAAGTGCTCTGACAGAGGAGGCTCCTGCCTGCCTCATTCCCAGCAGGCTAGCCTGGAGTGTTCACTCACCACCCAGGGGGCTGGCTTATGGGAGCCCCAGCGTGAGGGTGCACCTGGCCCCTGACCAACCTGGCCCTCGTGGAGGCAGGGGGCCCAGCCGGGCTTGCTGGGCTCAGGCAGCTGGGTGGCCCGGCTTCCTGGGAACTCCCCCGCATCCTGGGAACCTTTCAGGGCCCAGAGGGCTCCTCCCTCCCTGGTGGAGACCTGTCCTCTCGTGCAGAACGTGAGTCCACTCTAACTGCTGAGGAGAATGCAGGCGGGCGTGTCCCAGACGCTACCAGGAGCTTGGGGCGTGACGTGCCCGCAGCTCCAGCCCAGCCCTGGGCGCCCCCCTGGGCACCTCTACTGATCTGGGTCGTCCCTTCACATGCCTGGGGTCACTGGCCCAAGAGACCAGAGGCCCCAGATGGAGCCAGAGGGAAGCCCCTGGGTGGACACAGAGCCCCAGGAGGCCACAGAGGGGAAAGGGGTGCACCTGGCCGAGTTTGGCATTGTATACAGTGGGGCACCTATACGATGTGGGTAAGGACTCGGGGCCCCCACAGAAGGGGAAGGACAGTGAGCAGGACTTGATTGCCTGCAAAGAATGAAAATGGCCACAAGTTTTACGGTGAACAAACTGCGTGTTTGGCCGGGTCTGGTCTGCAGGGGCAGGTGGACATTGAATGGGGACGTTGCCTGGGGCCAAGGCCAGACACTGCCTTGTTCTCTGGGAATGAAGTCTAGGGACCCGCTCCCCCCTGATGGAGGCCAGGAGATCCCGCTGGGCAGGCCCTCCTGGAGGAGAAATCTCTGCCCATCACCATCCATTACACTGGCTTTTTGAGGCCAGCAATCAGCCTCTTCCTCTTGGTGTTTTAATGTGCTCCTGATTATTGATTCCATTGCTATTTACATATTTTGTGAAGGATGGAGACTTGATCTGTGTTGCTAAGTAAGAGCAGTATTATTCTTGCTCAGAAGGAAGTCTTAAATAAAAATATTACCATAAAGAAAATGGAAGTTATTCCTCTAACGTATTCAGACGGTCCTCGCCCGGCGTGCAAATCCATGTAGCTCTTAATCATTTCCTTGCCTGGCTGGCACCTGTACACATGTGCTATTGATTTTTTTTCCCCAGCAAGTGTAAGAAATATACATTTTATTTACTCTTTAAGAAATCCCAACACCCACAGGCTGCTGCTTTACAGCAGGCACAGTCCGCAGCCGTCGGAAAGCTCAACAGAGTCCGGGGAAAACAAATCCCCATCATTCTGTTAATGGAACTTCCCGGCTGTCCCAGCTGGAGGGGTGAGCTGGAGGGCATCCGGGTGGTCGGTCCCAACTACCATGGGCGGAATCAGCCGCAGTATGAGGCCCAGAGGGGTGGGAGGACGTCAAGGAATGATGGGGCTGGTCTCTCAAAGACAGATGACCGCTCAAGACGCCCCGTCTTTATGGCTGAGAACACTCTCACACTGTTCTGGCATCGCAAGGGCCTCTTCCAGGAGCCTGTCGGCTTGCCTGACCGAGGGAGGCCCAAACAGCATCTCCAGGGTTCACCTGGGCCCCAGGAGACAGGAACCATGGCAGATAGTGTGCTTCTCCCCCTAGAGGTCGGCTCGGTTTTGCAGGCTCCAGGCTGAACTGAACTGAACTGATGCTTTTGAGCTGTGGCACTGGAGAAGACTCTCAAGAGTCCCTTGGACTGCAAGGAGATCCAACAAGTCCATCCTAAAAGAAATCAGTCCCGAATCCTCATTGGAAGGACTGATGCTGAAGCTGAAACTCCAGTACTTTGGCCACCTGATGCGAAGAATTGACTCATTGGAAAAGACCCTGATGCTGGGAAAGATTGAGGGCAGGAGGAGAAGGGGACGACAGAGGATGAGATGGCTGGATGGCATCATCAACTCGATGGACATCAGTTTGAGCAAGCTCCGGGAGTTGGTGATGGACAGGGAGGCCTGGCGTGCTGCAGTCCGTGGGGTCGCAGAGTCAGACACGACTGAGCGACTGAGCTGAACTGAGGCTGAGCTCGAGATGACAGTCATCCAGCTCAGGGAGAGAGGCAGAGGGCAGCGGCAAGGCCTGGGCGTTAGGGCCACAAAGCCCGTCTCACCTACTTGAGGGCACAGAGCTAGCCCCCAGGTTCCGTTCACCTGGCCTTTGAAAGTCACTCGAATCTCTCCCAGCTCAAAATCTTTCCTCCTTTCAAAGCCATCAAGCAATGCAAACACAGCAAACCAAAACCCATGAAAACGAAACCAAACTAAGGACAGCGTCTCAAGGCCCTGGTCACCACTCTGCCTGGGAGCTCATGGGGAACGATGTCGGCTTCGTGATCTCTGAAGAAGATTTAGCTTCGGGACCAGAGACCAGGCTTGACCACGCCGGGCTCTTGTGTGGCAGAAGTTTATTACAGTGAAAAGGGGCAGAGAGAGCTTTTGACACAGACGTCAGAGGGGGCAGAGAGCACCCCACTCTCTAAGCGAGAGGGTTATATACTTTTTAAATTAGTTATTATGGTAAATCAAAAGAATATCTCAAAGTTATACAAATTTTACCAGACCCACTCCCACAATTTACATTTTAACAGGATTAGAACTTAACAATAGAAAGATTTTACTAGACCCACTCCCATGATGTGGGCTTCATCAATACATGAACCGTGAACTTCCAGGAGTTCAAGCTGGTTTTAGAAAAGGCAGAGGAACCAGAGGTCAAATTGCCAATATCTGCTGGATCATCGAAAAAGCAAGAGAGTTCCAGAAAAACATTTATTTCTGCTTTATTGACTATGCCAAAGCCTTTGACTGTGTGGATCACAATAAACTGTGGAAAATTCTGAAAGAGATGGGAATACCCGACCACCTGACCTGCCTCTTGAGAAACCGTATGCAGGTCAGGAAGCAACAGTTAGAACTGGACATGGAACAACAGACTGGTTCCAAATAGGAAAAGGAGTACGTCAAGCCTGTAAATGGCACCCCACTCCAGTACTCTTGCCTGGAGAATCCCACGGACGGAGGAGACTGGTGGGCTACAGTGCATGGGGTCACACAGAGTCGGACACGACTGAGCAACTTCACTTTCACTTTCATGCACTGGAGAAGGAAATGGCAACCCACTCCAGTACTCTTGCCTGGAGAATCCCACGGACGGAGGAGCCTGGTGGGCTGCCGTCTATGGGGTCGCACAGAGTCGGACATGACTGAAGCGACTTAGCAGCAGAAGCAGCAGCAAGCCTATATATTGTCACCCTGCTTATTTAACTTATATGCAGTGTACATCATGAGAAACACTGGGCTGGATGAAGCACAAGCTGGAATCAAGATTGCTGGGAGAAATATCAATAACCTCAGATGTGCAAATGACACCACCCTTATGGCAGAAAGTGAAGAACTAAAGAGCCTCTTGATGGAAGGGGAACACATGTACACCCAAGGCAGAATCATGTCAATATATAGCAAAACCAATACAATATTGTGAAGTTAAAAAATAGATAAATAAACTAATTAAAAACAAAAAGAAACTAAAAGAGGAGAGTGAAAAAGTTGGCTTAAAGCTCAACATTCAGAAAAGTAAGATCATGGCATCCGGTCCCATCACTTCATGGCAGATGGATGGAGAAACAGTGCAAACAGTGGCTGACTTTATTTTTTTGGGCTCCAAAATCACTGCAGATGGTGACTGCAGCCATGAAATTAAAAGACACTTACTCCTTGGAAGAAAAGTTTTGACCAACCTAGACAGCATATTAAAAAGCAGAGACATTGCTTTGCCAACAAAGGTCCATCTAGTCAAGGCTATGGTTTTTCCAGTGGTCATGTATGGATGTGAGAGTTGGACGGTGAAGAAAGATGAGCACCAAAGAATTGATGCTTTAGAACTGTGGTCTTGGAGAAGACTCTTGAGAGTCCCTTGGACTGCAGGGAGATCCAACCAGTCCATCCTAAAGGAAATCAGTCCTAGGTGTTCATTGAAAGGACTGATGTTGAGGCTGAAGCTCCAATACTTTGGCCACCTGATGCGAAGAACTGACTCATTTGAAAAGACCCTGATGCTGGGAAAGATTGAGGGCAGGAGGAGAAGGGGACGACAGAGGATGAGATGGCTGGATGGCATCACTGACTCAATGGACAGGATTTTGAATAAACTCCGGGAGTTGGTGATGGACTGGGAGGCCTGGCGTGCTGCAGTCCATGGGGTCGCAAAGAGTCAGACACGACTGAGCGACTGAACGGAACTGACCTGAAGATATCAGGATTAGTCAGAGGTTTTCAGGAAGGAGAAACTGTCCTCAAGCGGGATACATTGCTGTTTGTTATATAATCCTTAGTACAGAGTTTAAACTAAGTTTGTCGTGTAATCATCACTTCTGGGTTTGTGTGGCTAAGACTAAGGAATGTAGAGAAAAAAGAAAGACGTCTGTCCTTTCCTCCTCCTTAGAGCCCCCAACCCCTCTCTCCTCCTCGGGGAGCCTGGACCTCTGACTCTCTCATGCCCGTCTCCCTCCCTCCCCAGCTCCTGGAAGCCGGCCCCCATCTTGTCTCCACTTGACCGAGTCCCCCCGCCGTCTGGCTTCCGTCCCCAGCATCCAGGAAAACCCTCCCACCCTGTGGTGGACACGTGAGAGGCTGAGCAGGAGCAGTGTCAGGGGTCGTCCTGTCCCCGACTCCTTTGTCTCCTGCTGGGCACGTCGCCTCCCCCACGGGCCCCGCTCTCCCTCTCTGCCTCACTCCTCACGCTGGTCCCCCCAGACTGCCCCCCGGCCCTCCCAGTCCCCGGGCGTCTGCCTTCACACACTCAGCCTCTGAGGCTGTTCCAGAAGCCTGGCTGCAGGCTGCACCCCCTCTCCTGGTGGAGCCGCCCCTCTGGAAGATGACGGACGGGAGGGAGGCGGGTCCTCGACGGCGGGGACCACGGGGCTCACGTGATGGGGTTTGACGGGCCTGTCTTCTTAACGTTAACAGGCTGCAGTTTACTTCCAAAGAAGGTTGCTGCAATTCTAGTTCTCACCATCAACATTAGGAGTGCCTGACACCCTACAACCTCACTGACAATTATTTAAGTGTTGCTGTTCAGTAGGTGCCCTCAGTAATGTAATTCTGAATAAAGTCGAGTCTGAGCAGCTAACTTTCCCTCCCTTTCCCTTCTCCAGGGAATCTTCCCAACCCAGGGATGGAACCCAGGTCTCCCGCATGGCAGGAGGATTCTTTACCAGCTGAGCCACCAGGGAAGCCCCATTATGGTCAAGTATGTTACAAACTGGCTTCCTGTCCCTTGAAGTTGTCTATAGAGTGGTTTGACACCCAGCCTTTTTAAATCTTTGTATAGTCAGATGTAGCTATTTTCTAAAATGTAGCTCCCTTATTTTCCAATATAAGAAAATTGTTCAAGATTACAAAAATGTTAGTCTAAATCTTGCTCTAAATTTTTTCTGTATTTTCCTTTTAGAGAGCTGATCTATCTTGAGTTTGTCATAATTAGGTACGACATAGGAATGCCTCTTTATTGACAACGGACAGCCTCGTATGTTAGTGCCAAAGAAATAAACTATGCCTTCTCCTCGAAACTGAGAGCCCACGACTGGCGAGTCCCGTAACAGGATGGGCTGCGTCTGGACACCGTTTTGTCCCGTCTTCTGTTTTCCGAGCTGGCCCAGAGCCGCAGAGGCGTGACTTCACTGAGCCGCGCTGAGCCGTGATGTCGGGTGAGGTGCGTGAGCGCTGTTGGTCTTTCTCAGAGTGTCCTCAGATAAAGAGAGGTCTCCTCTGCAAATGTCACACTACTTGTGCAGAGTCAAAGACAGCTCCAGGCTGATCTGTTTGGGCCGGCTTTCTATCATACTATAAGTGGACGATAAAATAGCAAGGATGAAATCCCATTGTATCGCTTCAGCTTTCCTGGTTGAGCAAAGGCGCCCTTTTATTTGCCCACATCTCTCTCTCAGTCTCTCCAGGGCAGCTTTGTGTTTCTCTTCACCTTGGTCTGAGCTCTTCTTGCTCAGCTGCAGTGAGCTCCGTGGGGCTGAGGAGCCCCGTCTCGAGCACATGTTGCCCATTTCCGTCTCTGAGGACTTGCTGCTGGGGTAGAAAAAAGCTGTTCATTTCTGTTTATTTACTCGTATCCAACCAGTCAGTTCCACAGTATATTCAGAAGCCGTTTGACGGTTTGAGTGCAGCTGCAGGAAGGGCCTGGGGTCAGAAACTCTGGAGTCAAACGGCCACCACATCAGACGGTTTTTAAGTTAGGATCGTGAACAGACAAGGTGCCAGGCGCTCCTGACACTGATGGTGAAAATGAGAATCACAGTGACGTTTTGGGGAGCAATCAGACGGTTTGTTAGGATCGTGAAGACACATTTCCCTTAACCGGGAAACCCCGTGTCCATCCATCCATCGGCCGCCCGGACCCGGCCGGTCTCGTGCTGACTCCTGGGTGGAGCCGGGCGGGCGAGGACCTGGAGCGGGGAGGGGAGGAGACCCACACGGCCCGGGCGGGCAGAGCGGGTCTGCAGAGACGGAGGAGCAGGCAGCAGCGTCAGGAGGACTCCCAGGGCTCCCTCCCGCCCGAGCCGTGAGGATGCGGGCCGCACGCGGAGGGCAGGGCAGAGGCTGGGGCTCCAAGCAGTGGGGCTCTCCGGGCAGGGGCCCGAGAGGCTGCAGCGGGAGCTCGAGAGCTTGCCGGGCTGGGCTGGGCTGAGCCTGGCGGAGGCTGGATGGCCGGGCGCCCTGCCCCGCGCCCAGCTGTCCAGCATCGCAGGAGACGGCGCCTCAACCCATCGCCCTTCCTGGTCGGCGTTTTTCAGGCCAGGCTGCAGGGAGGGCCTCAGTGGATGCTGCGAGACTGTCCTCAAGAGTGACTCTGAGAAGCAGTCTGGAGCTGCGGGTCTGCACTTCCGAGGCTCCGTCCCACATGCTGGCCGGAGAGATGGGAGGCTGTGGACAGGACATGGGCCACAGACAGTGTCTTCTCCGCGCTCTGTGAAGGTCAGCATCCTCGTGACCTTTGGCGAACAAAGGCCTCTCCTCCCAAATCCTCTCCCAGGCACCTGACACCCAGGTCACTGCCGTGCCGACCTGCCGGGTGGGCCTGGGGACGCTGGTACATTCGAGAGGCCGTTCCGGGAGCTCCAGAAACAGGGGCCGAAGGCCAGTCTCACCTGCAGAGGCGGAAGAAAGGCCTCTGCGAGGACCGGCCGAGCCAGCCGCGGCGGCGGCGGGGGCAGCTCTGGGGAGGGACCGCCGGAGAGGATCAAGCCTGGGGCCGGGAGGAGGCCTGCCCTGTGACCTACGGAGGCCGTCTGGCTGAAGAGACGGCCCCGGGGCAGGAGGAAGGAGGCAGGGGCTGGAGAGTCAGGGCGGGGAGACCCCAGGGGAGGCGGGGGCTGGAGGGTCAGGGCGGGGAGACCCCGGAGGAGGCGTCAGTCCCGTCTCGGCGGCCTCGGGCTCCCGTGGGCCGCCCCGGTCTCTGCTTTGTCTTCTGTGAAATGAGGACACCCACATGAAGGGGCCTCAAGGTGCTGGGGCCGCCCGTGATGATGACCGGTCGCCCACCTGCTCCGGCTCCCCAGGGATGTCCTCTCCGTGCCCCTCTCCCACACCCAGGTGGTGACGGGTGGTGACTCAGCGCCCGGGCACACCCCTGGTCTGCAGCCCTGCTCCGGCCCTGACTGCCCCGAGCAGGCCGTGCAGCTGACAGTGGGCATGGGCGCCCCGGGCCTGACCACCCCCACCTTGGGGCCCAGGGCTGGCAGACAGCCCAGGACAGTGTGGACGGGCTCCACAGCCGAGTGGGGCAAGGCTGGGCCGCCTCACGCCGCCCCTGGGGCCCACCTGATTCCTGCTCTTGGCCCCGTGGCTTCCTTCTCTCTGGCTGAGCTGGGGGCTCAGAGCTGGGGAGTTGAGCTGTTGAGGGACCTCGGGAGGCTCTGGAGGGGCCACCGGGGCCGTCTGCCTGGAGCCCACGACCCCGGAGTCGTGGGAGGGTCCTGGGTGGGTGAACCCAGGGAGGCGTCCATGTGTCCTGCCCACTGCTGGAGCTTTGTCCGTCTCCTGCGCCATCCTCAGGGCGGAGTCCAGGCCCAGCAAGGCCCTGGCGGCGCCTCCCACAGGGAGCTCTGGCCTGTGTCGTCATTCAGCTCAGTTTGACTCAAAAGTGAGTGAAACATTGAAGCGGAAGCTTCCGGGTGGCTCCTCTGCTGTGGCCTGTTTTCAGCGTATGCACCTGCCCCTCCCAGCAGCGCCTGTGACCCGGGCCCAGGGCCCTGCGGCCTGCGGGCAGCGAGGGGCAGG
This sequence comes from Okapia johnstoni, assembly GCA_024291935.2. NCBI lineage: Eukaryota > Metazoa > Chordata > Mammalia > Artiodactyla > Giraffidae > Okapia > Okapia johnstoni. The sequence continues at coordinate 1,364,369 of CM044320.1, read as the reverse complement.
GCCACGGCCCGGGAACCACCGTGGCTCAAGCCTGGGATTAAGAGGCCTAAGTGTAATTTAGACCAGAAGGGAAACAAGTCAGGGGTCCTGGCTCCGCCCGTCCCCTTAGGACCAACCCGGATTCCACGGAGGTGTGGGCGAGGCAGAGCCAGAGCGGGGCACACACCGTCCCAAGGGCCTGGTGCGGGGGGCCATGCGTGGTCGGCCCTGCCAGCCGCCCGCCCTCAGCCTGTGGGTGACAACAGTACCTGCCTCGCGTGGTCCTGGGCGGACAGCAGCCCAGCTCCAGATGCTGATGAGGCCAGCATAGTGGTTACAGAGGCAGCCCCCCATGGCCCCCCTCAGCTCCTCTGGAAACTTCTTGGCCACAGGGATGCCTGGTCAAGAGGGAGAATGGACACTAGCCCGGGGCTCTGGGCCTGGGCCAGGCGGACGTCGCTCCTTCACGGACTCCGCGGAACTCTCCTGGGTTCCGGGAGAACTTCCGGGCACCCAGACCTCCCTGCCCCACCTGGCCCCCGAGCAGGACCCTCTAGGGCAGCCCTGTTCATGGGCTCAAGTCCACCCATATCTGATACCCAAGGCCACGCTCCCCTGCTCCCCAGGTGCGGATCCGCCCTCCGTGTTCCCGTAGAGAGAGCATCCTTTACCCCAACCCCACTGGCCAATCATCGAGCACCTGGGGCAGGAGAGCCAGGCTTTCTGGCGTCCTCCACTCTGTCCTCCTGGAATCCCACCTGGGCCCTGTTCGGACACCTCCTCCTGTGAGCCTTCCCGAATGCAGAAGCCGGGTGCCATGCCTGCCTCGGATACGTGACAGGTTCTGGAGTGTCGGAGCTTTTTAAGCCCACGCTGTGCAACGTGCCCATTGCTGTTATAACTATCATTCCTACATCTCCAACGAGGAAGCCGATGCCGTGGAGTCATGCGGTTGTCTGAACCTGTTGGGGTGGAGGCAGGGGGCCCCACACCGGGTCGGTCCAGCTAGCAGGCCTGCTCAGTGCCCGGCTCTGATGGGTCAGCCAAGCGGGGACGCTGCGGGGGAAGGGACGTGAGCCGTGTGTCGCTGGCCCTGCAGGCTGGCCCGGGGTCCCGGCTCCAGGACACGGAGGGAAACCCTGGCTGGACAGCCCGCCCTCTGGTTCCTCCAGAAGTCCGGGGCGTCTGTCCTGCCGCCCTCGCTGACAGGGAGGCAGAGCGGCCTCGTTTCTCTGGTTCCCTGACAGGCAGAGGGTTGTTTGGATTATGAATATCAGCTAGGGGGTGACAGGTGACAGACGTCTCGGTATTGACCTTGCTCAGAAAGGTACCAAAATAGAAAGTTCAATACTCTCTATTTTAACTGACAGTTAAAAATTCAATAAATCTTCCTCTTGCCAGACACCTGTATGTAATCACACTAAACAAATGCCCTCGGATTTCTTGCAGACAAGTCTGGCTCGTTCCTGTGTAAAGCCATCAGCCCAGCTGGAAGGGACTGATTTTCCAGACTCAAGAGAACGGCCCTTTTGAAAAGTAAACAATAGCTCTACAATCCCAAATGATTTTGACAAAACTGAGAAATGAAGCAGAGGAGGGAGATAAAGCCTCCCGCGTCTCATCCCCCCGGGACCCGAGACAGCGGCTGTGACATGCTTCCATCGACAGCGAGAAACTGGCTCTGCGAGGGCGCCTCTGCACGTGGGAAGACCACGGTGGTGGATTCAAAAGAGGATGGAGAGCGGTCAGATCATCACAGGGACCAAAGGGACCGGGGACAGTCCAGAAGAAAATGAACAGATGGCAGGAAAACAAGGAGCAGTACTCAAGTGAAGAAGTAAAACATCCACAACAAGGCAGACACCTGAGTTGTCAGAACGGCAGTGAATGGTTATTTTTTTCTCTGAAGAGAGATTCAGGCAGTAAGAGTGTGATGACATAGTGCAGGACCAAGGGCGGGGACAAGGCTCCAGAGACGTGAACAAACGCAGAGGAAAAACCCAAATTATGAGAAGAATTCCCACAGATAGACATGGAATCAACAAGGCCGCACGCGATCTGCTCAGAGAAGCCAAGGGGAGACGGAGAGACCCAGGGAAAGAGATCAGCCGTGCTCCGTCCCCCAAGTTGCCATAGGAACTCAGGAGGGGAATGATCAGGTATCACGGGACCAAGGGCTCCACCTCGCAGCCCCAGGTCCACCTGCAAGGCCGGAGCCGCCCCCCGGGCTGGGGCCCGGACCCCACACTCTACAGCACATGGGTCTCTTGCCCCAAGGCCCATTGGCACGCAGAGCAACTTTATCAGTTAAAAAGAATGAATGTGACCTGCGTGCACCAATTCCAGCGAATCTCAGACCACATGCAGAGAAAAATCCAGAAGATAAGAGCTTGTTGCAAAGTCACACTCGGTACACTGGGAACGTGAAATTCTAACACGGCCCAGTGAGCACCGAGGACAGAAGCGCCTCCTCGTGGGGAAATGTCAGACGCTCAGGGGACACACACACATGCTCAGGATGCCCACTGCCGGGGCCGGAGGTGGGGTCAGGGGTGCAGACCTGGGCCCATCGCTGCGGCCGGAGCCTCTCAGCAGTGCCGGAAGACTATTTGCAGAAGACCCAGCTCCCTGCCTCCACGGGAGAGAAATCAAAACGCAGATTTGTTTGCTTATTTATTGTTTTGCTGGTCTTGGCTTCGGCTCTCAGATTCTTTTAAGAAATCACTTCTCTGGTTGGATTTTAAGCAACTTGAGTTTGATTGTAATATTTGTTGTTTATTGATTATTGACTCATCTGTTCACTCAACAAGGACCCTGGCTAGGTGCTGGCCACAGTAGGAGGTCAGGTGATGGGAGCCCCGGCAGGGGCTGAGTGAAGGGCTGCGGGCAGATGAACTCAGACGCTGGCACCCCCAGTGCCTCTGGGGACCCCCGGCCACCTTCCTTGGGCTGGGGACACCGAGAATCTGGAACTGGGGTTCTACAAAGTCTGAGAGGCTGTCAGAGGACCTGCAGACCCAGAAGGGCCAGGAGCGAGGGACAGGCCTGGCCAGCAGGCCTTCCCAGACCCATCCTTCCACGGCCTCTGCCCCCGACCTTCCCCCCAAGAGCGTCACCATCCATGGCGGAGCCACGCGCCCCGCATGACCAGACCTGCGCTATTTGAGTCGACGCTTCCCCACAAAGAAACCCCTCATTTCACGTTAGCCTGCTGCCTGTCGCCTGATTTATTTCAGACTTTATGGTAATGGTCTCTGAAATTTTTTTAATATAAAGGGGACAGAGAGTACATGGCAGCAAAATGCAATTGACAGTAAGTGCTTATTATGTAATTATGGATGCTTTAATATGCATATTTTTCTCTGTGGTTGGTAGCAACTAAATACATAATTGCTGAATATTTAAGAAGAATATTATCTACAGAGCCTCTGTCTGCAGAAAAGCAGGAGACGTGGCGAAACCCCCTTCACCGTGGAGGTGCCTGGGGGTGAGCGCTGCCTCTGAGATGGTGGGGAGGGGCCCCAGGGACCTGGTGAGGGAGGCGAAATTGGAGCCCAGGTCACAGCACAGGAAGCTCTCTGCAGCTTGGATGCAAATGACTTAAAGAGAGTCTGGGGGATGGGGGCGTGGGACTCCCTGGCGTGAAGTCTGGGAGCAAAGGAGAGGACTGGGATGACGGGGAGAGGAGGACAGCAGTCCCGGGCTGGACTCTGCAGACGCCCATGTGGTGACCTAGAGGATGGGGAGCAAGAGAGGCCCCCAGGGAGAGAGAGACCCCCAGGGAGAGAGAGACCCCCAGGGAGAGAGAGACCCAGGGAGAGAGAGACCCCCAGGGAGAGAGAGACACCCAGGGAGAGAGACCCCCAGGGAGAGAGATCCCCAGGGAGAGGAGACACCCAGAGAGAGAGAGACCCCCAGGGAGAGAGAGACACCCAGGGAGAGAGAGATCCAGGGAGAGAGAGACCCCCAGGGAGAGAGGTCCCCAGGGAGAGAGAGACCCCCAGGGAGAGAGGTCCCCAAGGAGAGAGAGACCCCCAGGGAGAGAGACCCCCCAGGGAGAGAGAGACCCCCAGGGAGAGAGAGACACCCAGGGAGAGAGAGACACCCAGGGAGAGAGACCCCCCAGGGGCAGAGGCCCCCAGGGAGAGAGGCCCCCAGGGAGAGAGATCCCCAGGGAGAGAGAGACTCCCAGGGAGAGAGGCCCCCAGGGAGAGAGAGACCCCCAGGGAGACAGAAACCCAGGGAGAGAGATCCCCAGGGAGAGAAAGACCCCCAGGGAGAGAGAAACCCCCAGGGAGAGAGATCCCCAGGGAGAGAGAGACCCCCAGGGGGAGAGAGACTCCCAGGGAGAGAGAGACCCCCAGGGGGAGAGAGACTCCCAGGGAGAGAGGCCCCCAGGGAGAGAGAGACCCCCAGGGAGAGAGAGACACCCAGGGAGAGAGACCCCCAGGGAGAGAGAAACCCCCAGGGAGAGAGAGACACCCAGGGGGAGAGAGACCTGCAGGGAGAGACCCCCACGAAGAGACCGCCAGGGGGAGAGATCCCCAGGGGGAGAGATGGCAAGACGGAGGATGCTGAGAACCACATGCACACACACACACCGAGACTGACAGGTTTCAGGAAAGAACAGAGCAGAAGTGCAGAGGCCCTGCTGTCTCCCTCCCCCGGGGAAGCAGCGGCCCCAGAGGACACCCAGGAGCCCTCGGCACAGGGCATCCTGAGTCCCCTCTCCTGGCCACTCTGCCTGCACGGCTCTTCACAGCAATGCCCCTGTGTCCTCGGATGAGCAGGTGTGGCTGCTGGTGCTGAGGCGGGAGCTAGGGTCCACCCACCTGCCTGCATGCCCCATCGAGGCTCCCAGGGGACCGAGTACCAGGAACAGGACAGGCTGGGGGGCTGGACGGCAGGACCGCCACCCCGTGATGGCGGAGTAGTCCCGGCCTGCCCCCTGCCTCCCCTGAGGTTCCACCCAGATGCCAGGGCTCTGCCCAGATTTGGGGTCCCCTCTGCCCTCTGCACGTGCAGGGGAAGGGCCCAGGGAGGCGAGGGCTGGGGAGAGCCCAGAGGTCTCCCAAGACCCCCTCCCGAGGGCCAGTCTCTGCTCTGCAGGGCCCAGGGAATCCCAGGCCGCAGTCCTGCAGGCCTGCCTCCTCTGCCCACCTGGGGGCTTCCTGGGCCCAGGCATCTGCTTTTTGCCCCTGGTATGGACACCAGGGGGACACAGGTGAGCTGCCCTCGAGGCCCTTAGGACTGGGCAGGAAGCACAAACAGGCACGTAGGGCCAGCCCCACGCGGGGACAGCTGGCCCAGCTGGGCCAGTGGAGACTTGGCCATGACCCTGGGCCAGTGGAGACCTGGCCGTGAGCTGGGCCAGTGGAGACCTGGCCACGACCCTGGGCCAGTGGAGACCTGGCAGCTCTTCAGGGGCCGCACTTGGCCATGGGGACCCCGTGGCCTCCCTGGGCTGAGATGCTGGCCTTCCCCAGCGGGCCACCCCCAGCTCTGAGGACTCCTGGGTCCAGGCCAGCACCTGGCTTCCCTGCTCTCTGCCCAGGGACGGTGCTCTGGCCTTTCTGGAGACAAGGGCGCCGGCCTCCGGGAAGCCCGGTCATCTGCTCACAACACAGGGCGATATGGCCACGGCCGAGTGCAGGTAGGGGCCGCTGTCCAGCCCCAGAGCCTGCCGGAGCCAGGGTGCAGATGCCCCCCAAGAATCAGTTGAATCAGTGGATGCTCGTTCAGCATGTGTTGAATGAACCGACAAACAGATGAGAACACAGAGGGGAAGGAATGGACCTCAGACTCGGGCACGTTCACTCACGGCCGCTCCTCCCTGGGAGGAAGCAGCGCCCCTTCCGCGGTCCCCGCCCGCCACACAGTCGCTGTCCTGGCTCCGTCCTGACGTCTCTGGGGCCGGGACTTATCCATGCACACTGCGCATCAGGGTCAGTATTTTTAGATGCAATCCTTTAATTTTTGAAAACCCTCCAAAGAGATTTTAGTGATGGGTACATATTTGATAAATATAAATAAATTGAAGAGCTTTAAAAATAACTCCTCTAAAAACTCCCTGCTCTAGTTTCCGCTTCCTGGAAGCCCACACACACTGTGAGGGAAGAAGGGGCCTTGCCGTCCGGGAGCAGGACGCTGACTTCAGGCCCCTGGTCACCCCCCGGGCCTGAGGCTGGAGAAGAAGGTCCCGTGGAGTCCAGCAATGCAGGGTGTGCCCAAGGCTTCCCTGGGCCCAGCCTGGCCAGAGTGCCCAGACAATGGATCTTTGAACACACTTAGAGAGGCGGACTGCCCAGAGGTGGGGCAGCCAGGTGGCCAGCCGTCCACTGGGGGCTCGGGAAGCCTTGGCCCCCACTTAGAGAAGCAGACACGACTGTGCACAGCTGGGCTGCTTGGCCCTGCAGCGGGACGGGCACCCAGCAGGTTCAGCCATGGGGACCACACATACCAGCGGGCCAGGTGCTCCGCCGGTTGCTCCGCGAGTCAGGAGAGGCAAGAGGGGACGCACAGAGCACCGTCGGGGGCGCGCGGAGCACCGTCGGGGGAACGGTCAGGCCCTGTGCCTCTCACCTGAGAGCAGACCTCTGCACAGGTCTGATGGAGGACACAGCGGCAGGCGCCAAGGTTCTGAGGTGAGGGGCTTGTGCACTACCCAGGAGACCCCTCGGGGGGCTGCCCGGGTGCACGGACAGGGCTGGGGTGTCTGGAAGGCAATGAGGAGCCCCTGGGGGTGCAGGCGGGGTCCCTCCTCCGTCGGGCTGCTCGGGGGTCAAGCTCTCGCCCTTTCTCAGGTGTGCCACTTCCCACATGCCACCCTCTCCCTCAGAGAAATGCCCCCCCCAACAGGGGCCAGGGCAGAAACCAGAGCTGCCCCCCCAGGACCCCCGCAGACAGCAGCTGGCCCCGCTGCCCCCAGCCACCCGGTCCTTTCTACCGCAGCTGGCGGTTCACACTCTGGCTTCCTGCCTGCCCTCCCACGAATCCCACCCAAGGGGGCCCAGCCTCATGACCCCTCAGCCCCGCTTCCTAAGGCAATCACATGGGGGCTAGGTTCCAGCGCACTCATTTCGAGGGAAGCAAAGACATTCTGTCTGTGGCGATGGCCCACGCGGATGGACAGCACATACATTTTTAATGGAATGAATGAAACTCAAGTCATTTTTATCCTGAGCACCCAGACATAGACTTACCAAGTTAAATATTGAAGTATCCTCAATTCGGTAACACAAAGCCTCCCCTGACGTTGGTGGAACCAGCTCATCCAGACCTGGGCATCCTTGTGGGGTGGTCTTGGGGGCTGCGGTGCACACACGTGGACCCCCGATGCCCAGAATACATGGCAGGAGCCTGTTCTGGGGAACACATCTGAGCTGCTGCTACCATCCTAGTGGACAAGAGTCCACAGGGACATCCCGGGCATGCAGGGTAGATTTCCTGAGGCTTCAGTGGAAACATGCAGCTAGCTGAATCCGCAGCACTTGGCCTGAAGCTATTAGTCATTGTGGTTTGCATCAGCCTCTCTGAAAACCTCATCACCGTCTTAGTTGCTGCATCTCCAGGCTTTGAGTGTCCCTGCGCCTGCCCGGGGCCTCCTGGTGAACCGAGAGCAGCGTGGGCAGGAAAGGGCGGTGTGGAGTGGGAGAGGAAGGGGCGGGATGCTCCCACTCAGCCTGCGTGGTTTCCCTTCAGCCCCGTATGATTCCCATTCAGACGGCTCCCGCATTCCGCAGTGATGTCCTCGCCGGGTAGAGCATCCTTTCAGAGACGGTCGAGCGTCTCTAGATGCGCACGTCTGTCTTCTTGTCTCCTGGTTTCCTTGACTCCTCCTCCCCAGCCTCGCTGTTCTGCACTCTTGTGCCATCTCAGGGTGGGGCCCCTCCTGCACCCCCTGGAGATCCCCATTTCCTTCTGGACACCCCTGCCCTGTCCGTGCACCTGGGCAATGCACACACCCCTCACCTCAGGACATTGGCACCTGCTACCGTGTCCCCCATCAGTCCCGCTCCTCCTGCCCCAGGCCTCTGGGCGGTGTTTCTAACCTTCAGTCTCCCCAGCTCTGCATGTGCCTGTTGGCTCAGCGAGTCTTAGCCAGCATCTCATTGTGTGTCTAATTCATCCTGATGTCACCAGCCCTTAGACCTGGTTCAGCCTAAGATTCTAGAATATAAACATCACTGATTTATCTGGGGTTTAAGAATCTCAAGCAAGAGAGCTGGCCATGTCACCCCATTTCCTGTTCCTGCAGACCCCTCCCCGCCTCCTCCCTGGGTGACACTGCTTTGCTCTGTGGCCGCCCTGTCTGGAGCGGAGCCTTGGCAGACCCGCCAGCCACATCAGCAGCCTGGAGCCATGTCACAGGACCCACAGGTGAGCAGGAGGCATTTGCAAGTGGCTGGGGCCCCTGGAGTGTCCCCAGAGCCCCAAGCAGCAGAGAGCGCACTGTGAGGACACGCCTGGTGGCCAGGCGCACCGTGTCAGGAGGGCTGCATGGTCACAGGCAAGTCTCCAGGAAACCCGGTCACAAGACAGATGGGAAAGCCTGGCTGCGGAGACCCAAGCAAGCCAGCATGCAGGGCAGGGTGAACACGTGCAGGTTTGCACACAGATCACTCGGCTCCCGAGTGTCAGGCGTGTTCCTGGCCCCAGGAGTGAGCAGCGAGCACCAGCCACAGACAGCCCTCTTCCTGCGGGTCTCAGGCCAGAGGGGAGGTGGGCGGGGCCTTAGGGACAAAGCTGTGTAACTACCTGTGCCCCTTCAGGTGGACATATAAAGCACACACATACACACACACGCACACACACATGCACACACACACATGCACACACACGCACACACAGGTATGTACACATGCACACGCAGGCACACACACACATGCACACGCAGGCACACAGGTATGCACACACAGGCACACACGTGCACACACAGGCACACACAAACACATGCAGGTGCACACGTGTGTGCACACATACATGAGCGTGCGCACACAGGCACACACACACAGGTACGTGCACACACACACACACATACACGCACCCATACACACGCATATGAGATAAAGCGACAACTGAGGAAGAATGTGGACCCCAGCCCTGTTGCCCAAGCTGTGCCAGGTGGGAGTGAGGACCCTGCTCTGTGCGGAAAGAGGAGGCAGTCAGTCTTATTCAGTATATAAACTCTATCTCATTTGACTCTTTTAAAAACAAAGTACTTCAAGCCTGGAGAAAAGTCAATAATACACCAAACAGCTGTTTCCTATCATTCCGATTTAGTCATTTTTGAAATATTTGCTGTAAATATTTTCCTAAGAAGTCAAATCTTGCAGTGAGGGGGGATCCTTGTCCCGAGTCCCTGACTGCCTCCATGACCCCCGCCTGGAGCCCGGAGACCCCCAGGGACCAAGACTGTCCCGCAGTAAGCGTGGCCTCATCTCTCCACTTGCCTGTGTCGCATTGATATATTCTTGTGTCTCTACGCCAGGTGGAGATAGGGTTTTTGTGTTTTACAAACCAGATAAATGGTTTCATTTTATACATTTATTGTATACTTTGCTTTTTTAAAAAATACCACCCTGCCTTTAAGATTTATCGCAGTTGTTATATCCATATTCGCAGTTCATTGATTTTAACTTCTGTGTAACTTCCCGTTTGAGGAATAAACCACACTCACATTGGTCTCTGTTTGCTTTATGACAACAGGTCCTGCAGGGACATCCTCCAGCCAGTCCCCCCGCCCTCATGAGGAGATGCCCCCCACGTCTTCCCAGGAGGCTCACTCCGCCGAGGCCGCCTGCTTCCCTGGACTCAGCCAGCGCTGGGCGCAGAGACATGCGCTCTGCTAATTCCCAGCTAAGCGGCTCATCTCAGAGTTTCACTTTCCTAGATGAACAAACGTTCTCTGTGCTAGATCTGCAAGCTCCCTCTCTTGTAAGGGTCAACCCTTATCCTTTCCACCGGTACCTGTTGGGATGGCTGGCTTTTGCTTAATAATTTGTAGGCATCCTCTGCATGTTTAGAATAAGTTTGATGGTTACAGTATGTGCTGCAAACATCCTATATTTTCATTTGCGTGTTGTCTGGTGCAGGGGGGCTTCCCCAGTGGCTCAGTGGTTAAGAATCTGCCTGCAATGCAGGAGATTCAAGAGATGCAGGGTTGATCCCTGGGTCTGGAACATCCCCTGGAGGAGGAAACGGCCACCCACTCCAGGATTCTTGCCAAGAAAAATCCCATGGACTGAGGAGCCTGGCGGGCTACAGTCCACAGAGTGGCCAAGAGTCAGACGTGACTGAGCAACAGAACACGAAGTCATGCAGGCACGCGGTGTGGGAGCTTTATCTATAAGGTGGCCATTTTCATTTCTCAGACTTTCCGTAAGAAAACGTCCCCACAATCTCCGTCACGAAGATGGCCTCTGGTTCCTTCCGGTTTATGAGGCTTCACTTCTCAGGCTGATGCTGTTCGTCCCGTGTCTGCCCCATTCGTGGTACCTTTTGCCCTTCAAAAGGTGTAAAGTCCAGATTCACAGAATATTTCCGTTTGGTTGATGCTTACTGTGACTTGTCGAAGAAACTCTTACCTCCCCACCATCTTAAAAAGAGTCTCCTAGATATTTTCTCTAAAATTATAATTATGTTCCCTTGCCCACTTAGATCTTTATTCTAATCTACCTAAATTGTCCATCTGTGTACTGTGTCATTAGGCGGCTTGAAACGACTATGATAATAACATTGTTCTCTTCTCAATGTGTGTGCTGAGAGAGGCCACATGTTCACAATATCCTTTCCACACTTACAGGCACACACCACACATAGACCACACATAACATACCCCACACACCACACACGCCTCCTTCACACACACAGGCACACACGCACTCAAGGAAACTCCACTTTCCTCAGGAAAGCTGACTCAGTCACGCACCTGCCCACTCCGAGCCCCGGGCACCAGCTCCACCTGCACAGGGTCCGAGCCCCGGGCACCAGCTCCCCCTGCAGAGGGTCCAAGCCCCGGGCACCAGCTCCCCCCCACAGGGTCCGAGTCCCAGGCACCAGCTCTGGGCACCAGCTCCCCCTGCAGAGGGTCCAAGTCCAGGGCACCAGCTCCCCCCAACAGGGTCCGAGCCCCGGGCACCAGCTCCCCCTGCAGAGGGTCCGAGCCCCGGGCACCAGCTCCCCCTGCAGAGGGTCCGAGTCCCGGGCACCAGCTTCCCCCGCACAGGGTCCGAGCCCCGTGTTCCAGCTCCCCCTGTAGAGGGTCCGAGTCCCGGGCTCCAGCTCCCCCCACACAGGGTCCAAGTCCCGGGCACCAGCTCCCTCCCAACAGGGTCCAAGTCCTGGGTTCCAGCACCACCACCACCCCCCGACGAGGAAGCCTCTCATCTGCCCCATCACCCACCACTCACCACTCAGCAGGAGAAAGCTTGTAACAGCCCTACCATCTGCTGTGTCTGTTCATCATGGTTCTTTCGCCTCACTTTTCTAACTTAAATATAACATCTCTTTCCCAAATTTCATGAAAACCCCTACTCGGATGTTCACTGTTGTCTACTTACAGATTCATTTGGGGGAGAAATGCAGGGCTTTTGGTGTTGATTCATCCAATCTGTGGAACATTTATTTCAGTTCATTCTCTGACAGTTATCGCGATCTTCTCTGCTGCTTTCGCTGGATATAAATCTCTGTCACAAATTAGAGATTTTCCCCTTGTGATAAATGATGCCTGTCCAAAGTGACATGTTCTATTTTTGTGGTTTGTTTATAGAGACATCATTGGTTTCTGTCTATTAATCTATATCTTGCGCAGTTGAGAATTTGCTCATTATTTTTTCAACAAATACTCGCTGAGCACTACCTTGTGTCAGCCATTCTCAAAGGTGCTGGAGAGACATCTGTGAACAAAGGCAGCACATGCATGGCGCTCACTTCCTAGTGGAAGGGCTCCGGAAAAGGCTGATAATGCATCAACCTGCTACACTAGTTTTGACCATTTTTCCATGGATGCTTTTGGACCCTCTAAGAAGGTCACTAGGCTGCCTTCAGTGATTTTACAAACCTCTGCACATTGTTTATTCTACTTGCTGTAATGTGTTGGCTACTATTTTTAGTAGCTGCTGCTGCTGCTGCTAAGTCGCTTCAGTCGTGTCCGACTCTGTGCGACCCCATAGACGGCAGCCCACCAGGCTCCGCTGTCCCTGGGGTTCTCCAGGCAAGAACATAGACCAAAAATGGCTTTTGTCGATATCCTTTTTTTGTATTTAATTAAAACATATTTCTAACACATCATCAAATGGACTCAAGAGATTAGACCTGATAGACAGAGTGCCTGAAGAAATATGGACAGAGTTTCATAACATTGTACAGGAGGCAGTGATCAAAACCATCCCCAAGAAAGAAAGGCAAAATGGATCTCTGAGGAAACCTTAAAAATAGCTGAGAAAAGATGAGAAGTGAAAGGCAAATGAGAAAAGGAAAGATATATCCATCTGAATGCAGAGTTCCAAAGAATAGCGAGGACAGAGAAGAAAGCCTTCCTCAGCGATCAGTGCAAAGAAACAGAGGAAAACAATAGAATGGGAAAGACTAGAGATCTCTTCAAGAAAATTAGAGATACCAAGGGAACATTTCATGCAAAGATGGGCTCGATAACGGGCAGAAATGGTAGGGACCTCACAGGAGCAGAAGATATTAAGAAGAGGTGGCAAGAATACACAGAGTAACTATACAAAAGAGATCTTAATGACCCAGATAACCATGATGGTGTGATCACTTATCTTTAGAGTCAGACATCCTGGAATGTGAAGTCAAGTGGGCCTTAGGAAGCATCACTACGAACACAGCTAGGGAGGTGATGGAATTCCAGTTGAGCTATTTCAAATCCTAAAAGGTAACACTGTAAAAGTTCTGCACTCGATATGCCAGCAAATTTGGAAAACTCAGCAGTGGCCACAGGACTGGAAAAGGCCAGTTTTCGTTCCAATCCCAAAGAAAGGCAATGCCAGAGAATGCTCAAACTACCACACAATTGCACTCATCTCACATGCTAGTAAAGTAATGCTCAAAATTCTCCAAGCCAGGCTTCAGCAATACAGTATACTAATGCATGTATATGGAATTTGAAAGATGGTAACGGTAACCCTATATGCGAGACAGAATAAGAGACACAGATGCATAGAACAGTCTTATGGACTCTGAGGGAGAAGGTGAGGGTGGGACGTTCTGGGACAATAGCATTGAAACATGTATATTATCATATGTGAAACAGAACACCATTCCATGTTCGATGCATGAGACAAATGCTCAGGGCTGGGGCAATGGGATGACCCAGAGGGATGGGATGGGGAGGGAGGTGGGAGGAGGGTTCAGGATGGGGAACACATGTAAACCCATGGCTGATTCATGTTAATGTATGGCAAAAACCACTACAACACTGTAAAGTAATTAGCCCCCAACTAAAATAAATAAATTTATTAAAAAAAAAAAAGTGGAAGATTCTTAAAGAGATGGTAATACCAGGCCACCTGACCTGCCTCCTGAGAAATCTGTATGCAGGTCAAGAAGCAACAGTTAGAACAGGACATGGAACAATGGACTGGTTCCAAATAGGAAAAGGAGTACGTCAAGGCTGTATATTGTCACCCTGCTTATTTAACTTATATGCAGAGTATATCATGTGAAATTCCAGGCTGGATGAAGCACAAGCTGGAATCAAGACTGCAGGGAGAAACATCAGTAACCTCAGATATGCAGATGACACCACCCTTAAGGCAGAGGGCAAAGAGGAACTAAAGAGTCTTTTGAATCCAAAGGTGAAAAGGGATAGTGAAAAAGCTAGCTTAATGCTCAACTTTCAAAAAATGAAGATCACGGCATCCAGTCACATCAGTGCATGGAAAAAACATAGGGGAACAATGGAGACAGTGAGAGACTTTATTTTCTTAGGCTCCAAAATCACTGTAGATGGTGACTGCAGCCATGATATTAAATGCTTCTTGCTCCTTGGAAGAAAAGCTATGACCAACCTAGACAGCATATTAAAAAGCAGAGACATTACAATGCCAACAAAGGTCTGTATAGACAAAGCTATGGTTTTCCCAGTAGTCATGTATGGATGTGAGAGTTTGACCATAAGAAGGCTGAGAACCAAAGAATTGATGCTTTTGAAGTGTGGTACTAGAGAAGACTCTTAAGAGTCCCTTGAATTGCAAGGACATCCTACCAGTCAATCCTAAAGGAAATCAACTCTGAATATTCGTTGGAAGAGCTGAAACTCCAATACTCTGGCCACCTGATGGGAAGAGTTGACTCATTAGAAAAGACCCTGATGCTGGGAAGGATTGAAGGCAGGAGAGGAAGGGGTCGACAAAGGATGAGATGGTTGGATGGCATCACCGACTCAACAGACATGAGTTTGAGCTAGCTCTGGGAGATGGTGAAGGACAGGGAAGCCTGGCCTGCTGCAGTCCATGGGGTCCCAAAGGGTCGGACACGACTGAGTGACTGAATAACAACAGCACATTAGCTAAAACTGAGTATTCACCTGCTCTTCGGCCAAGGGAATATTTTCTAGATGAGTTGACCAAGGATCCTCTTTCCTTTCCTGTTATCATGATTTGAGGATAAACTCGTCCCAGGAGTTCCCTGCGTGGACAAGGTCATCACATGACTGCCCGTTTCATCCCTTAAAGACGAAGCAGCGTGGGGACTGAGGACTTTGGAAGCTTTGAGCCGTGAAGCAGGCAGCCCAGGCCGAGCCCGGGGTAAATGCCGGGTAAACATTCTCTCCTGTTATTAATAAGGCGAGGAGGTGAAATTAGACCATCTCTGCATTCCTGGCATTAAACTTTCCTGAATGTTGTATATTTGGTTTGTTGATATTTTACGTATGAATTTTGAATTCATGTTCATAAGTAAATTAAATTGTTTCTTTGCCATATATCAGTTCAGTCGCTTAGTCATGTCCAACCCTTTGTGACCCCATGGACTGCAGCACGCTAGGCTTCCCTGTCCATCACCAACTCCCAGAGCTTGCTCAAACTCATGTCCATCAACTCGGTGATGCCATCCAACCATCTCATCCTCTGTCGTCCCCTTCTCCTCCCACCCTCAATCTTTCCCAGCATCAGGGTCTTTTCCAATGAGTCAGCTCATCGCATGAGGTGGCCAAAGTATTGGAGCTTCAGCTTCAGCATCAGTCCTTCCAATGAACACCCAGGACTGATCTCCTTTAGGATGGACTGGTCAGATCTCCTTGCAGTCCAAGGGACTCTCAGGAGTCTTCTCCAACACCACAGTTCAAAAGCATCAATTCTTCGGCACTCAGCCTTTTTTTGGTCCAACTCTCACATCCATACATGACCACTGGAAAAACCATAGCCTTGACTAGATGGACCTTTGTTGGCAAAGTAATGGCTCTGCTTTTTAATATGCTATCTAGGTTGGTCATAGCTTTTCTTCCATCCTTGGAAGCGTCTTTTTATTTCATGGCTGCAGCCACTCTCCACAGTGATTTTACAGCCCAAGAAAAGAAAGTCTGTCACTGTCTCCATTGTTTCCCCATCTTTTTTCCATGAAGTGATGGGACCGGATGCCATGATCTTCGTTTTTTGATTGTTGAGCTTTAAGCCAGCTTTTTCACTCTCCTCTCTCACTTTCATCAAGAGGCTCTTTAGTTTTTCTTCACTTTCTGCCATAAGGGTGGTGTCATCTGCATATCTGAGGTTATTGATATTTCTCCCAGCAATCTTGATTCCAGCTTGTGCTTCATCCAGCCCAGTATTTTGCATGATGTACTCTGCATATAAGTTAAATATAATTGACATCTAATTTTGACTGGATACTGTAGCCTCATAAAGAGAGTTCATAGTATTTCCTTTTTTTCCCTATTTTCTTAAAAATTGATATAAGACAGGAACTGATATAAGACAGGAATTTTCTGATCCTTGACAAGAAACTTGAGGGTTTTTTTTTATTGAGAGGCAGAAATTTTGGTTAATTTTAAATCACTTTTTACCTCTGTTTAATGATGATAAATCTATGCACTTAGTATCTGTTTGAAATGGTTTTAGAACATTGTATTTTGTATTATCCACTCAGATTATACTTTTTAAATTATTGAGTTACAGTTGTTCGTGGTGTTACCTCATCTTTAAGCTTCTGTTTTACTTCTTGGTTGGACCAATTTTCCCTTTTGATAGTGTT
This sequence comes from Okapia johnstoni, assembly GCA_024291935.2. Classification (NCBI taxonomy): domain Eukaryota; kingdom Metazoa; phylum Chordata; class Mammalia; order Artiodactyla; family Giraffidae; genus Okapia; species Okapia johnstoni. Next base: position 1,348,184 of record CM044320.1, on the reverse strand, counting down.
TGTTTGTCCCTCCTCCCCCCATCAGTCTTGCCAGAGCAGCATCTATTCTGCTGTCTTGATAAAGCAGCTTTCAGAATTCATGACCTGTCTATGCCTTTGTTTCCTGCCTTATTAGTTTAAGCACATAACTGTATATGCTATTTTCCTAGTTTTTCTGAGTTTACTTTGTAATTCTCAAACATTTTAGTTAAATTCTTATTTGATTTACTTTATATATATGTTGTATAAAATATATACATGGTATATATAAAAGGGTCTTCTTCTAAGTGAAGCCTTTCTGGAGACTACAGCCCAGGGGCCAGCCCCAGCTCACACCTGGTTTTACAGACCAGGTTCACTGGTGCCCAGACACCTGTCCACTCGGGTATGGCCCGTGGCAGCCTCATCTGCACAAGAGCAGAGACCAGCCCGGAACATCAAGAGCAGGTCCCATCTGGCCCCGTGCAGAGAGCTGCTTGCCTCGTCTTCACACCACGGTCTTGATGTACAGCATTTATGCTGCCATCTTATTAAAAATTCCTCTAGAAAAAGGTTTCGATAGTTCCATGTTTATGGGACTCTTCTCCAATTACGTCTAATTTTGATGTGTGATGTTTGGAGAAAGTATTCTGTAAATACTGATTCGTCAGTAATTGTAGAAATTTATCTAATATCCCATGAACGCTAATGTATTCTTGATATGTTAGGTGTGCAGTTTCTAGATAGTAATTATATCAAGCTTATTAATTATGTTGTCAAGAGCCTTCGCTACTAATTTTTAGCCTCTGAAGCCTCTCAGCTACTGAACGTTGTGTGAAGCTGCTCACTGTGTTCATGTGTTTGTCCATTTCACCTCAAGATTTCTCAGAAACACCTCCTTTTCTTATGATGTGACCTTTTTCATCCTCCATAGTGTGTTTGGTTAACGTGTGCTTGTCTGACGTCACTGGCTAAGCCAGTCATAACGCACCAGTGGGTCTCTGCTGCCTTCTGTGTCTTGCCGTCTAAGTCACGGTCTTTTTGACGTGTCTCTTGCCAGCAGCACTTGTTTTATGTCTATGGCTATCTGTCCATGTGTCTACCATCTACCTGTCTATTATCTACCATCTGTCCACCGTTCTGTCTATCTGTTGCTATTGTTCAGTCACTAAATCATATCCAGCTCTTTGTGACCCCATGGACTGCAGCACACCAGGCTTCCCTGTTCTTCATTATCTCCTGGAGCTTGCTCAAACTCACGTCCATTGAGTCAGTGATGCCATCCAACCATCTCACCCTCTGTCGTCCCTTCTCCTCCTGCCCTCAATCTTTCCCAGCATCAGGGTCTTTTCAAGTGAGTCAGCTCTTCACAACAGGTGGCCAAAGTATTGGAGTTTCAACTTCAGCATTAGTCTTTCCAATGAATATTCAGGGTTGATTTTCTCTAAGATTGACAGGTTTGATCTCCTTGCAGTCCAAGGGACTCTCAAGAGTCCTCCAGCACCACAATCCGAAGGCATCAATTCTTCAGTGCTCAGCCTTCTTTATGGTCCAACTCTCACATCTGTACATAACCTCTGGAAAAACCATATCTTTGACTATCTGGACCTTTGTCAGCCAAGTGATGTCTCTGCTTCCTGACATGCTGTATAGGTTTGTCATGGCTATCATTCCACGGAGCAAGTGTCTTTTAACTTCATGGCTCCAGTCACCATCTGCAGTGATCTTGGAGCCCAGAAAAATAAAATCCCTCACTGCTCATAGTACCTATCTGCTACCTGCCTGTCTATTGTCAATCTATGCATCTCTCAGCTATCTATCATTCCATCTATCTAGCCATCTATATACTGAGGGAGATTTTCTCTAGCAGGTGTATTTGCTTATCTGTATTTTAATCCATGATACAGTAAATTATCAGATCATCTGTTTGAAGGTTTTGCATTAACTACCTTCTCACTCCTCAGCCTCTTCTTCTCTCTCGTTCAGTGGATTTGATCTTTTTACTGGCTTAAATATAATGCACCATTTCTATTCTTGAAAGAATGATATCTAAATTGAGTCGCATCTGCACTAAAACTAACATGGTATAAATATACTGAGGATCTTTAACATCCTCTAAAACAAGAAAAACTGTACAGGGTATCAACTCCCGCTATCTCCTCCCTATTTCACAAGATCTGCGTGTGGAGGTCTCATGGAGACCCAATAAATAATCCCCCCTACCCCAAGCAAGAGCTGAACCAACCGCAAAGTGAGATGAAATTAGGTATATTAAGGTAAAGCTTGGGGGCCTCCCCGGAGAGGTTACAATGGATTTGGTGAAGGTTAAAGGATTGAGGTGAGGGGTGGGCGAGTGTCAGAGGAGGAATTGAGAAGAGGTGAAGGAAAGGACCCTCTGCTCTCTTTATTAAGTTCCCTCTTCTTTTAGTAAACGTCTGCTTTGCTCCGTGTGCCCCTGGGTGCTCAGGACAGGGTGGTGAGCAGGAGGTCCCGTCCTCTCTCCCGGGAGCCTGGGTTACAGGGATGCTGCGGGGCCACAGGCCAGGGCGAGGCACATCTTCCAATGGATCCTACAGCTCTCCAGACAGAAGCATCCAAACAGGGGCTGCCTCGTGTCCTGCTGGACCTGGGCCCCTCGGCCTGCGGGAGCCTGTCCCCAGGACACCCCCCCACCCGGAGCAGCAGTGCCTGGAGCAGCGGTGGCACCTGCAGTATTCAGGTCTTCTCGGTCTCATCACCTGAGCAGAGGGACTGGGTGCTCAGGGCTGCTGCCAGCGTGAGCTCTCCCAACTGAGAGACGGAACATATGCAGGAGGTCCAGGAAGCAGATTTTCGTTGATTGGATTTCATGGATGGCAAGTCGACATCATCAATCAGGGTGACGGTGTGTAAACTGAACCTCTCCTTAAGCAAAGGTAGGAAGAGAGTTACCTCGTCGCCGAGCTCCGCTCAGACAGACGGGCCAGGCTGGGCACTAAGTGTGGCTGTGGACCGTCTCCCTCCTCTCGCCCACCCCTTGCTTGATGCAGCTCCAACTACAGATCTGGATAGAATACCGGGGGGTGGTGACTCTGGGTGGTTCCGCCTTCCCATCCGTACACTGTGGGTCGGAGCTCATTCTACTCTGCGTGCTCGGTCAGGACCTCGGGGACCCCCATGCAGCCAGCCCCGGGCTGAGGAGGTGACCCCACGGGGTCTGCTCACTGAGTGTGTGAGCCCCTCCCCAGGACACATGACTCCAGCACACTTTTCTTCTGCGGCCCTTCACGAATGGTTTAAAAACCGATGGTTTGCCTCACCCTCCTCTCACTGTCTTCTCCTGGGAGCAGAAGTGCAGCTCGTCAGAACATGTAGGGTCAGGGTGAAAGGCTGGAAGGCGGCATCCAGGGACCACTGGGGGCACTGCGCTCCTGGAAGCTGCTCTGGGCGCCTTCCCTACCAACCTTCGCTTGCCCAGCACTAGCATCCGACTTGCTTGTTTTGGGCTTGGATGAACATTATTGTTCCAGCAGCTGAAACTCAAGAGAGAAACCTAGGAAATGTCAGCTACACCTTGTCTGAATTAGGACACTGGCCATGGAACCAAGGAGGGACAGGGCAGGTGGGAGGCCAGGCTGGCCAGCGCCTGGATCCAGCTGTTCCTGCAACTGCCTTGGGCCAGTGACTGATTATGTCCTCTGACCCCAAACAGTGAGTTGGCACTTGCTGCCTTTAGTGCACAGAGTGGGCATTTCTCTAGATGGCTCAGAAGCCTTTTGTGAAGTTTTAAACAAGCCACCTGTAAATAAGAGCATGCATGCTGTCACTCAGTCATGTCTGACTCTTTGCGACCCCACAGACTGTAACCCCTGAGGCTCCTCTGTCCATGGGATTCTCCAGGCAAGAATACTGGAGTGGGTTGCCATTTCCTCCTCCAGGGAGTCTTCCCGAACCAGGGATCAAACCTGCATCTCCTGCATTGGAGATGCCCCTTAAGACCCATGGTTCTGCAAGCCAGCTTCCTTGATTCCATGGCTGTGGCCCTTTCCTGTGGGTGGGGACCTGGAGTGTGCATTATAAATAAAGGGGAATTGTCCTCTATCGCTGCCTGCTATGAGACCTGCCCACTGGGCACAGGGCGTGGCTGGGGCTGGCTGTCTGAACGGTCTCCCGGGGTCTCACTAACAACTAAGGAGGGAAAGTGGGAGACCGGGGACTCCTCTCCGAATCTCACCCTCTGCCGGCCACCACGTCCTGCCACGTTCTGCCTGATTCAGGCCAACCAGCAGATGACTGGAGGGTCGGCTGTGACCTAGGTGGGGTGGGGGCCGCATCACTCCTGATGCCCCTGGGCTCATGTGGCCCAGCCTTCTGCTCTGTTTCCACTTTAGTGATGGTGTGTCGACAAAAATCAAATAATACTCAAGCTACGGAGAAAGAAAAGGGAATTTTATCTGAGCCAAGCTGAAGATTATAACCTGAGAAACAGATTCTCAGAAGCTCTGAGAACTGAGCCATTGATCAGGAATTAGAGATGTAGTTTTGTACATTTTTGAGACAAAGAATTTATGTACCATATTGACAGGTTAGCAGTATATCCCTAGTTCTATCAACTGAGTTTTTCTGCTTTTTTCTTTCTTTTCAATTAGGCATGCACAGACAAGTCTTTGGTCGATGTGACCTCCTGTATCCTTGATGAGATGAAAAAGAAACATGTCAGTCAGAATTATAATGTTATAATGCTGGCGTCCAAAGAGAGGGGCCACCTTCTCCTCCCAGGCTGATGCTGTGCTGTTCTGAGGGGGTCTGGTTCGTGCAGAATCTGAATGCAGGTGGGCAGAGCCAGCCACCAAGGGGCATGGGATTTGTCTTCTGGTTTTCTCTTTCTGTCTTAGTTTGATTGTCTCGCCACAGAATGTTTATGGTTTTCCCCATCAAGTTGGCTTGTGCTTTGCTTCGCCCCTCAGGAAAGAGCAGGTTTGGGGGTGGGAGCCACACACTCAGGTCTGCGGTGCCCTCCACGGTCTTGGTTGGGGTGGAAGGCAGGGAGCTGACATACAGATGGACTAAGGGACTGTGTTCTCAAAGCAGGTTCTCCCAAAGTCAGCTCTGTTGTAGAAGCGATGATAATCTAATGCCCAAGCGGCAAATTCCTTTTCTATCTTCTGAGGGATCATGAATTCAGTGGGCGAGGAGAGACTGCCCCTTCCAGACCTGCTGCCCAGCTCCGTGCTGGTGCCTGAGGGTCCTGGGAGAGTCCCCGGGGATGGAGCCTCTGCAGACACATTCATTCGCTAACTCAGAAGCTCATCCCCTGAGATATAAATTCCCATCGACAGCTCACTGAACCCGTCTCCCTGCCTGCAACAGCCGGGCCTCCTGTCCAGTTGGCGAGAGAGCGGGGTGCAGGGTTTAGTCTGCAATGCGCAGGCGCGGGGCTCTGGCCTCCTCCCGGTGGAGACGCCCCTCATCGCGGTGCGTACCGGTGACTCAGCTTGTGCAGTGAAGCGTTTCTGGGCCGTGAGCTTCAGTTCCCTCGAGGGAAGGCTGTGGACCCTGACGGGGCAGGGCTGTGAGAGCCCCAGGGTGGATATGTGGGGTCGTGACCAGGGTCAGGCAGCGTCCCTGCCCAGCCCGGGTCTGGAGGAGACTCTCCCCAGCAACGGAGGCGCAGATCCCGTGTCTCTTTGGCGGGAGGCGCCCAGGCGCCTTAGGGGAGCAGTGGGAGGCCCCCCCTGCACCAGGAAGCCGCCAGAGGATGCACCTTGCTGTCATTGTCCTGAGTCTCACCGAGCAGAACCGACTTCTGAACCCCTCCCTGCTGCTCCGAAGGGGAATTTCTCATCACGGAAGAGCATTTCCTGAGCACACAGACCCTGGGGCCTGACTCACCCCGATGGTTAGGTGAGAGCCCTGGGCCGGTATCCCTACTTGGGCTTTCAGAGAAGCCAGCCCTGAGCACGCTGTCCTCTCCCGGCCGAGCCCCGTCCACTCCGTCCTCTGCGCCTTCCACTGTGCAGTCTGGGGCTCGAGCCCCGGACCTTCTTAAGAGATTCGTTCTTTTGGGGAAGAAGACTCGGGAACCTGGCGGAGGAAAGAGTATCAAAGCCCATATTACTCAGCAAAGATGCGGTGGAGGGCAGGGTGGCGGCCCCGAGCACGTGGCCCTGGGTGGTCCTCCCTGAGAGCCGTGAGGACAGGGCTCCTCGGGGTCTGGCCCAGGACACTGCAGGTGTAAGATGCTCAAGACACGGTCCTTGGGTGAGTGATGCTGGCAGGAGTCCATGCTCGGCTTAGAAGTTGGGCCAGATGACCACCCGGTGTCTCCATCACACACCTGTGAGGACATGGCTAGGATGAATGCTTGCGTCCATCTGGGCAAGCTTTCGAAAAGAAATTCCAGTCCTTCTTAGTGTCTTACATCGCATCAGACATTAGGAAGGGTGAGAAATGAGGCTTCTGAGCCCCCTCAGAGAAAACAACACCCACCCCCGGGGTCTGTGTGATCGCTAAGTGTGCTGGCGTCTGTCAGATTCAACACAAGGCTTCACACAGGAACTACCAAGTACGTGGAAATGCCTCTCATTTCCAGGCATCCTCCATTTCAGATCCTATTTTTAAAAACAATTTAGCTTTTCTGAGATCAGGTCATGATTTTAAAACTAATGAGAGCATTTCAAGGGATTGTTCTCATCTGTGGCCACAATCCACTAAAATGCAGCTAGATTTGGGTGCTTTTATATTAAGATTCTCAGAACTGAGGAGCGATGCTACCGTTGTACTGAAATACACAACGAGCAGTAAACTGAAAGGCTGAGATATTTTCCTTAAACTCATACTCAGGGGCCAGTGACGGATCAACCCTCAGTCTCTCCTAAAGGCTGGACACAGTAGGGCCAGAGGAGAAACAGCACCAGGTTCTTGAGCTGAGAAAAGACGTCATGAAAAAGGTGGGCAGAAGTCATGTCATAGGATGATTTATGCGCACAATTTACTGAAAGTTTCATGAGAGCCTGTGCACCACAGCTCTGTGATAGATGGGAGTGACCTTGAGAAACTTCTGGAAAGACTTTAGACCATGATTGTATTCAGGGAATCACAAAACCACCACTAATAGCATTTGCTGGACTCCCTGTGGCCAGATTGAATGGCAGAATTTCAGGATATAGGACATGGTAGGGGCAGTCCAAGTGTTTGGAAGGCGTTAAGTGTCAAATGGAGACCTGCGACCTACATGTGGTGTCTGCCTATGAGTTCTGGAAAGCACTCTGTCTTCCACAAAGCGAAGATGCCCACAGAGAGAGAGGTCCACTGCGGGCACCCCCTGGGCAGAGAGCACACTCCTGGGAGGGCCTGTTCCCGCTGACCCTACGGCTGTAATAAAAGGACTCAGCTGGCCTGGTGCGTGTATTTCAATAGTGCAGAAATGGTCACAGAAGGAGCAGCTGAGATTGTTGAGAACTTAGTTGTTTCAGACAGAACAAACAATCGAATTGATTGCACAGCTCCCTCACTCCTTGCCATGCTCGGGGAGGGCAGAGCTTCCTCAAGAAGTTTTGCACACAGCGCCGTGGGTGAGAAGTCTCAGCAGTGGACAGTGGACTTTGTCCTCTGAGAACTGAGGACCCTGAGCAATGACCTCTTGGCAGGGGGTAAAGTTTAATTCCATCTCTCCCCAAAATTTCCCCATCGTATGTGTAGCAAAAGAAAACTAAATAAGAGAATTTCCAAGAGATGCAACCAGATATAATGCAGTGGCAAGACCGGCTTTATTCAGAGTAGAGATGAAGGACCTGGTGGAGACCCTGGGGAGGACGCCCTGGACTGGGCTCCAGGTACCTGGGTGCTTCTTGCCCTCTAGCCTCGAATGCTATGCGGAGATGGTAATGACCTTGGCATGAAATGGGCGGAAAGGGGAACAGGCCCCTGGAGTTGGATTCAGCACCATGGAGACGGACAGCGCTCACCTCTGAGCAGCTCAGAGAGCGGGTGTGTGTTTTCAGAAGAGCTCCCTCCGCCTTTGACTTGCTCCAGCACCTCTGGTGGGGGGACATCCAGGTTGTGGGGTCTCCGTTCCTCCCCTCCTCCCCCCTCTAGCACTTGCCTTGTGGAATTTATTCTTTGTCCACTCACCTCTGCCTCTCTCCTCGAAAATAGATCCAAGAAGGGAATTTCTTTGCTACATAAACCTCAGGCTTAGGGTTTGTGCATGTACACCTGTGTCAACTCAGGGAGAGTTTCTGTGAGACGCTGACTATATTCTGATTGTTTTCACTTTCATTGGCTGAATCAGAAACATGGGCTTCCCTGGTGGCTCCGCTGGTAAAGAATCCACCTGCGATGCAGAAGACCCCGGTTCGATCCCTGGGCTGGGAATATCTGCTGGAGAAGGGATGGGCTACCCACTCCAGTCCTCTGGCCTGGAGAATTCCATGGACTGTATAGTCCATGGGGTCGCAAAGAGTCAGACACGGCTGAGCGACTTTCACTTCACTTACAGAAACGCACGTTGGTATCAGTGACTGCCCTGCCCTGTCGTTTTTAATCCCCACGTGGGGCTGGATTGTGCGGGCGCTCCGTCACTGGTGTGCCCACTTCACTACTGCTGGCTAGTTCATTGTTTCCTAACTTTTCGCTGAGGAAACATACCCTGCTAAACACATCTCTTGACGCTTAACTGATTGCTTCCTCGGGATAAGTGGCTGAGTGGGCGTCGGATGCTGTGTCTCGAGAGATGCTCGGGGGAGCTGGCTGCGCTCAGGCCCAGAGCCACCAGAAGCAGCGTGCGGGGCGGTCACCTGCTTGGGGACCACGCGTGGCACCATCGATGACCTTATGCTGGAGAAGGTAGCTCTTGCATGTGGCTTTGACACAGGGGCATACTTAATGTAAGTATTTTCACTTATATTTCTCCTCTTGCGAATTACTGATTCCCTATCTTTAAGGATATTCTTAGTTACCCCTTTGGAGACAAAGGTGGTTTATGAAAGCCTGAAAGTGAAAGTGTTAGCCGCTCAGTCGTGTCCGACTCTTTGCGACACTGTGGACTGTGGTCCACCAGACTCCTCCGTCCATGGGATTCTCTAGGCAAGAACACTGGAGTGGGTTGCCATTCCCTTCTCCAGGGGATCTTCCTGACCCAGGGACTGAGCCCTCATCTCCTGCACTGCAGGCGGATTCCTTACCATTTGAGCCACCATGGAAGCCCAAGGCAGTTTGTAGTGAGTGCTTTTATCTGGATGGTAGGAGCAAATACAGTGGAAACTCAGCAAATGTTTGCTGAATCTACCCACTGGCATGTCAGGAGTTTCATGCAAAGGTTGTTTGGCTCTAAGGTGTTAATTGTGTGTCTCAATAATGATTTCTATTAATTAGGCCGTTTGTTGCCTGAGTCTAAGCTTGAGGCCAGTTTGGGTATGGCTCCTGTCCTAAGAGGGAGCCGACTAGCATTGACCTTGGGCTTCAGTGAGACTGGAGGAGGACACAGGGCAGAATCAGGTTCAATAACCATCAGGAGGTGGCGATTGTGAACTCAATGATTTTAATTGTTTTGGATAAATGAGTCCAGTAAAAAGAAAACCTTCAGTACATTTTATTTTGCAAGGTCTTTCCTCCTCAAGTAACTGATTGGAGTACATGAATAGAAGCAACATAAAATAAGAAGAAAAGGAGAGTTTGATGATTTGTCTTATTTAATTTTAAATTTTACTTAAGGGCATGGTAATACTATTAATAGATTCTGGGCCTCAGTGGTAAAGAACGTGCCTGCCAGTGCGGGAGACACAGGTTTGATCCAGGGTTGGGAAGATCACCTAGAGGAGGAAATGGCAACCCACTCCAGTATACCAGCCTGGGAATTCCCGTGGACAGAGGAGCCTGGAGATCTTTCATCCATTGGGTTGTGAAAGAGTCAGATACGACTTAGTGACTGAACACACGTGCACATTCTGTGTCTTAAAGGAAGGTTGAAGGGAAGACTGCTAAGAATTTTGTCATTAATTTCTTTAATTTATCATCAGAGCATTCTCTGCCTCCAGGAGAGAAGCCATGAGTCTGTGTTAAGGCAGAAGTGGTGAAAGGTCCCTGGACTCAGGATGAGTAGAGGCGTCCATCAGAATCTGTTGTTCCCAGAAGGTCCTCTGGACAAGGTCCACATCCCGATGAAAAGGTGCCTGGGCCCCCGGTTTGCCTTTTTCTGAAGCTTAGACGTTGTTTCCTGACACAGTTTGATGATAAAGCAGGTTGGAACGAGCATCTAAGAAGGAAATGTTGCGGAGCGTGGGGTGGGGGTGGGTCCTCCGTCCGGGGGTTCTTGGTGGAGGAATCGCCTGGATCCCATAAACGTTGCCTGCTCCTTCTGTGCTTCGTGTCTGGGGATCATGGGCACAGGGAGCAATGATGAACTGGAGTCCACATCCGGTACCGTGTCCTCACCTCCAAACTCGGTGCTGGGGGCTCGGCTCGGCTCTGGGAGGACCTGCTGCTTCCTCCTCCGATCCAGGCACCACTTTGCACATCGGCGCAGGGACCAGGGACTCCACCCGGGAGATGAGGCTCACGGATCCACCAGCTCCGATGACCCCAGCTCAGAGGGTCAGGGCAGTGAGTCCCGGGCTTGTATCAAGAGGCAAATAAATCTACCGTGGGAAGCTTGGGGAGCGTGCGGAGACCCCTCACAGTCTCCTGGGTGGACAGATGAGCATCTGGTCCCCAAGGACAGAGGCAAAAACGTGAGGCGGTCTAAAGCGGCCCCTTCCCCAGGAGTGAACAGACCCAGTGCACACAGTGGGGAGGGGCTGTGCTGTGGCACCAAGAGGCAAACTGCCCGGATTCCCAACTTCTTGACCACACTGCGCACTCCTGAACCTGCCCTTGCCTCGGTTTCCCCAGAAGAGAGTCGGGATCATAAAGGCACCGAGTTCCTGATGTGATGACAGTATTTAGGTAAATCACATAATACAGAGCCTGCCCCAGAGCAGAGGCAGGGTTTGCAGGTTACGTCTGAAGTCTCGCCATTGTGGAGGCGATGGAAATGAGCACTAAACAGACACGGTCATGGGTGCAGCGGACGACTGTGAGCGTCACCATAAAACACAGAGAAAACGGGGTGAAAACGGGGGAGGACCAAGGGGCCGGAGGGAGCGGCCACGGACACCTGGGGCCCGCGGGGGAGCCGGGGTGGGGGCCAGGGCAGGGCCCGGGGTGGGGACGCGGAGGCCAAGGCAGGGGTCTGGAAGCAAGGCGCTGCTGTGTACCACGTATAGAAAACAAACAGAACCTCAGAGAAACGAAGATGGAAGAGCAGATGCCGCAGAAACACGACCCAGAGCAGCTGTGCCCAGAACCCAGGTGCTTCAAACCGCCCAGCTGATAAACGCAGGTTCACACAGATTCCAGTGGAATATTTAGAAAATATACTAAATACATAGAAAATATATAAATATATAGTCTATATTTAGAAAATAGAGAATTAGGCAAAATGACACAGGTTAGAAATAAGACAGATGGACAGTTATAACGTGCGCACTCGTGACAGACGTGAGAGCATTATCTTGCATTAAACAAAACCACCCAGACTTCCCAGGTGGCACAAGTGGTAAAGCACCCAGCTTCCAATGCAGGAGACACAAGAGGCGTGGGTTCAGTCCCTGGGTCAGGAAGGTCCCCTGGAGGAGGGCATGTCAACCCACTCCAGTATTCTAGCCTGGAGGATCCCATGGACAGAGGAGCCTGGTGGGCTACAGCCCATGGGGTCGCAGAGTCGGACACGACCGAAGCGACTGCACACGTGAAGAAAAGCGCCAGAGCTGACTCATGAGAAGCTCCCAGATCAGACTTTATGTACGAGTTTCCTCTGCCGCAATTAACACATTGTCCGGTCCCCCCTCCCCCAAAATCAAGGTCTATTTTAAACACATGCGGAAACCATGAGGAGAGATGCTAACACATTATTATCATAATAATTGATGTCAGATCGTAGAGACCAAAAAAGAAAATGACGTTAAGGACACTGGGGTCTTGGTGTGGCACCTTCCTGATTGCAGAGTCAGTGGCAGGGCTGGGGTGGGCGGATGCGCCCAGCTCTAGAGGGGTGTGTGGGGTCCCCCTGGCCTCCACCCACTGATTCCAGCAGCATCTCCCTGTTATGCAATGAAATGTCCCCATCTTTGCCCAGTGCGCCCTGGGGACAAAATTACCCCAGTTGGGAACCACTGTGGTGACACTATGGAGAGATCGGCTTGGGCTCTGAAGAGCGGGATTCCCTCAAGCACCCAGCGAGAGCCTGGTTAATATTTGTCAAATAATAGAAGGAGTCAGTGCCTATTCTTTTGCAGTGTTAAAAATGTTCGAGAAAACTTCAGTAAATTACGAAAACAGAAATCACACAAACAGCATTCATTTTCCAAGATACAATAAAATTTAAATCACAAGTGAGAGGCACTGGAGATGAAGCATTAGAATAATAATCATATTTTTAAAATAATAAAAAAGAATGGTATACATACAAACTATAGCTGAGGTGGCCAAAGTTATATCTAGAGGTTAATTGCTTTTTTCACAGAAAGGACAGGAAGAAAAGAAGTGAGCTAAATATTCAACATGTGAAAATTGGAAAGTGAATAAAAAACACCTTTACTTTCTAAGGACATTAGAAAAATTAATTCTTTTTGAGAAAAAATAAAATTAAAACAAACAGATTTCTTGCCAGTTCAAATCTATACAAGGCAGAATGAAAGGGCTAACAAAGGAAACAGCACAGAGGTTCTAAAGAGAGACAGGAATGTTCTAAGTCCCAAGGAAAACGGGTCTCTCGTGGACGGACGGACTTCCCAGGCTCACCCGGTCTCTGTCTGGGTTTATCTGCTCTCTCCACTTCTCTTCCCCTGAGCACACACACACACACAGATACAACATAACCCAAATCAGGATGCTCTGGCCAGGCAAATAAGGAGGCAGTGAGGGATTAAATCATGGCATTTCTACCTTAAAAACATTAAGACCTTACAGAAAAAAAATTGTTTTCATTTTCAAGCAATGAATTGTCTTGTATGCTTGTTTGATTAAGGCAGAAAGCATAGACAGGTGTTATTCCAAAATCAGAAAAGGACAGTAAGATAAAGGAACAGGCACTCTCGTTCATGAACACAGATGTGAATACTTCATACATAATAATAGAAATTCTATAGCATAGTAAAACTATCCCACCACTACCAAATGAAGCTTTGACCTCAATGGTCAATGGGGGGCGGGTGACGGGGGCTGGGGACCGGGGTTGGGGTGGGGGACCGGGGCAGGGGGCTGGGGACCAGGGTGGGGGCGGGGGACAGGGGTGGGGGCGGGGGACCAGAGTGGGGGCGGGGGACGGGGGCGGAGGACCGGGGTGGGGGCGGGGGACCCGGGTGGGGCAGGTTAGGAAGCTTCCTAGGAAACCTCCCGTGGCCCCACAGCTGTGTGAGAGCCCCCAGGGCAGAGGCACCCTCCATGGAGCTGGTCTGAAGACAGGGATCTCGGCGGGCCTCCCCTCCGCTCTGAGTCTGACCCCTGCTGACTTTCCAACAGTTCCTTAAAGTACACCTGGCTTGTGTAAGAAGGGTTCTGAGCGGGTTGGGTCCCTGAGTCCAGCTGTGGCTTCTCTGTGGAGCTCGTGAGGACAACCGTTTTCACAAGGACCCAGTACAGATACCACGGATGACCCGTGGGACTGGCTAGTGCAAATAACCTAAGAACACAGGTTACAGGGAAAAGCACTGGAGAAATTAGGAAGTGACGGGTTTGATTTACTTTCTCTTAAATTTATTTTATTAGGGTAACATTTGTTGTTATTCAGTCGCTCAGTCACGTCCGACTCTTTGCAACCCCATGGACTGCAGCACGCCAGGCCTCCCTGTCCATCACCATCTCCCGGAGTTTGCTCAAACTCATGTCCATCGAGTCGGTGATGCCATCCAACCATCTTATCCTCTGTCGTCCCCTTCTCCTGCCTTCAATCTTTCCCAGCATCAGGGTCTTTTCCAATGAGTCAGTTCTTCACATCAGGTGGCCAGAGTACTGGAGCTTTGGCTTCAGGGTAACACACACGTGTAATATGAAATACAATATCAGTTTAGTCATTTTAAGGGCATAATTTAGGGGCATTAAGTACATTCACATTGTTGTGCAACCATCCCCACTATCCATCTGCAGAGCTCTCTCATCTTCCCAAACTGAGACTCTGTCCTCCTTAAACACTGACTTCCCCTGCCCTCCCCTGCCGTGGCAAGCACCCTTCTGCTCTCTGTCTCTGAACTTCACTTCTTTGGGGACCTCATATGAGTGGGGTCACACAGTGCTTGCCCTTTTGTGACTCACTTATTTCACTGACTGTGATGTCCTCTAGGTTCGTCCGTGTTATAGCAGGTGTCAGAATGTTTAAGGCTGAAGAATATTTCCTTGTATGGGTGGATCCTACTTTATTCTCCATCCATCCGCTGATGGGCACCTGGTCATGTCCACTTCTGGTTGCTGTGCTGTGAATCGAGTGCGCGGGAGCCTCTTTGAGTCCCTGTTCTGTCTGAGTATGTGCCTCGGAGTGGACTTGCTGGATCATGTGACACTTGTTCACCTTTTAGAGGAGCCGCTAATTTATTCTCCGGGGCTTCCCCAGTGGCTCAGCAGTAAACTCCTATGATGCAGAAGACACAGGAGTCGGGGGTTCAATCCCTGGGTTGGGAAGATCCCCTGGAGGCTGACCTGACAACCCAGTCCCGTATTCTCGCCTGGAGAACCCCACGGACGGAGGAACCTGGTGGGCTGCGGTCCAGGAGGTCACAAAGGGTCGGACACGGCTGAAGCGACTGAGCACGCAGGAGCACCCAGACTATTCCGCACAGTGGTTTCTCCACGTCACGTTCCCACCAGAGAAGTGTGAACGCTCGAACTTCTCCGTGTCCTTGCCAACACTTGCTGGTGCCCATTTTTCGGTCACAGCCGCCCTCATGGATGTGAGGTGCTATTTCACCGAGCTTGGTCTGCGCTTCCATGATGGCTAATGACGCTGAACATCCTCTCACACGGTTATTGGCAAAATCCGAGTATCTTCTTTGGAAAAATGTCTATTCCAGTCCTCTGCCCATTTGTGAATTGCATTGCTCTTTGTTGTAGAGTTATAGGACTCTTTATATATTCCATTGCTTTTGTTATTACTATAATGTCTTTAATTATCAGTTAATATAATTGAAGGCTTAAAATGTCGTGCTTTCCCCCAAGCTCACAGAATTCCTGGAAAGTCCATGGTCAGTGCTCAGGCATTCCCAGGAGCCAAGTCCAGAGCCCACTGTTTCACCTCCCTGGATTTTGTTAGGATGAAAGAAGAAAATGTTTAATGCAAGAGTTTTCAAAAAATCCAAAGTGTTTTCCTAACGTAAGGAGGAACCATCGTTACTATGTATGGCTGTTTCTGTGACTCAACACAGAAGCCCAAGTCATGCCCTTGTGTTAATTCATCTTCCTGGTGGGCAGAGCTTTGGTGGCGAGGAGGCTGGAGTGGGGGACAGCGATGGGCCGGGGTCACCGGGGGCGGACGCCCCCTCGGCCCGCGGTGCCCTGGGCGGCTGACAAGAAGGCGAACGGGCGTTCCTCCCACCACCTTTGAAGGCTCTCAGGGTGTTTCAAACCCTTGAAAAGCACTTAGCAGATAAAACCTCTATAATAAATAAAAGCCAGGCTCTCTGAAGAGCACATCCCATTTAGACAGTGTCTGGCGAGAGTTCCTGCCACTCAGAGCGCAGGACTCCGTCTGTCACTGTGCTCAGCTCTGCCACCCGCCAGGCCACCCCTCGCGGGGCTGCGATTCTCTGCGGTTCCCCTCTCCCTCCTGTGCTCCCAGTAGAGAGACCGGGACGGACAGGAACGCAAGGCGGAGCCGAGGGGCCGCCGCAAACCCAGCGTGAGGAAGCCGTGCCGGCTCCCCGCGGCTGAGGGCGATGTGGCTCCGTGTTGGAAGCATCCCCCCCGGCCTCCTTCTCCTCTCTTCCCCCCCTTTCTTTCCTCCCCCACCTCACTCCCTCATTCCCCCTCCCTTCCTTTTCTTTCAGCGCCTCTCAGTGCAAAGATCCGATCCGTCACTTTTCAGTTGTCTCGGAGGGTATCGTGGACCCACCTCCCCAAGCAGCTCTCAGTGCCTCGATCACAGCCTGTGTCTGAAAACAGGGTCCATCTAACGCATCCGGGGTGCCTCCACGCACCTGAGGTGAGCGGAGTCCGGATCCAGGGTTCGCCCGTCCCTTCTGTTACCAAATGCAGGTTCCCGTGGCTGGGAACACTGGGCACACTGGGCACACTGATGCCAAACAAACCCAAACAGCAGCGCTCGGAGCAGAGACAGGTGTGTTGCAAGCCATGCATGGAGATGGACAGCTGGTGCCCAAACACCCCAAATTCCCCCAAGGGTTTCAGCAAAGCACTTCTACAGGCCAGGTGAGGGAGACGTGTGGATGGGTGCTGCAAACTTCTTGGTGTCAGAATCCTTTATTTTTGTAGCTGCCCGTGTAGGTCAGGTCACAGTGTTCCTACAAATCTCCAACAAGACACAAGCCGCTCTCTGTTCTGCAAACTTGAGTCCCTATAAGAACAGACTCTCCCGGGTCAGAGCCCTGAGAAGGGGCGCTCCTGCACGTTTCAGGCTGCAGTGGCGCGCTGTCACAAAAGGTGCGGAGCTGGCAGGGCTCAGCCCAGGAGGAGGATCAGGTCTAAGATGGAGGCAGACACGCTCTTCCCGGTTACACTTCCTCTCCGTCACATGCGTTTCGCCACATTTAAATGTACTGCGAGGTGTGCGGCTCTCAGCTTTACAGGAGAAGAGCACGTGGTGGAAATCTGACTTCTTCGCTTAGAGGCCGCACGTCCATCAGTCCCGTTGCCCCGCAGTTCATTTGTCTTGACAGCCGAGTCCTCCTGTCCCAGGGCCAGCCCAGGACTGCAGGGCCGGTCCCACTGCCTCCTGCATTTGGAGATGAGGCTTGAGTGGGACACAGCCACACCGACTCCCTTACCTGTTGTCTGTGGCCCCTTTGGTGATACTGGGGCAGACTGGAGTGTCCGTGCAGAGTCCTGTGGTCTGCAAAGCCTGAAAGAGTTTTAACAACTGCATTTTCTTTTTTTAACCATTTTATTGAGATAGGATTGGCATGTAAAAAACTGCACATATTTAAAGTTGAGGATTCTGCATGTCTGGGGGTAAGTGTACACCCATGAGATCATCGCCAAGGTCAAGGGCGTAGATATTCCACCTCCTTTGGAGGTTTTCTCCCACCACTAATATTATTCACATTATTATCATCAGTATGTGTGCATGGGGTAAGAACACTTAACACAAGTTCTACCCTCAGCAAATGCTAAGTATACAAGGCAATACTGTGAGCTAGAGGTGTTGGGCTGTGTCTGGTGGGTTTTACTCAGCTTGTACGACTGAAACTTTGTACCCTTTGATCATCACCAACACATACCCCACCCCCCACGGCAAATAATGCTCTGCTTTCTGCTTTTGCGAGTTTGACTATTTTAGATTCCACGTGTAAGTGAGATTATGTATTATTTGTCTTTACAATATGTCTATGCGGTATGCATATCTCTATACAATATGTACAATATCCAATACGTTATACAAATATCTACACAGTATTTGTCTTTACAATATGTATATGTCTATACAATATGTATACAATATGTACAATATACAATATGTGTATACAAGTGTCTATACAATGTTTGTCTTTCTGTGTCTGATTTATTTCCGTTATCATCATGCCCTCCAAGTCCGTCCATGTTGCTGCAAATGTCGGCATTTCATTTTTGTTTCCGGCTGAGTAATATTCCGCCATGTGTGTAGATCACATTTTCTTTATCCATTCTTCCATCACGGGATGCTTAGGTTGTTTCCATAACTTGGATATTGTGAATGATGTCACAATGAGCGTGGGGCTGCAGAGATCACTTTGAGAGCCTCGCTGCATTTCCTCTGGATACGTACCCAGGAGAGGGATCGCTGATCTTACGGCAGTACCTCTCTGCATTTCGAGGAACCTCCATGCGGTTTTGCACAGCTTGCATTCCCACCAACAGTGCACTGGAGTTCCTGGCTCTCTACATCCTCATCAACACTTGCTATCTTTTTTAAAAATAATAATAATAAGCATCCTAACAGAAGGAGGGTGATTTATCATTGTGGTTTTGATTTCTTTTCCCCTGAGGATTAGTGATGTTGAACATGCACGTGTCAGCCATCGGTATGTCTTCTTTTGAGAAACATTGACCTTATATTTACCAGCGGGATTTAGACTTTCATGTGCTTTCCTGTTGTTGTCTAATATCCTGCTGTTTCAGTTTGAAGAACTCCCTTAGAATTTCTTGAAGGCAGGTCTAGTGGCAATGGGCTCCCATAGCTTTTGTTTCTCTGAAAGTCTTCATTTCATTTCCGAAGCACAGCTTTGCTGAGTAAAGAGTTCTTGGTTGGCGTGGGCGCTTTAATTTTGTATTATTTGCTTATTTTGCTGCTGCTGTTACTTTAGTCCTTTGAGCATATCACTGCCGTCTCTCATGTCCCCCAAGACTTCTGCTGAGAAATACACTGATAGTCCGTCTTGTGTACATGATGAAACATTCTTCTCTTCTTGCTTTCAAAATTGTCTGTTATTGACTTTTGGCAACATGAATAAAACGAATCTCGGTAAAGATACGTTTCCATCTATTTGGAGTTATTTGCGGCTTCCTGGGTCCGGTTATTCGTTTTCTTCCCTCAGGTTGGAAAGTTTTGTCTCGTTCTTTCTTTGAGTAAGGTTTCCAGCTCTTTCTCTTTCTCTGCAACCTCTGGAGCCCCACCTTCTTACGTGACTTCCTGGTGGTGCCTGTAAGTCCCGTAGGCTGTCCTCACGCTTCTTCATCGCTCTCTCTCTTTGTTCCCCTGACTACGTGACTTCAGACGGTCTGATTCCAAGTTCGCTGATTCGTTTTTCTGCCTGGTCACCCCTGACGCTGAAGCTCTCTGT
Source organism: Okapia johnstoni (assembly GCA_024291935.2). NCBI lineage: Eukaryota > Metazoa > Chordata > Mammalia > Artiodactyla > Giraffidae > Okapia > Okapia johnstoni. The sequence goes on along the minus strand of CM044320.1, from coordinate 1,329,225 downwards.
TGGATTTTTTTTTCAGTTCAGTCAGAGTCTTCAGCTTTAAAACTTGTTTGGTTCCTTCCTACGGTTACTTTATTGGACGTCTCATTTTGTTCTCGGGTTGCTTTCCTAATTTTCTTTGCTTATCTCATAGCTCATGAGCTTCTTTAAGAGGATTCTGTTGAAGTCTCTGGCAGACTTCTTTTTGAAATACCAGATACAGGAACTTGATTTGTTTCTTCTCTGATGTCATGTTTTCCTAATTTTTTTTGTGTGTCCCTCAAAGAATTGTGTTTCTGCCAACACGTTTGAAGAACAGTTGTCTCCTCCATGCTTTACTTACTGGCTTTGAGAGACAAAGACTAGTCAGTCTGGCTAGAAATTCTGAGGGTCTCTAAACGTTCCAGTGCATGTGCCTGCTTCGTCCTGCTTGTTTTCTGTTGGGGGGAGTCTTACGATCGTTTTCCTTCTCTGGTGTCAAAGAGCCAGGCTGCAGGCTGAGAGCATCTCATTTATTTTCCTGGGGGACGTGCCCTGAGTGTTCAAGGCTCTGCACCTCCTCCCCGTGTATCACCTCCAAGCTGGCGGCTGCCATCTCTGCGCCCTGCGCAAAGGCTTGTGCGTGTCATTCGTGGGGGGTCAGGGCACCAGCTACAAGGGTGGTGGCACATGGCAGTACATGGCAGCGATTTGGGGATCAGCAGGCAGGTGTCTTATCTGGTTCTTGGTGGAGTCTGACCCCAGTTAACAGGATCCACAGCGGATTCAGATCTGCGCCCTGGTGCAGTGAACCACTGACCCCTTCCCTCCTCTGCCCCCAGATGATTTACCCGTGCTGATCATCTCAGCGTTCTGGGTGGGGTGGGGGGCGGTGAGACTGAAGTGGGCGCCTGGGCAGATCCCACAAGGATGGGGAAGCCAGGTGCTCACTGGAGGCTCACTGTCCTCTGTGAGAGGACCTGGACTGAGGGTGCCTCTCAGGGGCAGCTGCCACCTGGGGCAGGGGCAGGCAGTGGCATGAATCAGTTTTCTTATCTCCTGTGTATCTGAGATTGTTTTGCTCACTAGGCTGCTGGAGACTTTCAGCTGTACTCCTGATTTCCCGTGAAGGTGGTCCTGTTCATGGCTGGTTGTTAAAATTCATCTGTCTCTGGGGGAATGAGGGCTGGAAGCTCCTCCTCCTCCCTCTTGCTGATAACATCCTAAAATATTTTCGGCTTTTTGTTTACTTTTATGCAAAGTTTGCAGATACATGGTTGTTTCTAAGTTTTGTTGCCAAATATGTGGATGCTCTTGTATGTGTCTTCCGGTCCACATTCAAGAGGCTCCTTCAGACAAATACCTAGAAATTGATTGCGAGTCACATGGCAGGTGATGCTGACGCTGGAAAAGGATGCCTAAGAGTTTTCCTAATGTTTCTAAAAGTTTGTGCTTCTAAGAATAAAGTGAGAGATCCTGGAAATTCTCCTTCTCTCCAACAATCACTATTGCTAGCCATTTTATTTTATTACCAGTTGAATATGTGTGAACATACTTTATTCACGAGTCGTGATGGGCATTTCAGTAGGGGGCTGATGCCAGCCGTCTCCTGTAAGTTAGTCTGTCCCAGGAAGCAGAGTCAGAGTCTGTCTGCTCCTGCTCTTTAGGTCCTGTGGCCCCTGAGATGGAGTCTCTGGTGGGCCTTCTGGGGAGGTTTGGTGAGTGCCTGGGGACATTACAGTGAAGCCAGGCAGGCAACTGGTAACTTCTTGCTGGCTTGGGGAGTAGTTCCTGGACTGGAGGGACCTTCAGGCCAGCCTCCCATGTCTGGCAGATGTACTTGGGAGTGGCCCTGAGGGTTTGGAAGGCTTGTGTTTGCTGGTGCTACATCTCTGCGTGTGCTCCTTCTGCTCAGAAAGGAGGAGTGCTGAGACTCTGCAAGCCGATCCCATGTGGCATCTGCCAGGCCAGAAGCCACCGTCCAGCCATAAATTGGGAACACTGAGGCTCTGCTGCTGGCCAGCTCCGGAGAGGGTGGGGGAGCTGGCCTGAAGCCCCAAAGCACCCCCTGTGATGTGGTCATCACGCACTGACCTGCCTCTGGATGGAATCATCACACCTGGGCCAGAAAGGCCACATTCTCCCGGCCCCGCATGACCGTGGTGAAAGGAGTAGGCCACTGGTACTGCCTGGGGCAGCCTGGAGGCCGGTAACTTTATGTGGTCAAGAGCCCCTGACTGGTTTGTGATGGGGAGCAGCACGATTCTGGGTGTGTCTGTGGTGGGGGGGGGCGGGGGGTCCTGGACAAGGTGAGCATTTGAAAGGGTACATGGAGCAAGGATATTGGGGAGCCTCATCTGATCCACTGAGGGTCCGAACAGAACTAAAAATGAAACAGTCACCTTCTCTGCCTCACTGCCGAGCTGGGACATTAGCCCACTGCCCTCAGGCCGGGATGCTCACCTCCACATCCCATGGGTCTCAGGCCTTTGGAAGCAGATTGAAGCTGCACCCCTAGCTGTCCTGGGGCTCCAGCTGGAAGATGATGGGCCTCCTCAGACTCCATGGTGATGGGAACATGTTCCTCACAGAAATCTCTCTTGTTTTTGTTCAGTCACTCAGTCGTGTCTGACTCTTTGTGACCCCATGGACCGCAGCACGCCAGGCCTCTGTCCATCACCAACTCCCGGAGCTCACTCAGTGTCCATTGAGTCAGTGATGCCGTCCAACCATCTCATCTTCTGTTGTCCACTTCTCCTGCCGTCAGTCTTTCCCAGCATCAGGGTCTTTTCAAATGAGTCGGTTCTTCACCTCAGGTGGCCAAAGTATTGGAGTTTTAGCTTCAGCATCAGTCCTTCCAATGACTATTCAGGACTGATTTCCTTTAGAAATGACTGGTTAGATCTCCTTGCAGTCCAAGAGACTCTCAAAAGTCTTCTCCAACACCACAGTTCAATAATGTCAGTTCTGTGGTTCTCAGCTTTCTTTATAGTTCAACTCTCACATCCATACATGACCACTGGAAAAACCATAACTTTGACTAGATGGACCTTTGGGACAAAGTAATGTCTCTGCTTTTTAATATGCTGTCTAGGTTGGTCATAGCTTTTCTTCAAAGGAGTAAGTGTCTTTTAATTTCATGGCTGCAGTCACCATTTGCAGTGATTTTGGAGCCAAAAAAAGTCTCTGTTTCCATTGTTTCCCCAGCTATTTGCCATGAAGTAATGGGACTGGATGCCATGATCTTCGTTTTTTTTTTTAATGTTTAGTTTTAAGCCAGCTTTTTCACTCTCCTCTTTCACCTTCATCAAGAGGTTCTTTAGTTCCTCTTCACTCTCTGCCACAAGGGTGGTGTCATCTGCATATCTGAGGTTGTTGATATTTCTCCCTGCAGTCTTGATTCCAGCTTGTGCTTCATCCAGCCAGGCATTTCACATGATGTCCTCTGCACAGAAGTTGAATAAGCAGGGTGACAATATACAGCCTCGATGGACTCCTTTCCCAATTTGGGACCAGCCCATTGTTCCATGTCTGGTTCTAACTGTCGCTTCTTGGCCTGCACGCAGGTTTCTCAGGAGGCAGGTTTCTCAGGAGGCAGGTTCCTCAGGAGGCAGGTTCCTCAGGAGGCAGGTTTCTCAGGAGGCAGGTTCCTCAGGAGGCAGGTTTCTCAGGAGGCAGGTTCCTCAGGAGGCAGGTTCCTCAGGAGGCAGGTTCCTCAGGAGGCAGGTTTCTCAGGAGGCAGGTTTCTCAGGAGGCAGGTTCCTCAGGAGGCAGGTTTCTCAGGAGGCAGGTTCCTCAGGAGGCAGGTCAGGCAGGTATTCTCGCTGCTTAAATCTCTTGATGCGTCTGTGTCTCTGTCTCCATATCTATCATCTCTCCATCTGTCAGTTATCTGTTATCTACTGCTCTATATCTATCTGTTATCCATCATCTATTATCTATCAATTACCTAATCTATTATGTATCCATATCTATCTATTATCTGTCATCAATCTGTTATCTCTGTCATCTCATCTATCTATTATCTATGTATCCATCTCCCATTGGTTCCATTTCTCTGGACTAACATAGAGACTGACCCTCCTCTGGATAAAACTAGATCAGGGCTGTGGTCCTGGGGAACAGCAGGCGTGGCCAAGAGCCCGCGTCCAGCCCTGCGCTCCCTGGACCAGGGGGAGGCCGGGCCCACGCCGTGCTGGCCCCTCCACGTCCTTCTCCAGCCCTGAGCTGAGCTCCAGGGACCTTTGTGGCATTTCACTCCTCCAGGTGGCTCCCCCATGGCCCCAGGTTCTTACAAGCTCAGTTCTCTTGGGAAAGTCTTCAGACCGAGGCCCCAACTCTGAGAGCCTCTCAGAGACTCCAAACCCCTGTGACCCCGTCAGAGCGGTTTGTCCCCGGGCACCAGCGGAGGAATGACGAAAAACGAGGAGAAAGGGGCCCTGACCCTGGTAAACCATGTCCGACCTTCACAGGAGATCATCGCAGCCCCCACCACACCTCCATCCCCAGGCCCGGGGGCTCTGGCGACGCTGAACCAGGGGACACCCGCAGGCACGGGCGAGGGGGGCGGGCGTCCTCGGCGTGGACAGCTCTGCCCCCGGACAGCGCGGGCGCGTGTGCATGAGCATGGCAGGGGCGTGGAGAGCGCGCTGCGTCCTACGACACGAGCAGTCCCGACTCTTTACCATCCGATCACCCGGAGGGTGACAGGCAGCAGAGCCCTGCACAGCTTAGAAAGAGGCCTTGTGGGAGCCGCCAGGCCCTGCGTCCCAGCCGCGGAGGGAGGGTCCTGGAGGCCCGCGGTCCACGAGCAGGCCAAAGCGGGTGCGCCGAGGACAGCTGTACTGGCCACTCTGCCCCGTGGTTCTCTGCACAGGGGGTTTCAAATCGCCCTGAGCCGCGCTTGACTGCCCTGTGCTTCCCTCTCTCCGAGTGTTCACTCGTGAAGGCCACGTTGGACCCAGTGCCATCTATGAAGTGGGCGTGATGCCCTGGGAGGGTCAGGAGGGAGGCCAGGGTGGGGGCAGGGAGTCAACCCAGCCAAGACAGAGGGGGCTGACCAGAAAAGAGGGGAAAAGACCACCCCCCCTAGAGTCCAGCGATGTTGGCTTCTCTGTGCTGTGAGAGCCTACGCCCCAGGACCTGAGAAACCCAAGGACCTCCCCGTGGGTGGCTGAAAGGACACATCAAGGCGGGGTGGGGCTGTGGACCGTGAGTTCACTTTCATAAGCCTCCATGTGGGCGCCTGGGGTGTGCCCAGGCAGGGCTGCAGTCCCAGCCATTGAGGTCACTAATGGTGCCGGGCAGTCCCCCCAACACGCATGGCTGCCGAGTCTCTGCCACCTCAGCTCTCCTCCAGGCACCCCCATGACGCCTGAGCGGCTTTGCTCTCCACGGTCCAGTATCTGGGAGTGGGGGATTCTGTGTGTTCCTTCCCACAAACCAGAGAGCTGCCTCCTGCCAACGCGGAGACCCCAGGAAATCAATTAGGGCCTCTCTTCCGGACGCCTCGGAGGTGGAGTGTGCGAGCCCGCGGTCCTCGGGGCCCGGCGGCTGCAGTGACAGTCCTCGCTGGCTGTCTGCAGATATAATTACAGAGAGAATGCGTTTAACGCTTCAGTGGGCAGCTTGGTATAACAGTTTAATTTTTCACTGAAATCTAAATTTGCTCCCAGACTGTATATTTTTCTATCACATTAGATAATCAATCTGAGCAGAAATCCAATTTTAACTCAATCAACACTCCTCTGAGAAGGTTCTACAAATGAGCAGCCCTTCCCCCAGGTCACACGAGGCTGGGGAGTGGTCGCCAGGCTGACCTGCAGCCTCTCCACAACCGGCCAGGGGTCCCTGGGGAGCCAGGACCCAAAGTAGAGGCGGGGGCCCCCTGGGGTCCAAGGTGCTGAGGGCCCCATGATGCATCCCTGGGGCTTTCTCTCTGTCCTCCCATCCCTTCCTCCCCGCGGGGAGGAGTGTTTACTCAGGGGCCACAGAGTGTAGTTTGGGGGGGAGGTGGTCCCTGTCACCTGCCTCCAAGTCAGCGTGCCCAGGGGCCCTGGAGCTGACACACCCAGACGTAATTAACGGCAAAGAAACACAGTCAGGCGTGAAAGGCAATTTTTCTTCCATAAACAGGGAAGTCTTGCTAATTAGTCCAGATGAGAGGGAGTCTGCAGCAGCTGATGAAAATCGTTCGGTTTTGACTCCGTGCAGGGCCGGCGGCTCCCTGACGTGCAGGTTGGGGCAGAGCCTTGGGGGCCCCGCTCGGCCATGGTCTGGCCCCCGGGTGTTCCTGGGGCCCCGGCTCCATCTGCGGTCTGTGTCCCTGGCGCGGGTGACGGAGACAGGAAGAGCGGCCGCCAGCGCGGGCTTCCTGAGCCCTGTCCAGCAGCAGGAGCGGGGTCGCGGGGACAGACAGAGCCGTGCCCTGGACGTGCACTGGCGGAGGCGCCCGTGGACACAAAGCAGGACAGAGCACTCGCAGAGGGTAGCAGGAGCCGCAGGAGGGCCCACCGCGGCGCTGTGCCAGCCTCCTGGCCCGTTTCTGCATCTGAGGCTGTGATCTGGGGCCTTGCTGACCAGGGACGACGGCCCCTCTCAGAGCACCCAGGCTCTGTAAACAGCTGACCCCCCTCCTGTGAGCCCACACTCAAGGAACGGGCCCGAGCCCACAGCCCACCCCTCCCTGCCCCCACCAGCCGCTTTGAACAACACGTCCCCACAGCTGCCTCCCTCTCGGCCCAGGACTGACCCATGCGTCCCCGTGGCCCCAGGGCATGGCGGCCCCTTCTCTGGGGCAGTGGGCACTGAGCCATCTTCTCGGTGGCCGTCGTCTCCCGAGCCGTGGGCCTTGCAGACCCGAATGTAGCACACATGCATGCAGAGGGCTCTCCGTGCAGCGCTGGGGCAGGAGGTTGGGTCAAGGAGGCCCCAGCAGGTGGGAAGTGTGAGCCTCCCTTGGGGATCAGAGGGGACCCTGAGCTGTCAGCGGGAAAGGGAAACATCACTTGCACCCCAGACCAGCGGGGTGGGCAGCAGCAATCAGAGATGCCTCGGTACCACAAGACCAGGGCGCAGCCCCTCCACCCCGTCTCGGGCTGCAGATTCGGGCGCCGAGTCATCCTTCAGCATGCGTCTATATTGGCTGTTTACAGTTGTTCAATCGAAGCCGTTGGTGGGGAAAAAGGAAAAGCATTCTCTGAGCTGCAGTCCCCACATCCGGAGAAGAGGGGGACCTGCCCTCTCTACCTGAGGCTGTCAGGAGATGACACCCCAACATCCAATTCAGGCCGGCGATGTTCCCGCAAAGGGGAACAAATCATTGCACACAAAGGTCAGGAGATGTTGACAAACAAGCTGTAATCATGGAACATGCTGTTTTCTGAACCAAAACCTGAAACCCAGAAGTCACAAGAGCAAAGTTGGCTACGTAACAAAGTTTCCATAAATGAAGTGGGAAAGACAGGTTACATGCAGGGGAAAATATCTCAGATATAAAACAGAAGCCAGTTTAATATTCAAAACAAATTTTTTAAAAAAGCCTTCTAGAAATGAATGAGAAAAAGACCAGGCACGTGCAGAGGCGTCTGCAGAGAAGATGGGGCTCCATGGCCACAGACACGGGGCCCGCACGGCTGCCCTGAATGAAGCAGCGTGTCATGAGCGCCCGCACGTCCACGGGGCTTTCTGACTCCAAGTAATTAAGTTGGGGGAGCTTTCAGGGGAACTGAGCAGAGAGAAACATTTGGTGTAAGTAGCGATTGGCAAAGTCATCTTGGAAACCGTCAGTGTTGATGTAGAAAGTGACAATACAAGGGCTAATTCCTCTCAGAACCAAATCAGGAGGCGGGAGGTGCAGCTGCGGACTCAGCCGGGACGTCTGTGGACCACGCTCATGAGAGCTGATGGACACCGACAGTGGCCCTCTGCGAAGACGCGGCCCAAGCAGCGTAAACCAGGACACGCCCCTCCCAAGGGCGGCTAGGCTCCCATTTAAATAAGACACACAGAGAGAGGAAAGCGCTTGTCCCGAAAGGCCCCTCGACGCCTCCCGGGAGAGAAAGCCCATCGCACGGCTGAGCATCAGACGACTAGAGGAGGCCTGGTGGGCACCCCTGTGGGTGCGTGCGTGTGTGCACACACAGAATCCTGCCGAAGGGGCTGCGTATCCTCGGGAAGACTGCCCCGGGACGTGGGCCCCTGCGGGGTCAGGGCAATGAAGGAGGGGGAGCTGCTCAGAATTTGTTTAAAAGTTTTACCAATTTCTTTGTCCAGTTCCCCAAACTGTGGGCAAGGTGAGTGACCGCAGTGACAAGAAGGGCCTCTGCAGGAACACCAGGGCTGTGGGCACCAGACGCCCAGCAGAGGTGGGGGCGGGGAAAGGCCCAAAGGGCAGTGCCCGAGGATCGGGGGCCCCCAAGGTGACCTTGGGGCCCCAGGGGAGGCTGCGTGGAGAGGGCTGAGGTGCCAGAGGGACTAGCACAGGCAGGGACAGGCAAGGCCCCCTCGGGCTGCATCCTGGCTCCACCTGCTTGGCTGCATCCCGGGCGCCGGGAGCAGAGGCCTGGCCGCCTGCCCTCAGGGCCCTGCAGGGGCCACAGGGGCGAGTCCGGCCTTAGAGGCCCCTGCCGTGAAGCTTCCGGCCCGTCTGTTTGGGGGGCTTCCTCCCTCATCCCCTTTCCCGTCCTTTCCTTTGCCCTCGCCCACCCCCTACACCCAGAGTCAAACCTGAGATGCGTGCCCTGCCCCCTGAACTTCTGCGTGCTGAGTGCGTGGGGGGGGTGGACGCACGCTGACCATCCCCCAGGGGGAGAGTCTTTAAGTCCACCGACGTGCAGGGGTCCCCTGAGGGATCACAAGGGTCCTGGTGGAGGAGGGTCCCGGGAGACCGGCATCTGCAGGATGAGCAGGGTCTGTTGGCGGAGAGGAAGCAAGGAGCCCTTAAGGTGTTCAAAGCACTTTCCGGCATTATAAAAGGAAAGACAGCGGGAGAAGGGAAAGACCCGCTGAGAAAACCCAAAATAGCCTTGTGAGGAAGGCAATGCGATTCTAACCTGTGCCTTGGCTCTGGGCCTGGAAATCTGCTGGTTCATCTATGATGCTGGCCCAACACCTGAGTTCTGACTCAGCCCACCCAAAAGCTTAATAACACAGAAGAGAGGAGCGCTAGGCTGACCGCCAGCAGGGCCCCCGGGGAGGGGCGTCAAGGGGGTGCAGGACGGCTGTTGGATGGTCCATCTGAGTCCATGACCCAGGAAGTAAGGGTGTACCATCCACAAAGGAGATGGCTGTGGGGGCTTAGACTTGTAACCTAATCTCACAGAGGAGGGACATAAGTGAGCACAGTTACTTTGTAGCAGAAAGTCAATATTCCATGTCAGAGCTGGTAAACGAGAAATCGGCCCAGACCTGTTCCCTAAACAGATGGAAGTGATCGCAGGCAGGATGAGTGGGGTCAGTCGGCTGAGGCAGGGGGAAGGTTACTCTGAGGGGTGGGTCTTGGATGCACTGGCCTATTGGAAGGTTTAAAATAATTATCTACATTATTTTGATAAAGATAAAATACGTAACGAATAACAGTAACTACAGTTCTCTGAAAAGCACGGTCTCTGTAATGCTGGGGTTAGTGAGCACAGCCCCAGCCCAGCCCCGCCGGGCACGCCCCAGTGGGTCCTCGCGTGCCTGACTCTGGGTCCTGGGTCCCCTCCCACCCACACCCCCCACAACTCCTTGCTCAGTGGAGTTACACCAGGACCTGCCCATGGCCCTGGCATCCCGTCCAGGAGGCACAGGCCTCCCCGCAGGGCTGCACGGAATTGCTTCCTCTAGAGGGACACAGACGGATCTGGGGGCTGCGGGTGGGGGACACTCTCTCCAGGGTCAGCTCCCGTGGATCTTCCAATCCCGGCGTGGATCTTCCAATGGATCTTCGCCCGTGGATCTTCCACCCCGGCGTGGATCTTCCAATGGATCTTCCCCTGTGGATCTTCCAATGGATCTTCTCCCGTGGATCTTCCAATCCCGGCATGGATCTTCCAGTGGATCTTCTCCCGGGATCTTCCAGTCCCAGTAGAGGCTCTGGGGCATCCACTGAGGGAGCCTGGCGTCCGCGTGGGGAACCCGCAGGCTGGGCATCTCCCCGCCACCTTGGTTCTCGTGTGAACGTCTCCCATGGCTTCGGCTTCCACAACCTGGAGACGCTTCCCTCCACAGCTCGAGCGTCCTCTAGAGCAAGGAACCGAATGTCCATGGCTGGAGATATCCTTGCCCCATCTGCCCGCCACTTGGGGGACCAGGGGCTGTCCAGACTGGACCTCTCGGTCTTTCTTTCCGCCCCACATTTCCAGGAAGGCAGGACAGAGCTGCTCCTTTCCCTGGGTCCCAGGCCCGTCACACCCACCTCCCACCTTTAAGACCCATCTCCAAGTGCCCCCCCACCCTGGCTGCCCTGGATTCTTCCAGCTCTGCCCGCAGACCCCTCCAGTCTCTCCGCCGATGGATGCCTTCCTCCGGAGCCCCCCGACCCCACCTGCTGGGGCCAGTCCTGACCACAGCACCTCAGAGACCCCTGAAGGTCTCAGACCACAGGCATCCCTCCTTCTGGGAACCCCCAGCACAGCCCCCAGGGCCCCCATCCTGAGCCGGGCCTCCCCTGTGGGGTCCCCACGCCCCGTGATCTGCTCTGCTGGGCCCGCGGAGTGAAGCCGCCCTGACCCCACGCAGACAGAGCTCCTCCTGGGTGAGCCCAGGGCCCACGGGTGTCACTGAGCAGGTGTCTGGGTCAGCTGCCCCCCCGGGCCAAGACGGACGCCTGATGGGCGGACCCCCCTCACTCTGCGCCTGCTCCTTCCCAGTGCTCAGTGCGAGCTGCCTTCCCTGGTGATTTGCTTCACAAACACGAACTGAAGGTGCGACGTGGATACACCAGCCCAGGTGCGGTTAACCACCGGCGGTGCTGCCGACCCCAGGCCCCCTCCCTCACCACTGGTGACGTCGCAGAGCAGCCCCGCCAGTCCTCCCGGGCCTCAAGCCTTCATTCCACAGCCCGAGGCTGCTCAGAGAGGGTGGTGACCGCTCTGGTACCTGCCGGCCGCGACACCCGCTCCACGAGGGGGTACACGCCCCAGGGCCGCCAGTTGGCAGGGTGGCACGCTCCCTGGAAACTGCAGGCTGGGGCATGTGGGCAACAAGTCCATGTGTCTGATTCCACCCTCTGGGACCCTGGGTGAGCGCGGGCCCCTCCGCACCCCCCGCCCCTCCTTGAGGAACCACCTCAGCCCCCACACGGCTCTCTGAGCCCTGCGAGGTCCTATCAGGTTTGATTTCCTTTACGTGCCCCACGCGTGGTTGAGAATTTTTATGCAGTTTCCTCTCTCCTGCTGATGGATCGACGCTTCCCCAATGGATCTACACAAATCTCCCGTCTGCCCCTCCCTCGCGGCTTCTCCCAGGCGTCTGTGAACTGTCAGTAAATACTTGCATGCACGTGACAGCTGGCACTTGAAGAAAGCCTCTGCATGTCCTCTTTCAAACATAGATTTTATAGATTTTCTTGCTCCTTTGCAGATAAATAATGTCCCTAAATGCATGTCCTTTGTAAACCCAGGTTTCCATACATCACGTGCTCCTGGACTGTAGCTTGGAGATAAGTAGATGGCCCTTATTCCTCCTCTCCTCCTCGAAGATGATGCTCTAAGAAGGAAATACATCTTTTGAAGGAGAACCATTTACAACATACAGACGAGGGCTTTTAGTGCTCCTCCTGATATGACCCGGACACAGGCCCCGAACAAAGACTGCATCAGGAGCACTGTGGGGCCCAGCGCTCCCTGGCACGCTGATCATCTCCGCCGGCTTTACCTTTTAAATCTGTCCTCCCGTGTGACCCCTGAGTCCTGCACACAGACCTTGGAGACCTCAGACCTGTTGCCCAGTGAAAGGGAGCCAGGGAGGCCCTAAAAGGTCTCCCAACCACCACGTGCCGGCAACAAACCGCACCCACATCCGCGCTGCCCGGGAGGCAAACGGGGGTCCCGTCAGGAGTAGTGACCGGACAGGGAGGGGGCAATGGAGCCCACCCCCGAGCTTCCCAGTGGCCAGGATCAACCTCGAACGTGGGGGCCACCCTCGGCGTGGGACTTAGCTTCCCCATCTGTTAACAGAGGTTTTAATGAGACTAATAATTCAGGGGGGTTAGTACAGACCCCTTGTGTGGACACCCACTTCACTGGGCTCTGCTTGTCTCTCCAGAAGCTGCAGGAGCTGAAAACATGCTTTTGGTAAATGTGGCCCTAAGCAGAATCCGGCATGGAGCCTGGACAGTGGCCTGGACGCTCAGGTCTGGGGAGACGGGGCTGGTCCCCCAACGGCCCCACACAGGACCTCGAATCCCACACCCCACATTCCAGACCACCAAGATACCTTCCAGTCTTGATTCTCTGGGGTTTTTAAATCAAAATACAGTTGATTTGCCGAGTTGTATTAGTTTCAGATATACAGCAAAATGATTCAGTTTTATAGACAGAGAGATAGATATTCTTTGCAGATTCATTCCTCTTATAGATCATTACAGAATATGGAGCAGAGTTCCCTATGCTCTTCAATAGGACCGTGTTTATCTATTTTATGTGTGTGTGTGTGTGTGTGTGTGTGAAAGTCACTCCATCGTGTCTGACTCTTTGCGACCCCGTGGACTGTAGCCCGCCAGGCTCCTCTGTCCATGGGATTTTCCAGGCAAGAATACTGGAGTGGGTAGCCACGCTCTTTTCCAGGGGATCTTCCCAACCCAGGGATCAAGCCTGGATCCCCTGTATTACAGGCAGATTCTTTACCATCTGAACCACTAGGGAAGCCCATTTTATATATGGTAGTATGTATATGTTAACCCCAAACTCTTAATTTACTAAAAAAAAACCCGATACAAATGAACTTATATACATGAAACAGAAACAGACCCACAGACATAGAAGACGAACTCATCGTTACCGAAAGAGCAAGGGGGATGCTATGATTTCAAGGCTCTTGGCAATTGCCTCTCAAAACCGGGGGCTGAGGCCCCCTGATGCAGGAAGCATCAGGACACAGCTGGTTTCCTCCAGAGGGGCCTGTGTGGTCCAGCTCGGAGCCCACACGCCAGCCCATCTGGTGCAGGAGAGCTTTTGTTGGAAGAGCTCTCTTCACAGGAGAGACGCAGAGTGGGCCTGCCCCACTGCCTTCCTGTGACAGATGGGACCCCTGGAAAGAAAGCCCGCACCCCCCCACCGCAGGGCCTGCGCGGTAATTAATAGCCAGCTGAAGGAACTTGATTGCTGTTTCTGGGTCTGGAAATGGATAAACAACCATTATTGCCAGAAAGGTCCAAGCCGTATTCATCACCATTACGGCGCGCAGTCCGGCTGGGTTCGCTCATCCATCACTGCCTTCGCTGAGGCTCCAGCCCTGCTGGTCCCCACGCGTGGACGGCCGTCACTGGAGAGCGGGGCCTGGGCCAAGCGTGATGGATGGCAGCTGCTGGGGGCTCCAGTCTGGACGGGCTCGTGGGGGAGCCGGACGGCTGTTCGCGGGCTCCAGCCCCCGATGCACATTCGCAAATTATGCACAAGTCAGGAGGGCCGCACGGGGCTCCGGGAGTCCAAGGCGGGGAGGCCAGTGGCTGCAGGGCGGACAGGGAGACGGCCCCGGCGCATCTGTCTCCCCAGGGAGACGCGCCTGCCTGGGGCCAGTGGGCCCTCCCGCCGTAACCACAGCCCCGGGTCTGGGGTGTGAGCTGGCTTCAGCTTTGATGGTCACAAGGTTGTACGTTGACCTGAAATCAATGTGTTTATGAATGAAGCAACATCTTCACAGTGTGATATCTGTCATCTTGCAGGAGGCGGGAGTTCGTTCAGGGGCAGGGGGTGGGCGGTGGGCAGGAAGGTGAGACGAGCCCTCGGACCCCGGAAAGCAGGTGCAAGAGCGTGTGCAGGAGGGGCGTGTGTGCAGGAGGGGCGCGTGTGCAGGAGGGGCGCGGCCACCCGGCCTCTGGTTCCAGCCGAGTCCCTCTGCCTGGTGGCCCCGGCGTCATCATCATCACACTCGTCTTCTCCCCGCCCCAGGATCAGGGGGCCTGGACGCCCGTTTGGATCCCAGCCTGCAGGGTGGGCCCGGGCAGAGCCCACCGCAGCCTCTGGGCATCACCCCCGCCCAGACCAAGGCCTCCAGGCCCTCCAGAGCCCCATCCAGGATGGCACCGCCCCGGCTGGACGTCCGCGCCCTCACAGGTGCAACACACACACGGGACACAGAGGGGCAGGACCCGCCCCTCGGGCTCCGGGCTCAGCGCGCTAGCCAGGGTCAGGCTCCCGACCGACTGTCCGAGGGGCTCGCAGGGGGCCCCTGCTGACATGGGCCCCAGCTTCCTGGTCTGTAATGGGGCCCCCTGACACAGGGGCAGGGCGGGCGTTTGGGCACCGAGGCCAGACGGCTTCGTGGGGGGCGGGTCCCACTCCGGGCGGCGGGTGTGCTGGCCCAGCCCGTCAGTCCAGGTGGCGCTGACCTCTATCCCCTGCTGCTGCTGTGAGGGAGGCTCCCGTCTCCTCCAGGAACCCAGCCAGGGGACCGTCAGGAGAAGAAGGGGGTTTCCCAGCCCCTCCCCAGGTTGCCCCTCCATGTGCTCATGAGACACGAGCTAGTCTGTCTACCGACCGCAGGGCTGCAGACGCTGCCTCAGAGGATGGCCGTGAAACAACCGCAGTGTGCACACGTGCCTTCTTGTGGCTTTCCAGCAGAGGACCCGCGTTCACACCACACACAGGACGGTGGAGAGAAGGAAGACGATGGTTCCCTTAAAGTTCTGCCTGAAGGCCGTGGTCGCCTCCCACCTCCTGGTCCACATCCCCTGGAGGAGAAGTTCCCGGGGCCTGGGGTGGGGTGGCTCCAGCCTTCTCGTCCCTGAGATCTTGGCTGTAACCGTTACCCACAGTTGCCCATAAGCCCTTGCCCGCCAGGCCCACCGTGACGATTCTGACAGGGCTAATCCTGGACCCAGAGCCCCTCACGGTGAGCCTCGCCCCAGGGGTGCAGCTCAGGAGAACAGAGGCCCCCGAGGCTCTCGCACCCTGAGCTCAGCACGGGGCTGTAGGGGGCGGCCGTCCGTCCAGTGAAGTCCTCGGAGCTTTATAGACCCTGATGGAGCTGCAGGCATAGCTCCGTTTCCCAGATGAAGAGCAGAGACCTGGGGGGCTGCCCCACCAATGCTCAGCCCAGGCATCAGCCGGTGGTCCTCAGTGCACAGTAGGACCAGCTCATCTAAGAGCATCACGGTGGGGCCAGTTTCAAGGTCGAAGGTAGGACTTGACAGTCTGTGGACACCTGCCCCTTTCAAGACCACATGTCGCTGACCACTGTAGCTCCCCGTCAGCAGCCCCCTGGGGCACAGCCCTTCAGTGGCCGCTGAGCCTCTCCTCCCCGCCCTCCCGACCACGCCCACCTGCGGGGTGGGTGGAGCCACTGGGACACAAGGTCAGGCCTCAATGGGCACTCAGCGGGGCCTTCCTGAAGCGCATGTGCAGCCCAATCCACTCCCCAGGAGAACATCATTATATTCCAGATGGGCACAGCGTGGCAGCCTCCCTCCCCGCATGTGCACGCCCACCTCCACTCCCCAGGAGAACATCATTATATTCTTCAGAAAACATCCAGTCACCCCATATTCGGTTTTCTGTAGCCTGTGAAAGAATAAAGCCAACAAGAATTTAGTGAGAAAAAAGGAAACAGGAAGGGAGGCAGGGAGAGAAGAGAGTGAGGGGGGAGGGGAGAGAGCGAGGGGGAGGGGGAGAGAGTGAGGGAAACAGGAAGGGAGGCAGGAGAGGGAGAGAGTGAGGGGAGGAGGGGGGAGAGAGTGAGGTGGAGGGGAGAGTGAGGTGGGGGGGAGAGGAGGTGGGGGGAGGAGGTGAGGTGGAGGGAGAGTGAGGTGGAGGAGGGAGAGAGTGAGGTGGAGGGGGGAGAGAGTGAGGTGGAGGGGAGAGAGTGAGGTGGAGGGGGAGAGTGAGGTGGAGGGGAGAGTGAGGTGGAGAGGGAGAGAGTGAGGGGGGAGGGAGAGGGAGAGTGACGGGGGAGGGAAAGAGAGGGAGGAGAGGGGGTGGGCAGGCTGCATTATCAGTGGCCCCCTCCAGCACAGCGGGGACACCTCATCCTTTCCCTGGTGTGCCTGGCGCCTGGGGAGGCCCTCATCTCGGCCTCCCTGCTGGGACATGGGGCCCAAGGCCTAGGCCTGACTCTGGCCTGGTGCCAGCTCTGGGTTACTTGCTGCCAGGAGTATGAATCAGTCCTCCAGTCCTGATTGACATTAATTAAATATTTCAATATTTGTATCAGAGAGAGAATATTGGAGCAGACCTCAGCTATTTCTGATTAAATTACCCAAGAAGGGCTGCTTGGCGACTCCTATAAATGAATACATTTTCAACATTTTTTTTTTCTGTTGAAGGTAATTTTCATGGCTGGTTTAACTTGTAAGGATGATAGAAAATATTAATAAAACATTTGATGTCTAAGTTTGGGTGGAAGTTTAATAAATTAGGTGGGCATATTTCACTCCTGTTCACGTGATGGTAATTGTTTTAAAAGGGCTTGTTGGAGGCAGGCAGAAGCGCCCAGTGAGGGTCTGGAGTCCTGGGATGCTGACTGGGGGCGGGGAGCCCCCTGCACCCCCTCACAGCTCAGGGTCCTGAGGATGAGACAGATGCGCCCGCGGCCTCAGCGGGAGGGCCTCCGTGCGGGGTGACAGCATGCCCAGCCTCTCACTTGGGCTGGAAACCGAGGCTCAGCCAGGTCAGGGCTGGCCCTCGTCCCCAGGCTACGTCAGCATCAGGCCCGGTCCTCGATTCCCCTTCCCAGTCCTGACCTTCCTGACGCCCTGGGGGCGCACACGGGGCTCCAGCAGCATCTTTCGGGGTGTGGCCTCTGGGGGTGCGCAAGGCCCCCCCCTCATCCAGCTAAGGTGCAACCTCCCCTCCCAGCAGGCGGAGATGGCTGTGGAATCCACTGCCCCTTCCCTAGACCCTGAACTTGGAGAGGGAACTCAGTCCTGGCGGGGTCCGCAGGAGGCAGACAGCTGAGGATTAGTCACGAAGGTCTGCTTTTCAAACGAGGCACCGACCTTGTGAAACAAGCCATGTGAAGAGTGAAGTCCTGGGACCAGCGGCCCCCAAGAATCAGTGGGGGCCAATAAGCCCAGTGAGAGAGGGGGGATCCCCTGAAAGATGGCTGCATCCAGGAGGAGATGGGGTCAAGGTGGGACCAGCGGGGCCCGGGGACAGTGTCCGAAAGGAAACATCCTCAATGCGAGGTGACCTTGGGGTGTGGGTGACGTGGCTCCTTAACAGGTGTGCACACACTCAGCTCACACTCATGTGAGCCTGCGTGCATGGGCGCACTCAGAGCGTGCACACACTCAGCTCACACTAATGTGAGCCTGCACGTGTGGGCACACTCAGATGTGTATGCCTGCACACCTGTGCACACATCGAGATGCAAACACAGGCACACACATGTACACACATGCAACCACATGTGTGCACACACACAGACATGTACACATGCATGCACACAAACACAAGTACAGACTTCACAGGCGTTTTGTGCAACAAGCTGCACCGGCCACTTGGGCCCTAATGGGGAGAAGCCTCGCAGCTGGGAGACCAGGTGATGGCGACAGTCCGACCCCCAGGCCGCCGTTGAGGAGGACTGAGCTCGACGCACAGGCTCACAGCCTGGCTTGGGGGGCCCGCTCTCTCGCAGGCTGGGTACTGGTGCACCGACCCCCCAGGGCGCCGTCAAGGAGGACTGAGCTCAGCGCACAAGCTCACATCATGGCTTGGGGGGCCCGCTCTCTCGCGGGCTGGGTACTGGTGCACCCCAGATGCTTTCTCGCTTTTGGACAAGAGCCCCTCATGTTCCATTTTCCCAGGGCCCCACCAACTACTCAGTCTCTCCTGCTGCTGCAGAAAAGTAAGCGGGAAGTGTCTAGGGCCTTCCTGCCAGCAGACCCAGGGGTCCTGTGCTCCTGGGAAGAGAGCCCCCACTCACCTCGGAGGAAAGCCAGTCTGTGCACTTTTGAGGCGAGTGGTCTCAGGCCATGGGATTCTCATCCCAGCTTCTCCCATCTGAGTGATGTTATTGTGACAGTAGCTTCCTGACATGCAGTCTTATGTGATGAGTGATTTTATGGAACATCTTCACTCACTTGGAAAACGTCTGGCCGACTCTTGGTTGTGAAGCACAGGACAATGAGACGCAAGAGTTAAATAGTCAGCTTTCTCAGTGAGGCAGTGAAATGTCACAGTTTACAAAGCGTTTTTAATTATTTGAAAAAATTACATGCCAGTGAGTACGTTTGTGCAATTAAAAATAATACCCACATGTGCGTTTTGCCATGATGTGGACATTAAAACTTGATTACAAGGTTTGCACTTTCCACGCCTCCAGTTCCCGACACACAGGGCACCGAGACAGCAAAAAAGCGCTGCTTGAGCTCAGACGCCGCCTCTGTCCAGCATGTCCCCTGCATCTTCCCTTGACTGTGGATGGAGCCCGTTCTCAGCAAGGGTGACTCCTTTCCTTCTCCAGTGGGGGCCTGGCCCTGCAGCTCCCCAGGCAGGTCTCCCCAGGAATGTTCAGGTCTAACACCCGCTGTGTTTGGGGCAGCCCATCCCCGGACTTACTGCGTCTCCATGACCGAGGCCTCGGTCAGTTGAGGCTAGGGGTGTCGGGCAGAAGGAGCCCTGGGCCCCGCGCTCTGTGCACGTGAGCAGGGAGCTGAACCTGGGGGATTCACTGGGAGCCCCCATTCCTGGACTCAAGGAGGCCTTACCCCCTACACGATCTCCCAACAGCACTGCTTCTGACCAAGGAAACCACAGCAGGGCAACGGACGTGGGGCGCCAGCCCATGGTTGAGGGACCCGCTGGTTTTGCCAGGTTCCCACCATGTATGCACCAGGTGATGAGCAGGGTTGCCTGGTCCTGTGGGGGCCATGGGGAGAGGGGCACAAGCTCACCTGCGACCTGCTTCCCATCAGCCTGTCTTGCTGGGGAGCAGGGCCTGAGGAGCTCAGAAGGCCTCCCCATTCCAGTGTGAAATTATCCTCCCTCCCTGACGGCCCAGGGTACGAACACCCCTCTCACCTGTGCTGTGGTTACCTGGGGACCAACAGGTGACTTCACCTGCTGTGGCTCCCACACGTGACTGGAGGAGATGGGGCCAGGGGCCCCCGGTCCAGCCTGCTGGGAGCAGGAAGGCTCATTTAGAGGAACCAAGGGAGGAGAGGGGAACCAGGGAGGAGGGGGGAGCCCAGGGAGGAGGGGGAGCCCACGAGGTGGGGGGAGCCCAGGGAGGAGGTGGGGGGAGCCCAGGGAGATGAGGGGGGGGCCCAGTGGGGGGAGGGGGAGGGGAGCCCAGGGGGGGGGGGGGGGGGGAGCCCAGGGAGGAGATGGGAGCCCAGGGAGGAGACAGGAGCCCATGAGGTGGGGGGAGCCCAAGGAGGAGGAAGGGGGAGCCCAGGGAGGTGGGGGGAGCCCAGGGAGGAGGGGGGAGCCCATGAGGTGGGAGGAGCCTAGGGAGGAGGGGGAGCCCAAGGAGGTGGGGGGAGCCCAGGGAGGAGGGGAGAGCCAGGGAGGAGGGGGGAGCGCATGAGGTGGGGGGAGCCCAGGGAGGAGGGGGGAATCCAGGGAGGAGGGGGGATCCCAGGGAGGAAGGGGAATCCAGGGAGGAGGGGGAACCCAGGAAGGAGGGGGGAGCCCACGAGGTGGGGGGAGCCCAAGGAGGAGGAGGGGGGGAGCCCAGGGAGGAGGGGGAGCCCAGGGAGGAGGGGGGAGCCCAGGGAGGAGGGGGAGCCCACAAGGTGGGGGGAGCCCAGGGAGGAGGGGTAATCCAGGGAGGAGGGGGAGCCCAGGGAGGAGGGAGAATCCAGGGAGGAGAGGGGAGCCCAGGGAGGAGGGGGGAGCCCAGGGAGGAGGGGGAATCCAGGGAGGAGGGGGGCAGCCCAGGGAGGAGGTTAGGGGAGCCCAGGGAGGAGGGGGGAGCCCAGGGAGGAGGTGGGGGGGAGCCCAGGGAGGAGGGGGAGCCCAGGGAGGAGGGGGAATCCAGGGAGGAAGGGGGGAGTCCAGGGAGGAGGGGGGAGGAGAAGAGGGAGGAGGGGGGGGAATCCAGGGAGGAGGGGGAATCCAGGGAGGGGGGGGAGGGGGGAGGGAGGAGGTGGGGGGAGCCCAGGGAGGAGGGGGGGAGCCCAGGGAGGAGGGGGGAATCCAGGGAGGAGGGGGAATCCAGGGAGGAGGGGGGAGAAGGGGGAGGAGGTTAGAGAGGGGAGGAGGGAGGAGGGGGGGGGGAGCCCAGGGAGGAGGTGGGGGGAGCCCAGGGAGGAGGGGGAGCCCACGAGGTGGGGGGAGCCCAGGGAGGTGGTGGGGGGAGCCCAGGGAGGAGGGGGGGGAGCCCAGGGAGGAGGTGGGGGGAGCCCAGGGAGATGAGGGGAGCCCAGGAAGGAGGGGGGAGCCCAGGGAGGAGGGGGGAGCCCAGGGAGGAGATGGGAGCCCAGGGAGGAGACAGGAGCCCATGAGGTGGGGGAGCCCAAGGAGGAGGAGGGGGGGAGCCCAGGGAGGTGGGGGAGCCCAGGGAGGAGGGGGGGGAGCCCATTAGGTGGGAGGAGCCCAGGGAGGAGGGGGAGCCCAGGGAGGGGGGGGGGGAGCCCAGGGAGGAGGGGGAATCCAGGGAGGAGGGGGAGAGCCCAGGGAGGAGGGGGGAGCCCACGAGGTGGGGGGAGCCCAAGGAGGAGGAGGGGGGAGCCCAGGGAGGAGGGGGAGCCCAGGGAGAGAGGGAGGAGGGGGGGAATCCAGGGGAGGGGGGGGGGAGCCAGGAGGGAGGGGGAGGGGGGAGGAGGGGGAGGGGAGAATCAGGAGGGAGGGGGAGGGGAAGGAGGGAGGGGGGGGGGGGGGATCAGGGAGGGGAGGGGGATCAGGAGGGAGGGGGGATCAGGAGGGAGGGGGGGGGGGGATCAGGAGGGAGGGGGGAGCTCAGGAGGGAGGGGGGGGGGGAGAATCAGGGAGGGAGGGGGGGAGGGAGGAGGGGGGAGGAGGGAGGGGGGGGGATCAGGAGGGAGGAGGGGGGGGAGAGGAGGGAGGGGAGGGGGGATCAGGAGGGAGGGGGGAGGGGGGAGGGATCAGGAGGGAGGAGGGAGGGGGGATCAGGAGGGAGGGGGAGGATCAGGAGGGAGGGGGAGGGGGATCAGGAGGGAGGGGGGGGGGAATCAGGAGGGAGGGGGAGAATCAGGAGGGAGGGGGAGGAGGAGGGGGGGGAGAATCAGGAGGGGGGGGGAGGGGGAGGAGGGAGGAGGGGGGGGGATCAGGAGGAGGGGGAGGGGGATCAGAGGGAGGGGAGGGGGATCAGGAGGGAGGGGGGAGATCAGGAGGGGGGGGGATCAGGAGGGGGGGAAGGAGGGAGGGGGGGGGGATCAGGGAGGGAGGGGGAATCAGGAGGGAGGGGAGGGGATCAGGAGGGAGGGGGAGGAATCAGGAGGGAGGGGGAGGGGGGGAATCCAGGGATGGAGGGGGAATCCAGGGGAGGGGCAACTACCCAGGGCAAGTGGACCTAAAGCCAGCCCTGAGCCGGCAGGACCATGTCATTCAAGCATCGCCCATCTCCAAACCAAGGGTCAGCATTGGACTGTTGTGTTTCGTTGATTTTTTTTGCACTTAATTCGCATGTTAATTTTGTTTAATGGTTGCATCAAAGCTGTAAACCTATGGGATTTATGCTTAATTCATACAATGAGAAACACCGAGGTCAACACTGGCGTTTGGCCGTAATTATTCGCTCTTCTGAGGAAGGTCTGCCTGTGAGATCCTATCAAGACGAGGTGACCACGTTCCCTGGCAGTGAGGGCGCTGCTGAAGTCCTCAGGGGCTGCCACCTGCTGGGGTAGCAGGACTGTGGGGGCCTGGGCACTGCCCTCTCTGTCGATCTGGGGGCACTGAGGCCCAGCAGAGCCCTCAGCCGGGGACCCAGAGCCACCCTGCCCCCTGCACCTCCCCAGAGTCTGCCTGAACCGAGTCCCACTGTCCCCAAGATTGGGGGCATTAATTTAAAACAGCTGATTGCCAGAGAAAGGTCTCATCAAAGATTAAATAAGCATAATTTAACTGAGGGAATGATAATAGATTTAGTTAAGAAGGGGGAAAAAAGGAAAATTGAATTAGAATGCATATTTGAGGGAAAATTGGAGTTTAATATAATTATACTTAGAGATGAGACAGATTACAATTACCATGTTTCAGAGGTGGAATTTTTAATTGGATTATTTAAAATCCAGACCGGATCTTCGCCACAGGTCAGCGGCGGGGTCTGCGGGCCTCGGGGGGTGGGTCTGTGCTGCCCACCACCTGGGGCAGCCGCACTGCACCGTTTGGGGCTCAGGGGGCCTGTCCCCGACCCCCACTGCTGTCTGAACACCCCAGGAAGGGGACCGCACTCAGGCCTTGGGGACCCACAGACCTGCAGGAATCAGAGCGGCCGGATGACAAATGTCCTCCTGGATTAGATTATCCTGGGAGCTGATCCGATCACCTGGGCAGAAATGAGCTGTTTACAGCAGCCAAAACCCTCAATTCCACCCCAAATCAGGTTTCCCAGATGGTGCTTTCACTCCTGAGCTGCTCACCTTCATGGGAGGCACCTTGCTGCCCCTGAAGGTGTGGGTGATGGGAAGGGTGCCTGCCTCGAGAGATGCCTGCACACAGCCGTCTGCATGGGCAGGCAGGGGGAGGGGCGCCCTGGCCTGTGCCCTGCGCCCCGGGAGCCTACATGCCACACATCGGGTGAACCAGAGCGGCTGAGACTACATCTGCAACCCTGGACTCCCCTGTCCAGGACTTGGGGCTCAGTCGTTTATGGGCTGAACTGTGCCCCCAGATTCACATGCTGAGTCCTCATGGCCAGCGTCTCAGAGTGTGACCCCGGGTGGGGAGGGCCTGGGGAGGGGCGCCGGTGGTCAAGTGAGGTCACATAGTGGGCCCTGGTCCGACCGGAGAGGAGGAGGTGAGGACACAGACACGCAGGAAGGACAATGTGCAGACAGACGGGCCTGGAGTGGCCGCTCCCGCAGCGGGAGCCCGCCCTGCAACACCTGGGTCTGGGCTTCCAGCCTCCAGAGCCTGACAGGGAAGGTCTGCTCTGTAAGCCGCCGGCCTGTGGGCTGTGCTCGGCAGATGCGGGAAACGAACAAAGCTGCCTTTTAACTCCATGAAATATAGAGGTTTCTAAATGCACAGGAACTTGGCAGAAGAAGATGCACAACCAGCCGGTAAGGCTGTGAAAAGACGCTCAAACCTTCAGTCACTGGAGGTTTGCAGCTTAAACCCCAAGGAAGGAGCATCAGGCACCAAGTTCAACAGCAAAAATTTTATAAAAGGACCATTCCAAGTGTTGGCAAAACCGTGGACTGACCAGACCACCCGCCCACAGCAGGAGGGAAGGGAAGTGGGAGGGGTGGTCACTGAAGGTGGGCGCGCCCCCTCCCCCAGGACCAGCGTTCTGCGACCAGGAGCAGCAGCGCTCCTGTCCCCTCGCAACCCCGTCTGAAAGTGTCCGCGGCGGCTTCATTCATAAGAGGAAGACTGCCAGGTCCCTGCACAGAGAAGCAAGGCGGGGGTGCCGTGCAAATCCTTCAAGGCGGTGAGCATGCTGGGGCCGGGTGCGTGCTGACCTGACCGGGAGGGGGCCGGGGCTCAGCGCATCTTTCCGCGGTGGCGGGTGTGTGGGCACGAGCATCCTCCGAAGTCACCAGCTGCCCTCTTGCGAGGCTGCCCTTGGCGGCCTGCAAGTGGATGGACGGGCCCTCGACGCCTAAGCACAGCTGAGGCCTGAGCCCTGTGACCGCCCCCTCCCCCGCCGCCTCCCCACTCCCGCTCACCTGACCGTCGGACACAGGGTCCCAGCTCCCACCTGGGCCTCAGTCTGCAGACAAGGAGCACATGCTGCTGTGGCCCTGCCCTCCATGTGTGTCTTGTTGGGCAGGAGGCCGCGCTGTGGACGTCTGGACGAGGGGGTGAGCAGAGACTGCGACCCTGCAGGCCGGCGCCCCCAGGGCTGCACCCGGCTCCCTCTGGCAGCGGCACCTCCAGAACCCCGGGCCTGGGGAGCAGCTCTCGTCAGGAAGGTGTCCGGCGCGCTGGAGGACGGGTCATGCGCTGGGCGTCCTGCAGGCCGGCGGCCCCACGCGAATTCCCAGGTAGACACTCCCACCCCTCCCCTTCCGGGGACACGGCCTGCCTCTGCTCAGGTCCTCTCTCGTCACCCATCCTCAGACCTCAGGGGGGACATCGGACCCCCACACACCCAGCTGTGCCCGTGACGGGAGGGCCAGGGGCGGGAATTCTCCCGTGAGCACAAATGGCCCTCAGACTGAGGCCATCCCAGAACCTGCTCCCGTTTCTCAGACAGGGACAGGAAGAGGGCCGAGTGAGGAGATTTCACAACAAACAGATGATGCATCCGCAGGGCCCCCCTCTGCCCCTGGGAGCAGGTCTCCATCCAGGCCACCCTGACCTGGGGGCGCTGTTCCTGGACAGAGGGCTCCCGCTCCCCGACTGGCCTTGGAATTATCCTGTGAGCCCACCACGTCCTCCTCTGAGTGACCCCGTGTGGTGGGCTGTGAGCGTGTGTGACCGACAATCGGCTGTCAACCTCATCTGCCCGGGGGCTGGTCCCTGCCCCCTCCCTCCCCCTCGCGTTGGCAGGGAGACAATCAGAACAGGGGTCCTCACGCCGTGAAGATGGGGGGCTGTGATGCTCGGCAGCCTCATCCGCCAACATCAGGGCAGCTGGTTGCCACCCGGAATCAGCTGGACTTGAGGCTAGAGTCCCCCGCGCCAAGGCTGCCACGTGGCGGGAAGTTGGGCATCGCCAGACACACCACCTGCTCTGAGTGCGTCAGGACCCTCGGCTCAAACGCCGCGTCCACTCGGACACCTGTCCACTTCTCGCCGCCTCTCCCAGCGAGTGTGAGGAGGTCAGGGACTGTGTGCAATGGATTCGGCTCCAGGTGTGGGCTTTGTTTGCCTAATTCGCGTAGGTTTTCCAAGTGCAGGGTTAGGGTTCCCGCCCCTGGAGAGCTCAGGGAGGTGCCAGACGCACGTGTCAGGGAACCTAAGTCTTCAGGGAAATTTCCAAATGTAATCTTCTCCTGATGATTTTAGTCCTGAGACTGGCTTGGTTTACTAATCAGTTGGCTCAGAGGGAGCAGCTGTAAATATAAATGTGGTCACCTTGTCATGGGAAACCAAGCCAGCCCCGAAGAGAGGGGCAGGTGCTACAGCCCCGACATGGGGACGAAAGGGATTCAGGCAGGGTGTCTGGGGGCCATGCTGTTGACAAAGCTCGGGTTCCTACTGACGCAGCTGGGGGAGCAGAAAGTGGCACCTTCAGACGTGAAGACCCAGCACTCCATCAGAGCAGTGACCCCACGCCCGGTGAGTCAGCCACAAGAGACTAACCTCCTCTGAGCCTGCCTCCCGCGGGCAGCCCGCCCCCTCGCAGGTGCCCGTGAGCCCCTGGTCTGGCTGCGCTGAAGGATGGCTGTGGACCTCACCGTCGGCCTCCCGGGGCTGAGGGGCGCCAGTGACAAATGCCTGGAGCCCTTTGTGCTGTTATTACCCTGAAGGTCATTCAGGTGTGGCCACCCCTCTGACCCAACCCCACCCCCAGGAGTGCCGGGGGCGACCCCCGACCCCTATAGGTGTCACAGCTGCACTCTGCAGGAGCGGCCTTTCCAAAACGCAGGAGCTGAATCTGTACTGCTAAGATAAAGCTCAGCTTCTTAACAGCTGGGCGGGGGGTGCCGCTCATCTTGCTCAGGGTTCTGAGGTCCAGCTGGGACGTCTTGTCCCCACTCTTGGTGGCATCTGCCCGGGCGACTCACGGGGCAGGAGCTGGCCCCGAAGCCTGGCTCACTCGGGTCTGGAGGGGTGCTGGGTGTCCTCGCCGTGTGACCCTGGGCCCTAAGTAATGGTCACGGGTCTCAGAAGTCTCCCGCGTTGTTTGTGCTTCCTGTGTTCACGGACACCACGCAAAACCCTCTCCTGTCTGCAGGCTCCAGGGGAACGTAAAGGAGAGCATCTTCCTGACGGCGGCCGTGAGCTTCTGGAAGGCGGTCGCACCGTTCGTGTCGCCATGGAGATTTTAGAAGCCTTCAACCAGGCGCAGGCAAGCGTTTGATGCTAACTGCTCTCAGAGTGAAGCAATGCGCCAGCATGCTGTCTGGCAAGCAGTTTTCTCCTGAACTGACCTCCTCCGCAAAGCCCCACCGTGGAGGAGAGTTCCAAGGCTGCCCCCATGAGGCAGTGCCTCTAAGGGACAGCAGAGGTCCACATGCCCAGGGCGTGCGGATGGCCCCATGCACTCTGGGGCCCTGGGGAAGCACAGTGGCTCCCACAGCCGAAAGGCTGGGGCACGGAGGTGAAGTGGACCGGAGCATGTGGGGTGGGGAGGGGGGAGATACGGGCTGGGGGCATCCTGAGTCCGCAGGCTGCCCGGTAAGGATGCAAAGGTCAACAGCCCTGGATGAGCAGAGTCTGTCTTTAAAAGTACCGTTGAAAGACTGCAGAGATCGAGAAGAGCACACCCATGACTCACATCAACATTAGTTTTGCCACTTTTGCTCCAGGCATCTCTCTTGAAAGAAAGAAAACACCAGGCCTGGGCCCCGGCCTGCCCCAGCCCAGCCCCCTCCCTCAGTCCCCAGACAGACCACACCGCCCGCCCCGCCTTTGCTTCCAGTCTCCACCCTGCCCTGGGTGGGGCTGGTACAGAAGCCCTCTGCCCCGCCTCTGTCTACTCCTACCTTTCACTCTTGTCTCAGGCACTTTAGAGTAAGATCTAGTCCAGGAAGAGCGCTGTGGGGATTATGCTTTGATTTTACAGCTTTAAAATATCGAGATTTCCAATCTGCCAACCGTTTCTGTCTCCGTGTTTTCAGACCTTCTTTTCTGTCTGTCATAAATTTTGCTTTAATTTCCATAGAAACTGCACACATTTTGAGGGTAGGTTTATTCCTGGGCCTGGGTCCTTTATTGATACTGATTTTTGATTGTTCATTACCTGCAAGCGTGGTGATTCGATGCTTTCTTTCCAAGTCAAAACTTGGTTTTTCTTGTCTTATTACTGCAGCTAGGACCTCCCTCCCCTCCACTGCCATGTGAAATTCAAGAACTCCTAGCAAGCAGCCTTCTGTTCTTAACAGAAATGGAAGTGTTTCTTTAGTCCCTTCCTTGCGTGTGATGTCTGTATGTTTCTGGTCGCTCCCAGCTTTGCTATCACTTGTGAGTGTTGAATTTTGTCACATGCTTCTGACCTGCATGCACTGAGAACAGCTAATGACTTTTCTGATCTGATCTTAGTTTATTTTCTGATTCTGAGAGAAACATATTTATTTCATAATCTAAAGTCACTCACAGTGTTCTTTTTGCGTTTTAAATATCTCTAGTTTTTTTTAAGTCATGTTCACTTTTTATTATTACTATATGTTTCTTCTTATCAGTCGTATTAAGAAGGTTTGTTTTCTTGAACTGAAAAATGCATTTGTAGAACCTCATTATTCTTTCTTTATAAGGTGGTGTATTGATTCGTTCTCTTGTCTTTATTGTTTATTTTCACTTCCTTTAGATTTATATGCATTTTACTCTATCCTAGAGTCGAACATTGGTTTTCATTAATAAATCCGTGTAAGACTGTGACTTCCCTCAAAGTACTGTTGAGCTGGAACCGTATGTGTTGATATGGTGAACACACCTGGTCTCCCAGTCACAGTGATATTGCTTTTCCATCACATCTGTATCATTTAGAAGCACATTTTTAAGTTTCAAAAATTATGCTTCCCTAGACTTAAGCTTGATTCATTTATAGCAAGCAGAGAAGAATTACGTCAATTCCAATATTCAGATTTCACTCGTGTTTGTTACTGTGCTAATCTTATATATGTTTAATATACGTTTTATGCATTGATTATACATGTGTATATACAGTATGTATAAATATATTTCTGCAGACATAATCCTATATATAAATATACACATATGCACCAAATAGATATAGATAAATATATGTATTTTGTCAAATGTGTTGATTTTGCCATGTAAGTCCTTAGAGACACAATTAATTTTTATTTATCCTAAAAAGTTAATGTGTGTTAAACTCATCTTTATCATACCGGGTGTAACTGTTTCTTCTTACAGTTCTTTTAGGTTTTGTCTATATGTTGAAGTGAACATGAGTTTACAGTTCTTATATCTTCTTATCTTTTCCTTCGTTAGCTAATATGCCTCCTTAGCTCTAGCACTGTATGTCTTAAATTTGGATTTGTCTAATACTAACATTGCTGCGTTAATATTTACCTGGCACATCTTTTCAATCTCCGTGCTTTTCAGCTGTTTGTGGTTTTGCTTCTCTCATGCTCTGTATGAGCTTTGAAGGCATTCAGGCATGCAACGTCTGTCTGTTTACAGCCGAGTTTGACCATATTCGTGGTGAATACTGATGAGTTTATTTCGTATTTTCTGATTACTATCCTTTATGTTTCCT
Source organism: Okapia johnstoni (assembly GCA_024291935.2). NCBI lineage: Eukaryota > Metazoa > Chordata > Mammalia > Artiodactyla > Giraffidae > Okapia > Okapia johnstoni. Next base: position 1,300,668 of record CM044320.1, on the reverse strand, counting down.
TGATTTTTAAAAATTTCACACTGTTCCTTCTGCGTTCACCTTTGCGATGTTTCTTTCAAAGAACATCTTTTTGATAGTTCTTTTCAATAAAGCTGTAAGGCAGTAAATTCTTTAGTCCTGAAGGACCAGCACTGACCTAATTTTGCCTCAAGTAAAAACTACAACGTGGTGGGTCTAAATCTTAGGGCAACGGTTACTCCCTCCGACTCTTAGGAGACGCTGCCCCCTCCGCGTCTCCCGTGACTTGTGGAAAGAGGCTCCACCAGTCTCCTCCCGTCCCCTCGAGCTCCGCCTGCCTTTTCCACCCCAGCGGCGTTCCAGGTTGTCCTTCTGCCTTCTTGCTCTGGAGTCCCCTTCACGGGTGTCGGGGCACCTGTTCTATCCGTCCTCACGCTCACGCGGAGCACACGCTCCGTCTGGAGAGCCACACCCACCTTCAGTCTCATAAAGTGCTCAGCCGCTCCCTCTGCGAAGTCTCCTTCTCCATCACTCTCCCCTTCATCTTCTCCTGCATGTCTCATCGGAAGGACGCTGGACTCTGCAAACCCGTCCTTGGTGCGTCGTAACTGTTTCCTTCACCCTTCAGGCTCCAGTCTGTGCAGACGCTGCGTCAGAGCCAAGCAGGACTCCCGCCCCCCTTCGCCGTCTGACTCCCGAGGCCACGTCTGGCCTGCAGGTTCTTCCCCATCAATGTCTACATTCCATTCCTAATACTTGGAATTTCTAATTATTCTAATATCTCCAGTTGCAGCTTCTCCATAAGATACCTTGTTGGTTTTCATTCTTTTAAATAAAAGTTTTGCCTTCATCAGCCTCTTTGAACATCCTGAACACAGTTATTTTAAATGTTTGACGGACGGTTTTAAACACCACTTGCAGCTGACGTCTTCTAATGTGTTGACGGATTTGTTTCGTTGACTCTCTCTCAATATCAGTGTTTCTTTATGTATTTTGGAAAAACCCCATCTGGAGGGAAGAGTGTTCATCTGTTTTATTTCCCTCTCTTTCCTCTTTTGCTTTCTTGCTCCCCACCCCTCAACCTCGGAGCCCCTGACCAGGTTTCCTAAGGAGGAGCAGTGGCCCTGCCTGGGAGGTCCTGCCTCGGGGGGCGGGGGGGGGCAAGACGCAGCGGGCTGAGATGGCCAGTGGCCGGGCTCCACACCCGGCCCAGGTAGTGCTGGCGGCAGATGGTGAGTTCCCCGTGGGCAGGGGATCCTAACCCCTCACCCGCATTCCTTGGGGCGCTGCCAGTGCTAAAGTCTCATCCGCCCAGAACAGTGGGTCAGCTAGGCAGTCTCATTCTGGGAGGGCTGGTGAGAGCAGGTGCCCCAACGCAAGGTCAACAAACCGTTTCTGTAAATGGCTAGATAGTAAATATTTTCTGCTTCGTGGTCAGTGAGGGTCTCTGTAGCCACTGCTTAGCTCCCACGAGTGTGCATGTCCACGCTCCAGGGAATCTCACTGACAAAGCAGGCAGGGACTGACTCCAACTGAGAGACGTGGTCTGCCAAGGCCTGTCCTCACGCATCTGACTCTGAATGCCAACCTGAGCTTGAGTAGGAAGTCATGGACTGCTTTGCACACAGACTGTGTACATATGAGGCAAGAGTTCAACGTCATTTCCTAACAACATCTGGAATGTCTCAAAAACAGACTTCTGTTTGGTTAATCTTACACAAAGTCAAGTGGAAATAAGAGAGCGAACAGCCCAAAGCAAGGCTTTTGTTTGTTTATGTCTGTTAAATGCTTTGTATTTCAGCGGGCCCGTTGAAGTTACTTTGGGGAGGATTTCGAGGGAAATTTGTAATGCAGTGCATCAGAATCCCAATTAGGGTGGTAGGAACCAATGTTTTTAATTAGATTTTTCTACTGAGATCTTTGTGAATAGGCACACAATTGTAAGGAACAATACCATGGGGAAATCCCATGTAACTTTACCCATTTCCCCAAAACTGTAATTTCATATCAAGTCCAGGGCATTAATACTGATACAATTCACCAACTTTATTCAGACTCCCCCACATCTACTTGTGTGTGGGTGGGGGATGTTTATTTAGCTCCGTGTCAACACTTTGCTTTTCACTGAGAAGATGCTGCAGTGATGGCCAGTGACCCAGAAGGACGAGGCCCTGGAGGAAGCCTGTCTGTAGCAGGAGGGCTCCCGGCCGACATGGTACTGCCTTTATCTGCGTGCATCGCAGCAGGACACAATTATAAAAAACAAACTCACTTAACCTGAGCTAATGACAGCAGGAGAATTGCTCCCATTCTGTATTAATGGCAGTCAAATGGTGCCGAGCTCCATGGTAATTATGCCGAGGTTAAAAGCTTTCCGAGCAAGCCTTTCAATAACTGACTTTTTCAAAGACCTCTGGGACTTAAACAAACTCCCGGTATTTACTCAGGCTGAAATTCTGACTCTCATTTAGATGGCTAAATTAATAAGCGTGGAGCCCGCTCCTCTTCTCCGACTACGCACTGCCTTTCATGTACCCCGCAGAGATGCATTAACATTCTGTAACACCATCCATTATTTGGAATTATTAATTCATCAGTTACTCAGTTGAAAAATCTGATGAGTCAATATGGTGAGAGGCAGGGAACGTGCAAGACCCCAGTGAAAAATTAGCAGATTGCTTAGGAAACAGTATTTAGGGAACACAGAGTGAGAAAAATCTTTCATAAATAATATTGAGACTCTCGGGGGCCCTGCATGAGCTCCCTTGTGAGTGATGTCCTGTTGTTTCGCAATTTAACCTTCACACAGGCCGTAGGATGAGGCTCCCGGGAGGGGTCTACAGGAGGCTCCCTGGGACAGACTGCCAGGGGGCTGGGGGAATGGCCGTGGGTGGGGTGGGGGCGGGTAATGGTCAGACGGGACCGACGATGACTGGGACAGCGCAGGTGCACCAGAGGCGACCTCAGCTCCCTCCCCCTGAGGCTGGCCAGGGGGAGTGGGCTTGACCAGGAGAAACAGGAGCGAAGCCACCCCCACCCACTTGCAAAGAACATGTGGACACCCAACCCTCCCAGCTGCCTCCCCAAGGAACCGCCATGGGGGTCTCTCCTGTTTAGACAGGACACCCCAACCCTCCCAGCAGCCTCCCCCAGGAACCGCCATAGGGGTCTCGCTAGTTTAGACAGGACACCCTAACTCTCCCCAGTTGTCTCCCCCAGGAACCGCTGTGCGGATCTCGCCAGTTTAGACAGCTCTTGCAGATGACCACTCACGCGGTGGCAGACGGCCAGTGACAGACTGTGGTTGCTCACGGTGGCAGCATCTTCCCATTCTCTTAACCCTGTGATAAGTCGGGTGTCTGCAGAGAGACGCTTAATTAGCGCTTGTTAAGTGGTGTGGCACCACGTCCGGCCTGCCCGCAGGCCCTCGGGGCTCTGTGCACACGGTCCTGAGATGAGCCTCAGCGGGGTTGCTCGTGGCCTCTGTGCAGACCCTGTGCCCTCCCCGGGGCCCTCAGCCCTACCCACGCCCCCGCCTCCTGACCTCCAGGGAGGAGCGGCCCCTCGCTAACGACCTGAGAGCTGGCAGGGGCCTGGGAGGCGGAGTGCCCGGGTGGTCATCATCTCTGCTCCCTGACCCCCGTTCACGACCCAGGCGGAGCCGGAGGCATGCTGGGCAGAGTGGACAGGGCCCGGTGCTAATGAACTCCGTGGATGCACAGCCCTGCCCCATGCCCGGCGGACTCACGGGTGGCTCTGCTCCTTGTTCCGCAGACCCCGAGGGGCCGTGGGCCTGGGGGCTGAGCCTCTGACAGACACGCTGACGGCCAGGACCCAGAGAGCTTTCTTCGGTCACTTCTCTCGGGCACTCACACTCACCCAGCACAGCTCACAGCAGACTCGTGGGGCTCCTCCCCGCCATCTGGGTCTGTGAGCCCGGCCGGGCGTCCTACAGCAGAACTGAGTTCTGACACCTCGTCCCTGAGAGCGCCGGGTCCAGCCCCAGAGGCCCTCCTGCCCCTGGCCTGGCCTCGGCCTCACCGCAGACTCCGGTCTGTCCAGTGCCCACGAGAGGGGCAGCAGGACTCAGGGGAGCAGCTGTGGGATCTGCCCGCATCTACAGCCCCCTCCCCCCCTGGAGGAGACGGCCTAGGGGTCCAGGAGTCACCCCCCACCTGGAAGAGACAGCCTGGGGGTCCAGGCGTCACCCCCCCCACCTGGAGAAGGCGGCCTTGGAGGTCCAGGAGTCACCCCCCACCTGGAAGAGACAGCCTGGGGGTCCAGGCGTCACCCCCCCCACCTGGAGAAGGTGGCCTTGGAGGTCCAGGAGTCACCCCCCACCTGGAGGCTTTAAGAGTCACCCCCCACCTGGAGGAGACGGCCTTGGGGGTCAAGGAGTCAGCCCCCCATCTGGAGGCTTCAAGAGTCACCCCCAACCTAGAGGAGACAGCCTGGGAGTCCAGGAGTCAGCCCCCCTCCTGGAGGAGGCGGCCTGGGAGGCTAGGAGTCAGCCCCTACCACGCCCAAGCCTGTAACTGGCCAGGTACAGAGGTGCCTGGGGACCCTGCAAGGCCAGCACCTCCAGTTTGCAGCCCTGTCCTGACCAGGCCAGTTGGTGGTCTTGTACAGAGGACACGTGGGCACCGCGGGCCGGGTGGACTGCGAGCTCTCTGCCCCCACCTCGCGTCGTGATGGACGTCCGCCTCCTTCCGTCTGGGGGCTGGCTCCGTGGACCTGGCACCGTCCCCCAGTGAAGGGCCGGGACACCGATGGAGAGGGCCTGTCGGTGAGACGGACGGAGGACGCGCCCGCAGGGAGGAGCCAGCGCCTGGGCGGCCGCTGACCAGCATCAGGGCCATCCCCGAGCTTCGGGCTTGGAGAACACGGCCTGGCTGAAGCCCGTGTGATCATTTCCATTTAGTTTGGTTTTGCTTTGTTTTGTTTCTGGCAAGTGGGGAAACAGTAGCTTCTAGAAATTCATGTGCGTGAAGATTGACTAGCTGGGGTCCATTCCAGGGAGGTGACCACGTTCTGGCCACTGCGTGTCGGGGACAGCTGTGGAAAGAGGCGGGTGGGTCAGGATGACAAGCCCCTCCCCAACCCAGGGCTCCGAGGGGCTGCTTCCCTGGACGGGTGTGGAAAGACGGGGTCCTCTGGGCTCCACTGGACGCTGGGCCCGAGGGTGCAGAGAAGACACGTACATGCGCTCGGGAGTCCCTCTCCCTGAGGGGAGGAGGCCGGTGTGGGCGCTGAGCTCAGAGCCCAGCAGAGGGGCCCCGGCTGGGGACAGGAGGGTGGAACAGGGGCCCCAGGCCCCTCCCCGCCGGCCACCGTGGCTGTCCTGAACCAAGCCCCTGGAGTTGGGCGCAGGTGGGAGAGTGCTGGCCGTTAGCCCAGCCCTGATCGCAAGACCACACCGGGCTGCGGGCTCGGCCTGACCCGCCTGGCGGGTGCAGGAATCCGGAGAGGCCAGGAGGGGGCCCTGGAGGAGGCGGCAGGGCGGGGGCCGCCACAGCTGGGCCTCCCGGGTCTTCACTCAGGGCTGGTGCAGAGTCATCTCTTGACAAAGTCTCCAGCCAGGGCAGGAGACAGCTGGGCCCCAGAACTTCCAGGACCGCAGACCTCCTCGCCGCCCAGGGCAGCTGCTGTGTCTGCTTGGCCGTCCTGCCTGGGACGCCCACCCCCCAACCTCACCAAGGCCTGGACTGCAGCTGAGCAGGGACGGCACTCCCGGGCCCCAGGACACAGTCCTGCCCAGAGGAGAACAAGGCAGCCCCAGCTGGAAACAGCGGCCAAACCTTCTTTCTCACTTGGCCTCTCCTAGAATCAGGGGTGGGAGAGAGACCCCCACCCCCAGTCCTGGGAACACTGGGGGCACTCCATCAGGCTGGCTTCAAGTTTAAGATGCAAACACATATCCCTATTTCCAAGAAACTGGGTCACTGAGAATCCCAGGTGCAGGAATTAGACAGAAAAATGTCCTGGAAGAATTGTCTTTGCTTCTGTATTTCACTGACTTACTTTCCTCAATTCAGAATATGGTTATAAAACAGGCTCTTTTTGCTTCTAATTATTCTGAGTTTAACAAATTTGAAATCTCTTAACCATGTAGACTCATGTACATCCTCAAAAAACACAAAAAGAAAAATTGGATCCCACAGCAGCTCAGCAGGGCTCCCGGTACACAGGCTCTGGGTCCCTCCTGCCATTAAAGGCACCTCTGTCCTGTGTCCCTGCGTCCCCACGTCCCACCCCTGCGTCCCCACGTCCTGCCACCAGGGCCCCCCTCCTTACGTTCTGTCCCCCGAGACCCATCATCCAGGTGCAAACTCAGCATTTTTTCTTCTTGCTCCACGCCCACTCCCCCTGGAGCTCAGCTCCTCCCAGCTCTGCCTACCACGTGCAGACCCGTGTCCAGCCACTGCCCCCAGTCCAGCCCCAGGACCCCCGACCCCCTGTCTCCTGCTTTCCCCTGAGCCCCACCTCCCTGAGCCCTGCGTCCCCCGTGGCTCCTCTGGGGCTTCCGGGTGACGTGAGGTCCTCCTGGGCTCAGCTCGCCCGCGCCCCCGGCGTCTCCCCACCTGGCCCAGCTCTGCTCCGGTCAGCTCATCAGAGCAGCCCTGGCCGTCCTTCGAGGAGAGCCCCTCCTCTGCTCCTGCTTTACTCCCCAGACCCGGTGTCACTACTTGGACATCCAATCACACAGTCGGACCTTCCCCGCTTGGAGTCCAGCTCCGTCCAGCAGGGCCTCGGCCGCCTTGTTGCCGCCTCCGCCTGGGGCCGGGAAGCATGCGGGGACAGAGTGGACACTCAGGAAACGGCAGGACCGTGTCCTCAACCGTGCAGGTGTGGAAGCCACCCTCCAGGGCACGTGTGAGCCTTCTCTGCCCTGAGGACCCTCCCCAGCCGTCCCCACGGCCTTGTTTACAGGGGCCCTTGGGATCTGCCCCCATCCCACAGCGAGCAGTGCCCAGGCCTCTGGGCTGAAATAGGAAGGCCGGTGGCCGCTGCCCCCCGGCCGCCTCCGACAGCTAGCCCCCTCTGACCATCAGGCCCGGAGCCTCATTGTCAGCACAGGTTCTCTGAGCTCACGCCTCACCCCAGCATCTGATTTCTCACGGGCCTAAGGAGGATCAGCACCAGCTTCTCTGGGCCAGTGGAGCACATCCCCAGCCCCCGCGGCCCCTGCCCTCCCCCCCAGCCCTCCTCCCCAGTCCTCCCCCCCTCTCCGGCCCCCTCCTCTGCTTGCAGACCCCTGACCCTCCCCCTCAGGCCCCCTTTCCGAGTGGCCCACGGCTGCTCCAGCTGGAGTCACTCTGTGCATCAGAGTCTGGTTCTGCCCAGATTCACCCCAGAAATCAGTGTCCTCCGCCCGCACAGCAGCCAGAGTGGTCAGCTGCCCCCAGCCAGGCGTGCGCTGAGCTGTCGCAGGGTGAAAGCTGCGGGGTGGACTGAGACAGGACGCCGGGCGGGAGCCGGGCTCCCAAGACCTGAGGGCAGCGGCAGGAACAGGTCAGGAGCCGGCCAGGAGCCCCTGGGGCCAAACTAGCCTCCAGGGCTTGCGGTCCCAGCGAGGGTCTGTAGCGAAGGCCACGTTCCCCTGAGGGTCCAAAGTGAGGACCGGGCAGAGCTGCGTTCACTCGCCGCTCTCCACTGCCGGGAAACAGCTCTGTGCCATCCCGCACCCCCCACTCCCTCAGAAACCACGCTCTCCAGCACGTGTGTGAGATGCAGGAGCCGCACTGTGAGTGCCTCTGCGGTCTCCTTGGGACTGCCGTCCGTGAAGCCACCGTGGGCTCGTTTGAAAGCAAGTAACAGACTAGGCAAGTTATTCACAAAACCTAAATACACACACAGGAGTGAGAGGAGCCAAACAGAGATCCCCTGGGAGCAGGGGCAAACAGAGGGAGCCCCAGAGACACACAGGTCAGCCTGCCGTCTAGCTGGGCCCCAAGGGTGCCCACTGCATCCCAGGAGCCTGGCCAGTGATGTGATGGGTGATGAGCAGGTGGGGGACAGGATGGGGGGACACTGGGTGTGGCCTCAAGGCCTGGGGGCCATGGCGCCCCTGCCCACTCTGCACACGGGGCGGGAGGCCAGGCGCCGGGCAGAGAGCCGTGTCCAAGGCTTGATGGTGTCGCAGGAGGGCCCGGGGCAGACTTCAAGGTCAGCACTGCCCACAGAGATGGTAAGAACGGACTCTAAACAGCAAAGTAATTACAGCAAATGCAAAATACACGTGTAAGAAGAAAACGTCCCTAAACAGGAGCCCTTGAAACATGTGTGAAAATGTCAGCTTGATTGCCCTGCACGCGGTGGGGGTTGAAGTTGACCCTGGACAAGGGAGTAATCAAGAAGAGAGGCCCGTCCAGAGCCCTGTGTTCATGAGACACTTGCTTCACAAGACAGAAAGGAGAGGTTTCCTTTGGGCAGTGCTAATAAAATCTAATTACCCAATAAAGACAATAACAACAAAGCAAGATATACAAGAAGCGTCTCAGAAGCCTGGCACTGCAGTAAAGTGACCCTTGAATCAATAAACAGAGTTCCAGTGCAGCGAGCCGGGACCTGACTGAGAAATTCACACCCATCTTCTCCTCCATCGCGGTAGAATCCCAAGATGAGGCCACGGCAGCCGCAGAGGAAACACGGGTTCCCGGCCAGAACCTGGTGTAACAAGAGGGGCACTTGACTTTCCAAGTTACTGAAATCCCAGCGAAACAATCAGGAAGGTGTCATCCCAGAAAAGTAAAATAGTCTGAGTGAAGAGCTTCAGGATCGGTTTGATCCAGCAGCTCAGTCATTTCATAAAACACTACACGGTTCTTTCCCTCTGGCAGCAGCTCTGGGATGACGTAACAGTTCTTGACCTAAACCCAGAGAGAGAGCAAGAACTTGGTCCCCAAACCTGCCACGGTGCGGAGGTCACACAGGTGAGGCCCCACCAGTGAGGTCTCTCACAGACCGGCTGGTGCGAAGTGGGGAGGGGGCCTGAGATGGAGGCCACCCCCTGCCCACTGCAGTCCCTGATGGGAGCCCAGCTCAAACCCACTCACGAGTCCTCCTGCTCTTTGCACAAGGTGGGGTGAGCAGCCTCCTCCCTGCTCTCCGTCCTCTGCGGGCAGGTCCCCCCATTTCTGTTCCTCCCCATTCCTGCCGAGCGGGGTCCCAGACCTCACATACATGGGGTGGATCCCCGGGCCTGTGTGAGGGGGATGCGTGCGAGGAGGACCCCAGCGAGGTGACCGGGCCCTGGGTGCATGCGGAGGGTCAGTGCTGGGCGGGCTATACAGGGCAACAAGGTGGAGGGTGGGGTATGGAGGTGCCCCTGACCCCGGTATCTGTCTGCTGAGGGCGGATTCAAAGAGGGGCCGACAGCGTGCATCCCGCCTGCAGAGCCATCTGACACCCAGGGTCCACAGCCTGTCCCCTGTCCCCGAAGCGGCGGCCAGTCCCCCGTCGCTGCTGCCCGGATCCTGCTCCAGCCACGTCTGCCTGACCAGGAACCAAAGGGGGTCAACAGGCTGAAGCCACAGCCCCTCCCGTTTCGACTCTGTACCCGCCAGCTTCGCCCTTGTTGAGCCGTGTGTCGGCGCCAGGAGGCTACTTGCTCTGTGAAAGGGCGGAAGGACGGTGCCTGCCTGTCCCTCCCATCCTCTCCTCTTGTCCCTGACACACGAATTAAAGCCACATAATTAAAATCCGCAGCACAGTCCGGGGGAGTGAACGCCCAGCTCCTCCAGGAGAAGCCCGTCTCCCAGTTGGAGGCCGCCCTTAATAGATGCTAACAGCAGCCTCGGCAGGGTGGGGCGGTTCTGCTTTGAATGCTTTGAAGCTCTGACACCTTTCAAGTGAAGAGAATGCTCTTCGGCGGGCAGGGCACGTGGGGTGGGCTAAAGCAAGGAAACAAGCCAGTGACCACGCCTGCCAACGCTCAAGCTTGCAGGAGACACTCAGTCTGTGCAGCACCTTCCTAGCACTGGGAATGCGGTAGCAAAACCCCACAGACTCTGCCCTCAAGGACCTAAGACTCTAGTGGAAAGACAGAAAATGCCTGACGAAAACTATATACTGACTACTGGATGGCAGGAACTCCTCCCAGGAAGACAGAGCAGAGGTGACGTTTACAACCTCCACCCAGGAGAGGGGAAGAGCCGTGGGACTTGGAGAGGGTGGGGAGGAGGCCTGTGGCCCCCAGGAGGTGCTGGTGGTGTCAGGGTGCAGAGGCTGGGGGAGGGGAGGGGGAGGGGAGGGGAGGGGGAGAGGGGGAGGGGGGGAGGGGGAGGGGAGGGGGAGAGGGGGGGGGGGGGAGGGGAGGAAAAAAAAGAAGAAGGTGGATGAGTTGAGCAGGTGTTACATTTTGTCAAATGCAATTATGTAGCAATTGATGTGCTCATATGATTTTTCTCCTTCAGTTGGCCTAGTGGGGGATTACACTGATTGATTTTTGAATATCAAACCAGCCTTGCATCCCGGGAATAAAGCCTGCTTGGTCAGAGTGCATAGCTCTCCTTACACACCACTGGATTCAATTTGCTGGTTTGTGGAAGACTTACACCCAAGTTCAAGAGACTCATTGGTCTTTAGTATTCTTTCTTATTTTTTGTACTATCTTTGTCTGGTTTGATATCAGGTGACATGGAGTCAGTTGTTAATTTAAACAAACTAGATGAGTGTCAAGGCCACAGTCTAGTGTATCTGAATTTCCTCAAGGAAAGCAAGTGAAAGTCGCTCAGTCATGTCCGACTCTTTGCGACCCCATGAACTATACAGTCCATGGGATTCTCCAGGCCAGAATACTGGAGTGGGTAGCTGTTCCCTTCTCCAGGGGGTCTTCCCTACCCAGGGAGAGAACCCAGGTCTCCCGCACTGCAGGCGGATTCTTTACCAGCTGAGCCACCAGGGAAGCCCGAGAGAAGCAAAGCCAGTTTTAATAACGTCTGAATGGGCATGAAGTGATGGACTCAGGGACTCATCTCCCCACCAGTGGAATCCAAGGCGGCAGAAATGAAGTCCTCCTCCTCGTCGTCATCATCATCATCGTCGTCACCTTCATCTCCATCGTCGTCACCTTCATCTCCATCGTCGTCCTCAGCAACATCCACAGTCATCCTACGTTTTCCTGCTGAACTTGCTCTGTGCACAGCATGAACCAGAGTTTTATGTGTGTGAGTAACCACTTCCCTGTCTGAAAGGGGGCTGTCTTGAATGTCTAGTTAGTCATCATGATCCCAGGATTAAATGCGATTCTGCCCACAGTGTTCACACCTGTCCAGTCTGCCAGGTAAGGGGGAGAACTCGTCACCCCGTCAGCCTCTGAGAAGCTGGGGACCAAGCATCTCACACAAGCCGGTCTCTGCTCCAGGGCGTGAGTGCAGGGCAGACACGGCCCAACCACCCCGAATCACAGCTCCTTGGGAAGGCCAGACCAGGACCTGTTACTTCCCCAGCGAGGGATGGAGCGTGTTCCATCAGCTGACGCCCAGGAGGGAGCCAGCCTGTCAGAGCCAGGGTGGTTCATTAGCAGCAGCTTGTTTCCTGCCACTGTACCCAACAGTGGGCCTGGGAGCTGCGGCTTTGCCCTGGCTGGAAAAGTGCTTCAGCTTCAGAGGCACCCTATTACTGGGAGATAGTAAGCTTTGCTGGAAGGAAAAATAAGTCACAGCGTCTGGCCAGGTGTGTCTTTGAGGCCCTTCTAGCTGACGGAGGAGGATGAGGCAGGCGCCATGCTGACGGGGTGGACCTGTTTGGGCGTCAACTTTGCTTACATTTCTTAACGCTTCACACAAAGAACTGGGGATGGTGCGGCGGACACGCGCCAGGACAGTGGGCCCGGTCGCCCAGCAGAGGGGGGCTCGTCCACTCTGGAGACGGGCTCTGGTGTCTGGGAGCTCGGGCGTCTGCATTCAGGGCTCTGGAAACAGAAGCAGAGGTGATGATGTGATGATGAGTCTGAGTCAGCGTCCTCCCTGCCAGGCCAAGGCGCCCGGAGCCCCAGGGCCCCAGATGGCCCCTCCCCATCAGAGCCAGAGGGAGCTGGCTGCCCCGGGGCTGGAGCCAGGGCAGGGTGGGGGCACACACACCGTCTACACCCCGACACCCTCGGTGGGAGGGACTGTCTCCTCTCTGACTTTCAGAGGCCATCAGAAGTTTATCCTCCCCTCCCAAACACCAGCTTGGGGTAAAATCACACTTTACTTGGCTTCCCTGCAGATCAGCCCTACCTGACCCCTTGCCCAGAGCCACATTCCCCTGGGAGCCCATCTGCGCCTCAGGTTTCCCAGTTCAGCTGGAATCACCAGGTCGCCTCTGGGGTGTCTGCTCCCAGAGACACCCCCTTCCCGGCCCACAGGAGGGGATCCATGGGCAGGCCCAGGCTGACATCAGTCCAGCGTCCGGTGAACCCGAGAACTGCTCTGGGCCTCACCTGTGATCCTCCTGCCCCCTTAATTAGCGTCCAGCCTGCCAGCCCCTCTAAGTGGGGCTCCTCGGGGACATGCCGCCAGAAGGGGATAAAGAGGAGGTGATGACTGCAAAGGCGCAAGCTCACAGACGGTGACCAGGTAGACAATTAGCACGTGCCCTCCCAGACGCTGATCTCCTAATCTACCCATCTGAGCTTCCCAGACAGCCCTCTCTGCTTCTCATAATACAATTTAATTTTTGTGTACAGAGTTTTCTGAAGGGCATAAATGCGTTTTCACTTGATGCCCCAGTAATTCAGTTTTAAACGAAGCATAAAAACTCAATAAACAGCAAAGAGCTAACTGCCTGTGCCAGGCTCGTGACCTTTCCCTGTTATTTCTGAATAAATAAGAAAGTGGGTAAAAGTCACATATGAAGTCGATGGCAAATTTTTCCCATCGTCTGTTAGAAAATCAGCCGGAATTGACAATAATTTGATAGTTCATGCTTGAGAGAGCTCCCAAGTGGGGATGTGAGGCCCGGAGATTGACTCTCGCGACGAGCCCGGGGAGATGGGGTGGCGGGCAGGCTCTCCTGACCTTGAAACCGTCCCCCACGCCCAGATGCCCGTAATCAATGCAGACTCTCTGCCCCCAGGGGCCCCCACGGGCAAAGGGGAAAATGAAGATTCACAGAGAAGCTGCACAAGTGGATTTTTCAATCAGCTTCTCAAATGCCTGCTAAGTGGCAGGCATGGGCCGCATGCATAGTGCATGAGCGCAGGACGAGGACAGTCACCAGGAACAGGGGCGACCCGCCTCCTCCCCGGCCGGCTGCAAGACTGCTGATGGCGACTTGAGCCAGAGCCCCCTTCATCCCCGGCACCTGCCGTCTGGACCAAACGCAGAGACTGCAGCCCATCCCCCAGCATCCAGCTCGCGCTCTCCCTGAGTCCAAGGCCCCCACGTCCGGCATCCCCGAGTCTAGTGGCGCGACACTGGCCGCTGACCATTAGGAGGTGCTCCCTGCGTGGAGCGATCAGGCCCCTCCTCGCCTTGTCCTGGGGCTCCGGCCCCTGTAGGAACCCGCCTGCCTCACAGTCCTGTCTTCCGCAAGTCTGGGCCCGAGAGGTTTCCTTGACTTCAGTCACCCTGTCGTATAGTGTCCGGTGTCCTGGGACCTCTTGGGGGCCGACCTTTCCTCTCCCTCCTCCGTCTCGCGCCTTCTTCAGAATGCAAGTTTCACGCCCCGTGAGCGTGAGCCTGTGTGTGCACACGGGTGAGTGCCTATAGTGTGAATGTCTGGGAGCACTCACGTGTGTGTGTGTGTGACACGTGTGTGCGTGCACACGCGTGGACAGGCTGGGAGCCAGGCGACTAGGCTTCTCTGATCTGCCGCACGCTGAACCCCATTTGCCTCGGGCAGTTTGAGGAGGCCTGTCCTGCCTGACTCCGCACCCCCCCCCAGCAGGACATGTCATCAGCATCCAAAATAGGGTGTTATCAGCTGGGCACTTAAGAGCCTCAGTCAGCATATCAGGTGAGATGCAGGTGGCGGGTGGCACCTGCCCGTTCTCTCAGCCCCGGGACCTCCAGACAGACGCGACGCCTGCGAGGAGCGAGCCCAGGATGGGGGGAGGTCCCGCTGAGACTCGGTAGGTGCCCTGGGACCAGGCATCCCAGCCGCAGGGATGCGGGACCAGGGAGCCCAGCTGCGGCTCAGCCGGGGCTCCCCAAGTCCTGGCCTCAGCTGCGACTTCAGGGGGATGATGGGTACAGCCTGTCATGTTGTGAATCCGCTGTGGGAAGGCTGGCTCTGACAGCAGAGAAAAAGAGCCACCCAGGGAGGGACGCAGGGCAGCTGCCAGGCAGGGCCAGGCTGAGGACCCGCCCAGGAGAGGTGCAGCCACCCCCTGACCTGGGTCCAGAGGGCCCCACTGCTCCATCCCCTGAGGAGTCGGGTCAGGCCAGGTCGGAGGGCCCGCGGTGAGGCTCGGGTTGAATCTCCCGCACTCCCTCCCCATGACCCTTCCTGGCCCCCGGCTCCCTGCTGGAGTCCGGCTGCTGCCCACGCAGGCAGACCCCAGGCAGACAGCTGCAGGGACACAGCCGTCACCCCGGGCCACCCCTGCCCCTCAGGTTTGGGGACACAGAGTCGGACAGGACGGAGCGGATGAGCTACACTGAAGCCCCCCGTCCCTCGGGTCTGCGCTCAGCCTGGAGTCTGCTCCGGTCCGTCCTCCGTCCACGCTGCAGATGAGACCCGGGGGTAGGGTGTCTCTACCCTCCCGGCTGCCACCTGCAAACATCCCCAGACAGCTCCTCACCGCTCTGTAAATCCAGACTAACATGGGGATGAAGGCGGGGTGAAGTTAGACCATCAACCTGACCTCAAGGAACACGCGTCGCTTCTTCTGAAAAGAGGCCAGTCCTCCCGGAATGTTCTATTCACAGAAGCCAGCTGACACCCCCCACGGCTCCACTCAGCAGAGCCAGGCACCTCCCGTGGGCAGGTGGGGAGCTCCGGGACCTGAAACGGGGACTGTTTCTGCCGTTACAGGGAGCAAAATGCTGAGGGTCACACAGTCTCAGGGAGGGGATGTGGACAGCAGTCAGGAGGCCCAGTTCACTCCAGACAAGAATGGAGGGGCCCTGGGTGGGGAGCAGTGACAGAAGAGTGAGAAACAGCCCGAACCTTGATGTATGTTGAAGGCAGAGTTGACCTGAATTTTCTGATAAATTACATGGGTGGACGACAGTTGAGAGAAGGTCGAGGAAGGCTCTGAAGATTTTTAACAAAGGTCAACCTGGGGTTCGCAGGTCTGAGATGGTGACAGTGACGGTCCAGGGGGTGGGTCAGGAGCCACGAGTGGAGAGGAGCTCTGAAAAGACAAAGCAAGCATCACGTGACACATCCCGTGTCCAGGGACCCAGCCTGCAAGGGTCGTTGCATCGTCCTCACCTTGAGGGAGGAAGATACAGACATGGGGCCCTTCCAAGTTCACAAAAGGCTTGCTTACCAGTTATTACCAGTTATCTTCACTTGTGAGACTAAAGCAACATTGGGGCTTCCAATGGCTCAGTGGTAAAGAAGCTGACTGCCAAAGCAGGCGGCAAAGAGATGAGGGTTGGGTCGCTGGCCTGGGAAGCTCCCCTGGAGGAGGAAGTGACAACCCACTCCAGCATTCTTGCCTGGGAGATCCCTTGGACAGAGAAGCCTGGCGGGCTACAGTCCATGGGTCGCAGAGTCACATGTTCCTGAGCAACTGGGCACACACACAGCGCCGTTTTACAGACGGGGAAGCTGATCCCAGAGGGGTTACGATGTCATCAAATGCTCGTGGCCAGTATTATCAAGGTGAGATCAGACCCCAAATGTTCTCACTTCCATCTTGATGAGTCCAGGGAAGTGGTTGAGCGAGGGAAGTCTGGGTTGCTCTTCCGGCTTGATCCCAAAAGACCTTCAGCTTTGCTCATGACCTCAAGAAGGTAGAGAGGAGTTCAGATGGTTTTCAGTAACTAGAGCTTCTGTGACCATTTGTGCACAGGTTTAGGTGTGAAGTCTTTATTTCTCTGGGATAAATGTCCAGGGATGCAATCTTGAGGTCCTAGGATAATTGTACGTTCAGTTCTTTAATGAAGCTGAGTTTCCAAGATGGTGGTGTAGGAAGACACTTAATTGACCTGTTCTCACGGGCACACAACAAATACACTATTTACAGAACAACTGTTGATGAGAAGGACTGGACCCTACCAGGACAGACCTTCTACAACTAAAGGTACAAAGAAGGAACCACAGCAAGGCAGGTGGGAGGGGAGGAGTTGTGGTAGAGTCAAGTCCCAGAGCCCTGGGTGAGCAACCCGAATCCAGAGAATAATCACGATTACAGAGGCTCTCCCCTCTGAGCAAGGGGTCTGATCTGCACATTGGGCTCCTCAGCCCCAGGGTCCTGCACTGGGAAGCTGCACCCCCAGACTGTTTGTCTTTGAAGCCAGCGGAGTTTACTTTCAACAAAGTCATGGGTTGTAAGACTCCATGTTGGAAGGATGCACACAAAAGCTTACACGTTCCGGGACCCAGGGCAGAAGGAGTAATTTGACGAGAGTCGGGGCCAGACCCACCTGCTGGTCCTGCAGGGCCTCCCGGAGCGGCCGGGGCAGGGCCAGCTGTAGCTGCCCTGAGGGACATGGACCCTGGTGGGAGCCATGCTTGGGATCTCCTTCCACTGCGTGGACACTGGTGCTGGAGTGTAATCAATAAAATATTTGAATTGCGATGCTGTACACCTGAAACTAACATGTTGTAAACCAACTGAACCTCAACAAAAAAGAAAGAGAGACAGCCATGCTGCTTCCCAGAGTGGCTGCACCGTCCTAAGTTAACCGGCCACGTGCTCGGGATTCTCGGTGTCCTTACAGCACTTTGGAAGTCTTCAGCCATTCTGACAGATCCGCTATCTCACTGTGGCTTTAATTTGCATTCTCCTTCTGGTTAATGATGTTGAAAACCCTTTCATGTACTTACTTGGCACCTGTACATCCTTTCTGGTGAGAATGTCTCTTCATGTCTTTGCTGATGTTCTAACTTGATTGGTTGGTTTGTGTTTTAGTGTTGAGTTTTAAGAGTTTGTTTATATTCTAGATGCTAGTACTTCATTAGGTATGTGATTTACAAATATTTTCTCCCAGTCTGTAGCTAATGGTTTCATCCTCTTAACAGGGTGTTTTGAGTAGTGAAATTGTAAATCTTGAAGACATCCAATTTGTCATTTTTTCTTATAGATTGTATTTCTGGTGTCAATCGAAGAACGTGTTTCCCTAGGAAGCTAGTCCTAGGTTCCAGATACTTTATCTTCTTCTTCCTAAAAGTTTTATGGTTTTACATTTTACTTGTAAATCCATGATGCATTTTGGGTTGCTGTGTGCTTAGTCTCACAACTGTGTCCAACTCTTTGCAACCCCATGGACCATAGCCCGCCAGGCTCCTCTGTCCATGGAGAGTCTCCAGCAGGAACACTGGGGTAGGGGGCCATTCATTTAAGGTTAATTTTGTACAAAATGTGTGGTTTCGGTCAAGTTCATTTTGGGTATCTAGTCATTCATTGCTTCAGCACTGCTTGTTAAAAAGATAAACTCTCCTCTTGAACTGCTTTTGTATCTTTGTCAAAAATAACTTGGGTGTACTTTTGTGGGTCTCTTCTCAGGTTCTCTGTTCAGTCCCATTAACTATGTGTCTGTCGGTCTGTGGGGACCACACTGTCTCATGACTGTGACCACAGTCTTGAAGTCAGATCACCTCAGTCCTTCCATTTCCCTCTTCTTTTTCAAAACTGCTTTTAGCTATTTTAGTTGTTCCTTGGTTTTTCTTATCCATTTTGAAATAACATTCTTTATATCTATTAAAAATCTTGCTGGGATTTTGATAACACTTTCGTTAAAGATTCTTTAGATATGCAGTCATGTAAACAGATTTCCAAAGAATAGCAAGGAGAGATAAGAAAGCCTTCCCCAGCGATCAGTGCAAAGAAATAGAGGAAAACAACAGATTGGGAAAGACTAGAGATCTCTTCAAGAAAATTAGAGATACCAAGGGAACATTTCATGCAAAGATGGGTACAATAAAGGACAGAAATGGTGTGGACCTAACAGAAGCAGAAGATATTAAGAAGAAGTGGCAAGAATACACAGAAGAACTGTACAAAAAAGATCTTCACAACCCAGATAATCACGATGGTGTGATCACTCACCTAGAGCCAGACATCCTGGAATGTGAAGTCAAGTGGGCCTTAGAATGCATCACTATGAACAAAGCTAGTGGAGGTGATGGAATTCCAGTTGAGCTATTTCAAATCCTCAAAAGTGATGCTGTGAAAGTGCTGCACTCGATATGCCAGCAAATCTGGAAAACTCAGCAGTGGCCACAGGACTGGAAAAGGTCAGTTTTCGTTCCAATCCCAAAGAAAGGCAATGCCAAAGAATGGTCGAACTACCACACAATTGCACTCATCTCACACGCTAGTAAAGTAATGCTCAAAATTCTCCAAGCCAGGCTTCAGCAATATGTGAACCGTGAACTTCCAGATGCTCAAGCTGGTTTTAGAAAAGGCAGAGGAACCAGAGATCAAATTGCCAATACCTGCTGGATCATCGAAAAAGCAAGAGAGTTCCAGAAAAACATCTATTTCTGCTTTATTGACTATGCCAAAGCCTTTGACTGTGTGGATCACAATAAACTGTGGAAAATTCTGAAAGAGATGGGAATACCAGACCACCTGACCTGTCTCTTGAGAAACCTGTATGCAGGTCAGGAAGCAACAGTTAGAACTGGACATGGAACAACAGACTGGTTCCAAATAGGAAAAGGAGTCCGTCAAGGCTGTATATTGTCACCCTGCTTATTTAACTTTTATGCAGAGTACATCATGAGAAACGCTGGGCTGGAAGAAACACGAGCTGGAATCAAGATTGCCGGGAGAAATATCAATAACCTCAGATATGCGGATGACACCACCCTTATGGCAGAAAGTGAAGAAGAACTAAAGAGCCTCTTTATGAAGGTGAAAGAGGAGAGTGAAAAAGTTGGCTTAAAGCTCAACGTTCAGAAAACTAATATCATGGCATCTGGTCCCATCACTTCATGGCAAATAGATGGGGAAACAGTGGAAACAGTGTCAGACTTTATTTTTGGGGGCTCCAGAATCACTGCTGATGGTGATTTCAGCCATGAAATTAAAAAACGCTTACTCCTTGGAAGGAAGGTTATGGCCAACCTAGACAGCATATTTAAAAGGAGAGACATTACTTTGCCAACAAAAGTCCATCTAGTCAAGGCTATGGTTTTTGCAGTGGTCATGTATGGATGTGAGAGTTGGACGGTGAAGAAAGCTGAATGCCGAAGAATTGATGCTTTTGAACTGTGGTGTTGGAGAAGACTCTTGAGAGTCTCTTGGACTGCAAGGAGATCCAATCAATCCATCCTAAAAGAGATCAATTCTGGGTGTTCATTGGAAGGTCTGATGTTGAAGCTGAAACTCCAATACTTTGGCCACCTCATGCAAAGAGTTGACTCATTGGAAAAGACCCTAATGCTGGGTAGGATTGGGGGCGGGAGGAGGAGAAGGGGACGACAGAGGATGAGATGGTTGGATGGCATCACCGACTCGATGGACATGGGTTTGGGTGGACTCCGGGAGTTGGTGATGGACAGGGAGGCCTGGCGTGCTGCAGTTCACGGGGTTGCAAAGAGTCGGACACGACTGAGCGACTGAACTGAACTGAAACAGTGGCCTCCCTTCCCTTCCAGTCTCTGTGTTTGTTATTTATTTTTCCTTTGTAAGCATCTTCCAGCCTTAGATCCTCAGCACACTGTCAGCAGGAGTCCTGGTCCGTCCGTGCGTACATCCTCCGTCCCCGCTGACGCTGAGCCCGCCGCCTGGTGAGGACACCCTCCTCTGCTCCTCCTTTCCTGTCCCAGCGGCTTCCTAACAAAGCAGAACAGAAGCACCATCCAGCGTGAATCTCAGTCTCACTGTGGTGGATTCCCCTGAGAGCGGCGGGAAGAGATCTTTAAAGTGTCAACACTTGATTCACCCAAGCCCCCCAGGTGACAAAGACGGCAGGCTTCAGTCTCTCCCCCTCCACCTCCTTGTCCATCTTCATCCCCTTCTCCATCGCCGCTTCCACCTCTGTCTCTGTCTCATCTCTGTCTCTGTCTCCATCTCTTTCTCTCTTTCAGACTACGCGTCTTAGAATCAGAATGCATATGGAGGAAGTTTGCCTTGAAAGTCTGACTTGAAGTCAGATTTTTCTGACATAAGCTTAGTTTGATTTGCCTGGTAAGTTGGAGAATGATGACTGCCCTCGCCAATTATGATATTTTCCTAAAACCCAGCAAATGACACAGGCGGCTCTGAGAAAGCACGTTGAGAGTTCACACAGGCGCACCTCTTCATA
The DNA here is from genome assembly GCA_024291935.2 of Okapia johnstoni. NCBI lineage: Eukaryota > Metazoa > Chordata > Mammalia > Artiodactyla > Giraffidae > Okapia > Okapia johnstoni. Next base: position 1,280,353 of record CM044320.1, on the reverse strand, counting down.
TGGGGCTTTCTTTATTGTGCTTCACGGATATTGTTTTTTTTAATAAGTTGAAGGCTAGTGGACACCCTGCACTATGAAACGAAGGTTAGCATTTTTCAGCAATAAAGCATTTTTAATTAAAGAATATACAGGGGTTTTTTAGCCTTGATGCTATTACAAAATTCCTAATAGGCTACAGTATAGTGTAAATACACCAGGAAACAAAAGAATTCATGTGACTCACTTCATTTTAATATTCACTTAATTGCAACAGTCTGGAACCAAAACCATACTGTCTCTGAGGTTGCCTGTGAACAAAACCCAGCATTATAGCTTACATTCTATGTAGTTATTAGACGGACCGTAACAAATCTGGATTTCAACTGAAAACTTTGGAGACATTTCATACAGTTTTTAAGTCATTCTGAAGGAAGAAGAACTAAAAATTTAAAGACCACTGATCTAAAAGTACTGTCACACGGAAGCACAAGCAGGATTCCTTCTGGCATAAATACCAGTGCATCCTAAAGGATATCAACCTTGAATATTCATTGGAAGGACTGAAGCTGAAGCTGAAGCTCCAGTACGTTGGCCACCTGATGAGAAGAGATGACTCACTGGAAAGATGCTCACCTCCTGATGCTGGGAAAGATTGAAGCCTGGAGGAGAAGGGGACGACAGAGGATGAGAGGGTTGGATGGCATCACTGGCTCAATGATCACGAATCTGCACAAACTCTGGGAGATAATGAAGGACAGTGAGCCTGATGTGCTGCGGTCCACGGGGTAGCAAAGAGTCGGACACAACTGAGCGACTGAACAACAACGGCAAAGGATAGCTGGGAGCAAATGCAAGAATGGACAAATAAAGGACTGTTTATTGATCTGTGAGAAACAGCACGTGGGGACTAAAACGACCAGACGACACGTGACGTTTAGCGAAGGAGGAAGTCCCGAGGAAGTTATTGTAAAACGTGAAGCATAAAAAGGTAACAAACGTTGTTTGTAGAGAGGTGGTAGAGTATAAAGCTCAGAGCAAGAGACACGGGTCAACTTCACAGGAGTTTCTTTACTCTAAAAACAGCTCTCGTCCTAAGAACCAGAAGCAAATACGACCAAGAGCTTCCGTGGCAGGGAACACCGACGTACCTGTTACATCTGCCTTGATTCTTTCTTATGTGCTTGAAATAGGTGGTAATTTCTCCCGAAACCCTGACTGATGCTGCAAACAGAGCCGTGAATTCAGAGCTGCTTCTGAGGTCTTTATTCTTCTTTGCTTGGTCTTCTTCCCTTGTATCCTCTCAGGCCCAGGGTCAGGGCTGTCGTTTTTTCTTTCCCTGATCTATTTTGAAATTGCTTTTCTTGAGGCACTGAATACTCTAAGCTGAATGAATATAAGCAAACAGTGAGATATTCACAATAAAATGCACTGTGTTTGAGGGCACACTCTCAAGAGTTCATTAAATAACACTCACTACTGAGAACGCTGGGTCAGGCCCGGGGTTGGCACAGACGTCGGGTGCTGGAGTCTCTTCCTGGCTCGCCTTCCAGGAGCTGCTGGGCAAGCGGGGCCTCCCCTGCCAGCCTCCCCTGCAAACCTGCTCCCCACTTGGGCCCCTGAGGCTTTCAGTGCCGCCTTCCTCCTGGGACCGAAGCACAAGGCCTGTGAGGGTGTGCGGGGGCCAGCGTGGCTGCTCCACCCCTTAACCTGCCCTCATATGCACACTTACTTACACACGGGCACACACGTGTGTGCACACACACAAGCACCCAGGCTGTTGGGGAATTATTTTTTTAAAAAATCAAAATCTTTCCCCAACCCAGGAAACCTCTCCAAATCGGTTCTAGAGAAAGGAAGCAGGTTTGCCATTGAATAAGCACTAAACCAGGATGTGCCAGGCGTCTCAGGCCTTCTGTTGCAGGGAGACCCGCCTCGGCCGCCCAGATACACCCACTCCATCCACGTCTCAGGAAAACAGCCGGCGGCAAGCGACAGGGTCTCTGTCCCCATCCAGTCAGTCCTGATCGATGAGGGTGAGCTGGGCTCCTCCCCCTCAAGATAACTTGGTGAACTGGAGGGAGATGTTTGCCAACACGGGCCCCCCGTGGGAGCCTGGGTGGGCCCCATGTCCCTGGAGGCTGCGGCTCACAGAGCCAGGGCCCAGGTCCTGGAGGAGGCCATCCTGAGCTGTGGGCCGAGCGGCTCACAGGGCTGTGGGCACTCGGGGTGCGAGCACTGCACCTCTTATTTTTAGGGTGTATCTGCCTCTCCAGCCCACATCTGCAGGCGTGCGTCCAGGCAGGGCACAGGCCCACACAGCTGCGCACACGCACGCCTGGGCTTCCTGACTGCACGCACACCCAGCTCTGCGGCCCCTCCCGCGAGTCCCCAGTGACCAGGACACAGGCACACGGACGGGACCCGCAGCCCTCTTCCCGTCTGCCAGTGGCCTGCGGCCCCCACCCTGGGCCTCCTGGGCCTCCGGGTCTCGAGGCTCAGCCAGTGGGCCCTCCTTAGACCTGCCTGCTCCTGCTGCTCTGCCTCTGCGGCCAGGTCCAGCGAGGCCACCCAAGGGACCCCTGCTGACCATCTCCCTGCCGCCTCCAAACACCTCAGGGAATGAGAGAACGGCCCACAGCCCCGGCGAGACCCGCAGGGTGGCTCCCTCAGTGCAGCTCTGCAGTCACGCGCTCATCAAGACGTGATTCCAGAAGGTGCTGTGGAAGGAGACTGGGTGTGGGTGGCTGCCTCCCACCCACCCGGACCAGCCCTCTGACTCTCAGCCGGCAGTGAGGACAGCGGGTACCCACCAGGTTCTGGACGTGGCATTCGGTGCCTTGCCCACAGCCGTCCGCACCCCACCTGCCCCGGGCCCCTCGCAGGAGCACGGATGGCCGGGGCTCTGCCTGTCCAGCCGAGGCAGTGACCAGGCTCCACATCTGCCAGGACAGCTGGACCACCAGGCTTGATCTCACTCCCCCTCGCATGTCTAAATAAACCATCACGGGTTTAACTCAGGAAAGCTGGGTCTCGCTATGTTTGTGCTGGGACGACCACCACGGTGGAGTGTTAACGCAGGTGGTGGCCCAGGCCCTAGACCCTCCTCCTCCCACAGCTCCACGGCCTCCCTGCGGCCTCACTGCCCTCCCGCTCCACGTCCAGCCCGGGGGCTCAGGACCTCCTCTTCTCTTTTGAGACTCCGCCTCTGGTCAGGGGCTTTCAGAGCTAAGCGCTGATCATGATGTCACACTGCACGGCACCCACCTCCAGGCCCAGAAAAGAGAACATCCCCAGCATTGTATGCCTTCCGAAGCCCTCGGTGATCACAGCTGCTGCTGCCTCTTTACAAAAATAAAATCTATCCTGTTGCCTTAATCATCTCACTTTTGAGATGAGATTGTTTGACACACATAACTCACGTCTGTAAATAACATATAATTTAGATTTACCTTGTTTTGAACTTTCCATAAATGGAATGATACTTAATGTATTCTATGCCTTATTTTGTTGTTGTTCCAGAGCATGCTTTTGAGAACCATCTGTGTTCAATGTGTGCAGCTGAAATTCACTAATTTTCAGCACAATGTGATGTTACGTTTATGGGTGTGCTCCATGTGAGACATCCGCCTCCTGTTGCGGTGGTGAAATCCTCCTGGGCTTTGGTGCTGTGAACAGCAGAGCTGTGTGCATTCTCACAAGCGCCTCTAGTACGTGTGAACACTGCACAGTCTAGATGCTCCAGTCCAAGAAGTGGACCTGCCAGCCTGCAGGAGAGGCGTGATCCAGGCGCACAGTGAAGCCAGGCTGGCTCGGGGAGCTGATGCCTCCCTCTTCTCAACAGCCTAAGGGAGCTCCACCTGCTTACCTATGCCTACAGGTGCCCTCCTGGTGCGCGTGGCCACGTGCCTTTGCGTGCCACGTGTGCGCGCCTGTGTGTGCATGCACAGGTGTGTTGGGATCTCATCTCACTTTGCATTTCCTGCTTGTGGAATGGTGAGTGTCATCTCGGGCGTGTACGCATCTCCCAGGCTTTCCCTGCCCTGTGTTTTGCCCACTTCTTTCTCTCCTCCCTGACGTGGGGAGGTTCTTACATCCTGAACACTAACGCACCGCCAGGCGGGTGTTTCGCAGTGATGTTCTCCACCTTTGCAGCTCGTTTCCGCCCTGACTTCGTGGTATCAGCTGCTGGATGCTGCTTTGTTTCATCAGAGTTAAAATCGTCAGTCTCTTGCTTCTTCATTGTTGCTTTTTCTGTTTTGTTTAAGAAATACTTTCCTACCCCAAGGGCATAAAATCATTCCCCTGTATTGACATCTAAAATGCATTAGTTATCTTTGATATTTTGGTCTTTAATTCAAACAGAATTCATTTTTGTTCATGGTATGAATTGGGGTCAAACTCCACCTTTTTGGGATGAGAATAAGCAGGATTATTTGCTGAAATGCCTGACGTTTCTGCTCCTTCCTTTTTTATTAAGAGACGCACCCAGGCTCTGTTTTGAGACTCTGTTTGCTTTTATTTAAGAGCAGTTGGTCAGAACTCTTCTGCTTAGAAAGAAAAGAAAAAGAAAGAATGGAAAAATTTGCCAGGATTTTCACTGGAATTGAACCTACTTTATAATTTAGTTCCAGGGAAATCAATATTTTCATAATAATATCCCACAGTCTATGTCTATGCTTTATCTTTCCTGATTTTTAGCTCTTATTAACTTTTTCAGAGATTTTATAATTTTCTCCAAAAATATCTTATGTGTGTTTTCTTAGGTTATTGCTGGTACTATAGTTTTTAATATTATTAGGCGTTTTTATTTAAACATTTAACTTTATCAGACAGTTTAACTGGATCAATTGAGAAAAGGTGTCAGTTTGCTCCTTTAATTTACTCACGTGAAGAAATACAGAAGCTGATTCTACAGCTAAAATCCTCTTTCATCCCTGGATAAGCCCAATTTAATAAGCAATATTTTCTTTTTCATATGCTGTTGCATTCTTCTTGTTATTAATTAAGACCTTTGTGCCTATATTTATGTGTGACTTTGTCCTGTTCATATTTTTCTCATGATTTTCTTGTTTGAGATCAGAGTTTTTCTACCATTAAGATCATATAAGCCCCTTAAAATGATTTAGTGAATGCCCACTGCGTATGGGGCGGAAAATTTGTATTTTGTTCCACAAAAATTTGGTAGGATTTGCCTTTTAAAAGGTTGGGTGTTGTGCTTTCTTTGATGGAAGAATTTTTCATCTGTGTTCCCTAAATGGCGATATGAGAATTAACTTTTTTTTCTTTCCTCTGCTTCAATTAGATCTGTTGTCTTTCTTGTAATTTGTCTATTTCACCTAATTTTTAAGATTTATTGGCGCTAAATTATTCATACTATTATCTTTTTCATCTTGGCTGCTTCTTGAAGTTATGATCTTTTTTTTCACTCCTAAATGTATACTGTGGTTTTAGCCCTTTTGTCTTCATCCATCTTGATGAAATTTGCAGTCCTAATGATCTTCTCCAAGAACTGCCATTTGATTCCGTTGATTTTCATTTTCAAGTTCATTAATTTCTGTGTCTTATTTCCTTCAAACTCCTTCATAACTATTCTATTTTTAAATTTCTCACTTTTGACATTAATTTTTGGTTTGAGTGTGTTGTCTGACTCTTTGCCACCCCATGGACCATAGCCCTCCAGGCTCCTCTGTCCATGGGATTCTCCAGGCATGAATACTGGAGTGGGTTGCCATGCCCTCCTCCAGGGGATCTTCCCAACTCAGGAACTGAACCCAAATCTGCATCTCAGGCTGGTTGTTTACTGCTGAGCTACCTGCGAAGCCCCACTTTTTGGTTTACTGCCATTTTAATTAAGCTATTAATTTATGTAATGAGATGATATTGAACTATTCTATGGAGAGCTTGCTCTCTCTCTCGGTTTGTTTAGACATTTTAAAAACAGTTTGTGGGCCGGTGCTTCTGTTTTATTTTATTCTTTTTAAAGTTCCCATATGGTACAATGGATGTTAGAAGGCATGTGTGGACAGTCATGAGTTTCAACACAGGTTTGGATCCAATCAGTCCCCACCGTGTCCCTCCTGGGGTCCCACTGGTCAGTCACGCCCCGTCCGTCTCCTGAACAGGCAGCCACTCCCCTGTTCTCCAGCCCCGTGGGTCTGCCTTCCGGAACGTCAGGAAGAGAGGATCGCCGCGTGGGGGCCTGTCGAGGCCGGGCCCTGATCGCCGCGTGGGGGCCTGTCGAGGCCGGCCCCTGATCGCCGCGTGGGGGCCTGTCGAGGCCGGCCCCTGATCGCCGTGTGCGGGCCTGTCGAGGAGGCGGGGCCCTGATCGCCGTGTGGGGGCCTGTCGAGGCCGGCCCCTGATCACTGTGTGCGGGCCGGCCTGTCGAGGCCGGACCCCTGATCGCCGTGATCGCCGCGTGTGCGGGCCTGTCGAGGCCGGCCCCTGATCGCCATGTGTGGGCCTGTTGAGGCCGGCCCCTGATCACTGTGTGCGGGCCTGTCGAGGCCGGCCTCTTTCACCCACACTGTCCCTTGGAGACCCCAGCCCCTGGCGTGTGCGTGCCGAGTCCTCTCCCACAGGGCAACTCCATGGCGTGGATTCTGTCGTAGTCCATTCTGCTATCCTACGGCTCAGCGGCATCCAGTGCGGATCCCAGTGCTTCTGCCAAAAGACGTTTGGATCGTTCCCCGAATTTGACTGTGAGTAGAGTCAGCCTTCACATTAGTGCACACTCTTTGCATAGACCGTGAGTTCCATGAATACCTGTAAATACAAGTATTAACTTGATCATATCCAATTTTTAGTGGTTTTTTTTCCCATTTATGTATTGTACTCTTGGTGCCAGGTCACAGGATTTTCTGCAATGCTTCCTTTCAAAAACTGTGGAACTTACACGTCACATTCAGAACTGAGGCTCATTCGGGGTTAGCTTTTGCAAAAGCAGTGAGATCTCAGCCAAAGTTGACTTTTTTGGTAAATGGAGATTCAATTTCCCAACATATTTTGTAGAAAGACTCTTCTCTTCCACTGAACTGCCTCTATGACCTTGTTAAAATCACGTGGCACCTCTGCTAAGTCTTGTTCTGGGTTCTGGGTTCTAGTCCTCTGTCGCTGGTGTTCAGTGGCTAAACTGTGCCCTACTCTCTGTGACCCTACGGTCTGCAGTGTGCCAGGCTTTCCTGCCCTTCGCTGTCTCCCGGAGTCTGTTCAAATTCATGCCTCCTGAGCTGGTGGTGCCAGCTAACCTCTCATCCTCTACTGCCCTCTCCTCCTCTTGCCCTCAATCACTTCCCGCTTGAGAGTCTTTTCCAGTGAGTGGGCTCTTCACACCAGGTGGCCCATTGATCTCCGTATTTCTCTCTCCATGAATATAAGGTCCTGATTACTGTGGCTTGAAGCTGGTCGTACAATATGTTAGTACAATGCTGCCAAGTTAACTTTTTTTGTTTAGGCTAGTGCAACTTGCTTTGTCTTTCTAAATAAATTTTGGAATCAGCTTCTCTATGTCCACAAAACAATTGTGCTGGAGTTTTAACTGGACTTAATTTAAATTTGTAGATAAGTTCAGGGAAATCTGGCACTTTTCTGAAACTTTCAATCCGTTGGCATGACATGCCTCTCTGTTCACTCGATCTGCTTTGATGACTATCATCAGCATTTTGCAGTTTTCAGCACAAGGATTCTATGCGTGTGTTGTTCGCTTTCCCCTAGGCATCTCGTTTTTAAGCTGCTGTGAATGGCGTTGCTTTGTTACTGGGGGGTCGGTGGTTTGTTGCCGGGAGACTGAGACATCACTTACCCTTGTTATCTCCTTCATTTTATGGCTTTCGATTCCTCTGCTCGTTCTTTTCTAATTTCTTGGAGTACAAACGTTAACAGTGGACTCATTTCCTTCTCAGTGTAAGTGGTTAGCTCCACCCACCTCCCCCTGAGAGCCCCCCTGGCCGTCTTCTACAAACTGTGACATGACGTATCTCACATGTGTTCAGTTCAAGTATTTTCAAACTTCCACTGGGGCTGTGTCCTGACCTACAGATGACTTAGAAGTGGGTTATTTAGACACATGCCTGTTACTTTTCTGCTGCTGAAAATTTAGTTCCTTGGTGGTCAGAGAGCATAGGTTGTATGTCTGCCTCTGCTCACGTGGCGTTAAGGTTTGTTTCATAAGGCAGGACGCGTCTGCCAGGGTGAACGTGCCGTGAACAGAGGGAGCGTGTGCGCTGCTGGGGGCAGGGGCTGTTCTGCGCCCGTCAGCCAAGCCCAGCGGGCTGGCGCTGCCATCCCGTCTCCTCCGGCCCTTCAAGGTCTGTCCACACCCTCCCGAGAGGAGGCTGCTGCAGCTTCCGGTTAGAGCTGCGACTTAGCCCACTCACCCCCTTAATTCCGCTCACCTTGAAGCGTATTTTCAGGTGCGCGCATGCTTCACGCCGCCGTCATTTCTTGGCGAGCTGACCCCTGCCCTCACGTAAGGCGCCTCTTCATTGCTGTCCTGCTTCTGCGGCTTTTGAAGTTTACCTTGTTTGATGTTAACGGAACTACTTTGTTTGGCTTCCTTCTGATTTGTTTCCATGCTATACGTTCTCTGGCCTTTCACTTCGGAACTGAAGGTGGCATTTCGTTTGAAATGACTTGCTTGCGCATCATGTACAGTTGGGTCAAACTTTCCTATCCGTTTCAGTAAGTCTGTCAGGCTGTTTAAACAATTTGCCATTCAAAAAAGCATATATGTTTGTAGATGTCCATCTGCCATTTTATTGTTGGTTTTCTGTTTGTTCCAGCTATCTTGCTTTCCTCTGTTTCTCCTTTCCTCCTTCCCTGGAGTTATTTGAACCATTTTAATTCCATCTCTTTCTGCAGGGTCCCCAGGCCTTTCTGGTTCCCGGAGGCTCCCCTGTGTACTCAGCCCTGAGGCCTGAGGCTGCACATGCCCCCCGGCCGTACCCACCTTCAGAACCAAAGTGGGAGGAAGCCTCGTCCTCGTCCTCATTTCCCCTTGAAGAAGAATTGGCAGGCTCTCCTGGACCCTCCGTCAGCACCCGAGCCTCGTCTGGGTTCCCGCCTGCCCTGGGTTCAGGCCTGGAGTCACTGAAGGACACACAGGGTCAGGGAGAGGGCTCACCGCCGCCTTGGCCGTCCTTTGCATCCTGGTTTCCTTCCCCAGTCTGCCCGCGGACACGGACTTTCAGAGTCTTCAGGTGGTGCTCCAGGCACTGTGTTGGGGTTTTAGAATAGTGTTTAGAGGGATAGACAGGCTGTAGATGATTAGTCCACCTTGACCCAGGACAGAAGCCCCAAATCTTTCCTGTCTTTCCACAAAATTTTAAACGTCATTCCTGCTGGCCCTGTGATACTGTTTCTGAATAGATTCCTGAGGAGTTTTTATTTTCTATCAAATTCTGAATCAGATGAGTTATCCATTTGTAGGGGCCTGCCTGTATAATCAATTCAAGTCATTAGCTTACCTTAATTCTAGAAGATATTTTTCTATTTTCTTGGTTTTCTAAGCAGGCAATTGTAAAATCAGCAAGCACTTTTGTTGTTGCTGTTAAGAATTTTCCTTTCCTATTGTCTAAAGCACTCCTGAAATGTACTTCTGGGCTTCCCAGGTGGCTCAGTGCTAAAGAATCTGGCTGCCAAAGCAGGAGACAGAGGAGATGTGGGTTGGATCCCTGGGTCAGGAAGACACCCTGGAGAAGGCGATGGCAACCCACTCCAGTATTCTTGCCTGGAGACTCCCATGGACAGAGGAGCCGTGGGATACAGTCCACCAGGTGGCAGAGTCGACCATGACTTAGCAACTGAGCACACACACAAAACGTACTTCTCCTGATGTGTTCACACCGAACTCACTCACACTGAACTCACTCACACCAGACTCACTCACAAAGCACCGTGACTGCTGGATTAATAACTGGCTCCTGACATTTATTGAAGCGACTTCAAGGTTTTTCTGTTAAAATCATATTTGCTGTTGCTTTTGGTAAGTACTTTCAATTGCATTCAAAAATTTCTTTGAATTTGTATATTATAGAGCAATTATTACGGAGAAGGCAATGGCACCCCACTCCAGTACTCTTGCCTGGAGAATCCCATGGACGGAGGAGCCTGGTAGGCTGCAGCCCATGGGGTCACTAAGAGTCGGATACGACTGAGCAACTTCACTTTCACTTTTCCCTTTCATGCAATGGAGAAGGAAATGGCAACCTACTCCAGTATTCTTGCCTGGAGAATCCCAGGGATGGAGGAGCCTGGTGGGCTGCCGTCTATGGGGTCGCACAGAGTCGGACACGACTGAAGCGACTTAGCAGCAGAGCAATTATTAAGGATGCTTTCAGATATAATAAAATTCTTTACAAACCTTTTGGATAAAGTTTTATTTTTCATCCAATTTCTCTATAGAATGGGTGAATTTGATGAGTAGTCTGACATTAAATGATATTTAGTTTCTACAGTAAACCCTGCATTATTTCATTGTTCTAGTCTTTCGATGCAGTTCCAGATTCTGTTTGCTAACCCATCGCTTAGAATTTTTGACATCGATATCACAATTAGTGTACTATTTTTTAAGGCGTGGGTATTACGCTTGTTTCTAAACGTGTAATCTGGCATTTCTTACAGTTTCCTATGACATGGTGGTGATTAATAACCAGTGATTAAATAGATTTCAGCTGCAAAACCATTTGACCCTAGGGCCTCACTGAAAGTGGTATTTTTAAGCAAGTTTCCAGGGTCTCTGCTTGCTTTGTGGGCTGAGGTTGATGGTTCACATCTGTTTGCATTCCTGTGTTGCACAGCGGTTATTAGACTGCTGGCAGAGTTAATAAACCCACTTCAGGATTTCAGGGGAGAAGGCAATGGCACCCCACCCCAGTACTCTTGCCTGGAGAATCCCATGGATGGGGGAGCCTGGTGGGCTGCAGTCCAGGGGGTCACTAAGAGTCGGACACGACTGAGCAACTTCACTTTCACTTTTCCCTTTCATGCACTGGAGAAGGAAATGGCAACCCACTCCAGTATTCTTGCCTGGAGAATCCCAGGGACGGGGGAGTCTGGTGGGCTGCTGTCTATGGGGTCGCACAGAGTCGGACACGACTGAAGTGACTTAGCAGCTTAGCAGCAGGATTTCAGGATTCTCAAAGGCAAGTGTTTCCTTGGTGGCTCAAGTTTTATCTCACACAGCCCTGACCCCGCACCCCTCCCCCAACCCCACCCCCACCCCCACCCCTGCCCACAGTGGCTCCTCCCTCGCCCAGGGACCCCAGGTCATCACAGCTTATGTCACACCGCCCTGACCCCGCACCCTTCCTCCCCACCCCCGCAACCCTGCCCACTATGGCTCCTCCCACCCACCCCCGCCCACCGTGGCTCCTCCCACCTCCAGGGGCCCCAGGTCACAGCACCTGTCTGTCCATCCAGGACTGTGGTGTCCCCCACCCCCCTCCTCCTCCTGTCTTCAATCTCTGTGTGCATGGAGGAGGTGGGGAGATCCTTTCCAGGTACCCAGGACCCCAGGGTCCCCAGCAGATGTCCAACTTCTGGGGCTTTGGCGGTCTTCTCCAGGGGATGGGGGCTGAGATACGCAGCCTCCCCACCCCAAGCTGCTGCGTGGTCAGAGGGCAGCCACGTGCAGGGTGCAGAGACCGGGGCCTCGGCCCCTGAAGTTCCTGCGGTATCTGGGCAGAGCCCTTGGAGCAGGACAGAGTGTCTGGGCAGAACCCGGATGCCCACTGGCTGCCCCGCCGTGTGTTGGGCAGCAGTGGCTGGTCTCGGGCATCTGAGCTGAGCCTGTTCCAGTTGGCAGGAAGGGGTTTTGCTGAGGGGGGAGGGTAGGATTGTGTTCTGCGGTTTGTTCACTTGGTTTATTCCCTAAGAATATTGAACTACGTAGCGCGTGTGTGTTAGTCACTCCATCGTGTCTGACTCTTTGTGACCCCATGGACTGTAGCCCACCAGGCTCCTCTGTCCATGGGATTCCCCAGGCAAGAACACTGGACTGGGTTGCCATGTCCTCCTCCAGGGGTCTTCCTGATCCAGGGATCGAACCCACATCTCATGTGTCTCCTGCATCGGCAGGCGGGTTCTTTACCGCCAGCGCCACCTGGGGAGTCCCTCATTACCTGATTGTAATCCCACTGGTTTAGGACTGGACGAAAACGTCTGTGACACCGCAAGTTGTACTCTTACCGATGTCGCCTGTGAAATATATGATTGATTTTCAAGATAATCCCCAAACATGAGAAAGCAGGCTGTTAATAAAGCTTCAGTATATATCTGCTGAATTCAGTTAATTTATGGTGTAATTCAGTTTTTGGTCTGTTTAGCTTTCATCCAAGATATGTACTCAGTTTTGGAAAGATGGAATTTCTCAGTCACAGGCTTCTTTATTCAGATGTCTTATCTGTAATCATTTTCTGCTGTATTTATTTATTTTGCTGCTACAGAGTTTTTGATACATACAAGTCTGAGACTTAAAATTTATTCAGAAATTGTGCTTCTTATAATTAAATCACATAATATGTCTGTGACTGTTTACTGTTCTTTATCTCAAATTCTAAAAATTCCGCACAGCACATGGATATTAATATGGATGTCTGATTTTTTTTTACATTTGTATTCACCAGGAATTTCTGTTCAGCATCGATTTTTCTTGAATAGGTTTATGCAAACTGCAGGTCACTAGTTTTTGGTTTGGTTGCTGTTTTCCCCTGACCTGTTTCAGAGGAGAGATCAGTCTAACACTTGACGTGAACACAGGACAGACTTGGTTTCCCCCTTTCTGTGTCTTTGTTGATAATCCTGATCTCTTCTGTGCCTTTCCCTATTATTGTAATTAAATAATGAGATTTGTAAGTAATACAATAATTGAATAAAATGAAAATTATAATTTGTTATGTTTGTAACTGATGCTTTCAAACTGCGGTCTTGGAGAAGACTCTTGAGAGTGCCCTGGACTGCTAGGAGATCAAACCAGTCCATCCTAAAGGAAATCAGTCCTGAATGTTCATTGGAAGGACTGATGCTGAAGCTGAAGCTCCAATACTTTGCAAAGAGCCACCTGATGCAAAGAACGGACTTGGAAAAGACCCTGAAGCTGGGAAAGATTGAAGGCAGGAGGAGGAAGTGTGGCAGAGGATGAGATGATTGGATGGCATCACTGACTCAATGGACATGAATTTGAGCAAACTCTGGGAGATAGTGAAGGAAGGGAGGCCTGGCGTGCTGCAGTCCATGGGGTCGCAAAGAACTGAACACACCTGAGCATGTAGTTATTATCTTGTACTTATCTTACTTGTAATTATTACCTCACCCCAGCTCAGTGCTGCGGGCCGGAGTCCTTTCTCCCATCCCCCCTCCTCCGTCCCCTCCACATGGGGCCCTTGCGGGTTCCTGGGGCGTCGTCTCCAGCGGGTGCAGACGCCACTCCCTGCTGGTCAGCCGGTTTCCCCGCCCCCCACCCACCCCCCCCGGGTCTCTGTGAGCCTCCGAGACGCTCCATCTATCCTCAGATTCCAGGAACTTTTCCAGAACACATACAAGTATTTAGCCTTTCTTCAGGGTCCCACCTGGGACTCGGTGAGAACGAGCCAGCCAGCCCAGCTCCTCGTCGGCGGAGGCACTGCCTCTGATTCAGTTACTGACCCTGCTCCTCTCCTGGGGCCTCTTACCGTCTGACTGTCCTGTCCCCTAAATTGGAGTCAGATTTTTCACCTGAGACTTTCTTCCTAACTTTTTTCACTGCTTCCTCCACGGTGTCTCCTAGGACAACCCCCGAGGCTCCGCGGGGCCCTGCTCTCTGTCTGATGGGCTGTTGGTAAGAAAACCTTGCTTGCGTTTCTAGGAAGGCGCCTTCCTAGTGCACTTGGCCCCTGGGTTCTCTCACTGTCTTTCTGCTCCAGTTCCATCTGTCTTCCCAGCTCCTCCATCTCCTCGGAGCCGATGAAGGGTCCTGTCTGCTGCCCGCCTGCAGAAGCTGCCTGGGGTGGGTGGTGGGCTCAGCCCTGGGAAGCCTTCCACCCTGACGTCCCGGCGCCACGGAAGGGGCCGTCCTGGCCGAGGGAGCGAGCCGATGGGCAGGAGGCAGGGATGGGGAGGGGGCCACGCGCATTTCGTCAGACAGCTGTGCGCACCCTGCCCCAGACCCCCTGCACCCCGTCTCCAGTGTCTTCCAGCCCGCAGCCCCTGGGCAGAGCCCACCCTGCCTGCAGGAACAGTCTCGTGTCCCTCCCGCCTCAGCCCCCTTCTCTCCCGGTCCAGCCACAACCGCAGCTCCTGTGTGGGCGGGATGCTGGGAGGGGTCCGAGGACCCCCTGGGACAGCGGAGAGGCTGCATCGTGGGCTCCCCAGGGCTAAGGACAGGACCTCTGCGGGCCGAGGGGTCACCGGGCTGGAGCTCTCAGAGACCTCCCCATGGCGCCCCTGGCATCCCCGCAACCATCACCCGCCCTCAACAGTCTGGGCCTGAAGCAGCCCATTCTGCTCCTTTGGACTCTGTTTATCCATCTGGAAATCAGGCCCAGAGACAGCGTGCGCCTCTCAGGTGATGGTGAGGCTGTGAGTCTACAAAGCGCGGGGGCCCCAGGAGCAAAGTGAGGGGACGCCGGCCGCGGGGGCCACTGCAGCACGTCCCGCTGGGCAGGGAGTGTCTCAGCTGTTGGCTCCCAGCCCCGCACACAGACCCAGGTGTTCTGACGGGGGGTGCGCCAACCGGCCCGCCCACCCCAGCCCCACCAATGCTTTCTGAACAACGCAGTCAATGTGTTGACTGAAGGCAGACTCGGCAGAATGAATGAATGTGTGTGTGAGCTGGCCATGGGGTGACGCTGGGTCCGGCCCAGGGAAGGGCCCCTTGGAAGACGTCCCCGCAAGCTTTCCCGAGGCAGGTGTTGGTAATCTGGGAGGGGGGGACACAGACTCACCCTCCTTCCAGGGAGAGAAGGTTCCAGGGCTTCTGCCTGCTGCGAGGTCCCAGTCGGGGGCGGGGAGGGGGGCGGCCTCCCAGGCGAGTGACGCCTCTGCCCTCAGGTCCACCTGGACAGGTGATCTGGTCTCCACAGGGTCCCCACCACCGCCCCTCCCGCGGCTGCCCCTCCCCAGCGGCCTGGAGACCCTGAGTCACAGCCCAAGGCGTCCTCGCCTGGGACCCATGACCCTGCCCTGCAGCCCCTCGTGGTGGAGGGGCCCCGACCTGGAGGAGGTTCTGGGTGAGCCCAGCAGTGGCCGGAGTCCAGAGGGAGATGAGGAAGGCAGGCTGGACCCCAGTCACCGCCCACCTCCCCGCTTCCTGGGGCACAGAGTGAGCCCCGGCGGCTCCCCCAGGAGGGGCGTCAGGGGTGGAATGCACCCCTTCCCAAGCTCAAGGCAGGACGGCGCCCCCCTGGGCCTGGTCCTCATCTCTGTGGGCCTCACGGGGAACTGACGACCGTGCATCAGGGCCGCGTGTCCACACTGTTGCCGAGGAGCCAGGAGGGGCGTGGGCCAAAGGCATCAGTGTCGGGAGTGCCTCCCAGCCCCGCTCACCCCCTCGGATCCAGGGACCGCCTCCTTTCGTGGGCACAGTGAGCTCGTGTGGCGATTACGTCCAAAGCCACTTCCAGCTCTGGAAGCCTTTGAATCTAAGTCCTGTACATGGGAACAAATACGTTCACAGTGGGCTCACTGCAGCCCCTTGCTTCTTAAAATAAACTCCTTCCTCCTGTCCAGACGGTGCCAGTGGATGCACAGAAACACGTCCTCAGCCTCTGCTTCTCAGACTCCCCCGGACGAGGAGGCTGGGGACCCTCTCCAGGAGGTGGGGGTCGTGCCTGGGGGAGCTGGGCCCAGAGCTCTGGCACAGCTGGGACGCTGAGCCTCGACCCTCGGCGGGCGGTGGAGGAAGGAGGCGGGAGGGGCCTCCGCAGTCCGAGTGTTCTCCGTCCGTGCCCCCGGGGGGCCTGTGTGAGCGCCCGCCCCCCGCCCCCCTTGCCGGCCAGCACTGTGTGAACCCAGGGGCCAGGCCCTCCCGGGTCAGCTGTGGACAAGTCGGCGGGTGCGACCTGTGACAGTAACCATCAGGGCAGAGAGCGAGAGAGAGGGATGAGCCAGTGGGTGAGACGTGCACTCAGGACCCGAGGCCTGGAGGGCTCGGGGTGACCCCAGGTGCCGCGGGTCTCCTGCTGTCTTTCCCAGTTGCAGTAGGACCACAGACAGGCAGACAGAGACGTGGCCAGATGGACAGTGGGCGGAGGGGAGGTAAGAAGATAGCAGGGGTGGGTAGTGTGAGGGGGTAGAGGGAGAGAGAGACGTGCATATGAGCTTTCACACGCACAATTTGTTCGCAACCTGGCAGCTCAGTATGTGTGTGTATGTGTGTGTGTGTGTGTGTATAGGTGTGTTATTTGTGTAGCATATATGTGTGTGCTATGTATGTGTGCATGTGTGTACATGCTATGTGTGTGTGTTATGTGTGTGTCTGTGTGTATGTGTCTGTGTTATGTATGCATGTATATATGTGCATATGTTATGTGTCTGTATGTGTTTATGTGTGTGTACGTGTGTATCTATGTATGTGTGTTGTGTGTGTGTATGTGTGTGTGTTAGGTATGTGTGTATTTGTGCATATGGGTGTGTTTATGCATTTATATGTGTTTATATGTGTATTTCGGAGAAGGCACTGGCAACCCACTCCAGTACTCTTGCCTGGAGAATCCCATGGATGGGGGAGCCTGGTGGGCTGCAATCCATGGGGTTGCTGGGAGTCGGACACGACTGAGCGACTTCACTTTCACTTTTCCGTTTCGTGCACTGGAGAAGGAAATGGCAACCCACTCCAGTGTTCTTGTCTGGAGAATCCCAGAGACGGGAGAGCCTGGTGGGCTTCCATCTATGGGGTCGCACACAGTCGGACACGACTGAAGCAACTTAGCAGCAGCAGCAGCAGCAGCAGCAACATACGTGTATTTATATATATCTATGTGTGTATCTATATGTGCATATATGTATGTGTATATTTGTGAATATGTGATGTTTATGCATTTGTATGTGTTCGTATGTGTGTTATGCGTGTATCTATATATATCTATGTATCTATATGTGTGTATGTATGTGTTATGTATGTGTATGTGTATATTCATGCATGTTTGTGTTTGTGTGTGTATCTATATGTGCATCTACGTGTGTATCTGTATGTGTATGTGTGTGTTATAAATGTGTATATGTGTGTTATGTATGTGAGTGTGTGTGTTGTGTGTATACATGTGTGTATACATGTTGTTAGGTGTGTGTATGTGTATACATGTACATTCACACGTGAGCACACAGTATAGATGAGATGAGGCCCATGGGACGCAGGTCCGGAGGCAGTGACCAGCCTCAGGGTTGGTGAGGGTCTCCTGCAGCCTTTCACTGCACGAGTGGACTGCCTCTGAGGAGGGGCAGTCAGAGGCTTGATCAGTGGACCACAGCCACCGCTCAGGGATGGAGACACAACATAGCTCCCGGAAGCTGGCCGCACATGCCTGGACGCTGACCCCGTTCCCCATCACGAACCCAGAACAATGTCCCCTGTCTCTGCGATGCCCTGCAGAGAGCAGGCGAGGGGCCATTTCATCGTGTTGTGCCGTCTCCACTCTGCCTTACTTCCCCCTGGGCCCTCCTGTGCCCTCTGCCCCCATGCTGACTTTGGGGACACCTCCTCCAGGAAGCCCCCCTTGACTCCCCTGCCCTTGGTGCCTCTGATTCTGGGCTTCTATGTCTCAGAGCCCCCGACAGTGGATGGCCTTGACCTCATGTCTCAATCTCAGGGATACGTGATCCCTGAGATCAGGGGGCCATGATCAGACTCATCCCGGCAGCAAGCACTGTCAACTAAAACCATCATCTGAGACAACATGAGGGAGCTTGGGGGGCTCTTGCGTCTTGCAGGTGTTTCCGTGATGTCATCCATCCCTCAGTCTGCAACCGTGTCAGCATCATGACTCTGCATCTCTCCCCGACCCCATCCATCAGTGAGTCTTCTCTGTTTTGCCTCCTCCACGCCTCCCAACAGCAGTGATTCCCCTCCATCTCTATGCTTAGCGCTGGCACAAGCCGCCTGCCTCTCTCCTCTGGGACAGAGCAAATGCTCCATCCATTTGACCCTTTGCAACCAGTTCACCTTGGCGGATGGAACCACCGTCTCCCTGCTGCTCAGACCAGAAGCTGATCAAATAGGCTTCCTTCCCCCCTGGTCCTGCCAATTTTACCTCCCAACTGCTCCTCAACTTTATCATCCCGCCCTGGTGGTGCCTGTGATCCACGCTGACTCTGCCCACACCAGCGCCCCACTGGTCTGCTTCCCTCGTGTCTCGCCTCCTCAGTAACTTTCTAACATGGACACATGTATTTCATCATCCCCAGGAAACCTGCTGTGACCCCTCCAGCCGCAGCCCGTGGGCGTGAGATGCCCAAACGCCCCGTCCTGGCCTTCGCGCCTTTGCTCAGGTTCTGCCCGCCTGCCAATGGCCTGGCTCCTTCTGTCTTCATGCCCTGTGTGCCCAGCCATCCGGTCTCAGCTCCACCCATTCCTGCAGGAAGACCTCCTCGACCTGGGCATTGTCATGTGTGCTCCTAGGGCACTGCTGGGTGACCCCACATTCATCACACTCACACTTTGTTCCCTCCACTGAGTTGGGATCAAGGAAACGAGAATTGCCGAAATGATCAGAAGACACACAAATGTAAAATGCAATCTGTATATGAAATGAAGACAGCCAGGATAAGATGAAAAATAAGCCATTCCATCCATGGAGAATCTGTGCCGGGGTTGATAATCACATATGGATGACAGCGTCGTCCAGAAAAAAGGCAGCACATCAGCCCGCTCATGCCAGTGGTCACTTGGGCAGGAAACATGACCTCGGGGCAGAGAGGGGCTTCTGCTTCTTTGTGTCTCGCCTGTGGGTGCGGGTCTTCACGTGCATGAACACCCGGTGCAGCTCTGATGATAGTCCGGAGGCCACTGTCACATCATACGTGGTGGGGAGGGGTTGGGGCGAAGTTCTAGAACATTCATACCTTTTGCCTGAGTCATTTTACTCCAGTAATAAATACTAAAGTTATAACTCTAGGGCCAGCTTAATCTTTATTCAAAGCGCCATTTAAAGTATAAAAATTGAAATAACCTAAATATCCACAAAATATAGAAAGGTGACGTGGTGTAAACACTTGACTCTGTTTCTCGGGGAGCGGACACTTTTATTTGACTTTTGCTTCCATATCTGTAACTCTCATGGGATTCTCTCCTGTGGGTCTTGGTGGGACAAAGTCCTCCCCTCCCCCATCGTGTAAAGGGGAAAACCCCAATTTCCCATCCTTGCAGGTGGACAATGCTATGGCTCACGCCTGTGGAGAGTGGTGTGGTGGGAGACAAAACTCTCAAGATCAGGGTCACGGTGAAAGAATCATATATTTCAGCCAAGTTAAGTTTATCCCAGGAATGAAAGATTGGTTTAATATTTTTAAAAATCGACCCATGTAATTCACCACCTTAACAGAATAAAAAGGAAAACCAATGATTGTACTAGTATTTCATAAAAGCTTGCTCAATGAAACTCAGCCTATATGTGACAAAAAGTAGGAACAAACTAGAAATAGAACTTCCTTAATATCACAAATGGCAGCTGCTAAAAACTCAGCTGCAGAGATTATGAAAGTGAAAGTCGCTCCGTCGTGTCCGACTCTTTGTGACCCCAGGGATTATACAGTCCACGGAATTCTTCAGGCCAGAATACTGGAGTGGTTAGCCATTCCCTTCTCCAGGGAATCTTCCTAACCCAGAGATCGAAGCCAGGTCTCCCGCATTGCTGCTGCTGCTGCTGGGTCGCTTCAGTCGTGTCTGACTCTGTGCGACCCCATAGACGGCAGCCCACCAGGCTCTGCCATCCCTGGGATTCTCCAGGCAAGAACCCTGGAGGGGGTTGCCATTTCCTTCTCCAGTGCACAAAAGGGAAAAGTGAAAATGAAGTCGCTCAGTCATGTCTGACTCCCAGCGACCCCATGGACTGCAGCCTACCAGGCTCTTCCGGCCATGGGATTTTCCAGGCAAGAGTACTGGAGTGGGGTGCCATTGCCTTCTCTGCTCCCGCATTGCAGGGAGATTCTTTACCAGCTGAGCCACAAGGGAAGCTCAAGAATCCTGGAGTTGGTAGCCTATCTCCTCTCCAGGGAATCTTCCCGACCCAGGAATTGAACCGGGGTCTCCTGCATTGCAGGCAGATTCTTTACCAGCTGAGTCACCAGGGAAGCCCACTTACTGGTCAAACATGAAAGGTTTCCCCCTAAAATCAGTCATGAGAATCGATGTTGCACCATCACCACTTATATTTAGATGCTGTCCTGTTATATACAGGCTAGATAAAGGATTAGGCACTGCTGCAGAGCACAGGGAACTATTAATACATTCAATATCCTGTGATAAACCATAATGGAAAAGAAAATGAAAAAGAATGTATGTTTATGTATAACTGAGGCATAAGTTTCTACAAGTCATTACTTTATAGTGGAGATTAACACAACATTGTAAATCAACTATACTGCAATAAAATAAATCTAAAACAATGCAGTAATAATAATCGACATGGTCCTGGAGAGCCTCAGCAGGGCAAGTGAAAGAAAAAATACGTAGAAATTGAAAGTAAGGAAGTGCAAACATCTTTATTTGTTGATAACATGATTGTGTGCAAGAAGAAACTAGAGGAATCTACAAACAAATCTTTAGAATTAACGAGTAAATTTAGCAAAGTGCGTATAGTATTTCCATATGCTAGTAACAAACAATTAAACACTGAATTTTTAAAATACCATTTATAACAGCACCAGCAAATTGAATACTTAATGACAGATGTACGTGACATCTGCACTGGAAACCAGAAAACGTGGCTGAGAGGAATTAAAGAGAGTCTAGATAAACATGAAGTGAAGACTCCATATTGCGAGGTCCCCTTGCATTGAAGTGAAAGAGGAGAGTGAAAAAGTTGGCTTAAAGCTCAACATTCAGAAAACTAAGATCATGGCATCTGGTCCCATCACTTCATGGGAAATAGATGGGGAAACAGTGGAAACAGTGTCAGACTTTATTTTGGGGGGCTCCAGAATCACTGCTGATGGTGATTGCAGCCATGAAATTAAAAGACGCTTACTCCTTGGAAGGAAGGTTATGACCAACCTAGATAGCATATTTAAAAGCAGAGACATTACTTTGCCAACAAAGGTCCGTCTAGTCAAGGCTATGGTTTTTCCAGTAGTCATGTATGGATGTGAGAGTTGGATGGTGAAGAAAGCTGAGCGCCAAAGAGCTGATGCTTTTGAGCTGTGGTGTTGGAGAAGACTCTTGAGAGTCCCTTGGACTGCAAGGAGATCCAACCAGTCCATCCTAAAGGAGATCAGTCCTGGGTGTTCAGTGGAAGGACTGATGTTGAAGCTGAAACTCCAATACTTTGGCCACCTCATGCGAAGGGTTGACTCATTGGAAAAGACCCTAATGCTGGGTAGGATTGGGGGCAGGAGGAGAAGGGGACGACAGAGGATGAGATGGTTGGATGGCATCACTAACTCTATGGACATGGGTTTGGGTGGACTCTGGGGGTTGGTGATGGACAGGGAGGCCTGGCGTGCTGCGATTCATGGGGTCGCAAAGAGTCAGACACGACTGAGCGACTGAACTGAACTTTCATTGAACCATAGATTCATTCCAAGTCCATCTCACCTTCTATTGTCATTTCTTATCAAAATGTACAAACTAATGTTAAAATTGATAGAGAAGATCAAAGGATACAGAGAGGGAAAGACCACCTCTGAGGGCAGACCCCCCAAACTCCAAGACTTTCCGTAAAACAGCTGTGTTGTGGGCACCTGGCAATGTGGGCAACCAGAGGACGAAGGGACTGACAGATGCCATCAGTGTGGTCACCCGAGGCTGACAGACCGCAGGGACGCCACGGAGCAAGCGAGTGCCTTTGTTTTACAGGGTTTGATCCCTTTGAAGAGAACGAATCTTACTTCTGTCTCACAGTGTTGAGGTAAAGGACCGATTTCCTAAACATAGAGGCAAAATCTATCCATCTTTCAGAGGAAAACTTACAAAATGTTGTTATGACCTTGGGTAGGCAACAGTTTCTTAAACAGAACACTAAAATTCTGTGTCCTGGAAATCCTCAACAGAGAAAGAAAAGAAAAAGATACATAGAAATTGAAATAAAGGAAGTGAAATTATCTTTGTTTGTAGGTAATGTGATCATGCAAGTTTCTTTGTAGTTGATAAACTGGACTTTATTTTTTAAAAAGAACTCTCTTCCTTTCATTAAAAATGTGAGCCATCTCCCACAAGCTCTGGACAGTCTTCAGCCTACTCTGGATGAAGCGAACACACTCATACCGTGCGAAGGGAGCGTGCACGTCTGGGGAAAAGACAGTCCGTTGAGATCACAGACAAAAGGTCCTACAAGCTCATCACAAAGGAAGACACATGCATAGCGGAGGAGCATACAGCCAGTGCTCAGAATTAATACCAGTTAGAAAAATTAAACTGAAAATCACGAGTCACTCACGAGACTGGCTGGATGACAAGGACAGGGAATGCCGACAAGGTTGTGGAGGAGCCGGGATCCCTCCTCCCCTTTCGCGTTTGGTAACCATGCATTTGTGTTCTATGTCGGTGGGTCTATTTCTGCCTTCTAAATAAGTTCATTTTTTGGATTCCACATGTAGTATGTCTTTGACTTACTTCCCTGCTCGAATGGGGGTCAGCTGCTGTCAGGTGCCATGTGATAGTCTCTAGATTCATCCATGTTGCTGCAAATGGCATTATTTTGTTCTTTTTCGTGGCTGAGTAATACTCCACTGTGCATATGCACCACATCTGCTTTATCCATTCATCTGTCGATGGACATTTGCATCGCTTCCATGTCTGGATATTATAAATAGTGCTGCAATCAACATGGGGTGCAAAAACATACTTCTATTTTAAAAAGAGATAGTAGACTATAAATGGACCAAAATATTCTTGTTTTCTTTATGCAGAAGGTCAATGTCAAACATGACTCAAATGTTAATTGTAACATTAGTTGAATTAGGGAAATGTTGTCTTCTTTCTACTTATCTCTATCTTCCAATTTTCTTTTTTTCCCCAATTTTCCTTTAATGATTTCATTTTGCAGAGGAAACTCCCCTGCCTTTCAAAACATCCCCTTAACTTTTGAAATTAAGAAAAAAGAGTTCACTTCAGTCACTCAGTCGTGTCTAACTCTTTGTGACCCCATGGACTGCAGCACGCCAGGCCTCTCTGTCCATCACCAACTCCTGGAGTTTACTCAAACTCATGTCCGTCCAGTCAGTGATGCCATCCAACCATCTCATCCTCTGTCGTCCCCTTCTCCTCCTGCCTTCAATCTTTCCTAGCATCAGGCTCTTTTCAAATGAGTCAGTTCTTCACTTCAGGTGGCCAAAGTATTGGAGTTTCAGCTTCAGCATCAGTCCTTCCAATGAATATTCAGTACTGATTTCTTTAGGATGGACTGGTTGGATCTCCTTGCAGTCCAAGGGACTCTCAAGAGTCTTCTCCAACACCACAGTTCAAAAGCATCAGTTCTTCGGCACTCAGTTTTCTTTGTGGTCCAACTCTCACATCCGTACCTGACTACTGGAAAAAACCATAGCTTTGATTAGATGGACCTTTGTTGGCAAAGTAATGTCTCTGCTTTTTAATATGCTGCCTAGGTTGGTCATAGCTTTTCTTCCATCCTTGGAAGCGTCTTTTAATTTCATGGCTGCAATCACCATCAGCAGTGATTTTGGAGCCCAAGAAAATAAAGTCAGCCACTGTTTCCATGGTTTCCCCATCCATTTGCCATGAAGTGATGGGACCAGATGCCATGATCTTAGTTTTCTGAACGTTGAGCTTTAAGCCAACTTTTTCACTCTCCTCTTTCACTTTCATCAAGAAGCTCTTTAGTTCTTCTTCACTTTCTGCCAAAAGGGTGGGTCATCTGTATATCTGAGGTTATAGATATTTTTCCTGGAAATCTTGATTCTAGCTTGTGCTTCATCCAGCCCAGCGTTTCTCATGATGTCCTCTGCATATAAGTTAAATAAGCAGGGTGACAATATACAGCCTTGACATACTCCTTTTCCTATTTGGAACCAGTGTGTTGTTGCATGTCCAGTTCTAACTGTTCCTTCCTGACCTGCATACCAGTGGGCATATATAGACATGCATATGTTTATATGAGTTGATGTCTTGTAATCAAGATCTGTTTTCATTTTCATGTTTTGAAAAATCAGATTCAATTAAGATAAGTGTGATCCAGATGCACACGTGTCCCCTAAACACGCGCTTTCAAAGCAGGTCACCTTGTCAAACAGACACTACACTGGTTCTGCGTAAGGAACCTCCACAAACACAGTGACTTCATGAGCACACTTCCTACCCACGGCTTCCTAGGTCACAAGGCCGGGGTCTCTGCTGGGGTCTCAAGAGGCCAAAGGCGCTGTGTCAGCAGGCTGTGGTCCACCTGGAGCCTGGGATCTGCTTCCAGTCCCGTCAGGGACTGGCAGAGCTCAGCTCCTTGTGAACATAGAGCTCGGTCCCTTCTCTCTCGCTGGCTGTGGGCCAGGGTTTGCTCAGGGCCTGGCCGTAGGCCTCCTCCTTTTGCGGGCCGGCTGAGCATCTGCGGCTTCACCTTCTTTTCAGGGGCCACCTGATCAGGCCAACCCAGGTCACCTCCCTTTGATCAACTCAAGTCAGCTTGTCAGAAACCAATCACTGGAGGAACCCCCCAGTCACTGGGGGGACAGTATGCTGGCCGTCCCCTCACACACACACACATACACACACACACACACACACACAGGGAAGAGATGACTCAAACGGTGCACAGTGTAGTGGGGGCGGGGACCTCGGGCATCATCTAGAACTCTGCCTGGTGTAGACATTATGCTAAAATATGCTCATTTCCTGCCTATATGCTTACGAAGTATCAAAGCTTCTGCAAAATACCTGCATCAAAAACAAGGGTCTCGATAATTACAGCTCTGCTGCGTTCCTTGTACGGGCAGGCTCAGAGCTCAGGGGCCCTTGTCCATCTGCTGACTTAACCATCATCATCCTATGCCCCCCAGGAGCTGGCCTGGGGTCCACACTGGGCGCCTGAGGACAGCTGCCCCCCATTCAAGCAGGGAGAGGTCGTCCAGAGGAAGGATGCCGGACCGGGGTCTGTGCTCCCGAGAGTCCTGGTGATGAGCAGGTGAGGGATACAGAGGTGGGGAGGGCAGGAGCTGCGGTCTGTGGTTTGGGCAGGTCCCCTGGGATGAGGGCCTGGGGGCAGAGGCGGCCTCTGGGCAGAGGGAAACCATGGAACCGGCCTCCTGGGGACAGAAGAGTGGCCGGGGTGTGAGGCGCATCTGAGCGGGACACTCTGAGCCCCGTCCAGGGAAAGGTGAGCCAGGGGCCAGGTGTACCGTCAGCATCGTGAAGCTTAGACACCTGGTGCTCAGCAAAAAGGATTCCAGATGGACACCAGAGCTGGGGACACAGGGCGGGCTTGGTGTCTCCGCCCCAGACCCCAGCTGGGGGAAGCTGCGGAAGTCCCCGTTCCTGACCCACCTTGTCCCTTCAGCCCCCAGAAGCTGAGGCCTGAGGAGGGGAGGGTCCCGGGGGGAACAAGGCTGCGGGGCTGGCTCTGGGGGTCATCCTGACCGTGCCTGGATGTCCAGGGACCCAAGTAGGTCGGAAGCACGTCCTCGTGGACAGGCGCTCCTGGCAAGACGGGAACTTGATTTAGAGACAGAAAGCAGACCTCAAGAAGCAGGAGAAAATGAGCCATTCCTGCTGCCATGGTAACAAAGATGGGGCGTGGAGGGAGGGGAGCCAGGAGGAGAGTCCGAGGCTGGAGGCAATTACCTGCGATCTGCGTCCTGTCTCCCAAGACCCCAGAGCTCCTGCCGATGGTTTTCACCCACCCCCGTCTGGCTGGAGGGGGCAGGGCGGCTCTGAGCATCCTCTGGGCACCTCCACTCCTGCTGGCCTGTGACGGTCCAGCCCCGTCCGAGTCCCTCCGCCAGGCCCCTCCTGGGCTGCGCGGGCATCCAGCTCTGCCCCTGCCATGCCGGCCCCTTCGTCCCCACAGGTCCAGCTGAACCCCGTCCACATCTGCTGACTCGGGGGCAAGTGCTGGGGATCCTCCTCCCCGCCGCGGGAACTGCTCCGTGTCTCTTCCGGCACCAATGCTCGTGTCCAGGGTCAGGTCAGGGGACGGGCCTCCCACAGCCCCCAGGGGACCAGAGGGAAGCTCGTTTCTACAGGGAAGTCCACGGTCTCCGATCAGTGTCGCAAAACCAGAGTCCTCCATCAGCCCAAGTGCCCAGGGCCCCAGGCCCCGAGGAAGGACGGGCTTCCAGGCAGGGCGGGCGGCCAGTTCTGTGAAGGACAGTGGACTCAGGGTCCAGCCGGGGGCCCTGCCTGGATGAGTCAGGGACAGCATCCGAAAGGTGAGGCGGGGTCAGCCAGGGTGTGCAAGGCTCCAGCACGCAGACACGCGGCACCCGGACTGACTGCGGGGCGGGCAGAGCTGGCACCTCGTGCAGAGAGCTCGCTGGCCAGGCCGAGAGCCGCATGTGCCCACCGGGAAGCAGGGTCCGGGCACAGGGTGCGGGGGCACGGGGTGCAGGGACATGGGATCTCTCCACTCCACTGGGCGGGGCCAGAACCGGTGCTAGCACTTGGGGCAACTCTCAGGCTTCTCTGCTACCCTGACATGTACACATACTTTGTGACCCGTATGCAGAGGCTTAAGCTACATAGTTGGAGCTTCCCTGGTGGCTCATGGTAAAGCGTCTGCCTGCAATGCAGGAGACCCAGATTCGAGGCTTAAGAATACACCCAAATGAGTGCTGGCCAGACAGGCATAGTCAAAAGGCCCCTCAAATGCACATGCAAGCAAAGAGGCATTTTAAAAAGAAGAAGAAAAGGAAATCGGAGGAGAGCTGGTAGCTTTGAGGCTCAAGGAGGACTCGGGCGTCAGGGCGTCCCCCGGTCCTCCTGTGAGTCAGAGCATATGAGATGCGGCTCTGGTCACCTGAGTCCCTGGAGGTCCAGGTCTTGGTGACAGACAGTGCATCTCTACCAGGAGCTGACAACTGAAGACAGGAAACCGTCCCAAGGCCAGGGCAGTGACCCCTCCTGCCAGCAGGCAGGGGAGGCAGTGGGAGACCCTGTGCCCACGCAGGCCCTGGACGACCCTCCCCAGGCCAGCGCAGGCTGAGCCCCCTTCGTGGATCCAGCCCCGCCATGAGGCTGGGGGTCAAGCAGGGATGAAGGGGCGACTCCCACAGGCAAGCACCGTGCGCCCAGGCCGGACCAGGTCCACGTCCCAGCAGGAGGGGCAGAGCCTGAGGCCTGGGCGCGGGAGGACAGAGGCGCTTGGTCCCAGGGGGCACATGATCACGTGATGTGGCCGCAAGACGCAGCGTCCCCCCGGGGGAGGAGGGAGGTCAGGAGTGGGGGCAGCAGAGCGTTTCCCCTAGCTCTCCTGGGAACAACCACAGTGGCAGAGGCCGGTTTTGCCTCTTCTGGGCTGCCTCTGGCCTGGCCACCCCATCGTTAAAGTTCAAAACTCCAGGCCCCTGGGCAGTTCTTAGAACAATCTGTGCAGGATTGGGTGGCCGACACGGGGGACAGAGCCACCTCCCAGGCTGGGGTCTGGGTCCTGGGATGCAGCAGGGCAGGGTCACTTCCCCGCCGGGAGTGGAGAAAGCCATGTCCGGCCCGAGGTTCGTCCTCCTCCAGCCCAGCTCTTCTTGGCTTGTCCTTTAGCTTCGGGGGCAGGACCGACCTCCCCGAGGTGCCCGGATGGCACGGTGCCCGCGGCCCTGCCCTGCCCCGCCTGAGTGCTCTCCCAGCTTGGGGACAGGACTGCGAGGCGGGGACCGCGGCAGGCGGCGGGGACGTTCACAGCAGCAAATGCAGATGTCAGGCGGCACGCGGCTAATTACCGGCAACGCGCAGGAGCAAATTGAGAAATGATGGATTTAATAAATCCCTACATTTTTTGTTTACACCGACAGCGATCTGGGTGCGGGGCGGGGGCGGGGGACGTGCTTGGCATGCAGAGTCGCACCTGCCTCCCCGCCTCCCTGCCTCCCCGTCGCCTGGCGCCTTGGGGCGAGCCGACGGGGGCAGGTGGATAATTGCATCCTTCTCCCCATGCATGTGGCCGTGGGGACCGTTTTAAGAAGGAGGCCGCGTCAAATCCTGTTTAACCTCGGACGGCTGTGCAGCGCTGAGAGAGGCCGCTCGGTATACAGTAAACCACCCAGGCTCCTCCAGAGTCTCCCAGGGCCCAGCTCTGTCCAGGGGACAAGCTGAGTCCCTTTAAGGACGTGGGGGGAGACCCCTTGCCGTGTTAGTGGTCTGAGAGCTGAACAAAGAAGACCACATGTCTGGGAAGACCCCCTCCACCCTAGGCCCTCTCTCCGTCCAGCCATGTGATGCTGGACACAGATGTGAAAGTCTCCTACACACACTGCTGAGCCTCCAGCTGTGACGTGGAGAGAGGATCCCAGAGGGCCCCTCCTGCCGAGGAGCCATCTGGCTGGCTGGGGAGAAAGTGCACAGAGAACTGTCCCGTGAGCCTCCCAGGAGGGGAGTCAGGACCCCCATCCGCACTGCAGGGAGCCCCGCACGCCCCAGGCCCTGCTGTGATTGGGCCCTTTCCCCTGAGGCTCTCCCTCACGGCTCCCACCTAGGTTCCTGGTGTCAGGTCTAGATGTCCAGGCCATCCGTGTGACCTCTTGGTCTTGGGGGCCTTGCGTGTGTCCCCCTCTACCTGCTGCCCCCCGACCCACTTCCCCTGGGGGCACACAGAACCCTGCCCATGGCCTGCCGGGTACAGACACTGCTTCACCCACAGGCGGGCCTCCTGTGCCGCCCAAGGGACCCGCAATCTCCCCTCCAGCCCATGAGGTCTAGCCCCACCACGCAGAGCCCTGGCCCGGGTTGGAGCCCGGGAGCCCAGCACTTCCCCTGGCCCCGCCCTCTGCGGGAGTGTGAGAGCCGGCAGGACCGGTTAGCATTCCGGGCGCAGGCCCCTGCTGACAGCAGTAGCTCAATGCAATTTACAGCTTTATTTCCTGTTACAAACTCGGGCCCAGAGATGATGAATTGGGCCTGCAGAGCCCCGCCAGGGACGCCACGCTGCAGGAGGGCCTCGCACGTCCTCCCGCTGAGCCTGGGCATCCTGAGCAGCGGCCTGCAGTCCTGGGCCCTCGGGGCGCCTGGTTCCCCAACACCATCACCCACTGGGCCCAGCCCAGGGCTCAAGGAGCCTTTCTAGGACAAGGCACATGGCCTGTGCTGCCTCCATCCATCTGGCTGTCCTCCTCTGACCCTCCCGGGTAGGGACTCCCGTCCCCGCACTTAGAGGGAGGGACACCACAGATTGTGAGGCTGGAAGCAGAGACCCAGACGGGGGAGGCCTCGTCTTGGACGTAACCGTGGTGACGGTGGCGGCCACCGGTCCCCTGTCCTTACGCTGGCCCCGTGCCTGCACACAGTGGGTCAGCAGCAGCTGCTTGTCACAGTCCAGGATCAGTACACAGAGATCTTTAACCCTGGGCTTCCCAGGTGGCACTGGCTGCAAAGAATCCACCTGCCAATGCAGGAGACCTAAGAGATACAGGCTCCATCCCTGGGTCAGGAGGATCCCCTGGAGGAGGAAATGGCAGCCCTCTCCCACGGACAGAGGAGCCTGGCGGGCTGCAATCCATGGGGTCACAGACTCGGACACGGCTGAAGGGACTGAGCACTGTCAACCCTGAAATGTGAGACCAGCCCTTCCTGCGGGTCTTCTGGGAGCCGTGCACTGGGCACTGAGGGGAACGGGTGGGGGGTGGGGGCCTGGCCATGTGGCGCCCGCCCTGGTGGGGACCAGGGACTCAGGCCAGGTCTGCAGTCAGACGGGGCCGTGGGTGCCTCAGGGAGTGTCAGCACGTCCTCTGGTGGAGGAGGCTTTGGTGTGGAACTAGGGGAGACGGCGGGGTGCGGGGAGCAGGTCTGAAGGGCCCCGGGGCCAGGGAGAGTCAGGGAAGGAGAGGGCAGAGGGCGGCCTGGAGGAGGAAGAGCCTGGGGGCCTGCAGACCGTTAGGTCCTGACGCTGAGCCCCACTAGTGCGACACAGCCTGGACCCCGTGCCCTGGGGGGACGGAGGGCCCATCTGCCCGGCTCAGCCCTACTGCCTGACTGTAGGCCACCAGAGGGGACACAGGGCCGAGAACCGCAGGGAGTAACCGGGGCAATGGGACGCGGCCGGTTTCCTCCCCAGTCTCCACAGGCATCTGCATCCGGCGTGGGCAGGTGGGGGGCTGGGCGAGACGCGGGGTCCCTGGACTCTCCTCCCCTTTCATCTCCGGCTCGTCACCCCAGGGGCTGCCGGCCCAGGAGGCTGCGCCCGAGCTCCGTGGCCTCGCCGCCTGAGGGCTCTGCCCAAGTGCCCCCTGCTGTCCAGGTGAAGCTGACCATGTGCTGCCAGCCCCTCAACCCCTCCTCTCTCAGGGAGGGTCAAGGTCATGGGGGAGGCCGTTGGGGTACAGGGTACACAGAAGTGGGCGGCTGAGCCCTGACCCCAACCCCAGGAGGACTGATTCCCAAGTGCAGGGCCCAGTACAGCCTGGAGCCTGGAAGGGGGACCAGGCCAGGGACACAGGCGGTGGGTCTGTGGCTCATGGCGGCCTCCGCCTTCTGCCCCCGGCGTCCAGCTCTCACAGATCTGGAAACTGTGGTCGAAGCCTGGAGGAAGGAAGGGTCACAGGCTCCACGAGGCTGACCCCAGGCTGAGCTCCTCGGCCGAGCCCTCGGCGGGTCAGCACACCCCCACCCACCCGCGCCGTCAGGAGCAGAGCCATTCGTCTGAGTTTTAATTTAGAGATTAGACAGTGCTCGCATTCCATTATGTGGCAGAACGAGTTGCCTAAGCCAGGGAGCAGGGTGATCTACGGCTTCATTAATCAGGGGAGACGGCAGTGGAGGCCGGAAGGCCAGAAAGGTCATCGGAGGGGGTGGCCGCAGACCGCTTCAGAGCCTGGTACCACCAGACCTTCTGAGCTGTGAGCTTCTGCCCCCAGAAATGCCCGTCTCTGCTTCCAGCTGTCTGGCCCCTGGGCACCAAGGGACTGCTGCCTCCTGGATGTTCTCCGAGTCCAGCCTCCTCCCAGAAGGGGCAGGCAGGTCCCAGCAGAGGAAGGCTGCCGTGGACCATGGGCCAGGGGCAGGGTCTCGGGCTCACTCGGGCTCGCTCGGGCTCAGTGGTCATCTCCTCCAGCTACTGCCCAGACGGAGCTGTGGATGGAGGCCACAGGGGGCCGGGCTGGGGACAGAGGGGAGACTCAGGCTCAGAGGGGGTAGCCCAGAGGAGGCAGGGCAGAGACGGATGACACGGCCTCGGAGCCCAGGGCCACCCAGAGCGCCTTCCCCTCTGCCCCCAGCTTCAGGCTTCTGGGCTCCTGGCAGTGAGAGTATGAGTGTCTGCCATCCTAAGCCCCCAGTTCAGTTCAGTTCAGTTGCTCAGTTGTGTCTAACTCTTTGTGACCCCGTGGACTGCAGCACGCCAGGCTTCCCTGTCCATCACCAACTCCTGGAGTTTACTCAAACTCATGTCCATCGAGTCAGTGATGCCATCCAGCCATCATCCTCTGTCATCCCTTTCTCCTCCTGCCCTCAATCTTTCCCAGAATCAGGGTCTTTTCAAATGAGTCTGTTCTTTGTATCAGGTGGTCAAAGTATTGGAGTTTCAGCTTCAGCATCAGTCCTTCCAATGAATATTCAGGACTGATTTCCTTTACAGCTCACAGCAATTTACTGGCAGCCCCAGGAAGCTCACTCATGGCCCCTGAGGTCTGCTGTCTGCACGCTGACTGTCCTACAGAAGAGCCCCCACACAGGCCAGGCCAGCCTGAGACTCAGTCGCCAAGCCCAGACAGGTGGGCTCCCCCTAAGGTCAAGCCGTGTAGGGAGCGAGGAGGCCACCTGCAGGGACCCTGGTCTGGTCCTCACCAGCCGCCTCGGGTCACAAGCCCGTGTGTAGCCAAATGCCGGGGTGAGGTCTCCCCGCCGAAGCCGCGTGGCTGAGTGTGAAGCGGGCCAGGTGGACTCCTTCGGTCCAAGGGGGCCCCTGCTTCTCCTGTGAGCGCCAACACCCGCCGGCTTCAGGGTCCAAGGGCTGCTCTTTTCTTTCACGGCAACTCTCATTTCTCCTTTAAAATTGATCCAAGGTTCTGTGTGACTCGGGGAAGGAGCTCTGGAGACGATGGAGCAGAGAGCCACAGCACCGTGAGCGGACTCAGTGCCCGCAAACCAGGTGCCTTGGGGCTAGAGTGAGAACATTATGTCCTGCATCCTGTATCACAATAAGATATTCATCAAAGCCGTGTATGCACGAGGCCAAATAGCAGACAGCAGACAGGGCTCCGTGCGACTCGGCTGCCCACGCCCCCTGGCCAGTGCTGCTCACAGTTCACGTCTCATGCGGGGCCCCATGCCTCTCCCAGGGCTCTTTGTCAATAAAGTTTTATTTGCAGCCTTGTTTCTCCTCCACTGACTGCTTTCAGTGCGACTTCTGCCAGGTCAAGGGTCTGGGATGCAGACACAGGGCCCTCCAGCCTCAGGTGCCCCTGGCTTGGCCCTCCTGTCGGGATGGGGGTGGGGGGTCTTGACAGGTGCTGACTGGGGAGCAGGCGCCGAGCCCCTCGGCCCCCGCTGTGGGCTCCAGGGGAGGGGGTTGTGTCTGCACCCCCACCCTCCCCCGGACAGCTCTGCCCCCAGCTTCGGGTGGTTTTGCATCTCCGTGACCTGACGTCCCAGCGCCTGGCCGGTTTCTCTCCCTGGGTCCCATCGGGGGAGCCCTCAAGGCCTCCACCGGCACAGGGCCACCCGCTGCCCACAAGCCTCGAGTCAGTCGGCCAATGGCCTGAGCTGCACCTACAGGGCCTGGCCCCTGCACCCTGGACCTGTGTGCAGCCCTCGGCCTTGACAGGATGATGGCTGAGCTCCCAGGAGTGGGAGGCACTTGTGGGGAGGGGGCTGCTCATCCTGAAGCTTTAACCCTGAGTGAGCTCAGCTCAGCTGCCCCAGGGTGAGCCCAGGCACAAGCCAGGAGCCTGGGGTCAGGGGGTGCCCAGACGGCAGAACGGGCATCCTCCACCCCCAGCCCCCCCGACCCCCAGCCTCAGATTCCGGGGCCGGTTCAGCAGCTGTGAGCAGGGACCAGGCCCAGAGCAGGGCCCCAGCATCCAGGAGGAGTCTGCCTGCGAAGGGGACACGGGCCCGGCAGGGGATCCCCAGAGCCAAGGCACGGCCTGGCCCCCAGGACTGCCAGGCACCCTGCCCCGCTGGCTGGGTAGACCCCAGGGACCTCCTTCGCTGGACGCCAGGAAGGAGGTGGGCTCAGCATTGGGGTCGGGGTCTCAGGGGACGCTCAGGTGGACACCACCCTCACTGACCCTGCTCGCTCACTGCCCCCGGGGAACCTGTGGCCCAGGAGGACCCCAGGGATCAGGAGCCTGAGCCCCCCAGGAAGGCAGGAGGGGCCACAGCGTGCTCGCCATCCTCGGCCATCGGCTCCCCTTCTTCTCTGCCCTTCGCTGAACCGGCGGGGGTGCTACCAGGGGGGCAC
This sequence comes from Okapia johnstoni, assembly GCA_024291935.2. NCBI lineage: Eukaryota > Metazoa > Chordata > Mammalia > Artiodactyla > Giraffidae > Okapia > Okapia johnstoni. Next base: position 1,246,700 of record CM044320.1, on the reverse strand, counting down.
CTCCCGAGGGGGCTCACTTCTCAGGAGGCATCTGCCATGGAGAGCAGCTCAGGACTAAAGGGACACGTGTCACCGTGATTCAGCCGGCGGGAAGCTCCAGCGAGGGGCCGGGTCACTGCTGGGGGTCTTGGCAGCCTCTGGAAGCAGGAGCCCTAGGTACTTTTTGGTGGGGAGAGGGTCCACGGAGGTGGGGTGCTCATGACCTTGGTCGGGTCCTGAGCACTCGTGGGGGGCAGAGTGGAGCACCCTGCCTCCTGGACGCCCCAGACAGAGCCCGAGACCCCCCTGCGCTCGGAGCCTCACAGGCCCAGGCAGAAGACGTCATCCTCAATTATCCCGTGAAACGAGGCCAGGGGCGCCTCTCAACTCAACACCCCCATTAGCAGATAATTCAGCGCAGATTCTCATCTAATGTGACTATATTTTATACAAATTATTTTGGACAAGAATTCAGTCCCTAATAACATTGATCTTCATAAAATTGTCACCGAGCATCTTGTCTTGGGCCCCGCACTTCACTTGAGGCTGCAAATCAAAGAGGCAGACAGGCTGCCGATGACCTTGTGTCCGGAGCCCAGGGCGACGCCCCCCCCCCAGGTCGTCAGCAAGTCCCCCGCAAGAAGCCATGTCCAGCGATGCCACTGCAGTCTGTGCAGCCCAGTGGGGCAGCGGGGCCCTCGGGGCAACTGAACCCCCTGCACATAGATGTCTAGCCCCCAGAATACGTCGGGGACAGACAGGCAGCCTTCTCAAAAGGCCAGCACACGTGTGAGTGTGGCTGACGGGCACCCGTGGGCGTTTGACAGGAGATTTATCACGGGACGCTGAGACGCGGGTCGGCCAGTGCCCTAATACGTTATCAGGCTTGTTGAAATATCAATTTTGCACATGGCTTCACACGGCTGCCCGCAGCCCTGCTCGGGCCTATTACTTAATTCTTCTGTCATTAAGAAATCCAATCTTTGATTCCAGTGGAATAGGAGTGGGTGTGGGGAGGCGCAGGATAATAGAGCTCAAACCCTCCACCAACTGTGGTTCTTGCAGCCCCGAGGGAAGCGCGGGGTCCTCTAGGAGGTCCTGGGGCAGCTACACCACAGGAGCAGAGCCGGGCAGATTTGGTTTCCAGACGGCCACCCTCCCTCTGGCCGTGACTGGCCTCCTGTCAAAACCTCAGTGGAGAACCAGCAGGGCAGGGGTGATGGCCAGGCCCCTCCCTCCAAGGTTCTCGGCCACAGTGCCCTGCAAGGGGGTCAAGAGCAGCTCTGACCATCGGAGGGGGCTCCCTGCTGCCCTTTCCACTTTGCCAGGCGTGTTCCCAAACCCTCCGCAGCCTCAGCTCCGAGGCCGAGGTCACCCACGGCCCTTCCCTGTGTCCAGGATGCCCTTGGAGTGATGGATGACTTTGTAAAGCTCCGTACTCCTCCTCCTCCAGGGAGGTCTGTTGACAAGTTTTCTATATCACAAGCCCCTTTGTAATTGAGGACATTAATTTATTTCTCCGTCCTGTTAGCTCCATGCTAAGCAGGTCCCCATCCTCACCCTTCGAAGTTTGTGTTTGCCAACCATTAATCATCTCCATCTCCCGCGAGCCCTTTCCTATAAAAGGATTCATTTGGGGCACCTGGAGAAAGTTGTCCACCGTCTCACCGATATCTATTCACAGACAAACAAAACAGGGGCAGATTTTTTAAAGAATCGTTCCAGCCTAAATGACCGTAGACAACTAATTTTCCCTGCCATCCAGCACGCGGCTCCCACCGCGTCCCTGCAGGGGCGGCTGTGGTGGCTCCTCACACCCGGCCCTTAGTTCCCAGCTGCTGCTTAGAGCGGTCTGGCCTGCGTCCAAACCCAGGTACCTGCTTTGGCTCCAACTTAAAGTTCCCATTTGCATTGTGGGTAGTTTTTTAGTAAATGAGCCCAAGCTGAGGAGGAGGTGGCTGGCTGGTGAGCTGGCTCACGGCTTGCCGTAGTCCCCGCCCCTTCCCTGGGACATCAGGCCTCATCACCTGGGTCTCAATGAAGACTGAGGCTCCAGCCGCCCCCACTGTGCTCATGGCCTGGACCAGCTGCTTCTTCCCAAGTGAGATACACCCTCAGGTCTTCAGCGTCACCCAGCGGCACTAGGAGAGGGGCCCCAACGCAAAGTGCTTTGCAGGCAGTGAAGACAGCCAAGTGTGCTTGGGTCCTCACCCACAGGGTCCAGAAGGCAGGCAGCCCCAGTGCCCCAGTACCCCAGTGCCCAAGACCTCTGCCCACTCACAGAATCAAAAGTTCCAGGAAAAGCCACAAAAAAGAATTTGTTTACTGAGAGGTTTTTATCAATTGTTTCCAAGTTCAAAAGAGTAGGAGAGATTGATTGAAACCCATTTAACTTGGATCATAACAAAGCATACCAAGGTATGGAAGGTCAGTATGGGAAAGGGGGGCAGTGCAGCTGGCCTTCATTCATTTCCCCCAATTTTATTCTTAGCCCATCCACCCATCCATCCATCCTTCCATCCATCCATCCACCTTTCATCCACCCATCCATCCATCCAGCCACCCACCCACCCATCTACCCATGCATACATACATGCCTACATACATACGTGCATCCATGCCTGCATACATACATACGTGCATACATGCATGCGCACACACACACACACACACACACAATCCTCCCTTCCTCCCTCCACCCCTCCCTGTTTTCTTCCCTCCTCCCTTGCTCCCTCCCTGGTGCCTCCTCACTGTCAGCCTCCAGCCACCCAAGGGCCTTGTGGTTTGGAATACTCTGGATCTCCTGATTTTCTCTAGACCTCACATCCGGAGGCTCCCACCCAAGGTGTGGGGACCCAGAGAGGCCATGCTGCCGCCTCCGCCTGGTGCCCTGCCTCCTGCCCCTGCCGCGGAGCTCTCCAGGGTGCTGGAGTGATTTGCCTGCCGGGACAAGGGGTTAAGGCGTCCAGGAGAGGAGGTGGTGACTCGGACCAGGGGGCAGCATGGGGAAGCGGGGAGTGGGGAGACGTGCAGAGACCTATCAGAGCCCAGGTGAGTGGATGCCGGAGGGCTCCGGCGCCGGGCTTGGAAGAACGGAGGACGTGGGCCCTCGGCGGGAATAGGGGACAGAAAGAGCTGCTGATTTCCTGGGGAAGGTGACTGATTCTCCTTGGGCTGTAAGTTCACGAACTCAGCGACTGTGTCTGCCTTGTCTCCAGTGTACTCTGATGCTGACTCTACATGACAAGAGGCAGCTTTTAAAATGAAGAAATGCAGTCGGGTTTGTACTGAACCTGGGGGCCCATGAGCCTCCCAACCACGCGGCCAATGAGAGCACCCACCTGGGCTCACAGAGGAGGCTGCTCCACCAGCAGCAACATCAGATCTCTGGCTGCACCTCCAGGGTGGGACATGGCCCGTGCGCTCCCTCTCCAAACCCAAGGACAGTCCCCCACAGCTTCCTGGTGAGAGGAGGGTCCCTTTCCTGTAGAACATCCCTGAATCAAGACACACGCTCTCCACCCCGAGGGAGAAGGGGTCCCACCCACTGTGCGGACACACAGGCTCTACTGGCAGCAGCACTCCTGCCCTGGAATCCCGGTTCCACTGCCTCAGACTCCGAGCCGCAGTTTCTGTACCTGAAATTCGGGAAGAGTCCTAACTGCCTCGCAAGGCAGCTGGGAGGATTAGATGGAGTGATGCAATGTGTGTTACATGCCCAGACCACATGTGGCTGAGGGGAGCCTCAAAATGCCTGCGCTGTCCCTGTCACTGGGACCTGAGCACCCGGGACATCCCTGTGTCACCATGGCAACTGAGACCTCAGCCTGCCTCCTCCCTACCCCCGGAACAGTGTGTCCTGTGCCCAGAGGGCCCTGAGGGATCTGCCATGGGAACCGGCCTATTGACCAGGATGGTACCTACCTCATGCCTTGGTCACTGTGGGTCTCCACGTGCCTCCATCCTGGACAGACAGAGAACATCACAGAGTGGGCCCATGCGTCTCCCCGCTGCCACAGAGCCTCCCAGGTTAACCTGGCAGATGGGCCAAGCTGAGGGATGCAGAGGCTTGGGGGTATAAGACCAGAGCAGGAACTGGGGTTAGGAGCTGACCCTTGGGTCCTGCATGGTTCTGTTTGGCCGCTGTGCCAATCAAACATCACGGTAACCAGACAAGAGAGATTGCTGTCTGTGCAGACAAGGGACCTGGGGTCACAGAGTTTGGACAGCCTCCCCAGTCCATCTGTCCCTCGAGGGACCCAGGGAGGGCTGAGGCCAGGACTTCCTGACCCCAGAGCCCAGGCGGTCTTCAGAGGTCCAGGATGTCCAGCTGCCCCAGGCAGGTGGGTCCCCACAGTGTCCCTCGAAGGGCCAGCAGGAATCCCCACCCTTTGTGACTGCCAAGCCCTCGCCACTCAGCTGCACCCCGGGGTGTCATCTGGCAGACACAGGTGTGAGAGGGGCCGGCACTCAGGCCCCTGCTCACGAATCAGGGACCACCTTCAAGGTGGGCTCCAGCCGATGGAATACGATGACCTCCGAACTTGGCTGGAATTTCAAATGTGACCTGTGACCTGAGCTGGGGAGGGGGGTGGGGTCAGGGTTGGCTAGAAGTCAGAGGCCCCAGGCTGCATTTCATCAGGAAAAATAGGAAGGGCTCCTGAATTATAGAGCAGCTTCATACTCTACGTGTAACTTACTGGCCGCGCTGGGGGAGAGTACTCCGATGGCAGGGCCACCCGGGTCCCGCACGCAGGGGCCGAATCCAAACCGGTGAGCACAGTTCCCATCAGGTGCATCTCCCGAAGAGTCCCTCTGTGTTGGTAGAGCTGCAGCCTCGACTAATTAGCCACGTCACCTATGTTCCCTGACCTTTTGTTTAAAAAATAAGGTGCTCTTTCTTTCCCCACTGGTTTCATTTTAACTGAGATACCCCGCTCCCACCACCTTCCTGGCTGGAGGTCATCGTGTCCGCGAGGGCCTCTCAGGTGCCAGGTGTGTGCCAGCACTGTCCCGCCCCACTCCTTGGCAGGTGACCGAGGCCAACATCACAGGGATGAGTCACGGTGACACCATGTCCTTGGTAAGATGTCATAAGAAGGGCCCTTTGTGTCTGTGGTCCCCACAACCCACAACCCATCTCATCATGAGAGAAACACCAGACAGATCACCATCGAGGGACAGTCTATAAAATGCAAGCCCAGGGCGCCCCAGCACTGCTGAGGTCATCAAAATCAACAAGAGACATCTGAGGAAGAGTCACAGCCCAGAGAAGCCTAAGGAGACATGTCTACTACATGTAATGCGGGTCGCAGATGTGGTCCTAGGCAGAAAAAGACATCAGGGAAGCACTAGATGAAATGAGCAGGACCCTCAGGGCCTTCCCAGGGACAGGAACTGCCCCCACCCCGCGTCGCCCTCACCTCTCGTTGTAGAAGAACTTCAGCCTCCCAGGCCTTCCCTGAGTCCCAAAGAGCAAATTTAATCAAAGGAGGGAGGAAACGCAGAAACAAAGGGAACCAGCCAAACAGGACAAAATTACAGTCGTCTGTCCTCAAAAACGGAGTCACAGGCCTTTAATTCCTCCTTCCCAGGTGGTGCTCGTGGTGAAGAACCCCCCTGCCAATGCAGGAGACATAGAGACAGGGGTTGGATCCCTGCGTGGGGAAGATCCCCTGGAGGAGGGCACAGCAACCCACTCCAGTATTCTCGTCTGGAGGATCCCACAGACAGAGGAGCCTGGTGGGCTACAGTCCATGGGGCTGCAAAGAGTCAGACGCGACTGAAGTGACTTAGCACACACACACAAGGCCTCTAGATAATATCATGAGTCGTGTCCTTGCGCTGTTGTGCTGATAGTTTTGCAGATACTGAAAACCCCTCCAGGTGGAGACGTTAACTGCATGCTGCCCACCAGCACATAGACCACAGACCTGGAGGAACCAGCAGGCTGATGCCCCAAGATTCCTGAGACATCACCAGTTACCTTCCCACCATCCAATCAGAGGACTGTCCATGAGCTGATCACACCCTGCAACCCTCTCCCTCACGTGGTCTTTAACAGCCCTTCCCTGAAAGCCAAGGGGAATCTGGGTCTTTTGAGCATGAGCTGCCCCTTCTCCTTCCTTGGCCCAGTAATAAATGCTGTACTTAGCCTTCACCACCATGTGGTGTCACTGGATGGGCTTTGCTATGGCGGGAACCCAAGTTTGGTTTGGTAACAAAAGTAACACACAGGCTTCTTCAGTTAACCAGTGTATGAATACTGTTCATTAACTGTAACAAATGTACTATATTAGTGCAACACGTTAATAACAGGGGAAATGAGGGGTACAGGGGAACTCTGTGCTCTCACAATTTTTCCTATAAGTCTAAAACTGTTTTAAAACAAAATGTTAATTTTAAAAGGTCCATGCACAGATATGGCTACAGAAATGTCACTCATGACAAGGGGATGGCTCTGTAAAGGATGAGATGTCCATGCAATGAAATACTACACAGTCCTGGAAAAGGACAGCGGGGAGCTCAGCTACGTCCAAAAATGTCAGACTTTAATGTTAGCTGGAAAAACAGAGAATTAAATTCCGTAAAGACAGGATCACAACTCTACAAAAATACTGCAAGGAAAATGGCTGGAAGAGGAGTCCCAACAAGTGCCCAGAGCCCTCTCCTGGAGGTGGGACCATGGGCTCTCCAGGGACCAGGAGCTGCTTTGCTGAGAAGTGGGCGCACACAAGAGCACAGTAGGCCAGCTCAGGCAGAGCTCCTGGCGGTTCCTGGAGGGGACTTATTATTTCAGGAGCACGGCAGGCGTGACACCAGGAGCTGAGCTATAGCGGCTTCTGTATTTATTGCCTGTGCCACCAAAGCTATAAATCCTCTGGCCTCATTTTGCTAAACACATAGCCTCTCGAACTGCGGGTGTGCAGAGCAGAGTGTGACCATCTAGGCCCCGAGAATGGGATTTGGACTGGACACCGTCCAGACGCCACCCGGCTTTGTCGCTCTGCCAGGCAAGGGCAGCGAAGCCGCCGCGGCCGACAATGAGCTACCCATTGTATTAGGAGGCGTGGCTGCTCTGCTCAGAAGATTAAAAATTTCGGGAGTGAATCCAGGTCTTGTCTGACATGACATTCTGGAAGCCAAATCTCAGAAACTTTTGTGCTCAGTTGTAACAGGATAACATGCTGCAGCGGCTGTCGTAACTGCTGAGCCCTCCTCCCAGACGCGTGATCCCTCCAGGTGGTGAGCTGCTGGGTGGGCGGGGAAGCCAACGTGGACAACCCTGGACAAGAGGGGCTCACCCTCCTGGCCCCTCTGTCATCCCTTCATGAGGCCGGGCCTGGGGCAGGACCCCCGGTAGGCAGGCCCCCCTGGTCGGCAGGCCCCTCCCCAGCCCAGTGGGGTCATCCTCGCCCTCCGCCTGACTTTGGGCAGGGGTCTCCTCAAGTCTGAGTGTCGTGGCAGCAGGCAGGTTCACCTCCTGGGTCTCCATCAGAGCAGCATTTAAAGGTCCGCAGAGGATCAGCCCTGTCCTGGAAGCCTCACACGGGGCTCCGAGGGCCACACAGCGGGCTGGCAGTGGCCCCCATTGTGAGCACATGTGGATTTTGAACTCTGATGTTGCTACAGGGCATCAGAGTCCAGGCTTCTCCAACATGAAGAGAATCTAGGGGCCAGAACAGAGCACCCCTGTGGGGGCGATAGGGGGGTTTTCAGATGAGAAGATGGAAGGCTGGTGTGTGTCCAGGTTTGGGGCCAGCACTGGACCCCTCAGGCCGCAGCAGCCTCTCCATAGAAGTGAGAACAGACAAGGGCCCCCCTTGTTTGAACACCAAGGGCAGAGGCAAGGTGGACAGGGAGGAGCCCCAACCCCTGCACAGGGAAGATCGGCAGGGGCCTGGGGTCAAACGTGAAACTTCCAGAAGGGGACACCAGGAAAAGCGGAAACTCGGGGTGGGGGGCAAGGGAACAGAGTGGGGGGAAGAATGGGGTCTGACAGCCCTCTCTGCGGCCACCAGGAGCCCGGGGGGCGAGGCGCAGTCTGGGGACCTCGGCTTTGCCTAGTGATGCATCATTTCCTGTGCATTCTGTTTTTAAAATATTTATTTCAATTGGAGGATAATTACAACATTGTGACGGTTTTTGCCATACATCAACATGAATCAGCCACCGGTATACATGTGTCCCCCCATCCTGGACTCCTCTCCCTTCCCACCCCATCCCGCTGGGTTGTCCCAGCGTACCAGCTTTGGGTGCCCTGCTTCAGGCATCAAACTGGCGCTGCTCATCTGTTTTACACATAGTGACGCACACGTTTCAGTGCTGTTCTCTCAACCACGCCCCTCACCTTCTCCCACTGATCTCTTCACCTGTCAGCCTGCATCCCGCAGGTGCTGGCTCCAGACCCCATCCACCATCCTGCCCCACCCAAGGCAGGCCCCGCCCCTTTCCCAGACCCCGCCCCCACAGACCCCGCCCCTTTCATGGACCCTGCCCCCCAAGACCTCACCCTACAGATCCCGTCCCTTTCATAGGCCCTGCCCCTCCCAAGGCCACGCCCCTTTCATAGACCCTGCCCCGCCCAAGGCCCCGCCCCTTTCCCAGACGCTGCCCCGGCCAAGGCCTCACCCTACAGACCCCGCCCCTTTCCCAGACCCCGCCCCCACCGACCCCGCCCCTTTCATGGACCCTGCCCCCTAAGACCTCACCCTACAGACCCCGTCCCTTTCATAGGCCCTGCCCCTCCCAAGGCCCCACCCCTTTCATAGACCCTGCCCCGCCCAACGTCCCGCCTCTTTCCCAGACCCTGCCCCGCCCAACGCCCCGCCCCTTTCCCAGACCCTGCCCCGCCCAAGGCCTCACCCCACAGACCCCGCCCCTTTCCCAGACCCCGCCCCTTTCCCAAGTGAAGTGAAGTCGCTCAGTCGTGTTCGACTCTGCGACCCCATGGACTGTAGCCCACAGGCTTCCCGGTCCATGGGATTTTCCAGGCAAGAATACTGGAGGGGGTTGCCATTTCCTTCTCCAGGAGTTCTTCCCGTCCCAGGGATTGAACCCGGGTCTCCCACATTGTAGGCAGACGCTTTACCGTCTGAGCCACCAGGGAACCCCGCGCCTTTATAGACCCTGCCCCTCCCAAGGCCCCGCCCCTTCCCCAGACCCCGCCCTTTTCATAGACCCTGCCCCTCCCGAGGCCCCGCCCCTTTCCCAGACACTGCCCCTCCCCAGGAAAGAATGTGTGAGCAGCTGGGTAGACAGAGAGGGGCAGACTGGTGAGAGAAGAGAGAGACGATAGATTAGCAGATATTGATGACAAGTTAAATAGATGTAGATAGATGCATCTCTATATGTGCAGATATAGATGTGTCTTTGTGTATATGTATGTTTCATGTATGCATCACGTATTTTCCAGTGTTTGAGGACTATGAGTGAATATTTGTACTTCTCTTTGCTCAGACTTTCAAAACTTGCTTTGGACTGAAAGACAGAAAGTGTTATTTAGGACAAGTGACAAGACAGAGCACAGCCTCATGTTGATCAGGTGCAAACGCGTAGGTCAGAGGGCGCAGGGCACAGGACACGCTCCAGACCGACAAAACCGAGACGCAGGCTGGAGCCTTCCAAGGCGAGGCGCTCACACGTCTCCCGGTGAAGATGGAACAGCCTCCGCTGCAGGGATCGCCCAGCTCCGCGCAGTGTCCAGGGACTTGATCCAGGGCTCCCACTGCCCCAAGTTCACCAGGAAGCTTCTTCCAGAACCCGGCTTCCATCCCTCAGGGAACAGTCCTCGGACCTGCTGTGGGGGCTTCTCTGGGATCCCTTCCGTGTGCCTGGCAGCTCCTCCTGCGTCCGAGAGCGAATCACACAGCCCCTGGTGCCACCCATAGCACTCTCGATGTAAAACCATGTATTTGTCTTCTCAGAACCTCCCGGGAGCAGGCAGGCTCGTCTGGAATGGGGGCCACACGTCTCCCTGTGTCATGCTATGTCTTGTGAGAAAACGTGGGGCCTCGGGGAAGGCTGCCTGGGGCCTCGTGATGGAGCAGGCCCCCTCCTGCTTGTGAGATCCCCCCAGAGAGAGCCCTGGCCCCCACAGACAGCACCCCATCCTGGAGAGAGGGCCCTGAGGCCCCCACAGACAGCAGCCCATCCTGGAGAGAGGGCCTGAGGCCGCATGCCCACAAAACTCCTTTCTGCTGCTCCCTCTGGCTGGGTGTGTCGGAACAGAGATGCCCCAAGGCAGGGGGGAAGCAGGCTGCCTGCATCCCTCACAGGCAGCAGGGCTCAGGCCGGGCTCTGCCTTCTCAGTGACCGATGGCCTCACCCAGCTGTGGTCCCCCCAGCAGCTGTGGCCTTGAAGGACTCACCCTCTGGGCCTGACAGGCTGGAAGCCAAACCTTTCCCACACAGCCACGAGTTAGGACCAGAGCTTTGGACGAAAGAACCCACACTCACGGCACCACCTGTGTCCTTTCCTGTGTGTGTACAAGGATGCTCCGCGCATCAGGGAATCCCCTGATGTAACCGACAGGCCGGGCCATTCACCTGCAAACTTAAGGGATCATAACAGGTTTCCGAGTGAGGCCAGGCCCAGACGATGCTCATGTGGTGGAGTGAACACCCAACGTGCAAACTCAGGCTTAGACAGACCTCAGCTTGCACCCGGCACCCAGCAAGGCTCCTGACCCCCAAGCCGACCGACGGTACTGCCTCCGTCGTGGGGCATCCTGACTGTCCGCTGAGGCTGAGCCTGGAGGTGCTGCTACCCAGGCATGAAGGGAGCTGGAGGCAGGAGGCAGGGCACTCACATCCCAGCCAAGTGCTAAGTCAGACCACACAGGTCCCCCTGGCCCCAAAACCAGCCCCTCTTCTTCCCTCTGGACCCTCCAGTGCTGGCTGCCTGAACCCCCCACTTTGGCACCTTTTACTGACCAGCAGCTAGAGTGCAACTGGACACAGATGGTCAGGGCCATGCTGGAGGGAAGGCAGACCGACCTTGGCAAGGGCTCGTGGAGGGAGCAGCATTGGGAGGGGTGGGCAGCCACTCTCCAGGGTGCAGGGGACACTAACCCCACTAGCTCGAGGTGGGTGAGGAAGGGGAGGGCCAGGCCACTGGGTGTGACTTTCTCTGGCCTCACCAGCACTGAAAGATGTGGGCTTCTGACAAACAGCTGTCTGAGAGCACAGACTCGGACTTCCCAACCTTCCTGCGGGGACCTGGCTCCCGCCCACCGTCCACATTGAAGACAGCCCAGACCCCCTGTGACGGTTGACTCCATGGCCAGGCCTTGGGCAGGACTATGGCCGCCGGGTCCCAGGTAGAGGACGCCTCCCTGCTTGAGGAGACAGCCCAGTGGGCATGGTCAGAGGCCCCGGGCAGCATCCACGCCTTGCCCAGCCTGTGGTATGGGCACTCTGCTGAGGCGCAGTGGCACCAGTGGTCTGGGTCATCTGATGGCATCCTGGAGGAGGCAGATACAGGTGGACTTTGCAGAAAGAGGAGAGGAGGAAGGTGCAGGGTGCGGGTTCAGCCATCTCTCGCTCCCCCACAGCAGAGCGCCCTTCAGAGGATGCTAGCAAAGCGTGGAAGAAAACTTAGAAAAGAAATACAAATCAATTCATACATGCATACACAAATAAGAAAGCTGGGAGATGACTTCTGGGAGAGAAAGAAGGGGTCAGGGGTCCCCGCACTTAACTGGCTCCTCCTGGATCACCTCCGCAAGGAGCACAGCCCTGAGCGGAGCAGCCCCTGGGTTCTCACCTGAGTCTTCAAATCGGGGGAAGGGGCTGGTTGCCCCAGTTCTCATAGGAGGCCCATGTCTCTGCCTAGACTCGGGAGCCGGGGGAGAGTCGGTGTCAGACATCACGACGGGCGCTTCCCCGGAGACCCTGGGCTTGTAAACAGGGAGAGACTGGCATGAGCCTTGACTGTCCTCCTCCAGGGAGGGTGACCACCTGCAGGGTTTCCCAGGTAACCGAGTCACACCCCTCTAAGCTCCACGAAGCCACCCACCCCTGCTTTTGTTCCCAGTAAACTATCTGGGGCAGAATGAAATGAAACTTTGTGTGCAGTGAGTGACCCTTTACAGAAGACGTCCCGTCTGCTGCAGTGGTGGCTTCTTCACCACAAACAAAGAGATGGGCTTCCCTGGTGGCTCAGACGGTAAACGGTCTGCCTGCGAGGCAGGAGACCCGGGTTCGATCCCGGTGTTGGGAAGATGCCCAGACGGCAAACGGTCCGCCTGCGACGCGGGAGACCCGGGTTCGACCCCGGTGTTGGGAAGATGCCCTGGAAAAGGAAATGGCAACCCACTCCAGTATCCTTGCCTGGAGAATCCCATGAACAGAGGAGCCTAATGGGCTACAGTCCATGGGGTCGCAACGAGTCAGACACGACTGAGCGACTTCCCTTTCACTTTCACTTTGGCCACAAACGCGTCTGCTTCTGGGATCGCTCATGACCCGTGGGTCGAGGTGTGCATCTTTGCCCCGAGGTCGTGCCGTCTCTTTCCTTCAGGTTCACGGTGATAATAATATAATATAATATAATAATAACATAATAATGCCGGTGTGCGACCCCAGCGCCTGCAGTGTCACCCTCAGCTCTGTCCTTCCAGCGGTAGATCATCAGGTGATTTAGAATCAGCTTATCGACCTCTGGGGGAGGAAACTCCCCAGCGTACAGTGGAGGCTGGACTGGGATGTGTGTGTCGCATGAGGGAGAACTGGCCTGCGTCACTGGGGCAAGCCTGCCCTGGGCTCGGCCTTTCTGTCTGGCTGCCCCCAGGTGTCCCTGCTGCTGTGCCGTCTGCACGGCCCACACTGTCAGGCTTGGTCCTGGGTCTCTGAACGTCAGGACTAGCAGCACCCTAAAGTATTGTCCTGTCTGTCTGCTGCTTTTCTAAAGAAATGGCCTGAGTTCAGTGACTTCAGTGAAACCACCAGTTAAAATGAACAGTCTGTAGATCTTTCTGGACTTGCTAGGTCTGTGCTCATGTCATCAGAAACGGTCGCTGTGCTTCTTTCTTTCCAACCCGATGTTCACTCTGACTTTCCTTTTGTGAGGCTCGCACAGGCCCGGCCACGCAGGCTGTGTCCCATGGAAGGGAGGTGACTGACGGGAGGCACGCTGATTCCATCCAGCTCATCCCCAGGGACCCACAGGTGGCCCCAGCCCTCACATAAATAGTCTTCAGTACCAACTCTCTTTTCCTTTTCAGCGATGCACCTCTGGGCTTCGCTGGTGGCTCAGATGGTAAAGAATCCACCTGCAATGCAGAAGATCCAGGTTCAGTTCCTGGGTCCAGAAAATCCCCTGGAGAAGGGAATGGCTACCCAGTCCCATATTCTTGCCTGGAGAATCCCATGGACAGAGGAGACAGGTGAGCTCCAGTCCATGGGGTTGCAAACAGTCAGACACGACTGAGCAACTAAGACACTTAGTTTTCTAATAAAGGAAATTACAGATAGAATCATTCAATAGAAAATAGAGAGAGAAACCCAGCTTGTTCCCCAGCTTTGTGGGGGATCGAATCCTGTGGGTGAGATGGAGAACAGGCGCGTTTAGATGGAATGTTCCGATCTTCCCCCAGATTCACTGGCCCCAAAGGTGCCACAGCCTCGGGGAGCAGCCATGGGGGGCTCAGTGCCCTCTGGGCCAGGGGCTCGGGAGCCCACCCTGGCTGGCTTTCCCCAAGCCCTTTGCCCTTGAACCCACCAAGGTCAAGGAGCAGCTCCCCGCCTGTCACCCGTTGGTAGAGCATGGGTGGGGCTGTACCTTCCCGTCGAGACAGCAGCTCCTGTTCCAAGGGGTCAGGCATTTCTGCGGAGATCTCGTGCGGCGGGTGTGGGCTGCGGTGGCCCCCACTCAGCGCTGACGAGCAGGTGGGCCCCCGAGGGGTCGGCCCCCACAGAGGAGCCTCACCCACAGCGCTGAATGTGCCATATTATGAAAGGGACACATCTATTCTTCAGCTGCTTGGTAAATTATTAAAAATCAGCCTTCCATTTCAAAAGTGATCTAGAATGATGAGCTCAGTGGGGGAAAAATGCTGCCAAATGTTTTCTTGTTAAAAACCCTGATGTTTTTTAAAAAAAATAATGCTGTAATATCTTTACGAAGAGCTGAAGTGGTCTGACTGGGTCTCCAGAGTAATCTTCTTAAAAGGTTTTCGATAATTTTAGACTTTTATTTGCTATGCATTTGAGTCACTTTGGAAGCTCAGCATGGTTTTCGGTTTGGGATTTTATGAGTTTGTTTAATGCCCACTGTCTGAGCATTTCCAGCCATTAATTTGGCCACTTCCAGGGGCCACCGCGGCCCATTACCTCTGCTTTCCCCTCCCAGCAGCCGCTGCCTTTCCCGTCTGCCCACCAGAGACCACAGGACTCACAGAGAGACCCCCTGGCCTTGCTTCCAGCTAGCATCCCCGCAGGGTCAGGCCCCTGCTGGCTCCCAATGTCCCCCTCTGCCCTGGGCACCTGTTAGGACCCCACATTCGATGGCCCGTCATCCTGGGACCTCCTGGCCGCCTTCACTGTTGGGTGAAGATCAGAGCACCAGGGCCCTTGTGTGCCTGGTTCTCTCACTGCCCCAGGGCACTGGGGGGCAGGGATGTGCAGGCCAGGAGCCCCCGAGTCTGGCCCTATGTGAAGCCGGGGCCTCCCATCCCAGGACTGGGTGGGTGATGAGCTCTGCCCTGCTGCCTCTCCTCTCTCTGCCTCCCTGCCTAGCCAGCCGCTGAAAGACATAGCACGTGGACCACGCAGCCCTTCATGGGTGGGCTACACGTCACGGCCATTCATGGGCCGGGGGCTGGGCCTGAGTCACTCAGGAAGAAAGCCTTGGGCCCCAGAGTCCTGAGACAGTAAACGTCTGCTGTGTAAGCCACGGCTGGGGGTATGGGCACAGCCAACCCTGCGCAGGGCAGACCTGCCACTGGGCCTCTGGGTTATTGTGTGGGCAGCCCTGGCCTCAGTTTGCCCCACTCTCCTCCATGGGGAGAGCGGCAGAACCTTCCAGGGGTGGCCGGCTGGATGGGAACCAGCTGTGCCGACCTGTGCAGGGGGACACTGAGGCAGAGGCTGTCCTGGGCCCACTGGCCAGGTCAGCACAGAACAGGGGCTCGCCCCAGGCCCCAGGCAGCTCAGAGGCTACATCACCAGCCTCCCCAGGTCCTCAGAGACCTCTGCGGGGCCAGCAGACCGCCCCTCCTCCCGGAGAAGTCTAGTCTGACTGCTGGAAGTTCAGTGAACCCATGGCCACGAAAGAGGTGCTGACCAGGGACCCTGATCTAGCGCCCGAGCGCCAGGCGCTGTGGGGGCCCTGGGGACACAGCGGTGAGACAGGGCTACCCTGACTGGACAGGTGGGCTTCAGGGAGGAGGCAGCTTGGGAGCAGCCGTGAGGGACTCGGAGGGGCTCGCTGGGGGTCTCAGGGGGTCCAGGGAGCAGAGAGTATCGGCCTTGCGAAGGCAGAGGGTGTGCAGGCTCCCTGCTGTCAGAGAGGCTGCAACTCCACACTGCGGGTGTCGGGCAAGCCAGGGAGGGGATGGGGGAGACCCCACGACCACGGCCCAGGCTTCCGCATGGACCTCCCAGGCAGGCTCTCGTCCCGGTCAGATGGAGGAGGCAGGAGGGCGGGACAAGCCGGGTCAGGAGCCTGTGTGAGGGCTGGGGGCTGCCCTGGGCCCACCCACCCTGAGGCTGCCCACCCAGAGGCCGCCCACCCACCCTGAGGCCGCCCTGCGCTGGACGTGGACCTCCCGCCAGCTCCCTGTGCTCCCTTCACCACCCCCACCCCACCCCTTTTCAGTCTTGTTTCTGGGGACGTTGCCTGGCCGGGAATTCAGGGGGGCAGCCCCGGAGCCCCAGCCAAGCTCCCGCTGTCCTGGGCAGATGGGCCTCTTACTGGGGGGTGGGCAGCCTCACAGCCAGATGCCCACACCCCACATGGGGGGTGGGGTGGGACCGAGCCACGTGCCGGCCAGCAGACGCCCCCCCGATGCAGCCGTCTCTGGCAGTCGGGCCCGGCCTGGCAGCTCCCTGTCCTCTCAGCACTGCGTCAGCCCGGGAACCTGCTCTTCTGGGCACAGCCTTCACCAGCCAAGGGACAGATCAGAGGAGAGAAGTCACAGGCCCGGGAGGAGCCTGGGGCTGTGGCCACCCCCGCAAGCCTTTGAAGGCAGAAATTTGCTCGGGTTGGCATTTGCTCTCAGCAGCAGGCAGCAATATCGGAGATGCTAACTGCCCTCAGATCTGCTTCAAGCAAAGGGACTGAACTGACTTAAAAGCACTCTGGAGCCCCCGGCAGTGGGTGGGTAGTTTCAGCGGGGAGGGGGCCTCTGGGGCGTGCCCTCCCGCACACCAGCACTTCCAGCCTCTCTTCCCGGGGGGCAGCGTGGCCCACGGGGATGTTTGCGTTCTTTCCTGCTCTGCCGTGCAGGGAGCCGTGTTCCGGGTGAGGCGTGCCAGGGGTCCCAGCCGCCATGCACGTGTGGGTTCAGGTGGCAGCTGGACAAGCAGACAGGACGGAGGAGAAGTGCCATCTCAGGCTGCTCGGGCTGCAGGAAGCCTGAGATCAGGGTGCAGGGCGATCTGCCCCTGAGACAGTCTCTCCTGGGTGTAGACGCCGCCTTCCTCAACATCCTCACCTGGAGGCGGGGGCTCTGGTCCCTCCTCTTCTTAGGAAGCCCTGGTCCCATCATGGGGCCCTCTCATCGACCCTGATCACCTCCCGACACCGTCACCCTGGGGCCAAGGCTTCAACTCACGACCTTGTGGGGACACGGGGGCCACTGGGACAAATGCGGCCGGGGTGGCCCCTTCATGCACTGAGCAGAGCGAGGGGCAGACAGGCCCCCAGGCGGGTAGCTGGGCAGTGAGGACAGGGGTCATAGCCACCGCCTCCAGACCTGCAAGTGAAGACCTTCCATCCAGAAGGCAGGGGCATTCCCTTTCTTATGTTTAAACAGGAATTTGTTGGTGTTGTTCAGTCGCTAAGTCGTGTCCAGCTCTTCAGGACCACATGGACTGCAGCACGCTAGGCCTCCCTGTCCATCACCATCTCCCGGAGTTTACTCAAACTCATGTCCATCGAGTCGGTGATGCCATCCAACCATCTCATCCTCTGTCGTCCCCTTCTCCTCCTGCCCCCAGTCCTTCCCAGCATCAGGGTCTTTTCAGTGAGTCAGCTCTTTGCAAAAAGGTCAAAGCAAACCGTCAGGCAGGGAGGGCAGGCCTGGGAGGTGTCCCTGGTGGTGTGACTCTCAGGTCTGATCTTCCGATGGGCTGGAAGGCAGCCACGCGTGCTCTCCCGGCCACAGCCCAGCTCAGCCCCTGCATTAGATCTGCGCATCCACTCGTGGCAACATTAAAGCAGCAGCAGCAGCTCGTTAGCCGGAGGCCGCTGTCCTGCAGCTGCAGACACAGAGCGGTGACGTGCAGGGTCGGCCGAGGGTCACAGGTGCCTGAGCCATCTCCTTGCTGATGGCCTCCCTCCCCCGACGCCGGCGGCCTCTCTGCCTTGTTAACACGTCTGGCCCCTGGGTCCCCGCGGCCTAGGTCAGCCAAGGTGCCGGGCCAGCCAGGGCCTCGCTGTCCTGTCTCCTCCTGAGACACACCTCCCGCTGCCTGTCTGGACAGCATCTGCACGCGCTCTGTGCGAAACGTCGCCCAGTGTTCTGTAAACTTGCATTTTTTTCTCTTAAACGGATGCCGTGGCACATTCCCTGGGGCTCGAGGGGCCCAGCACCTGGAGCCCAGTTTCCTAGGATGGTGGACCATCCAGCCCGGGAGCCTCCCACTGTCCCAGCCTCCTCCTGCTCACAGGGTGGTGTCCCCGCGTGCTGGGGCCCCACCGCAGCCCCGTCTCCCAGGGTGAGGGCTTGGGGCCCCTGAGTCAGATGCCGACCCTGACCGGTGCTGTCCTTCACTCCAGCCCCAGGAAGAAGCCTGGACGTGGAGCGCCATTCAGCTCCGTGTACTCGGCGCTTCAGTGGGAAGCTGGGGACGTGTCCTTCCTGTGCTCACAGGAGGCACCCACGCTGGGGAGCCTCTGCCCCGCGCGGGGCTGTCCAGCTCCTGGCTGAGTGCCAGCTTGGCTCCGGCCTCACCCAGACCCCTGACCGTGGATGACTCCACCCCGCCCCCTCCTTTATCCAAGCCTGTTGAGCAGCCTCTGGGGCAGCGGCATGGCCTCGTCCACGTCCACCTCCTCCACGGTTGCTCACGTCCAGGGGATGCCTGGGGCTGCTCTCTGGGGCCCGCCGGGGGTGGATGGGCTCCTTCGACTGAGCCTGGGGCTGCCCCAGCCTAGCTCGCAGGAATCTAGTCTCCCCTACAACCGCTGGCTTCCGGAGACAGGAAACAGCGCCTGTGGGCAGATCCGTAGAGCACAGACACCTGGACAAAGGAGGTGAGTGGCCGGCGCTGAGGCTGGAGAGGTGGACCGCGTCCAGGAGGGGAGGTCCACGGGTTCCAGACCAGGACAGAGGCTGCTGGAGCGTCAAGAGGAGAGAGGAATGCGGTTGGCCCCGCACTTTGTGAAGGATCACTCTGCTTTTCAGCTTCTCTGGAGGGGACCAGGGAGGGACATGGGGGCTCCAGAGACATCTGTGTCTGGATCCAGGAGGCACCGTGACTGGGATGGGAGGACGGGGTGAGGAGAAGGGACAGCAGTTACCTCCAGGTGAGAGGGCTGTGAACCTCAGACTCAGCAATGGCTTTCACTTGCCAGATGAGCAACAGAAAAGGGGTATCTGGTCCACTTTGGAGATTTGGGGGTGATGAGCTGCGAGCCCATCACCCTGAGACAGAGTCAGGACCTGTGGATCCTGCCCCCTCACCGTCTCCAGGAACTGGGCATCCAGAGCATATCTGGCTGTGTCTGGACACTGCCTGGGACCCCCATGATACTTCCAGAAGCCTCCTCATCCTGACGTAGAAACCCCAGCACTGCGAGGATCCCACGTGGTCAGTCACAGCGCTAGTGCAGACCCCAGGACATGACAAGGGTGTCTGGGCGCTTCAGAGCAGCAGGACCGTCCTCTCTCAGACGGGAGCCGGGGGTCACTGGAGACACCCCTTCCCGTTCACCCCAGGCCTCTCTCCTGCGGGTGCCCGATGGCCCCGGCACAGCCTCCATCAAGCCACCCAGCCGCGCGCCCTCCCTGGGAGCGCTTCCTGTCTGAGCTGCTGATCCAGGCTGGGCTTTGTTGGCTGTCCCCTCTGGAGTCCTGTCGGAGATTCCTTTATCATTAAGTGAAAGCGCAAACAAGGACAGAGGAGGGAAGGTGGTCTCTCCTTATCTCCCTGACTCAGCCCCCTCGCTCAGCCCTCGGCCTGAGAGGATGGTCCCCGAGGAGCCGACACAGGGACGACAAACAGGGAAAACGCAGCCCGTGAGTGTGGACGTGCAGCCCTGGGTGCTTCGTGGGCAGAACAGGCCTGGGCTGGGCGGACGCTCCCGGGGAGCACGGTCCTAGCTGGAGGGTGGGGGCAGCCCCAGGCAGACGCGCAGCCCGCGTGCACAGATAGAGCAAACCCAGCGGCGCCCACGGCTCTCCTGGGTGACCAGGTGACTTAGCTGAGCCATGGTCTGAGCAGCCAGAGTGGGGGAAGATCGAGCTCAGGCCCCGGCGCTCGGGAAAGCAGGCTCGCCCGTCGTCCACGGGCAGCGGGGGCCCAACGGGTCACAGGCCATGACATGGAGTGCCTGGGCAGAGGTGGACGGAACAGTGGGCCTCGCTGCCGCTGCCACCTGAGGGCTCCCCGGGTGCCACCAGCTGTCAGGGCTTCATACCTGAGCAGACGGGCTCCTCCGAGAGGGCTCTCCTGAGAACGAGGACGTGCTCAGTACCCACCAGGTAACAGTATTTCGGGGGAAAAAAAGACTCCTTCCACAGCTGCTGAGCCCCCTAGAAGCAGAAAAGCCGTTACTGGGATTGAGAGCCACACATCAGTATTAGCTCTGAACGTTTCCGAAGTCACTCACTGATTCATCCATTCAGTCCAACAGGTGGTTATCAGACCGTCCACTTGCTGGGCACTGGCCTTCCCCTCATCCGCCCAGCAGTTCTAACGAGGTGTCTCCCTCCTCTCTAGCGTTCCCACCTACGACAAGACCCGCGGTGGGTCCTCACCTCCTGAGCCCGGGGAGGTGGGCGCAGAACCCTGGGGCTCCCCTCTCAGAGTCAACCCGGCAGCGCGTGTTTCTGAAATCGCATCCGCTAACCAGAGGTCTGTCCTCCAGTTTACCAGTTTACATTCACAGCCGTATCCAGCTTAAGCGCACAAACGCAACCCTCGTCTGTGCTGTGATTATGCTTTAGTCCCGTTTCTGGTTAGAATCCTTAAGAATTTAAAATTTTTAATTTCGGAAGTATACAGCATGAGGAATGTTTCTAAAGTCTACTCTTTTCCAATTCATGTATTTCTTCTTCTTATTTTTCCCTAATAGTAATTGGTCATGCGTTATTCAGGATACTCCTTTGTTTTCTTAACTTCCTTGGTTGAAAGAACCTTCAAGTTGATTTAAGGCTGTGGATGCTCAGGAAGCATCGCTTTGGCCCAGTGTCGTGTCTGGAGCATCGACAGGATAACTATTCAGAAGGGCTAGAGTCTGGACACAAAAGCAACAATGGCAAAATCTCCTCGGCCAGCGCTGTAAGCAAACGTCACTGATACCCCACACTCCAGAGACGAGTTCAGTGCATCTGCCGTCTCTGGGATCGTAACTAACTTCCGGCTTATTTTACTGAGTGTCAGACACGATGATGAATCTGTTTGGGTGCCGCCTGTGATCGCTGTGGCCGGGTCTACGCTTCTCTGACTGGTCTGTCGACATCTGCCCGCACCCGCTGTGATTGCGGGTGGGAGCCTGTGTCTCCACGTGTCCCCGTGTAAACATAGATCCTCACATGTTCAGGGGCGCGTGTCAGAGAATCACCCCTGTGACTTGACATAAACGTTTACTTACTCTGCACAGCCACGCTCGGATGCCAAGGGTTTTACTACAGTTTCGTTGACATCTGCTTTTCCAAGTGGCTTTCCTAGCTGTTCTGTGTGTTTTGATATTTGATCATCTGTTGTGTGATTTTTTTTTTTTTACTTTTACAGATTCTGTCTCCTCTCAGTGTGGAATAATCATTGTTTTCCTTTTGTAGTGTTTGCTTGAGGTCTGCTTGATGATGATGATGATGATGAAAGTCGCTCAGTCGTGTCTGACTCTTTGCAACCTCATGGACTATACCGTCCGTGGAATTCTTTAGGCCAAAATACTGGAGTGGGTAGCCTTTCCTTTCTGCAGAGGATCTTCCCAACCCAGGGATCGAACCCAGGTCTCCTGCATTGCAGGCAGATTCTTTACCAGCTGAGCCACCAGGGAAGCCCAAGAATACTGGAGTGGGTAGCCTGTCCCTTCTCCAGCGTATCTTCCCGACCCAGGACTCAAACCAGGGTCTCCTGCATCGCAGGAGGAGTCTTTACCAACTGAGCTACCAGGGAAGCCTTGTACTAATAGGATCACACAATCGATCACAAATAACCTTCAGAATATAAATGGCAAACGGCCGCATCGCCTTTGGTAAGCCAGGCTCTGAGTCCCCCCACAAGGAGCTCCTGCAGGCGTCCCTCCAGGGACTCCCACACCTGCTGGAGCTGCCGCCCTGGAGTGCTTGCCAGGCTTCAGAGCAGAGTCAGGAGGGAACCGGGGCCGGGTGAGGCCTGACCGTCTAGTCACAGAGTCTGCGGCGCGGAGGCAGCCGGGGCTCCGTGCTTGCTCCGTCCATCCCGTCCTCCGCGGATCCCAGGCGAGCCGGGGGGACTGGGGCCCTGAGGCCCGCGGTACCAAGGTGGGCGCTCATCCGTCTGAGGAGCTAGAACTCAGGTGGGTGGGAGGCCCACCGGAAAGAGGCCGCCGTGGAGCCCCAGCACGAGGGTGCGCAGAGGCGAGCCCCTCGCGGCGGCATCCTCGTCCTCATAAAAGGCCCGAGCGCGGTCCCGTGTGAGGATCCGAGACGTGAGCCCCCTGCAACCTGTACGGACGTGCTCACCGGAACCTGGCCTGCCGGCACCTGGTCCCGGACTCCCAGCCCCCAAAACTGCCTGGCTTCACGGCCCCGGTCCGCCTGGCCCCCCGGAGATCCACAGCAAGATGGAACAGACCGAGGGGGCACAGAGCCCCCAGCTGGTTCTTGACCCAAGACTCTGTGCCTGGAAGGTCAGGCCTCACCGGCCCTGGGCACCCCCCTGACTCTGTGACCCTGCAGCTTGCAGGGCCCTCCCCCTTGCCCTAGCTCTGTAGGGGGAGCCCCAGAGTTTCCCAGATCCCTGCAGGACACACCCACCAACCACACATCTCTGGCTGACCCTTTCTGGGCACTCTGCTTCCTCGTGGCCACACAGGGGTGCCAGGCGGGGCTCACAGACATGCTACGCCCCATCCTCAGAGGGAGGATTAAGCAGATCTGAAGACCCCACCTCCTCCTGACAAGTGATGCGGGGCAAGTCTCCCCCTGCTGCCACCGAGCTGGTTCTGTTGTTTTCCTGTTTATGTAACTTGCTGCTCACGTGGTCTGCATGAGCTCCATGACGATGAGTCCCTGAGAAAGCAAAGATGCCCAAGCTTTACCCCCAAAGGGCAGGTCCACGCGCTTTGGGTGGGAGCGCGTGCTGAGCCCCAGCGCTGAGAGAACGCAGCTGGCACACCCAGCCTGGAGCCTTGGCACCCCCTGCCCACCCCAGGGCCCCGGGTCCCCTTTGCTGCCGACCGCCCAGGCGCGTCTCCAGCCACGAGGCTTCTCAGAATGCGGAGGGAGGGAGGGCAGAGTCAATCTGAGGTAATAAATCATTTTGTGCTGCGGGTTTTACAAGCTTCTGTTGGTTGTCACTGCGATAAAATGTGATCAAACACTGTCATCCCGTGGGGAACGGAGCCGGCGATCCCCGGGGGTGGAGCCCACCAGGCTCTGCACGTTTCAGCTGCCTTCGAAAGTCAGCTCGGTTCGAACTCCAGAGGGGCACCCCTCCCTGGCCCTGTTTACAGCAGCTCTCCTCCTCCTGCTCGGCCTGCCCTCTCCCGCCGCCTCCTCTGTCTCTCCAGCCATTTCCATTTCACAGGGGCGCGATTTGAGTCATTATCAGCTGCTGACAGGTGCTTCAGCCTCTGCTATCTCCCCGAACAAAAGTAACAATATTCAATTCACCCTGCTCTGTGTCACAGGAAATCGCGGGTGATTAAGCTCCGGGGGCCTCCTTTATGATGGATGAAACGCACACGCCCGCGGCACAGCTGGCTTCAGACACGCCCAGCTCTGCTCCAAGCACAGCTGATGAGCCGGAAGGCCTCAGGCACCAGACCGATTCTTCCATGCGGGTCCTGAGGCAGATCAGCGATGAAGCCGAGTGCTTGCAAATGCGGGAAACAGCCGCCCCATCGCCCCAGCGTGTCTGGCAGAGCTCCCAGCGCGGGGGTCTGTGTGCTCTGCGAGTCCCTGGGATCAGCGTCCAGCGCGGGGGGGAAGGACTGTGTGCTCTGCGAGTCCCTGGGATCAGCGTCCAGGCCTCAAGGGCTCCAGGCACCTGGTCGGGCCAGTGAGCTGGCGCCCCCCGCAGAGTTGACAGGAGGCCATAGGATGAGAGGGAGGGGAAGGCGTCCAGAGCTGAGCAGGGGAGAAGGGTCACAGTGTGGCCACAAAGTCGCCCCCAAGGATGGCAAGCCAGGGGAGGGGGTGACTGCCGCCCAGGGCTGGGGAGCGTGCCCCCAAACCCATGTCTAAGCCCTGACCCGAGGCTCTGTTTGGGGAGGGGTCTTCACAGAGGTGACCCAGTTAAATAAGGTCACCAGGATGGGCCCCGGTGCAAACACAGCTGGGGTCCTTACAGGAAGAGATCGGGACACAGACATACACGAGGGAGGACCAAGTGGGGCCCCGGGGAGAAGGCGGTGTTCTCTTCCCCAGGAGAGAGACCTCAGGAGGAACCAGCGCTGCAGTTTCTCCACCTCCGACCTCCGGAATGTGAGACAATAAATGCCCGTGCTGCTTGTTACACAGCCTGAGCTGACATACAGCCAGGGAGGACCAGGTTCTGACTTACCTTTGATTGCCCCATCACCTGTGAGCAGGGCTCCATAAATGCCTGCTGAGCAAAATCCACTTATCCCCTTGTGATGTCACATGTCACGGAGGTGGCTGTCAAGCTTCAGCAAAGGTTCCCAGCCCCTGTGTCCTCAGTAAGCCCGTCAGCTCCAGCACAAAGGGTCTAGAGCATCCGGGGCTGTGTGGCAGGCAGTGACCCGAGTCCCTGGGCAGGCACCACCTCCGTTAACCCTCACCCTCCACCACGTCCATTTCTCTACATGGAAATGCCCGACTCATATTGACCAAGCGGTTCAACAACAGCTCTCCCTCAGGGAGACAGGCTTGTGCCACCATCTCAGAGCTGATGCGGAAGGACTTACGAGAGACAGACAACACTCACAAAGGGTTTTGTTGTGTGTGACACTTGAATGTTTACGACAGCCTGGGTGTTTTCACTTCCCTCCACTGCCCTGTCGTCTCTCCAGAAGGAATTTGCCAAAGCAGCCATGGAATCCCCGGGGCAGCCCGTATAAATGTTAGCAGAGGTTATAAATAGCAAGGCGTCCCCAGCATCATCCGGCTGTTTGGGAACATCCTGGGCATACTGGTGATTAGGAGGAGAGCCGCCCGGGGCAGCCTGAAAGTGGTCACTGTTCCTAGAGAGGAGCTGCAGGCGCTGGGTGGGCAGCAGGTCCTCCTCCTGGTGGGGGGGGGGGGGCTCTTTCTTCCCCATCGCCCTTCAAGTATCAGGAGGAAATGCAGGGCCCACAGCAGGCCAGGCCCTGGACACCCACGCAGAGGTGGGCGCTCCAGAGAGCGGGCGGCTGTAGGGTCAGGAGGCTGCAGTCAGTATCCGTCCACAGTGGTCTCCCCTGCTCCTGAACTAGCAGCCACTCTGACAGCCCAATTCTGTCCTGATGTAAAACAGGCCAAATTCCTCAGCCTCCAGCGGAGCCACTACCAGTGAGCTGCCAGCGGTCAAGGAGAGCTCACTCATCTGCCAAGTAACTACGCATCAGCATCACGAACTGTGGTTCTCCTTGCCTGGAGGCGGCTCTGTACCCCAAAGGTTATGTGATTTTCTTCTTCCAAAAGCAGGAGGAGAGGGAAGAGGTTCTTGGGACAGATGGGCTCTCACAAAAGCAGAGCTGCCGTTTGAGGCTGACCCGGGGATGTTCTGATACCAGGGCTCTCAGGCCTCCGGTCAGCTGACGCTGGCCCTGTAGAGCCTCACCGCACGGAGGCTCAGCCCCTGGACCTAGCCAGCAGCAGGACAGCCCACATCCCCTCCCGGGACACTCTTCCTCCTGAGTTGTGCCTCTCGGGTCTTGCTTTCCTCAAGCTCCCAGGCTCTCACGTCTCTGCCAAGCAGCTCTTTGGGGTTTGAGCAGTGTGTGGTGTTGTGGGAGAGCTGTGTTATTATCTGATGAATGCATCATGTGTGGCATTGTACTTGTTGGTTATGAAAAATCAGCGGTTGCCTGGTAACCAAAAATTGTCTGTCAGCTCCCCAAACCCCAAGCCTGCAGAACCAGGCTTGCTGGCTTCTCTGGGCCGTAACTGAAGACTCTGGACAACGCTGAGCAAACCAGGGGATATCGGGGACTTAGGGGCCGTTGTTCAAAGCCGTCCCACTTAGGAAAAGCCTCAGGTAAGCAATGTGGCTGGTGGCCACAGTCAGCTTGGTGGGAGAGGAAGGAGTTATTCCAGGCTGATCTCTGCACGAGTGACCCCACGAGGGGAAGACCAGACACACGCAGGTGACAGCCACTGTCCAGGGCACCGCAAGCTCCTGTGTCCCTTCCAGATGCCCGGGTCCCTTGCCGTCCCATAGTAGCCAAGTTCCTCTCTGGGCTCTGGTGTGGGTGTAGATCCTGAAACCAGTGACTTCAACACTGAGGTCTCTGAGCTCCAGCCTCCTTCTGTGTGAATGCTTCTCAGTGGCCTGGCCCCTCTGGGGGCCCACCAGCCACTCCAAAGGGCCTGACCCATGGGATGCATCCCAGTTTTGGAAGTGTGATTGAGGAAAGGACAGTAAGACACCCTGAGACCGAGCACCCAAGCCCTGACCCTGCGATGCTCTCCGCCCCATAGTCAGTCCCACCTCCTCCTCTCCCCTTTGCCCCGTGCCCACCTCCAGTCTCAAAGTTCTTCTTCCTTCTTTTTCCTGCATCCTGATGGAAGATTCTCTCTGGCAAGAGGGACACAGTACAGGCAGGGAGCTCCCACTCAGCGCCCTGGGAGTCCCCAGGGATATGCTGGCCACACCCACGACACAAAAAACTGTGGGTGCAAGTTTCATTTAAGACTCTGTTTTAACTTTTCCAAAATTGTAGTAAAAACAATGTTCATGCCCCACACTTTTGTCTCCTAAATGTTTACCACACGTGTTCTCTTCTATTGCTCTTAATTTTGTTGTTGTTCAGTCACTCAGTCTTGTCCAGCTCTTTGCAGTCCTATGGACTGTAGTCTGCCAGGCTCTTCTGTCCATGGGATTTCCCAGGTAAGAGTACCGCAGGGGGTTGCCGTTTCCTTCTCCACCATCTTCCACTGTTTGAAAGCATCAATTCTTCAGCATTCAGCCTTCTTTATGGTCCAACTCTCACATCCGTACATGAATCCTGGAAAAACCACAGCTTTGACTACATGAACCTTTGTCAGCAAAATAATTGCTCTTTCTAGAAGAGACTTATCTAAAGAGGTTTACAAAATAAAGCTGTGTTAATAACATAATGAGTGTGATTATGTGTCGAACGGGGAACATCCTTTGCTTCCCAGGGCTGTTGTGAGAATTGAGTGGCCTAAAAGTCAAGGTTGTGGGAAAGATCATTGCAAAGACAATCCTGAGCACTTCTGCCTTCCGGAGATAGTAAAACTGTCCTGGGAGCCGCCACGGGCTGGGAGCGGCCATGTGTTGGGAGCTGTCCCAGGTGCTGAAGGCCCCCTGAGCAGGCAGGTGCCGAACAGAATCCCAGACAGAGCCCACGGTGCAGGTGTGAGGGCAGAACACCCTTGTCTGTCCACTAGGGACTCCCTCACAGGTTTCTGCTCCATTATTCACCATCTGTCCATCATTCGCCCTCCCAGATGCCTCTGGCTCAGCCTCCAGGGCCCCCCATCCTTCCAGGCCTTGCTGTGACCTCACCTCTCTAGTTTCCAGGAAAGCTCACCACATGGCACCACCAGGAGTGACCACCTCTGTGCCCCTCCCTGAGTTTCTCCATAGACAGAGCATTAGCCCTGGCACCTGGCATCTGGGTTCCAATCTGAGGTCTGCCACTCCCAGCAGTGAAACCCTGTGGCAGTTATGTGATGCTCTGTGACCCGTGGTGATGAGATATGATTGCATAAGATGTTTCTGAAGATCAAATAAACTAATGGTCACAAATGATTGGAAACCTGTGCTCCACATGCTAAGTGCAGCGCCGGCGAATAAGCATATACCTGTACCTACCAAGGCTGAGCACTGGCGGCGGGGGCCCGCTGTAATTTCCTCTCTGTGTCCAGAGTGCTCCACTCAGTTCATGACTCAAAAATGACTCATTTACTCCCCCACTAAAATGAAACACCTACCAGGCCAGCAGCTTTGTCCATTTTACCATGTGCCCCAGAACAGCACCCCGCACGCAGCAGGCACTCAGCATGCAGCTGTAAAATGAATCCCAGGCTCCACCTGACAAGCACTGTCCCCCTCACTTTGGCACAGACCCTCCCTGTCCCCAGCTGACTTTCTGGAGAGAGAGGAGTCCCTTCTCTCCCATTCTTTCCCATTATACTTTTGCCTCTAGAAAATCCCCTTACTTGGGAAGGCAGGGTTGCTTCTTCCTTGGAATCATTTCCTCTCCCATTTTTATTTTAAGCTTATCAACTTTGGAAGGAAACAAGCTCTACTCTTGTTAAAAAAAAAAAAAACACCCCCCACAGAAATGCTGCCAACATCTGCTATGCGATATCATTAATAAATTACTAGAATATTGCAGCATCTTAAATGTTCATCTGCTCAAGCCATTGAAAGGAGCTGAGCTTTTCTGGGCTGGATGCCAGTGGCCATTTGGCAGCCCCTGGAGCACATGTGTAAGGGAGAAGGGTCCCTGCCAACTGGGGGTCCTTGCCCCTTCATTGGGAAGACAACATGCTGCCTTCTGCACCAGGACTCTCCTCCCAAATCTGATGTATTTGCACTCATACTTTCCTAGAATGAACAGAGAAGCAAGAACAGTCAAGATATTTTTCTGAAAGACAGTTCATTCTTGATATCTCAGTGCCATACATGGTGTATATTTTAATGCAATAGGATATTGTCTACATTTTCTTAACCTCAGACAGCTTGTGGTTTCTGAGAAGACTCAAGGGATGCACCACAGTCTTTGTGTTCCTGCTTTTCTCACAGTAACCTGTCAGTGGAGTGAGATTTCTGCTTCCCTGAGGATCTATGGGCTGGGGGTGGGAGGGTGGGGGAGCCGGGTCCTAACCATTGTCACATTCAAGCCCTGCAGAGGACCCGGCGCTTTGCTGGCTCAATGCTTGAATGGATTTAGTGAAGAACAAGACAAAAGCCTGTGTAGAACACTGGGCAGGGCCTTCAACCCATGTTAGTCAATATCCAGGCTTAATTTTTAGCTTAAGGTAACCTTGGGAGGAAATGATAATACATCTCAACACACAAAAGGAACTTTCCTTCCCTAAAAACTCTGGAATGGAATGAAACAAGTGAAATTTGTGATTCTTGCACATGACATAAGGGTGCCCCCAAGTAATCTTGGTAACTGTCAATAATCAGGCAAATGTGGAGTGACACCTCTGTGAGGGTTCACACACCTCCACTCAGGGTGACACCTCTGTGAGGGTTCACACACCTCCACTCAGGGTGACACCTCTGTGAGGGTTCACACACCTCCACTCAGGGTGACACCTCTGTGAGGGTTCACACACCTCCAGTCAGTGTGACACCTCTGTGAGGGTTCACACACCTCCAATCAGGGTGACACCTCTGTGAGGGTTCACACACCTCCAGTCAGTGTGACACCTCTGTGAGGGTTCACACACCTCCACTAAGGGTGACACCTCTGTGAGGGTTCACACACCTCCACTCACGGTGACACCTCTGTGAGGGTTCACACCACAACCCAGGGTGACACCTCTGTGAGGGTTCACACACCTCCACTCAGGGTGACACCTCTGTGAGGGTTCACACACCTCCACTCAGGGTGACAGCTCTGTGAGGGTTCACACACCTCCACTCAGGGTGACACCTCTGTGAAGGTTCACATACCTCCACTCAGGGTGACACCTCTGTGAGGGTTCACACACCTCCACTCAGGGTGACACCTCTGTGAGGGTTCACACACCACAACCCAGGGTGACACCTCTGTGAAGGTTCACACACCTCCACTCAGGGTGACACTTCTGTGAGGGTTCACACACCTCCACTCAGGGTGACACCTCTGTGAGGGTTCACACACCTCCCCCCAGGGTGACACCTCTGTGGGGGTTCACACACCTCCACTCAGAGTGACACCTCTGTGAAGGTTCACACACATCTAGTCAGTTTGACACCTCTGTGGGGGTTCACACACCTCCCCCCAGGGTGACACCTCTGTGGGGGTTCACACACCTCCACTCAGGGTGACACCTCTGTGAGGGTTCACACACCTCCCCCCAGGATGACACCTCTGTGGGGGTTCACACACCTCCACTCAGGGTGACACCTATGTGAGGGGTTCACACACGTCCAGTCAGTTTGACACCTCTGTGAGGGTTCACACACCTCCCCCAGGGTGACACCTCTGTGAGAGTTCACACACATCCAGTCAGTTTGACACCTCTGTGGGGGTTCACACACCTCCCCCCAGGGTGACACCTCTGTGGGGGTTCACACACCTCCACTCAGGGTGACACCTCTGTGAGGGTTCACACACCTCCCCCCAGGGTGACACCTCTGTGGGGGTTCACACACCTCCACTCAGGGTGACACCTCTGTGAGGGTTTCACACACATCCAGTCAGTTTTGACACCTCTGTGAGGGTTCACACACCTCCCCCTAGGGTGACACCTCTGTGGGGGTTCACACACCTCCACTCAGGGTGACACCTCTGTGAGAGTTCACACACCTCCACTCAGGGTGACACCTCTGTGAGGGTTCACACACCACTCACGGTGACACCTCTGTGAGGGTTCACACACCTCCACTCAGGGTGACACCTCTGTGAGGGTTCACACACCTCCACTCAGGGTGACACCTCTGTGAGGGTTCACACACCTCCCCCCCAGGGTGACACCTCTCTGGGGGTTCACACACCTCCACTCAGAGTGACACCTCTGTGAAGGTTCACACACATCCAGTCAGTTTGACACCTCTGTGGGGGTTCACACACCTCCCCCAGGGTGACACCTCTGTGGGGGTTCACACACCTCCACTCAGGGTGACACCTCTGTGAGGGTTCACACACCTCCCCCCAGGATGACACCTCTGTGGGGGTTCACACACCTCCACTCAGGGTGACACCTCTGTGAGGGTTCACACACATCCAGTCAGTTTGACACCTCTGTGAGGGTTCACACACCTCCCCCTAGGGTGACACCTCTGTGGGGGTTCACACACCTCCACTCAGGGTGACACCTCTGTGAGAGTTCACACACCTCCACTCAGGGTGACACCTCTGTGAGGGTTCACACACCTCCACTCAGGGTGACACCGCTGTGAGTGTTCACACACCTCCACTCCTACAAGAACCAAGCAAAGAGGGAACAATGGACCCCATCTTATAGACAAGGAAATAGAGGTGCAAGGTGAAGAAATTTGCCAAGACCATGAGTCAGTGAGTGCAAACTGGTCCAGCACTTTACCTGGAGTACACTCATTCCATTCCCATGCCCTGCACGTGACTGTTGCTATTCTAGGCCCGGCTTTATGCCAAACCTGGGGACGGATGAAGCTCTTCAAGTGGTCCCAACTGCCTCACTCATGTTCATCCACCCACAAGTTTATTTACTCTGAGCCATTAACTGCATGTTCTAGATGCTGAGCCAGATGTTGGGAGAGTGTGTAAACCTGACATGTGTCAACTACACCTCTATTCATCGTGGTTCTCCGGAGGGGAAGTTGCACCCCCTCTGGAAAGAGGTCACCCGCCAGCATCCAGAGCCATTCTGGTCATCAGCGGTGTGGGAGTGGGCCTGGGAGGGTAGGATGGCCACTCCCACCACAGGGGCCGAGCCAGCCGAGCAGCCGCACCCGAGCAGGGCCCAGGACCACCTGGTCAGCAGCACCACCTGCTTCTCTCTGGCTTTTTTTTAAACTTTTTGTTTTGTATTGGGGTTTAGCCAGTCAGCAATGCTGTGACAGCTTCAAGTGAACAGGGAAGGGACTCAGCCATACACATATGTGTCTCCATTCTCCCCCAAACCCCCGCCCCATCCAGGCTGTCATGTAGCATTGAACAGAGTTCCCTGTGCTGGACAGCAGGACCTTGTTACCACCCTAATCCACCCATCCAGGCCTGCTCAGGAGGAAGCAGACCTGCCCCATGTTGGTGCTACTGGTGTGCCAACCTCTCTGTCCATCCAGACGAATCCACCATACCCCACCCCAGCCTCCCTCCATGGGCCACAGTGAGGCCCGCTGCTGCTTAACACTACTGAACTGTGCTTTTAAAAATGTTTAAGATGGCAACTTTTGTTATGTGTATTTCACCACAATTAAAAGCTCTGTTTTAGGAGGAAAAAAAACTTCTAAGAAAGAAACTTAGTGGACCAGATGTCTTCACTGGTCAATTCTATCAAGTACTTTAAGAACAATTAATACAGGTTCTTCACAGGTTCCTTTAAAAGGTACAAGAGAGGACATCCCAAGTCTTCCCAGGAGGCCTAGATCACTTTGGTACCAAAGACATCACCAGAAACTACAGACCAACATTCCTTTTGAACATACATGTAAAAATCCTCAACAAAATACCAGCAAACTGAACATAGCAGCATACGAAAAGGATTCCTGAAAATGCAAGGTCGTTTGAACATCCAAATATAAGTTAATATGATGTACCATATCAATAAGATCATCATGAGAAACACTGGGCTGGAAGAAACACAAGCTGGAATCAAGATTGCCAGGAGAAATATCAATAACCTCAGATATGCAGATGATACCACCCTTATGGCAGAAAGTGAAGAAGAACTAAAGAGCCTCTTGATGAAAGTGAAAGAGGAAAGTTAAAAAGTTGACTTAAAGCTCAACATTCAGAAAACTAAGATCATGGCACCTGGTCCCATCACTTCATGGCAAACAGATGGAGAAACAGTGGAAACAGTGACAGACTTTATTTTGGGGGGCTCCAAAATAACTGCAGATGGTGACTGCAGCCATGAAATTCAAAGACACTTGCTCCTTGGAAGAAAAGCTATGACCAAACTAGACAGCATATTAAAAAGCAGAGACATTACTTTGCCAACAAAGGTCCATCTAGTCAAGCCTATGGTTTTTCCACTAGTCATGTATGGATGTGAGAGTTGGACCATAAAGAAAGCTGAGCACCGAAGAATTGATGCTTTTGAACTGTGGTGTTGGAGAAGACTCTTGAGAGTCCATTGGACAGAAAGGAGATCCAACCAGTCCATCCTAAAGGAAGTCAGTACTGAATGTTCATTGGAAGGACCGATGTTGAAGCTGAAACTCCAATACTTTGGCCACCTGATACGAAGAGCTGACTCATTTGAAAAGACCCTGATGCTGGAAAAGATTGAATGTGGGAGGAGAAGGGGACAACAGAAGATGAGATGGTTGGATGGCATCACCGACTCAATGGACATGAGTTTGAGTAAACTCCGGGAGTTGGTGATGGACAGGGAGGCCTGGCGTGCTGCAGTCCATGGGGTCGCAAAGAGTCGGACATGACTGATCGACTGAACTGAACTGATCAATAAGATGAAAAACAGAAACCTCACGATAGCTTTAATATATACAAAAAATTGTGTATAAGAAAGCTCACCAATATTTCATGGTAAAAGAGAAGAAGAATGCAGCACACTAGGAATGAAAGGAACTTCCTCAGCCTGATAAAGGGAAGTTACAAGAAAACTCACAGCTAACATCACACTTAATGGTGAAAGACTGGGTGTTTTTCCCTTAAGATCAGAAATAAGACAAGAATGTCCATTCCCATCCTACTGTTTAGTTATGTGCTGGAGGTTCTACCCAGGGCAAAAATAGAAAAATAAACACAAGGTCTGAAGATTGGAAGGGAAGAATAATCTGTCTCTGTTTGCAGATAACATGACACTGTGTATAAAAAATCCTAAGGAACCCACAAAGTTATTATAGTTATTAGAACTAACAAAACAAATTCAGCCAGTTCTAGGACACAAGATCAGAATAGACAATAAATTATATTTCTATACACTTGTGAACAATCTAAAGTTAGAATTAAAAAAAACAGTTCTGTACAGTAGTATTAAAATAATAAAATATATAGGAATAAAGTTAGCAAGAGAAATTCAAAACACATATTTAAAACTAAAAAATAGTGTTGAAAGAAAGTCCAATACCCAAATAAATAGAAAGATGCCCCATGATTATGGATTGGAAGATTTACAAGTGTTAAGATGGCAATACTTGCCAAACTGGTACAGAGATTTAATGCAATTCCTAACAAAAATCGCAGCTGACTTCTTTGTAGGAGTTTGTGAAAGTCACTCAGTCGTGTCCGACTCTTTCTGACCCCATGGACTCCATGGAATTCTCCAGGTCAGAATACTGGAGGGGGCAGCCTTTCCCTTCTCCAGGGGATCTTCCCAACCCAGGGATCTAAGCCAGGACTCCCACATTGCAGGTGGATTCTTTACCAGCTGAGCCACAAGGGAAGCCCATATGCTGATCCTGAAATTCATATAGAAATTCAAGGATAGTCAAATAATCATGAAAAAGAAAAACAAAATTGGAGGACTCATACTTCCTGATTTTAAAACTTACTACAAGGCTGCTGCAATTAAGACGGTGTAGTGTAGTGTTTGCATAAGGATAGACAGATAGTTCAGTGGAACTGGTTGGGATGAAATAGAGTAGAGTAGGATAAAATAAAATAGAACCCAGAAAATAAGCTTTTCTGGTCAGTTGAATTTTGACATGGGTGCCAAGACAATTCAATGGGAGAAATAATCTTTTCAATAAATGGCCCAGATGAAGTAATTTCCAGCCTGCCTTACATGATATAAAAAAATTAACTCAAAATGGAGCTAATAGTTAAATTTAGTATCAAAACTATAAAGCTCTTAGAAAATATTACAAGCATAAATTTTTGTGACCTCAGTTAGGGCAGGCGACAGTTTCTTAGATAACACATTCAACGTATACATTCAAATACATTCAAACCAAACCAAAAAAAAAAAATGATCATCAAAATTTAAAACTTTTGTGCTTCAGAAACACCATCAAGAAAAGTAAAAAGCAAATCCTCAGACTGGGAGAATTTTTTCTAGGTTACATATGTAACCTAGAGATGTTTGCCTAGAATATAAAAAAGACTCTTAAAACTCAAGAACAAAAAGAGAACGCAAATTAAAATAGGCCAAGTATTTGAATAGACATTTCCCCATAAAAGACGTCTAAATGACCAACAAGCACATGAAAATATACTTGGTACCATTAGTTATCAGGGAAATGCAAATCAAAACACAGTGAGATACACCTTCACATCCACCAGGATGACTGCAATGAAAAGACACATAATAACAAGTGTCGGTGAGGTTGTGGGGAAATTGCAAACGTCAGGCCTTGTTGATGAGGAAAGAAACAGAAATGAAAACGTAAAATGTAGCTGCTCTAGAATTTCCTCTAAGCGTTAAGCATCATAATGCCATCTGACCACATCTCCACTCCTGGGTACCTACTCAAGAGAAAGGAAAACTTGCAGACAAATGTTCATAGCAACATTATTTATAACAGCCCCAAAGAGGGGAAATGTCCGTCAATTATTGAACAAGTAAATAAGATGCAGTGTATCCATACGACAGGCTTTATTCACGCTATATGAATGGAAATGATACGCAGACGCGCACCGCAGCATCAGTGCGCCTCCAAAACCTTCTCCTGTGTGAAGGAGTCAGTCACAAAAGGCCACATAACACAACTGCATTTACATGGGATGTCTAGATGGCGCAGGATGTAGATTAGTGATCTAGATCTGGGAGGAGGGTTGGTAAAATGGAGAGTGGTTGCCAATGGCTGTGAGGTTTCTTTTTAGGATGATTGAAGTGTTCAGAATTGATTGTAGTAATGGTTGTATAACTGTGAATGTACCAAAAACTTTGAACTTCATAGTTTAAATGGGTGAATTGTATGGTATGTGAATTTTATGTTCATAAAGGCATTACTTAAAAAAAAAAAATTAAGATGATTGTTTTGTTCCTCTGGAGAGTTTTCCTTCCGCAACACAGAAGAAAAGACATCATCAAAGGCATGAACCTCGGCTGGAACTTCAGGGTTGAAGTTACAGCCGAGGGAATGTGCTTTGGGCTCAAATTCACCCTCCCCACCAAAATACACTTGTCATCTCAGATGAGATGCTTCCTCTGCATCCTCCATGGAGAGCCAGCTGACTCCTGAGAGCAGCTCTCTCGTCCTTGCTGTGTGTGCCCCTCACCCCTCCTCCGCCTCCAGTCCAGATTAGCAGATCCCACCTGTCTACTCCTGTGATGGAATGTGAGTACTTCCTCCAACCCCGCTGGGGGATTCTGAGAAGCTCGGTAAAATGGTGGGAAAGTGTCTTTCTGATCTGAGGGGTTGTCACTTCAGTGCAAAAGGGGTCGTTTTTCAGATGCCCTGAGTGGGCTCCAAGGAGCTGCCAGCCTCAATAGTCTGCCCTGCCTCGAGAGGGGTGCTTCTCAGACTTTAATTTGCACAGCATTCAGCAGGGACAAGAGGATGGGAATGGGGGCTTTTTTTAAAAAAAGAATTCCGATTCCCAGGCCACACCTGTAAAGTCCTGGTTCAATCTGTTCAGACACCTACATGTTAACTGGTCCTAGATGTCTCTAGAGCAGGTGATCTGGGAAGGAATTGTGAAGCCAAAGGTTCTCAGGATTGGAGTCAGACAGCATCACTCTCAGTCTTGGACTTCAGGGGACCAGGGACGGGATAGGTGTTCTCTCTGCCCACCCAGCCACTCCCTAGGGACCTGACCCATTTCACAGCTTTATGTATCACACCTGCTGGGCCTATAACCCTCCATGCATGTGTCCAGCCCAGCTGATCCCCTCAAACATGGGTGGTTCTCCAAACAATGTGTGAGCATCTCTGCTAGGTTCTCTCCTTAAAAAATGTTGAAAACTAAATTTCAGAGTCTCAGGTTCCACTCCCCCGTTTCCACCATCAAACTGCCCCAGAGTCTAACTCATCACCTAATTCATCACTCTCTCAGCTACTCCCCTTCCAGGGTCTCAGGGAAAGGACTTGGAGCATTCTTGGTACCTCTCTCTCCCTCCCTCTCCTCTCTCTCCCCCTCTCCCTCTCCCTCTCCCTCTCCTCTCTCC
The DNA here is from genome assembly GCA_024291935.2 of Okapia johnstoni. Taxonomy (NCBI): domain Eukaryota; kingdom Metazoa; phylum Chordata; class Mammalia; order Artiodactyla; family Giraffidae; genus Okapia; species Okapia johnstoni. Next base: position 1,210,113 of record CM044320.1, on the reverse strand, counting down.
CTCTCTCCCTCTCCCTCTCTCTCTCTCTCTCTCTCTCTCTCTCTCTCTCTCTCTCTCTCTCTCTCTCTCTCTCACACACACACACACACACACACACCCTCCACATCTGATCCATCAGCCAGCTCTGTTTAGCTCTGCCTTAGATGTGCATCTGGAATCCAAGCACCTCTCAACCCTCTCTGAGGATCACCAGATCAAACCATCACCTTTTCCTGAACCAATGGGCTTGCTCCCCTCCCGGATTCCTAACTCTGCCCCCAGTGCCTGAAGTCTGTCTTGAACATTGCATTTAAGCCCAGTTCTTAGCTCAGAACCTTCCAGAGGCTCTCATCTCACTTGACATAAAAGACGGAGTCTGTGCAGGAACCCAGGACCCTGACGGACGGCCTGGACTTCTCACCCAGCTCTCTCTAGTCTCTCTGCCTTGGGTCTGCATCGTGCTCACTGTCCTTGGAAGCCCCGCTCACCTCTCGATTCACTGCCTGACACATACAGGGCATTGTCTCACAGACTTGCCACAGACCTGCCGTACCTGAGTTTCTAGAAGCTGCTTTTAAGCTGCTCTCAGCTCACTGCTGTGTCTATGAATGAAAGAAAAAGCCTTTTAGAAATGCTTACACTGAAATGGTTTCCATACAAACAATGAGATGTTTTAAACAAGCTACTTGCAAGGCGAATTCATGGCAATATTCTTTCACAGAATGGAACTTATGCCCAGTATATGGTGAATGTAGGGAATTGTTTAACAGATCGGTAACTCTGGTGTTTCCAGGGCTACTTAGCAGCTTCCCAGAGCTGTTAGTGTTCTAACCGCAAATGGATTGCAAGCCTTTCTGTCTGCAGGTAAGGACTTGTCCCCATATTAGATATATAGAGATGTTTCTTACAAGCTGTGTGAAATAACTGTTTTGCACAGAGTTTTTTCAGTGAATGGAACTGGACCCCAGGGTGCGGGGACCTCGTTACTGTCCCCCAGATGCTCCGGGCAGGCTCTGCCCTCACTCTTCTCTCTGCCTGGAGTGCCCCCTGCCACCCTCCTAGCCTCTGCTCAGCTGCCCCTTACCTGCAGCTGAGTCCTTCTTCAACTCCTGGCTCAGAGGAAGGAGAGCCTGCTCTGTTCCCTCAGCAGCACTGGTCACCTCCAGACACCACTCTGGCTTCGTGGCCCGATGGCTTCATGCTCAGCTGCTTCATGAGAGGCACTTTGTTCTGCCCCAGGTGGGAGAGCAGCAGCTTGCAGCGGGAGCCCCACCCTGTTCCTGAGTGAGGAGCCCTGGATGCCAGGACCCTCCTGCCTGCACCCTGAGGTGAGTCCCTCATCCCCGCGGGGCTCAGGCCAGGGGAGGGGCAGGCCGAGGACTTTCCTCAAAGCCCACCACCGAGTCTCCACTCTTCCACACCCAGAGGCAAGAGCAGGTGGGGCAGGGTGGCAGCTAGACACCATGGATGGAACAATGGATGGAGATTGGGCTGACCCTTCCGAGGACCAAGTGTATCCAGCTGCCCACTCAGATTTCCTCAGGGTCAGCAGCCCAAGGAGAGCCAAGGTCTGACCCTTCTGACCACATCAGGCAAGGTCGGGGTGGGGGTCTGCCAAGGCAAAGAAGCGAGGTCCCCTGGAGGGGGTGGGGCCCAGGCAGAGGTAGACCTGCCCAGCCCTTCAGCACCGCGGGGATGGACAGCTCCCTGCCTCTGTTGTAACGAGAAGGGGCTGAGCTACAAGGACCTCCCCTGCCCAGACTGGGTCTCAGCAAACCCGGACTCGGTCTTCTGGCAAGATTCTGTTTATTTCCACCACCTATGGGTTAACTTGTTGTCTCATTTGGAGCCCCAATTTCCATGTTAAAGTGAAGCGTAATAAGTAGCAATAAAATCAGCTCATCCTGCATTTGTTTTTCCCCGGCAAAGAGCAATCAATTACCTGAGAGGTGTTGTCGGCCGTGGGTAAACGGTGACCTGGCAAGGTGCAATCGGCAAAGCGTCACTTTTATTCATGGTCTCAAATCCTAGAATGGGCTTGTCTGAATTTTAATTATCAGAAAGCACTTCCCACCTTTGCTTTAATGAACTGTATAAAATTTAAACACGTGCAGTTATATTTTATACACAAAAAGCAATGGGCATGGTGTGGGGACGCTGTGGTCTCCAGCCGAGCTGTGTTAATCTTCTTCACTCCCCTCCAATTGTCCCAGCCCCGCATCAGGCCTTCTCCTCTCCCACCTTCTCTCCCACGCTCTCCTTTGTCAGCTAAGAGGTGGAGACTCACCCTTCCCAGCCTCTTTGTCGAGGACTGTAAGGCACCTGGGTTAGAGTGGTAACCGGGAGCATGGCAGGGTCCGGCTGACCCCTGTGTCCACACACAGCCGGACAATGCCCCCTGCAGGGCTGGACCACCCAGAACCCCCAGGCCTCTCTGCAGCGCGTTGCTTCACAGAGGCAATGGGGGCAGTGGGGGCAGACGCTGTCTGCTGGGACATCATGTCCTTCTGTCCTGCATTTGTCACCAGGAGGGAGTTGTGATGAGTTCTGTCCACTTACCTCCCTCTTGGAGCACAGGCCACAGAGACCCCACAGGTCCTTCACCCTGAGATGTTAAATGGACAAATTCAATTATGTGAATAATGACTTTATTTATGAAGAATCAAGATGTCATGACTTTATTTTTATTCAAATACAGTCTTCTCATTTTGTTTACTGAAAACCTTTCAAATCCATCATTAAAGTGTGAGATCTCAGCTGAACACACTGGGCAAGGTTTCTCTGATGGAGGGTCAGGGAGGTGGGCCCAGAGTCAGCCCAGCTTGGGGTCCAGCTGGGAGAGGGAGGGGCTCCCAGTCAGAGGTCGGGGGTGCTTCCGTCTGGAGAGGGACTGGGTCAGCAGAGCCAGGATCTGAACATTGTGCCGTGGGGAAGAGAGCATCTGGCCCCCAGCTCAGCTTCATTCCACAAACCCAGGCCAGTCAGTTCAACCCTGCCCTCCCATTTCCCGTCCCCTTGCAGTGCCCACTCTTCTGTGGGTCCACGCGGTGCCAGCAACGGTGGAGTGAGGAGGCTCCAGGCCTTGGGAAGCCCCTATGAATGCACCTTCCTCGGGATCAGGCTGTGCACAGGCGGGCGGGAGGAACAGAGCGACGCAGAGGCCTGAGGGTGTTCTGTCCTCCCCACTCAGAAACGCCAGCAGGGTTCACCTTCCCACTTTCCACGTCTCATGTGATGACACGGACACCGGCACAAGTCCTGATCCACCGAGCCTGCCTCATTCTCCCGCCTCGTCACTGACCAGCAGTCCAGGAGGGATGCTCGGCTCCAGAGCCACCCAGAAACACTGGGCTGTGCCTCCCATTTTGCTTATTCAGGAAAAGCTTCAGCATCTAACACCTCCTCAGAAAAGCACGCAGTTCCCTAATGTGAATGAAAGTCATTCCTTCAAAATCACTCAAATAGAAGGTGAGACGATGTCTGAGTCGGAGGTTGTTAACTATCTGACCTCCAGTGCTCAGCCACTGTTTGGTGCCAGGCGGGGTCGTGGGGAGACGTCGAGACCTGCCCCTCCCTCCTCCTCGGGGGAAGCCACCTCAACTCCTGGTGGCAGAGAAGCTAGATGTGGGTCACAGGCTGCACTGGGTCTGGAGCGACTTGAGGGAGGTGAACTGGGGCAAATGAACCACCGTCTGCAGTGTTGCCTGGCTGCCCCAGTTGAGAAAGGCCTCTGTAGTGGCTGGAAATTTTTGCCAAAAAATCGTCAGCTCCCAGTCAGTTCTAGCAGCTCTGAGGGGCATTTACAAGAGGCCGGGTGCTGTCCTAACACGCAGAACTTCACCATCCACCCTCCTCAGTGAGCTCAGGGGAGCAGCTGGCCAGGACCACGGTCAGTGCTGGGCAAGGCTCCAAGGCTCCTCCTCACTGGAGGACATGCCCGTAGAAGCTGTCCTTAAAACATCACCCTTTGTGACTCACAAAAACTGGAACACGGCCCTCATGGGCTTGTCCCCCATGCCCAGCTGCTCCTGGGTGACGCCCAGGCTCCAGGCAGGTGATGGTCAGTTGGTGCCCACACGGGCAGAGCAGAGACCCACTCACACCTGGCAACACAGGAGAGACCAAGAGACAGAGAGGGGGCTTCCCTGATGGCTCAGACTTAAAGAATCCACCGGCTGACGCAGGACACAGGGGCTCGATCCCTGATTTGGGAAGCTCTCACTTGCCTGGGGGCTGCAAAGCCCACGGGCCACAGCTATTGAGCCAGTTCTCTACAACCCAGGAGCCACAACCGCTGAAGCCCACACGCCCTGGAGCCCCTGCTCCACGACAAGAGACGCCACCGCAGAGGAGACCAGACCACAACCAGAAAGACCTCCCGCTCTCTACAGCTAGAGAAAAGCGCGTGCACGGCAACCGGGACCCAATCCGGCCAAAAATAAACAACTTTTAAAACAGAGAGAAAGAGAGACAGGCCAGGCACCAGGACCGGTGATGTGGATCCAGACGGCCAGAGTCCCAGCACCGCCCTCCGTCCGCTGTCCTGCGCTTGCTGGAGACAGAAAGGGCCCGCAGGCTTTCAGCGAGGAGCCGTGTGCGGGCAAGTTCAGGGCCTGGCGGTGTTTCCCAAAGGCTTCTCTGAGGAACCCTGATGGCAGGAGATGACCCCGGAAAGCATATCAGTGGGAGGACCCGGGGAGAAACCACCAGGGGCCAGAGGAGCCCCAGGAGGGCAGGGTGGAGGGTCCAGGCATCCCTGTGGACAAGGTCAGCGCCGCTGTCTCCACGTGGTCAGCTGTGTCAGCAACTTCGGAGCTGATGATGTGGACACAGAGGCTGTGTCTCCTCCTCTGGGTCTGCACCCAGGGCCCCGGAAGTCGGCCGCTGTGCAGAGAAGACAGAAGCCCCTCCATCACTCTCACTGGCCAGCATCACGGTGTCTGAAGGCGTCCTCCTCCAGGAAGCTGTGTGAGCAGAGAGACGAATCGGGCTTCCTGCAGGGGGTGAACCCTCCTGGCTCGCCCAGGCCTGCCCACCAACTCCTGAGACCAGGAGGGTCAGGATCTGGTTCCTTCTTAAGCATTTGTACAAATAAAAGCTGGGGCGGGGGCGGGGCTGGTGTGGGCTGAACCACCACTCTTCTCTCACCCAGTGTGTGAAAGGCACAGTCAGTGCCGACTACACATGGCAGGTGACGCGGATGCTGTGCTGGGGTCCCCGCGTCTCAGACCCTGAGATCACCGTCCCCTCCAGTGCTGTCTCTGCTCGGCATTCATTCCTGTGGACCAGATGGAGTAAAATGACATTCCAGCAGGACCAGCTGAGCGTCCTCTCCTCCACCAGGCGCTGTCTGTAAACAGAGTGTCTCTCACCAATGGGGCTCGCATACCCGGCTTCACACTTCCTGGGGTCTCCGGAGCCCCTGGCAGACCAGGCCGGTGGGTCTGCTGAGCCATTAACAGAAGCTTAGCCCATAGGGCTTCCCAGGTGGCGCTATTGGTACAGAACCCACCTGCCAATGCAGGAGACATAAGAGACACGGGTTCTATCCCTGGGTCAGGAAGATCCCCTGGAGAAGGGCATGGGCAACCCACTTCAGTATTCTTGCCTGGAGAATCCCATGGACAGAGGAGCCTGACAGGTTACAGTCATGGGGTCACAGTCAGACAGAACTGAGTGACTGAACAACAAGAGGTGCTTGGGAACTCCTCAGGCTTCCCGGTGGGGAGGAGGGGACTTCCCAGGTTCCCCTGAGCAGAGAGAGGCAGGGGTGTGAGGAGAGTTGTCAGGACACGTCTCCTTGACCCCCCCCGGGGAGCCGGGCAAGTTCCTACATCCAGGCGTCTGCCTTTGCTCTGGGAAAAGCAGTGCTTTGTAAAGGTTGGATGTTGAATGGTTGGCGGGGTTGATGGGGAATGTGGGGGAACACGGAGCACCTCAGGAAAGCTGGGATTCCCGGGGTGGCAGAGCCATGACCGCCAAGTGGCAAGATTCTCCACTGGAAACAGCACAAGGGTGGTGCAGGGGGGAGCCGGCTCTATGGGGGAAGGGGAGTCGGCTCCGTCGGGGGCAGCATCCCATGAGGGTGGTAAGTGGACGCCAGGACATCTTCCCCCACGTAGAGTCTTCCTCTCCAGAGCCAAGAGGCCCCGAGGTGCCTGGAGACCTAGAAACGGCGCTTCCTCTCGGCATTCCATGGAAAGTTTGTAGTTCTCTGTACTTCAAATCTCAAAACAGTGAGTTGAGACCCAGGGGGTGGAGGGGGGTGTCCTGTAATTCCCCTGCGAGAGTCAAAGCGAGGCATCAGCACAGGGATGAGTGGGAAGGAGCCCAGCGAGAAGGAGCCAGAGACGGACAGGAGGGCCTCCGGGTCAGAGGTCCGGGGAACAGTCCAGGGTCTGGATCGGAGGTTCTGGGAAGGCCATTCAGAGAGCCCTGCCAGTGCGTGTTCACAGCCCTGTCTTCTGCTAACAGTGTCATCCTTGCAAAAAAGATACACTTGAGTACAATTGTGTACAAAATGTGCATTGTACGCACCCCTGCGAGTGGTCCCAGGAATGAGTCTGGAAGCAGAGCGCATCCTTCAAAGGGCAATCCGGACCTGTGACCCCGCGCCGCCGCCCCAGCCGGGACGGGGAGCTCCAGGGTTTGCCTACTCACCACAGGGCTTCGCTCTCCTAAACGCTTTGAGGGAGGGAAGCTGTCAGAGGGTGTGAACACTGGGAAATGTGAAATCAGAAATGGATCCAATACCTGAATTACCAGAAGCAGCATCAATTTCAACAGCAAAACCAAGATCAGGGCGAGCAGACCAAACACTTTAATCAATGAAAAAAGGAATGGGCTTAAATGAAGTAAGTGTCCCCTGTTCTTGGCCTGGTCAGCCTGGCCGTCAATGCCCTGGACTCCTGGTCTCCTCTGACCCCAGCCCACCCAGGGGTGCCTGGCCTGCATCTTCCCCACCTACCTGTTAACCCCACCAGGGCCTCCCCGAGACCCAGAAACCACTCTGCACCTTGCCGCCACCACCCCACGCAGTGGGGGCTCTGGCTCCATGACCCCAAGAGCAGGGTTTGGACGAGCAAGGCGGAGGACGGTGTGTCTCTGTGAAGGGCCACTTCCTGCGGATGTGGAGGGGACAGCTCCTCAGGTTCCCCTCTGCTTTGGGGAACATGTGCTGGGCTGGCCTTATTCGTGCACCTGCCTGGGTGGGAGGGAGAGGGAGGGGTCTCAGAGCACCCTCAGCGTCCCCTTCAGCCTGTCTCTCTCCCCCAGGCCTGGGTAGGGGGAAGCTCCAGGAGGAGGGAGCAAGCAAGGAAGGTTGGCGGGTGAGGCTGGCACTGAGCAGGCTCTTCAGGCCCTCCTCCTGGGTGCAGTGCTGTGATGCTTCATCTATGTGTGGACTTGTCTGGGTCACAGAGTGCCCGGATGTGTGGCTAAGCCTCAGCCCTGAGTGTGCATGTGTGTGTGCACTTGGGTACTCGGTGTGTACATGTGTGTGCATGCCTCAGTGTGTGTGTGCGTGTGTGTGTGCTGGGAGGAGCTCCGCCAACCCACTGAACAGAACAGAACACGGGGGTGGAAGGGAGTGGGCGCTCTCGGCCTGACTGTCGGAGCTGGGACAGGGTTCCTCTCCTGCCACGGGCCTGGGGCCACACCTCTGGCTGTGCTGGGTCTCCAGTGAAAGAGGGCAGGTGCCGGGGCTTCTCAGCCTCTGTGATGGTTTGAGGCAATTCTACAAGAAATATACCTGTATATGTAAGTGTATATGCAACTGTATCTATAACTGCATCTGTGTCTATGTCTATATCTGTATCCACAGCTACATCTATATCTGTAACTGCTTCTGTATCTATATCTATATCTGCAACATATCCATATCTATATCTGCATCTGTGATGTATCCATATCTGTACATGTGTCTTTATCTGTATCTGTACTATGTTTATATCAGTATCTATAGCTATTATCTGTATCTGTAATGTATCCATATCCATATCTGCATCTGTGATATATCAGTATCTGTACTGTGTCTGTATCTGTATCTGTACTGTGTCTATATCTGCATCCGTGATGTATCCGCATCTGTACTATGTCCATACCTGCAGCTGTGATGTATCTGTATCTGTACATGTCTCTATATCCGTATCTGTACTGTGTCTGTATCTGCAGCTGTGATGTATCCGCATCTGTACTGTGTCTGTATCTGCATCTGTACTGTGTCTGTATCTGCATCTGTACTGTGTCTGTATCCGTATCTGTACTGTGTCTGTATCTGCATCTGTACTATGTCTATATCTGCATCCGTGATGTATCTGTATCTCTACATGTCTCTATATCCGCATCTGTACTGTATCTGTATCTGCATCCGTGATGTATCTGCATCTGTACTATGTCTGTATCCGCATCTGTACTGTGTCTGTATCCGCATCTGTGATGTATCCATATCTGTACACATCTCTATATCCGTATCTGTACTGTGTCTGTATCTGCATCTCTGATGTATCCATATCTGTACATGTGTCTGTATCTGCATCCGTGATGTATCCGTATCTCTACATGTCTCTATATCTGCATCTGTACTGTCTGTATCCGCATCTGTACAGTGTCTGTATCTGCAGCCGTGATGTATCCACATCTGTACTGTGTCTGTATCTGCATCCATGATGTATCCACATCTGTACTGTGTCTGTATCTGCAGCTGTGTGTGTGCTGCTGTGCTCTGCTCACTTGCTCAGACCCTCCTCCTGGGTGCAGTGCTGTGATGCTTCATCTATGTGTGGACTTGTCTGGGTCACAGAGTGCCCGGATGTGTGGCTAAGCCTCAGCCCTGAGTGTGCATGTGTGTGTGCACTTGGGTACTCGGTGTGTACATGTGTGTGCACGCCTCAGTGTGTGTGTGCGTGTGTATGTGCTGGGAGGAGCTCCGCCAACCCACTGAACAGAACAGAACACGGGGGTGGAAGGGAGTGGGCGCTCTCGGCCTGACTGTCGGAGCTGGGACAGGGTTCCTCTCCTGCCACGGGCCTGGGGCCACACCTCTGGCTGTGCTGGGTCTCCACTGAAAGAGGGCAGGTGCCGGGGCTTTGCAACCCTATGGACTGTAGCCCATCAGGCTCCTCTGCCCACGGGATTTCCCAGGCAAGAATACTGCATGCCCATGCCCTCCTCCAGGAGACCTTCCCGACCCCAGGATCGAACTTGAGTCTCGTGTCTCCTGCACTGCAGGCAGGTTCTTCACCGCTGAGCCACCAGGGACGCCCATCAGACTCGATGTGTGAGTCTCTATCTGTCTCTGTCTCTACATCTGTATCCATACCTGTATCTGAAACTCTGTCTACATCTATCTAGCTCTAACTGCATCTGGGTCTCTATCTGTAACCACGTCTGTCTCTGCATCTACACCCCACTGGTCCTGTGTCTCAGGGAAGCTGACCAAGACAGATAACATCCTGGGTTGCCCCAGGCCTGGGGCCCTGTGAGATCCCTCCATCCAGGGCCACCTCTCACAGCAAGCTCCACCCACATGCCAGCCCTGCTTGTCCAGCAGACGCTGAGGCTGCCAGCCAGGGGGAGGTCCTTCACAGTTCCGGTGGGCGCGGCCCAGGGCCCAGTGGCGGGCCCCGGAAAGTCCAGCACTTTCTGCCCTGCTCTTCTGGACTCTTCTACTTCCCCGCCAACTCCTACCCAGGGACTGCAAATGCAGGGGACTTTATGAATTTTAAAACCTGCACAGGATTGGGTTCTTAATGTTCTAATGACTGTGTGACCAGCCAAGCCACATTCACGGTTCTCTGACTAAATACACGTGCACATCCCAGAGAAGACAGGGCGTGTCGGGGACTCTCCAGAGGCTGGGGTTTGACCTGCTGCCGTTCACGAACTGTTACACTAACTGCCTTTATCGGGGCTTATCTGCAGACGAGACTAAACTTTGACTCAAACGAGGAGCGAAGTGAGAGGCGAGGGGGCAGGCATCTCACCGCATCTATGACAACGTGAGCACCTTGACGGAAGGGAGGGAGATCATGACAACGTGAGCACCTCGACGGAAGGGAGGGAGATCATGACAACGTGAGCACCTCGACGGAAGGGAGGGAGATCATGACAACGTGAGCACCTCGACGGGAGGGAGGGGGATCATGACAACGTGAGCACCTCGATGGGAGGGAGGGAAATCACGCGCCCAAAGGACAAACAGCACCAAATCACGGTAACGCCTCAGCGCTCCACAGCGATGCTTTCACGTCCCCCGCCCAGTCCCCCCGCCCGCAGGGACACTTTAAGTGGAATTCAGTGATTTATAAACCCCTGTGTTTTTCGTCCGTGCTCCTTTGACTGCTTTTTGGTTTTCTTTTAGCTGCTCAGATGCTCAGTCATGTCCGACTCTCTGTGACCCCGTGGGCTGCAGCCTGCCAGGCTCCTCTGTCCTTGGGATTCTCCAGGCAAGAACACTGGAGTGGGAGGCCACGTCCCCCTCCAGAGGGTCCTCCTGCATTGAAGGCAGATTCTTTAGCATCTCAGCCAGATGCTGTCCTACCAGTTTTCTGGGGTTGTCTTAACAAAGCCCCACAAACCGGGCAGGTTGAACAAAAGAAATTTATCCTCTCGCGGTTCTAGTGACCTCATTCTACCTCAGCATCTTTTTGCAGACCCTGTCTTTAAACACAGTCACCTCCTGGCATGGGGGGTTAGGACTCCAACGTGGGAACCTGGCGGGTGGGGGGCAGGAATGAGAAGGAGACGCAGGAGGCGCTCACAGACTTCCGCAGAGAAGGGCGCTGCAGGATATCTGCGGAGAGGGGCTCTGCCCTCCCTGCACCTTCCTCTTGGGCACCTTCCCTCGCAGCCTCCCTCTATCACACTCGAATGCTGGCAAGGCCCCTCGGGGGTGCCGGCCCCCAGCTGGATCCTGTCAGGGCACCCGGGGTTGCCAGGGCCTTGCGGCCCAGCCCTGTTGGGGGCTGTCAGGGCCTGAGCGGTGAGCTCCTCCTGCTCAGCCTGGCCGGTCAGCAGGCAGGCTCCCCGCACGCTCCCCGGGCAGGGTGGGCCCTCCTCCCTGGACCTGCCGGCCCGACCCGGTCCCCAAGGGGAGTGCCCGCAACGTGGGCTAGCATAGGCCCTGTAGATGGTGAGGACCCGGGTGGTGGCCTGGCCCCATCCCCAAGGCTGGCCTGACACACAGCTGGGGGCTCCAGGGGTCCCCAAGACACCATGAGCGTCACCTTCATCCCCTTCGCAGCGGGGGTCACTGTGCCCGGGCCAGCCTCTCGGAGGCCCCGTCAGGGACCCGGCGGCCCTTTCTGCCATCCCTGGGGATCCTGCTGGAACCTTCCGGAGCCTTCCTACTGGCCATGCCTATGCCCAGCTCCCTCTCCAGCACCAAGGGGAGGCAGAGGGCATTGGTTTCCGCCACTGCAAACAAGCCCCTGAAACTCATCAGCTGCCAGGTCAGGGTCTGGCGGCCGAGGTGCCTTCTCCACGCGGCCTCACAGGGCGGAAACCCAGGTGTCGGGCCAGTCCTTGTCTGGAGGGAATCCTCCTCGATACTCATGGGCTGCTGACCGAACCCAGCTCCTACGGCCTCAGGTAGGCTCCCAGGGGGAACCCGGTCCATTCTCTGGCCCATGACTGATCAATGGCCTCGTGGCCTCCCTCTCTGAGCCTCTGGAACTTCGTTCTCCTGCTCCAAGTCAGGAAAACCCTCTACTTCAGGGACGCCCGTAGTTGGCAAGGGGCGACCTTGTGAAGGCCACACAGCTGCACCAAATACACTCAGAGGAAGGGGCCCCGGGGCCTGGCCCTGCTTTCCTGCACCCTCGCAGTGGTGATGGGGTGGGGGGAGTGGTGATGGTTAATCTCACGCATCAGCTTGATGGCTCCAGGGAGAGCCCGGATGTCTGGGTGCGTCTGTGAGGCCCCAGGGTGCAGGGCTCACTGCCCAGGGCCTGCCCTCTGGAAGGTCTACAGGACATTTACTGAATCACTGGGACTCGCTGTGGGCACACAGTCCGGGGGTCTGAGCACCCACAGAGGGGAAGGGCCGTGGCTTGGAAGGGAGCAGCCCACCCCCCCGGCAGCCCAGCCCCAGGGCAGACAGGCCTTCGCTGCCGGCATCTTATCACGGCCTCGTGGGTGCAGCGGAGACCCCAACTCCTCCGCAGGCTCCCCAGGCTCGGCCGGGGGTCTTAGGACTTCCGTTTCACGGCTGTGCTTAGCTTTGTAAAGACCCAGCCGATAGGACGTAGGATGTTCTGAACCCCAGAGGGAAACGTAATCACCTGTGTCTGATTCCTTCTCGGTCTTCAGTTTCATAAAACAGCCTTTCCACCTTGAACCCTCCGTATTCTATGAATTGAGAAATATTATCATTTTACCTCAGAGGTCTCCCATCTAGTACAAGAAATCTCAGTAAAAATTATAGTAGAAATCCAGATAATTATAGACAATATGTGTATTTTTTTAATAAATTTATTTATTTTAGTTGGGGGCTAATTACTTTACAATATTGTAGTAGTTTTTGCCATACATTGACATGAATCAGCCATGGGTTCACATGTGCTCCCCCTCCCAAGCCCTCCTCCCACCTCCCTCCCCATCCCATCCCTCTGGGTCATCCCAACGCTCCATCCCTGAGCATCCGTCCCATGCATAGAACATACAATATGTGTATTTTATATATGTGTGTAAATATATCCAAGCTTCCCAGGTGGTGCTAGTGGTGAAGAACTCACCTGCCAATGCAGGAGACATAAGAGGCCCGGGTTCACTCCCTGGGTCGGGAAGATCCCCTGGAGCGGGGCATGCAACCCTTTCCAGTGTTCTTGCCTGGAGAAGCCCATGGACAGAGGAGCCTGGCGGGCTGTGGTCTGTAGGGCAGCACAGAGCTAGACACGACGGAGCCACTTAGCACACACACGTGTGTCTTCCTATCCAGCATGCCAGGAACCGGTCTTACAAGAAGGACGTAGCTTTTCTCCTGGCTTCCACCCAGGATGCCCCAGTGGCCCGCCAGCCCTTCTAGGGGTGGTCATGGTGCCTCACAGGACCTGGTGTGAATTCAGAGATGCCTTGTTCAGGGTCGGGGGGCCAAGGCCCTTCCCGGTGCCCCAGGGTCCCCAAGCGCCGGAGAATCGCTGTCCTGCTGGGGGTGCAGATAAAAAGAGAGAAGCCTGCTGGCCGGGCGTTGACAGCTGCGTCACCCGGGATAGGGATGGTCACCGGCGCCATCCCCAAATTAGTCCATTTGTTACTGGGACGAACACGGGGCCCGAGGCTCCCTCCCCGTCCTCTTCTGCGACGTCCCGAAATAGCTGCCTGCTGGTCATTGCTTCTGCATTAACGTTTTCATCTCGATTCAATTACAGCGCGCGTATTTCTGGGCCGCTGGTTTATCATGTAAGAATGTAATTTAAAAGTGGTCTGCACCTCACATTCCACATTTAGGAGAAAAATTAAGTAAGAAGTAATGAATGCTGCCCATCTCTCCACAACCACCCGTAAAGATCTTGGCCCTTTAAATTCTTTATCGAAGGCTGGGAGATGAGGGCCCACGGAGGAGGCTGGGTACCTTGCCATCAATGGGGCTCTGCACACATTATCTGGCGAAATCCGCCATTAAGAGGCTCGCTCTGCTTGTTAAGTGCAGCTGGGGTTACTTTGCCCTGATCTGTGATAATACATCAATATTTGAAATGCATTTTCAATCTGGGATGCGTTTTAAAGCAGCTCACAATTGGTGGACAACTGTAAATCAGAGTATTAAATTAATCATGTAATGAATATGGTGGTGCCATTTTTGGCAACACAGTTGAGTTTATTTGCCTTTATTTTCATGTGATTCTCGGACCCTGCACATTTGAAATGAATTAAAAGCTTTGTATTTAAACTACAACGACTCCAATTAGACTCCACTGGCCTGTCCATTTGCGATTCCAAGATGTCCAAGGCATCTTCCTCCAGCGTGAGGCTGAGGGGATAAACTGGGGTTAGGCTCCCAGTCCCATCTTTGCTCTGGGCTAGGTCTCCATCAGTCGTGGGGCAGGCACAACTCCAGAATGAGGCTTTGGCAGGTGAAGCCCCGAGGCCCTTGTGCCAGAGTGAGGGGTGGCAAGATGGGAGCACCTTGGCCAGCTCATCCACCTGGGAAGGTAGTGAGTGATGCTGGTTGTGGGGTGGGGGTCCCGGTGGCCTGGTGGGCAGTGTGGCCGCCTGGGGTGGGGGTCCCGGTGGCCTGGTGGGCAGCGTGGCCCCCTGCATGAGGGGCTGGATTGGACGACCCTTGTGTCAGGTGTGAATTGCAGTGTCGGCTGAGTCCAGTGTTAATGCATCAATAGTATATACGAAACAAGGAGTCTTTTGCACTGACCAGGGATGGGATGCTGGGAACAGAGGCCCCTGGGTCCATCCCTGTGTCCCCAGGAGCCAGTGGCTCAGCAGTCACCGACCACGTGGGGCAGTTGCGTGGAACACGCCTGCTGTGGAGAGCGAGCCGACCTTCTCGCTTCCCAGGACCCGTCATGCCATGGGGGCCTGTGCTCAGACCGGAGGCAGACACAGAGCTCCTGGCCCTCTGCACTCCGCCTGCCACCAGGCTCGGGTCCTGCAGACTCACCTGGGTGGGCAGGGAAGGCAGGGGTCGGTGGGTCGAGGGCTCCGCTGATCGTATCGCCATGGCCAGCCCAGCTCCTCAGCCCCAGACTTTGCCCGGTTCTGTGCTCAAAGCTGTGAGAAGCCTGCTCTCTGGAACCATCCACAGGGGCGGGTGCCCTGGGCCATGCTGGACAAGCCCCTTGGGCTGGGCTGGATGGACGGGGGGCTTTCAACCCCATCGGCACAGCTGACCTGAGCCCCAAGGCCCCCCGAGCAGGACCCAGCAGGCAGCTCAGCTCACTGGAGGTGGGTGCCTCCTCGGAGACCACCGCGATGCTCAGGCCACGCGGGCGGGAAACGGGACCCTCCCCCACACAGGAGCAGAGCCCCGAGGAACAGCCAGGGGAGGGGCTGCTCATTATGTACTTTTGTTTAATGGATGTTGATTATTTTTATTTACCTCCTTACCCGCAGCTATGTAAGCAAATGCAGAGTGATACGATTCCTGCAGCAAAATGAATTATGGAATAATTTCCTGAGGGATGGATGAGGGATCCTTAGCTAACGCCAACAGGAGGGCTCTCTAGGCCAGGCCAGACCTGAGCCGGGGCTTATGGAGCTTCCGGCCCCCTCGTCCTCCCTTGAGGAAGGGGAGCGGGGGGTGGATGAAGAGGAGACGGAGCTGGAAGCTCGCCCTGTCCCACGGCCGCCAGGTCCAGGATTAGAACAGAAGGGAAGGACATCGCATCAACCCCACATCCCCTGGGCCCCTCCCCCATGCACTTGCTGTGAAAGGGGGACAAGGATAGAACTTCCTCCATAGGAGTACTACGAGGATTAAATAAGACGCTTCACACAACCTTAGTGTAAAGCAGTCTGTGTATATCGCGGTGTAGCACGTGGCAAAAGAATTCAACAGATACAAGTGTGCATGCATGCTCAGTCACTCAGTCATGTCGACTCTTTGCAACCCCATGGGCTATACCCTCCAGGCTCCTCTGTCTATGGGGATTCTCCAGGCAAAAATACTGGATTGGGTTGCCATTTCCTTCTCCAGGGTCTCTTCCCAGCCAGGGATCAAATCCGGGTCTCCTGCATTGCAGGCAGATTCTTCACCCACTGAGACACCTAGGAAACCTGAATACTAGTGACTCCTACCCAGCTCCTCACTGTATTACTCAGCTCCAGCCAGAACACCACAGACCGGGTGCCTTAAATGGCAGGACTTTATTCTCTCACGGCTTCAGAGGTCGGCTGTCCAGGGTCGGGCTCTCCCTTCCAGGGGTGGATGGTGCCTTCTTGCTCTGTGGTCACGTGCACCGACCTTCTGGTGTCTTCTGATAAAGACACTAACCCTATTGGATCAGGACCCCACCCTTATGGCCTCATTAAACCTTAATTACTTCCTGAGCCGCCATCTCCAAATACAGCCACACTGGGGGTTAGGGCTGCCAAGTGTGAATTTGGAAGGACATGAATATTCAGTTCATAACACTCACCAGAGGTTACAAACATTCTAAAACTTTGTGATAAAGGCCTGCTGATTAAAAGGCAGGAAGCAGGACCTCCCTCCTGGTCCAGTGGCTAAGACTTCATCTTCCAGTGCAGAGCATGTGGGCTCCATCCCTGGTTGGGGGAGGCTAGGATCCCACATGCCTAGTGGCCAAAAACCCAAAATGTAAAGCAGAAGCAATATTATAACAAATTCAACACAGACTTTAAATATGGTCCACATCCAAAAAGTAAGACTTTAGACAAAAAGGAGGCAGGAAGGAGCCCCAAGAATTCAAAGAGGGAGAGGGGACGGCGGACGGGCAGTGGTCAGTGATGGCCTCGTGAAAAGGGACCAAGGAGGAGAGTTACAGGGGGAAAGCTAGTCTGAGCAAGATGTGGAAACGGTACTGTGTCTGGCAGTGGTATGTCTGACGGCAGAAGGACCAGCTGGTTGCGTGTTCACTGCCTCCACCTCCTGTGAGCGACAGACGGTGGCTCCAGATGTCAGTGGCCTGGGAGGAAACATCCAGTCCCGTCCACTTTGAGCTTCTCTGTGGCTGGACAGCCTTCCGACTGCAGCAGCTTTGGTGGCGTTAAGCTAGTCCCCCGGGACACTGACGGTTGGGTCGCATACTGGACCAAGTGACAAAGGCTCCCCTTGCATGCTGAGAACCCACCAATACTTGGGGTCTGTTATAATTTTATGGATAATAGATCATATCACACATGAGAAGAATTCATAATATGGAGATGAAGAAAAACAATTTATTAATGTTAATAAATCCTCCAATAAAACTTCCAAGAGGACCTATAGTGATAAATTGAATAATTATGAGTATAATTATGACTAACTAGAAGTATAATTTCATGCTAATGCAATAATAATGACACAAAAGTGTAGATCATGAATTTTAACTGCTTAGTTATTTCACATTTCCACAAGTATGGACAAAAAAAGTCCTCTCTGAAATCTGATCAAATTATGGTTGACTGAGAAAGCATTCTTAGTTTAAACAGACATCGTTTTGATTATCTTTACTGAACTGCAAAAAAAGTCTCATGCTAATCAGGAACTTGGATTCAGAAAATAGATACTCAGTAGTGCGACTCTTCTCTGAGTCAAAACGTGATTAATCCACCATTTTATCACCCTGGAGAAGGGTAAAGCACCCCGTGAAAGAAGAGGGGGTGAGGGAGTTTGTACGGAGTCTGCGCTTCGCGATGCTGAGCGTTTCAGGCAGGAGGAGACTTGGGCACGAAGGTGTGAAATGTCACAGATGAACTCACAAAGCAGGAAGGGACCTGCAGTCAGAAAACGCACCCAGGGCTTTCGGGGGGGAAGCTGGGGGAAGGGATAGTTGGGGAGTTTGGGAGGGACATGTACACACTGCTGTGTGCAAAGTGGGTAATCCACAAGGACCTGCCACAGAGACAGGGAATCTGCTCAACGCCGCGTGCCAGCCTGGGTGGGAGGGGCGTCTGGGGGAGAATGGATCCAGGTACGTGCATGGCTGAGTTCCTTCGCTGTTCTCCTGGAGCTGCCACCACGTGATGCATCGGCTCAACCCCAGCACAAAATGAAGGGTCTTCAGGAAGTGTTTCAGGGTCAGGTGCCCCGTGTCATTGGCTCGGATGCGGCAGTGCCCACAAGACCCTCCTTCAGAAGCACAGACGCTGACTGGGGCTTGGTGGTCAAGGTTCAGGAGATTAAAAAGAGAAACATTTTAAGGTATTACTGGCAGCCCCAAGTTAACTGCTCCTCTGAAAGGGAGGATGCCCAGGGAATAAGGGATGGAGCTCGGAGGCATCACCCCACCCAGCAACACGGCTTAACCCTCTGCAGGGTCTTCCTAGAGCTTTTCGCTCGTAGGATTAACGGAGTCTCTAAGAACGGTCAGCGTGCCGTGGAAGCCCACAGGACTGGCACTAAGACCGGGTCCTGAGGCCAGAAGAAAACGTGCACGTGCAGGCTGACCACAGGGGCCCCGGTGGGGAGACACGGCCCCTCCTGTGCACGCTGGCTCGCGGTGCTTTTTTTGCAACTGTCTTCCCATGATGCCAGCGATGGGACTGTGCCCTCCGGCCAGCCTGCACCCCCAGGGAGACCAGGGGAGGAGAGATGTCCTCCCCAGACAAAAGGCCTGAGTGGACAAGGGGGCTGAAGATTCCATTAACCTGCTTGAAGAAGTGGCCAGTGCTCCCAGAGGCCCTGTCTGCACCAGCTGCGCACAATCCCTCTGGTTCCCCGGCCCACCCCCCTGAGTGGGATCAGGTCTTCATCCTGGTAGACGCACGGTCACGTCTCGCCACTCTTTTATTTGCATTTCCCCGATGACCATTTTTTCATGCACTTATTTGGTACCCATACATCTTTGCTGAATGGACTGTTTGTGTGTTTTGTCCATTTTTTACTTGGTTATTTTCTTAGTGAGCTTTGAGAGCTCTGTATAAATTCTGGACACGCGCCCTTCATTAAATTTGTGCTTTATAAGGACTTGTTTCTCCCAGTCTGCCACTTGCCCTTTTACTCTGTTAACAGTCTTTCGAAGACCAGGGGTTTTTAAATTAGAAGAAGTCTAATTTATCAATTTTTTGTTTTGTAGATATTGATTTTGGTGGCATATCTGAGTTATTTGCCTAAACCAAGGTCTCAAAGATCTTTTCTACATAGATTATTTGCAGTGCTAGAGTGTAGATTTTTGTATTTAGGATTATGACCCACTCTGAATTAATTTTTGCATATGGTGAGAGGTATGGTTAAAGTTTGGGGTTTTTTTCATATTTATATCTGAATGTCCCAGAACAATGTGGGGAGAATATCATATTTTCTTTACTGAATTGCTTTCACAACTCTCCACATCAGCTGTTCACGCGCATATAGATCTGTCTCTGAACCGTCTGCCCCATTCCATTCACCTGTGTGTTTGTCTCTAAACCTCCCTGTCTTGACTGCTGCGGCTTTTTAGTCATAAAATCAGGTAGCATAAGTCTTCCAACTTTGTTCTTTTGCTCAAAGTTTTTCAGTTAGTCTAGGCTCTTTGCAATTTCATGTGAATTTTTGAATCAGTTTGTTAATTTATGTACAAACGCTGGATGAAATTTTGATTGGGATTGTGTTGAATGTACAGATCAATTGAGGAGAATTATATCCCAACAGCACCAAGGCTTTGGACGCATGAAGTCTGTATTCATTCAGTTCTTTCGTGGTTTCTCCAAGTGATGATTTATGGATGTTTGTGTCTAGGTCTTCTGCACCCGTCATCAAAGTTGTCTGTAAACACTTCATTTTCTTACACTATAGTAAAGAATACTGTTTGTATTTTCTGACTGCTAGTTACGAGTACATACATTATATGAAATAATGCTAGACTCATTTGTCATTTCTAGTAGCTGTTGTGTATGTTCCACTGGATTTTCCGTTTTGTTTGTTTGATTTGCTTATTTCTTTACTTGGCTGTGCTGGGTCTTGGCTTCCCAGGTGGCGCTAGCGCTAAAGAACCTGCCTGCCAAAGCAGGAGACGTGAGAGACCTGGGTCAGGAAGATCCCCTGGAGGAGGGCAGGGCCACTCACTCCAGTTCTTGCCTGAGTCCCATGGACACCTGGCGGGCTACGAATAGCAAGACCGAGAAGCAACCGAGCGCACGGCACACGCGGGGTCTGACTGTGGTGCTCGAGATTTTTGACCTCCCTTGCAGGATGCGAACTCTCAATCGTGGCATGTGGAGTCCAGTTCTCTGAGCAGGGAGCGAATCCACGGCCCCTGCGTTGGGAGTACAGTCTCCTTACCACTGCACCACCAGGCAAGTCTCTGGATTTTCCAAATAGTTTATCATGCTCTCTCTGAATAGAGATAGCTTTATTTCCTTCCTTCTAGATACTATGTACCCAGTATCTTAAATCGGGCGTTCTTGCCCGATTTTATGTAGAAACATGATACTGGTCAGAAACCCCAACACTCCGATGAATAGTGATGGTGAGACGAGCATCCTTGTCTCGTCCTTCGGGGGACCGTGCAGTCTTTCACCATCGAGTACGAGGTTACTCTGCTGCAGACGCCCTTCCTCAGGTTGAGGAAGTCCCTTCTCACCCTAGTTTATTGAGCACTTTTTCATGGACATTTGGCTTCATCAAGGGCTCTGTTGGTTTGTTGGCATCTGTTGAGAAGATTGCGTGTTTGTTCTCTTCTGGATTTCTATTAGGTTTGGCTACCTTAATGGATTCTCAGATGAAAGAAGCCTGGCATTTCTGAGATAAATCCCACTTGGTAATGACTTATTTGTTTTTTCATGCTTTGTTGAAGTCAACCTGCTAAACTTTGTTGAGGATTTTTATACTTAAGTTCCTAAGAATCCCTGTGATGGCTCTGTGAGCTTTCGGTTTTGTTTTGCATCGTAGTGACCACTGGCCCATAAAATGACACGGGAAGCACGCCCTTCTCTCCAGCCACGAGGAAGAGCACCTAGAATCGGCCCTGTCGCTTCCTTAAACGTTTGAGAAAGTCACTGGTGAAGTCATCCGAACTTGGAGTCTTCCTTACGAGAGATTTATCAATATTTAAATCTTTCCAAAAAAGCAGATTTTGGTTTTGTTGATTTTCTCTATTGTTTGTCCGTTTCATCTTTCATGGGTTTCTGTTCTTAGTTTATGATTTATTTTCTTCTACTTAATTTTGGTTTAATTTGATTTTATTTTAGTCTGCAAGAGATCTTGATTAAGATGTTTTTTCCCTGATATAACCATTCACTGCTATAGCAAGTGAAAGTGTTAAAAGCTCAGTCGTGTCCGATTCTTTGTGACCCCATGAACTGTAGACCACCAGGCTCCTCTGTGCATGAAATTCTCCAGCCAAGAATACTGGAGTTGGTAGCCATTGCCTTCACCAGGGGATCTTCCTGACCCAGCGATCTAACCCAGGTATCCCACACTGCGGGCAGATTCTTTACCGTCTGAGCTACCAATAACTACTTTGATAGCATCAAACAAATTTTGATCTATTATATTTCAGTTTTCTGTCAATTCTAAATATTTTCCATATTTCTTAATTTTTTGAATTACTGGTTATTTAGGAATATGTTACTTTTTAAATGTTGGGAGTTTTTTCTAAGATTTTTTTTATTGATTTCTAATTTAATTCTATTGTATTCAGAAACAACTTTGTATGACTTAAATATTTTTCAGTATATTGTGACTTTTTATGACTCATAATGGTCTGTCTTGGTAAATGTTCCATGTGCATTTTAAAAGAAACTGTGTTTTATTGTTGTTAGGTAGAGGATTTTACAAATGTCAATTATTTCAAGTTTGTTGATAGAATTTTCTCCTTATATATGATTATTTTCTATCTACTTGTGCTGTTAATTATTGAGACAGCAATTTTTAAAACTCAGACTATAATTAATTATTAACTTTATTATATCATTTTTCGCTTTATATATCTTCAAGCCTACAGGTGTGCAGGAGTTTAGGGTGCTGCATGACCTTGGTGAGTTTACCCTTTTACCATCATTGTGAAGTGACAGTCTTTATCCCTGGTGATACTTGTAGGTCTAGAACATGCCGATCTGATAATTATTAAGATATAGTAAATTATATGCGAAGGAGAGCATGGAGTGTGCTTGTTAACTGTTTTCATTTGGACTTGTATGTCTCTATTTAACTCTCTTATGACTAGCATGTATCCGAGCCCTTTGAGCTGACCTGTCCCCATGTTTTAATTAGAACATTTGCACCATTTCTATTTAATGTGAATACTGCTGCTCTTTACGTCTGTCATCTTGCAAATTGCTGTCTATTTGTCCTGTGTGATTTTTGTTCCCTTTTTAGTCTTTTTCTGACTCACTTTAGTAGGAGAAAAATTTGATATAAAATCAAATTCAGGGAATGGTCATTTCTATTTTTTGAGCAAAAAATTGTTTTCAACTGAAAGTGACCATAGCAACCTCTACTACTTGCAGTGAGCAGGAAAGTCCAGGCTCACCAGTTCCATCCATGGCCGGAGAGTGATTGAATTGCTGCAGGTTCATGAAGGAGTAAGAGGGGAACGAATACATATATAAATACCATTGTGTCCAACTGCATCATGGGACGACCTTCACCCTGTCATAAATATGGATCGCATTGAATCAGCAGGAACAAGCAGCCGTCAGTCTGGGGTCAGCATATTTCAAAACACGTCTCTATTCTTCTGTTCTTAAAATACTGTCCTCTTCTCTATACTATCTTTGCAATTTTCAGTCTGAACATATTACTCAAGTATCCAGACTTATCCAACACATGTTGCCATAAAAGTAAGGAAAAAAGAAAAGTTGTGGTTCTCACACTGCTTGTTAACATAAAGACTTGATATAAGGCGCGTACTGTTGAGGCATAATCACATGTCAAAACAGGTACTGTCGTGCAAATGCATTATTTCTGTCCAATGAGTCAGTCAAGACGGGAACGGGAGTGGATTCAAGTAGATCGTGACAGCTACTTAGGAGCCAGTCTACAGGTTGCATCATATGATACACGTTGCTGTCTGATCCGCTGTTGATGGTGGAGGGAAATCAGCGTGTTGGTGAGCTTTGGAGCTGGGCAATGGGCAGAGGGAGTCCAGAAGGTTATTCTGTCTCACATGTGTGAGATACTCCCTAATGCCAGGGGCAGAGAGGAGGGAGGGAGGGAAGGAAGAGAGAGGCAGAGAGAAAGAAGGGGGAAAGAAGACGGTGACCCAGGGAAGCAGCACGGTTCCTGCCAGGACGCCAGCCTCCAGCTGCCAAGCCCACCTCAGGACTCAGAGCAGGAGAACAGGAAAGCTTGCCCACGTTCCTAATGCCCAGGACAAGCTGACTCTGCCCAAAGACATGAAAGTGTGAGCATACTGCTTCCCCGCTGCATCTCCTGCCCCAAGGACCCACCAGGAAGGCATATCTCATCCATAAGTTTATATAAGTTACCCCATCCTTGCGTCTACGGTAATCAATTAGGGACAGGCAATGCTGGAGCAGGAAGGGGCTCGGGGCTCTCTGATCCAGGGCTCCCACGCCAGGACAGACGTCACTGCTTATGAGGCCACAGTCCCCACGGGGAGAGGTGTGTATCCTCCTGGCCTGGTGACCCTGGTGAGGAGTCTGGAACCAGTGGTCCCTCAGCCCAGAGAGGAGCTGACTGAGACCCAGAGATAAAAGGCCTTCTCTGAGGTCAGATGCTGAGTTAGATGAAGAATCAGAGCCAGTGCAGCTGGGAGGAAGCCGCCTTTACCCGGTTCGTCTTGCAGGCGCAGAGCACACGCTGCTCCGCAGTGGCCGCGGCCTTGGCTCAGGCAGGGTGAGGGCAGCTGCGCTCAGAGCGTGGGGTCGGCTGCCCAGCAGCTCAGCTGAAGCGGAAACGGTGCCTGCAACGCACAGCACTGCTGGGACAGCAAACAGCCTCTGGGCTCAGCCTGGCAGTGGCTCCCACTGCCCTGGGTCGGCGTGTCTCCCACCCAAGGCAGTGAGTGACCTGTCACCAAAGAGACGGCAAGGGTGTCACAGGGGCATTTTTAGTTATAACAGCAGGAAACTGGAAAGGCCTGTGATGGTTGATTTTATGTGTCAACTTGACAGAGCCGTGGGGTACCCTGGACTGAGGTCTGGAGGGCCAGCAGGTGGTCAGCCAAAAGAGGAAGTTTTTGGGGCTTCAAAATTCTGGGCAGAAAAGCTATGACAAACCTAGACAGCATATTAAAAAGCAGAGGCATCATTTTGCAGACAAAGTTCCCATAAGGTCAAAGCTATGGTTTTTCCGGTAACCATGTATGGATGTGAGAGTTGGACCATAAAAAAGGCTGAGCACTGAAGGTTGATGCCTTTGAACTCTGGTGTTGGAGAAGACTCTTGAGCATCCCTTGGACTGCAAGGAGATCCAATCAGTCTATCCTTAAGGAATTCAATCCTGAATATTCATTGGAAGGACTCATGCTGAAGCTGAAACTCCGATATTTTGCCACCTGATATAAAGAGCTGACTCATTTGAAAAGACCCTGATGCTGGGAAAGATTGAAGGCAGGAGGAAAAGGGGACGACAGAGGGTGAGATGGTTGGGTGACATCTTAAACTCAATGGACATGAGAGCAAACTCCAGGAGATACTGAAGGACAAGGAAGCCTGGGGTGCTAGAGTTCACGGGGGGTCGCAAAGAGTCGGACATGACTGAGTGACTGAACAGTAACCACCTTCTGGGCAGAAGGAACAGCTGTTGACACCCTCCCGTCCTGAAGTGTGTGTACAGATGGACTCATCTAAAGCAGACCCTCCATTTGGTACTTTTGCTGCATCCGTAAGGCGCAATCTTATGATTTGAACAAGTAAGGAGCCTCACTCACATCTGCTTTCCTTCCATGAGCTCATTGACCATTGAAAGCTGAATTAAAGTCATAAGTCTCTTCGGGATTTTATGGAAATATCCCCTTCTCCTTTGAAAACACAGCCATGCCTCGGGCGGGCTGGGCATCTTCCACCAGCCTTTCCAGATATGCCCCTCAGCCTCTCCTACCTGGGGGGTCCTCTGTGCAGTCACCCACCTCAGCCCCTGTCTTTTCCTGGCCGGCAGAGTTCAGTCCAGTGAGGACAGGGCAGGAAGTGAGCCGGGGGAAGGCCTGGGCCCCCCATGGTCCTGGGCTGACTTCTCGGCTCCTCTGAAGACCCTGCTCTGGGCCAGCGCAGACTAACACTCAGGTCTCAGTGGCTACTCCTTGGGTCTTCAGCTTCCCTTGTCAGGTGCCCCAGACTCTGCCAGCTTCCTAAGAAGCAGGTCCTTGTGAAGCTCGGCCCAATCACAAGCTTCCTGGGGATCCCTGACCAGGCCCTTCTGCTCAGAGCTCACCTGTCAAGCCTCACAGGCCGCCTCTCCTCGGGGGTAGAAGAAGGGGCGTCCTTTTTCTTTCCTTCTGTCTCAGTGGGTCCCTGCAGGCGGCTCCCTTCAAGGGGTCCCTCCTCCACACTCTCACCAGAAACCTCTTCGCCGGCACCCTCTGGGTGGATTCACAGATGAGTCCCATTAATAAAACCAGTTAATGGAATTCTCCCCGTCATCAGACAAGAGCCACAGGGAAGAAGCGGTTGACAAAACTCCACATCAATTCCTGCTTAAAAAACAGAGCAAACGGGGCCTGGAGAGGAGACTTGCTCCGTCTGACAAGCTGTGTTCTCAGAGTGCTCGGAGAGACCCCCCCCCGGAACAGCACTTCAGAGCTGTTCTCAGCCTCGAGCCAGGCCACCAAGCCCCCTCTGCCCTTCACCTTCCTCCGGGACCCTTATTCAAACAGGAAAGCAGAGGGTCAAACGTGGCTGGTCTTTTGCACCACGTGTCCCCGCGCCTCTCCTGGGGCCCCCCAGGCAGGGATCTGATGGCCTCTGACACAAGGACAGTAAGGGCCCCCCTCCAAGATGAGAATCTAGGGCTAAGGCCCAGCGACCGGTGGGTGAACACAGAGCCCCAGAACCCAGACACACTTTCTCTGCGCTGCCCTGTTGGTAACAAGACGCAGAAAGAAATGAGCATCAGAAAAAAGGATCCGTGTTTGGAAACAAGACCTGGAAATTCATCACCTGGAAATTCAACAGGAAAACTGTGAAATGAGCAGAAGTGATGAGAAAACTCAGTCCTTTGTATCGGCCCGTGTAATCAATAGCTCTCTAATCAAGCAAAACACGTTAGGAAATGTAATCGCGTTTTTAAACAAATTTTTACTGGATATAGCTTCTTTACACAGCTGTGTCAGTCTCTGCTGTACAGCAAAGGGAATCAGCCATATGTACACATAAACCCCCTCTTGCTTGGATTTCCTTCCCATTTAAGTCTCCACAGTTCATTGAGAAGAGTTCCCAGTGTTGTACACAGTGGGGTCTCATTCGTTCTGTCTTATACATGATCGTGTATATATGTCAACCCCAACTCCCAGCTCGTCCCACCCACCCCTCCCCCTCGACGTCCACATGTTTGTCCTCTGCGTCTGTGTCTCTCCTTTCTGCTTTGCAAACAGGTTCGTGTGGATTAAAGACCTAAAGGTAAGGTCGGACACTCTAAAACCCTTAGAGGAAAACACAGGCAGAGCCCTCTGAGACATAAATAGCTGTCATCGCTCTTTACATTGACAACAGTCTCAAAACTAAGTGTGTATCAATATCAAAGCACAGACAGTGACGTGGAGAATGACCGTGTGGACACAGCGGGGGAAGGGAAGGCTGGGACGAATTGGGAGAGGAGCATTGACGCATGTACGCCGTCCTGGGTAGAGCAGGCGCTGGTGGGAAGCTGCTGGGTAGCACAGGGAGCCCCCAGTGCTCTGCGATGACCTGGAGCAGCAGGACGAGGGGAGAGGACGGTCCGCGAGGGAGGGGCGTACGTGTGCTTACCGCTGACTCACGTCGCCGCACGGCAGAAACCAGCACAACCTTGTAAAGCAAGTACTCTCCGATTAAAACTAAAATGTTCTTGAAAAGAAGGAGCAAGAGTTCTGTGAAGAAAGGCATCATTCTGCAGGAGGTGAAGCCAGAGGGAGGGAACGGGGTGAAAGGCATCTTGCTGCAGGAAGTGAAGCCAAAGGGAGGGAACGGGGTGTGCGTGGACTGCCTGCCTCCCCCCAAGTCCATCTGTTGAAGCCCCGTCCTCTGATGGGCTGGAATTAGGGGGTTCAGGTGAGGTCACCGGGGTGGGACCCCTGGTGGGATTAGAGCCCTTATATGAGGAGGAGGAGAACCCAGACCCGTCTCTCTCCAACTGTGGGGACATGTGGAGCCGGGGCCGTCCAGCCAGGAAGACAGGGTCTGGAAACGCTGGATCTGCCAGCATCCTGATCTTGGGCTCCCAGCCCCCGGAACTGAGAAATAAGCATCTGCTGTCCACACCACCCGGTCAGTGGGGTTCAGCCACCTGAGCCGTGGCGGGGGGCGGGGGTGGATGTGAGCTCGGTCACACTTCCTAGAAGAAGCTCATTGTCTCCAGATTCCCACCGGAGTCCTGGAAGCTGGAGTAAAGCAGGAGCCCAGCGGGGGTGCACGAGGGAAGGGGGAGGGCCCGGGCAAGCTCCCAGCAGGAAGCTTCCTGGAGCTTAACGCGCCGATTTGAAATTTCGCCCGGAAGCAAAAACAATAGCAATAAAGGAGAATGTTACCCTAGAATATGAGAAAAAAGCTGCAAAGCGAATAGATTAGCTTCAGACAACGAGACGTAGTCCCAGACTTTGCAGCAGAACCACAGGCTGAGGGCCTGTGAGCCTGGACCCTCGGGCTGCAGGACACCACACCGAGCCACTGGTGATTTGGGAGGAAAATCCAAGTAAAAGTCTTATCAGTGGATTGCAGCAAAAGCTACAGGAACTCGTGGGGTTTTAAGATGTGAAGAAAGACACAGGCGTCAGAACGGCCACCCACCCTCACGTTGGGGTCCCCCCCAAAAGTCCTGCGCCCATACCCTGAGTGCCCAGTCCTGGTCCCTTAGGGCAGCCCCTGCCCTCAGAGGCTGTCCTTCTCCAGCCAGGCTGCCCTGCGCGCCGCAGGTCCGGGTTCCAGGGATTCCAGTGACAAACTGGAGCAGCTGCTCGGGGAGTGGCAGGCAGACACTGTCTCAGACGGGAGCCCCAGCCCAGCCTCACCCGCTGCCAACAGCCCGCCCGCCCCTGGAGGCGCCGGACGCGCCCAAACACGGCCCCACCCCCGACGGCTCTCAAGGGGAAGCCTCGGCGCGGTTCCGCCACGAGGAGTCACACGTTGTCGAGATTCCCAACAAGTTTCGAGCAAAGAGCTGTCTCTTTCTGGTGAGCCACCCTCTGTCGCTCGCTGCTTCCAGCGTTTTCCCCTGCCAGCGTGGTCAGCCCGTGGTTTCCAGACGAGCGGGGCTCAGGGCGCTAAGACAACAAGGAAATCGTCCGTTTCTGGCCCTGTTAAGAGAGTTTACTAATAGCCCGAGCACAGTCATCGGTCGGCCCCCAAAGTCTTTTCCCATGGTTATGGATGATCCATTTCTATCTCATGGCCAGAAAAGACTTCATCTGATTCATTTTAATTATTTTCCAGAAATGATCCATTTCCCATGAAAATGTGTATAGAGTTTATTTCATTCCTGGAAGTCATTACTTTGTCATGAAAAATTCCGAGTGTCCTGGCGCACGGGGGAATAAAATTAGCCTCGACTCTCATCACTGAGCATAGAGCGATTTTGCCTCCGTTTTGGGCATGAGTCTTAGAGCCGCATCTTACTCTGCGCTGAGGGTGGGGTCTGCCGTAGGAGTGGGGGGCATGCCCGCCTGCCCCCTGAAAGGTTTAAGGCCACAGACAGCCCCGGGGGCTACTTATGCTACAGGCATCATGCCTGGGGAAGACGCCCCCAGCACTAAAGTCACCCGCGACCCTGAGAAAGCTGGGGGATCATTTCCAGTCCCGACTCTCAAAGCGGTGCCAACCTATGGGCTCAAAGCGGTGCCAACCTATGGGCTCAGCTCTCTAGTTTACATGAAAGGATTTTTTTTTCATACGTTCAGGAAATAGTTACATATAAGTCAAGACAGCACGATCTTGTTCTCTCATTCAGCGCCAGCATGCGAGGAGTATCTTAAATGTCACTTAAAAATCTGTAATGTTCTTAAATAGATTCCACAGTTAATCAGGCATAATTCCACATCTCTGTGATGCGATCTAAGTATCTGTAATTACCAAGGCAGCCTCCCGGATCTCGGGTTGTGTGTCCCCCTGCAGAACACTAGAAGCAAAGCCCTCGTCTTAACAAGGGCACTTCTTCCCAGGTACCTCTTGGGATGCTAGAAGGAATCATCGTGAAAACAGTTTTTCACCTCTATTAACAACTCACTCTATAAAGACAATGTCAGGCTTAATCAGGACCTGAAGGTGTGGGACGTTAAATCAAATGCATAGGAAATCTCTGAATTCCCAAATGCTGCTCAGGGGAAAAACAACATTGGCTCTAGGAAAAAGCAGAGCGCAAAGTGACATTTACAAGAATTGATGACAGAGCCCTGAAACACGCAGCCCAATTACCCGTCGCCGGCTACACCTGCCGGCCAGTGGGTCTCCGGGGCCTGGCAGGCCCCCTTCGGCCCCCGCCGTCAGCCCTGGCTGGGACGCTGCAGGAGGCACACGCTCTGCTCAGGGGTCCACACCACCTGGCTGGCTGCGTGTCGGCCTTGGGAGGCTTCCTGACATGCATGCGGGGCCTCCGTGCATTTATGCTCCAGTCCACTCGCTCCTTCCATCCTCACAGGACCGTGATGCCTCCCGGACGCCCGTCTGTCTCAGAGCCCCGTGCACGCCTGGCGGAGCCATGGTCCTGCCATCACGGAGTCTGCAGTCCTGCAGGGCAGACGCAGACACAAAGCACACTTTCTTTCACTTGTATTGAAGTCTAGTCGTTTTACAGTGTTGTGTTGGTTTCTGCCACGCAGCAGCGTGCGTCAGCTGCGTGGATCCACACATCCCCGCCTTGAGCCCACCTCTCTCCCCATCGCGTGCCTCTAGGGCGTTGTGGAGCTCCCAGCGGGGCTCCCTGTGCTGTGGGGCAGCTCCCCCTGGCTACCTGTTTTACACGCTGTAGTTAACGTAGGAGGAAGGCAGGGAGAGCCCCGCAGAGCAGGGTGTGGTTTCACGCCTGGCGGTGGAGGCAGCAGGGATGTGAGAACACACAGGAACCATCGGTGCCCCGAGGAGAGGGAGCAGAGGGCTGCTGGGGGATGCCCAGCTCTGGGGGGTGGTGAGCTCCCTGGCACCTCTCAGCCTGGAGCGAATGGGGGTCACGGGCTCTGCTCTAGGAGCCCCCCATGGCGGCCACGCTCGGAGCAGGTGCAGAGGTGCAGTGGGGGCAGGGGACCCCTGGGGGCCGCGCACGCGGCAGGCAAAGGCGGGAGCCGTGAGCTGAGTGGAGGGTGGACTTCATGAGAAGGGCTTGGGGCCCAGGGGTCTCGGGGTCTACGTTCCTGGGTTCCTGACCCGGGTGATGATGGAGAGGAATTGAGAGGCCCCCACAGCTTTGCAGACAAGCGGCAGATGCTCCTGAGAGGTGGGTAGGGTTGGGCCTGGAGATGAGAGGACCTGAAAGGTACAGGAAAGACTGGGAACATCCTCTGTGAAGATGAAAAAGGACGGCGGAGGCGGCTGTAAGCAGGAAAGAACAGAGCTCGGATACGGCCATGGGAACCCTAGGCGCCTCCTGGACACCCGCGGGCTGCGGGGCGGACAGGGGCCTGGAGTCAGACAGCGACGCTGGGCAGAGATCAGAGCCCCCCGAGCCTGCATTCCTGTCGGCGAAACCGGGAAGACACGCTCGCTCCTGGAGGGACCCTGATCGCCATCATCGAGAGGGGCAGGCAAGAGCCCCGAGGAGACAGAAGAGGACCCGGAAGGTGCAGGACCCGGGCAGGCGCCTCACGGTTCCGTCAGAGAGCTGCCCCGTGACTTCGCCGAGAAGGCAGACGTGAGCAGAGCTACCGGGCCCCAGCTCGTCTGGTGGAACGAACTCAGCAAACAGCACGCGCGTGGACCAAGCTTGGCTTATTTTAGAAATCAACTCATAATGCACCGATTGTAAACCAATTTGGGTTTAATAGCAGGAAAATAAAGTTATTCTTATTATTTTAAAGGTGGAATTCTACACTTTATCCCCACTGTTTACCAGGCGGTGTGGCGATGTAACCTCGGTGAGCTCGTGATAAGACCTAGTGAATTAACCACTCCTTCGATCTGCGTCTCAGCTCCCCAGGCCGGTGCCCTGTATGTACCTTGTCACCCTGAGTCCCCCAGGGCTGACCTTCCTGGGCGGCCGCCGAGACTGGGGACTTCACGGCCGCAGCATCCTCTGTTCAGTGATACAGCAGGCGGTATTCTTGTCTGCACTTGTGTACTAACCTTGATCCTAAAGACACAGAAAAGCTTAAGAGAAGCTTAAGCTCCTGGCAACTGTGTGACCCTCTGCTGGGGTCACTTTCTTCTCTGAAGCTGGCGGCCCTCCCCACGCGGAGCTGCAGGTGACCTTGGCCCCGACAGGAGCGGTGCCCCAGGAAGCCCCCCACCTCCTGTGCAGGTCTCTGGAGCCGGGGGTGGACTTACTCCTCTGTGCAATGGGCCACCTCCAGGGCGTGCACTGGGCCACCTCGGGGGGACACCCTCCCAGTCTCTTCCTGGCACCCCAGGAGGTGGGTACTGGACTCTACCCCCGACGCCCTCACTCCAGGGCACTTTGCGTCCGACCTGCTGGGATGCTCCTTCTTGTTGTTTCAGTCACCCCCACCCCTTCCCCGAGGCCTCCCCACGTCACAGGGGAGAAGACTGAGCTCCAGACTTCTGGTGCCTCTGATTTAAGGGAGGAAACAGGGGAGGGCCAGAACAGGAATAAGTCCAGCTCCCCAGGTCGCCCCAGAGCGATGCCATTGCCCATCCCTCACGGAGCTCTCCTGGGCCCCGGCGTCTCCTCCGGCGCTTTCTCACCCAGCGAGGCCGTGAGACACGGCCACGGCTTGGAGCAGAGTGGCTTCAGAAACCCAGAGATGGGGTGGGGAGGGGAAGATTGGGACCTTGGGGTTGGTAGATGCAAGCTATGACACACAGAATGGAGAAACAGCATGGCCCTACTGCCCAGCACAGGGAAACACACCCAGTCTCCTGGGGTAAAGCATCATGGGAGAGAATACGAAAAAGAATGTGTGTAAGTAGTCCTGGCGGCTCAGATGGTAAAGAATCGCCTGCAGTACAGGAGACCCAGGTTCGACCCCTGGGTCTGGAAGATCCCCTGGAGAAGGGAATTGCTACTTGTCTGGAGAATCCCATGGACAGAGGAATCTAGCGGGCTACAGTCCATAGGGTCACAAAGAGTCAGACATGACTGAGTGACGAAGCACACACGTGTATAACTGAGTCACTGAGCTGTACGGCAGAAATTAACACAGCATTGGAAATCAACTATACTCCAATTAAATGAATAATTTTTTTAAATCCAAAGATGGAGTCTTCCCTGGTGGCTCAGTGATAAAGAATCTGCCTGCCACTGCAGGAGACATGGGTTCAATCCCTGGGAAGATTCCACAGGCCATGGAGCACCCAAGCCTGCGGTCCACAACGAGGAAGTCGCTGCAGTGAGATGCCCTGGCACCACAGCCATGAGCAGCCTCCACTCGCCGCAGCTAGAGAGAAACTTGCCCAAAGCCATGAAGACCCAGCGCAGCCAGAAATAAAGAAAACTTTAAAAAGGATAAAATCGTTCTATATTAATAAAATCCAAAGGTAGATCTTCTTGGCCAACATGACTGGTCATTCTTTAATTGTTTTACTGGAAAGTACTTGTAGGTTCACCTGGAGCTGTAAGAAGTAATACAGGGTGATCCTCACACCCTCTCCGGGGCTCCCTCCCCACTCGGCAGGAGCGCCTTGAGGTGCTGAGTCTATCAGAGTCCACATGCTGACATCCACCTGGTCAGGACACAGAATACCCCCGACGAGTCCTCGCTTTGTCCTTTCACACGCGCGTTCACCGCCACCCCACCCGCACCCCTTCCTAAACCCACCCCGCAACCTGCTGTCCACTTTATTTTGCCGTCTTTGTCTCAATCTAGGACCCGGGGAAACAGGACAATGTTCAGACGAACCCTGGGCGTAATCGCCCAGGATGCCTTATATCAAGGCGCCCGGGGTCACAGTCAAGGCCTGGGAGACAGAGGAAGCCTACAGGTTATCTAGAACACCTCCTACTTGTACGGCATGGCTACTCTGGGGAAGAGGTTGAACGAGTCGGGGGGTTTAGTTTACCAGCTCCAGGACTAGCAGGAACTGAGGACGCTCACCACCCATATTTAGAGCTGCTGGCCTCGTGAATCTGATGAGATGTTTTTCACTGTGTTGTTTCTTTTTTTAGGGTCCCTTCTGTTTACAACATCGACAAGTGTCCTTGTCAGTACGTGCGTGTCAGGAAGTGAGCCTTCAGCTGCCTGGTCTGCATGACTGTGTGTTTATTTGGGCTCCTGACCTCTTTCTCTCTTTTCCCTACAGCTCTTTCAAAAATCTCCTGCCAAATGTTGTCGTTTAGGCAGAGTCTGTTTCTCCTTCTGATTTCTGTGTTTGAATTAGGGCTCCGATTCCAGGTTTTATTTCATTAACAGACAAGAAGACAGCTCCCTCTTCTACTCCTGAATGCTCATCGGAGGCAGGGCATCCGCGGGGACTGGGCGGGGGGGAGATTTGCTTTCCTCTTACGGGTCCTGACTTGGAAGCAGGAGCGAAACTTGGGGCAGAAGCTGGGACAGGTCTGGGCTGATGAGCACAGAGTCCCAGTGACCACACCGGGACTGGGGCCCTCCAGCCAGGTGGCCAGGCGCCTCCGTCGGTAACTGCCATGCAGGCTTCACCGTCCCCTCCCCGCTCCCCCTCCTGCGGCAACAGGAAACGAGGCTGGACCTCCAAGCGGAGACGATCCCACCCTCGTTAGCCCTTTCCATTACACATCGTTTCATAAGCCGCTTCCCATCTTCACAAGCAGCCCGCCTTCCATCCTATGAGATACGGTCCCCCACGTCATGTTTATACGGGCCCATATTCCACTTGATGAATATGGGTTCATGAATGAGTCTAATAGAATCCTCAGGTGGTTTTTAATTTCCATTATTATAAACAACACTGCCATGAACATTCTTACAGCCTCATCTTTGCAGAACCCATTAGAAGATCCATCAATACTTCCTCAGGATAGAATGTCTTGAGCATCACATAAGGAGAACTGATAATGGCCTGAGACTTTTAAGACTTTCCTTGCACATTTTCAGATCTCTTCCCTGAAAAAAATGTGAATTTAAACAGCACTGTGTGAGTCTGCACTTTTCTGAAAGCCACGCCATTGCTGAGTTTGAAAGAAAATAGGAGGAAAATGGCCGGCGTGATGGTTGATCGCTCCCCGGGGCTGCTGCAGTCAAGGTCTTTGTGGGGCTCCCAACCCCTCAGGGTTTCCCTGGTGGCTCAGATGGTGAAGAATCTGTCTGTGACACAGGAGACCTGGGCTTGATCCCTGGGTCTGGAAGATCCCCTGGAGAAGGGAACGGCTCCCCACTCCAGTGTTCCTGCCTGGAGAATCCCATAGACAGAGGTGCCTGGCGGGCTCCAGTCCATGGGGACTCAGAGAGCCAGACACAACTGAGCGGTTAATCCTTTCTGCCCTTCAGTGCAGCAGCCAGAGGAGACGCCTCCCAGCTGGGACAGACCCAGCCGGCCTTCCCGTCTGGGCCCCCCTCCATGGGCTCTCCCCGCTTCTGCTTCAGGCTCACCGACGGCCCCAGCTCAGCCCCTAGGGTCTCTGCTCAGACCTCTTGGTGCTGGGAGTCCTCATCCCCCTGCCCACTGCCCCCCGCCCAGCCCTCTCTCCACCCATCCGCTCAGAGGTGGGGTCCGCACGTCAGGTGTTTGATTGGCCTCACCCCCCACACAGCCAAACCTTTCTCAGAGTCCTTGTGGGACCCGCTCCCTACCCCGCTCGGAGAACAGGCTCCAGTGAGGCAGGTGCCACGTGTCAGTTACACACCTGCTGGCGCCAGGTGGGGGCTCCCGATGGCTTGCCAGGTGCCTGGGTGAGTGAGTGGACGAAGGGCCCTTGGCCAGCCCTTCTGCTTTTCCGTTAGAGCATTAAAATGTCTCCCCTTCTTTTGAGTTGTACAGGCGTTGCCTTCTCCGTGTTAACCCTTTCCCAGCTGTGGCAGAACCATTTCTTCCTCGTTGTCTGCAGTCAGATTATTTTAGGGGTCTTTAAACTTTACTTATTTGTAAGCCAGAGTCATATTTACTGTTTTCAGTCAACAGACAGAAAGATTTACTGCTTTCTGCCTCTGGCTCCCTTCTTAACACCGAGTTGCCACCACAAAGGTTATGCCGACAGCCCTGTCTTTTCTTCTGCTTTCTCTGTTTACAGCAAAATCGTTAATCCTGTTGGGATTTACCTGGGATCCAGAGCAGGGGTGACTGCTCCTTCCTGAGTTTAATTGGATCCATTCACTCCGCCCGGTCATCTCTGCAGCTCCTCCACACCCCCTGGCAGAGCAGGTCCAGCGAGGAAGCCCCAGGAGCACCCCCTCTCCCCAGCCGGTCGGACCCTCCGCGTCCACCCCTGCCCATGGCCAGGCTCCAGGTCTCTGCTTCTCTGGGACACCGTGTGCCTGCAGATGGTGGCCCCCACCCCACCCATCAGAACACAGTGGTCAGCAAGTCTCCCAGATGCCCCGGGAACCTGGACGCCAAGCCGATGCCCCCTGCGGCCCTTGTGTGGCCCTTTCATCTCAAGCTACAGAGCACGCGGGCAGCTGAACACGCAGCAGCCGCCTGCCCCCAGAGAGCCTGTCTTCTCTCGCGAAGACCCAGAGACCAGCAAGGAGCCTCCCCTGGGGCCTGCGGGGGTCCCTGGGCTGGGGGAGGGGCTTCCCTGAGAAGCAGGCAGTCGGGGGGAGGGTCCGCCTACTTTTCTGCTCATCGGGCAAAACCCTCAGTGGAACAGACTTGGAGACTTGTTTTCCAGACTCTGGTGTGTTTCTGCCTTTTGTGGTGGGTCTTCATCCCTTTCAAAGATGGTCTAGGAACCCAGCCGGGTTGAATTAAATACCTGGAAATTAACCTTTACCATTTAAAGCAAGCTCTGTGGTAGCTCCCATGGAGTACACACACCCCTTTCCTGGGAAAGCTCCCGGAAGACCCCAGCATGTAGCAGGCTGCCAGAAACCCCACCAGAGACGCCTGTTTGCCTCTGTGCGGGGTGAGGACGAGCACGTGCCCCAGGGTCGGGGGCCCGGAGGCCCAGAGCCAGCAGCTGATGGGGGTCGGGGGAGTCAGACCAGACCAAGAGGCCCCCGGGGGGACGCTGAGACTGGGCGAGCCCCACGGGGCGCTTGGCTCTGACGTGCTGGCCCGGGGCTGCCCCGGGCCCATGTCTGAGCCGCTGCAAGAGAAGTCATGGACGTGCTGACCGGGGCCACCTGGGGAAGCACAGAGGGAGGCCTCGCACACCTGCATGACCCTCCCCAGGACCTGGAACTCAGAGACAACTCGGAACATCTCTGAGAAGGCAGACCCGGCGACGTTGTTCACGGATCTGTCTTATAAACGAATGAATGGATTGTTTGTATTTGAACTGTTGTGAGCGCATCTAACAATAAAACTGTGGGGACATTCTAAGTCAGAAATATTCCCCCAAATATGCATCATCCAGCTGCTGTCGTAGGGTTACACAAATACCCCAAACAGCCTCATCAGTCACAATGAGGCTCAAGTAGCGATGACTTGTCACCAGAAGCACAGACAGAAGGAACCAAGAGTCGGAACCGCCTGCCTGGGCAGTGAGGGCCCCTGCTCCTCTCTGAGCTCCCAGAGCAGCAGGGCGGGGTCTGCTGCGGGGTGGGGAGAGGGGGAATCACTGCCCATAGCCCCTCAGCATCGCCCCATGACGCCCCCGTGTATGCGAGCTTCCTAATCACGCCATCGCCAGCATCTCACTCCGCTTATGCAAGCAAGGGACCCCTAGTCGCTCCCAGACCAGCCAAGAGCAGGGCCAGCCCAGAACCGTGGCTCTGGAGGCCAGGCCGCCCGGGCACCCTCAGGGCACCGGACTCCCGGGGCCCTCTGTCCTGTATGCGCCGACACCCGGGGGACAGGCCTCCTCTGGCACCTGGAGTTTCCGTGAGGCCGAGCTTCACAGGATCGGGGCTTGGACGGCACTCTCGCATCCGCCCCCGCCCCCTGCCCCCGGGTCTCCCGCGATGGTGGAGTCGCTCGTCGGGGGAGGGGGCACTTCCCGCCGTGTGGGCGCTGCCCCGGCTCTGGCCCGTGGAAGTTGAGCAGACCGAGGCCCAGCAGGAATGAGGGGGCTGTGCCCGACGGGGCGGGCTGCCCTGCCCAGAGCCCATTAGCCGCGAGGGCTGCTGCTCCGACAGATGGACCGGCCGCGGTCTCGGCGAGTCACAGGGGTGGGGCGTCCGGTGAGCGGGAAGTCCCTGCCGAGGGCTTGTTTGCGGCGCGGCTGAGAAACGCTGGGCGGCTGTGTGTGCAGGCAAACCGCGAAGCTGCCCTAGAGCCGGGGAGAGTGTGAGTCACGTGTTCCCCTCTGTCTGTTCCCCTCCCGGGGAGATGCAAGCTTGTCACACCATCAGCAGGGACATGGGATTTGGTAGGAAGACCGCTGGGCCAAGGGACCAACCAGGGGACCTTGAAAAGGGCCCATTCCTGTG
Source organism: Okapia johnstoni (assembly GCA_024291935.2). NCBI lineage: Eukaryota > Metazoa > Chordata > Mammalia > Artiodactyla > Giraffidae > Okapia > Okapia johnstoni. The sequence continues at coordinate 1,172,839 of CM044320.1, read as the reverse complement.
CTTCCATACGGGCTAGCATAGGACTTACTTCAGGCCCATGGACCACTGAAAATAGATCAAGGACCCCAGTTACCAGCTTTGCAAGGAAAACAGTGGATTCACATGCAAACTGTTGTTGTTGTTCAGTCACTAAGTCGTGTCTGATTCCGTGTGACCCCATGAACTGCAGCACACCAGGCTTCCCTGTCCTTCACCATCTCTTGAAGTTTGCTTAAACTCATGTCCATCGAGTCGGTGATGCCATCCAACCACCTCATCCTTTGTCCACCACTTCTCCTCCTGTGTTCAATCTTTCCCAGCATCAGGGTCTTTTCCAATGAGTCAGTTCTTTGCATCAGGTGTCCAAAGTATTGGAGTTTCAGCTTTAGCATCAGTCCTTCCAATGAATATTCAGGACTGATCTCCTTTAGGATGGACTGGTTGGATCTCCTTGCAGTCCAAGGGACTCTCAAGAGTCTTCTCCAACACCACAGTTCAAAAGCATCAGTTCTTCAGCACTCAGCCTTGTTTATGGTCCAACTCTCACATCCATCCATGACTACTGGAAAAACCATAGCTTTGACTAGATGGACCTTTGTTGGAAAAATAATGTCTCTGCTTTTTAATATGCTAAGTTAGTCATAGCTTTTCTTCCAAGGAGCAAACATCTTTTAATTTCATGGCTGCAGCCACCATCTGCAGTGACTTTTGAGCCCAAGAAAATAAAGTCTCTCACTGTTTCCATTGTTTCCCCATCTATTTGCCATGAAGTAATAGGACCAGAAATGGAACAACAGACTGATTCCAAATTGGGAAAGGAGTATGTCAAGGCTGTATATTTATTATTTAACTTATATGCAGAGTACATCATGAGAAGTGCTGGGCTGGATGAAGCACAAGCTGGAATCAAGATTGCTGGGAGAAATATCAATAACCTCAGATATGCAGATGACACCATCCTTATGGCAGAAAGTGAAGAGGAACTGAAGAGCCTCTTGATGAAAGTGAAAGAGGAGAGTGAAAAAGTTGGCTTAAAGCTCAACATTGAAAAAACTAAGATTATGACATTGGTCCCATCACTTCATAGGAAATAGATGGGGAAACAGTGGAAACAGTGACAGACTTTATTTTCTTGGGCTCAAACATCACTGCAGATGGTGACTGCAGCCATGAAATTAAAAGATGTTTGCTCCTTGGAAGAAAAGCTATGACCAACTTAGACAGCATATTAAAAAGCAGAGACATTACTTTGCCAACAAAGGTCCATCTACTTAGAGCTTTGGTTTTTCCTGTTGCTGCTGCTGCTGCTGCTAAGTCACTTCAGTCGTGTCCGACTCTGTGCGACCCCACAGACGACAGACCACCAGGCTCCGCCGTCCCTGGGATTCTCCAGGCAAGAATACTGGAGTGGGTTGCCATTTCCTTCTCCAGTGCATGAAAGGGAAAAGTGAAAGTGAAGTCGCTCAGTCGTGTCCGACTCTTAGCGACCCCATGGACTGCAGCCTACCAGGCTCCTCCGTCCATGGGATTTTCCAGGCAAGAGTACTGGAGTGGGGTGCCATTGCCTTCTCCGGGTTTTTCCTGTAGTCATGTATTAATGTGAAATTTGGATCATAAAGAAAGCTGAGTGTCAAAGGATTCATGATTTTGAACTGTGGTTTTGGAGAAGACTCTTGAGGGTCCCTTGGACTGCAAGGAGTTCCAACCAGTCCATCCTAAAGGAAATTAGTCCTGAATATTCACTGGAAGGGCTGATGCTGAAGCTGAAGCTCTAATCCTTTGGCCACCTGATGTGAAGAACTAACTCACTGGAAAAGACTCTGATGCTGGGAAAGATCGAAGGCTGGAGAACGAGACGACAGAGGATGAGGTGGTTGGATGGCATCACCGACTCAATGGACATGAGTTTGAGCAAGCTCCAGGAGTTGGTGATGAACGGGGAAGCCTGGCGTGCTGCAGTCCATGGGGTTGCAGAGAGTTGGACAGGACTGAGCGACTGAACAGAACTGAAATGAACTGAACAGGACTGGACACCGTGATCTTAGTTTTTTGAATGTTGAGTTTTAAGCCAGCTTTTTCACTCTCCTCTTTCAGTTTTGTCAAAAGGCTCTTAATTCCTCTTGTCAAAAACAAGAGGATTTCCAAAAACTTTGGAGCAAACTTCGTTCCAAAGCCAACAGTCCTGTATGAAAACATTCTGGCTAAAGTCACATGTGAATCCCTCATAGTTTTCAGGAAATGCCAGGGTTGAGCTCAGGCCAGCAGACCCTTGTTCCTGAGTTGTTGGAAGCCGTCCTGCAGTTCACAGTGGCTGGGTCCGTCACTAACCGAGGGCTGCACCCTCCTGCACCCTGACAGCCCGGTTTTATTGTCACTAATGGGCCCATCTCAGAAGTCAGCTCGCCCGCTCTCTACATCAGTCGGGAGTGAGAGTCTGAGTCCAACTACACTAAATATAAGCAGGCATTTGGGGTGTGATTCCCTCAGTATTAAACTGGACTCTCTCTGGCAGCGCGACCTGGCGGGTCAGCTCAGTGAGTCACCAGGAACATCCGTCCCAGGCAGCTCACTCTGGAGCCCGGAGCCCCATGCACACTAGCGTCTTCACACTTACATTTTCCCACTCAAATCACTCACGTGTTCCTTGGACACTTGTATTTCGAAGGGAAGCTTGTATCACTGTGAAGTTGCAGGTTGGATGACCTAGTTATATATTTTATAATACATCCGAAAATAAAATTATCAAAATTTAAAAATGATTCTCCCGTGCTGCCAAAACTGTCCCATGTGCCTCCAAGAGCCTCCTGTTTGGTGGACTGATCGCCACCCACCTCAGGGAACAGAAGTCCTGCCTTAGACAGACCTCCCATGTCTGTCTCAAGGATGACAGGCTTCTGGGTTTAAGCCAAACCATAGGTGGCTTCTCACCAATGTAGCAAAGTTTTAATCTCCAACAGTTGCCTTTTGAGTTGGTGTGGGGGCCCCCACAGGGATTCAGGCCAGGGGTGCTGCCTGCAGGGGAGGGTGGACCTGGTCTGTAGCTCACGGCCGGGGACCTGCCCCCGCCGCCCCACCTGCCTGCTCTGGGGAGGCCAAGCCGTTTCCATCTGGTGCCCGTGACAGAGAAGGACTGGATGAGCTCGCTCTGCAGGCTCATTGCCTGTTGTGATCAGCTCTTTATTTGTTTCTCTCTTGGAGACTTAAAGGCCACCGTCATCTCCCTGTCTATGGACACTCTTCAGTCTAATCCAGGGTTTGTACATTCACATCTTATACAACAGAGATCTCTGGAAACCGGGTCAGTCTCGAGGAAAACACGGACCAACAAGCAAACACACAAACACATATATGAGAAAAGTACAAAAACTGAACAGAAACCAGCGGCACGACCACTGTTCGCGAGAGCGATCTGGGCTGAGTGTGACCCGCTTCACACACTGAGTCGTTCTTCTGGTTTCCCCAAGTGGCTTCTCCACCTTATCAATTTATCTGCCACATAAAAGGGGAAGTTCCCTAGTTTCTGATTCCTAGGGGATGTTCAGTTTTGTTTGATCCTCTGGGCTTGGGTTTCTACCCCCCAAAAGCTCACCCATGTTTTTCCCTTTGCTTTCATCACTTTCTGGCTGTTTCATTTTCAAAGAAAGCCATTTCGTAGCCTTTCCTCTGAGCCCCAAGCAGGGCTGATGCACAGGTATTTGAGGAAGGCGTGGGTCAGGACCTTACATGAGGACCAGTCCAGCCCCACACTTGGCAGAGACGGTGCGATCCCACCTCCCGGCCACCCACCTTGCCAAAGGCAAAGTACAGACACCAACCCTGCACTGATACAAGAACAGCTCCCAGTGTCGAAGAACTAACACATGTGCTGTGCTGTGCTTAGTAGGTCAGTCATAACCCACTCTTTGCAACCGCATGGACTGTAGCCCTCTAGGCTCCTCTGTCCATGGGGGTTCACCAGGCAAGAATACTGGAGTGGATTGCCATGCCCTCCTCCAGGGGATCTTCCAAACTCAGGGATTGAATCCAGGTCTCCCACATTGCAGGCAGATTCTCTACCATCTGAGTCACAAGGTAAGCTCAAGAATACTGGAGTGGGTAGCCTACCCCTTCTCCAGGAGATCTTCTCCAGGAATGGCGTAACATGCAGGACAGGAATTCATCATCAACCCAGATTTGCCTCCATGGGTGAGCACTCTCAAGCTTGTTGCATCTCCCTGAAACTTTCAAGTATTTTAAGGGACATAAGAGTCTTTCTTGCAAAACTTTCCTGGTGCCCAGACAGTAACGAATCTGCCTGCAGCATGGGAGACCTGGGTTCAGTCTCTATGTTGGGAACCTCCTTTGGAGAAGAGAATGGCTACCCACTCCAGAATTCTTGCCTGGAGAATCCCATGGACAGAGGAGCCTGGCAGGCTCCAGTCCTTGGGCTCGCAGAGAGTTGGACATGACTGAGATAGTATCACTTTCACTTTCAGGGTCTTCCAGGGGCTTAAGCTGTCCCAAAGGTTCTTGGCCCTGGCAGGCAGGCTCTCCTCAGCAAGTCCAAGGTCATGCCAAGGACAAGGCATTGCAAGGCAGCTCCAATCAGCAGGCATCAATTGTCAGTTACTTAAGATACCTGCAGAGATTCCAGCATGAGGGACTGGAGGGTCTCCATTCAGAGTCACCCACTTGATGTCTTGAGCAGACATTCTAGAGTGATGGCTCAGCACTGACCTGACCCAACCCCAGCACATGGAGGTAGCGTTTCTGGTATAGCTGGTGTGACAGAGCCTGGGTGGTACCAACAGCATGTGAGTGAGTTAAAAGGAGAGACCAGAGATGATGGCTCATGGAAGAGGTCAGACATCGGTACATTCACTTAATAAAGTTATACCCACAGCTGCTATGGGTCTGGATGACAAAACCAGATTAAATACGAGAGGCGTGCTCTCTGCCAGCCTGGGGAGAGGACGTGGAGAGAGGGCTGTGTGGTGGAAGGGGGGACACAGTGACCCGAAGCTCTGTCCACAGCCTCACGTTCTCTCTAAAGTTCCAAGCATCTCCTGGCACCAGGCATCCTGCGCGGGTTTATTTCTGGCTCTGAAGTGGTGCCAGGTGGACCCCGACCCGGTGCTGGCCCGTGGAGTCCGTCACATCCCCGGGCTGATTTCTGTGGCCCTGCCTCATCAATAACACTTTAAATGGCTTCTAATTTGCTTCATTTATTAAATATTCACCATGAGAATGGAAAATTGGGTGATTCATTTTAGTGAAAGGGCTTTTTTTTTGTCCCTAAAAACTTTCTGGAAAAACATCCCATAATAATTGCAGGCCTCAGGCAAATCCAATAGGAGGAGAGGTGTCTTTTCAAGCCATAAAAGAGAAACTAGGGTCAAGGAGGCATCACTGTCCATTAACAAGACAGGGGCAGCAGGCCGCGGGGGAGGGCGGGAGCCAGGGAATTGCTGTGGCCCCCCTCCCTTCCACCAGGGCCTCCAAGCCCTCACAAGGGTGCACGCTGTGCCACGATCATCCCTCACCATTCCCGAGGCCATTGGCTGCCCAGAGACCCAGGTCCTCAAGCCTGGATGAGGGTGGGCATCTATTGGGCACACAGGTGCCTGGGCCCCAGTGTCCTCCCTGGGCAGCACATATAAACAGAGTGCCCAGCGCTTGAACGCAGCTGCAAAGCCCTGAACAGCAGATTTAGTACCCACATGCTTGAACCCTTCATTAGGAAAACAAAAAATATATACTGTAAAATAATAGAACATAATAGAAAAACACCTGGGATCTCTGCCCCTGCTTGCTGACACAGGGCTCCGAATTCTCTTGAATTTCCTGAGTGATTAGCGCATTTTTTGTTCTAGTGAGGCAACTCTGGGTGGGCTTCCTGATGTGGGCTCTTCACCAGAAAGACCAAGCCACGGTTAGAAACTTGAACTTTCAGCCCCTCCCTCACCCCCAGGATGGGCTGGAGACTGAGCTAATATTGATCACGCCCGCGTGATGAAACCTCCACAGACTCCCAATGGTTCGGAGTTCGGGGAACTGCTAGACTAGTGCACACACGCCAACTCCATGAGGACAGACACCCCTGCACTCAGGACCCTCCCAGTCCCCGTGATCTGGCTCTTCATCTGGGTCCCTGATCACGTCCTTTCCACATAATAAACCAGTAAATGTGAGTGTGCCCTGAGCTGTGGGAGCCACCCTAGCAAATTATGGAACCCGAGGAGGGGGCGTGGGAAGCTCTGACTTAGAACCAGAGGTTGTGAGTAGCCTGGGGACCGGCGTCTGAAGTTCAGGTGGGGCTGAGTCCTCAGCCCGTGGGATCACACATAACTCCAGGGAGCCGAGGTCAGAGCCGAGTCACCTGCAGGACGCCCAGCTGGTGTCACAGAGCTGCCTGCGGGGAAAAGCTCGTGCATGTCAGGTGTCAGAAGCGTGTGGGTGCCCCAGGTATGAGAATACAGGGCACTCCGGAGGAAGACTGAGTTTCCTAAAATAGAAATGCTTTCCATCAACTAGCAGACAGCAAGTATTGTTATAAGCACGCTTTCTAACATTCATTTTGAATTCAGAAACGTGCGCCAGGAACCCTGCTGACATCACCGTGTGTGAGAAGGGAGCGGACAAACACGGGGTCGGCAGACCTCCCCGCGGGGCACCAGCGTGTTTCCGGCTGAAGACGCGCGTTGGCCAGAGACCCTTTGCTGTTGTTCTTTAGGCACTAATTCGTGCCTGACTCTTTGCCACCCCGTGGACTGTAGCCCACCAGACTCACCTGTCCGTGGAATTCTCCAGGCAAGAATACTGGAGTGGGTTGACACTTCCTCCTCCAGGGGATCTTCCCGACCCAGGGATCAAATCCGTGTCCCCTGCATTGGCAGGTGGATTCTCTACCACTGAGCCACCTGGGAAGCCAGACACCATAGAGTGACTAATTTTGAGAAAGATTAATCCTCTCACATGCAGACATGATACCGCTGAAACGATCCGAAGTCAAAAGGATCAATTAACTTGAAATGTTTTTTCTGCAAAATATAATTCACACATCATAAAGCTCAGTCTTGATCACTGCAGCTTCATGGTAAGTTTAGAAACTGGGAAGTTTTAGTCTTCTAACTTTGTTCATCTTTGTCAGGGTGGACTGGGATTCTCTGATAACTTGAATTTTTGCAAGAATTTTAGAATCAGGTGTCTATTTCTTCGAAGAAATCAGCTGAGATCTAACAGGAATTGCATTGAATCTGTCAATCGGTTGGGGAGATTTGGGAGATTATCTTAACTCATTTTCTCCATTATTTTTCTACCTTTTCACATATTTCTCTCTAATACTATTTCCTTCCCTCTGCTTATTTGGTTATAACCTCATCTTAAAGTGGAAGATTACATTATTGACTTGAGATCTTTCTTCTTGCAATATAGGCACTTACAGCTGTAACTTTTCCTCTAAATGATGCTTGAGCTGCCAATGCTTAGAAGACGTCTTTGAAGAAGTGGACAAGATGTGTCCCTGAAGTTTCAGTATTTGAGTTTTTGCTTTGATTCATCTCAAAACATTTTCTGATTTCACTTGCTATTCCTTCATTGAACCGTTGGATATTTAAAGATGTGCCATTTAGTTTCCAGGTAATTGTGAATTTTGCACATTTCCTTGTCACTGACTTCTAACTTTACTCTGCTGTGGCTTGAGAACACACCTTGTACATCCCAAACTTACCAACATACCGAGGATTGTTTTATGGTCCAAGAGGCGGTCTGTGCCGGAGAGTGTCCCACAGGCACAGAGAGTGTCTGATGTGCCTTCTGCCACCGTCGAGTGAGATTCCTCGTCGTTTTTCTCATTCTGTTGTTTGAGTTGCGCTCTTAGTTGTCTCCCTGAAGATTACGATTAGTAATCATAGCTTAGTCGACTCTGGTTCAGAATGACGCCACTTCAATTTCAGGAGTATTAAAAAGTCTGCTCCTCTAAGTCATCTCCCCGGCTTTGTGCTTTTATAGTCATACACTTTACACCTTTATACACGGATCGCTGTCAACAAAGATTAATAATTACTGCTTTATGCAATTATCTTTCAAGTCAACTCTGTAGATTAATGTTTTTCATCAAATTTGAGAAGTTTTCAGGCGTGATTTTGTCAAATAGTCTCCCCGACCCCTCACCTCTCTCCTCTCCCTCTGGGGCTCCCATTGTGAGTGTTCTGATTATCTCACGGTTTTGCCAGAAGTCTGAGTCTTTCTTCATGTTTTTTCCTTCTTTGCTTCAGACTGGGTGATCTCAATCTACCTCCTTTTAGGTTTCCTCATTCTTTCTTCTGCCTGTTCACATGTGCTGTTGAACAACTCGGGTGAAATTTTCACTTCAGCTGTTGCACTTTTCACCCCCAGAAACTGCATTTCATTCTCTTTTATATAGTTCCTCTATCTTTACTGTTGCTATCTATTTGGTGAGACGTGATTCTTATACTTTCCTATAGCTTTAAGGCTTGATTTCTCTTTGCTTAAGCTTATTTAAAATAGCTGATTTTAAATCTTTGTTTATTAAGTCCAAAGTCTGGGCTTCGTCAGGGACCGTTTCTATTGATCATTTTTTCCCTGTATATGGGGCATACTTTTTTCTTGTTTTGCTTGTCTCATAATCTCTGTCGAAACTGGACATTTTAAGCGATATAACGCGGCAGTTCTGGGCGCAGACCCCCCACCCCCCAGGGTTTGATGTTGTTCGCTTGTTGTTTGTTCGTGTTTTCTTAGTTAACTCTCTAGATTTAATATTCTTCGTCATGTTTGGACACTGAAGTTTCTGCTTGGTTAACTGAGCGGTTAGTTAATAATTTGGCAGAGATTTCTAAAACAATTGGAATTCAAAACTCTCCCGGTCTTTGCCAAGGGGTTCTCTGAGCACGCTGAGACACACCTTCAACACTCAGCCAGGCAGCTGACAGCTCTCAGCCTCCACTTCCTTCTGTGCAAAGCCTTAAGGTCAGCAAGAGGTGAGAGTTCAGGGACTTCTCAGGTCTTCCTAAGTGTCCCCTCTGCCCTATACATGCAGGTACTTCCAAGATTTCAGGAATAACCCTGGTAGACATCTCACTCCCCAGATTTAAAGCTTTTTAGTTTGTCTAATGTTTGTCTCACCTATTATCTACCACCAGGTAGCTGCAAAGTCATCTATTTCCTCTAGTTGTTTTTGACAAACACTTTCCAGGAAAAGGCGCTTTGCATTGTGCAAGCTCTGAGTTAGGTTAAATAAAGACGACCTTGCATGTGGGGTCCTCCAGGGAACCACCAGACAAGCCCAACCATGACAGTCCTCTGCAGATAAGGCTCGGGAGGAACTCCAACCCTGTTCTACCCTTTCTAGTGAGTGCTGACCTGCTGGACTTCACTATAATTGGAAGCTGTTGGCTTTTAAGGCTACTGCGGAGCTGCAAAAAGAGAGTATGAGAATACGACAAAACAAAATGCTCCAAAGCGTACTGTTCTGATTGAGATTCAGGTGTTTTATTGAATAAATGTTCTCCAGATTGCTGAAAAGATTTGATTCATTTCAAGTTTCTGAAAAAAATTGATTCTGACAACTTTTGCAACTTTCTCATTGCTCTATGGAAGAGAGAATTGGGGGAGGTTTATACTCTGCTTTCTCCACTGACCTCATTCAGCTTGACTTTTATTGTCTTGCACTCCATCTCAAAGGGAGACCCACAGCAAGTCTGAATGCACAGAGCTGGGGCTCGGGTGCGCCCTGGGTCATCGCCTTCTGCACAGCCTACGGAGCCAACCATGAAGATCTCCCCCATAGTTGTGGCCCTTCCCTCTCCTCACCAGTAACTAACCTGTGCCAGCCTGAGGGACTGGCTTCCAGGACTGGCTCTCACCAGAGCCCAGCCATTCCAGCACCCTCGTCTTGGAGGTCTATCCTCTAGAACACTATGAGAAATAAATTTCGTTGCTTAAAAACCAGTCCATGGTATTTTGTTACAGCAGTCCAGGAAAACAAATGCACGGAGGGGAAATGCAGCTGCCCTACAGATGCGGGGCTTGCCATGTAGATGCGGGGCTTGCCCTACAGATGCGGGGCTTGCCCTACAGATGCGGGGCTTGCCATGTAGATGCGGGGCTTGCCCTACAGATGCGGGGCTTGCCCTACAGATGCGGGGCTTTCCCTACAGATGCGGGGCTTGCCATGTAGATGCGGGGCTTGCCCTGTAGATGCGGGGCTTGCCCTACAGATGCGGAGCTTGCCATGTAGATGCGGGGCTTGCCCTGTAGATGCGGGGCTTGCCCTACAGATGCGGGGCTTGCCATGTAGATGCGGGGCGTGCCCTGTAGATGCGGGGCTTGCCCTACAGATGCGGGGCTTGCCATGTAGATGCGGGGCTTGCCGTGTCTCATGACTGCCTAAGCCAATTCCTTGAAATAAATTGGTTACATATAAATATCCTACTGGTTCTGCTGCTCTGGAGAACTGTCATACATTGGGTATGATGAATTTCATCGAGGCTTCATCTCTCAGGACTGCGGTTGGAGTCAGTGAAGAAATGGAGGTGAAAGTCTTTGCAAATCACAAAGAACAACGCGGGAGTTCGGGGAGATCGTCTTCATATAACGGGGACTATCTTCCACCTTTTTCTCTAGTTTTCACAGTGGTTTTAGCTATCGTTGGCATCAAAAGAAGGATGAGTCTTCAAGTCCACTACTGTGGCCACACCTTGGAAGGACCAAGTTCTCCTTGGTCGCATGAGGGCTTCTTGCCTGCCTTCCCCAGGTGACCTTGGCTGGGGAGGTGCATCAGGCCTGTCTGATGATGAACCAGCCTGTAATGTCATTGAAACAGGAACTTCCATCTCAGCTTCTTAAAACTCGATCTGACCAAATAGAACCACATCCTGCCAGAAGTTGCTGGCCTTAGAGAGTTGGCGGGGTTGGGGCGGGGGGCGCTACGTATAGAAATTAGAGATGAAATGTCACAGACTTAAATTCTATTCAATAACTACTCACCGGGCCTGGAGCCATCAAGCCAAGTGCTCTCCCAGAAGCATGTGTTTTTGTAGAAAAATTTAGTGGGAACCAAAATTACAATAGAAAATCTCCAGGGTTGGGGTTAGGCTTCAGTACTGACTCTGAAGGTAAGGACGCTTCCTGGAGCCCGGGAATGCTGGCGGAGGCTGTGGAACAGGTCTGGATTTACCTCCAGGGCATCAGGGTCGGGAGAGGAAACCTGCCGATGTCTTGGTTTCAGCCACAGAACCGTGAGATAATAAACTAACGAACGTGTGCTGCTTGAAGTCACAGGACCGGCAGTCCGCAACCCCACCCCCAGTCCCAAGCCTGCTTCACACTCACGCTGCCACTACGCTGCCTTTCTGCAGGTTAATTTTTTCACTTAACAGTGCATCTGGGGATTATTCCCTGTCTCAGTCTTTTTCATGGCCGCATGGTATCGCCATTGTTTATTTACCCAATTCCTCTAGGTGGGCGGTTTGCCATTTTGCAGTGTTTTTTTTTAACTGCAAACCGTGCTGAAGTGACGGTCACATGGGCCCCCACGTCCCCTCATCATTTTCTGTCCGGCAGGAGAGGTGGGTTCAGCCCCTTCTCCCAGCGCTGGGGCAGGAGAACCTGCCCTGCATGTAATTCCGGAACATTCCGCCAGGAACTCACCGTCTCAGCCTCACCTTGTGGGGAGTCAGACTGCTGATCGCCTCGCTCAGATCCTAATTCCTGCCCCTTGCCTCTGACGCCCAGGGAGGTAGGTGCGGTTGAGTCAGGACCTTCCCCCCGAGGCACCTCCCCCTGCCCCCAGGTTGGGGGAACCCCACCCCCAGTCAGCTCCTCTGAAATCCTGAGCACGCAGGGGACCAGGCATCCAGGAACCGCGTCTGCAGAAGCAGCAATTCAATCTCAATCGAGGAGGAAAAACATGGATTTTCTGTCTGTCTCTGCCGATTTGGAAAGTGGAGAAAGTTGATTTCAAGGGGGCCTTTGGGAAATAAGAGGAAACATGTTTTGGAATACCTGTGGGGAGGAAGGTGAGGGAGTAATTACAGCTGGAGACAGCAGCGGTGCTCAGAGGAAAGAAGGGTGATGTCCAGCACGGAGGCTGAGGGACCATCGGGTGGACAGGGCCTCCCACGAGGGGCCACTGAGGCTTCCTCCCCGCTGCCCGTCAGACGGCCCAGGCTTGGTGGGTGATGGAGGCATAACCCATGTGGGTATTAGGGGTTCCAGCTGGCCCACGGGCTCCCCAGGGCCAGGGAGGCAAAACACGGGATGCTGGCTGGTCTGCAGAAAGAGCCCGTGCTTACCAGTCCCCAGGTGATATGGGTATGAAGGACCAGAGACCCCGGCTGATCCATGTGGCTCCGGGGTGGGCAGTTCTGGCTGACAAGGGCCTGTCTTCCATTTCACTGAGCAGACGTGGAAGCAAAGAAGAGGTTTAGACCGACCTTTGGGGAAGGATGCAGTGTCCCCCACAAATCACCAGGGCCTGACCTTCGGTGCTCTGTAGCCCCTAGAATGACGGATGGAATAAAGCACTGACCGGGACGACGTGGGTCCTGCTGTCCAGCCACACCCTGGGGCCTCTCCTGTCTGCAGACCCAGGCACGGTGGCGGGGACGTCAGCTTCAGTCCCCACCCCTGGCCTCCTCCCCCGGGGCCCAGCCAGCCTCCCGGGTCTGGGCAGTGCCGGGAATCGGACGCGACCCAGCCGCCCTGGAGCCCTGCAGGCTCCTCCCCTTCTCCTCACCCTCCCCTTCTGAAGGAGACGCTGGAGACCCTCCCATCGGGAACCTCTTTCTGCCCGTCTCCCACCTCTGCCACCCCGTCCCAGGTTCTGGTTTCAAGGGTCAGCAGGGAGGGACATGGTCTGCGTAGCTTTCATTCTCCCACGACTTCAGTGCCTCCAAGGCTCAGATCCGACTGTGTAAGTCCCCACCTGCCTGGGGTGGCTCCAGGCTTCCAGGACAGGAGGGCTGGACCGGGTGTCGGGGCCGTGCCTGTGAAAGACAAATCACCAGGGACCTTCAGTGCTCAGGGGGGTTTCCTCAGAGGCACCGGACACACGGACCAGGGTGGGAACAACCCCTGTCCTAGTTCAGAAGGCAAGATGCCTTCCTGCTTCTTGGACGAGGGAGACAAAGGCCGCTTCTTTCTGATCAAAACGTCTGCAGAAGCCACTAGAACGTGTGTGGTTGGTGCAACTCAGGAGTCTGCCCTCACCCTGAGTGTCCTCTGCCCAGAGCCAAAGGCACCCAAGTGCCCACCTGCAAAATAAAGCATCACTTCCTTCATAACTTTCTACACTTAGACTAAACGTTTAATATGGATAAGTGTGATTAAAAAGAGAAGTATCCTTACGTGCGGATTTTCACTGCACTCTCCCGGAGTCAGGGATGCCTCTTGCTCCCCTGAGGGCGTGGCCACCGGGGCCCAGACACCTGGACATCAGGGACCAGGCGCAGGAGTGGGGGCCCAGGCGCTGGCACCACATCCTGACTCCAGGGCTCCCCACACACAGGCCTCTCTGCTGAGAGGAACCCGGGCAGGCCCTGCTCCGGGGCCCCTGCCGCCACCAGTGTGGGTCACCCTGCAAGCCCAGAGCCCCCTCCCCACACAGAGGCCCAAGGACCCGACCCGCTGGGCCTGCCTCCTCCAGCCCTCGTGGGGAGGGGACGTGTTATCGCTCCTTCCTCACAGAACTCGTGAATCATTGATCAAAACGCGCCCCTCGTCTGTGGGCACCTGCAGCTGTGCTGTCAACCTCGTGATTGCAGGACGCCTCTCCCGGCCTTGCTTTTGATCAGCTCTGATGCTGGGGGCAGCTGAAGGTCTGCTGCGCGCTTGAGCCAGGGCCCCCCAGGGAGGAGGGTCCCAGCCTGAAATCCCCCAGGGGCAGGGCCCAGGCAGGGAGGGGGCGGTTTGAGGAGCCTGTCCTGATTACTCCGTGGTTTTAGGTCCACCGAGTTCTTTGATCACAATCCCAGGTGGTGAGGTCCCTGGACACCTGAGCGCCTGGTCCCTCTGGGAGAGGAACAGGCTCCAAAGAGAAGCACACAGTCAGGGCCATAGCTCCCTGCCCTGTTTCTGGCCACTAGCGAGTTTCCCAGAGAAGACAGCCTGGGGGCCAGTGTGTTTGGCAACCGCGAGGTTAGACCAAGTTGGTGGGTGTGTGAGCAGCGAGGAGCAGGAGAGGAGAGAGCTGTCCGGCCTTCACGTCCATCTGGTGCCAGGCCCGTTCGCCGTGAGCGTGCTTGCCTCTGTGGGGATGCAGAGATGCCGAGAGGAGCCTGGAAGAGAGACGGAAGTCCAGCTCCTGGCTCAGGGGACCCCTCTGCATTGCTCCCGAAGGGACACCTGGAACGTGGACCCCGAGTGTCCACAGGAGGAAGGCGTGGGAGGAGGCAGCCCCACCAGGAGGACAGGGGCGGGTCCAGAGGACTTGGAAGTGGATGAGCCAGGACAGGGAGCTGGAGAAGAGGGAGGGTCCCCAGAATCGGGTCTGAGACCAGGGGATCCCAGCCCCCCAGGCACGGACAGTCCAGGAGGAAGGACTGTGAGGCTCTTGGGGTCACACCCAACGTGCATCCGCTCGGCCACAGATTACGGAACAGACAAGCCCAGTACCCTGGGTGCCAGCCCCTCGGGGCCAAATGCCAGCTTGGGGGCACAGCTTCCGTGGACCTGAGTGTCAGCGGGCACAGAGGGTTGTGTCCAGGGCTCCTCCCTTGGCTCCTGGGAAGGCAACTGGCAGGAGAGCTCCCTCACCCTGTCCACTTCCTCATCCAGACCTCGGAATCGGGGCTGTGGACCGAGACCGAGCCGCCTCGCACCCACCCGACCTCCCGAATGATCAGTGAATCCCATCAGCCTGGCCCCGACCCCCCAATGCTGCCCACCCCAGGCATCTCCAGAGACGCTCAGGTGTCCCCAAGCCTCTGGCCATCTCTGCTGGGAGGTCCAGTCAATGCCCACATGCATCTAATACACACACATTAGGCCAGTCAGGGCTCTGCAGAGAAGCAGAACTAAGATATGTACACACAGATCTGTGATTTACTACAAGGAATGGGCTCGTTGACTGTGGGATTGAGAAGTCCCAGCCCCTGCTGTCTTCAAGCCGGGTTCTCAGAATTCCAGGTGGGGCAGAGGGAGCCCACCCTGCTCTGGGCCAGGACACAAGCAGAGGGACCCAAGACGATAGGACCGCAGGGATGACACAGCTGCAGGGACTGCAGGACCAGGGAGGGAGGGAGGGGCCTCCACGGGCCACCGCAGGCCCAGTCCGATGCGGGGCGCACAGTCAGGGGGCTCACTCCGCCCGCCCGGTGGCTCCTGCCCACACCTCGCTCTGTGTGTCTGCCATCCCCCAGGCAGCATCACCTGCAGGTAGAAGCGGAGCAGCACTGAGGGGAAACCTGCCCCCCTACCCCGGGTCAGGAGCATGGAGGGGCCCCGCCACTTCCTGACTGGACCGTCCCGGGGTGTCCACCCCCCAATGGCAGAGCAGCAGCCGTGAGCAGAGCCACTGTCCTCAGGGAGCTCAGGCAGCCACAGCTCTGCGCCGGGGCCCCCACAAGAGGGGACGTGCGGCGGGCACCACAGGCCCTTCAGCGCCTTCCCTGAGGGACTGGCCTTGCAGAGTCAGACCCAGAGCCCGGCCTCCATCCTGGGGGGACCCAGGTACCCCCAGACATGCTCTCACAAGGGCCACAAGGGCACTTGCAAGGAATTTAGTGCTGCATCGTGCTCCTGCTATTTCTATGAATTCAGCAGGTATTTAGTTACTTGACTACTTACAAAGGGAACCTTAAACCCCCCTCAAGTGTGCCAGGGCATCTAAGGCACTAAGAAGACTTGGGCAAACGCCCCACCCGCACAGCCCCCGGGGAGGAGGGGACCCGGGGAGCGGTGGCCCCCGACGGCCGGAGGGGGCTGGTGGAGGGCTCGGGGCAGGCCGGGTGCGGCCCCCTCCTTCGGGGCTCTGGCCTTCAGTCACCTGGCCCAGCTCTCCCCTCCCTCCAGACACTGCTTCTGCCCCAAGCTGCAGCTCATTAAAATTTCAGGCTGACTGGTCTACCTAGAGCCGCCTCTTCCATTTTTAATACGCCTTCCGCTTATCAAACCTTCATAAGGCGACGAGCCCACGGCCCACGGCCCCTGTCTTCTAGCAATTTGTAACTTTTCCCTGTTAATTTTGCAGTGATGGAGAGCAGGCGAGAGCAGGTCAAACTAAATGAACTTCCAAATTACATGCTCTGCATGTCAGGGAGGAGGGATGACCTCGGGACGAATTTTGCCCAGATGGGCTCCCCACCCGTTTCCTGTCAGGGGTTAAAGATGGAGTGAGACCCGCAGGAAGAGGGTCTTAATCCAGGCCTGCGTGGGCACAGGGCGGCCCCCTCCCCAGCTCTGTCCCAGCTGGGAACGCAGACAGAGGAGGTGTCCAGCGCCTTGGACGTGGTGTCCAGTTGCTCGAGCACAAAGACTGCCCCCCAGGGCTTCCTGGAGCACCTGACGGGGTGCCGTCCCCCTAAAACCTTGGGAGAGGCTTCCTGAGGGTGAGGAGGGACTCCTAACTGAGCCCCCGTGTCCTGGGAGGCTCGAACCTGAAACAGACCCAGATAAACAAGCCAACACCACCTGGGCCCCCGGGGCCCCTCCCAGGAAGGAGAGTCATGGACCCAGGACACGGGGCGGAGCGGGCAGCTGCCTCCCAGCCGGCACAACCTCAGCTGCCCCGGCCCCCAAGCCTGGGGCCCTGGGTGGCCCCCGGGGAGGCAGGGGTTGGGCAAGCTTCTGAGGTGGGTGTGAGGGTGTGAGAAGGGGGGTCCCCTCGGGGCGCTTGCTCTGGGAACTCAAAGAAACGAGCAGGAAACGGATCCTTTCAATTATCTGCTTTTGCTTCCTTTTCACGTAAACCAGTAGCAGCCCCTGAAGAGAAACTGGAAACTGCACCTGAGAGGCAGCAGGCCCTCTGCCGACTCCCGGCCTGAAGCGAGGGCCAGCCCCCAGCAGGGCCCTGCAGAGGAGCTCGCCTCCACCCAGACGGCCTCCGAGCCCCTCCCCACCGCCCCCCCAACGCAGACTCCGGGGGGGCCCCCCAGGGACAGGGCAGGGAGGCCAGACCAGCCTGCGGGCCCACCCCATCAGGCCAGCCCCACTGGACCAGCCCCATCAGGTCAGCCCCATCGGGCCAGCCCCACTGGACCAGCCCCATCGGGTCAGACCCATCGGGCCAGCTCCACTGGACCAGCCCCATAGGGTCAGCCCACTGGACCCGCCCCTTTGGGTCAGCACCATCGGGCCAGCCCCACTGGACCAGCCACATAGGGTCAGCCCACTGGACCCGCCCCTTTGGGTCAGCACCATCAGGCCAGCCCCACTGGACCAGCCCCATTGGGTCAGCCCCATCAGGCCAGCCCCACTGGACCAGCCCCATCGGGTCAGCCCACTGGACCAGCCCCATCGGGTCAGCCCCATCAGGCCAGCCCCACTGGACCAGCCCCATCGGGTCTGCCCACTGGACCAGCCCCATCGGGTCAGCCCCATCGGGCCAGCCCCACTGGACCAGCCCCATAGGGTCAGCCCACTGGACCAGCTCCATCGGGTCAGTCCCATCAGGTCAGCCCCACTGGACCAACTCCATCGGGTCAGCCCACTGGACCAGCCCCATCGGGTCAGCCCCATCGGGCCAGCCCCACTGGACCAGCCCCATTGGGTCAGCTCCATCGGGTCAGCCCCATCAGGTCAGCCCCACTGGACCAGCCCCATCGGGCCAGCCCCACTGGACCAGCCCCATCGGGTCAGCCCACTGGACCAGCCCTATCGGGTCAGCCCACTGGACCAGCCCCTTCGGGTCAGCCCACTGGACCAGCCCCATCGGGTCAGCCCCATCAGACCAGCCCCACTGGACCAGCCCCATCGGACCAGCCCCACTGGACCAGCCTCATCGGACCAGCCCCACTGGATCAGCCCCATCAGGTCAGCCCCCTGGACTAGCCCCTTCCCACCGGCCCCCCCAACATAGACTCAGGAGGGGTCCGGTCCCCGCCAGGGACAGGGCGGAATGGCTGGACCAGTCCATCAAGTCAGCCCCACTGGGCCAGCTCCATTGGGTCAGCCCACTGGACCAGCCTCACAGGACCAGCCCCATCAGGTCAGCCCATCGGACCACCCCATCGGGTCAGCCCCCTGACCAGCCCCATCGGGTCAGCCCACTGGACCAGCCCCATCGGGTCAGCCCACTGGACCAGCCCCATTGGGTCAGCCCACTGGACCAGCTCCATCGGGTCAGCCTCCTGACCAGCCCCCCTGGGCACGCCCCATCGGGTCAGCCCCCTGACCAGCCCCCTGGACTAGCTCCATCGGGCCCCCTTGCGTCCCCGTGGTCTCTGCGTTCCTCCCGCTCACTTTTTCCTCACGGCTGGGCCTCTGGACTCTGGCGTCTCCAGTGGTCGCTCCAAGCTCCAGGCTCACGGGGCTCCCAGGGAGAGAGGGCGAGACGAGGGCGCCCGCAGTAGCAGATTCCTTCAGTGACAAACAAGGGGAACTGGTGGGGGGAACAGGCCAGGATAACCACCCCGAGTGAGGTCGGGGGCCGGGAGAGCCGGCGAGGAGGCGGGACCCAGCGCCCCCTTCACACAAATCCTTGAAGCTGCAGGTCACAGGACAAACAGACCCAGACATCCCGTCACCCGGCTTTGAGAAGCAGCGCAGTTCAAACACACGGACTCCTTGGGTTTTTAAATGAGGAAAAGTCTCTAAAATATCAAAGATAACAAAGCGTCATCACCACCTGTCTGGGCAGCCTCTGGGTGGGCTGTGACGTGGAGCTGAGTAGCTAAATAAAACAGCGACTTTCCTGGTAGCGCAGTGGCCAAGACCCCACGGTCCCAGGGCAGGGCCGGCGCTGACCCCTGGTCAGAGGCCCAGAGCCCTCACGCCGAGACGGAAGCCCCTTCGGGCTGCGGCAAAGACCAAAGGCCCCTCGTGCCTCAGAAGTCCTGGCAGAGGTGAATAAACACACAGGCTTTTTAAAAAGCGCCAGCACGATTCACACATGTATTTCTCTTTACATGTCATCAAAATGGCTAGAGTTTCATCGATTCATCTACTATATGCGAAACTAAAAATACTGAATTTAAGGTTTAAATGACAAAATGTGTATTGAAATTATACAGACTATAGACACATTTTCATAAAAATGCAAGGTGAAAGTTTAAGACGTAGAAATAAAAGTATTTTCTATATTTTTCCCCAAAAAAGTTATTTTATTTCAAACTATTAAGGATTATCTATTAAAGGCAAAAGGCAAAATGTGAATTATAATAATGAATGCCATGGGAAAACACTAGAACAATAAAAGTACTATTATTTGTCCCAAAGAAAATCTCAGGTGATTCAAAGAACACAAAACACGCCGCCATAAAGTTTGAATTTTTACCAACAATTCTTGCTGAGTGCTTATCACTTCAGTCACTGTTCATTTAATTCTCACAACAAGCAAAGCATTTAAATTAAGATTTATTCTCAGTAAGAATAAATCTTGTGTCACTTTTTCAAAAAGCGAGTTCACTAGTATTAAATGTTAATAATAAACCTGTTTGTCTAATGCTCTGTGTCCACCTAGTTGTCCAGACATCGTCACTCTTGGAAGGTGGTCCCGTGGGGCCTGGGGAGGGGCAGCGTGGGCCCAGAAGCAGGAGGGGTCACGCGAAGGACAGAAGGCCAGCAGTGCAGCAGGGACCCCGGGACGACCGCGGTCACCTGAGCTCCCTGCATCTCCCCCACCGGGTCCTGTGCACACGGCACCATCGCCGGTGCAGGCTGGGACGGGGTCTCAGGAGGGCGTGCAGCGGGAACAAGGCCTTCAGGGCCCAGCCTGCAGATGGGGTCAGGGCGTGGGGCAGGGCAGGCGCTGAGCAGGGGCGTCTCGAGGCAGTGGCTGGGGGGCCGGGAGCCCCTCACCGTCCACCCGAGGTGGGGAGACCTCCCCGGCCTCACGTCGGGTCTTCCTCCCCCTCCTTGGCAGATGACCTGCCTTCACCGCGTCTGGTTTGTCGTTTGGAGAGTGAGGCAAGGCTGTTGCGAGGAAGCCGCCCAGCATGGAGCGGCCCACGTGGGTTTATTTTAGGAACCGTGTGCTGAGAGCACTTTGCCCCAGCAGAGAAGAGGCCAGAGAACGGCCCACAGGAGACTGTGGGCGCAGCGTCCTGGAGAGGGAACCGGCTTGGCACACGGACGTGTTGGGATGAGCGATTCCTTCCCACTGAGAGGTCCATTTCAGCGAGGACGCATGGGGAGCTAGGACTGACTTTCTGCAGATTGGACGCCGTCTCTGCTGGGGCTGCAGAGTAGCCAGAAGGGGCTTCGCCCGACCAGGCCCTGCAGTGGCTGCATCAGGCACGAGCCGTCTGGACATGAAGGGCGATGCTGAGGGCTCCCCGATCCCGCGCTGAGGGGCCTCGAGAGGCGCAGGGTCCCTGGGAGGGAAGCCAACTTCCCTGCTGACGATTAGGAAGGAGCCAGCCAGACAGAGTCCCAGGTTTAGGAGAATTAAAGTCGGCATCTCAGAGAGGAAGGACATCATGATTTCACTTGGAGAAAAGGGGAAGAAGCCGCAGAGTGAACCAGAACCAGAGTCCACGGGAGGGGCTGAGCAGCACGGCCAAGGGCACGGCGCCCCGGGGAAGATGGCCCAGACAAGCAGGGCAGGGGGCAAGGCCGGGGCTCTGACCTCAGCTCCCCCTCCGAGGAGCACTACGGGGACCCGGCCAGTCACCCTGCTCTGTGGACGGATCCTTGCAACTTGCCCTCTGTGCTGGGGGAGGCAAGAGGGGCGGGGGTCTCTCTGCTCCTGCCCCCTCGAGAGCAGGGGCCCCGGGGGCAGGGTCTCAGGACTGCAGATGGCCAGGCGGGTCAGGGGGATGTAGGGGCAGGTCTGGGCCGGCAGGTGCAGCCAGAAGGAGCGTGAAGCCCCCTCACGGCCTCCTGGCCGACCGGCCCCCGTGAGTCAGCTTGCATCTCAGAGGGGCCCTAGCTGCGTTTCTGGAAGCTTCCAGTTCCCTGGCCCTGACCCCCACAAAGCCCCGGTCAGGCGTCTGCGGCAGCTCCCAGACAATCAGAGCCCCAGAGCCGCAGCAGCGCCTCGAGAACTCGGGGAGAGCTGGCCAACAGTGCCCCCCGGTGGCCACTGTCGCCTTTGCCGCGCCAGGCTGCCTTCCCGAGTTCGGCCTCAGGGTGGACACTGGGCAGCAGACGCCGTCTGTCCTGGTCAGGCCTACGTGGAGACTGGTTGTTTAGCTGAGCGTCCGTGTGTCCCTTGCCAGTCCTGCTGCCTGGCCACAGCAGCTCCAGGGACGCCCTGCTGTCCTGGGGGCACCCCCGAGGGGCATCTAGCCTGGCCTGATGGATGAGTTCAGGGAGGGCTTCCTGGAGGAGGTGGCACTGCTCTGCTAAGAATGAGCTGGAGGCTCCCAGGTGCCTAACTCGAGGGGAATCAGTGGGGGAAGGGGAGGCGAGGCTGGGTCGGAGAAGGGGTGGCGTGGGCAGGACAGGTCTCTGGAGGAGGGGGCGGGGAGGCTGTGGGGGGCAGGGGTGAGGGGCCGGCTCAGGCTGCGTCCTCGTGGCCTTGCAGGTCACAAGTGTGCCCCCGAGCACTCCCCACACCTCGAACTCACAGAAGGCCGTCAGTTAATTGTGTCCCAGTGGAGCTGGGAAGAAGCCTCTCTGTAGAGTGTTAACGGAGACCAAGTGAAGCAGCCTGGAGCTGGGTTCACGGTGGAGCGCCCACATCTGTGTCTTCCGGTCTGTCCGAGTCTCCCTGTCCAAGGTGCCCGGCAGGGCGTGAGGTGTGGTGAAGGGGGACCTGTGGAGAGGAGCAGGGACTTTCTGAGCCCTTTCTGTACATTTTCTTTAAATCTAAAATTATTCTAAAGTAAGAAGTGTTATTTTTTTAAATCTACCTGCACTCTCACCCCCTCCCCAGCAAAACGAAGGCTTTAGCGCTATCGCCTCTAGGGGGAGGGGTCTCTCTGATTCTCCCACAAGGATGTGCCCTGAGCCCCGGGCAGCTCCCATGGGTGACCCGGGGGGACGTGCCCAACTCCAGGTCCTTCCATTAGAACAACAGGAACCGCCTGTCACCAGATAGATGCCCGCGATCCCCCGGGAGTTCATCCAGGCCTTAGTGTGTTCAGTGATGCTGTGACCTCTGTGTAGAAAGAAAATATTCAGAACAAATTCCAAATGAAGCAACCGGCCACAGGAAACCTACTCGATCTTACTGGAATTTAGACAGGAAAGTGTAAGCCATCAACTCACTTTAATGTCAGAAGACGTTGGATAATTCATTGGTGACTCATGGGCACAAGCCAGGCTAAATCCACCTGACTCTGAGTGGCCTCAGAGGATCAGCCGCAGGCCCAGAGCTGCCCCACTCAGCTGTGGTACTGATGGCGAGGAAAACAGCACACCAGCCACCCAGGTGAGAGGGTGGAGCTGTGAGCTGAGTCCCCGCGTTGGTGCAACAGCGGCTCCCCTGGAAGGTCTGAAATTCCCTGAACTCTATTTGAGCCCAGGCACGTCCACTGCTTCATCCAGGGAGAAGGTGCTGAGCCTTCAGAGGTGGTGGGGCCAGCACTGTGACCCCGGGGTGGCCCGCCTGATACGCATGGACGACGACACAGCGTGGCCGGGATGGGCCCCTGTCCTTGCCTCAGCCAGGCCTCTCCTGGGCACCATCCAGTCAGCCATCCAGGCCAGCTTGGAGCTCTCTGGATAGGAAGTGGCCTGGTCACCAGGTCGGGGGCCCCCAGTCTGCAGGGACACACGAGAGACAGGAAGTGGCCTGGTCACTGTGTCGGGGGCCCCCAGTCTGCAGGGACACACGAGAGACAGGAAGTGGCCTGGTCACTGTGTCGGGGACCCCCAGTCTGCAGGGACACACGGGAGCATACTGGTTGGGTTCCCAGCACCTTTCCTTTCCAGCTGCGTCTCCCCTCTGTGGAAGGAGACGAGACTGGAGAGGTGACGTTCCCTGGGATCATGCGGCCGTATGTTTCAGCCCAGGTCTCCGGGCCCTGATGTTGAGGTGGCTGCCTCGTGCATGCCCGCAGCCGCTGAGGGAGGCTGGCGACACTGGGCTCTGCCCGAGACAGAAGGCCTGACCCGGGTGCCCTCAGTTGTGAGGGGTCCAGCATGCTCGTGGGGCCCCTTTCCTAATGGGGCTGATCCATATGGTCCGTGGCCTCTTGGGAGGTCTGGGGGCAGGACGGCAGAGAAGGGAGAACCGGGTGCCTGCAGAGGGGCAGGCCGTTGGGGACAGAGTGGACTCGCACAGCCGCCTGCTCCTGCCACCCCTCCAGCCCCTTTTCCCTCCCCACCCCCCTCCTCCGCTGCCTCTGGCTCTATCCCAGCCCCTCCCCATAGCCCACTGCCAGGGGCCCATGAAGGCACTTTTTCCCTTTCTTTCTTCCTCCTGAGTGCACGCCCTCCATCCGCCACGTACTGCCCCCCGACTCCTGTCCCCACGCTTCTCTCCCTCCACCCAGGGTCCCCGAAACCCCCCTCTCCCGGCCACATGGGGCCCCTCCAAAAACTGTCTACAGCCCGAAAACCCAGCCCAGGGCTCCAGGGGCCGCGCCCTCGACCCCAGGCTGCAGAGAGAAGTTCATGGAGTGACTTGCCGAAAACACTCACTCACCCCCGTATTCCCATCTCCCTGGTTTGGCTGGACGCAGAGCATTTAATAAACGTTTAATAGCAACAGTAAAAGATCAGCTCGGCATGGCTGAAGACTTCTGTTCAGGGACCCGGGCTGTGCTCTGGGTCAGTAATAAAATGCATCTTGGCAGAGCCACCGAGATGCATTTGGTGGCCCTGGTGATCTTACTCAGGGCCACAGCCAGCAAAGAGGCCTGATGGGAGCCAGCAAGTGCCTGTCTGTCCCTCCCGGAAAGCTCTGACTGCAGGGCACAGTGGGGACCACACTGTGAAAGCCACCCCTCGCCACTCAGCCGGGTCCAGGGTCCCCCTCCACCGCTTGGGGCTGACCCAAGGTGGGTGGCTGTGACAGTCGTGTCGTGAAGACCACGTGATGAGGCCAGAAGGGCTCAGCCAGGCCCCTGGTCCGCAGCGCTCAGCGATGGACCCGGGGAGGGGCCCCCGGAGGGCCGTGGAGGCGCATGTCCGCCTCGTGCAGCTTCTCCTCTGCCCCCCTCTAATGAGCTGGCGGGGCTCAGCTCGACACTGTGAGCCCTCGGGACCCAGAGGGAGCTCGGCCCTGGGGTCCGGGGGTCCCAGGGTCCCGGGGAGGTGGGCTGAGTTGGGGTCTGGAAATGGCTATGAGAGGCCACTGAGGCAGCAGAGGGCATCGGGCAGAACCAAGCCTCCCAGCGCCGGGCAGCATCAGACCCAGAATTGTGTCCTGACGACCCGGCCCCCACGCAGCCGCGGGCAGAGGGCAGCGGTGTGCAAAGATGGGGGCCCCGCCTGAGCTGCGGCTCCTCCGCCCTCCACCCCACCTCTGCGTGACCCCACATCACACTTCTAAGGGAGCCGAGGACGGAAGCCGAGGGTGAGAGGACCTGTGCAAAGGACCACTCTTGGGGGAGGGAGGCCTGCAGTGACACACCTCCCGCCCAGACAGGGACAGTGGGGCCAAACCTGAAAAAGGCTTTCCCGCAAAAAGAAAGATTTTCAAAATAAAAACAAAAGAAAATAAAACTGGGATGAACGCTGTGGATGCCACATCCATGCCGCGAGTGCAGACTCGGGGCAGGAGCCGTGAAGCTAGGGAAGCAGGGAGACCAGGTGAGGAAGGGTGAGGATTGGGAGGGGAGGCAGGAAAGCCGGGGTCTGAGCCATTTGAATTCCAGGGGAGAAAGCAGGACAGACGCTGCAGTGGAATAAATAATAGGGGACCGCTGCTGTCAAAGGAGACGGCCGACCTGGAGCGCTCAGGACCCAGGAAGGTCACAGGGGCCAGGCTTGCAGCTGTCCCCGCACCATCCCCAAATACCAGGGACGGGAAAGTGGTGTACTCTGGGGTGGAAAGAACAAGGTTCCGACAAGCCCTGAGAGCACACGCTTTGATCGTGCTTCCCACGGGCCGCACCAGAGCGTCTCCAGACTCTAGGCGTGAAAGACCAGGACCCAAGCCCACACTGAGAACGTCACATCATCACACAAAAAAAGGCAGTCTGTGGACGCGTGGGTCACACAGCAGATACCACCTGCTCGCTGCATCTGAAGAAAACTCAGGGGCACTGAAGTCGGCCACAGATGAACGGATCTGAAACATTAAGAAGAGAACCAACACCAGCTCCTCTGCAGGGAGGCTGGAGACAACTCATTGCCTGCGTGTCCTTCCAGAAGCAAGCTCACAATCCCATGTGAGCGGGACACCACGTGCAGCCCTTACAAAGGAAATAAAATCGCGGCGCATTATATACACTGTGCTGTGCTTGGCTCTCTTCACTGAAGATCTCTCTGCAGCAGGATATAAAAAGCTTCCTAGTTGTGTTTAACAGCTGCATAGAGTCCAATGTCATGAATGCCCCTTAATTTACATCATCAGTCTCCTATTGGCGGACACTAGGTTGTTTCCTGTAATTAACTTTTACTAACCACGCTGCAATGAGGATCCTTGTTCCTGTATCGCTTCTTATATGTCAGTGTATCTTCAGGCTAAAAAGAATAGAAACACAACTGCTAACTAAAATGGAAATTCTAATAAAGTCTAGAAATAAAAAGATTTTCCACATCTCAGCATAACTGAGAAGGTTGAGGAGGAGTGGAGGAAAAAGGAAAACTGAGAAGTCTCATTTGTGGGAGAAAAGTCTTGGAGGGAGATACAGGTCTGAACCATGTCAGCTCCCAAGGAGCACCACGGAGTTAAACACTAGCGTCGTGGATTACCATTTCAGAAAAAAAAGAAATCCCCTAGAGGAAAATGTAATTTGCAGTAGAACTTTCAGACAAAAAATGTAACTATTGGGGAAAAAAATGTAGTTAACAATAATTTGATCAAACCTGCAAAAAAAATTAAGTAAAATGCATAGAAAATGTAACACACGTAGCAAACAATAAACTCCAATGTGTAAGTCATCCCGTTCACGTGACTGGACCATCTTCCCCGTTAAGGAACTACGACTCTCAGTTTGGATCACCTAAGTTTTGTGGACACGAGAAGAACAGAAGCAAACCAATAAGCTGTGGGTGGAAACGAAGGAAACAGAGCCTCGAGGCCACAGAAAAGGAAGCAGGGGCATCAAGAAAACGTAGCCACAAAAACACTGGCAAATTACCAATAGCAGGAAGATACATACTCTGCAAAAGTTACTCGACAAAGGCAGTTAAAGCTGAGTCATCCAGGGGCATAAAGAAGGATGGACTCTCATGATAAGAGGCAAACTTTGTGAAGAAGTCAGGCTTTTCAGTCTGTGCGTCAGAAGGGGGGTCATGTTTGCTGCGCTTGCAGTGAGGATCCACCAGGAATCCTGCCGTGAAGCCGGGGACCAGGGAGGGCCGGGTGTGAATCCCATCTTCAGGCCCCCACCGCACGGGGCCCCCAGCGCACGGGGCTCCTGTGAGGACCACAGCAGACGCTCTGGAAAGCCCTAGCACATGACTGATGTGCATGATTCTTGCAAAAGCTGCTAGAAACCCAGGGGAACTTGGTAAAACTGGCCCCACAGCGAGCCACCCCCACACCCGCTTCATGACTGTGCGGATCGAGTACAGGACAAAACAACAGCAAACAGAGACAAGGGGAAATCTCCCTGAACGGCCACTAGACTTGATCACGCAGATTCAAGAGGCCTGAGCAGAGTTCACACCAGCACGGCCAGCGGCTCGCTCACCAGCCGCCCTCACGGACAGAGAGCTGCTCGCTGAAACTGTTGACAAAAATCAGTGATGGGCTCGGCCTCGAATAAAACCTCCCGACACAAATTAAAATGAAAAGTCAAAACTTGGCGGGTCTGATATAATCTGATGTGATTTGATTAGGAAACAGTAAAATTGGAAACGGATACTGCGAAGATGACCAACAGCATCTTAAGGGCTTGAACAATAAGAAATTTACTTAAGACAGTCCTTGGATCAAAGAGTTAGGAAAAATGATGGAGTACCTCAGGAGCTCTGAAAAGGAGAATGCTTTGTGCCAAAACCAGCTGGACACAGGAAGTGGTCTGTCAAACGAAAGAAGTACATTACCTCTAAAGAATTTCATTATTTTCGAGGAAAAATAAAGATGAAGGCATTTGGTACTCCACTAAACATATTAGGAAAACAGCAAAATGAACTCAAAGAAATTAGGAGGAATGAATGTAATAAACATGGAAGTTGAAATAATGATGTACTAAACAAGCAAGTGGGAAGTTTGGCTTACTCCAAATACAATTCTTTGAAGTTAAATCTTCGGAAGCTAATTAGTAGCTAAGAAAGACAGAGAAAGACGGGAAGAGAAAGAGTGAAAGGGGAAGGCGGGATGGACGGTCAAGAGTGAACCATCGCACATGAAGGAACAATCGGGAGAATTAGGATTATGAGGTAATAATGCATCTAACTCGGTACAAACATATTTAGAAATTTAGTGAAAAAAGATAATTTCTTAGAAGTGTAAAAAAATTGACTAACTGTATCCAGGAAGAAGTGGAGAAACTTGAATAGGCCAATTACCATAAAAAAAAATTGGAAAACTGATTAAACACCTACCAGTGAAAGAAAATCACCAAGATTAGACGCGTTCAGACTGGATGTCAACCATCTACTAAAGCAGAAAAAGATCCACCTGTGTCACTGAAAATATTCCAGAACATAGAAAATATTTTAAAAGAATGACTCTCCTCTGAATTTTATGTAATTAGTATAACTCCAAAAACAAAATTGCATAAAGATATAGCAAAATGGTTGAAACTACCAATATCATTTATGAACATAGATACAAATTCTATTTAAAATCAGTATCTATCAAGAGAGGCTTCCTGGGTGGTACAGTGGTAAAGAATCTACCTGCCAATTTAGGAGACGTGGGTTCAATCCCTGAGTCGGGAAATATCCCCTGGAGGAGGACATGGCAACCCACTCCAGGATTCTTGCCTGGAGAATCCCATGGACAGAGGAGCCTGCTGGCTCCAGTCCGCAGGATTGCAGAGAGTCAGACACGACTGGACAAATGAGCATGCATTCGTGCATCCATCAGAGGATCAGTAATAGTAATAATAACACGTTATGACCAAACGCGCGTCCCATTCTCCGGGTCCACTTGATATAATGAGTGGATGTTCTGCAGAGACTCCAGATAGTCAAAGTACTTATGGAATCTATTTTGACAGTAGATGTAAGACCCCAAACAGTACAAAATAAAGGCTTGTCTTGTAAAGACAGAGTGTCTTGAGCCTCCCTACCGATGAAGATTGGAGAGAAGTTGCATTTTCCAAATCTATAGCCCCAAACCAAGTAAATGCCCTTGTCAGCAGGCAGTGCTGTCATGGAGAAGATGCTGAGGCTGATGCCAGAGACGGTGGATCTGCCCCAGTAAACACAACCCTGGGAAACTCAGCATCTGGGGCTGCTGTTGAGTGAAGTGCATGGTTCGACCACGACCCGCAGCTTCAGCTGAGGACGGAGAGTGAGCAAGTGGGGAGCCTGCATGGTGGCCCTAATCTCTGCAGTCCTCCTGGAAGCAGGCTTACTGACGTAGTAGTGGGCCTCCTGGTACTAGCTCTGTATCTTGGTTGAGGGGGGTGGCAGTTACATGTCCCCCACTAGGTCCTTCCTTTCATAACACCTTTGTTCTTCAAGGAAGAAGAACCAAGGTAACTGGATTCATGGAACTGAGGCTTCTTCCACCAGTCACACACTAGGACAGATCAAGAAGTGAGGTCCATGGACCTCCTGAGCATCTCTAGGATGGAACTGCACCAACTCCATTTCCCCCTTGAACCACCTCAGCCCCCCACCACCACAGCTGGAAGACCACAATGGCATTTCAAGTCCATTTACATCTATTTAATCTCAGATTCCCCTACTAGAGAGACTTCCCGGTAGCTCAAATGATAAAGAATATGCCTGCGAGGCCGGAGACCAAGGTTCTATCCCTGGGTTGGGAAGTTCCTTTGGAGAAGGGAATGAGTATTCTTTCCTGGAGAATCCCATGGGCAGAAAAGCCTGACAGGCTACAGTCTGTGGGATCACAAAGAGTCGGACACGACCGAGCGACTAAAACAGTCCACACACAGTCCCCCACTAGCGGTCTTTGAGAAGAACAGATATTTTTCTCCTTATTGAAGAAAAAGCCTGAGAAGTACCTACAGGACCTTAGGAATTTGTTCCCAAGGTATGCTCGAAATGGGCACTGGAATCCTTGCTCAAGGAGAAGGCCTTTCTAGGCAGCTGGCCCTGGACTTAGGACCTGACTAAGACGTGTGCTCCTGGAGAGCGGTGGTGACTTTCCACTGTGGAGCTGACCTCACCAGCTACTTGTGAGCTCTCGATTTCCATCTAATTTTCATCTGTTCTATCAGCTGAGCAGCGCACAGCAGGCTGCCGCCTCACGCCCAGGAAGACCGTGTTTGGATGGCGGCTCCTGGCGGTGACCCTGATGGCCACGCTGGCTCTTCTGCTGATGTTGGGGGCAGCGTCCACATTGCTACTGAGGAGTATTGATACAAGAAAACTGGTTAAATCTCGGAAAAACAGTAAACTTCATGGGATTTTAATTTATTCCCATCCTCCTCTGCCCAACTCCTGGGTAGAGTTAAAAACCAATGGCCTCACAACTGAAAGCTGTGGACACCAGTAACCTGGCAGCCAGTAGGGGCAAAAGTAGCCTAAAACTCCAAAAGCTCCTTCCCCCAAGAAATGTCACTGTGTGATCCACCGGTCAATTTCTGAAAAGCTGCACTCTGAAGGTGTGTCTGTATGTGGCTTGACTTAGAGCTCAATCTGCTCAAACGATCCTATGTCTAACACATTTGTTGAAAACAATCAACAGTAGTTATTGAACTTTGCAGCCGCCTTCAGGAGACCAGCCAAAAGCTGAAAAGGCAAAGCTGGGGGATAAGATGCCCGTAGGAAGATTGGAAAAGCTCCAACATAGTCCTGGGAGTCTGGAAGAGCACGCACACGTGCAGGGCTTGATAACGCCCTGACCTCTGCCTCTGGCTCACCTGGAGGCTTTGCACAGAAGGAGGAGGCTGAGGCGGAGTTTTCACCTGCCCACCTAGATGGAGGAGGGCAGCCCCAGCACAGATGAGCCCTCAGCAACCCCTAGAAGACACTGGTTCCCGGACATCAGTGACTCCATTCTGTCATTAGCTGCTCCTAGGCTCATCCAGCGTCCGCATACAATAAAGATGCAAACCTCACAGGATTAGTGCAGAAAATCCCTGAACCAACACCTAGTGATCTCTATGTTGAGAGAGGGGAGAGAAAAACCTGACTCTAGACTTGTTAAGTTACATCATCTAAAACATTCAACTGTCAACAAAGTATGAGGCACACAAAGAAACAGAGGGAAA
The DNA here is from genome assembly GCA_024291935.2 of Okapia johnstoni. NCBI lineage: Eukaryota > Metazoa > Chordata > Mammalia > Artiodactyla > Giraffidae > Okapia > Okapia johnstoni. The sequence continues at coordinate 1,142,345 of CM044320.1, read as the reverse complement.
GCTGTTAATAGAAACTGCCCTTGAGGAAACTCAGACATTGGACTTACTGGAAAAAGACTTTAGATCACCTGTTATGTTGTTCAGAGCAATAATGGAAACTTGTCTCAGAAAATTAAATAAAAGCATGAGAATTATGTCTCAACAAATAAAAAGTATCAGTAAGGACAGAAAAGTGAAACAAATCAAATAAAAATTCTGGAGTTGAAATAAATAACTGACATGCAAAAAAAATCACATCTTTTAAATTTTTATGTTAAAAATCATATGTTATTCAATAGTTCTCCAAAGATTGTGTCTGCTTTAGTAACTGATGATACACTAGGGTTATCATAAACCACTCTTAGTTATGGGATTCAAGTGTTCAACTTAATACTTTATGATCTTGAAAGATGAAAAAGTAGAAAATTATTGTCAAACATGGTAAAAACTTGGATTTTTAAAAGTAATAAAAGTTGACAGTGTATGTTGCTTAATACAGTTGGTGGTCTGCTATTTTGAGCAACCTGATTTTTAAAATAGTCATATTCATAACCATTGCTGAAACAGCTGTCTTCTGATGGTAAACACGCTTACCCAAGCATAAACACATATGTGTGCGTGCACACACACACACACACACACACACACTGGGTGGAATGCATTCTGCTCATTCCTGGCACAGCCCAAGATTTCTTGCACAATGAGCTAATTTTTAGTGAACATTCGAGGGACTTGGCTTATGAGAGCCTGGGGACCTTCTCTGCATCGACCAGGCAGTATTCAGGCTTCTCCAGAGAGGACACACCCACTTCTTACCAACGGTGCTGTAAAAATGCACATTCCCAGGGGGTGGTCTGCCCAGGGGCTTCAACCCCCACCCCAAAGCTTCCTAGGGAGCCTGACTCCAAACCTGAAGCTTCAGGGCGCTGCGTGGGCGGGGGACCCAGGGTTAGGAGGCATTTTGTGTGGTCGTTGAGGGCCGCGTGAAGGTGCCGGATCTTCAGTGGCTTAGAGAAAAGGCCGTGAGCGCCGGTGGCTGGACACGCTGCGAGCGCACAGGGGTCTGCGCGAGGGAGCAGAGAAGCACCCATGCTGGGCCACATGCAGTGTCCGAGGGGCACTGCCAGAACGCAGACTCGCTGAAGGAATTACCTCCACCTCACACTGAGCAGAACCTCGGGTCAGATGTTTCCAGAGCCTCGAGCTTCAGTGGAGGGTAGGTCCTGGCGAGAGCCTCAGGGGAGATCAGGGTCCCATCCTGGGCAGGCAAGCCTGAGGCCCAGAGAGCTGCTGCAGGAAAAGACACCTTCTTCTCAGTTTAGACCAGCCTCCCTGGAGGGAGAAGGTGTGGCGGTCAGGAGACGCAGGGCCCTGCAAGCAGAGGGGCAGCCAGGCCACCCCTCACCTGATGTCTGGGCCACGGCCTCCCCAGCTCCCTCGAGGCTGGAGGGGCTGATGTGGAGGCAGTTTTCCTCAAGTTCACTCGCTCTGAACCGCGAGTGGTGCGGGGCTTCAGGCAGAACGTGCGCACAGCTGCTCTGCCCCGTGGGATGGGGCGAGGCCACATCCGCCTTTGTTCAGGCCGCTTTCTTTCCAACTGCCAGCCAGCTGCGTCGGGCTCCCGATGGTGTCCCTCGCCCGCCAGGACCTCAGCACTCAGTCCCCACAGGGAATAAAGCCAGTTCCTTCAAACCATCCATTAAGGTCTGGAGCACTCCATCTCTGCTGGCTTCTGTGTTTCCTCTCTCTCTATGCTTTCTTTTCATGATCGCTGAGCGCTGCCTTTCACAGCTCATCATCTGAAGTGGACTGCAGGGCCGGGCTCATTGCAGGGTGCAGCCTCCGGGCAGCGCCCAGCGGCAGGGCCGGCTCAGCCTCCCCAGGCCCTCAGCAGCCACCTCCACCTCTGTCTCTGTTCTCAGAGCTGATTGACACCGAGGCCCCCCGTGGCTCCCAGCAGCAGGGCTGGCAGACAATGCACAGCCTCACCACTGCTTCATGCTGGTAATTCCGTGACAAACCCTATTTCCTCACTTCCAGTGTGCTAGCCTGGGATTCAGGGTGGATCTTCTCCAAGAAGCTGTGCTCCCCGTGGCAAAGCCTGAGTTATTATCAGCTTTCCTGATAATAGCAATAATTATAATAATAATAAGTTATTATTCAGCCTGCCCTGGAGGACCATGGGGACCACTCACCGCATCAGCACCTCATTTAAGATGGAGGCTCCTTGCCTGGGACCCTGAATATTCATTGGAAGGACTGATGCTGAAGCTGAAACTCCAATACTTTGACCAATTGATGCGAAGAGCCGACTTATTGGAAAAGCCCCTGATGCTGGGAAAGATTGAAGCCAGGAGGGGAAGGGGGCGACAGAGGATGAGATTGTTGGATAACATCACCTACTCAATGGACATGAGCTTGACCAAGCTCCAGGAGACCCTGGAGGGCAGGGATGCCTGGCATGCTGCAGTCCGTGAGACAGCAAAGAGTCAGACACAACTTTGCACCTGAATAACAACAGCTCTTGCCTGGGGGACTGGTCTGCAGGTCCTGAATCCTGGGGTGCGTCTACTCAGAGGGTCTGGGCTTCCTTTCCTCCTCAGGATGTGCGGTGATGATGGAAAGTCTGGGGGACACGGCACTTGTGTCCCTCTCATCCACAGGGATGAGCCTGGCTGCTCAGGTGTCTCCTCTTCAAACACAGCTGTTCTCAGGTCCTCCTTGAAAACAAGAAACATGCCTAGTAAACCAGAATTTAAGAGACTTGGCTTAGTTTTAGCAGTTTTTTTCCAGAGGTGTGTATGGTAGTGGAAGTTTGGAGTCTCTGAATGTGGCGGGTGACACAGGACACATCAGAAATCATTAGCAGAGTCTGAATCTTGTCTGCCCCTCCCCAGAGCTCAACACAATGTCGGGCACATGTAGGCCCTTAGGGGGTCTTCCTATGAATAAATGAATGAATGAACACTCCAAGTGGGCTTCTCCCAAGAGCACGTGAAGCCACAGATGGGCCTGGAGGAGCAGCCCTCCAGCTGAGGCCACAGGACGAGCCTGACGTGATGGACAGAGGTTGGGAATTAGAGACAGAGAGTCAGGCCCCAGGGGAGGGTCCCAACCCCATAGGGGTGATCAGACAGCAGGCTGGACAGGGGAGTCCTGGCCCTGGACCACAGCCCCCAGGGCTGGATTCCACCCCAAGTTCACTGAGGGCCTTCAGTGGGGCCTCAGGGCAAAGGTCATCCCTGGAGAATCACTCATAGTGTGTGTCCAATAATACAAGAAGCTCAGGAGCACTGGGCCTCAAATTAAGAGATGCTTCTAACCCTGAGCTTCTCAGATACTTGCAGAAAATCTTAAAAATCCCAGTCATGAAGTCGTGATGCTCAGGGGCGCTTTCTCCTCCTCCCCTTCCCCCCCCTCCCCCTCCCCTCCCCTTCACCTCCCTGGTCTGAGCAGGACACTGGTGACAGAATCAGCATGAACGCGTGCAGATTTTTCACCCCCGGCTGTGTAGCTGGGCGGGTGGGTGGTGGGGTTCCTGCCTCGCCGTGTGTGATGCAGATGCTGAGACGGGGGACCTTCCAGCTGCCTGGCTGTGGGGAAGGCGAGTGTCTCCCCAGCTCAGCTCTTCCTCACCCCTGGGCCCCGTCCACCTAGGGAAGCAGACAATTTGCAGAAAGGCTGTAATCCCTGTCCTCCCATAGCAGGGTGGACCTGCCCCTTGCCACCCCTCACAAGTGTCAGGGTCACATCAGCTTTGTCCCAAAAGACGACATTGTTCTGTGTCCCTCAACCCACGTGGGCCACAGGATTCACTAGGGGTCCAGCACCATGGCCTGGACCGTCTCCACACGGTCTGCGAGGGTCTCCCTGGCCCACGTTGCTCAGCCCTCGGACAGGGCCGCCTGGGCCTCAGGAGCCTCACCTGGGCACCTGGACTGCATCTTCTCAGGCTGAGCAATGGGGTGAAGTCACCCCACACCCAGGATGCACACTGCTGCCTGGACTGGAGCCAGGACATCTTAGTCCAGGGGAGGCTCAGTGACCCCACCTCAGGGCTCAGTGGGGGAGGCGGACACACTGGACAGGCACAGTGGACACGGTGGGGATAGGGCGAGAGACGCGTGGGGCTGGGCACGGCCGCCTGCGGGGCCCCCACTGCAGACAGCGTTCCCTAAACACCCTCAGCGTTCCCTAAACACCCTCTCTCTCCCTGCCGCTGCTGCTGGGGTGCAGCCCGTGAGGTGACCGTCTATCCGGGCGTCCACAGTCCTGGGGGAGGACGTGGCACACCAGCCAGGAGGAAAACGATGCACTCTGGAAACTTCTAGAAGCCCTCCTGGATCACAGCCTGAGCTCCTGCTCACCACACGGACGGTCAGCCTCCAAGAGGACAGGGCGTCCCCCACACATGGGCAATGTGCCAGGCGAGCGTGTTTCTCCCTGGTCCCCTTCCTCCAGCCTGCAGACCACGTGGGGTCCTCATGACCCCCGTTGGCCAGTTTACCGGAGGTGAGACCCCCGCCTGGCCCCATCCTTGTCTCCACGGGACGCAAGCTGCTTACCTGAGTTAACTAATGGTGGCCATAAATCCCTGGCCAATCGCATAATGAGATTTAATATTTGATGTCAGATTATTAGAATATAATGAATTTGCCACTTTAATATTGATGAATAATCAGTCCTATTAAGGCGATGGGGACAAGAATTTAGTGAGAAGAGAAAATTAATTGCCGAGTTAATAGCACGTGTCCGGAAGCGAGATGGCCTTGTGGCTTCATCTCGACTCACAGCTGGCTTCCAGACCGCCCGCCGGGAAGCCCATCGGCTCTTCTCCCCTGGGTGAGAAAAGTGTGACTGTCTTCAGGAGAAGACCAGAGGTGAGGAGAAGTCCTAGAAAGACATGAATGGAACAGGGCAAAGGTCATTTTCAGGGATGGAGTTCTGTCCCTGAGATTCTGTGTTGAGCCCTGGGGTGACCGTGTTTCAAGGTGGGGTCCCTGAGGACATGATGCGGTTGATGTGGTCATGAGGGTGGGGTCTGGCCCGGTAGGGGGAGTGTCCTTATCAGAGGAGGAGACCCCAGGGGTCTCTGTTTGTGGGAGAGCTGCGGGGAGAGTCCGTGACCCCCATGGGAGACAGGAGGAGTCCGCACAGTGGAACAAGGAGAAAGGGGCTCCCGGGAGTGAGGCGGCCCTGCGTGGCGGGACCCCCAGGGGGCTCGTGGGTCACGCGGGGGTGAATGGAATGACCACAAAACCACCCGAGCCTCACGGTGGTGCCGGAACACTGTGAGGGGTTGACTTGAAATGCAAATCCCTTTTCAACTAGAAAATTAAAGTCCCGGCCATATGTCCCAAGGCCCAGCGTGTCCCCAGTGGTGGAGCATCCCTGTCGGGGGAAAGGCTCCCAGCGCAGGACCCGGCGAAGCCCACTCCCCAGAGGCTGGAGGGGGTGTGCGCAGCCACCGCCAGGCAGGAAGGACTCTCCTTGGAGCCTCTGGGGGGAGTGAGGCCCCCGCCACACCCGGGCTCTCCCCACCAGGAGGGAGTCCTGCATTCAAGTCCTGCTCTGACGCCAGTGGCAGGAGCAGCCTGCCTGCCAGAGCCTCCTCCAGCTGCAGGGCCAAGGCCGTCTGAGGACCGGGGAAGGGAGGCGGGGCCTGGCTGGGCTTGCGGGGTGGGGCCTTGAGCTAGCCGAAACAAATGCCCTGATTCACTGCTGATTTGCCCCGAAAGCAGCCAGGCTGTGCCCCCAGGGCCACTACTCCAACTGCCAACCCTGCAGTGACCACGGGGAGGCCCGGCCGTCCCAGGACCTGACCCAAGTCACACGTCTCCGGAGCCCGGTTGACCCGTGAGCAGGGCTTAGAGAAAAGCACCTGAGTCTAGGCTTTTGCAAACCTCATGCCAAAGTACAGATTACAAGTATTTACCGTTTCACTTTGCCAGCCACGTGGTCTCCGTCGCAAGGACGAATCTCTGCTGCTGGAGGGGACGTTTGCTTTCCGTTGCGCTCAGCCTCACCCCAGAGTTGCAGGCTTCACTCAGCCCTCAGCCCCCACTCAGGGCCTCACGGTTCTGCGGGTTGGAGTCAGGTCCAGTTTAGCCAGGTCCCATCGGGGCTCTGCCGAACAAGGACCTGCCCCCAGGCTCCCCTGGGTTTCAGGAATGAACTGTTTCCTCCTGACTTACGACTGAGGCCCCCGCTCCCTACCGGTCACTCTCAGCCCCTCAAAGCCTCCCCCACTTCTGGCCACGTGGCTGCGGCCCCTTGGCTGCGTGGCCTTCTCAGCCCTTCCAGGCCAGCAGCGAAAACACAGCAAGACAGCGCCTGGGATAACGTCACCCAGTCACAGTGGGGACAGCTTCCCCTCCCCACGGCCCATCCACAACTGGCCAGTCACTGTCCCCACCCCGCCCGGGGGAGAAGGTGTGAAGGCCCTGTAGCCGGAGAGCGTGAGGTCTGTCCACATACAGCACGTGCGTGCTAAGCCGGTCACTTCAGTCTTGCCGACTCTTTGCGACTCTATGGACCACGGCCCGCCAGGCGCCTCTGTCCATGGGATTCTCCAGCAAGAATACTGGAGTGGGTAGCCATTTCCTCCTCCGGGGGTCTTCCCCACCCAGGGGCTGAACCCGGGGCTCTTACCTCTCCAGCTCTGGCAGGCAGCCTCTTTACACTAGTGCCACCTGGGAAGCCCCCACCCTCAGCCCCTCGCACACACAGCACAACTATAGTGAACTGTAGCCCTTCAGACTCCTCTGTTCATGGGATTCTCCAGGCAAGAATACTGGAGTGGGTTGCCATTTCCTCCTCCGGGGGATCTTCCCAACCAGGGATCAAAGTCGGGTCTCCTGCATTGCAGGCGGATTCTTTACCACTGAGCCACCAGGGAAGCCATAGACAACATGATGCATCCAAACAAAAGCAGGCTGCGGCCAGGGCTGGAGGGTACAGACCTTTGATTTCCATCTGATCTTTAAGAATAAAACAGCTTTGAAGGTGCAATCATTCAATCTTCTCTTTAGACCACGGTAGGTTGTAATTGGAGCCATAGGATGATGTGATGCTCGGACTAGACAAACAGGAACCAGATGCAGGTTTTGCTTTTAACCAAGTGTGTGAAAGGACAAAAAGACTCTCCTGCTGTCACACCTGGTGTTTGCAACACGGTCAGTAAGAGCGTTTGTGCAGATGTTCCCAGGCGGCCTCACTGATTCCGGCCGGAGACCCTCTGTCCAGGCCCGAGACCCACGGGGCTCCTGAGCTCCTCCTAAAGGTCTTCCAGGCCGGCCAGCGTCCCTTCCCTCCACTTCAGGGAACCCTCCCTCCGTTTCACGGTCGGTCGCCATTTCTCAGGCGCCAGTGTGTCTCATCACCAGGTCGGTTCATCAGCGTGTTGTTTCCCCTGCAACCTCGGCGCCGGGAGGGGAGGGGGAAGGATTTAGATTCAGGATGTTTGACCAGAAGGTCCCACATCTCAGAAAACCTGTAACACTCTTGGCTGATTCAGGCAGAAATAAAAACAGCAAGCTCTCAAATGGGGGGAAAACTCAAGTATTTCAAATTTTGAGATTACTCAGCAGAGCTGAGGAAACAGTGGGTGAACTCCCCGTCCGACGTCTTGCAGGAAGACTGCCACCTCTGCTCCCGTTGCAGAAGCAGGGCCTTGGTCTGGCTCCGCAGGGAGGGGGCGGGCTGGCGGGTGCAGAGTCCGGCCTGGCTCTGCTCCTGTGGATCCAGCACTGCCCAGAGCCAGCCCACGCGGTCCAGGAATAGCATCTGAGGTGCAGGGCCGCCGGGCTGGGCCTCTCCGCGCACTCGTGGACACTTTGATGCCGATTAATTAACAGATTCGCAGGGAGCCCTGGACTTTCTGGTCTGGCCTGGGGCTCCCTCTGGGCGGGGCTGCCTGCATCCCCCCCACCCTGCAGATCCCCCCCGTGGCCCCCCGCCACCAGAGCATCCCCAGGAGAGCATCCCGCTACCCTGAGTCCCTTGCTGATGGCTCTCTGTTCAGCTCAGACTTGTCAAAATCTCACGGCTCCCCAAGCCTTCCACAACCTGTCAAACAACTCTCTGATCTGAGTCCCACGGAGCTGAGAAGGGCTCCCAACCTCTCCCATTCCCTGAGGACATTTCTATTTAACTTCTGAAACACTAGCTGGAATTTGAATCCTTTCAAGGGCGACACAGTTGATTTTTTTCTTCTAATTATCTAAGAGAAAAGTGAAGTGGGCAAGAGAGCAGACAGGGCTCCTGACCTGGGGGCCCTCGCCCACCTGGGGCCCTGGCACACAGATCTGAGACAAGGGTCAGAGCACCTGGCCTGCATGCGGTGCCCGACGCTCGAAAGGCCCTTGAGGAGGGCGACCCGGGCTACTGCTCAGGATGACGGTGCTCCTAACAGAAGCAGGGGCGTGACCCCTGCAGACCAGCCTTGCAAGTCTGTGCACACGTGCTCCTGACCACGGCTGGGGGCCGTGAAGCCCCTTCGTAACTCTCCTAGGAAGCAGGACCTCCGGTCAGAGACCCAAATAAAACACTGATGTCAGGGCCCCGCACCCCTTTTCAGCTGCCAGCAGAGCTCTGAGGCCCCCAGATGGGAGCACGGAGGGACGCAGGGCGGCTGGTCCTTTCTCAGGCCAGAGTTGCCATGGAAACCCTGCAGGCTTCATGGAGAATTCCCCTGCTGTTTAATTTTAAGCTGGGAATCACCAGTAAATACTCAAGCAAAATCATCTTCTGTTTGGAAAGAGCTTTGCTTCCATTTACAAATCATGGAAATATTCTTTGAAGACTGTTGATTCTGGGGTGGGGAGGAGGGAAGGGGCAAAGCCAGAACAGAGGCATGCAAACCTTTGACCTCAGCCAGGGTCAGGCCCTCAGGAAGGAGACAGCGGTCACTGCTCATGGGACAAGCTGCTCTGTCCACATGCAGCGTCAGGGGGCAGAGGGGTGGGACGGCACTTTGTCAGGAGCCCCCCTGTATCAGGAGCACCCGTTTGGTGGCCACACCAGCCACAGGGGACGCAGGGACGTCCCCCAAGTGAACATAGGGGTGGTGAGGGTGGAGGAGGACTCCTGTGTCACTGACGCCCACATAAGAAAACTAGCAGACGCTCCAGGGCACATCCAGCAAGGACACTGCTGGTCCACGTTTGTTCCCCAACATTTCCTGAGGACCAGCTGTAACCTACCAGGAGCCGCACAAACTCGGGGAAGCCCCGGCCTCTTTCTGGGGTCTTGGTAGAGCCTGGAAGGTAGGGGCCATGGGCCCCACGAGGTTGTGTGGGGTCAGAAAGCAGGTCACAAGGGACGACCTGTTTGCATGGAGTCCCAGATGTCCTGGGGAACCTGATGGAGCTGAGACTTTGGCCATGACCAGGGTGGCCACCTGTCCAGACTGTTAGGACAGCCTTGGGTGACACCTGTTGTCTTAATCCCAGAAGTGGTCTCGTCTAGATGAGGAAGAGAAAACTAACTCAAGAAGATACATGAGCCCCAATGTTTGCATCAGTGCTACTTACAATAGCCAAACATGGAAGCCACATGTGCCTGCTGGTGGATGAATGGATGAGAAAGATGGGGTACATATGTACAGTGGAATATTACTCAGCCATGAAAAGGAATGAATGCTGCCATTAGCATAACATGGATAGAACCTGAAAGTATTATGCTTGGTGAAGCAAGCCAAACAAGAAAGACTAATACTGTACGATTTCACTTATGTGGAATCTGAAAAAATTAAAAGCAAAAAGCTCACAAATTCAGAGAACATATTGGTCATGGCTACAGACAAGAGTCGGAGTGGGAGAAATGACTGAAAATGATCAGAAGGTTAAAATTTTTAACTTTTTAAAAAGTACACGGTGTCATCTTCATATATTGTTGGGATTAATTGGCTAAATTTGTTTCTGGAATTCTTGCCTCTGCGGTCATGAGGGATGCTGGTTTTTAGTTTTACTGGGACACTATTGTTTTTTGTCCCAGGGCAATACTGGCCTCAAGGAATTAATTGGAAAGTATTGCCTCTTTTTTAATTTTTTGAAAGAATTTCTATGGAAACATGACAAATTCTTCCTTACATGTTTGGGAGATTTCACTACTGGAGTCATTTGGGCCTGAGGTTCCCTTTGTGGGAAAGTTTCTAAACTCAGATTAGGTTTCTAAAATAGCTGTAGGGATGTTTGTGTTAACCCGTCCTTCTAAAGGGATCTTCAGCATGTTGTCTTTTAAGGAATTTGTCCATTTTGTCTGAGGGGGTCAATTTATTGGCATAAGATTGTTGATAATCTTTTCCTATCTGTAGTCTCTGTAATGATCCTCTTCAATTTCTGACGGTGATCCTTCATGTCTTCTCTCCTTCTATCCTGGTCACTGGGGCTGGAAGTTCATCAATTGCCTTGATTTTTTCAAAGAGCCAGCTTTTTGTTCCAGTTATTTTCTGTTATTTTTCTGTTTTCTTCTGTTTCTACTCTGATTATAATTTTCTTTCTTCTCTTCATTTTTTCTTAATGTGGAGAGGGCGATCACCGATTTATGACTTTTCTTTTTTCTTAATATAGGCGTTTAAGGCTGTAAAATTTTCTCCTAAATACTCCTTTGGCAATAGCCCATGCATTTTGATGTTTTTCCCATTTTTGTTCAGTTCAAAAGACTTTCCAAATTCCCTTTTGACTCATTCTTTGATCCATGGGTTATTTAGAAGTGTTATTTGGTTTCCAAATATTTGGAAATTTTCTAAAGATATATATTATTAATTTTTAATTTAACCCCATTGGGATAAGAATGCACACACATACTTTGTACAACTTGAATCCTTTAAAACTTGTTGAGACGTCTTGTGCAACCCAGAATATGGTCCACTTGGGGAAATAGTCTATTCAGGCTGGAAAAGAATGTGTGTTTTGCTTTTAATTTGCCGTGTTCTATAAATGTCAATTAGGTCAACTTAGCTGGTAGCGTTAAGTTTTCTGTATCTTTGATGATTTTCTATCCACTTGTTCTGTAAATTATTGAGAGAGGCCTATTTAGATCGCTAGTTATAACCATGGATTTCTGTGTGTTGACAGAACTCTGAGGTCGGGTCTGTGGTTCCATTTTTGGGCACGTATGTTTACAGGCATCATGTTCTCCAGGGGCATTAACCCCTTTCTCTTCACAAAGTGACGTTTGAATGTCCTTTTCTACCGACTCTAACAATGTGCATTTTGGGGGCAGTTTCGGTTTGCTTTTCTCACCATGGGTCCTACTTTCTTGTGTCTCGTAATCTTTTCTGGACATTGTGAAGTTTTCCTTGTAGCGTGATGAATATTCTTTACTCCTCAACTCATTACCGAGCTTTGTTCCGAAGTGCACTTAAGTTTCTTATCCCTTCAGATCTTGTTTTTAGGGTTTGTGAAGTCAAGGGGGCCTTAGAAAGCATCACTACGAACAAAGCTAGTGGAGGGGATGGAATTCCAGTTGAGCTATTTCAAATCCTCAAAGGTGATGCTGTGAAAGTTCTGTACTCAATATGCCAGCAAATCTGGAAAGCTCAGCAGTGGCCACAGGACTGGAAAAGGTCAGTTTTCATCCAATCCCAAAGAAAGACAATGCCAAAGAATGCTCAACTACCGAACAATTGCACTCATCTCACATGCTAGCAAAGTAATGCTCAAAATTCTCCAAGCCAGGCTTCAGCAATACGTGAACCGTGAACTTCCAGATGTTCAAGCTGGTCTTAGAAAAGGCAGAGGAATCAGAGATCAAATTGCCAACATCTGATGGATCATCAAAAAAGCAAGAGAGTTCCAGAAAAACATCTATTTCTGCTTTATTGACTATGCCAAAGCCTTTGACTGTGTGGATCACAAGAAACTGTGGAAAACTCTGAAAGAGATGGGAATACCAGACCACCTGACCTGCCTCTTGAGAAACCTATATGCAGGTCAGGAAGCAACAGTTAGAACTGGACATGGAACAACAGACTGCTTCCAAATAGGAAAAGGAGTCCGTCAAGGCTGTATATTGTCACCCTGCTTATTTAACTTATATGCAGAGTACATCATGAGAAACGCTGGGCTGGAAGAAACACAAGCTGGAATCAAGATTGCTGGGAGAAATATCAATAACCTCAGATATGCAGATGACACCACCCTTATGGCAGAAAGTGAAGAAGAACTAAAAAGCCTCTTGATGAAAGTGAAAGAGGAGAGTGAAAAAGTTGGCTTAAAGCTCAACATTCAGAAAACTAAGATCATGGCATCCAGTCCCATCACTTCATGGGAAATAGATGGGAAAACAGTGGAAACAGAGTCAGACTTTATTTTTGGCTCCAAAATCACTGCTGATGGTGATTGCAGCCATGAAATTAAAAGACACTTACTCCTTGGAAGAAAAGTTATGACCAACTTAGACAGCATATTAAAAAGCAGAGACATTACTTTGCCGATAAAGGTCCGTCTAGTCAAGGCTATGGTTTCTTCACTGGTCATGTATGGATGTGAGAGTTGGACTATAAAGAAAGCTGAGCGCAGAAGAATTGATGCTTTTGAACTGTGGTGTTGGAGAAGACTCTTGAGAGTCCCTTGGACTGCAAGGAGATCCAACCAGTCCATCCTAAAGGAGATCAGTCCTGAGTGTTCATTGGAAGGACTGATGTTGAAGCTGAAACGCCAATACTTTGGCCACCTCATGCAAAGGGTTGACTCATTGGAAAAGACCCTAATGCTGGGAAAGATTGGGGGCAGGAAGAGAAGGGGACAACAGAGGATGAGATGGTTGGATGGCATGACCGACTCAATGGACATGAGTTTGAGCAAGCTCCGGGAGTTGGTGATGGACAGGGAGGCCTGGCGTGCTGCGATGCATGGGGTCTCAAAGAGTCGGACACGACTGAGCAACTGAACTGAACTGAACTGAGCAGAACTGAACCAGTGTCTGACCTGTGGGCTGTGCCCCCACCAGGGCAGGTCCCAGGAGCACCCTGCCCAGCACCTACTGGTCTGCAGTCTGTCTCCCTGCCTCTGATCTGGCTGGTGGGCGCAGGTCCCAGCCCTGGGTGAACACAGGCCTGTGGTCCTGCCTGGGGGGTCTCTCCCTGCCCTCTGGCACTTTGTCCCCACATAGGTGGCAGCCAGGACTCAGGTGCAGATCCGTGTGACCCCCCTGCTCTGAAAACGTCCCCTCCCAGGAGCCCTCCCTGGCCTCCCTAAGCTCCAGCCGCCTCCCCTCAACCCGGGTGCTGCCTGGGGTCCCCTCTGGGTGGGGCACTGCTGGCTCCCCTGGTCTGGCTCCGTCTCTCAGCAACCACTGTCCTTCGTGACCAGGATGTGTCACCCACACGGTCTTAGAAATCACTGTTTCACTTTTATACTGCTTTATGTAGCGGCTTCCATGGTCCTATTTACCCCTTTTCTGGAACAGAAGTCCTCACCCCAAAACCAGTAAAGACCACCCCTTGCTTATCAGGCCTGCTTCTCCCCTCCCCGCCCTCTTCCTCTTGCTTCTCCACCGTCGTCTCCTTCCCTTCGGCTCCCTCCTCTGAGTCTTCTCTCTCCGAGACAGAGATGTAACGACTCGTCCGGCCCTGATTGTCCGAGTGGGACGTGTGTTATCCGGTGACTCAGCCCGACCTCACCCGCACCACGGGGTGTCCTCCTCTGCTCCCCACCCCCCAGACCATCCCATCGGCCCCTAGACCGACCTCCCGCCCAGGGCCAGGTCGGGCCCTGCCTCTGCTGCCACTCTTCTCCAGAGTCCGTGACCCCCACGCTGCCCTCTCCTGCCCACCTGCCTGAGGACCACGGGGCACAGAACATCTTCCACTTAATCCAATGAGTTTGGCAAGAATAAACTCCATTGCTGACCTAGTTGCCTGTCACTGCCTCCCGTGTGACTCTAAGACCAGGCAGTCTGTGAGCCTGGCCGGGGTGGGTGGTCCCAGCCAGGAGAAGGCCCGCCCGTGGGCCCCCCAGCCCGTCCCACTGGGCTCACGGGCCCAGGGGCCCTGACTCCAGCGCACACTCCTCAGCTGGTCCGCCTGGAAAAGCCTCAGCATCCACGCTTGGAAACCTCTCATGTGTTTCCCCTGGAAGCGTTCCAGGAGCACTGGGAATCACGGGTCTAGGATTTTGTTCCAAATGGATTTCTGGGGCAACTTTGCAGCTGCCGTTGGCTCGGGCTTGAGCTGCTTTGAGCAGTTCCGATCCCCATGCACCCGCCGGCCCATCACTCCTGTCTTCCTGATTCCTCTGCAAAGACTGGAGCGGGAGCAAGCGTCCTTCCCAGGCGGAGGGGAGACCGTGCTGGCCGCTTTCATTTCCTCCGGCCACGCGCATTTCCTTGTCTCCATTTTCCAACTCTCCACTAAGGGCTAACTTTACAGCTCTTATTATAATAGACTTTACGTCCAACAGTGAAACTTTACTGCAGCGTCTGCCCATTTTATAGATTCATGCATAAACATATTTTAAAATCCTTAGAGGCTCATAATGCAATACAAAATCCGCACTGTATTTTCTCCATACACTCATAAAAGCAGCAGTTCTATGGAAAATGTTATTAAGAACCTTGAGTCTGGGGTGCAGGCGTCTGGGCTGTGTAAGCAGAAGCAGGTGGATGTCTGCCCAAGCTGTGCAGGGGACCATCCTCAACACCCCGAGGAGGCAGCCTGAGGGGACCTGGAGTGGAGCTGTAAGCAGGGGTGGGGGCAGGGGCGGCCGCCAGGCTGGGGCAGAGGAGGCGGTTCTGTTTCTGTTCAGGAAACAAGCTGCCACGTCACAATCCCATACGGTTATTTATCATTGACGGGAGATCTCCAGCCAGACTGGAAGGAATTGAAGCAACACCCCAACAATTCTAGCCCCCTTTGGATTGTCATCTGGTCTCAGGAAACCTCTGTGAACCAGCTGATTCTACTACAAACTGGAAATTTTTCCCAGGTCCAAATGCAAGAGGTTTGTTTTGAGATTGCATTTGGCGATGTGCATCACGTCTGTAACGGACCGACCACACAGCCACTTCCCTACAGGGACCAAGCCTCGTCCTCCTGGGGGTTGCAGCCAGCGCCCAGGTGCCACAGCCACGGCCAGCGACACGCCCGGCTTTTAAGGCAGCATTTTTAATGGTCGCCGTCTTCTTATGTGAAATTACATGCAGGTCGTTAATGCTGATGGCGCAGACTTAGGATGCTTGAACTTAGGGTTCTTTGACTCTACAATGGTGCGAAAGGGACCGAGTAGAAACCACTCTTGCCTTTGGAACCCGGATCTTTTCCAGGCTAGCCGTCCACGGCCCAGTCCTCTCTTTCTGGGGGCCCACGGGGCCACGGTCTGTCAACAGCCGACACTCAGAATCACTCTGGACCCAGACAACCATCTGTTTTCCACTTTGAGTGAGAATTAAATTCATTACATGAGCTACTCAATGTGTTATCATAAGACAGGCTTTGTGAGCACGGCTTCACCCATCTGCGGGCAACGCGAGTGTCTGACCCCCTGGGAGGCGGCCCCGGGCGTGGCGAGGCTGTGGTGCTGGGCAGCTCGGGTGTGCAGGTATGTTTCCAGTCCGTATTTTCAGTTTTCAGGGCATGTTGTTGGGATGTCCTCCCCCAAGCATTGAAGAGGAGAGTCTGTATCCAGACCCTGCCATCCCTCTGAAACATCATTCAGCCCAGTCTGTTCCTAAGTGCCCTCAGGGCCAGAGTGGCCCGCACACGTGGGAGTCAATGTCACTGAGCCGCTGCCCCGGGAGGACACAGCAGGGAAGTCGTGATGAGCTCCGCTCCCACGCCCTGCGCTCCTGGAGGGACCAAAGTTCAGCCAGGAAGACATAAGCGCTGCGTCATGGCTCACCAGACAGCACCTTCAGAGGCTCGTCATTAAGGGGCAGCAGTGGGGGGCACGCAGGAGCTTCCACGCGAGGGATGTGAGCGCAGAGCCGAGTCATGGAGCCCCGACGTGCCAGTAAGGATCAGACCTTGGTTGACACGTGTGTCTCCCCGGGGGCTCCACATGCAGGAGGCAGGACCTCGGCAGGATCCACGCACAGACCCTCCCTGGGAGAGGTCGAAGGGCATCGGGGCTTGGGCTGACACCACGGCAGAGTTGAGGCCGCCCCAGCAAGGCCATTGAGTGACAAGTCACGAGGCTGTTTCTCACTCACTCTACTCACAGGGTGAGGTTAACATTTCAGGGAATCATGAGGGCGTCTACTCTGGGGGTCCCTCGTGGGGCGGCGGAGGGTCCCGCATCGTCCTGGCCACCCGGTGCATCCAGGCGAGTCCTGAAGTCTGAAGATTCGCGCAGGACCTGAGACAGCTTCTAGGTGGTGTCTGCTGGGAGGAATCCCTGATAAACTCTCAGGGAGGAAGAACCCAGGGAAACAGAGGCTTGTCAGTTGGTCTCCCGCCTCCCTCGTTCTCCTCCTCCTCTTGCAGCTCGTTTCTCTCACACACGAGCCACGCGGGGAGATCACAAACGTAAGAAAGTTAGTCAGAGGCAGGAAAGGCGTCGCCGTCAGAGCGATGAGCCGAGCAGACCCCCGAAGCATGGAAACTTCAGCGTCCTCTCGGGGGACCCCAACCTGGTCACGTTTCTGAGCTGATGGTGTTATCACCTGCATCGCGAGTACGGACGGGTGTGCTAGCCGCTTCAGGCCTGGGCCGTGCTGTGACAGGCAAGATGCGTGGAATATAAGCTTATTTACAGAGACCTGGACTCCCGTGCCCAATTAGGCAAGTGTTCCATGTTCTGTAAATGTTTATGAATGCTTTACCATCGGCTTAGAGGAGGGCTAGGGACCCCGGCTGGAGCTGGTGGGTGATGGTGACCATCGGGAGGTAGGTCACAGGGTGATGCCCTGTCCCTTTCATCCAGTCCATGACCAGCGCAATCCTCAGCCGCAATACCTGGGCACAGGGGCTCAGCTCCAGATAATTTTATCAACAGCTGGACTCCTTTGTATTTTGTCTGTAAGAAAACTACATATTTTTCCAATTCAGAGATAAGACTTTAATGCACTGAGGAAGCTCACGACTGATCATCAAACAGTGATCAGGCTCAGGGAGTCAGGACGTCGCATTTATCATGAGGGAACACAGACCCTCGAAGAACGTGAGTTAAAGAGAGTTTCAGGACCTGTGCATCCTTGTGAGCGGCCTGTATTCCAGCCCAGTTGTTAGCAGAGTTCTGGACGCTCATGACCATGTGCCTTCAGCAGATCCCGGGAGAGACAGACCACGGGGATCGTGTGTCTGTGTGTGCACGGACGTGGGTGTGTTTTAGACTTTGACCGTGGGAAAGAAAAAGCAACAGAAAGGAAGCATGTGCACTGCGGCGAGACAGAGCCACGTGCATATGTGTGTGAGTGACCGTGCATGTCTGCGTGCAGCCGTGTGTGTGTGTGTGTGTGTGTGTGTGTGTGTGTGAACACGCGCCTGTAAGGACACATGGGAGAGTAGAAGGTGAGCCCACAGGCGGTACCGTGCCACTTCTCTACAGTCTGTGAGACGAGACCGTGTCGCCAGATACCACGTGTGCTTTATTTTACGGGAGGATCCAAACGCATGGAGAGCCATTCGTCTAAAGCAGCTTTTGAGGATTTCATGCAACTCAGTCAAATGGAAATGGGTAAAATTTAACTAACATTAAGCCCCCACTCTATACCACCCATAAAAATCCATTTCTGATACATAAAACCTTAAATGTAAAAGGCAAAATGCAGAAGTAAGACTGGAGACTATCTTATGATTTAGGTTTACGACAGCATCTCTTAAGACGGAAAACTCCAAAGACGAATAAAGCTGGCAATAATAAAATTAAAATTTCCTGCATCAAAAAAATGTATAAATGTTCTGAGAATATGACACAGTCGACAGAGACATTTGCGATGCACACATTCAAAAGAAAATTGAGATGGGCTCATAAATTCTTAAAAATCTGTTTTCTTTCTAATTAGTTGAAGAAAGGCAAATGCAACTCAAAATGAGATACCGTTTCACACGCAGTCGACTGACAAAAAAGGACTGTCCAAAAGTAAAGGGAATTTTCACTCACTGAGCCAGTGAATGGAAATTGATGCTGTCGCTTGATGAAGTGTGGAATGGGGTGATGGCCCCTCTATATGTCCACAGATGGACCCCCAAAAGCTGTTGATGGGTTATGTCAACAGAGGCGAATTCGCACAGAGGTTGGACTGTAGGTGGAGAGTCAGCTGACATCAAAATGGGGAGATGACCAGCCCTGGATTCCCCAGGTGGGTCCTGAAGCGCGGGGAGAACCCCAGCCCCGGCCATCTCCGGTTTGAAGATGAAGAAAAGGTTCATGCATCCGGGGATGCAAGCGCTTCCAGAAGCTGAAAATGGCAAGAAAACGTCTTCTCCACTAGAACCTCCGGAAGCAGTGCGTTCCTGCCCGCACCTTGACCCCAGCCAGCAGGATGCATCTCAAACCCCGGACCTCCAGGACTGTGAGGGAACAAATGAGTGGTATTTTAAGCCGCTGAGTTTGTGGCGAGCTGTTAAAGCAACAGGACACGAATACCTGAAGTTAAAGGGATTAGTGCTAAACGAGCAATTCCACTCTCAGGAAAATGACTCGGAAAAGTCCCCGCAAACGTGACAACCCAGCCAGGAGTGCGAGATGTTGGCAGCTTCCTTGGGGTCTAACTAAAACACAATACAGGGCACAGACTTAAGCGGTGCGGTTTGACACGTGCCTGCCTGTGGACGGCGTTCAGACGCGGAGCCCCGGGGCCCCCGCCCCTCCCGAGCACACTCTGGCCCGTCCGCCTTCACTGCGAGTGAGGCTGCATCCCCCAGGATTGCGCGTGGACGGAATCGCACGGCGCAGCCTCGCTTTCCTCTGGCCCCCTCCTTCGGCTCCATCACTCTGAGACCATCCATGTGTCTTCCCCCGCCGGTGGTCCACTCCTTTCTGACACTGACAGGCTCCTGCTGTGTGGGGTCCTCCATTTCTTGACCATTCACTATGATCACTGTTTTTTTCATATGTGTATGTTAGTCGCTCAGTCATGTCCAACTCTTTGCGATCCCATGGACTGTAGCCCACCAGGCTCCTCTGTCCATGGGATTCTCCAGACAAGAATCCTGGACTGGGGTGCCATTTCCTTCTCCAGGGGATCTTCCCGACCCAGAGATCGAACCCAGGATCCTGCATTGCAGGCAGATTCTTTACCGTCTGAGCCACAGGGAAGTCCCTTTTTTCCGTATCATTTGTTAATTGGCTGTGCTGGTCTTTGTTGCTGCGGGGGCTGCTCTCCGGCGGCGGCACGCGGGGGCTGCTCTCCAGTCTCGCTGCGCCGCCTGCTCCTTGCTCTGGCTCCCATTGTTGCGATGTGCAGGCTCTGGGCACGTGGGCGCAGTCGTCGCAGCGCGGGGCTCTAGAGCACAGGCTTAGTTGCTCCGTGGCATCTTCCCAGATCAGGGATCAAACCCAAGCCTCCTGCCCTGGCAGGCGGATTCTTTACCCCTGAGCCCCCGGGGAGGCCCTGGTCGCAGATTTAACCTTGTGTCGCAGTGTGTACTGCGCTTCAGTTTATGCTGCCCAGTGACCGATGTCCTTGAGCACCTTTTCAGGTAGTTATTTGCCATCTGTAGAGTCTTGGTGATGTCTGGTTAAATCTACTGTCCGTTTCTGTGAGATTCTGGGTTTTTTATTATTGACTTGAGAGGGTTCTTTGCACTTCGGGAATTCAGGTTTTGTATGAGATGCTGATTTGTGAGTGTTCTCTCCCTATCGGTGGTTCACATACTCATACTGCTAATAGTATATTTCAAAGGCTGGAAGGTTTGTTTTTGATGAATTTTTATGACATTTTCTTTTGGTTTTAGGTCTAAGAAATGTTTGCCAAACCCAGGCACGAATATTTTCTCCTGTGTATAAAAGTTTTATGGATCCATTCAGACCTTCCACTTAGGTCTGGGTGTGAGTTACACGTAGACGTTCCTTTGGGCAACACTGATGTGTATTCAGCTGTGTATTCAACACCGTTTGTTGAGAAAGCTGTTTTCAGTCTACTGACTTATCTTTGCACCTCTAGGGAAAACCAGTTAGTATCTTTGCAGGGTCTTCCCTGCCCACTTTGGTCTGTCTGTCTCTATGCCGGGGATTTCTTCTGTTCCATTGATCCACTTGTATATGTTTATATTGGGATCACATCACCTTTATTACTGTAACATTATAGTGTGCCAAAATCAGGTAATTTTAGCTTCTAGTTTTGTTCTTTTAAAACTGTCAGTTGTTGATCGATTTTTCTCCCCATGTGTCATATTTTTCGATTTTATTTGCATGCACTTATTTTGCTTCGCTGGACACTGCATGTTATCTTGCTGGGTCCCAGGGGCCTGTGTGTTCCCAGTTCTCGAGTTTTGTTCTGAGATGCAGACAAGACACTCGGGAACAGTATGCCCCTTGCATTTTGCTTTAAGCTCTGTTCACAGGACAGCAGTCACACATGGTCTCGGATTGGTCAGCCCTCTTCTTAAGGTGGCAAGACCTCCGAGTCCTTGGCCCAGCGCCGTGATCTGTGAGACTGTCGGGTCCACCTGGTGACGACACGAGCTCGCTTACCCTGCCTGAGCACCAGGCGTGGTTCCCTCCAGCTCTTCCAAAAAGGTCTTCGCTCAGCGTCTGTCTCCGATAAATACCTGGGGGACCCCCGTGAATCTCCAGGCTTCTCTCTGCCCGTCTCTCTCCTCTCATCTCTTAGGGCATCACGTCTGGTGAAATTCAGACGCAGTGGCCTCTTCAGACCTTCACTCCACTTCCTCAACTCGGGGGGCTGCCAGTTTCCCCCTGACCTCCTCCCCTCAGTCTGTCTCCGCAGCCCGCAGTCTCCCAGGCATATGTCTGGACTTCTCTTGGAATCCAGCTCAGCTCTGAGCAGAAACCGCACTTGGTTGTCTGGGGTCCAGCTTCTTGAGAAGCACCGTTTCATAGACGGCTTCTGCTTTGCGTTCTTTGTTTATTTTCAAGCATGAAAGTGAATCTGGTCTCTCTTCCATCTTGGTTGAGTACAGTTTTTAATATGAAAAAAGTCTGAAGACAACCTAAATGCCCATCAACAGCAGGATGTAAAAGTACAGTGCCCTTAACAACCGCTGGGGCTTCCCACACGGTGCCAGCGGTAAAGAACCCGCCTGCCAATACTGGAGACGCAAGAGACGCAGGTTTGATCCTTGGGTTGGGAAGATCCCTTAGAAAAGGGCATGACAACCCACTCCAGTATTCTTGCCTTGAGAATCCCACAGCCAGAGGAGTCTGGTAGGCTACAGTCCATAGAGCTGGCAAAGAGTCAGACACAAGTGAAGTGACTTAGTGCATAGACACGCACCAACCGCTACCATACAGCAGTGAAAATAACCTCTGTGCTTCAATGTGAATGTATCTCAAAAGACAGTATTTCACAAAGCATCAATCAAAGAATGATAAATACAGAACTGCTCCATTTAACGTTCAGAGTAGACAAAATGAAGAAATATCTTGTTAGGGATTCACTGGTGGGGAGCCCATAAAGTAAAAACAAGAAAACGGTGAATGCACAATTCAAGAGGGAATCTCCTCCAGGTGGGAGCAGGCGTTGGAGTAAGAGGGACACAGAGGAGGCAAATGTGCTCCAGGGAGCCCAGCATCTGCCAAGCTGGGTGCTGCACTGCGTCGGTAGAAACTCGATGACTACGACCTTTTGTTGTTCAGTTGCTCAGTCGTGTCCGACTCTTTGTGACCCCGTGGACTGCAGCACGCCAGGCCTCCCTGTCCTTCACCACCTCCCAGAGCTTGTTCAGACTCACGTCCATTGGGTCAGTGATGCCTTCCAGCCATCTCATCCTCTGTTGTCCCCTTCTCCTCCTGCTTTCAGTCTTTCCCAGCATCAGGGTCTTTTCCAGTGAGTCAGCTCTTCCCATCAGGTGGCCGAAGTATTGGAGCTTCAGCTTCAGCATCAGTCCTTCCAATGAATATTCTGGACTGATTTCCTTTAGGATGGACTGGTTGGATCTTCTTACAGCCCAAAGGACTCTCAAGAGTCTTCTGCAACACCACACTTCAAACGCATCAATTCTTCAATGCTCAGCTTTCTTTATGGTTCAACTGTCACATCCATACATGACTACTGGAAAAACCATAGCTTTAAGGTCTTACTATCTACATAAAATCTGTTTCTATTGTGAACATATATGAACACAGGCTTCCCTGGTGGCTCAGTGGTAAAGAATTTCCCTGCCAGTACAGGAGACGTGGGTTTGATCCCTGTGTTGGGAAGATCCCCTGGAGAAGGAAATGGCAAGCCCACTCCAGTATTCTTGCTTGGGAAATCCCAAAGACAGAAGAGCCTGGTGGGCTACAGTCCACGGGGTCACTAAGAGTCAGACACAACTTAGTGCCTAAGCAACAACATAAAACACATCCTGTGTTTCACAATTTGCAATATCGTTTTAAGACTTAAACAGCTGTTCTCATTAAAGTGAAAATTTGTTCATAGTGTAAGAAAACAAAGCTCACTCATTTATTTGCTACTTAAAAGGGAAATGCCTAAAACAAAATATAAGCATTTTTAATTACCAAGATTAATAGGCAACTAAATAGAAGAAGATAGAAGAGGATACGCACACACACAGTATTATGGGAGCCACTAACCCATATATTTCTGTATTTGGTACAACAAATAGATGTCAGATTGTAGACGTTCTAACATATAAATGAGAAACAATTACTTCATTTTAATTGTACTGAAGAGATTTCAAAAAATAACTAACAATCCACTGTATATACAAACAAAACACAGTTCAAGAACATGCAAACTCAGCAATTATACGGAGAGTATGCTCTGATGATGTCAAAACAATAAGAGGGGACATTTGCAAACAAAACTTTAACCAAAAATGACATACACCCTGCGCCTGGGGAAACAAAGGGTGCTGCTTCTCTTCAGCAGAGACCTTAATGCTTTTATAAGGTTGAGACCTGTGAGCCTAAGGGTATTTTATATGTATTTGTCATCCATGAAAGCTTATTTGAATTACCTGGAGGCAGAGGATGAGATGGTAAGATGGCATCACCAACTCAAAGCACATGAATTTGAGCAAACTGGGAGATGGTGAAGGGCAGGGCAGCCTGCTGTGCTGCATCCACGGGGTCGCAAAGAGTTGGACACAACTGAGCGACTGAACAACAACAGCAAATTTTTTTCCCGCTCTTTGTTAGTTGCATTTGTGTTGCCTTTGATTTGAAATGTGTGTATTTATGAGAGGGGGGGGGTTGTTAACCCAGGGAAGCCTTAAGGGTCTAAGAGTTCGGTTCTGTTTAACATTCGCTGATCCTGCCAAGGACCCATCACCTCTGCAGGGCAGTAGGACTCTGGGCTGCTACCCGCCTCCCCCGGGGCTTTGCGGGGAGGGCACTGGGGAGCCTGCAGGGGGAGGAGGGGCAGGTGCGGCTGACCAGGCGGCGAGCGAGGGTGACCGCGGGAGGTCCTGGTCGGGGTCACCTCACCTCGTCTTTCTCAGCCTCGGACACTGAAGCGGACAGGCGCCCCCGACCTTCCTCGAGCAGGAGGGCAGCAGTGCCCACGAGAAACTCATGTCCTTCGGGAAGAACTCCCAGAATTGGACGGCCCTGTGACCGTGAGGGCACCACGGGCAGAGAGAGGCTGCAGGGCTGCCGGGAGTGAGGAGCTGCTCAGACGGCCGCACGGGACCCGGCAGAGGTCTCTGCTTGCAGCGCAGCGAGGGTCACAGAAAATGGGCTTCAGTCCGCACATTCATCACCCAGTCATAGTACTGACGTGTGAACAAAAAAATAAATAAACTCTGGCTTTTTACTGAAGTGTAGTTGACTTACCATGCTGTGTTAGTGTCAGGTATATAGCAGAGTCATTCAAATATGAATACATATATACATATATATATGTTCTTTTAGCAACTTTTTTCCTTATAGATTGCCATAAAATATTAAATACAGTTCCTTGTGCTATACAGTATGTCCTTGTACAAAGAAGTAAACTCTTAAATTCCTCAAATAAGATCAGCAAACCCAGGGAATTCACAAGCCGTATGAGGAATAGGTTGACCTAATATCTAGGTGCTATTTTTGTCTTAACATATGAAAAATAAATTAAGCCAAAGAAAGGGAGAAGAGAAAGAATACGCATGACAACTCAGGGCAGAACACGGACGTGTCAAACCTGGTGTCTTCCTGGAGGAGCAACATGAACACTGACAAGGCGGAAGTCAACGGCAACAAGGAGACAAGACTGTGACCTCAATACGGTCACTCGTAGAATAAAACAGAGCACGTAACAGCAGAGAAAAGACGAGAAAGATATAATGAGGAAGCAAGTAAGTGGGTCAGTAATGCATAAAATGATGAATGGAAAACAGAACACAAAATGGCAGAAGTTCAGTCGCGTCCGAGTCTGTGCGACCCCTTGGACTGTAGCCCGCCAGGCTCCTCTGTCCGTGGGATTCTCCAGGCAAGAATCCTGGAAGGGGTTGCCATTTCCTCCTCCCACGGATCTTCCCGACCCAGAGATTGAACCTGCGTCTCTGAAGTCTCCTGCACTGGCAGGCAGGTTCTTCACCACTGGACTTCCCTGGTAGCTCAGTTGGTAAAGAATCCGCCTGCAATGCAGGAGACCCTGGTTTGATTCCTGGGTCAGGAAGATCCGCTGGAGAAGGGATAGGTTACCCACTCCAGTGTTCTTGCCTGGAGAATCCCAGAGACAGAGGAGCCTGGCAGGCTACAGTCCAGTGTTGCAAGAATCAGACACGACTGAGCGACTAAGCACATATACTACTAACTGCATTACCCGGACCTGCAATTATCAATAGAACATACGATAGAAACAAGATGTCATTCACTGCATCTGGGACTAAACTTAACCAAACCTGCAGAGGCCCTCCCAGAGATCTCAAAATTCTAATAACAGATAAAGAGGGCGATCTGAATAAACGAACAAGCGAGCCATCACTGAGGACATACTTGTTTACTTTAAAGATGCCAACCCTCTACAAATTAATCTGTACATTCAGTACAATCTGAATTACACTTCTAATCGGAGCTGTGGGGATAAAAAACAGAATTATTTAAAATTTTCTGTGGATGAATAAATGTTCTCACGTGGTTCCAGTAAATAACTTTTTTAGTGCGAGCGCGTGTTATGATGCACCACGCGGGGGCCCGTGCGGACCAGGAGTCAGAGACGGCTTCGTGCGCCAGGCGTCACCTGCAGGGAGACCCAGGTAGGGAGACAGCGGGGCGTCCAGAGGGCCCACGACTGGTCGGAAAGCAGAACAGCACCCTTGCCTGACAAGTGCAAGGGCAGGCCCGACTGCAGGAGAGGAGACCACGACGTTAACTGATAAAGTGCAGAACTGCATGTTTTTCCACCCAGGGAGAGCACAGACCAGGAGACCTCAAACCAGTCATGTTTTGATCCTGCTCACCTTGTCTTACTTTCCTGTGGCTGCTGTAACGTATAACCACCACACAGGTGTATTAATGGACATTTCAGGAGCTCAGGAGTCATGGCGTGGACAGGGCTGGTCCTTCAGGGGCTTCAGGGGGGAATCCATTCTCCTGCCACCTTCCTTGTCACCTGCAGAGGGGGCCCTTCCCTCCCCAAAGCCAGCGATGTCAGACCCAGATCTCACGTTGCATCACCGTCTCCTCCTCTCCGGGCCCCTCTCTAACTTTTGGGGTTCTTGCTGACAGAACCCAGACAGCCTCCCCAATTTAAGGTCGGCTCGTTAGCAGACTTGATTCCATGTGCGGCCTTAACCCCGCCCGCAGCCCCTTGCTGTGCAAGGGGACACATCCGCAGGTTTTGAGGGTTATTACATGGATGTCTTCGGGGAGGGTTTTATTCTGTCCTCACTGCATTGTATTTTATATTATATTATGTGGTATTATGATATAGCTGTAGTATTGGAATAGGAAATGGCAACCCACTCCAGTATTCTCGCCTGGAAAAATACATAGACCGAGTAACCTGGTGGGCTCCAGTCCATGGGGTCGCAGAGAGTTGGACACGACTGAGCACACACACACACGTGCTATATTATACTATATTACATTATGGTGTTCTGTGCTATGCTACACTGCATCTTTGTTCACATATAATTTCTAGATAGATAGATGACAGTGTCTTAAAGAATGCACAGGCCAAATGATTTTCAGCGGTTTTCTCCCCAGAGGAAGACTGTGATCCTGACTCTTTCCACGTGCCCTTTCCATCATCCAGGTCACCTACAGTGAGTGTGTTATTTTACATAAATATGAGCATGGCTTGCCACCACAGAGGTTTTCAATGAAACCCTAAACAGGACACGCCCCAGGTGGCGACTGTAGGGTTAATCAGGACGTGTGGCCATGTGGGGGCGGGGGTCAGCCCTCCGGCCCCTAGGATCACACCCTGGGTGCGTCTTCTGGGGCTCATAGTGCAGGCAGACACACCCTCATTCACGCGGCCTCATCTGGACCCCAGAAGGCACGTAGGTGGTTCTGCTTGGTGTTTCCTGGCTCAGTGAGGAAAATCGCAGGTAAGCGGCTCCCATTAGCAGCTGTAATAGTTAATTAATTTTCAATTATTGGGCAAAACCAGTGAAAGGCGGCCCCCACCAGGAGGAGCGCGCAGCGTTCATCAGCTCGCTCATCTCTGTGACCCACGCACACCGTAAATCAAACGCTCGTGCCCAGAGCAAATAATTAAACTGTCCATAAAGCAGGGGAGTCGTAACAGGCTTTGCGTGTGTGCGTGGACCTGAAGCTCAGGGAAGGGGGGTCCGGGGGGCCCATGAGAAGTTCCCACGTTAAGCACCCCCACCCCCGCCGGACAGCGCCAGGCCAGGGCCGAGCCTCCGGAGGTGGACCCCGTGCAGACGGTCAGCCTAAGGCCACCTGTGAGCTTGTGGACACAGGAGAAGGGTCAAGGCCACTGTGATTACCGCCCAACCGTGCCCCTAACCTCCACTACCGAATCCTGACCTTTCCCCGTGGTCCCTGGTCCCTCCTTCCCGGGAGCCTACGTGTCCGGCCCCTCTTTGTCCCTCCACACCCTAGGGCACTGCAGCTCCTCACGAAATGTCAGGATTGCAAGGCACCCACTGGGAGCTGACCTCCAACCCCTCAGACTCCCGGCTCCCTGAGCGGGGCGGACGGGGGCCCCAGGGGAGCGTAGACCACCTCTCCATCCACGCGTGCTGGGGCAGCCGTCCTGGCCTGAAGCTCCGGGAGGCTGGGGATGAGAGACCTGCGGCTGCCGTAACAGGTCACCCCTGACTCAGTGGCTTAAACAGCGTCCCCTGTCGTCCACTCTGCGGGTCACAGGAGCACCCTGGAGCACAGCGGGCACAGCGTCGGCCCCGCACCAGAGCTTCAGTAGAGGAGGGGAACCAGCGCGTCGAGGGCGGTAGTAGAAGGAGATTGTGTTTTTCTATGAAATTGTTCCTGTAATTTTATGAAGTGATAGCCACGCCCTCCTCCAGGGGATCTTCCTGACCCAGGGATCAAAGCCGGGTCTCCTGCATTGCAGAGTCTTTACCATCTGAGCCACCAGGGAAGCCGAGACGACTGCAGAGCACATCATCACATCATTGCAAAGTCCTGGCTGTGCCGAGCCCAAGTGTGGGCCAGCGTTCACATACAATTCAGGTTTTCTTGCACTGTTTCCCATAAAACTATGGCACTGGGGAAACTCCTAATGATATTTTCAAAAAATCATGTTTCATCCGAGCGCTGAGTCTGTGGTCGAAGGTGGATGAAGGTGTGGATGAAAATCATCGGTAGACTCGTGGCGGTCAGACCGGCGGCCCCAGAGCCGTTCCCCACCCAGCGCGGGAGCCTGAGTGTCACGCGGCAGAGGGAAGGGGGCTGCTAACACCATCGGCCGACCTTAAGACCAGGGCTGTCCTGGGTCATCTTCAGAGCCGCGGTCACCGCGGGAGCCAACTGAGGCCTCAGGCAGCGAGTGGTGGGAGGTGCCAGCACCTGTAACTTTCCTTCTGGAGTGGGGGCGTTGGAGCAGGGGGTGCTGGAGGGAGGCCTGAGCTGAGCTTGATCACAGGCTGAAGAAGAGGGACCAGTGGACCTCAGAGGAGAAGCTTCTAGAAAGAGATGCAAAGGTGGGTGTCGAGGACCCAGAAGGAAGGCGGGGAGGCCAGGTGAGAAGACCATTCGGGTGGAGGGTTGGGGAACTTACAACTCCTGGGGGGGCTCCACGAGAAAGCTCGGGGTCCAGCCCGCACGGCCGGCCGCGTGTCCCCGGGACGATGGCCCACAGGACGATGGCCCACGGCAGCCGCCAGCTGCACTTTCTCAGCCTCTGAAGGTGCTGGAGCCCACCCATCCCTCCCTTCTCTGCCCAGGGGCGACAGATAATTGGTTGAATAATGTGCTTTGACTTTATATTCATGAGGCCTGGGGTTGCGTGCCTTTGATCAATACACTCAGGGATATTTCAGGTGGATTGGTTTCAACAGAAGCATCACACCCACCCAGCAAGCCTGGGGGCCCATATGCTCCTGCGAGGACCTGCCATCTGCAGCCCTGGAGCTCATCTCAGCTCATAATCGGCTGGACACGGACCTGCAGGCGCCGGGCATGCAGCTCTGCCCTGGGAACCGGCCTGCCTGTCCGCACAGGGAGGGTGGAGTTTAGAGGTAATTGAGTGTGACGCGCCCTGCATCCACTCGGGTACAAACGGGCAGTGGAGACTGGAGGGGCTCCCGGTCATCTGTCAGGGATACAACCAGAGCCCGTCCTTGAATCACAAATTCAAAAGAACCATAATAACAGCTTGAACGTGGCTGAACCCACACATGGGAACTCAAGCTCTGTAGCATGTATTTTTGTTATCGTGATAAGATACACCTGGTGCATTCACAGTGTTGTGTAACCACAGCTCTATCTGGTGTCCCTGCACAGGGAACCCCACACATGCTGGCCGTCACCCCCGTCCGCCACTGCCCCCGCCACCAAGCTACCAATGAGCCTTCTGTCCTCAGAGCTGACCTGTCCTGGACATTTCACGCAAGTGAGATCACATGACACATGTTCGCTGTGACTGTCTGCGCTTAGCATGGTGCTCTCTGGGTTCAGCCGTGTTCCAGCCTGTGCCGGGCTTTCTTCCTAGTTATGGCTGAATAGTGTTCCATCGAGTTCAAACACATGTTCACGAGAGCATTAACCACAACAGTCAAACGGTGGAAACAGCCCAGGTGACCATCAACAGGTGATGGGTCAATACGATGGGTTAGAGCAGGGAAGGGTCAGAGCAGGTCATGGGTCAGAGCAGGTTACAGGTCAGAGCAGGGCATGGTCAGAGCAGGGCAGGGGTAAGAGCAGGGGCCAGAGCAGGGCAGGGGTCAGAGCAGGGCTAAAGTCAGGGCAGGGGTCAGAGCAAGGCAGGGTCAGGGCAGGGTCAGAGCAGGGGTCAGAGCAGGGCAGAGTCAGAGCAGGGCTGGGGTCAGAGCAGGGGTCAGAGCAGGGCAGGGGTCAGAGCAGGGCAGGGGTCAGGTCAGGGGTCAGAGCAGGTCAGGGGTCAGAGCAGGTCAGGGGTCAGAGCAGGGGTCAGAGCAGGGCAGGGTTCAGAGCAGGGCTCAGTGCAGGGCAGGGTCAGAGCAGGGGTCAGAGCAGGGCTGGGTCAGATTAGGGGTCAGAGCAGGGGTCAGAGCAAAGGTCAGAGCAGGTCAGAGGTCAGAGCAGGGCTGAGGTCAGAGCAGGGGTCAGAGCAGGGCAGGGGTCAGAGCAGGGGTCAGAGCAGGGCAGGGGTCAGAGCAGGGCAGGGTCAGGGCAGGGTCAGAGCAGGGGTCAGAGCAGGGCAGGGGTCAGGGCAGGGCTGAGGTCAGAGCAGGGGTCAGAGCAGGGCAGAGGTCAGAGCAGGTCAGGGGTCAGAGCAGGGCAGGGTCAGAGCAGGGCAGGGTCAGAGCAGGTCAGGGGTCAGAGCATGTCAGGGGTCAGGGCAGTGGTCAGAGCAGGGCAGGGGTCACAGCAGGGGTCAGAGCAGGGCAGGGGTCAGAGCAGGACTGGGGTCAGAGCAGGGCAGGGTCAGAGCA
Source organism: Okapia johnstoni (assembly GCA_024291935.2). Classification (NCBI taxonomy): domain Eukaryota; kingdom Metazoa; phylum Chordata; class Mammalia; order Artiodactyla; family Giraffidae; genus Okapia; species Okapia johnstoni. Next base: position 1,112,308 of record CM044320.1, on the reverse strand, counting down.
GGGGTCAGAGCAGGGCAGGGTCAGAGCAGGGATCAGAGCAGGGCAGGGTCAGAGCAGGGCTGGGGTCAGAGCAGGGCAGGGTCAGAGCAGGGGTCAGAGCAGGTCAGGGGTCAGAGCAGGGCAGGGGTCAGAGCAGGGCAGGCGGCGGTCTGGTGTCTCCTGGACACTCAGGGAAGTCCATGGGCCAAGCGAGGGGTAGGAACAGCAGGGAAGGAGCAGGACAGGCATCGAATCCAGGAAGGGTGGGGCTCTGGCTGCAGCTGCCCCCGCGGGGAGACCCTCGTCCAGAAAGGAGAGAGGGCGGGACCCTGCCCCTGGCTCTGGCTCCAGCTTGGCTGGGGGGAGATGACGGTCCCCAGGGGTCACACTGGCCGAGGCACAGTGACCTGGGGCTGCAGGCAGGCCCTGCCCAGAGCCTGCCCTGGGCTGGGGGTGGGCTTGGATGGGAGACCCGGGGCCAGGCTGGTGCCGTCTGCTCTGGGGGCCCCGAGGGAGCAGCGCCCAGGCATGCGCTTCAGGCATCTGGCTCCAGCTCCTCCCCAGTGACCACACGGCCTCGTAATTCAGGTCACCTGGACGTCCACCTCCCTCCAAACGCAAGCTCAATAGCACTTCATTATTGTGCTGGGGGATGGAGACCTTTCTTCTTTGTGGCAAGTTTATTTCAGCCTAAATTATTAAGCAGACTGTTCAATAATGCAAGCCTCACATTGTGGATGGAGAAGCAGATGCCGTGTTTCAAAGCGTATTGTTTCCTGAGAGCAGCGGGTGACCCGGGCGCCTGCCTCTGATCTGACAGCACAGGATCAGCTGCTCCTCCAGACAGAGTGGCTTCTTCTCAGTTCATAAATGAGGCTGGGCCCTGCTGCTCGCCCCGAGATGGCGAGGGGTGCGTGGCCATTCATTCTACTGATGGCTTCTGCTTGTGACGAGGTCCCTGGGCTAAATCCTGGCCATCGGGGTGATTTTCAGGGAAAGTGGAGGTGCTTTCGTGCACACCTGCCCCAGGTGTACCACACACCCTGTGCCCTGGGCACACACGTTACTGGTCGATTCACTTGACTCAGAATGAATCCACTTCTGGGGCAACTTCTCACTTGGCCCAGGGCCCTCCCAGCCACACCGTGTCTGTCCCAGCAGGAGGCTCCCTCCCAGCAGGGCCTGAGAGTCGGAAGGCCCCCAAGGAGGGAGCAGAGAAGGGAACCTGCTTTGTATGGAAATGAAGGCACCACCTGATTCCACATTTGTTGTTCATTGTTGTTCAGTCGCTCAGTTGTGTTTGACTCTTTGCAACCCCATGGACTGCAGCACGCCAGGCTTCCCTGTCCTTCACCCACTCGCCCACGTTTACGTCCATCGAGTCACTGATGTCATCCAACCATCTCATCATCTGTCGTCCCCTTCTCCTCCTGCCTTCAGTCTTTCCCAGCATCAGGGTCTTTTCCAAGGAGTCAGTTCTTCACATCAAGTGGCCAAAGTATTGGAGCTTCAGCTTCAGCATCCGTCCTTCAAATGAATATTCAGGGTTGATCTCCTTTAGGATTGACTGGTTTGATCTCCTTGCAGTCCAAGGGACTCGCAGGAGTCTTCTCTGCGTTAATTAGGCGTAAGTCCCTCCCTGGAACTGGACCCAAAGGCGCCTGCTCTGGGGCTCAGCCCCGCCCCGTGGCACCAGCCCTGACACCTCTGGGGTCTCTCTCTGGGGTCAGGAAGGCTCAGGATCGCGGGGAGCACTGTGTGCGAGCTCTGTGAAGTCCACCAACATCGCTGTGAGGCTCACGAGCAGGAAGACGTTCTGGGTGGGTTTCTCCAGTCATGTCTGAAACCCTGAAAGGACCTGGGAAACTCAGAGGCAGGTGCAGCCGTGCAATGCCCCGCGGCGTGGAGGGCCACCAAGAATCTCAAGGGACAACGGACAGAAAGCAGGACTGAAGGGGACAGGCCGGCCCCAGGTCACCCGCCTCGGGAGCCCACCTGGATGCCTTGTTAGCAAGAGGCCCCAGGCACAGCCAGAGGCCCCAGGCACACCTCCGAGGGAGACGCTGAGACGAGGGGAGGTTCCCCACCCCACGGTCTCCATCTCCCTGGCTGCGGTTCGGACCCTCACGTTCATGAGACTCCAGTGATAGGCCTTGGGGAGCCCCACCTGGCATCACGTGGCTCCCCACTTGGCTTCTTGAGGACACTGCCCAGGCCCCACAGGACGTGATCGGAGAGGGCGGAGGCGACCCCGCCGCAGCGGCCATGCTGTTGGCCCCGTGCCAGCCGAGTTCCAACACCAACATCTGGAGACCAGGCGCCCCGCTCCCCGGAGCCTCGAGGTGATGCCGGGACATGGAGGAGTCAGGGCAGGGGGCTGGTGAGAGCGAGACTCTCCTCTGAGCGGATTTGTCCACACCTGCCCAGAGGTGGTCCTGACCCTCACCCGTCCAAAGGCAGCCCTGACCCTTACCTGTCCAGAGGCGGTGCTGTCCCCACCTATCCAGAGGTGGTCCTGACCCTCACCTGTCCAGGGGCGGTGCTGACCCTCACCTGTCCAGAGGTGGTCCTGTTCCCCACCTGTCCAGGGGCAGTGCTGACCCTCACCTGTCTAGAGGCGGTGCTGTCCCTCAGCTGAGCCCAGCAGCTTCCTCTCCCTGGGGCCTGGTGGGGCCTCTCAGAAGACAGGCTCAGGGCCGATCAGTGAGTTTCTCCGGGTGCACCGCTAGGTCTGGGCCAGATCAGCAGCTGCAGGGGACTCACCCGGGATGCTGACGGCAGCTGGACGGGGGCGGGCCCTGCGCGGCTGTGGGCCCCCGCCTGCCGCAGCCCCTTTCCCTCTGCCCCAGGAGGGGCCAGTCTGCAGAGGCCCCGGGTGAACCTGTCTGCCGATTTCCGGTTTTCTTCTTGATCTGGATGCGCTAAGAGCTTCCCCTCAGCTTTAAAGCAGGCGTGGCCCGTGTCACCAGCTGCTGCGGTAGGGGTAAAGGTGGCTGAGGGCACCCCTGTCAAGGAGTGCTCACCCTCCTCTGCAGCAGGGAGCCAGGAAGCTTGGGGCTAAAATGTCATCAGCTCTTCCCGGTGCGGGGAACCGAGCAGCCTGGGAGGTGAGAGAACCTGGGTGGGACGGCCCCACCGACCTTCTGGAGCTGTTTGTTACTACAGCTTAGCACACACACACCGGACAAACGGAAAGTGGGAAAATGCGAGGAAAGGCGGGACAAACCCCAAGCGCTTCCCCACAACTGAGTCAGCGTCTTTTCACTAAAAACAACCGAATGGCGCGTGCCGAGGGGCGCCCCTGAGCACCCCTTAACCCTCACAGGGACGCCGGGCAGCTGAGAGGGTCCAGAGGCAGGGGCCGCGGGGTCTGGGGTTCCCGGACACTCAGGGGTCATCCAAGCGCACCTTCAGTCCGGTCTTGACGACATTTCATCCGCCCTTTGCTTTTATTGACTTATTTCTGAATTGTGGTTCAGTCATGCAGTTTGACCCACTCGGCAGGTGCCCGTGTAAAGAACAAATATTATCAGCATCATAATACGATGGAAGCTGACACGTGTGCTGCCTGGACCCGGCCGGGCCCTGCTACAAGTGCATTACGCAGACTGACTTAATCACCAACACCTCAACGCCCCATTTAAGAAAAACAGTTCACTGCAACTCAATATATCAAGCATGTTCCATTCCATTTTCTCAACTTGGTGAATATAAAATGAGATTTCATATTACTCTGATTCAATAATTGTCATGAAATTACATATATTTTCTTACAAATTCATTGTTGTTGACGTCAAGGCAGTAAAAGAAGTGCAACCAGTGAAAAAAGCAGAACGGAAACCATGAAGAGGACACGTCCAGCTTCACGCCGGAGAGCGCTCACTTCCAGAGTGGACGCTATTTAGCAATTCTTCCTTCCTGAGAGATGGAATTACCTTGGATTTTTATTTCCAAATAAACGTCCTGACTTGGGACCACCTCCACAAAGCAGTCCCATGTTCCCACATTCCCACATTCCCACATTCCCACATTCCCGTATTCCCACATTCCCGTATTCCCACATTCCCACATTCCCGTATTCCCACATTCCCACATTCCCACATTCCCACATTCCCACATACCCATACTCCACAATGAGCTCCTGTGAATTTCTCTTTTACAAAATGTGCACACAATGAATTACTTTAAGTCTCTCAGTGCCGAGTAAAGTTTACTTAATTCAAACTGTCACACCTAGAACCCTCCCCTCCCCTGTCCCCCCTACTCCTTCCGGAGCCCAAGAAGATGAAGCATCAGAAGGAGCCGCAGATCCCAGCACCTGGAGGTCACCCTACAACAGGAGTTCCCAGGGGACGGTGAGAGGGACAGAGTGCGTCGGTCAGGCAGACACGGGGTGGCTCGGGCACGAGAAGAGACAGCCCCCAGACGCACAGGGAGAGACTCCTGGAGGCCCCACTGGAACAGAGGAGTTTCTCTTCACCCTTGATCTCTGTATCTGTTCTTCACTACCACGGTGACAGCTGAAGGATGTTTGAATTGCTGGGGGGAAAGGTATGGTGACAGATACCAGGGAGAGGAGGGGGTGATGGAGAGTGGCCCGGATGATTCAGAAGGGACAGGGCAGAGTGGACGTGTAGCTGTGACCCCGGACTGGGAGTGTGGGAGGGCAGAGGGTGCCCACCAGGGCAGCAGACGGCGGGGAAGGGACCAAAGACAGAGGCGAAGGCTCAGAGTCCCACCGTGGGGAGAGGGGGAAGCAGACCTGAGAGGCACCAGCCGCGGGGAGACCCTGGCTGTAAGCATCCTGCCAACACACTGGATTTACGCGTGTGTTAGTCACTCAGTCGTGTTCGACTCTTTGTGACCCCAGGGACTGTAGTCCACCAGGCTCCCCTGTCCATGGAATTTCCAGGCAAGAATACTGGAGTGCGTTGGCATTTCCTTCTCCAGAGGATCTTCCCGACCCAGGGATTGAACCTGGGTCACATGCTTAGCAGGAGGATTCCTCACCGCTGAGCCACCTGAGAAGCCCTTCACACTGGACGACATTGTCATTTTCTTCAGCAGCTTCAGAAGATGACCCAGCAACACCCAACGTGAAGATACGGCTGGGGGAGCATGTCACAGCCCACGACCTCGGGGGAGGCACACCAGAGCAGGCGTGGGCGTGGGCCCCATGGGGAGAGGACCCAGATGGGGAGGTGCAGAGGCCATCGGAGGGGACGTTCTGGGAACGACAGAGATGTCCCTAAAGACAGGAGGGAACCAGTTGTTTAAATTCTAGACATTTAAAGGATTATAAGTTTTCCCTTTGGGGATGGGAGGTGGCAGCTGATACACAGGATGCAGGAAAAGACGGTGGACGCCGTGAGGACGGTGACGCACTTGAGTCCCGGGTGCCTCCTCCAGACATGCAAGTAGAACCTGCCATCAGACAGAGAGTTCCAGAGTGTGGTCCAGCCTGGATGCCACCCTCCGACTCACGAACACCAAGACTGAAGCCAGTGGGGCCACCGCGCCCCCCACCCTTCAGTCACACCCTCCTCCCAGAAACATAAACCCACCGGCCTTCCTTTCAAATGATCTGGAATTCAGTTACAGAAGTCAGTGTGTGCAGACCTGTTCCTACTCAGACTTTCCTGAGAGGAGCAGGGACAGAAAGGAGAACAGAGTGGACACTCCGGGAGCAGAGGGCTCGGGAGATGGACAGAGTCAAAGCAGTGAAGCACACACTCTGAGGGACAAGCCGCAGGAAGAGGGAGACAGAGAAGAGCCGGCAAAGCATCACTGCATAGAACCAACCGGAGCAGAGAGCTCACCAGAGGGAGCCTGGGATTTGACAACAGGACAAGGCGAGTGGTGTCTCCAGCGTAAACCCAGGGATGCTGTCCAGCTTCCAAGGGGTTGCAGCGAGATTGACGGGGATGAAGCGGATGTCTGGCTGAGAAAGGAGGGACCAGGAAGCTCCTGAAGGCTTCAGTTTGGTTGACCAGTTGGATGAGCAAAATTTCAGGGAATACTATTCTTGAAAGGACTTCCCTGGTGGCTCGGACAGTAAAGCGTTTGTCTACAATGTAGAAGACCTGGGTTCGATCCCGGGATCGGGAAGATCCCCTGGAGAAGGAAATGGCAGCCCACTCCAGGATTCTCGCCTGGAAAATCCCATGGACAGAGGAGCCTGGTGGGCTACAGTCCATGGGGTCGCAAAGAGTCAGACACGACTGAGCGACTTCACTCACTTCGCATTCTTGAAAAGTGTCACCCACCTTGTGTCTGATCAGCGAAAAATGCCAGGTGCTGGATGGGTTCCCTTGACATCTAAAACAAACAAAGTGGAAACGCGTGTCTGATGGCTGAATTCAATACTGTTTGAGCATCTGATTGGGCGTTACCAGATGTGTCTCTCCCTGGTCTTCGCCTAGCCACAGGAGAGGATTCCGACACCAGGCTGGGTGGGCAGCGAATGACGCCAGGACCCGAGTCCTCCTCTCCTGTCTCCTGTGGTTAGTTCATGTGTCCACCACAGCTTCAGAGAACCCAGTATGCGCCGTGCAGAGGGGTGGGGACTCCGCGGGGGAAGATCCAGCCCAATTTGTTGATGAGCTGGTGCACCATGTCCGTGGTCTCCACCAACCACCAGCTCAAGTCTTGAATTTGCTCCTACTCTGCTTACCCATCTCCGAGTAGGAGGCCTTGAAATATTTAAAAGCATCAGTTCTGTATCCCCTCAACATTATTAACAGGGAACAAAAAGTTATTTCACACCCTGATTGTGTCAGCTGCCAAAAGACCTCGGGGGACCTGGAGAATTTCATAGTAGGGCATTTGCAATATAACAGACTTCAAATCCTTTCAACACTTTCAGCTAAACAATCTGCTAAGTAATTGAGCATGTGTAATAGCAACCACTTAAAAGCCAGTCTCGAGCCTGGGGAGCAGAGACGCTCCCGGCCGACACGCGTCCCCACCAAGGTACCACACGGAGTGCGAAAGTGGCCCCCAACAGAGCTCTTGGATGATTCTCTGAGACTCTGAGGAGCAGAATGAGGCGGAAAGCGGAGGGGTCAGGCGCTGAGAAGGCAGGACGGTTCTCAAAAACACAACTTTGATCTCCTCGAAGACCAGAACCTTTGGGGTTTCAAGAGTCCAAACCATCAGTTACAGTAGCAGAACGCAGTCTCAGATCACAGACATAAAAGTGGAGAGATCTGACCAAGGACCACTCTTCTTGAGTCACCTCCACTTGGGGTGTGTGACAGATGCACCTCCAAACACAAAGTGGCTGCCATCCTCTGCACATCAGTACTCCTCCTGAGTTTCCCACCCAGTGACAGGGACAACCAGCTCTGCCGTCCCCATGGTGGGCCCAAATCCAGGCACCACCTCACTGCATGGAGTAAGGAGCCCCAGACCATGTCTCCGGTCACATCTCCACCTGGTGTGTCAGGCAAATCTCCAGTTCCACGGGTACATCTCCTCCCTGTCAAATATGCCTGCTCATCTTCTCAACGTCTGTGAACGCTCACTGCGTGTTGAGGAGTCTGTGAGTCGTCCTCAACCCCTGTCACCCCTACTCTCTCCTGCCTGGAGTCAGGCTGGGACCCACCAGCTCACTAGGAACGTTCGTATCCATTACTGTTTGCCAGGTCTGGGGAGGGCCTAGGTCAAGACCGAAGACATCGGACCTCCACGTGAGCTTGGTGGTGGAGCTGCCGCAGAAGAGAAAGGCTGCGTTCTACTCCACAGACGGGATTCTCAGCAGGATTCGGAGCCACTCAGCTCAGAGGCAGCTCTGAAGCCGCGGGGTGGCGTGCCGTCTTCCTGAAGGCCAAGGCCAGGGGTGGGGTTGGCCTGCTCGTCTCTTGGTGCCTGGATGTCAGAGCTCCCAGGGTGTCTCCTTACCTCCAGCCCCAAGATCTTTCTGCCCCAAAGCCCCCCAAGTGAGCACCAAGCTGGCACCGCTGCCATGTGCTGTCCCCCACCTGCGTCAAATGACCTCTAATTTCTCTCAGAGGGATTTTTTATTCTGAGGTCATGCATACTCCTCATTAATTTTATTCCTCTGTGTTTAATATTTTTGATCACATTTATATAACCTCTTTTAAAATTCCATCTCTAATTGTTGGCTTTTATGTAAAAACAAAATTGATATTTGCTTTGTCTCAGCAACCATGATAAATGTAGCTTATTAATTCTGATAATTATTCTCTGACCTTTCCAAAGCTTTGCATGATCAATTACGTTGCATTCAAGGAACTTTGACCTGTTATACTGCGGTTCTCGGGCTTCCATTTTTTCCCTTTGCCCAAATGTAACATCAGAAAACTCCCAGTTCTGTGTTGAGAACAGTGGCGTAAGCATACTTTCCTCGTCCCCAGTTCACTTGTTCAGCGTTAAGTTGTTTCTTTAGCAGATTAAGGAAGCTCAATCAATTTCCACTTTGCTAAGAGTTTTTTAATGAACAAATATTGATGTTTTTCAAATCTCTCATTTGCACATATTGAGGTGACCTTTTTTCTGAGTTTCTTCTAGCAATGTGGTGAATTATGTGAATTCTTGTTTTTTTCTGATTAAGATATAATCAACACAGAAAATTGCAAAATCTTAAATCTTTAGGTGGACGAGTTTCAGCCGTCGCGTTGTTTGGTGTCACCCAGCACGGTGTCCCAGCCCTTCTCAAGTTTTCTCCCTTTCCCACCCCCAGGTAGGAACTGTTTTCTATCACCATCGACTAGTCTGCCTGTATGTGGATCTATCCCAGTGGGAACACTCCGTGGGTTTGTTAACGTTTTTGTCCTGCTCCTTTGCTGTACGTGACGTGTGTTTGAGACTCGCCATGGGCTGCATATCAGGCCGAGTCCTGGGTGACTGGCTCCTCCCGCACAGAGCCGTGCTCCCCAGGTCTGTCCTGTGGTCTGCTTGCCCACTGTCATCCCTGACACCCCCACTGTAGGTCCTCCACTCCGCGCCTCACACCCGTCAGCGAGTGTGGCCGTGGGTCCTCCACACCGCATCTGACACCCATCAGTGAGTGTGGCCGTGAGTCCTCCACACCGTGTCCCACACTTGTCAGCAAGTGTGGATGTGGGTCCTCCACACCGCGTCTCACACCCGTCAGCGAGTGTGCACGTGGGTCCTCCACACCGCGTCTCACACCCGTCAGCGAGTGTGCACGTGGGTCCTCCACACCGCGTCTCACACCCGTCAGCGAGTGTGCACGTGGGTCCTCCACACCGCGTCTCACACACCCGTCAGCGAGTGTGCACGTGGGTCCTCCACACCGCGTCTCACACACCCGTCAGCGAGTGTGCACGTGGGTCCTCCACACCGCGTCTCACACCCGTCAGCGAGTGTGCACGTGGGTCCTCCACACCGCGTCTCACACCCGTCAGCGAGTGTGCACGTGGGTCCTCCACACCGCGTCTCACACCCGTCAGCGAGTGTGCACGTGGGTCCTCCACACCGCGTCTCACACCCGTCAGCGAGTGTGCACGTGGGTCCTCCACACCGCGTCTCACACCCGTCAGCGAGTGTGCACGTGGGTCCTCCACACCGCGTCTCACACCCCGTCAGCGAGTGTGCACGTGGGTCCTCCACACCGCGTCTCACACCCGTCAGCGAGTGTGCACGTGGGTCCTCCACACCATGTCTCACACCCGTCAGCGAGTGTGCACGTGGGTCCTCCACACCGCGTCTCACACCCGTCAGCGAGTGTGCACGTGGGTCCTCCACACCGCGTCTCACACCCGTCAGCGAGTGTGGCCGTGGGTCCTCCACACCGTGTCTCACACTCGTCAGCGAGTGTGCACGTGGATCCTCCACGTCGCGTCTCACACTCATCAGCGAGTGTGGCCGTGGGTCCTCCACGTCGCATCTCACACTCGTCAGCGAGTGTGGCCGTGGGTCCTCCACACCGTGTCTCACACCCATCAGCGAGTGTGCACGAGGGTCCTCCACACCGTGTCTCACACTCGTCAGCGAGTGTGGCCGTGGGTCCTCCACGTCGCGTCTCACACTCGTCAGCGAGTGTGGCCGTGGGTCCTCCACACTGTGTCTCACACTCGTCAGTGAGTGTGTGCACGTGGATCCTCCACGTCGCGTCTCACACTCGTCAGCGAGTGTGGCCGTGGGTCCTCCACGTCGCGTCTCACACTCGTCAGCGAGTGTGGCCGTGGGTCCTCCACACTGTGTCTCACACTAGTCAGTGAGTGTGCACGTGGATCCTCCACGTCGCGTCTCACACTCGTCAGCGAGTGTGGCCGTGGGTCCTCCACGTCGCGTCTCACACTCGTCAGCGAGTGTGGCCGTGGGTCCTCCACGTCGCGTCTCACACTCGTCAGCGAGTGTGGACGTGGGTCCTCCACGTCGCGTCTCACACTCGTCAGCGAGTGTGGACGTGGGTCCTCCACACCGTGTCTCACACTCGTCAGCGAGTGTGCACGTGGGTCCTCCACACCGTGTCTCACACTCGTCAGCAAGTGTGGACGTGGGTCCTCCACACCGTGTCTCACACTCGTCAGTGAGGGCGGCACGTGATGGAACACTTCTCGGGAGTTCTTCCCGCAGTCCACCATGCTCTGGTCACCAGCTCCAGGCAAAGCCGAGAAGCGGGCAGTGGTCTGGAAGCGGGCCCCCAGCCTCCAGGATCTGTTGCCTGCTGATGTGAGGGGAGCTGATGTAATAATGATAGAAAGAGAGTAGACGGCAAATGTCACGTGCTGGGATCATCCCAAAACCACCCTCCCGCCCCATCTGTGGAAAAATGTCTTCCATGAAACCCATCCCTGGTGTCAAACAGGTTGGGGACTGCCCGGTGGGAACATCACCCGGACCCCTCTGTCTCCCCGACCCCACACCCGCTAACGGCTCTTTGGTTCCTGGACCCCCTGCCTTCTCTCTGCCCATCTGCCTCCATTTGCTCAAACTCAGCATCTCCCGCTGAACCACGGTGATGGCCGGGCCGGCCCCCACCGCCACGCCCCCTCACAACCACGCACCCCCCAACCCCTCCCCCACCCACAGCCGCTGGAAGGATGCTCTGGAGCCTCTACGGGAATCACATCACGTCTGCAGAAAGCTGTGCCACCCATCAGGACCCGTCCGAGTCCTTGTGTCCAGCAGCCCTGCCCGTCCTGCCCCCGAGTCTCCCCCTCTCCCCTCCCCGATGTGCTGCTGTGACGGCCCCGCAGGGCGGGGCAGACACAGCCCCCTTGGGGAGGGCAAACTGGTCCCGGGCGCGGAGCCACGAGGGCAGAGAGGGCACCCACAGGCCCCGCCCCCTCACCGAGCATCTGACCATCTGACCACAGAGGGCGTCCACGTGCTTCCATGGCAGACACAAAGGCAGCACGATTATCAGAAATCGTTCCTGAGACAAAAGCAAATACCAGTGACACAGACTTGGATCAATCAAGCACAAAAGGTGAGATTGTTCCTGTGATTCCAGCACACGGGCGGGGAGGTTAGAATAAGGCACGTCCGCAGGTCCAGTGGACGGTACTGCACAGCGACGGCATGGGGCGTGTTAGTCACGTTTCACTAAGGATGGCCACAAGAAGAATGAAAGAGTAAGATACTGCCGAATGAATAGGGAATTCTGTGTCACATAAAGCACAGCACAGAGGGCAGAACATGGAAAATCCATGAAACAGCACGGACACAAAAAAGGGAAAAAGCAGGAAGAGGCATTTTTTTTTTAATTTAAAGGAATTAAAGAAGAAAGCTTTAGGATGTCAAGGCCCAGGATGCCAGAGCCCATCAGTCACGTCACCACTGCGGGTGCGGGGACCACGCTGCACACAGGACGCACACTTCCCCCTTCCTGAGACCCTGCGGCCACTGACAGTGTGGACGGGACTCCACGGTGCGACTCGGTTCAGACGGAGCTCCTGTGGCTGGCGGGGACCTGGCATGGCCAAGTGACCTCCTGCCTCCTCTCTGCCCCCACCCCCTGGGAACACTGGCTGGTTTTCCTCTTGTGAGCAAATGGAGAGGAAAAAAGAAAGAAAGGGAAGGAGAGACGGAGGAAGAAAGAACTGGTCAAAGTAGAATTCTGCTGACATCACATTAAGAGAGGGATTTTATTTTATAACATGCGAAGTCCAGATAATGTATGGACTCAACACCTGAACAGGGAAGAAAAGGTCCTTGCCTTGCGCTGCCAGGCCCATGGTCCGCCTGTGAAGCCCAGGGACTCAGGCCATTCTAGAAAGTGCTCTAGTGCTGGAAGGAAGTGGGGGCACGGGTTCCCAGCCTCATGAACACTCCAGGGCCCAGCAGGGTCTCAGCCTCTACGAGCTCACCCGAGCAACTTGTCACCGAGGCCCCTTGGGGACACGAGTGACGGGCTTTGTCCTGATGGTGCATAAAGGAAGAGCTCATCACAAGGGCACCAACATCCAAGAACGGATGACTGCATGCTACACAGCTCTTACAAACCTTATTTCAATGTGATAGTTTGTGTTCTCATCACAAAATATTATCTGAGTGGCTTTTAATCAGTTTTACAGAAGCCCGCAGGGTCAGTGGGGATGGGAGGTCCGGGGGAGTGTCCCCAAGGCTGTCACTGGCCTCTGGTCTCTCACAAGGTCAAGCATCTCCCCCGTGTTTCTTGTCCACGTATCTGTCTCCTTTTTGGGGTGTGGACTGCTCATCTCTCTGTCGGGTTCTCTAAGAGCAGGGAATTTAACTACACTGTCAGCTGTTCACCTTCGCGGACACCCATATGCTAGGAGAGCCCTGTCCGTTCAGATAACCAGCAGTCACGCCCATCATCCTCCAGGGCCGCTGTGCTGTGAGGTGAGCCTTGAAGGAGCCTCTGTGTCCGGCAGCCGGGGCCAGATGCCAAGCCCGGGTGTCCTGTGCGTGGTTTGTCTGGCAACAGATGCATTATTTTAATTGAACTTGTAATGGTATCTATAAAATATTTAGCCATCCAAGTCATGAGTGCAACACGCAAGGCTTTCACCCAGCCGGTTGCAGGGTTCAAGGTCACCGCATCCTCACATTCATATGAACAAACATCCATGTCCCTCTGGTCCTTCAGTGCTGGGCATTACAGTCTGAATCGGAGACTAGTGGAATTCTTCATTTTGTGTGATTTCAGAAATATATTTTAACATTTATTAGCTCAGCTATTCCTCCAATTCAAAGAGAACTTTTTTGAAATTCTTTGTGCAGAGCAGGAAAATTGAACATTTGACTGATTTACGGATGCATTTATAGCTGAGGAAACACAGGAAATACTCACCCGGAATATTCAATATCAAACTGAAAACCTCTGCAGTTGAAATGGAAATGGGGTCCTTGAGAATCTCCCAAAGCATCATGTTTTCCTTATATTTTAAATAGTGTATTGTCTAACTAAAAAATAATTTGCAGTATATGAAGATATCAAATTCCTGGTCATCACCAGGCAAGCTTAACCCCAGTCCCCCAGGGAGTGAGCAGAGCGGCCCTGAGGACGGAGGTGGAAGGGGACATTTTCAGGGAGCATGCTGCTCCAGACACAAAGCAATAGTGGAAGATATAAGCCAGAAGGTAAAGCCATGGCTAAGCTCTAAATCAAGGGAGCTAATTCTAAAGACAAATATCACATGATATGCTTGTATGGCTTCCCAGCTGGCTCAGTGGTAAGGAACCCACCCGCCAATGCAGGAGACATAAGAGGTGCAATTTCAATCCCTGGGTTGGGAAGATCCCCTGGAGAAGGAAATGGCAACCCACTCCAGTATTCTTGCCTGGAGAATCCCATGGACAGAGGAACCTGGTGGGCTACCGTCCATGGGGTCACAAAGAGTCAGACTTGACTGAGCGACTAATGCTTTCACTTTCACATATAAAATAGATAACCAAGAAGGTCCTCCTATGTAGCATGAGGAGCTCCATGCACCATCTTGTGATAACCTATAATAGAAGAGAATGTTAAAAAAAAGAATATATATATATATAACTACATCACTTTACTCTACACCTGAAATCATCACAACATTGTAAATCAACTGTATCTCAGTAATTTTTTTTAATTTACTAGGACAAGTGTACTCAGCATTTAAAACAGATTTCTATAATACTCTCATTCATTCAAAATAAACATCAAGAATCAACTCGCACACAAAAAAGGAAGCCAAGTCCCTGTGCCAGAAGCAGAGAGGGGAGGGCGGCAGGGGGAGGAGGCCCAGAGCCTGGGATGGGCGGGTGACAGAGTGTCCACTGTTGCCCATCCGCTGGCCTGGCTGCCCTCCTCCTCACGGGCCCCTAACGTGAAGCTTAAGCCAGGACCACCAGCAGCAGCCCATGCCCAGCAGGTGCCCCAAACGAGGTCTGCTCCCTGGCACGCTGCCCACTGCCGAGCCCCAAGCCTTCCCCATGAGGACGGGGGCCAGCTCCCGGCTCGGGACACGGGTGCCCCTCCATGGCCCAGCCTCAGCGGGCAGGACACTCAGGCACAACGGCTGTGGGAGACAAGCAGGCAGCCCTGTGCCCGGGAGTGTGTGAGCACAGCCATCCACCATCAAGTTCACCCTTACACACGCCCTGCGGGTGCAAGGCGGGAGCCCGGGGCAGGTGAGGGGTGCGTGGCCTGGATGAATCACACGCCCGCGTCGGCAGCCGAGTGACTGAACGGAGTTTGCTCTGTTTGCCCATTAGGTGCTGCACGCGCTGGAAGACCGGTGTGTCTCAGCTGCACAGGGGCTGTGAATGTCCGTCGATGACGTCTCAAGACTCACAGGGTGAGTCTGCCCATGTGAAGTCCAGGAGGGCTTCGGCTCCGGGACACGCTGTGTGGAGCGCTGGTTGTGAAAGGTTCTGGTCTTGAGAAACCTCGACACATTTGAACATCGTGGCCAACAGAGCTTCTTAACAAGGACTACATCTATCGATGTTTATTAGAAATCGAAGCAGGAAGTTGAACATATTTTCATGACTTTGTTTTAAAGTATCAGCACTAAATGCACGAAAAGTTGGTACAGACAACATATTTTAATGGACAAAGACCACCTTCGCCCAAGCCTTTAGCCATCAGAGGCACCACAGGCTATGTCGCCCCTCTCTCAGATACCTAGCTTCCTAGATTTCTGGACACTCACAGCTGCTTCTGCATCCAGTGTGCTGTGACATCACACCTCACGGAGCTTCTGAAAACACCTCGGGTGCTTCCCATGGGAGAACGAGTGAAGATGGCCAAGAGCATCCCCACCTCATCAGGAACACAGGGTCCCAAGGGCCCCCAGATGGAACCTCAAGGACCCCTGAGTCCCCGGGACACGCTTTAAAACCCACACCTGTGCTGCAAAGGTGTCAAGAAGAGCAGCCGAAGGAGAAGGTGTGGATCATGAACCCTGGAAACGCGTCACATCACAAGAACACACAGGCGCACACATGCGCACATGCCCTCACACTCAATGCCTCAGGCACATACATGCGCACGCGGGCACACACGGGCACACCAGCACACACGCCCTCACACTCAATGCCTCAGGCACATACATGCGCACGCGGGCACACACAGGCACACCAGCACACACTCCCTCACACTCAATGCCTCAGGCACACACATGCACACACAGGCACACACGGGCACACCAGCACACACGCCCTCACACTCAATGCCTCAGGCACACACATGCACACACGGGCACACACGGGCACACCAGCACACACGCCCTCACACTCAATGCCTCAGGCACACACATGCACACACGGGCACACACGGGCACACACGGGCACACCAGCACACACGCCCTCACACTCAATGCCTCAGGCCCCGAGGCACCGCTTTAGGGAAAACAAATACCAGGCTGCTGCTGCTCAGCCGCTCAGCCGTGTCTGACTCTGTGCGACCCCTGGACTGTAGCCCCCCAGGCTCCTCTGTCCATGGGATTCTCCAGGCAAGAACACTGCAGTGGGTAGCCATGCCCTCCTCCAGGGGATCTTTCCAATCCAGGGATCAAACCCAGGTCTTCTGAACTGCAGACAGATTCTTTACCCTGAGCCACCAGGGAAGCCCCAAACAACAAGGTATCAAAGCACAAAGAAGGGAAAGCTGACTTTCACGCTGGAGACAGGATTCGTGGGTGGAGACAGTTCCGTGTCTATGTCCCAGGTGGTCGGAGGAGCAGGCCTGCGGGAGGAGCGGACGGAGACACAGGGGGAGTGAGGACAGTGTCGTGACTAAGGGGACGTCGCAGACCAGCAGGAGAAGTGGAACCACTGATGCTTAGGGGCCCCTGCAGCAGACGGGTGGTGGCCACGAGCTGGCACCCACAGCAGAGGGAGTGTGGCTCTCGGGTTCTGGGGCTGAGGGCACCTCCAAGGGGCATGTGCAGGAAAGGGCAGGGCCGCCTCCCGGGCGTCCATGCAGCCGCGTCCCCGCCAACTGCACACTGTGTCCTACAGACACGTTTTATTCCCCAGGTGACAAGATGTCTTCAAAGCCAAGCTTACCACAGACACGAATATTCTCAAACTTTGTTCAAAATGGACTTTTCTGGAGCTCCTTGCTGGCCCTAGGTTTCCTATAAATAATGCAGAGAGAGAGAGGAAATAATAGTTAAAGCGGATTCCTATCGCCCAGCTCCAGAAACAATCTTGTTCCTTTTTCCCATGAATCAAGAGTCAGCCCCACAGGTGAACACTTCATACGGCAGAGTCAGCGGCCTCCCACCTGAATTTTTGATGAATTCAACTGTAAAATATTCACCACCTGCAAATCTACAATATGTCTCATACTTTTTACCTTTTTTTTTTCTATTTGGTCCTGTAAAGGCGACAGAAAACATTAGTCGTGTGACGAGACCAACAGGACGAGACTCTCCTCCAGAGTCAGTTAAATTGTCCTCCAAAGGCCCAGCACCCCCAGGGGAGCCACAGGTATTAATCTTAGAAGATCCTCGAGATGAGTAACGGTGCGTCAGGGTGGAGCCGGGGTGGCCATCACGCCCCTCCCGCGCCGCCCTTTGCAGCATGGATGGTCCCAGATGAACTCGTAACAGAAGGTGAAGTTTGGAAATGGAGCTCGTAACTCATTTTGTCAAGCAGATGAGAAATGCGCCTTTTAATGGAAAGAAACAGAAATGGATGATTACTTTTTTGATTGATGGTTGCATTCTGTTGCTCAGATACAAAGGGGTATAAATACATCGACGTGGGGAACCCCACTGTGGGATTGTCCAGTCACAGAGCCCTAACGGGGGCAGGGTGTCCGCGCTGGGTGACCATCACATTCTCCCACGTTTCGGCCTCGGAGCTCCGCTTAGGGGCTCAGAACCCTTGAGGGTGACCACGGGGGCCTTTGTGGGGTCCCAGCGTGAGCGCCTCATTCTACAGACGGGGACACTGAGGCTGGTGGGGGGCCGCCCTGCCTGAGCTTGTGCTGTGACAGACACGGGATCCAGACCTGGTCCTCCCAGGATCCAGGACATCCTGTCCTCTGGATCAGTTTGTCGTCCTGCAGGAGATCATCGGAAACTGAAGTGGATTCGTCAAAATTACAGTGAACGCCATGGTATCTTCATTTAGAGGAGGAGATTTAGTCTCCGCATTCAGAGCACGGCCCCTCCCGTCCAGCCAGCTCTAGTGGACAGTCCTGCCCCTCTGTCCCGGGACTGGGGTCACTGGTCTTGTGGGACCAGCGATGGACTTAGAGGGGCTTTGGATCCGGAAGCGCCTTAAGTGTGAAGGTGGGGGGTTCCTGCTCACAGGCGCCTTCACCCCAGACCCCTGACCCCCTGACTCCCCGGTGCCCCAGAGACCTCGGTGCTGAGGCAGGAATGGAAACACCCCACTTTCCACACACACGGGGCCTGGTGACAAAACGGGGCTGAGCTGCACTTTTCAATCGAATGTCAGGCGGTTCCTTGTCAATAGCTGGGCCTCCAGTGGAGGGTCTCTCGCTGCCCGTGGACAGTGCTCCAACCTCTGGTTTCATGGATGCCCGGCCCTGCTCCCCTGCTGAGACCTTGGATTCTCACGGGAGGGGAGGGCGGGCGTTTCCCACTTTCCATCCCTACCAAGAGTTCATGAGGTTTTCCTGCGTTAAACACACGTCCTTCCCACACTGACAGGGACCCGTGAGGACCAGGAGCTCGCAGTCAGGGACTGTCGACCACCAGCAGAGCAGGACCATGATGAGAGGGTGGTGCCGCAGCCCCCTGCATGGGCACAACCTTGGTTGGACCTCGGCTCCAGGCAGCTGGAAGCGGAGCCAGAGGGGCCGAGCGCAGCGTGGGCCCGGCGTCGCTCACCTACCCGGGAACTGTCGTGTGTGGTGTTCTAAGGGGTTTGAAAGATGCTCAACATGGAGCCCAGAGGCGCAATCTCTCAACCCAGGCTTGCGGACGCCAACACCGCACCATGTGTTTTTTGTAGCTCATGGTGTGTTACAGTTGGGACGGTCATTACCTCGATCTCGAAGTGGTCCTGGCGGCCCTGGGCCCTCCAGGACTCCCCGCCACTCCAGGTGTGAGAGCCTGCCTCCCGCCAGCGCGTCCCAGGACAGCGATTAGGAAACGCGCGGTGATAGAGACAGAGGTGGGGGCTAGAGCACCAGAAGCTCTGGGAGGGTTGTGGCTCCGTGTAGACGCAGAACCAGAAAGACAAGCAGGGACTGAGCACCGGTGGGCCTGGGGCACAGCTGGCCGTCAGGACCCCCGGGGCCCCAGCCCCCCGATCCATGATTTCCCCTGAGACCAGGGGCAGTGAGCAGGTGTGCACACTGGGGTCTTCTAGGTGAGCATAAGGCGTCCAGTGACCGACCTCTGTGCCCGAGCTGGAAACGGTGGAGACTCAGACACGGGTCAGGATGGAACCTTGTGAGGACGGTAAGGGCGACAGCTGACGTTGACACAACACTGAATTTTTCTGCCGTCACTGCTTTCTACGCTTGACGTTACCCACACACTCACACCTCGTAGCAATCTGATTAACTGGAGGCCACCTTCCATAGATTTCACAAGCAAGGAGGCCAAGAAGTCAAAGCCCCATGAGCCCAGGGTCACGTACTAGCGGGTGGCTGCCCCTGCCACCATCTCTGCGGCACAAACTGTCCCCCTGAGACCTGTTACTTGCTGCACGTCTGTGGGTCAGCCGTGCGGGTCTGACCTCTGCTGCCCGTGACGACCAGGCCCTGCCTGCACAGCCTCTCCTGCTCCAGCGGGGCGGCTTCCCAGGGAAGCAAAGAGCAGGAGAGAGCTTGGCTGGCCGTGCAGGACCCCCAGGGCCCCGGGCTCTGACCGGGCTCAACACCGCTTCCCTGCCCAGAACCCCAGCGCCGAGAGGGGCGTCAGTGTCCAGGACGCGGGGCCTGGCGAACGGCCAAGGAGGTGATGAGTAGGGGCCCGCGTGGGAGCCAGCAAGACGGGGGCGGGGTGATCAGAGTGGGACGCGGCCGCGTTGTTTTGATGTCAGGTTGAGACACGTGTGAGGCTCAAGGAGAGCATTAAATGTTTTCTTTATTTTAAGACGAAGAGCAGGTTTCAAGCCCCACGTACATCATACCCTCAATGATGGAAAATACGCGAATGAAGAATGATTGCGGTCGTTTAGCCACGATTTATCCGCAGGGGAGAGAACCGTGCACGATGGCAGTTCGCGTCTTTCTATTCGTGCGCGTTTCCAGCATTCCGCAGGGAGAACGCCCTCATTACATGTTGCAAGAAGATGACTTTAGAGCAGTAACTGGGCTTTGCTTCCTAGTGTGGAAATGTCTGGACTGTGAACACCCCAGACACAACACATTCTGAACAAGCCCCTGGGCCAGGGCACATGTGGCTCCAAGCTGCCCACGACCACTCCTGCTTGGAGTCTGGGCCTCTGGGAGTTGGCAGGGGCGGGGCGGGGGGGGGGCGGGTGTCTGTTCAAAGAGGCTGCGTCTCCACGAGGTCCCCCTGGACTGCTGACAGATTCAAGTCCGAGCATCGCGACCCCATCCGAGTGCTCGGTCCAGGTGCGGGAGTCATAGTCGCAAACGTTTCTCATTCATTCATTGGCCACGTCAGGCCTCAGTGGTGCAGTGGGCTTGGTGGTCCCGAGGAACATGAAATCTTCTTTTCCCACAAGGGATCAAACTCGCGTCCCCTGCACTGGCCGATTCTTCACCACTGGACCACGGCTAAGCCCCAAAGGTTTTTAATCAGGAAATAGGAGATGTGTACCTTGAATATAAATTATATACAACTTTACAAAAAGTAGTGAATAATGGGATTTATACGCATTATCTCACTGCACCTCTGACACCATGTTTGGCCCTTTAACGCCCCACCTGCCCCGAGCGCCACCGGTCACAACAGCCTGTGGTGAACTGCGGTCATGACAGCAGCTGACGCCCGCATCCTGGTTGTTACCTGCCAGCTGCTGCTTTGGGGCCTCCCCACATTTCAGCTCCTTCATCCTCGAGGCAGACGCCCCACTTCCCTGGCGAGGAGACTGTGGATGACCCTGTGCACAGGATCAGTGAGCTGCTGGGCTGAAACTCCAACCTGTCATCTCTGGGTGTGACATCTAGAGCACCCAGAGACGCGGGTGGCCCCCAGCACGGGGATGGGTGACCAGCTGTGGAGGAGCCTAAATAAAATAAAGTCAGTGTCAGGGTGGGCGGGGGGGGTGAGGGAGAGACAGTGGAACTCAGAAGGGGTGAGGCTTATAGTGTACAGAGACGGGCAGGGCCATGACGGTGGCAACAGCGCCCGTGACACCCACTGCCCCACCAGGCAGTGTGTTTACACACCTCCATCCACCTCCTGATGGTCCTTCAGTCCTAAAGGCATGAGAAGATGTCCTCAGTGAAACAAGGGTGGAAATATTCGGGAAACACTGGAAGGACCGAAGATCCACCTGGTGTGTGAGTGGGGTCTCAGGAGGGGGGGAGCAGGGATCAGAGCTAAAAACTTACAGAGAAGACACCCAGGAATCTTCCAAAACTGGTGGAAGGTTTTAACATTTCTGACCTGAAATGTTAAAAGTTTCATGAACTCTAAGCAGGGGCCATGGGGGAGCGGGCCTTAAGAGGTGACATCTAGGTGGCCCCCAGCATGGGGATGGGTGGCCAGCTGTGGAGGAGCCTGGTGTGTCTGGAGCCACGGCTGCAGGCGGCTCCCTGTGGAGGCAGGAACTGAAGGAGGTAGGGTGGGGGTGCAGGGGCTGGACCACCTGGCCTCGAAGGTCACGGGGACGTGTGTGGGTTTTACCCCAAGTACATGGAGAAGCCGCAGGGGGCATAGCAAGATCTGCTTGTGTTTACAAACACCAGTCTGGTTGTGGTGTGGATGCTGGGATAGGACATGAGGAAGGACTTGGGCTTCCTAGGAGACCTTTGTGGCCCAGCAGAGAGGGGACGGGGGCTTAGCCTGAGTTGGAGGGATGAGGGCCTTACAAGTAAGTGGACTACAGGGATACTTGGAAAAAGACATAGCAACCTCTGTTACCCGCTAAATATGCAGAAAGACGGCTCTTCCTGAAATAGAACATGCAAAGGGAGAGAACCACACCTTGTGCCCATCGCTGAAGCCCGAGGCAAGAACAGCGCAGTGGGCAGACGGACACCGGGGTGCCTGCCGGCCCACCGCCGGGGCCCTGACCTGGGAAGAGCCTGCGAGGTGAGGGGAGAGGGCAGGGAACAGCGCGGGGAGTGGGGGGCCTGGGTCACAGACCTTCCCGACCCCCCAGCGGAGGAGAGCCTGCAGGAGGGGGGCTGGGTAGCCTGCGAAGGACACCGCATCTTCAGTGTCGCCTCAGATACCCAAGATGTCCTGAGGTTTCCTTCGTGACTCCTTTAACCCATGAGCTATAGAAAAGGGTTTGCTTACTGGTCAGGTGCTGTGCAGAATTTCTGATTTTCTGTTATTGATTTCCCATTTACGTCCCCGCTGATCTGAGAATGCGACCTGAATCCTAGCCTTTGCCCTCCACCTACCCTTGAGTGCCTCTGCCCCTCAGACGTGAAACACCTCTCCAGGTCAAGGTGCCTGGGGCACGGGACACGTGCCCGGATGCACTGGACCGCGGAGGCCGTGCAGCCTGTTTTTGCTGTCGTTCGACCGTTGGGAAGAATTTAAACACTTTCTGATTTGAACATTTTTAAATCTTGCTTAACAAAATGCTTAGGTATGATGATACTATTTCCCTTTAGTTGTATAACTAGTTTATAAACTTCATTCCTTAAAAAAAAAAAAGAAAATTGAATTAAAACTAAATTAATTCAAAATGCCTTTTACTATTAACCATAGCATTTATCCCTGGGTTGTGAATACCCCCTGGAGAAGGAAATGGCAACCCACTCCAGTGTTCTTGCCTGGAGAAACCCATGGACAGAGGAGCCTGGCGGGCTACAGTCTGTGGGGTCACAAAGAGTCGGACACAACTGAGCAACCGAACGCGCACATTAGCACGCGCGCGCACACACACACAGCATTTTACTGCATTCACATGCTTTATGACCAGCAATACAGCTTCCATCTGGCCATGAGAAGAATACATATTCTGCATTACTTGGGTACCACGTTTCCATAAATCTATTAGGTGACACGGGTGAATCATGTTCAGCTTTTCTATATCCTACTATTTTTTCCTCCATTTAGGAGTTATTGAGAGAGAAGTGAGAAAATTTCAATGTATAAATGTCAATTTGTTTACTCTTCCCTGCCAATTTACAAGCCTGTAACTGCTTAAAAGTGTATAATTGTCATACTTCCTGTCGAATTGGCCCTTTGATCATAAAGAAACGTTCTTTTTCTCTCTAAAAATACGTTCAGCCTCAAAGTCTAGTTGATCTGATATTTGTAAAGCCTCTCTTTTCCTTTGGTCTCGGCTAATGTGATATATATTTGTTTTTATTGGTATTCAGTTCGTTTCAGTTGCTGAGTCGTGTCCGCCTCTTTGCGACCCCATGGACTGCAGCACGCCAGGCCTCCCCGTCCATCACCAACTCCCGGAGCTTGCTCAGACTCATGTCCACTGAGTCAGTGATGCCATCCAAGCATCTCATCCTCTCTCGTCCCCTTCTCCTCCCGCCTTCAGTAATATCAACGCTCAAATTTCCTCTATGCTTATTTAACATACATCCTTTGTAGACAGTTGTTGTTTAAATACAACCTGACTTTTTCTCCTAGTTGCTGTCTTTATACCATTTGCAAACATTGTAAATACTGGTGATGTTTCAGTGGAATATGCTCATTAGCCGCTCTCTGTCTGGCGTCTCTGTAACTTGATTCTTTACTCTTTTCTGCTTATTTAAGATTTTTTATGATTCCCTTTTCCTCAATGTTTCTCTTTTAAAAAATTGATATACTCTTATTTTTCTCTTCTCGCATTTTTAAGTCTGAAACTATTTTAAATGCAATTTTAAACAGTGAAGTTTAACTCCGCCCTCTAATTTTAGCATCCGTTCCTCATCTCACCCAAACCACCAACTTCTAGAGTGACTGTGCCACCATGTCCGAGCTTGTCCTGCTGACCATCACCACCCCAGTCCTGGAACCAGCAGCTTCACCCCAAAAGATATTTTCATACAAATATTTTCATCGAAATCATGCCAGCTCTGACAAACATTCCTTGAATCTGAATTTTTGAAATTCTATTGAACCAATTTAATTCTTCCTTCAGATGTCAGTACTTGGGCAGATAAGGTACTCCCGACATGCATTTGTTCGATTATGTTGAAATATTTTCACTGGGGTCACATTTTACATTTTTTGAAAGGGTATGATTAATAGTTTTTCCAGCACATCAATTTTGCTAATTAGTTTTTGCCTTTAGGGGTTTTTGAGGGAGCTGTATCAGTTTGGCTCCCCTGAAGGCATTAAACCATGCCCGTCTTACTCAGCTTTCCAGCATAATTCACTCCTTCTTCTTAACTGGTGGGTCACTGCCAGTTTACTCAGGTTTGGCTGCTTGCTCTGATCTTAACAAAACCGACAGCCAGCACATATTAACTCCCCCAGGGCTCTTGGTCACTCCACAAAGCAGGTGTCCCTGCTACAGATGAACTGTGTCCCCCCACGATTCATATGTTGGAGTCCTAACCCGACAGAGTGTGGACCCAGGGTCTTTAAAGAGGCTGTTGCATTAAGTGAGGTCCCTGGTCCAGAGGACCTGGTGTCCTATAGGGAGAGGAGATCAGGACACAGACACACATTCTGCAGTCCTGAGGGTAGGACTTGAACACATGAATTTTGGGGAACGCCGTTCATCCGTAGCTGGAAGACCGGCTTCACGGGGTGACCAAGAGGCCCGAGTGAGCTAATGTTTGCCGGCTGTGTAATGAGCAGCTGGGAGGCGCTGAGTGCCCTGACCTGGTGTCAGGCTCAGCCACCCGGCCTCCACCAGTCCTCCCGGTGGGCAGATATTACAGTCATTACGGGAGGTTTGATGCTAATGACAGTAACAGGGATCTGCTCAGATGCATCCGATCAGCGTTCAGACCTGCACCTGCTCCCAGCACGTCTCTGAACTGCCTTCCAAACTAAAACATCACAGAATTGTCGAGGCTTTCGTGAGCATCTCATCTAAGCATGTAACAGCAAGACAAGCTGGTGCTTCAGGCTGGGAAGAATGGAGACAACGTGGTCCCCAGGGAGAGCTGTCTGAATTCTCGGCAAACCCAGTGCCTCAGCTGGTGCCGGGAGCCGGGAGCTGGGCGGAGGGGCCTGGCGTCCTCAGGGCTCCGTGTCCCCGCCCTCTGGGAGCAGCACCATCATGGGGCTCTGCTCCGATGGCCGTGTTTATAGGGCCTGAGGGACTCGAGCGCCATCACCTGCAATCCTCGTGTGTTTCACTCCCGAGTCAGGAATGGAGTCCGCAGGACCGTGGAAAGCACTCTGCAGCCCCGCTCCCGCCTCGGTCACAGTAATTGCTGGTGAGCCTCAAATCCCGGAAATCACTTTGATCTCATGCTTGAGAAGCTCCTGGCTGATTGATGGCAGCCACGGACGTCCCCTGCACCCACGGAGCTGCACTAATTTGCAAACTAAAACAATATTAGTGAATCGTTAATGGTCCGTGAAACTGCAGTGCAGCCCTGACGGCACTCAGAGCGACCCCCTGTGTTCCCGTGTGGCTGCGAGAGCCGAGGATGCCGAGCCCGGGCCCTCGGGGGGCTGGCGGCAGGGGTGGCGGCCGAGGCCCTGAGGACACGCGAGGCGGGCTGAGGCCAGGGTTGGACCCGCACTTGGGACCACGCCAGGCCACCACCAGCCACCTCTGGTCACAGCCAAAGTGCTGCCTGTGCTGGGCTCCTGCTCACAAGGAGCCAGCTCTGCTGGGAAACGGCCCCGGGCCCCGGCCGCCCTGCGCATCCTGGGCAGGTGGTTCCCCAGTACAGGTGGAGCCTGAGATGCAAACAGGTCTCGGGGTCTGGAGGGACCACGCATCCCCGTGCCTGCACAAGGGGCTAAGTGCTGCCTTGTCGGGGCACCATGCGGTGGGTCAGCAGGTGTCACGGCAAGGCCCACGAAGCCTTGAAAATAGAGCCTTTGCGCCCATGGGAGCAGGATTCGGGTTGAGAGAAAGCTGATGACTTGCATGGGAAGGTCAACAAAGCTGCGAGTGTGGCGGTAATGTCCAGGCACGGTTGCTGTAACCAGTGACAGGACAGTATCTGGACGTCTGCCCGTCCAAGAAGCGCAGCTTTTGTACAAACTCTGCTGTTGCCCCAGGAGCATGGAGGACTCTGGGCAAGGGTGAGCTTCAGACTCGTCACTTTGCAGGCAAACCACCCCAGGTCCCATGGGAATGCTGCCCACTCAGCATCAGGAAGGCAGCTCGCCCTAAACACCCACCCGAAGAGCCACCTCTTCCCACCCCCGACGTTCCTACTCACCCAGCTGCTAAGTGGCTTCAGTCGTGTCCGACTCTGTGCGACCCCATAGACAGCAGCCCACCAGGCTCTCCTGTCCCTGGGATTCTCCAGGCAAGAACACTGGAGTGGGTTGCCATTTCCTTCTCCAATACCTGAAAGTGAAAAGTGAAAGTGAAGTCGCCTACCAGGCTCTTCTGTCCATGGGATTTTCCAGGCAAGAGTACTCACCCAGAGGGACCTGCAAACAGACATCAGCACCAAGTCACAGTCCGTCCAGGCAGGTTTAGAATGCGACACATACCCAGAGACCCTGTCGGCTACTGCCTTCAGCGTGTGCGCTAGCTCACGCGTGGACATGCGTGTGTGCGTGCTCGTGTATGCAGGGGAGGGGTTGGAGGAGAAAGAATGAGCATGCTGATTTTCAAGAATGCACCCTTAACTTCACCCCAGGAGCTCAGAATCGGCCAGGCTCCCCGGCCACGTGCAGAAATTCCATGCTCCGTCTCTAACTCTGTAACGAATGCGCCTCCTGAAAGCCCCCTGGAGCGAGCGGCCCCCTGCAAGGCCCCTGCCCTGCACGAAGGCTCCTCAGCCACGTGGAGAAAGTCCATGCTCCGTCTGTAACTCTGTGACGAAAGTGCCTCCTGAAACCTCTCTGGAGCAAGCGGCGCCCCGCCACCGCCGCAAGGCCCCTGCCCTGCACGGGGCTCCCCAGCTGTCAGCTGTTCTTCCTCCCACAGCTCAGGAATCTGCCGGCCAGTAACTTCCAAAGGACCTCATTCCAGAGCTTGCTTTGAAAGCCTTTATCCAGAGCTGCTCCAGGCCACCCTTGTCGGGGTCAGCTGTGGCTGAGGCAGAGACCTGCCCCCGAGGGGCTTCACCCCACAAGGATGAGGCCGGCCCCCTCCCAGGACCTGCCCCAGGCCTCAGAGACCAGAGTCCCCCTGCCCCCACCCAGGGTCCTGCACACCACACAAGCCTCAGCTTTCAGCACCTTGACCCTCCTGATGGGCCCCATGATTACGTCCCCCTGAGATCAAGGCCCCGGGCTCAGAGCCGCCGCCCACACACTCTGGGAGTGCCCCACCCTCCTGGTTCAGATGAATTCTCCCCAGACCTCATGTCGACACCCCAAAGGGAGGTGTCATTGTTGCTGTGATCATAGAGTCTGTCCTGGGCTTATGATCCTAAAGGCAAAGCTCAGATGTTTGCTCATCGTCGCCTGACGGACCCAAAGCTGCACCGCGTCGGCGTCACTGTCTAACCTGATGCTCACAGACAAGCTGGAGACCCAGCCCCACTGCCTCCAACCTGCTCCGGCTCAGAGAGCAGGGTGCAGGGAGGCAGCGGCCGGGGCCACGTGGCCGGTTAGGATGCGGTGACGTTGGGTCCAGCCTCCTCCGCCCCACGAAGCCGGCTTCTCCCCAGAGACACAGTTTGTCTCTGAACAATCAAAGCCACAGAAGAATGAATGGTGTGGTGTCTTCTGGGGTCAGGACTAGAATCGTTCTGACTGTCCTCCTCCTAATTACAGCCTTGCCGGGCACCCGGCAGGGAGGTTAGCACACCAGGTCCAGCCCCCGTGAGTTTCTTGGGGCTGCGGTAACAAGGCATCCCACGTGCGCGGCTCTCGCGGTCGGGAGGCCTGAAGCCCAAGGTCACGGTGTCGACAGGGCCGTGCTTCCTTGGAAGCCCCCAGGGGTCTTCTTGCCCTCCTCTCAGCTCCTGGTGGTCCCAGAGGCCCTGGGTGCTCCTCGGCTCGCAGGCACGCACCCTGCTCTCTGCTTCCTTCTCATGGCCTCCACCCTGGGTGTCCCTGGGTCAGCACCAAATCTCTTCCTCTTGGGACCCCAGCCATGAAACTGAGGCCCACCCACATCCGCACTGTCTCATCTAAACACGGTGGCATTTGTAAAGGCCCTATTTCTGAATAAAGTCTTTTTCAAAATATTAGGAAAGACAGGATTTCAAAGTGTTTTTGAAGGAGCACAATTCACACCCTCAAACCA
Organism: Okapia johnstoni; assembly: GCA_024291935.2. NCBI lineage: Eukaryota > Metazoa > Chordata > Mammalia > Artiodactyla > Giraffidae > Okapia > Okapia johnstoni. The sequence goes on along the minus strand of CM044320.1, from coordinate 1,084,528 downwards.
CTGCATGCACAGCTGAGGATGAGAACTGGGCCACTGAGATAATACTGACCCATGCTATTAAATCAGTGTCATTTAGCCGCTCAGTCGTGTCCAAATCTCGGTGACCCCATGGACTGAAGCCCACCAGGCTCCTCTTTCCGTGGGTTTTTCCAGGCAAGAATGCTGGAGTGGGCTGCCATTTCCTTCTCCAGGGGATTAAATCAAAGAGGGATAAGCTCATTAACATGTTACATCATCCTGTTTTTAACAAAAAGTCTGATCATTGCATTATAATAACTTTTCCAAAAGAACAGTCAGCAAGAATTAGTTTCAGGATCGATATCCTCAGAAGGACATGTTATTCAAATGAAAGCTTAATTCTCCCGATTTAGAATTTAGTTAATTTAGACGATGGTGGAGCCATTACAGTGTGATGCATAAAGACATAATACACGTTTATGATGTAAAACAGATGCAGACCTGGCCAAAGTCACAAGGAGTCGTCTTTGCTGACAGGAGACATTACAGATCACTGCCACTTATCCTCAGGGGCTAAGACCCCCGCTGCCGTGCTGAGCAGGTCCTCGGGGTCCTGAGTTCATTCATTCACTCACTCATGGACTCAGCCGAGCTTCATCTGACAGTTTGACCGACTGGCAAGTAGAGGGTTTGGGGGTGAAGGCACTGACGATGCTGCTACAAACTAGCCATGGAGCTGAGCTCAGAGCCTGACCCGAAATCAGACAGAAACGCAAGTGTCAGCACAGCCGTGCCCACCACATCTTCCTGGAGCGGAAAGCACAATCAACACAAGCAAGGTAGCTTTATACAAGGAAAATTCTAACCTACTCCACCCAAGGAGAATATTTTTTTTTCCTTTTTAGGACTCAGGGAGTAATCGGAATTGCCAAGGAAGGGGGAGTCAGAAAGTTGGGCTGGACAGAGCTGGGCAGTGAGCCAACGGGGCCACCGAGGGCGGCCACGTCTCCAGAAGCGGACGGAACACAGTCTTCTTTGGAGAAAGTCACTCTCCGTGTGACCTCCATGATTCTCTAACAATCGGGGATTAAAATCTCCCCAAAAGGAGCTCACGTCAGAAAATCCCCAAGCACACAAGGGAAACACTTCCACGAATAAGTCGGCAGGGACGTAACACACAATAGCTTTATTCCCACCTGGACTTAACATGTGAAACATCAACTATAGAACATAAAATAACCATTTGTTCAATGTTAAAAACATAAAACTGAAATTATGAAAAAATGAACGAGAAACAAGAGGTAGTGAATTGACAGAAATGGGAAAAAACGGCCCCCTTGAAACGGAAATTGTAACTGTCGACATAAAATTCAGTGGACGGGCAAACAGCTGAAAAGGGAAAATCTACACGCTTCAGATAGGTCTGAAGAAATTACCTAAATGCATCATGTGAGTAGAATGAGGGATGGACCTTCTGCAAGTGGGGGTAAGCCCTGTGAGCCAGAGCATCCCTCTCATGAAGGTAAAAATGCCGGGAGTAAAGCAAATATCAGCCGGTGTCCCAGAACACGCATGACGGACAATTACATCAGATGTCAGCAAGACACAGTTGAATACTTTAGACTCACGGGTTTGGCAATTGACGGACACATTCCTAAATGATAATTAGAAGGTAATTTAAAGTGAAGGATGGTGAAGATACTGCATAGCAAGGCAGCTGAGCTTCAGGAAAAGAGGAACTGTGAGAAAAGGTACAGTGTTTAAATCTAGGACATAGAGGACTTCAACTGGTGGTCCAGTGGTTAAGACTCCAAGCTCCCAGTGCAGGGGGCCTGGGTTCAATCCCTGGTCAGGGAACTGGGTCACACACACCACAGCTAAGACAGTGCAGCCAAATAAACAGATAAATAAAAATAAATATTTCAAAATCCTAGGACGTAGACGGCATATTAAAAAGCAGACACATTGCTCTGCCAACAAAGGTCCGCCTAGTCAAGGCTATGGTTCCTCCAGTGGTCGTGTGTGGACGTGAGAGTTGGACGGTAAAGAAAGCTGAGCGCAGAAAAACTGATGCTTTGAGCTGTGGTGTTGGAGAAGACTCTTGAGAGTCCCTCGGATTGTAAGGAGATCGAACCAGTCAATCCTACAGAAACTAGTCCTGAATATTCATTGGAAGGACTGATGCTAAAGCTGAAGCTCCAATACTTTGGCCACCTGATGCGAAGAGCTGACTCATTGGAAAAGACCCTGATGCTGGGTAGGATTGGGGGCAGGAGGAGAAGGGGACGGCAGAGGATGAGATGGCTGGATGGCATCACCAACTCAATGGACATGGGTTTGGGTGGACTCCGGGGGTTGGTGACGGACAGGGAGGCCTGGCGTGCTGCAGTCCATGGGATCGCAAAGAGTCGGACACGACTGAGCGACTGAACTGAACTGAGGATGTAGAACCCCGCAATATAGAAAATAAAAAAGTAGAAGCCACAGGAAACGCTAAATATAAGTGAACTAATTAGCTAAATGCTTCAGAGAAAGAACAACATGGAGAAATAAAGAGCACTGTGGGTCCTGTGAAAAAACGAACCAAATAAACCAAGTCCCTGTTGAGACAGATGGACAGGAGCAAAGGAGGTAATAAATCCTCGGCATTGTTAAAAGGCAGGGCCGGGCAGGGGCCAGCCAGAGCTGTAGCAGAGGGTGAAGGTGTAACAGGAATGCATTTTCGTGCGGAGGATTTACTAATTTTACTTTTTTAATCAGAGTATAATTGATTTAGAATGCTGTTTTAGTTTCAGGCATACGGGAAAGTGATTCAGACACACAGATATATATTATTTTTCAGATTATTTTCACATATGGGTTATTTACAAAACAGAAACAGACTCACAGACATAGGAAAAAACTTACGGTCACCAAGGGGATGTGTTGGCAGGAGGAGTAGTTAGGGGGTTTGGGATGGACATGTACACACTGCTATATTTGGAATGGAAAACAAACAAGGACCTACCGTATAGCACAGGGCAGTCTGCTCAACAGTTTGCAGGTGTGTGTGTATACGGGCTTCCCCGGGAGCTCAGCCGTAAAGGGTTCACCTGCAGTGCAGGGGACGTAGGAGATGTGGGTTCAGTCCCGGGGTCGGGAAGATCCCCTGGAGGAGGGCACGGCAACACACTCCAGTACTCTTGCCTGGAGAATCCCATGGACAGAGGAGCCTGGAGGGCTACAGTCCATGGGGTCGCAAAGAGTCAGACACGACTGAAGCCGCTGAGCACGCATATATGTATATACATATATATGCACATACATATAAATATAAATCCTTTTTCAGATTCTCTTCCCTTGTAGGTTACTACAAAATACTGAGTACAGGTCCCTGTGTTAGCGAGAATACTGTGAATAAATTTATAATACACTTGAAAACTTAAATAAGATGCACAACTTTCCCAAAAAAAAAAAACTTCAGAAAAAACCAGAAATTCTGATAGTCCCACAAACATTAAACACATGTCATGTATACTTACAGACACTAGATCCGAGTGATTTTAGAGATACATGTTTCAACCTTCCAAGGATAGACCATCCACATTTGTAAAGATTCTTGTAAAGACTAGAAAAGGAATAAATATTATCCAAATCCTTCAAGGACCTGAATAAAATTTTGATAACAAAATAGAATATAGATGTTAAAATCCTATGCAAAATGTTAGTAGAATTATCTAGTGATCTATAAAAAAATAATTATTATGTTTTTTCATTCAAGGCATGAAAAAGTGGGTTTACATAAAAAAAATGCATTCTCATAGCTCACCAAGTTACCTTATTAAAGGAGAGTAACCCTATAATTATCTTAAAATATGCAAAAAAATTTCATAAAATCCAGCACTTTGATGATTTTTTAAAAACTCATGGCAAAATATCAATACGCAAACTTTCTTAACCCACAAAGGTTACCTACCTGAACACAATTCTTAAAGGCGAGGGGCGGTGGATTCCATATCTGACATCATATGCAAAATTCCATACAAATTAACTGTGAAAGGCAAAATCTTATAATTTTGAGAATATGATGACATAAAACCACCTCCAGGGTGGAGAACAATTGTTTAAAGCAAATTAACAGACAAATATAGAACACTAACCATAAAACTAGACATTGATTAATCACATTAAAATATGAACATCTGTTCGTCAAAAGACAACATAAAACTGAAAAAAATGCCATAAATTGAGGATCGTTAGTAACACACAGCTAACAAAGGGGAGCGTGGAGGATACACAGAATATCAATAATCAAAAGACATGTAACTGAATCAAAAACGAGCATTTAAAGAACATTCTTGTCCTTTTGTTGGGTGACAGTTTCACAGGGATTTTTTCAGGTTTTTCTTTTTATCACAATGTTTGATGGCTTATGCTTCTGTTACGTTACTTTTATAGGTGTCAAACCTTGAAGATGTCTCTTAATTCGTATAAATTAAAACGCAAGCCTCAGGTTTGGTGTGATCCAGAAGATTGTTGATGTCCCCAGAGGCGCGTTTCTTCACCAAGCCTTCCCCTGGGCACCTCCATTCAGCCTGGCTTCCTTCTTGGTCACCTCGTGGTGTCCAGAGGCTCTCAACTCCTCTTCCCCGTCCTCAGCGAGTGAGAAGGGGGCCCAAGGGCCCAGCAGTCCTGGTGGGATTAGCAGGGTCCCTGCCTGGGTCCCCTGGGGCAGACCCTCTCTGCCCGGAACAGACCTATGCCCAGGAGATGGACCGTGCTCAGTGCCTGGCACAGACCTTCGCCCTCCGTCTGAGCCGGGCGGCGCTGCTTCCCCGCAATCGTGGATCTCCAGGAGCAGACGCCGGGGTGCAGACGGGGGCCCCCGGAGTGAAGCCGCCTCCCGCCCCCCGGGAGCAGGAGTCAGGACGGGGGAGTCGGGGTCGCCGGGAACCGCAGGAGACCCAGCCGGGCCCGCCGGCGGCAGGAGGCGGCCTCCGGAGGGCGGCCGAGAGCACACGAAAGCCGCGGGGCTCCCAGCGCGGTCCAGACGGCCCTCGGCGAGGGCCCGGTCACGCAAGGGGCGCTGCTGTGCCAGCTCGAGGGGCCGAGGCGCCCACCGCTCCGCCCGCCGCTCGCTCCGGGGAAAAGCACGGGGCACAGCTGAAGCGGGCACGCTCTCAGGGCAAGGGCGCACGGCGGCTCTCAAACTGCAGAACTTCACCTCCGCCCGGGAAAGCGGAGACGGGGAAACACCCGCCTTGGGCTCCAGGGAGCAGCTCGCCTCCCAGGACCACCCTCAGCGGCTCGGGTCTCAGGCCCGCGCCCGCCCGGTCACGACCGCCGGGAGACCCAAGCCCCTCGTTTCTCCGGGGAAGCACCAGACACGGGCCTGTCCCCGTGGTGGGCCCGCTGACAAGCCCAGCCTGGACCCCCTCCTCTCTGAGCTAAGGTCAGGACCCTCTGCTCTGAGTCCAGCTGCACGCAGGGCTGGGACATGCCCTGCTGGGGCCTGCGGTTCGGAGAGGAGCCAAGAGCAGAGAAGGAAGGGGCAGCCCCTGGGACGCCCCCTCAGAGGCGGAGCTCAGGAGGACGCGCAGCCCCTGGGACGCCCCCGCAGAGTCGGAGCTCAGGAAGACACACAGCCTGCTCTGGGGTCTCCCTCGTGTGGATGCACCACTGTGTTACAGGGACCCCAGCGGGCACCCCGGTTTTCAGTCACTGTCTGGCTTGTAAATAAGCCTGGTTTGGCTGTTGATGGGTGGTGACCCAGGCAGGCTCACACGCTTTCACCACATACTGCTGATGATGGCAGAAACAGTCTGTTGTCACCCACAGTCTCTAATGCACCCCTGGGATCAAATGATATTAAAGATCCCTGAGTACTTGGACGGGGGACTCTAGATCCACTGGTGCTTCCCTGGTGGCTCAGATGGTAAAGAATCTGCCCACAGTGAGGGAGACCTGGGTTCAACCCCTGGATCGGAAAGATCCCCTGGAGGAGGGCACGGCAACCCACCCCAGTGTTCCTGCCTGGAGAATCCCACGGCCGGAGGAGCCTGGCGGATACAGTCCGTGGGGCCACAGAGAGGCAGACACGACTAAGCGACAACACTATTGCTGCTACGAGATCCGCTGAAATGAATGAGCCGATTCTAAACCCGTGTTATTCTAACAGAGTATTTTAGCCTTTAACTCATTTTTTAAATGGATCTTTAAAAGTGTGTTCCGTTTTATGAGAGTGAAAATGTTTGTCCCTCAGTTGTGTCCAAGTCTCTGCAACGCCATGGACTGTAGCCCGCAGGCTCCTCTGTCCACGGGATTCTCCAGGCAAGAGCCCTGGAGCGGGCGCCCTGTCCTCCTCCAGGGGGTCTTCCCTCCTGTCAGTCCCACTCTCCCAATTTCTCTCACCCCCTGGCTTTTCTTTCCACACAAAAAAAGTGTGTTCCAGTTGACATTCCTACACATTGTGTATAAATATATCTTCTCCCAACTTGCTGACATTAGGAAAAGGATTTTTTTAAATCTTCCTGTAGCATAAGCAAAAGACAAAAAATGTAGCAGTTGGCTTTTTGATTAATAACACCCTGATGATATAAAACACATATTAGAAGTGCTTCCTCCTCTTGTGTTTTCTGCTTTGTGCAGTGGGACTGTTTTCCTAATAGTCTCGAGAAAAAGACAAAATAATCAGAAACCTTGAAAAACTCCTCCTGAGACTCTGGAGGCAGGACTTGCCAGCTTCTGAACTAATCGAAAGCCCCCAAGACCCACTTTATCCCGAGGTTTATGGCCACGGAAGCAGGCCAGCTCCTTTTCTCTCGTCTTCTTGGGAAAAATAGATGCTGTCCAAGCTTCACTTCAGTTCCGTCTGGGAAAAAGGAGTGGACCGCAGTCTCCGGTCCCCTGCTCGCCTCTCGTCCTGAGATCTGGGTACTTGGGTTATTTGTCTGTCTTATACAGGGTAGTTTACAGCTTCTAACCCTGAACTCCTGATTTACCCCTCCCCACGCCCGTTCCCCCTTGCTAACCATAAATTCATTTCCTACATCTGTGAGTCTGTCTCTGCTTTGTGAATAAATTCACTGATATCATTTTTTTAAGCAGCACTATTACAAAAGGCTGCTAGGAAGCAACCTAGATGTCCATCAACAGATGAATGGAGTGTGGCACATATATATATATATGGAATATTACTCAGCTATAAAAAAAGAATGCATCTGAGTCAGTCCTAATGAGATGGATGAACCTAGAGCCTATTGCACAGGGAAAAGTAAGTTAGAAAGAGAAAGCCAATACTGTGTATTAAGGCAGGTACATATGGAATCTAGAAAGACAGGGCTGATGAACCTATTTGCAGGGCAACAACGGAGACACAGACAGAGAGAACAGAACTGTGGACCCAGCGGGGGAAGGAGAGGGTGGGACGAACCGAGAGAGGAGCAAGGAGGCACGTACATCACCACGTGCAAAACAGACAGCCAGTGGGGATTAGCAGTACGATGCCGGGAGCTCAAGCCATTCATGTCACTCTCTAGATGTCACATAATGTCATATATAATGTAATATCGCAAGTGATGCTATATGGTCTTTGTCTTTCTTTAACATACGTCACAGCATATGATCCTCTCTAGGTCCATCCGTGTTGCCTCAGGTGGCATCATTGCTCTCTTCCTATGGCTGAGTAATATCCAGGTGGCATCATTGCTCTCTCCCTATGGCTGAGTAATACTCACCATGTATTTGCAGCACCTCTTCTTCATCTGTTTGTCGTGTCAATAGACGTTTAGCCTACCTCCGTGTCCTGGCTATTGTGAACAGGGCTTCTGTGAACATCGGGGGTGCACGCATCTTTTCAAATGAGAGCTTCTGTCTTTTCCAGACACACGCCCAGGAGTGGGGTTGCAGGCTCACATGGCGGCTGTCTTCAGTTTTCTGAGGACGCCCACTGTGCTCTCCATAGCGGCTGCACCAGGCTACTTCCCACCAGCAATGTTAGCGAGTTCCCTTTTCTCCACACTCATAGAGAGGTTTTCTTAACAATCTGTGATGGATGCTGGATTTCGTCAGAGAGAGCATACCATTTTTCTTTCTTAGGTATGGTAAACTTCATTAATTGATTTGTTTCTTTAGAATTCACTGGTAAAATTTTGTGAACCCAGAGTTTACTTGGGGAAGGTTTCTCATTTGTTTCTGAGACAGCTTTAGAGCCTCTCAGATCTTGAAATTCTTCTGCAGTCATGTTTTCCCTGCTAGACATTCATCATTTTTAGCGACACGATCACAGACTCTTTCTGTCTTTCCGTCGGTTGCTTTCTTCATCGCCAGCTCGCAGCTTTCATTTGATTTTATTCCCTTCTGTTCTGATAGGTTTCAGTTCCTTTCTTTTCAGACCTGCTTGTGGTGAGAACCTAGATTACAGAAAACGTTTTGTGAGGAGTTAAGGCCATCGGATTGCCTTTAATCCCTGATTTATCTCCATCCTGAAGGAAAGTTACACGGCTCAAAATAGCCTGGACTTAAAACTCCCCTCCAGGTCCTCCCCACCATTCTATGCAAAACAAAGAACTCTCTCACCCGAAGAAAAAAATGGACATTAAGGTTGATTGCACCCAGCTTCCAGCCGGTCCAGCCTCTGGCCGATCTTTAGAATTCCTCGCCCCAGCTGATTAAGAGAGAACTAACCCGAACAGCCTTGGAGAAGAGCAGGCCCCCTTAAGACAGCAGGTCTCCGCACACATGCGCATGTAACTCTCTCTCTTCTTGGTCAGGGCAGCAGCTCACCCGTCCGACTGCTGCCCGTCTCCCCTCACTGAAGGCGATCTGGTCCCTAAAGTGCTGGTCTCACTCTTTCTCCGAACCTCGCCTTCTCTAACTCCCTTGCCCTACACGTCGCACACGTTTCCACCGTGTTTGCATTTTCAGACATCTCCATGCTTCTCAGTCTCCCGGGTGGCTCTGCCCGCTTTTCCTCAATCCCCGTTTCCCTCTGTTCTTCAGCGAGGTCACCCCTATTGATGCAGAGGTCTCTGGCCCTTCCGTCTGCCCCCTCTAATCTCCCCTGGAGCCCAGAAGCTGATACTTGTTCTCTGCAGTTTGGGTACATGCTTGTCCCCACTTGGGTATTTTTCAGTGTGCTTTGCTGAAGCCCACGGTGGGTTTACTCTTCAAGAGAGGGGATTAGTCCGAGAATTACCCCGGACAACTGCCCGCGGGCCAGGACGGGGGGACGGCGCGGAGAGCACACTGCCGGCTGCTGCGGTTGAAAGACTGAGTGACTGAAGGAAGGAGAGAGTGAGGGAGCGGACGGGGAGGTGGAGGGTGGAGACAGGGGACACTGGCCTCCCCTTCTCCCCCCGCGTGGTCTTGGGGTCCAGCCGAGTCCAGAGCCCAGGACAGCAGGAGGAACTGCATCCAGGGGGCCGCCCGGTCCAGGCCTGGGCTCTGTGGGTGTGGAAAGAGCCGATGAGTCTCCGGAGGAGGCTAGGACAGCGGGCGGGGATGGGGGGCTGGACTCAGAGCCACACGGGGGGCAGCCCCCCACTTACCAGGGGGAGAGCCTCCACTGAACAGATTCTGTACAAGGGTGTTTATCCAAGGTGGAAAAAGAAGCTAATTATATGACATGAAAGATGGTCCCTTCCCTCCGCTAGATGGAGGTTCTCTGGAGCAGCTGTTAAGCATAAACCTTTATCTTGTTTATTGCGGATGACAACTGGATGTGCAAGCCATAGTTTGCACACGAAATAACAAGCGGCCAGCTCGCACCTCGGCCTGTTTCACAGCCTGAGTCTCACGACATGATGTCGCTTTTGTTTTTAATCAGCTTTCTTCGAAGCAGTTGGCTCATCTGGGGACAAAGAGAAAGGGATAGACAGCCTGGGAGCCGGGACTAGGTGGGCGAGGCCCGGCCGGAAAAATGGGTGGCTGGGCGGCCAGGCATCCACGTCGCCCCGGCCTCTGGACCACAGACCCCCCGGGGACGTCCGCACCCAGCAGAACGCCCAGCAGCTGGAACCGCACGGCTCCCTGGGCCTGCGTTTCAGTGCCGCTGTGGTTCCCCAGAGCTGTCGGCACAGGGCCACGCGAGCCCCCCAACCCCGACTGGCCCTGGGGGTGTGGGGGTGCAGCGCTGCAGTTGAAATGACCCTCAGACCTGAGTCTCCCACAGCCAGTGGTGCCCGCCCCTCGGAGATGTTTCGTAAAACCCTGATTCAAGGAGTCGGCTGACCACCCGCCCAGCGTGATGAAAGCCGTGTGTCCCTGCCCCAAGCCTCCTTCCATGAGTGGGTGGACAGGGCAGCCACCAGGCGAGGTCTCCTGCCTCGGTCACTCAGGCCAAGGGCTCACATCCCTTTGAAATGCTAATTCTCTGGCTCATTACACTTCCCACTGCTCAGTCAGTTTCCAGGGATCTCAAGCTCCAACTTCTGGTCTGATGTCCACCATGGGGGCCAGGACGATGTCCGAGGGCCGCTGGGCTCGACCACGGGCAGGGCGGCTCTCTGCCGACCCCGCGCCCATGGAGGGCTGAGCTGGCCCTCCCCATCGGGACCTGCCCCCCAACACATGCTGTGTGACCCTGGGCTTGAGGCCGCGCTCCGCGGCCGTGAGAACAGACGTGCCGTCCCAGGCTCGTGATGTTTTCATCCTCAGAGAGAGCAAGGACCCAGACCCGGAGCCCAGGAGACAAAGCCTGGCTGGCACTGCTGCCGGTGTCCTCGAAGAGGCCGGGAGACAAAACCCGCTTCCGACCCTCCCCTGCCTGTCCGGGGCACCAGCTTAAACTCAAGGACCACCCTGGTCCTCAGACCCACGCTTCCTCGCGAACACTCTGATCCGCTGACATCCAGTCTGAAAGTCGGAGTCATCACTGGCACCGTGGCCCCCGCACGCCCCCCGTCAGATGCCCTCAGGTGCCATCCGTCCTGGGAGGAAACCGCTGAGGATGCGGCGTGGGGGGCCGCCTGCTGCTCTGCAGACCCAGCCAGGGGCTCCACCAGTCCCACGGATAAAGGCCACCGCAGACACACAGACCCCGGCGCTGTGAGAGTCAGCCCTCGGGGAGCCCCCACAAGCTCAGCACCACCTCCGCTGTTAGCCGATGTCCCCTGAGGCCCAGACCCAGGGCCAAAGCCAGGACTGCCGGCAGGAAGCCAGCACACGCAGTCCAGGGGGCTGATGTCGCCCTCCTGGGACAGAAGCCACCTGTCTCTGCATGGTTCTCGGCAAACGAGCCCTTTACGAGGGGCTGGTTGGTGACGACTTGGCTGACGTGGTCATCAGGACACAGCGCTTCCCTCTCTGTCCCTCGGGTCCCCGTCGGGGCTTCTGGACCTTGGTTCTCCCTCCGCTCGCGTTACCTCTAGCAAAAAGTCCTGTTCTGTCTCTGAGTTTCCTCAACTAGTAAAATAAAAAAGCCCTTAACATGCTTTAATTTTAAAGTTACAAATCAAAATAGCATTAAGGCTTTGTGAAGAAAACCAGCCACTGGCTCTGGACAAACGCAGGGTTCCTGGTCTTGTGGGAGTGTCCAGGTGAGGCCACCCCACCTCAGCCCCTAGGCCACCTCCGTTGGTTCAAGTTCAGCACGTCACCTTGACCTCACCCCACCCGTCTGCCAAGGAGAAAAAAGACACACTCGATACAAGAATTTGGCCTGGGAATTTACGGCTCTGCTTTAGAAAAAAAAAAAAAAAAGCTTATTTTATATGCATCATAAAAATGCAAATTAAATTATAAATGAATCAGAAAAAAGATCCCATCTTTCTAAAGCATCATCGGGTGACACGGCCCCCGAAGACCTCCAAAGATCTCCCCGAAAAGTGTCATCAGATCCAAGAACGGCCTGGGCTGTTGATGAGCTTTCCTTCCCCATCAAGTGAAATAGCAGCCTGTTATCGGTCAACAAAAAGACATTTGTGCCTTTTGGCTACAATTAAGATCGAGGTTGGATTTGCACTTCACTTTAATTACTAATAGATTAATCCAAGTCTAAAAGACCATCCGTAATTAGCATTGTGTTGATTGATTTGTTGCAAAGAAACGACCCCGATTATGTTCTTAGTAATCAGTTTATAGCTAAGTGGCTTCCTTTCATTAAAATATAAAGAGATATCTATAAAAAGTGGCCACGGTGTGTGGGATCGTAAATGTCAAAGTCTCCGTGACTTGTCACGGATGGCTCTCTTTGATTTTCATGGAAATCTAATTATTTGGTGAATTAAGGGATTTGACCTCCACGGGAAGGCTGGGGGCGACTCCCAGGCATTGATCTGGCTGGAGGAGGCCATCGGCCAGGAGGCGGCTGCGGCGGGCGGCGGCGGGCTGATGCTTCGTTGGCAAAAACGGCTGTGTCAGTAGACAGTAATTGCAGACTCCCCGCGCAGCTCAGAAAAGGCAAAATATTCAGGGATTGCAATTAATTCCTTGGCAGTGACAATGCCTAATTAGGTGTAATCCTTCTTACTCCGGATCAAAGCAAAACAAAACAATCCCCAGAGATGCAAGGACAGAAGGAGGAGACTCGAGTTCTTCGCGGAGGTCGGCTGTGGCTGGAGCTCCGGGTGTGTGCTGACCGGCGGCGCTCGCGGGTCCTCTCCCCGCGGGCTTCAAAGCCGCCCCGCCGCCCCTCGGATCCAGGCCAGAGCGCCTCGTCCCCAGGAGGGCTTTCTTGGAGAGCTCCCTCCACGAGCGCCGCCCCGGGGACGCGCACTCGGCACACGGGGCTCGGGCCGCGGCTCACGCGCGTGGACCTGGGCGTCCCCTCCCTGCCGCCCCGCGATGCTCCGACATCCTGTGTTTCCACGAGGGGCTCCTGTCGCCCCGCCCGGGTGCTCCTATTTCTTAAGACGTTGGAGTTACAGCGGTAAACGTCCCTTCTGTGATGCAAGAAATGGCAGCAGACAGTGAGGGGGATCATACATCCTTCTTCCGGGGCGGGAGGGCCCAGCCTCGCCCTCCGTCTCCAGACGGTAAACCCCCGGGGCTCAGCACCCACCCGACCCCCATCTGCTTCCTCCTCCCTCCCTGGACAGCCCACACCAACAGACCCTCAGCTGACCCATCACCTTCCGTCATTCAATTTTCACTTTTATCCTAATAGCGTCTTACATATTTGAAAAGGTAAACACCGCTTAATAAACCTTTTCTCTTGCCAAAGTCTCTGTCACTTGGGGATTTCTGTAATTTGCAGCAGGGTTAACGCAAAGCGAGGCAGAAATCTCATGGAAATTACAGTCAATTTGCATATGCATTTAAGAGAAGGAGCACTTTTGTAATATGGTACATTCTTACTCCCCAGAGTAGAGGGTTTATTCATTTCCTAGATATTCTTTTTGTTGTTAAGTGATGTATTGAACTTTTCTTATACATGGCCTCCTTCTTGTGAACAGTGTCAGTGTGTGTGTGTATTTGTCTGTGTGTGTGTGAAGTAGAGTATTTTTTAACTGAAGTATAGCTGATTCAAAATGTTGTGTTAATTTCTGCTACACAAGAAAGGCGCGTGCACACACACACACACACACACACACACACACCCCTTTTCGTGTTCTTTTCCACTGTGGTTTAACATGGGATGGTGACCATAGCTCCCTGTGCTCCACGGGAGGACCTGCTGTTTCCCCACCCTACTGTTAGGCTGCATCTGCTCAACCTCAAACTCCAGTCCTTCCCTCCCTACCGCCCTCCCCCTTGGCAAACGCACGTCTGTTCCCTACATCTGTGAGTCTGTTTCTGTTTCACAGATCACTTCATTTGCGTCCTGCTTTAGATCCCACACGCAAGGCATTGCTCCTTCTCTGTCTGACTTCCTTTTCTTGTCGTTGTTCAGTCGCTGTGTCGTGTCCCACTCTTTGCGACCCCATGGACTGCAGCACACTAGGCTTTGCTGTCCTTCACTATCTCCCGGAGTTTGCTCAAATTCATGTCCACTGACTCAGTGACGCCATCCAACTATCTCATCCTCTGCTGCCCCCTCTTCTCCTGCCCTCAATCTTTCCCAGCATCAGAGTCTTTTCCAGTGAGTCAGCTCTTCGCATCAGGTGACCAAAGTATTAAAGCTTCAGCTTCAGCATCAGTCCTTCCAACAAATATTCAGAGTTGATTTCCTTTAGGATGGACTGGTTTGATCTCCTTGCAGCCCAAGGGACTCTCAAGTGCAAATGGCACTATTTCATTCTTTTTTGTGTCTCAGTGGTTTTCCATTGTATATATGTACCATCGATGGATGAATGAAATACAGCATTTTTCTCCTTTGACCTCTGGGTACCAGTTGCTCCAAGAGAGAAAGTTATTGAGTGCTGTGTGTCTCTGCCGGATCCAGCCACGTCATCGCAGATTCTTCGTCGTGAAAGATGACTTTTGCTCTGGAGCTGAGTGTCACAGGCGCACAGACATCACATGAGCAAAAGGAGGGAGGGTTGTATCCTTGCAAGTAGGTTTCCATTCATTTTTCCCATCACTGACTTTGCTAAACCCTTTAAGTATAGGTCTGACAGGTCCCTGACTCACAATTTAAGTAAATGTATGAAGTTGTTTCCTTCTTCTGTTTCGTTTAAGGTCTTTGTTAGGGAAAGTTGTTAATGCATAAGATGCAGTTTTCAGAATGCATTCATGGTAAGTTTATCCCTTCGGTCTACGGGGTTTAAACGGATCATGTGAACAGATTTTCTAGCCCTTTCATTGCTGTTATTGCTGGGTCTTCTGCTCTGCAGTTGAATCCATCTGCTAATGGTCTACTTAGAATTTTTGCAACATCCTCACAAGTGAGACTGGGCTGTGGCTTTATTTTGTTGTTTGCTTTGGGTTTTTTTGCATTCCATCCAAGTTTGGTAATGAAATCGGGCTCAGTTGGTATCAATAAGGTAAATTGGGGGGCTTTGTCTTTTTCTACAGACTTAAATCCCTTCCCCAACATCACCCTGAGCTTTCCTTAAAGGGAGATGCACAGGGGGGCTGCCTTCCCACAGGGCCCCCCCAGCCGCCCTGTGCCACACCCCCACCTCCACCCCCACCCCTGTCCTGGCAGACAAAGGCTATGGGCCGAATTCCACGCTTCACACACTCTTGTTAATAAAGTTTTATTGAAACGCAGCAGCACCCATCTGTGTACACATCCACATCTCGTCGGCTGCTTTTGCACTGTGGCAGCACAGTTGAGTAGTTGCCACAGAGACGGTACACAGTTTAAAATATTCATTTTCTGGCCCGTTACAGAAAAATAGCCAACGCTGCTAAGTGAAAGAAAGTGAAGTCGCTCAGTCGTGTCCGACTCTTTGCGACCCCGTGGACTGTAGTATACCAGGCAAGAATACTGGAGGGGCTTGCCATTTCCTCCTCCAGGAGATCTTCCCGACCAGGGGTTAAACCCGTGTCCCCGCGTTGTAGGCAGACGCTTTACCGTCTGAGCCACCAGGGAGGGAGGTCCGCTGATGAAGAAAACTCAAAACTACAAACACAGTCTCCGCAGACACGAAGGGGGCACTGGCCCCGAACAGACCACGCTTTTGTCAGAAGCATATTGAACGTTCAGTAAAACTGCCCACATGTCGGGCCGTAGAGAACTCAATAAATTTAAGACAGTTCAGTCGTTTCAAGTTTGTGCTCTGAGCACGGCCAAATTAAGCTAGAAATCAGTAAGTTAAAGATGTCCAGAAAATGTTTAAATGTTTGAAAGTCACGGCATGCTACACGACTAAATCATCCATAACTCAGGGATGAAGTTATAAAGTAATTAGAAAATATTTTAAACCAATGATCATAAGATGTGTTCAAATAAAGCTCAGCTGAGTAAATTTTAAAGCCTCTGTTGGATGTTTAAGTACGGCTGAGTCCCTTCGCTGTTCACCTGAGACCACCACAGCACTGTCAGTCAGTTATACCCCAATACAAAGCAAAGAGCTTGGTGAAATATTGAAAAATAGAAATAATCACAGCAAAAAAGCCGAAAACATCTTATTGGCTTCGTTTGACAGTTCCCGAATCAGGCAGCATTCCCTGCAGCAGACAGCAAGGTGTTCCGAGGAGCTGCTCAAAGCAGAAGACTGACCGCAGGCAGAAGGGAGCAGGCGTGAGAGGGAGGTTCTGGCAACAGCAGGGTGGCTGCGGCCGGGTCTGCTCCCCTTTAGCCGACACCCTCCCCAGTGCCGGTCAGGCGGATCCTGGTTGACTGGTTCACGATTCCATTTCTGGCAGAATTGAGACTGTAACTCAGTTAAGTCTCCGTTTGCAACATGTGGTGCAATAAGCCGATTTATTTTGGTCCTTCTGTTGGCTTGTTTTTAGCAAATGCAACTTACTCGCAGCTAAACTAGTAACTAGAAGGAAACGTGTATCCTTGAGTCCTTGTATTTCCAAAGATTAGAAGCTAAACATCAGTCATCTAGCTCTATATCTCCAAAAATGAGAAAACATGCAGCGAATCAGACTCACAGACTGCAGAAGGAGGACAGTCAGAGGGAAAGGAACAGGAGGGCGCGCCAGAAACGCCAGGAACAGGGGCGCCAGACAGGCAGACGGCAGTGCTCTTAAAGGCCTTATTAGAAGGATCAACCCCTAACGAGCTCGAGAAAGATGTAAAGGTAAAAGACTCATTACCAAAAGCAGTGAAGAAAAATGGACATCTCTGCAGACCCTAAGGAAATAAAATGGTCATAAAAGCGACACGGAGCGGGACCCTGTGGCCCTTGCCGCAGCCCCACGTCCTCACCTGCCCACTGTCTGTGGAAAACCTTCAGCCGAATAAGTTTAACCAGAGAAGGGAGAGCATACGGAAACAAAGGGAAACAGTCAAAGGCGACCAAATAGTAAGAGTTTAAGCATTAACCAAAGTCAAGGACCTTTAGCTCCTCCTCAAGGGCCATGGATGAGATTCTGAGCCATATCCTGAGAGCTGTCTTTTAATGGATACTGAACCCCCCCACCCCCCAGGTGGAGAAGTACCTACGTGATGGCCGGACTGTAGCCATGACACAGCTTCCTCAGTTCCGAGAACTGGCCTCAAAGAAATGGAGACAAGCCAATCCTGGAACTGAAGATTGACCGTACTTAATAAAGACGACACCGATCAGACCCCCGAGGACCAACTTCAAGAAGACTCTCAGGAAGAGCATGTAGCCCCTCCCTCTGTCTATAAAAGTTCTTGCCCCCTGCTTGTCCGAGGTTGGGGGGCGGTCAGCCTTTGGAAAGATGTCTGCCCCCCCTTCCTCGGTGGATGACATCCAAACTAAAGCAAACTTTCCTTTCCACCCACCTGGCCTCCTTACGGGCTTTTCAGCGGCAAGCAGCCTGACCGCTCTTTCAGTTACAAAAGGAAGTTACAGGCAACTTTATGCCAGTCACTTTGATAACTTGGATGAAACGTACCCCCCCAAAAAAGGCACAGCTCCCCTAAGCTGACACAGGAAGAAACGGAAGATAAGCTCTAATGTCAGCAAATCAATTTAATCATGATGAAAAAAACTGGAGGCCCAGACAACTTTATTAACAAATTCCTCTAATCGTTGAAATGTGAGTGATGACAACACTGCATAAGCTCTTCCCGAAATGAGAAAAGAGGCGGGGCCTCCCGAAGAACCAGGAGGCAAGCGTGGCCTTGACCCCAACCCTGACAGTTAATTTACAAAGCGGAAATGCCACAGAACACAATCTCATGAGGATGAGAGTTAAAATCCTAAACAAAATATTAGTCAATTGAATTCTGCAATTTGTAAAGTGCAGTTTATATCAGAATCAAGGGCAGTTAATTCTAGCGAATAGGAGAGGCACATGAAAAGAATTAATTAACTGACATCACCCTGTTGACAACAAAGGGATAAGTCACGCAATCATTTCAACAGATGATGCAAGAACTACTTGATAAAATTCAGCGTCTAGTCTTGTTGGAAGCTTTTAGCAGACTAGCGATGAAAGGCAAAGCTTGCTCTGTGCATCTGTGTTCAGTTGCTTCAGTCGTATCCGACTCTTTGCAACCACATAGACCGTGTAGCCTGCCAAGCTCTTTGTCTGTGGGATTTCCTAGGCAGGAACACTGGAGTGGTTTGCCATTTCCTCGCCAGGCAGTGAGAGGCATGGTGTTCAGA
This sequence comes from Okapia johnstoni, assembly GCA_024291935.2. NCBI lineage: Eukaryota > Metazoa > Chordata > Mammalia > Artiodactyla > Giraffidae > Okapia > Okapia johnstoni. The sequence continues at coordinate 1,066,511 of CM044320.1, read as the reverse complement.
AATTTATGACTTAGGTGTGCGTCCCTCTCTAAACTGACATGTGGTTTTCTTGGGCCATTTTCAAATATTTTCACCGTTTTGTACTGACCGGTAGAATCACTTTTTATGTCGAGTATATTTATTCTTTGTCATATGAATCTCAAGTATTTTCCTTTTTACTGGCCAGTTAACTCTATTTTGGTCTATGGAAGTCACAAATATGTATCTGTTCCAGCATCGAATATTTTTGTGTGTGGCTTTCAGCCTTGTTGAAGCATTCTGGAATGCCTTTCCCAGCCTGCTACTGTTTGAGACTTAAATATCTGGCAAGATATTTAAGACATTTCTCATGTACTGTCTTTGTGAGGATTCCAGAAATACCGTTTATCCTATTAAATGCAGAAAATTACATTCCAATTGCATTGGGAGCCAACTGTCTCTATAAGGCTTAGCCTGGGAATTCAGGGTACAGGAGGACTCTGCATCTCAAAATGATGTGTAAGCGGGTTCCTGAACCACAGTCTCCTGTAAGGTTTCAAGCCCTCTGTTTCGGCCACCAGGGAACTGGGGTGTGGTCTCCCCTCCTTGGGTTTTGCGTCATCTGGCCCATCCTAGTAACGCAGGCAGTCAGCATGATGCTCTTCGCAAAGCTTCCCCGGAGGATGAGGCCACGATGCCATCCCAGCCTGTGATGGTCTTGAGCAAGAACTCCCGCCAGGAGGGCCCATGGAGGCTCACGGGAACATCTCCATCATTGTCCCATCCTCCGAGCTTCGGCTCGGGTTCCTCTTTCTCTTCCTGGGATCCCGGCCCATCCCAGACTCCATGAGCTGCCGAAGGATACGCGCGACCTGGACCAGGTGTAGCGGGAGGGGTGGGAGGTGAGGGGCCAGCCCCGCCTCCTGCCAGCTGGACCTCCAGCCTCGGCTCTCCTGGTCTGAGGACCACATGCCACCTGCTCTTCCCAGCTCCTTCTCCCCTCACCACCCTCTCCCGGTGAAATCAATTATGTCACTGCTACAGCCAGTTAAAAGTGAAATTAAATGGATTCTGAACATTAATAACAGGCTGTAATAAGACCAACTACCTCCTAATGATGCATAGAATCCTGATGGAAGTGAATTTCCTTGGAGGGGGAGGTGTGTGTGAGTCAGGTGGGAGAACACAAGAGGGAGTTTCATCTGCTGAATTAAAATGAATATTGATTGCACAGCTGATAATTAATGATAACAATTTTTGATTAAAAATGAGTTCATTTAGCAAACAAGTGGAGTGTGGCTGCATATCACGTCTAAAAATAGCACCAAGAAGAAAGGACGCTGGTCACACGGCAGGAATGCCGTGAGCGTCTTCACCCTCGTGTCACTGCCTCCGGATGTGAAGTGAGCGTCTCCATCAGAAGCCCCTGGAGCACCGGTGTCCAGGGAGGAGGAGGCACCTGCCTCTTCTCGCCGAGGATCCACTGTGGGGAAGGGTGAGCCCTGAGCCCCCGGCAGACGGAGCGGTGAGTGACCAGGTATTTCTCTCTGGGAACCCATCTCAGGGGAGCCAGCAAAAACGGGACAAGATAGAGCCTTAGTCTTGGAAGTACTGAACTAAGAAACCCCACTACGCCTGGGCAGGCTCATTCACATCTGTGTACGCGCGCGCACACACACACACACACATGAGATATAAATGGCCATGTTTATACAGCTAAGTTCAGGGAAAATCAGACAGCCTCCTGGTCCAGAAGAGCTAAAAGCCTAGATCAAATGCTCACAGCCCTTTGGGTGTAAATTTTTTTAAAAATTCCCCTCACCTCTCACTCCCAGTGTGCCCTCACCTTAACCCAACACACACTTCAGTTGGTTTGCTTTTGGAATTCACTTTTTATCTTGTCCCCCCACACACCAAAAGCTAATAATAGTAATAAGAGAGGATGGAAGGAAAGCCAAATGTTTAAAGAGGGCTGGGTCGGCAGAACCACCAAGCAATTAGCGTGACGCTTACCTAGAGGGTTATGCTTCACACGTTATCCAGGAGAGCGTGAGATTATAATGAAAAATCTCCAACCTCATAAAGGAAAACCCACCTGCAGTGTGAGTCAAGGGAAGCAGAGAAATGCAGAATCGGGACAGCAAAGCCTGAGGATGTTGGCGGTCTCCAATTCGGAACTGAAATCAGCATCTTTGACAAGTTTAGAGGAAAAGAGGGAATTGAAAGCACATTGGAGGAAAATTGAAAAGGCCCTTTATAAAAGAATGGAATAGAACTTCTAGGATTTCAGAACATAATTATCCAAATATAAAACTAACTGCCAATTCAACACTACTGAGCGGAAAGAGGTGTCACTCAAAAGTTTCTCAGAGGCAGGGACTGAAAACGCAGGGGAGACACTTGAAGAACAGATTAAGAAGCTCTGATGTGTCTTCAAGAGTCACAGAGGAGGGACATCCCTGGTGGTCCAGTGGTAAGGAATCCGCCTTCCCATGTAGGGGACTCAAGCTCCACCCCTGGTCAGGGAACTAAGGTCCCATACGCCGCGGGGCAACTGAGCCCCGCGCTGCAACCCGAGAGAAGCTGAGCCGAGCGCTCTAGAATCCTCCCTCGAGCTGAAAGAAGGCCCGGCACAGCCAAAATCAACAAGATAAAAAGAGTCACAGAGGAAAAAAGCAGAAAGGAAGATGGAGAGCACCTGTTTAAACAGATGCCACGAAAGGGAACGCACGCAGACAAAAAGGAAGGACAAGGAGCGCCATCGTCACACCCGGGCAGCACGGTCAGCTCCCGATAGGATACACGCAGGGGCGTCCACGCCTAGCGCGACGTGGGGGAAACAAAGCGCCAGGTCAACACGACCTGAAGATCTCCACGGAGAGAGGACTGACCCCGTGCAAAGGGAGGGCCTCCAGACAACCTCCTAGGAGCCCTGCCTGGAGGCCAGAGGGGGAGGGTGGGACCCTGCAAGAGCTGAAAGAAAAGAGCCGTCCAGCTGGAGCGGACGGCCCACTGCAGCAGCCGTGCTCAGGAGAGAGAGGTGGAGTGTTTTCAGGCAAACAAAGCTGGGAGTTCACATGTGAGAATCGCATCACTAGCGAATGTCAAAGCCATGAATTTCAGGGAGGCGAGGATTCAGGAAGAGAAGTGTGTTAGCCGCTGGCTTGCCGTGGTTTGGTCACTAGGTCATGTCTGACTCTTTGTGACCCTGGCAACACGCCAGGCCTCCCTGTCACATCACCAACTCCCGGAGCTTGCTCGAACTCATGTCCACTGAGTCGGTCCAACCATCTCACCCTCGGTCGTCCCCTTCTCCTCCTGCCCTCAGTCTTTCCCAGCATCAGGGTCTTTTCCAGTGTGTCAGCTCTTTGCATCAGGTGGCCGAAAACGGCTCGCTGGCACTCATCTTTTCCTATCTTTACGAATATTTCTTTAAGATTGTTTTTGATGTGGACCATTTATTAAATCTTTATTGAATTTGTTACAATATTGCTTCCATTTGTGTTTTGGTTTCTTTGGCCCTGAAGCACGTGGGGTCTGAGCTCCCTGACCGGGGATCTAACGACATTCCTTCAACTGAAAGGTGAAACCCTAACCACTGAACCGCCAAGGAAGTCCCGATCTTTTCCTATTTTTAATTCCCTTTTTCAGCCCCAACAGAGAGGCTAATGACGGTCAGTTGTCATCAGCATGCTGGGTGGTGGCAGCACGTCCGTTCTGTTCACTCTCCTCTCTGCCTGGTCAACGGATGGTCTGCGGCTCAACCCTCATTCCATTCAAGGGTCCTTGCAGAGACGCCTGCACCCAGCTCACCACCAGCCTCCAGCTTCTTACCTACTAATTCCTCTCGGTAGCTTTGTCGTCCCCAAAGGTGACATAGCTGTCCCTCTGGCCAGCGGAGTCTGGCTTCACCACATCAGTCCACAGCCATCTCACCACTCAGGTCAGAGCCTGACACACTTGGGGGTGTGACGAATCCTTACAAGTAGGTGAATCACCTCCTTACATCTTCAAAGGGGCCTTGGGGTAGGAACCCCACATGTACAATTGGTGAAGGCGAGAAAATCAAAGCCTGAAAGATGTGGTCACTTCTTCAGAGGTGGACAATTAGCAAGGACCCTTGACTTGAACCCAGACCGTGCGCCTCTAGGATGTGACCCATGAGGCCAATAGAGCAGCTGGACCATGAGGCCCTGAGGCAGACACAGGGGGTCCCCCTCCTGCTCTTCCTGTAACACCTCTCATCCCCACCCCCACCCTCCCCTCTCTGCGCTCCAGCTGGTGGTCCCCAGCCCTTCCTTCGTTCAGGCCGACGCCTTCCCCTTCCCCTAGGGGTGGGACACAGCCTCCCCCGACCCCCTACAGTGACTTCAGGTCTAAATAACACCCTGCAGGACTCCCAGCTTCCATGTGGGCCAGGCGCACAGGGAAGCGGGTGACATCTCTCATCTAACTGAATTCCCCCAGCTGCCCTGTGAGGAGTCAAAAGCACATGGATGATGGATGGGTGGACAGATGGATGGATGGATGGATGGAAGGATGGATGGATGAAAGTGTGGATGGATGGATGGATGGATGGATGGATGGATGGACATGGGATGGATGGATGAATGGATGGAAGGATGGATGGATGGATGGGTGATGGTGGATGGATGGACAGATGGAAGGATGGATGGATGGACAGATGGAAGGATGGATGGATGGAAGGATGGGAGGATGGACAGATGGAAGGATGGATGGATGGGAGGGATGGATGGATGGATGGGGGATGGGTGGGATGGATGGATGGATGGATGGATGGATGGAGGATGGATGGATGGGGAGGGATGGATGGAGGATGGATGGATGGGGTGCGATGGATGGAGGATGGATGGATGGGGTGCGATGGATGGAGGATGGATGGATGGGATGGATGGGATGGATGGATGGATGGGTGGATGGATGGGATGGATGGATGGATGGATGGATGGATGGGTGGATGGACAGATGGAAGGATGGATGGATGGATGGAAGGAAGGATGGAGGGATGGATGGATGGGAAGGGGGGGAATGGAAGGATATGGATGGATGGATGGGTGGATGGAAGGAAGGATGGATGGATGGGATGTTGGATGGATGGGGGGGGATGGATGGGGGGATGGATGGGGGGGGGATGGATGGAATTGGGGATGATGGGATGGATGGATGGAGGGAGGGGATTAGATGGGGGGTGGTATGGATGGATGATGATGGGAGGGATGGATGGGGGGATGAATGGGATGGGGGGATGGAAGGAAGGATGGAGAGGAGGGAGGAGTTGAGAATGGAGGATGTGATACAGGAGGAGGATGGATGGGGGATGGATGGGTGGATGGATGGGAGGATGGGATGGAAGGATGGATGATGGATGGATGGGTGGATGGAATGGATGGATGGATGGATGGATGGGTGGATGGATGGATGGATGGATGGATGGATGGATGGATGGGGAGGATGGATGGGTGGAAGGATGGATGGAAGGAGGGATGGAGGGGGGATGGATGGATGGGGGATGGATGGGTGGGTGGGATGGATGGATGGAAGGATGAATTGGATGGAAGGATGGGAGGATGGACAGATGGAAGGATGGATGGATGGATGGATGGATGGATGGATGGATGGAAGGAGGATGGGATGGGTGGATGGATGGATGGATGGATGGATGGATGGATGGGGAATGAAGATGGGATGGGAAGAATGGATGGATGAATGATGGATGGATGGATGGGTGGATGGATGGATGAAAGGGATGGATGGATGGATGGAATGATTGGATGGATGGATGGATGGATGGATGGGAGGATGGATGGATGGAATGGATGGATGGATGGGATGGATGGGATGGATGGATGGATGGATGGAAGGATGGATGGGATGGAAGGAGGGATGGATGGATGGGTGGATGGATGGATGGATGGGTGGATGGAAGGAGGGATGGAGGGGCTGATGGATGGAAGAATGGATGGATGGATGGATGGATGGATGGGTGGATGGATGGATGGAAGGATGGACGGATGGATGGAAGGAGGGATGGATGGATGGGTGGATGGAGGGAGAAGAGACAGCTGGATGGATGGGTGACACACATGAGCTCACTGAACGGGGCTGACAATGCGGTACCAGTGCCCTTGGGAGCGACATTGCCCTCTGTGTGAGTCTCGGGGCACCTTGCCTGGTCAGGGCTTGGGCTGGAGGAGGACACCCAGCCTGCAGGCTTTGTGCACTGAGCCCCACCCTAGCTCTCAGCACTTTCTGTCCTCGCCTTGGTCTTGCTTCCCGTTTCCTCCGGCCGGTGTCTCCGGCCCTGGTGGTTGGCATGGCCTTCGTCTTCCTCCCTCTCCTCTCCTTCCTGCTGAAGGACTTCGGCGGACACTGTGCTCCATCCTGGCTAAGAGACTCTGAAGCTCCTCCATGCCTGGTGAGCCGTTGAGCAGCTCAGGACTCCTCCTTTAAGCTGTCCCTGGACATCCGCAGCTGCCTTCCGAGAGGGCAAAGCTCTTCTGCTGGTGAATAAAGCACATGGGGAGAGAAGGGTGTCGGTGCAATTAGCCTGGACCCTGGACTCGGACCCCATGGCCCCTTTTCCCCCACCCCCACGGAATCTTTTCAGGGGACACCCTCGACCTTGGGTGTCTGGGAGAGAAAAACGCCTGCTGAATGTGTTTTTGAGCAAATGTGCTTTTTAAATTCCTCGCTTGCTATTGTTCACCCTGCAATTCAATTGCTCTCACATGGAAGAAAACGAAAGAGAAACATAAAGACACGTAATTAGTTGCATATAAAAGAAATGCTAATGAGCGCACAGAAGGTGGAGCCGCAGATGGCCCGGGTGTCTGGGGGGTGCAGGTCTCTGAGTCCACGAGGGTCCCCGGGGCCCTATTAACATGCGGACGGGAACCCGTTATTCAGCAGATGCTTAATAAACACTCAGAATCGGTCTGTGCTTGGCCACGATGGAAGCAGCGCTCGGACGTCTGGGGAGGTTTTCTACTAGAAAGAGCTCGAGGTTTGGCGTCTGTAGGTGTGAAGGATCGAGAGTTTGCACTTGTCCTGGGCGGGGAGTTTGCCCACTGGGTCCCCTGTCTCTGCTCGGTACCAGGGTCACCCCAACTCCTGCTCTGTTCTCCTGGAGACCGCCAGGGGGAGGGGCCCCGCCACCACAGGACCCCCTGCAAAAACTCCGCACAAACAGGACAAGTGAGGCCAAGGATGAGGCTCGGGCAGGGAGGGGCAAGGGGGACTCCAGTCTCCTTTTTGCAGACGCGGCAAACAGAGGAAGGTCTCCTGTCCGTCTCCGCCCTGGGGGCTCCCACAGAGGACCCGAGAACAGACAGTCATACAAGGATGCGGTGAACACCCGGCCTGTGGACCCGCCACTGGCGGATGACTGCTGAGAGGCCTGGCAGGGAGAGCCCCGGAGCCCCCCAGGGCAGGAGTGTGACCCCCAGCACCACGTGTGGGCGACAGCCCAGGGGCTGCCCGGAATCAGCATGAAGGGTCACTGACAAGGGTGGCACGTGCTTCGGCAACAGGCACTGAAACCCACCAAGCTTTCACTCAACATTGTGGTGCCTGCTTGAGAGTAAGAATAATGTGGAATTAGTATCTTACCCTTTCCTTAGTTTCCAGAGGGTGCTCCTTGGGCTTAACCGTCCACCGCAAGGGGCTGGAGTTCATCAGCTTGTATGTAAATAAGGAGCCACCAGGAGACCCTTCTGCACATGACACCAGGCTCCCAGGGGACGTGAAGACGTGGCATCTCCCAGTGATCTGCCAGCGAGCCGCGGCTGAAGAGAGGAGAGCTGCCCACGCTGCTTGCCCCTGGCCCAGCACCCAGTCAATTCCGGATGATGGACTTGACCCACATGGAGACTCAAGCTCAGGCACGAGGCTCCAGAAGAGGGAGGTCTGGCTACTCAGTGAAGGTCTGTTTTGCTCCCACTGTGTGAGAGGCATGCCCTCGGCGGTGGGGCCACGAGAGTGAATGAAACAGGTGAAAACAAGACCCCTCACAATGCCTAGCTGGGGAGGCAGCCTCCAAACAAAGAATTAAGGTGGAAGACTTCGCCGGTGGCCCAGCGGTTAAGAATCTGCCCGCCCCGGCCGGGGACACGGCCTCAGTCCCTGGGCCAGGCAGCTTTCACGGGCCATGCACCACTGCTATTGAGGCCCCACTCCAGAGCCTGCGCCCGGAACAAGCGAAGCCCCACAGTGAGGAGCCTGTGTGCCGCGATGGAGACCCCGCGTGGCCAAAGTGAGCTGGATGTGACAGCAGGTGATGAGAGCTCTGTGAAGAGGACCCGGCGAAGAGGCACGGTGGGTGCCGTGTGCCTGTGAGTGTGCAGCGTTCCCTGCGCAGCTGTGTGGTGTGTGCACATGCGTGTGTGGTGTGTGCACATAAGGGGGACAGGAGGGCGTTCCTAGGGGGACAGGAGGGCATTCCTAGCCGGGCGGCCACCGGGCATCGCCCTGCAGGAGGACCCTGGTCGTCAGGGGCCGGTGGACAGGCACCTGCTGAAACTCCTTCCCCAACGGGGAGAGGCCGGGCGGTGGGCGCCCGGCGGGTTCAGGGAGGGAGGAGGTCCAGGCGGGCGGGAGGCGGAGGGCCCCCCCAGCAGCCGCCGAGGGCAACGCCGTGAGGAGAGACCAGCGTGAGGAGCGAGGGACACCAAGCAGAGACTCGGGGAGCTGGCTGGGAAGACTCGCTCTGCAAAGACCCAGGTTCCCGCCGAGCCCCACGAGCTTCTGGGGACGCCTGGGAGCCAGACGGCTGAGTCTCTGCGGCCGGGAGGACCTCTGGTCTCCAGGCTCCCGAGTAGTCACTGTGGATTCGATGGAAACACACGCAGGAGGCGGGGAAGTGTCACCGCCCGTCCTGGGCGAGTGAGTCCGCACGAGACAGAGAACAGGTGGGATTCCCTGCTGTGGAATTTCAGCTCCTGGTGTGACCGTCCAGCCCAGCCTTGAGGGGACTCAGGCCAATGCAGGGCCCCAGAGCCCCTCCCGTCCCTTCCCATCTCCCCGGGAGGGAGCAGCCGCAATCACCTTCCCCCCGCTGCTGCCCAGCCTCTGGGAGAGGCAGGCACGTGGCCCACGGAGCTTGCAGTTCCTTTTTAAATACGAGCCTTGAGTGACCGGGGTCCGGGGCTGCAGCCCGCGGCTTCTCTGCCATCTTAGCTCCCTCTCCACCATCGCCCCGGACTCGCGGGACCCCCTGACTGGCTGCCAGAACCCGGGCCTCACCTGATGGCAGCACTAATCCCTGCATCCTCATCTCCTCCCCCGGGAGGTGCCAATTTCCCAGGGTCTCCACCAATACGAGAGCTTGACCGGTATGTTTACTGACCTAGAAGTGCTTCCTCTTGGTTACTTCTGTTTGAGAAAGCACAGGCTGTTCTCCCTTGAAGATACAAAAATAAATATAATCAGTGTTCACTGATACATTAGTTAATCGACTATTGAGAACCTGCCCCCCTCCTGGCACGGTCAGGCTGGAGGGCACAGCGGGGCCGGGGGTCAGCAGTACTGGAGGCCCTGCACCCCTGTGACCTTGGCAGCCTCCTCTCCCTCTAAGCCATGTCCGTGATGCAATCCCAGCGAGCATTTCTGCAGAGCGTTTGTGCAGAGTTTGTGTGTCTGTGCAGCCCCCACTGCAGCTGCGCTGAGCTTTCATCTAATGGTGAAGTTGGGTTTTTTTCTCCCAACAACCACATGGCAACACAACCCAGCATCTCAGAGAACCCTCAACCCAGCAGTCGGTTTCCTGAGCTCAGAGAGCTCTCTGAGATGCTTGGGGGTCTGTACGCTCTGAGCGCCCCCCCCTCCTTGAGCATGAATTCTGTCCTGGGGGAGCCTGCAAGCGAGGCTCCTTTGCATCATGCGAGGGACCCCCTTCCCAGAGCCGGTTATGCCCTCCTGTTTGCTTCCAATTGAAACATTTTCCACCCAACTCACTGTGCTTCCCCAGAGAGCTCATAATTTGTGGAAATAGGATGGGAGATGCATATTTTGGTTGCTCTAAATAAAATTTACTGGTATATGCAGATTTCATGGCTAAGTGCCTTTTTTTAAAAAGCTTCCATCACACAATTCCTTCCCTATTGACAGGCTGCTCCGTATTATCTGGTGTAATTAGATTTAGACTTTCAGCCAATCTTATGCCCCACTTCAGCTATTTCAGAAAAATGAAGGAAACTTTCCAAATGTTTTCCACAGCGGAACGTGGTGCCCGGGGATTGTCGGGGAGGCGCTGAGCCTGGAGAATCTTCTCGTCTCTCCCTTGCTCTCAGGTGGGGAACCCCTCCAGCGGCTCCGAGCCCTGGGGACCCCACTGCTCATAGCAGGCTGACCCCCGGCCCTGACGCTCACCCTCTTGGCTCACTCCCTCTGCGTCTCCACAAGGACAGTCCTGCTTTTGTTTCAACTCTTCTGAATTCTGGCCACGTTGCCCAAACAAGAAGGGGGCGGGGAGAGGGAGAAAGACAAACCACCTCCAAGAGGACAGGGCTGCAGCGCGCTGGGACCCAGCCAAGCCCTTTCTATGAGGAGCTGCTCTATCAGATTTCTCAGCAAGAAAGAAACAAGGAAATTAGTGTGCAGTTGAACTGGAGACTAAAATTAGCCATCTTGGAAAACAAATCTCTGATAAATACAATCAGGATTTATGGCGAAATTTACAGGCAGCACAGATGGCGTTCGCCGGCGTTTTCTCTCAAGGGGAGAAATATTCCTTCTACGCCAGAGCATCATCATTATAGGATCAGGGATCATGACACTGACTCTGACACCATTTTGTACATGCAACCTGCAAAGGACGGGCTTGTTAGCTGTTTGGAAGGTGCCGGAATCACCGAGCCGTCATCCTGAAAGGTCATTGGGGCCAACCTCCTGCCTTTGGACTGACCCATAGCTTCCCGTGACTTACATAAACCTCTTCTGGCTTCAGACAATCCCCCAGGAAAGGAAGCTCCACACCAGTGGACGCCAGTGTCTTCAAAATGCCCATCACCAGGTAGCATGCTTGCTTGCTGACGATGCCTGTCCTGACTTCCTCCCTTTAAACTTTCTGTTTTCCTCTCGACCTTCTCTGGGGTCTAGGAAGGACTCCAGAGGCACAGTGACAGACACGTCCTAACATGCGGAGGGGGCATGGCCTGATAGAGATTTGGTTCCATTGCATCATTTTCTTCAGTGAAATGAAGATGCAGGGTGAATCCCCCACAGAAGAACAAGGCAGCCAGTGTCTCCAGGGTAACAGGGTCCTCCGGGTTGGGTGGTCCAGGAGCATCAGGCAACAGCAGCAAGAGAAGCCAAAGTGCACCTGGTCTGTGATGGAGGCTTTGTTTGTGTGCTGAGTCCCAGCAGCCCAGACCCATCGCAGGGAAGGCAGCAACATGGAAGTGACCCCGCCATGGACGACATCATGTGGAGCGCTTTCCATCCTGCGGATCTACCTGCCAATGGCCATTTTCTTTCGGCTCCCACACCCTCTGACCATGAAGGGACGCCTCCAGTGAGCCCAGGCGGGTCTCCCGTGGGTGACCGTCCAGACAAATGCAGAGCAGGCAGGCGGGTGTGGTCAGGCAGGTCCCACGTCCACAGCTCCTCAGGGTCTGAAGGAGCGTGTTCTCCCTGCAGAGCATCCTTGACTAGCCAGAGTTTTCATGGTTTTTTTCCAACTTGTCCATTAATGCCCTGAACACAGATCATTGAAATAGAGTTTTGGAATTGCTAGTTTTTTGCTGTTGTTGTTGTTCAGTCACTAAGCCATGTCCGACTCTTTGCGACCCCATGGACTGCAGCGCGCCAGGCTTCCCTGTCTTTCACTGTCTCCTGGAGTGTGCTTGAACTCACGTCCATTCAGTCTCATTTCTCCTGAAAACCCCCACTAAGGTCAGAATCCACCAGAGGCTCATTCCCACAGCAATGAGTACTGTGGTGTTCTGGCAATTTTCCATTTCCCTCATCACTTTTCCTCTAATTATCTGGAGTTTTTTACAAGAAATACTTGTCCACTCCATTTATTTATGGAGTTACTTGTTGACATCGGGCTTCCCTGGTGGCTCAGATGGTAAAGAATCTGCCTGTGATGTGGGAGACCTGGGATCAGTCCCTGGGTTGGGAAGAACCCCTGGAGGAGGGCATAGCAACCCACTCTGGTATTTTTGTCTGGAGAATCCCCATGGACAGAGGAGCCTGGTGGGCTACAGCCCATGAGGTCACATAGAGTCGGACACGACTGAACACAACTTACAATTGTTGGCGTTCGTGTGGCCTTGTGGTGTCTATTTGGAGGGAGGGTTTATGAATCGATTATATCACTATGTATTTGGTTGTTCAAACTGGCCTGGCTGTAGCCTCAGAAGGTCCATCAAGCTGGCAACTGTGTCCTTTGACGTGCCCCCATCTTTTCTTAGAACTTCCAGATTCTGGGAGACTCCACGGGCTTCTGGTCCTCATGTGTTTTCCATGCACCAGCCCTGGAGTCAGCCACTTCTCCAAGGAGCCCTGGTTCCCTTGGCTGGGAATGGTGTTTAGAAACCAGCATCTCGACACCAGGGGTGCTCACTGCTACTGGGTGTCTCTGCTTCCAGGCCGTCCTGTGGGTGCAGCAAGATTTATATGTACAGTCTGGGTGCCTGTGTGTGCCTGTGCATGCATGCGTGTGTGTGTGTGTGCGTGTGTGTGTGTGTGCGCAAGTGTGTGTGTGTATACCTTTCTCGTGTCAGAATGAACTCAGCTCCAGAGTCCATCCTGTCGCCCCCTCCTCTGACAGTAGGATGTCTACAGCGCTTACTCACCGTGCTTGCCCTGGCACACAGTCACAGAACTGCTGAGGGCACCCCCGTGAGACAGTTTACCACCTCGAAAGCAGGTCCAGGGCCTGTTCCTCTGTTTAGCTTCATGGTTTCTAATCGCAACACCCTTTCCAAAGTCACTTTGACCAGCTCCCTCCCTCCCACCCCTTCAGCAAATTCATATCCTACGTGTCTCATGCAGCTAGATTCCTTTGTCAAGGTCTGCATTTCATCCTGGGATCCCTCTCAACTCCTGGTTCATTATTGTATGTTTCACAAAGTACTATTCACCTTGTTCTGTGGGGTTTGACACTTGCATAGAATTACGTATCTACCACCACAGTATCACACAGAGCAGTTCCAATGCCTTAAAAATTACCTCTGTGTTGCCCTTTTAGCCCATCTTGCCCCCACCCCCAGACCCTGATAACCACTGGTGTGTGTCCTGTTCCTACAGCTTTGCCTTTTCCAGAATGTGTATAAATGGATCATGCAGGATGTAGCCTTGCAGGTCTCAGAGAAATGCGTGCTATGTCCACCCATGCTGGCATGGGTCTTCCTTTCTGTTGCTGAGTAAGCATGACTACAGGTGGCTTATCTAGTCTCCTGTTGAAGGACATCTGGTTGATTTAGTTTTGACGGTTATGAATAATGCTGCTGTAAACATCTGCATACTAGCTTTCGTGTGAACATAAGTTTTCAATTTGGGTTAATTCTTAAGAGTGGGGTTTTTGTTTATGGGATGTGTGCTCAGTCACTCAGTCATGTCAGACTCTGTAGCCCACCGGGGTCTTCTGCCCTTGGGATTTTCCAGGCAAGAATACTGGAGAGGGTTGCCATTTCCTTCTCCAGGCTTATGGGGTAACTGATGTCAAATTCTGGAAGAGCCTGCCCAGCCGTCTTCTTAAAGGCTGGACCATTTGGTGCTCCCTATTCCCTCCCCAGGGCATGGCCTGTCGGCACACCCTATGGGACCACAGTGGGGTGCTGTAGCCTCACTGTGTGTGGTCTTACATAGCAATGACCTTGAGCATCCTTCCACGTGCTTCTTTGACATCAATACGCCTTCCTCTGAGAAGAGTCTGTTTAGATGCTTTGCCTGTGTCTTAGTCATTTTGAGCAGCTCTAACCCTGGCTGGTTTATTAATTCAGGAGGTGGCTACAATCAACAGCTTGGACCATTAGAAAGATCTTCCTGGAGAGAAATATTCTTTCCTTGATTCTGACCCAGGGGTTGGGTCTTATGCCCACAGGATGACCCAAAGGGACTTCATCCTGGGGCTGCAGCTCTGGCCTTGGTGAGAGTCCGCAGCTAACAGTCCATGGGGCTGTGGCCCCTCCCTGCACCCTCAAGGGTCTCCCTCCTCCCCTCCCTCTGCCTCCTCCACCTCTATCTGGAGCTGAATTCCGTGCTGGTCTGAAGCAGGGGTTTCTTTTCCTTTTTTAGAAGATAACCAGGTCTTCAAGGGTCATTTCTCAGCTGGCCTTTTCTTCTCCCACTGGTTTAACCCAGCAAAATGGGAAGTGCTTCAGGTCAACTGTGTTTGTGATGTTGGTCTGTGTATCTGATCCTGCATCATGTTAGTTGAAAGCAAATTAGTCTGTACAATTCTTTGTTTACCTATGACTTAAATTAAATCTTTCCTTTCTTAACTACCACATAGATGGGACAAGAGAGAAAAGCTGATGATTTTCTTCTGGCTTAAATGAGGAAAACTCCTGAGTATTTGTGCTTTCAGGAGAGAAATACACGTTTCAGGACCATGGCCAGAGGCATGTTTTTCAGCAGGCGGCTCTGCCTCAGCCTCGCTCTGATTCCTCCTGCCCCACAGGGATCTGACCCAGGAGTCACAGTCCCCAGACTCCATGGGCAGAAGGGACTCCCATCCTGAGATGCTTCAGACTGGTTTGAAGGTAGGAATGAGGGCTTTTCACTGACAGCACCGTGGGCTCGGCCCACGTTTCCTGCAGCAGCTTGAACAGATTCTAGGGTTGGGTGCCTGGCCTGGCGGGTGTCAGGGGCAGGGCACTGCGCATGTGGTTTTGCTGGTCTGGAGCCCAGGAGCCCAGGAATCTTGGCATCATAGCCTCACGGACCTTGAGCCACAGGTAAGAAAGCAGGTTCCTGGAGCCAGCAGCTTCCCAGACCTTCCAGATGGCGGCCACATCTGGATTGTTCTAGAAATCATTAGAAGAAGGCTTAGCACCGCTCTTCCAGACTTTCCCATGGTGTTGTAAGTGCAGGGGCCTCTATTTCTCCTTCTTTCCCCATCAAAATGACAGCAGTGGTTTCTGCTACCCACCACCGAACCCTCACTGGGGCAGTGCCTGGGGACGCAGACTCCCGGCAGCTACGGGCACTTTCTCAGTGACCCCAACTACCCCCTACCCGGGGCCTCCTCAGGGTTGTTCTCTTCCAGGGAGATTGAAAGAGAAAAGGAGGCAGGAGGGGAATCCTGCCAAAGGTACTTTTTTAAATTAAGGAACAAAGACAGGAATTACAGACCCAGTGAGAAAAGTGTCTGGTGATGCGCTAATATGGAAAGTACTGAGGGAGCGGGCAGTGCTGGGGGAGAGGGTGCTCTCTACACCAAGGGCCCAGAGGAGGGAGCTGAATGGCGTCTGGTCCTGATGGGAGGGAATCCTGGCCTCACGTTCAGATCAGGGTGGGGAGGCCGCTGCACACGTGCAAGGAATGAGCAGACGGTGTGTGGCAGTTGGGGGGCGGATCTAAAGCCTGGTCCTCTGAACCACGCCCCCAAGGAAACAAGGGGAGAGCAGGCAATGTGACCTCTGGAACCGAGTCTGAAGGTCAAGGCTCCCGTGAGCTTCTCTGAGGCCCCAGGGACACAGTGTGGCTGCACGGCGGCTGCTGTCTCCCATTCTCCACTGGTGATGCCCACACAGCTGTGTCCAGGGCATCAAGGCTGCCATCACACACATATACCCACACACATGCACACACACATGAAGATCTCAAGAAACATCCATATACACCACATAAACCTGCACACATGCGAACACACATGTGCACGCACACACACAAGGACACACGACTTGTACACACATATGTGTGTGTAATTGTGCACACACACATGCACACACATGCATAAGCACCTCACACATCCATACACAGGCACACACAATACATGGAAACAGAATTCGCCCGTTTCTCAGATAGCTGAGATGCACATAAAAGAAATGAATTCAGTGAGCCCAGAGGCTTGCAGCTTCCCATATATAGAATGTTAAATTCCTTAACTTGATACCTGATCTTTGATATTCAGACTGCCTGGTCCCTTTGTTGCAAACTTGTATATAGACTGACTTCCCCTCATGCCTCCTTGGAGCAGTTTTCTCAGAGCTACTGAGATGCTGTCTCCCAGGCTTGGAGTCCTAAACCTTCCCACCAAATAAAATAACTGTTTTCGGGTTGTGTCTATATTTTTTTAGTTGACACTTGGTTTCTCCTCTGGCAGCTTTCTAATAATATTATGTGCTTCTCAGATATTACGAATAATCATCTTACATCTGTCATTTGCACTTAAAATCCTTTAGCTGTATTTTTATATCTGCTTTATTTAAAACATCGCTTTGCCATCAAAAGATGTTCATGGCTACTTAGGGAAGAAAATCATTCGTTAACAGATTTTAAATTTCTTATTAAGAATCATTCCCTCATTTGTAGATTCTGCATGAAATCTGTGAGATTTACTTCTGGGTATCTTTATCATCATCATCATCACTGCTATTATTATCAGCTGCATAAGTTTTGTAAGCCATAAAATTAAAAAACTCTTGCTCCGTGGAAGGAAAACCATGACAAACCTAGACAGCACATTAAAAAGCAGAGACATCACTTTGCTGACGAAGGTCTGTCTAGTCAAAGCTATGGTTTTCCCAGTAGTCATGTATGGATGTGAGAGTTGAACCATATGGAAGACTGAGGGCTGAAGAATTGATGCTTTTGAACTGCAGTGTTGGAGAAGACTCTTGAGAGTTCCTTGGACTCCAAGGAGATCAAACCAGTCAAGCCTAAAGGAAATCAACCCTGAATATTCATTGGAAGGACTGATGCTGAAGCTGAAGCTCCAATACTTTGGCCACCTGATGCAAAGAGTTGACTCATTGGAAAAGACCCTGATGCTGGGAAGGATTGGGGGCAGGAGGAGAAGGGGACGACAGAGGATGAGATGACTGGATGGCATCACCGACTCAATGGACGTGAAACTGAGCAAACTCCAGGAAGCCTGGTGTGCTGCAGGTCGCAAAGAGTCAGACATTACTTAGTGCCTGAAGAGCAACAACAACAAAGGTGCTTTCCTCAGTTCCCTACTTCCCTCTGAGGTGCTTTTTCACTCCTGGACCAGCCCCATGTCGATATGATTAAAGAGGCTTAGAAGAAGTTGCCTTCTGCGTTAGACATATTACACTCACCATTCTTTTTGTTCCCTGGACTGTGCACGGGGTGTTATTACTGCATGCAAACTGCAGATCGTTAGACAAGGTGCCTGTGGTCTGACTAGAATTGCATGTCACTTTCAGGTCATGATTGGAAAGGTTAGACTTTTAGGTGTTCAGCGTTCTCTGCGAGGACAGGCTGTCTTGGCGTTCCTTCACATCTTGCTTGATGTACCTGAGTGAGACTTTCCCTCCATTTAGGACTCGTACCTTCACTTTTAAGATAATTCCTATGCACTTTATAGTGTTTGCCAATGTTGTGAACATAGTATTTCCCTCATTTCCATTTCTAGGTATTTTATTTCTAGCATAGGAGAGACTATTGACTTTTGTAAGTTTATCTTCTGCCAAGCTATCTTACCAAAGCACTGTCACCATTTCCTTTTACTATCGGTGATCCGTGTTCTCCTAAACGATCAGCCATTTCACCCAGATTTCAGAGTTGTCACTGCCCAGCTGTGCACAGAACCCTACTCTAAACCACCCTCTCATCGGTCCTGCAGGCCTCCGTTGAGTGTCCATCGGTCCTGCAGGCCTCCGTTGAGTGTCCATCGGTCCTGCAGGCCTCCGTTGAGTGTCCATCGGTCCTGCAGGCCTCCGTTGAGTGTCCATCGGTCCTGCAGGCCTCCGTTGAGTGTCCATCGGTCCTGCAGGCCTCCGTTGAGTGTCCATCGGTCCTGCAGGCCTCCGTTGAGTGTCCGGTTCACACCGTTCTAGCCTCTGTGAAATGTAGACACTCTCGCTCGTCTCTTGTCTTGATCAGATTTGCTGGACGTTTGTCTGTTTTTAGTCCTTTTAGAGGAAATAGTTATGTTATTCATTTATAAAACCTACTTAATGCGTCTCTTCTATTATTTTCTGCTTTCACTCGGGCATCCTAATACCTTTGCTTTTACCTTCTCACTCCATTTCTATCTTCCTGAGATGAATTCCTAGTTTTCTTGATTTTGCTTTCCACCTAAGGACACAGAAGTGCTGGAAACTGGCCCCCACTAAGGGCACTAAGGGCAGGTCTGCCCACAGTGGCGCCTCCTGCTTTCACCGTGTGATCACAGACGCTGGTGACGTGAGCGCCTGGGCTGTGAGCGCTGGGGCCCAGACGGGGGTCTGTGATGGGCCCCTTCTCTCCCAGCAGGGCAAGGGGTGGGGGCACAGCTCCTAGAGGGGACACAAGGGGCCATCCGGGAACTGACCTCCAGGAACTGGCCTCCCTACTGAGGAGGGCGGCTCCTACTCTGAGCTCTGGGAGTTCAGGCCCCAAGCCTGCCCGAGTTGGTGATGCTGAAGTTTCTGCTCCTCCCTTGTGGAACAGCGTCAGGGCCGGGGGCTGGGCTCTGCGGGGGGCCCTGCCCCACGAGCCCACCCCGTTCTGGGAACCAAATGGCTCAGCAGCTGGTTGGGGTTGTCCTTCTGTCTCCAACAAGCTTTCTAAGATGAACTGCAATGCAAAATTATGGCCTTCTTTTCTCAGTTTGACCAATAAGGCATTTCCCTGGCAGTCCAGTGGTTGAGACTCTGCCTCCCAAGACAGGGGGCGCAGGTTCAATCCCTGGTCAGGTAGCGAGATCCCACACACCTCATGGCCAAGAAAGCCAAAATATAGAACAGAAGCCATATTGTAACAAATTCGATAAAGACTTTTAAATGGTCCATATTAAAAAAGTCTTTTAAAAATTTTGATTGGTAAGAAAATAAGATGCTTTGGGGTGGGAACCTCCAAGGGATACACACTTCCCCCCATTTTTTCCATTAACATTAAGCTTTTGTCCATCATGGAAAGCAGTTGGTCCACAGAATACCTGTCTCACAGAATTGAGATTTTCCTGAGGCTTTGCAGTGTTCATTTTCCTCCGAGATTCCGTGGAGCCTCAGGATGAAATGCGTTGCTCTGCTTCGTAAGGGAAAGTCGCCTGTAACTTGCGTCACTGTTTCATGTGCCCCCTTCCGCCTGCCTCCCCCCCAACCCCTCGCACTATGACAGCGCTGTGGCCACAGCAGACGCGGCCTGCGCTACCCATGACCGCGCCCCTGTTACTAGACCAGCACGCCACACAAAGTAAATGTCTCCAAGAATTGTGAAAAGACAGCAAAACTCATACTCATCAACAAAACTACCACAATTCCAGGCATCCCATCCTAAATTAGCAAACATGCAGAATGCCACCACAACTCCAGGAAGAATCGGTCAATAGGAAAATGCCCAGAAATGACAGAGATGTTGTAATTTGCAAAAAAGGACTTCAAAACAGCTATTATAAATGTGCTCAAGGATTTAATAAAACACAGAGTCACAACGAACAGAGAAATAGAAACTATAAAGAAAAAACACATGACTTAAAAACCACAACAACCCCCGTGACTAATATACTGGGTGGAATTATGAGCAAGTCAAGCACAATAGAAGCATATAAAACTGAACCTGAAAATAGAGCAGCAGCAATTATCCTAAAGAAAACAGAAATACTGAAAAAGTTTAACTAACTCTCAATATTCATCTGTCTAAAACACCCATAATCGGACTTTTCACAAACCAGGATAAAGAAAAATATCTGAAGAAATAAGACTTTTCCTTCTAATTTGGTAAAAACTTTAAACTCTCATCTAAAAATAGTCATCGGGAAAGGTTCTCACTGACTCAGTATGGAACAATACGAATATCAGAAGGAAAAATAACTGCAACTGACTGAGACTCACCCACATACAAAATCCACGTGTTCACAGTGATGTCCCAGAAGTGCATCCTTATTGGTCAGAAGTGGAGGGCTGCTCTTCACCTTGAAATTAAAGAGAGGGAGGCCAAGTGTTTATCTTCCCACAAGCAGTTCAAAATTGGTGAGAGAAAATGTCGATAAAAATCCCAGCCATTACTCAAAAGTCAAGTTAGAATAAGAAAGTCACCACGTGTTGCTCCTGGTGATGGAATTGGTCTATTCAATAGTCACAGGTGGAGGCCGATCACTTTCAGCTCTTGAAGGCGATCAGGGGTCAGGGCGTCGGCCGGACCCTGCCAGCCTGAGCATCTCCGAGACAGAACCGCCTCCCGACGCGCTGGGCAGCAGGACCGGCTCCACTCGTGAGGAGCTCCTGCAAGAAAGCCGAACCGGAATCAGATCAAGCCCCAGATCCACTAGTGATTTACATGAAAGACAGGGAGACACAGACAAAGCCAAAGACCCCAGCTTGTCCAACAAGCCAACGGTTTGCAAAGGAAGATGAAGGACTGTGCGGCATAAACACCTGACACTGTGAGCTCACAAGCCAGAGAGGGACCAGCTATGCAGAGAGCCCTGGAGACAACGGGGAAGATGGACCAGCCGTGGGGAGAGCCCTGGAGACAACGGGGAAGACGGACCAGCCGTGGGGAGAGCCCTGGAGACAACGGGGAAGACGGACCAGCCGTGCGGAGAGCCCTGAAGACAACAGGGAAGACGGACCAGCCATGGGGAGAGCCCTGGAGACAACGGGGAAGTTTTGAACATGGTTGGAAATTATAAAATATCAGAGGATCTATTTCTGTTCCTTTCCTTCGATGTGACAATGGCATTGCGGCCTTTGTAAGAGACGGATGGACAGAGAGACACTTGGACATGGATAAACAGAGACTTTACATGTGTGTGTGCATCCTTTTAAGTAAAGGCGCATAATGAGGCATTTATGCTTAAGACGCTACGATGTCTAGAATACGCTTTAACATTTTGGAGAAAAATCTTTGAAGAAATAGAGGAATAACTGGCGCGATGCTTTTACTTAAACTGGACTGGCATGTACGATGGTGTTTATAGCACCAGTCTCTCTTGTCTTTGAAATCTCTCATAATAAAAAGTTAAAATAGTTTGTTGAATGAAACAGTAGATTAATGAATGTGCCGCAAGGCTGTACAGGGTACCCACCCTGAATGTAAAGAATTAGGAGGGAGGGAATGTAATAATAAAGGACAGCAGACGTCTGCAGCAAGGAGGAAGGTACTGACAGAATGAATGAATAAATAAACAATGTGTTTCCACGTCTGCAGTCAGGTTCCTCTTCCGCAAAATGAGTGTCGGGACCAGACGCGTCTCTGGTCTCTTCTGGCCGTTCTCACGCTCCCCCGAATCGGAACCAGAATAGAACGTGAAACGTGAGCAGAAACTTGAAGAAAGCATCTTCATGCATCGTCAGTCAGACCAGTGAGGAACCTTTAGCAGCACCCCAGAGCCAAGAAGGCTTTGTGACGTTGTGCGGGTGGGCGTTTATCTCCACTCATGGGCTGCGTCAGGACTCAGTTAGCGCCTGCGGGATCTGCGTTTCTCGTGTGGACCTTTGGGCTGTGCACAGACTCTCTCCAGCTGTGGACCCGGGCTCTGTACTGTGGGTCTTTGTGCTGTCTGAGGAGGCCTTACAAATAGCTGTGAAAAGAAGAGAAGTGAAAAGCAAAGGAGAAAAGGAAAGATATTCCCATCTGAATGCAGAGTTCCAAAGAATGGCAAGGAGAGATAAGAAAGCCTTCCTCAGCGATCAGTGCAAAGAAATAGAGGAAAATAACAGAATGGGAAAGACTAGAGATCTCTTCAAGAAAATCAGAGATACCAAGGGAACATTTCATGCAAAGATGGGCTCAATAAAGGGCAGAAATGGTATGGACCTGACAGAAGCAGAAGATATTAAGAAGAGGTGGCAAGAATACACAGAACTGTACAAAAGAGTTCTTCATGACCCAGACAATCATGATGGTGTGATCACTCACCTAGAGCCAGACATCCTGGAATGCGAAGTCAAGGGGGCCTTAGGAAGCATCACTACAAACAAAGCTAGTGGAGGTGATGGAATTCCAGTTGAGCTATTTCAAATCCTGAAGATGATGCTGTGAAAGTGCTGCACTCAATATGCCAGCAAATCTGGAAAACTCAGCAGTGGCCACAGGACTGGAAAAAGTCAGTTTTCATTCCAATCCCAAAGAAAGGCAATGCCAAAGAATGCTCAAACTACTGCACAATTGCACTCATCTCACACGCTAGCAAAGTAATGCTCAAAATTCTTCAAGCCAGGCTTCAACAGTATATGAACCATGAACTTGCAGATGTTCAAGCTGGATTTAGAAAAGGCAGAGGAACCAGAGATCAAATTGCCAACATCTGCTGGATCATTGCAAAAGCAAGAGGGTTCCAGAAAAACACCTACTTCTGCTGTATTGACTATGCCAAAGCCTTTGACTGTGTGGGTCACAATGAACTGTGGAAAATTCTTAAAGAGATGGGAATACCAGACCACCTGACCTGCTTCCTGAGAAATCTGTATGCAGGTCAAGAAGCAACAGTTAGAACTGGACATGGAACAACAGACTGGTTCCAAATAGGAAAAGGAGTACGTCAAGGCTGTATATTGTCACCCTGCTTATTTAACTTACATGCAGAGTACATCATGAGAAATGCTGGGCTGGAGGAAGCACAAGCTGGAATCAAGATTGCCGGGAGAAATATCAATAACCTCAGATATGGAGATGACATCACCCTTATGGAAGAAAGTGAGGAAGAACTAAAGAGCCTCTTGATGAAAGTGAATGAGGAGAGTGAAAAAGTTGGCTTAAAGCTCAACATTCAGAAAACTAAGATCATGGCATCTGATCCCATCACTTCATGGCAAATAGATGGGGAAACAGTGGAAACAGTGGCTGACTTTATTTTGGGGGGCTCCAAAATCACTGCTGATGGTGATTGCAGCCATGAAATTAAAAGACGTTTACTCCTTGGAAGGAAAGTTGTGACCAACCTAGACAGCATATTGAAAAGCAGAGACATTACTTTGCCAACAAAGGTCCGTCTAGTCAAGGCTATGGTTTTTCCAGTGGTCATGTGTGAATGTGAGAGTTGGACGGTGAAGAAAGCTGAGCGCCGAAGAATTGATGCTTTTGAACTGTGGTGTTGGAGAAGACTCTTGAGAGTCCCTTGGACTGCAAGAGATCCAACCAGTCCATCCTAGGGAGATCAGTCCTGGGTGTTCATTGAAAGGAGTGATGTTGAAGCTGAAACTGCAATACTTTGGCCACCTCATGCGAAGAGTTGACTCATTGGAAAAGACCCTGATGCTGGGAGGGATTGGGGGCAGGAGGAGAAGGGGACGACAGAGGATGAGATGGCTGGATGGCATCACCAACTCAATGGACATGGGTTTGTGTGGACTCTGGGAGTTGGTGATGGGCAGAGAGGCCTGCCATGCTACGATTCACGGGGTCGCAAAGAGTCGGACATGACTGAGCCACTGAACTGAACTGAACTGAACTGTGCTGTGCACAGACTCTCTCTAGCTGTGGACCCTGGCTCAGTAGGTGTAGCACACAGGCTCCAGGGCTCTCTGGCTTCAGCAGTTACAGTGGGCAGACTCCGATGCCCAACAGCACGTGGGGTCTTAGCTCCCCCACCAGAGAGCAAACCCACCTCCCCTGCCTTGCAAGGCAGATTCTTAACCACTGGACCACCAGCGAGGTCCCCAGAAGCTAAGCGGTTTACACTGACTGTAGATGGACTCCCAGAGGACCCGACATGGGGCAGAAACATTCAGGCCAATCTGAGCTATATGATTAAATCTACAAGGTAAAAATTAGGATGGGAGGACACTGCCTACGGGGGGTCCTGATGCGGTATTTGGAGATCTGGGTCTGTCCGGGGCAGGTGGCCATGTGCAGCTCAGGTGGGAGCCCCGGCAGAGGCTCCCTAGAAGAGCCGAGGCTCCTGGCTGTTTGCTCAGCCCACAGTGGACTCGAGGTGTTTGCCGAAGGGCTGAGTGATAACAGCACTCTTTGCTCTGCGGGAATCTATTGATGGGGCTGGGTTTGCCCTACTCAGAAAAGATTAAGAGGACATAGGGAAAACCCTCCAAATATTTGAAGAGTTTTCAAGTAGAAGAAATAGTTTCCTTGGAGGTATGTGTGTGTGTGTGTTTGTCCTCCAGGGGCTGAGCTGAAATCTGTGTCAAGAAGGGAAAGATTACAGCTCAGTGCACGGATGACATTTTTTGTGCTTACGCGTGTGTTGTTATAGGTTGTTCCTGACAATTCCACGCATCTGATGGTAATAGGAGCTGCTTCTGTGTTAGACACGGTCCTCCCGGGGCCCAAGCAGAGGCAGAAAAGCCTGGACAAAGAATTTGTGAGGGGAGATTCCAGGACCGGCCAGAATATCTCACTTGGGATTGTGGAGTTCTCCCCAGAAAACTAGGGACCGTCAGGTGTAGGGGCATGAGAGTCAGAGACAGAGAGACAGAGACAGACAAAGAGACAGAAGTGGAGACCGAGACTGAGAGACAGAGAGGGCAGGAAGATCAGGGAGCGGGAATTGGTCCACACTCCCAGTCCCGGG
Organism: Okapia johnstoni; assembly: GCA_024291935.2. NCBI lineage: Eukaryota > Metazoa > Chordata > Mammalia > Artiodactyla > Giraffidae > Okapia > Okapia johnstoni. Next base: position 1,041,946 of record CM044320.1, on the reverse strand, counting down.
CGTGTTAGCACAGTCCCTTCCCTGCATCATCAAGAGGACCGCAGGAGCTGCACAAAACACCCAGGAAAGCATCAGTCAATATAGGAGAAAAGAGGACATTTGTTTCTTTGCACACATGAGGAAGAGTCCAAACAACACCCCCTGGAGGGCCTCTATTTTTCTGCCTGGAAGTGAGGTAACAGGGGTAGCACCCTTTCCCCCCATCTCTGGGTAGTAAACGCTGGGCACGCCAGCTCACTTCCTGCCTGGCTTTATGAATAATTGATTGAAGATGGCATGTTGGCCTCAGCACTGGAATCTCTCACATGAAGGATCGTAAATAGATGGTGTCACGTCGACACATTATTAACTGGCAGCTCCCGTCTCGTCATCTCCCGACAGCACAGAAGTGCTTGCCTCAATCTCGCCCACCCTCTCTGCTCTTCCATTTTTCAAGATCTCGTGATGAATTCCCAGCAGTGACGCCCGGCAGCCTCTGCCCTCCCGTCCTCTTCCGGGTCCCCCCACCCTCCCCAGGGTCAGCGTGCTCTGCAAACCGCAGACCATGCCTCTGGGGGGGCCGGGGAGGGGGCCTCCTTGTGGCACCCCTGCTGTCTGGCCTGGCCTTGGGGGCAGGTCATCGTCCTGGAGGCTGGTAACTTCACAGGCGTCTCAGAGGTTAGGGTCCCCTGCACTTTAAGAACACATGGGCACTGCCTTCCAGGGCTGCGACCCCTAACTGCTGATGGGACCCCTCAGCGGGTCCTGATGTCTCCCCGTCCTCGTCCTGGGCTGGCTGGTCTGGGGGCTTCCCGCAGGGTCAGGGGCTGGGGGACAGGGAGCTGCCGGCTTGGTGCCTGCAGAACAGAGCAAGTCCCAAGATAAGAGAAGTCATTTGGCGGGAGCTGCCTGTGCTGGGCGGGGGCCCAAAGGGAGGGCGCATCCCGGCCCCCAGGAGGTAACCCCTCAACCCCGCCCCACCCCGGAGCCCCGACATCAGTGTGATCTGAGGCTGCTCCTTGCTTCTGGAGCGGAAGAAGGGTTTTGAACACCTGTTGGGAAACGTCACAGTCTATCCTGAGCCATCCTTGAGTCTGCGCCCTCAGAGTCTGCCGTTGTGTGCCTGCCGTTGACCGGTCCTAACCCTAACTATTACCGGCTGGTTGTTGCCAGAAGCAGTGGAGCCAGACAGACCTGCTCTGAGCCGGGCTGGGTCGGGTGGGGTGACTCAAGGAAGCTGTCCAGGTCTCCATCACCACTTCCATAAGATGGGACACAAAAAGTCTATCCATTAGAATAAGTAACCATGCATAAGGGTTTCATTTATCGTGGAACCTGTCACAAGCCCAAAACAGCCCATAAATCACCATGGACAGGGTTGATGGCTTTCCTGTTATCCGCATCTGCCTCAAAAGCTACCTTCTAGGGAATTCCCTAGCAGCCCAGTGGTGAGGACCCCACTCTCATTACGGGGGCACTGGTTCAGTCCCTGGTTGCAGAGTTAAGATCCTGAGAGCTGCCCCCACGTGTCAGCCAGCCCATGGACCCGCCAACACTGCAATGCTGCAGGGGGTGCCCCTCCTCCCGCCTGTCCTGGGCCCCACACCCTGGCCAAACTCTCCATTTGCCTGGGAGGGAGTTCCCTGAGCCACACCCCCTCCCCTGGGACAGGCCTTGGGCTCTAAGCCTGGAGTTCCAGCTTCCAACTGAGTCTTGAGGGTCTTAGTCTGTAGGTCAGTAGATAAGCTACTGATAACCTTGGCAGCCAGCACCCATCTTAAGAGGAAGAGCTGAACCCTCACACACAGAGCACATGAAGTGGCTGGGCCACCTCAGAAAGCAAGCCAGGCTGCTGAGTCCCCACATCACAAGGCTCCCAGCAGGGTCCCCCTCTCTCCTGGGCATCTGCGCCCACCCACCTGGTGACCCTCAACTCACCTCCCGGCTCCATGGACCCTCCCTGGCTCTTCTGACCCTAGAACGTAGTTATCTCTCACTCTCTGCCCTGGTTCCCTAAATGAGTGATTTAGGGACCAATCCATGTGGGTTTTGGTGGGAATAATTAATCGTGTTCTCTGACCTTCTGCCATCCGACTGCGGCTCCCACAGGATGAGCAGTCTGGGGGCACGGGGGGCAAAGGAAAGGACCAGCGCACAGGTGGACCCCCCTCCCACTCTCCCTGCATCCCTCACCCAAATGTTAACTTTTTTAAATGTTTTATTGGAGTTGATTTGCAATGTTGTGTTGGTTTCAAATGTACAGCAAAGCACATTCTTTTTCACATTCTTTTCCCATGTAGGTTTTTACAGGATATTGAGCAGAGCTCCTTGTGCTGTACAGCAGGTCCTTGCTAGCTAACTATTTTGTATACAGTAGTGTGTGTATGTCAGCCCCAATCTCCTAATTTGTCGCTTTCCCCCACGTTTCCCCCTGGTAACCAGAGGCTTGGTTTTGAGGTCTGTGAGGCTGTTTCTGTTTTATAAAAATGTTCATTAGTTTCATTTTGATTACATTTCACATATAAGTGATATCATGCGATACATATCTTTCTCTGTATGACTTACTTCACTTAGTGTGATAATCTCTAGGTCAATTCATGTTGCTAAAAATGGCATTACTTCATTCTTTTTTAAGGCTGAGTAATATTCCATTTTCTGTATATATGTATCACATCTTCTTTATCACTTTCTCCATCAATAAATGGGAAAAGAAGAAGTAAAACTGTCACTGTTTGCAGATGACATGATGCTATATATAGACTATCCTAAGGATGCCCCAAGAAAACTACCAGAACTCATCCACAAATCTGATAAAGTTGCAAGACACAAAGTTAAGACAGAGAAACCTGCGTTTCTACACCCCGACAACAAAAGACCAGAAAGAGAAATTGAGGAAACAACCCTCACCCAGGGTCAGGCTGAGCATGCGGAATTGGGAGCGCAGAGTGGCAGGTGCCTCTCCCAGTAGCAGGAGGCACCAAGGAGAGCCCCGGTCCTGGAGGGCAGGATGGAGGTCAGCACCAAGGTCAGCGCCTGCCCGGCCAACTCGGGGCAGGGAGTGCGCTGGAAGCCACCTGCCTCCCCTGACGCCAGGAAACCAGGGCTGGCGAGTTCCCAGGCACATGCACAGCCTTCTCCCAGCCTCACGCTCACCAGACCCAGCCCCCTGCCTCCCCCTGGGATCTTCTGGCCTGCCTGTGTCTGCAAGGAGGAGGGGAACGCATGACAATTTGCAGGAGGAAACTTAATTCCTGAGACAGAGAAAAGTTTGTCAAGACTTTCTAGGAGTCTTTTTCATTACATTCCTTCTGAAGCTTTTATTAATTTAGTGGGGCTTCTTAATTAAAGTCTCAATGAATAATTGAAATGCAGCTTTTGATTATGCTAGAGTCGGTGCCATTTTGAGTTGTAATTGTAACTAATAAATTAGTTAAATAGGTAAGATGATGAAACCCTGTCTCAAGGGGGACACTCATAAGTTTGAGGATTTATCTACATGTCATTCAGAAAATTTATGCAGAAAAAAATAGATGATCAGGAGGAAAACCAGAACCACAGCTTATTAATCAGCCAGGTCTGCTCGTAAGGGCTGCAGTTCTAGAATAACTCACCACCTTCTCAACAGAGAGGAAGCAGGGGTGTCACCGCGTCTCCCAGGAATCCTCTTCTATTTCCTCCAGTCCCCGCAGGGCGCAGTGATGGAGCTCCCAAGCGCCTTGCTGGGTGAAGTCCTGAAGCTCCAGAGAGACCCCGTACCCAGCCCTCTTTCTCCTCCTGGCCTTTCAGTCACCCCCTAAGCAAAGCCACATGCACACCTCCTGTGGCTCACACAGATATGATGATTATAGGGGAAAGTTAAGGGGGAGAAGCAAGGGCGTGCTGGACCAGAGGCAACCAGGTGAGGAGGGGACTGCAGACGCGTGCCCCGACTCCCATCTCTCTCCCTGCATACATGAGCAGCTGGCTGTGAGAGGAGACTCCATTCCTAGTGTGGCTCCGGAGCCCCGAGTCTTCATCAGCCTGTTAGAACCACACGAAGCAGCCAGAGACGAATCACGCCCCCTGCTCGGCCAGTAGCTGGGAAACAGGCTCCTGCCCAGTGAGAGTCCTTCTCCTCCAGATTCCCCGGGGCCAGCACACACCGCTCACCTGCAGGACTGCAAGGAGAGTTCCTGTGCCATCAGCCAACGAGCTGTCAAGGGATATGCGGCCTGTGCTACAAGACATGTCGGACGTTCCTACAACCAGCCGAGAGGGGCTTGCTTCATCCATGATGACACCAGCAGTGTCTTCTCGGATTTCTGTCGTATTCACAGCCGGCTGCTTCAGAGTGTGCATGTCAGCCAGAGTGTGCCTTCCTCGTGCACTTTTGGGGGTGAGCCAGGACTCACAGCAGAAGCCCACCTTGCCCAGAGGATGGGAGATGTTTGCATCCAGTGGGTGCTCAGGAAATGTTTGCTCATTGGCAAATCTCTCTGGTTTCTTAGCTGGACAATGAGATCATTAACTAAAAAGCTGTCTTTTCTTTGCTTCACCAGTATTTATGCTAGCATGCATGCACGCTCACTTGTGTCCAACTCTTTGCGACCCCATGGACTGTAGCCCACCAGGCTCTTCTGTCCACGGAATTTTCCAGGCAAGAATACTGGTCTGCCATTTCCTACTCCAGAAGATCTTCCCGGCCCAGGGATTGAACCAGCGTCTCTTGTGTCTCCTCCATTGGCAGGCAGATTCTTCACCACTGGCACCATCTGTAAGCCCAGTGCTTACACTAATTGCTATGTTTGTCTTGTCACATCTGGAGCCACCACCGCTCACTGTGTGATAGCAATAGGGGCTCCTGTCTCACAGGAAACGCCCTGGCATCTCTCTGGGGGTAGCCGGCCGCCCCCCACTGTGTCCTCACCCAGCCCCTCCTCAAGACGCAGTACTTGGTGCCCCTTCCTCTCGGCACAAGGAGGACAGAGCTGAGGAGTCAGGCCCACCCTTGGACTTCACTTAACTGCTTCTTGAAAGGCCCTGCTCCCAGTCACAGATGGATTTAGAGCTTTAACATATGATTTGTGGGGAGAGGGCAAGACACACTTCCATTCACAACACCAGAGAGCCAGGGAACACAGCCTCGCGAGAAACGAGCCCTGCCGTCCTCCGAGCTTGGCCTCCACTCTCCAGAGCTCCTGGGAACGCACAGCTGCTTAGCAATCGCCGCCGGCGGACTGACCAGAGCTGCCGGCTGCCCGGGGCTCGGGGACTGAAGCTCTCACGGCCGGGATGGACACCTTCCAGCCTCCTCAGATAGCCGGCTGGGCCCACCTCCTGCTGCCCCGGGTCGGGAGCCACGTTCCTGCCAGGCCTGTCCCCAGCTCCTGGAGGTCATCCATGTCCCCTCCATGTGGCCCCAGCAACCCCAGCACAGCTGCTAATGCTGCCTCAAGACCAGCAGCATGTCTCCCTGGTCTCCTCCTCGGCCTCCAGCCTGAGAAATCTACAAGGATCTACATGGCTCCCCCAATTAGGCCAGGCCCACCGCGGGTGTTTCCCCTTTGCCCCAAAACATAGCATCGTCACAGACACGATCTCTGGTTATAGGCACAGGCTCTCTCAACATGTGAGGGGTGGGGCTCATACACAGCGAGGCTCTCCTAGAATTCTGTCGCTACAGCTCTTACTGAAAACAGGTTATAGGAGCGTCCCTGGTGGCCCCGTGGTTAAGAATCTGCCTCCCAAAGCAGGAGACGTGGGTTCAGTCCCTGGGAAGAGTCCACACACTGAAGAGCAACTAAGCCCATGCACCACACTGCTGCGCCTGTGCCCTAGAGCCTGGGAGCCATGACCACTGAAGCCACAACTGCTGAAGCCACGTCTGCTGAAGCCACGACCACTGAGGCCACAGCCGCTGAAGCCACAACCGCTGAAGCCACGTATGCTGAGGCCACAGCCACTGAGGCCACGTCTGCTGATGCCACAACCGCTGAAGCCACGACTGCTGAGGCCACAGCCACTGAGGCCATGTCTGCCGAAGCCATGGCCACTAAGGCCACCACCACCGAGGCCAAAACCGCTGAAGCCACAACCACTGAAGCCACGTCTGCTGAGGCCATGACCGCCGAGGCCACAGCCACTGAGGCCATGATCGCCGAGGCCACATCTGCTGAGACCATGATTGCTGAGGCCATGACCGCTGAGGCCATGTCTGCTGAAGCCACGACTTCCGAGGCCACAACCACTGAAGCCATGACCGCCAAGGCCACGACTGCTGAGGCCACAACCACTGAAGCCACGTCTGCTGAAGCCATGACCGCCAAGGCCACGACCGCTGAGGCCACGACTGCTGAGGCCTGCGTGCTGCAGCCCACGCTCTGCAACGAAGGAAGCACTGTGCTGAGAAGCCTGAGCACCACTGGAGAAAGCCTCGAGGAGCCCCAAAGACTCGGTGCAGACAAACATGAGATGAGCACACTGTTTAAAAAGAATAAATTTATAAATTTCATAAAATGCTTTGTTCCTTTTGGAATGTGTTGGTATATTATGTTAGCAGTTTTCTGACCATTTTCACATGCCAAGTGAAACAATTTTCAATCTGCCACATCCCTGCTTTTTAAACACTGAAGATCTTCTAGGTGGGTAACTGCAATCCGTTTTCTATATATTCAACCAAAGTGACAAAATATGATTTTCTATTTGAGAAACATGAGTTATATTGTACTGTTGATATTATACTGTTGATATTATACTGTTGATATCATACTGTTGATATTGTACTGTTGATATTGTACTGTTGATATTATACTGTTGATATCATACTGTTGATATCATACTGTTGATATCGTACTGTTGATATCGTACTGTTGATATCATACTGTTGATATCGTACTGTTGATATCGTACTGTTGATATCGTACTGTTGATATCATACTGTTGATATCATACTGTTGATATCATACTGTTGATATCATACTGTTGATATTATACTGTTGGTATCGTACTGTTGATATCATACTGTTGATATCATACTGTTGATATCATACTGTTGATATTATACTGTTGATATCATACTGTTGATATCATACTGTTGATATCGTACTGTTGATATCGTACTGTTGATATCATACTGTTGATATCGTACTGTTGATATTGTACTGTTGATATCATACTGTTGATATCGTACTGTTGATATCGTACTGTTGATATCATACTGTTGATATCATACTGTTGATATCGTACTGTTGATATCATACTGTTGATATCGTACTGTTGATATCATACTGTTGATATTATACTGTTGATATCATACTGTTGATATCGTACTGTTGATATCGTACTGTTGATATTATACTGTTGATATCATACTGTTGATATCATACTGTTGATATCATACTGTTGATATTATACTGTTGATATCATACTGTTGATATTCATGACCTCTATATTCGCTTTTATTCATTTTCTACTAGAGCTGTCTAATTCCAAAACAGGTGCACTCAAACATCCCACATGCTTTATTTCATGTTTTTCTGCCTTTCCTAGTAGATTTTTCTCTATGTATTTAGTCACTGGACTGCTTCTTAGCGTTTTATGCCAGCTCAATTCAATTCCTCATAAATTAGGTCGCTCACCATTACATAATGACTCACTTTTCCCCTGTATGGAGTTACAATTGTCATTCATTTATAGCCCACCTTTCTACACCACGTAATCTTGAGTGCTTCTTATCAGCTGTAAAGCTAACTTCTGCTTTCTAAATTAGCCCGTCACAACATTGTAAATCAACAGTACTCTAATCAAAATTAATTTCAAAAAAATAAGTAAGTCTGTCATTGTCACTTGACAGAGAATTTATTCTAAGTCCCATTTGTTAAGTCAGTGCTAATCACTCAGTCGTGTCCAACTCTTTGCGACCCCATGGACTGCAGCCCGGCAGGCTCCTCTGTCCACGGGAGTCTCCAGGCAAGAATACTGGAGTGGGTAAGCCTTTCCCTTCTCCAGAGGATCTTCCCAACCCAGGGATCAAACCCAGGTCTCCTGCATTGCAGGCAGATTCTTTACCATCTGAACCACCAGGGAAGCCCCAAGTCCTACTTAGACCTCATGAATATTCCTGACTTTTACTTCTCCCTTTTTGCTGATTGGCCTCCCACTTGCTTTTATTTGTTTCCTGTTCTATCTTACCCACTTTCCACTCTAATGGGAGGGGCAGGACGTCTGTAAAGTGGGGTCACACCCGCCCCGCAGGGCCCCCAGATTCTGAGACCCACCCTCCTGCTCCACCACGGTCAGGTCAGCGCTCTTCCCCAGCCGGGGACCCCTGACTCCCCCACCAGAGGCCGGCTGAAGCCCTGCTCCTCACCTCAGGACACAACTCTCCCCCCTGAACACTTCGGACTTTCCCCCTCAAGCCCCTCACCAGGCTCCTCTCCCCACGTGTCCACCTGCCTGCCCTGTCCACAGGGCACTCAGACCCTGCCTTCTGTCTCCCTCACAACTGAGGACCTGGGCACACAGGGCCACGCACCTGCGTGTCAGGCACACCTGTGTGCCCAGCAGACCTGCATGTCATGCACATCTGTGTACCGGGCACACCTGCGTGTCAGGCACACTTGTGTACCCGGCAGACCTGCATGTCATGCACACCTGTGTACCGGGAACACCTGTGTGTCACGCACACCTGTGTGCCAGGCACACCTGCATACGCTGCACACCTGCATGTCATGCACACCTGTGTACCCTGCATACCTGTGTGCCACGCGGCAGCCAGCAGGCAGGGGTCCCACGGCTCAGGGGGCGCTGGGGGGGACGAGGCCCCACAGCAGGGGCTGCCTTCCAGCGTTGAGGTCCCTTCCTCAACCACACCTCACCTGCCGAGGCCAGGAGGTGTCGCTCGGGGCTTTGAAGGGCTCGAGCATGGACAGGCACTGGGGCCAGGCCCCCAGTCAGCGCTGGCCCTGGAAAGACGCCCCCTCAGGGGCTGGAGCACCCTGGACGGGAGGAGAGAGGACTTGGAGGGGCTCAGGCCCGCCTGCCGGGATCCCCTCCGCTGCTGAGAGTCAGCTGCCTCGGGCCATACACACCCCTCAAGAACGCTGAGCCGGTCCTGGGCAGCAGGGTGGGGAGTCGTGCCCCCAAGGTGAGGGCAGGAAGGAGGGCGCCCCGTGATGCGAGACTCTGAAGCCCACCCTCCACCCTCAGCTCCTTTTTCTTTGGCAAAATTACACAACAGCTCCATCCAGGTCTCCACCTGGTTCCCACCTGAACCTGCACAGCTGAGCCAGGCTGGAGAGAGGGGATGCCCACCCAGGGGACTAGACTCTTTGGGAAAAGAGAGAGAAAAACCTTGTTCCAAACAACACTTCCCTCCCCTCCAGGTCCGTTCGCCACATCACAGAGGCACTCCCGGAGCCCCCGAGCTGGGCCGTGGGCTGACCCCAGACCCCAGTTTACTGGGTCCACGTTGGTAGCAAACAGGGATGGGCTGAGGCATCCCGCACGGCGGCCCAGACTCCTGGCCGAGGAAGGCGAGTGCAGAGGCCGCCCGCAGCCCACGGGGTGATGGCACTCCTGAGCTATTTCAGATGCAGAAGCACGTGATTGGACCTGTTATTACCGAGGACGGTCGTGGCCGTCAATTACTTAACGGAGGGAATCGGAGTACAAATTGCCGGGTTCGCTCAATTACTGCTAAAATGGAATAAAAGCGTTTTAATTGTGATCAGAACACGCGCTCTGCAACATGGACATTAAAGGGAACGATGACCCGCCACAAGCAGCGTCCCCGTTTATCTCCCGATCTGCTTACCAAACAGAAGCGGCGCGGCCGGAACGGACTCGACAGGCGGAACCTCGCTAATGAGCTCCACTGAATCGGGGGAAGTCTAAATTGGATTCCACTCCAGGGCTCAGCTGAAATTTCTCTTAGCTGGGAGCCGGCTCTCTTGCTGAAAAACTAGTGTCAAGTAAAAGAATGAACCTGCTACAAAATTATTTTCTTAAAAAAATTGAAATTAAAAGCCTATCCCCGGGTTTGCTTACCTTCTCCACTTTGGCAGAGACGGTCTGTGATCATCTTAGGCGAAGAGCCCCGCGTTCGTCCTGTTAGGCCAGGCGCCCGTTGCCCCCACCCACCCTCTCTCGGTGGCAGGATGGGGGGCCGCCCTGTCTTGGGGGTCCGGGTCTTTTAATCTTAGTAGATGACAAGTGTGCCCGTGTCCCAGGGAAGCCTGGCTGCCCTGTCTCATCCAGGTGAGCAGGGGCCAGCCTCTGCTATGCTGTTGGGGGCAGAGTGCCCTGATCAGCTCTCTCTGGGACCCCTCCCTGAGCCCCTAGACCCTAGGCTGAAAGCCTGCCTCTGCCTCCAGGGGTCTTCTGGCCACTGGGGGGTGCTGGATTGGCTTTCTTCAGTGTTATTGAGGTGTGTGTGATATACAAAAACACACAGGCCTGTGTGTGAACCTTCTGATGGACTGGACAACGCATCCTCCTGTGACACCATCGCCACCACCACGGGGTTAGGGGTGGAAGTCTAAGCACTCACGTCTTCTGCTCCTTGAGAAGGGGGCGGCAGGAGGCCCGCTGCACACATGCTGAAGCCGGCTGTGAGCCCAGCAGGCCAGCGTGCCCTGCCCGTCCTCATGGGCTTTGTGTTCAGCTGAGGACTCTGTCCCCGAGGTCACTGGGCAAAGATGGACAGAGACGTGGCCCAGGGCTGCCCTCCCAGCCAGCCCCTCCAGCCCACCCCACAGCCCCTGGGCAGAGGGCAAGCATGTCCAACCTGTCCTCTGACACCCGTGACCGCCAGCCTGTTCGTTCAGTTTCCTGCCAGGCCCGAGGCAGGCTCAGGGGGCAGAGCTGAGGGGCGCGGGCCCCCTGGACAGCGGTGGAAGGGCCAACCCGGCTCAGCGGGCAGACCGCAACCGTCCACCAGCCTGCACTGAGTGGGGAGCTGGATCTCAGTGATGTTCCTGCTGGTCTGATGCCTGCAGCCAAGGACGTGGCTGCCAAGCGGTCGGAATACCTGCCGAAAGGAACCTGAGGCCTCGGCGCAGATGCCAGGCCTGTGAGAGGCACCTCCCGGAGGGACGTCCGCGTGGACGCAGGGGAGCGAGAGCCTGTGGCCTGGCCCTTCAGCCCCTCACCGGGTGAGGGGAGGGGACTCCAGCGCCCCTCACCCCGGAGGCTCAGCCAGAGACTGGGAGCCTCAGTGGGACTCAGGGAGGGGAGGGGCGGGGGGGAGAGCCCGGTGGGCAGGGGGGGTGCTGGGAGCCCGCAGGGGGGCCCTGCGGGGAGGCCAGGCTTTGGGCATCAACTCAAACTTTTCCCTTCAACATTCGAGATCCCCACGGTTGTCACTGTGGGATGGGGCCACCATCACCGTCTGTGGGAACCATCAGGGGGACCCTCCGTCTCACCACCAAGTCTCAGGCCGTGTCTCTCCCGATTGAGGGGCCAGGCTGGGCACCCCAGGGCTCCAGCTCCCCCACCCCCCGGGGACAGGAACCGCCACCCCTCAGGGGTGACCACCAGCCTCTGCACGTCACCACTGCCCCAGGCGGATGGCACGGCCCCGTTCAGACCCGCTGCTCCCAGCACGAGCTCTCGCACGAACACCCAGGGCCTGGGTTCTGATGCAGAACTGTCCTCCCTGGGTGCACGGGCACCGCAGGATGGATGCAGTCCTGTGCAGCGACGGCACCCCTCACTGCAGAGAACGGCGCGTCGGTCACTCTCTCACGGACTCGGCAACTGGAAGACGTGAATCCTGACGGCGCTTCGTGGACCTGCTCCTGGGACTGGAGGTCCTGGGCCCCCCAGCTGTCTCACTGCACTGTTACAAACGGAAGATGCGCTTTGAGGACATGCTCGGAAGCCTCCTTCCCCGGCAGGCAGAGGAGGCCGTGGCGTCAAGGGGATTCAGGAGCTAATGGGTGTCACTGAGCCCGTGCAGAAGGTCTGAGGAGGGGCGGCGTGGGCCTCAGCCTTGATCTCCAGGTCTTTGACCTGCACTTTGGTGACCTTTCACCTTCTCCATCTGCCTGGGTTTGCCATGGTTAATTCACAGTGGATGTCCTGTGCCCTCTCCAGCTGGCCCTCTGCCTGGGAGCTCACCCAGAGTCACCGTCTGCACTCGAGGCTGGGGGGTGGGCACAGGCCCCCCACCCCGACCCTGACAAATATCCCCCAGCCAGACACCCTCCCGCGTCTCCGGGGCTCACTCTCATAACCAAAGAGCACGCATCCCCAAACTCTGTGAGTGTGGCCTCGGGCGCTGAAGGCTGCAATTTGCCTGAGAAATGGTGATAGACACGCGGCACCTAATGGAGACCAGCTGCCCTGGAGAGTGGACGAGGGTCCAGGGGGTGGGCGGAGAGCGGCCTGCCTCACGCAGACGCGCCGGGCTCCTCTCTCTGGTCAGGCGCATCTCTGGGCACTCGCTCCCTCCCACCCCATCCAGGGACCCTGCCCCTCCAGAGGCGCACTCCCCAGGGTAACATCAGGCCCCTAGAGGGCAGGCCCTGGGGCCCCGGCGCCGTCTCAGAAGTCCCCTCTGGAGTAGCAGCACCCGCCCCCCGAGAACAGCCTGGGGTGCTCCCAACCCGAGGTGTCAACACAGCCGAGACCCTTTCTCCACCCGCACTTTCCTCCAAAAGAGCAAAACACAGAAGCTCAAGAAGCACCGTGAGCTCTCATTCGTCCACGAGCATCAGCTCAGTTCCGTTCAGCCGCTCAGCCGTGTCCGACTCTCTGCGACCCCACGGACCGCAGCACGCCAGGCCTCCCGGTCCATCACCAACTCCCGGAGTCCACCCAAACCCATGTCCATCGAGCCGGTGATGCCATCCAGCCGTCTCATCCTCTGCTGCCCCCTTCTCCTCCTGCCCTCAATCTTTCCCAGCATCAGGGTCTTTTCTAATGAGTCAGTTCTTCCCATCAGGTGGCCAAAGTACTAGAGCTTCAGCTTCAGCATCAGTCCCTCCAATGAATATTCAGGACTGATTTCCATGAGAATTGACTGGTTTGATACCATTTAGGGAAAGGAATGGGATTACAACCCAGTTAGAGCAGAAAAATGACATCTTTTTCAACACAGAGAGATGGTAACCCTCCCATCCTTGTCTCCTCTCTGAATGTGAATCAGGGAGACGCATTGCGCCTGCACGTACTCCTCTGAACTTAGCTGATGGTTAGAAGATCATGGAGTCAAGACTGCAATTTCTAAACTTTAAAAAAAAAAAAGTCAGACATTTTAGCGTCCCCCAGCATCCCAGCTCAGTTGGTAAAGAATCCGCCTGCAACGCAGGAGACCCGCTGGAGAAGGAATAGGCTACCCACTCCAGTATTCTTGGGCTTCCCTGGTGGTTCAGCTGGTAAAGAATCTGCCTGCAACACGGGAGACCTGGGTTTGATCCCTGGGTTGGGAAGGCTCCCTTAGAAAAGGGAAAGGCTACCCACTCCAGTATTCTGGCCTGGAGAATTCCATGGACTGTACAGTTCATGAGGTCACAAAGAGTCGGACACAACTGAGCGATTTTCACTTTCAGCATCCCCCACAACACCCCACCTCTCCACTCAGAGCGCCAGAGATTCAGCGAGCGGTTGGAGCGGGCTCCTGCCCTCTAATCTCTAAATCCAAGCAGATCAACCGTACACCGTCAACTCGAGCGCTTTTGAGCCAGAGCCTCAGAGTAATTGCATTACCGGCCTGACTGGCCCAAATGTTTGGGGATCTGGGATAAATAAAAAAGAAATAGCTTGCAAAGTGATCCCTAGTGTTCCATTCAGGGCTGTCCTGAACCCTGCTCTTTCATTTGCATGATTTAGCAAAAGGAAGTTTGCATTGATATGTAAATAGTAATGAAAGTAGTTTACACTGGAAAACAAAGGCGGGCAGCGGAGCCTGTGATATTTTACAGCCTTTGACTCCAGCCTTTGTTGCTGCCGGAAAGCACAGCAGCAATTTTCCTGGACCCACAATTCAAACGGCTCCGCCTCACACGAGTGCTCCAGGAGTGACGTTTAATAATGGAATCACGTTGTTATTTGCATATGGTGTTCTCGTCGGAAGGTGTATTCCGAATTTATTGGGCATTTTTATTAGCCCTCAGTGATTGACTTCTGGAAATTTGGTATGCACATCTTATAGAGGGAAAAATGTCTGCAGCAGAGAAGCCTGAGTGCGTGAAGGTAAATGATGCCCGCTGTTTCAGAGGCTGCCGAGAGGGCGGTCCTGAGCACACGTGGTTTATGGGGTCGTGGTTCTGCGAGCCCTCTCAGCATACTCAAAAATGGGGACGAAACTGGACGACCCCACGCCTCTCAGACTCAGCTCCATCAGGGCCCCATTGGCCTGGTTGCCTGTAAGACTGTGGAGCTGAGCAGGAGGAGGCGTTGGGTGTGACTGTTGCAGGAAACTGGGGCTCAAGAGGATGGTTGTATTCTTGGTCCCAGGGGAGTCCCTGGGACAGGGCGCCAAGTGGGGGTCCTTGGCTTCATGCAGGAAAGAATTCAAGAGGGAGCCGTAGCAAAGTGGAAGCAGGTTTGTTGGGAGAGAAAGGCACTCCAAGGCATGATGTGGTGGTCTCAGGAGGAGAGAGCAGCCCAGGGCTTGGGGTCGACTAGGGAAGTGAGAGCAGCCCCCAAATACAGGGTGGTTAGTTTTTATGGGCAGGGTAACTTCATAAGCTAAGGTGGGAGGATTATTCCAATTATTTGGGGGGAAAGCGGAGATTGCCAGGAACTGGGTCACCGCCCACTTTTTGGCCTTTTACTGTTACCGTCAGAATGTCAGGGCGCTGGTGGGCATGTCCTGTAGCCGCTGGTGGTTACGCTGAGCGCAGAATGAGGCTCAAGGTCTACGGAGGTTGGATCTTCCGCCGCCGTCTTGGCCCAAGCGTGCTCTAACCGGCCTTTGTCTTGTCACTCTTAAAGGTCGTGCCCTGCTCCCTTTCCCACCCCCATCTATCTCCTGATGAACCGCTTCCTGTACCAGCTTCTGGGATGCTCAGGGGCGGGGGAGTGCAGATAAAGACGAGCCGACTCAGCTGCTTCAGAGCCCTGCACCGACCAGCACTGTCAGAAGCCTGCAGCGCGCCAGGCCTCCAGCTCAGACCTGCTGAGTCAGGACCTGAATTGCAACAAGATCCCCAGATGGTCTGAGAAGCACCACTCTACCCTGGAGACACTTGTAATATTACCAGAAATAAGAGACGCACTTTACTGGGATCCAGTTACCCATACATGCACATTTGAACATGTGTCCGTCCAAGAACTCAGAGTCTGATGACAGAATGCTTACTCTTACTGTGTCAAATGAATACTGATGGTTTCTATTTCACTTAATTTCATTCTGTTCTATTTAAAAATAATGATCCTGGGACTTCCCTGGTGGTCCAGTGATTAGGAATCTGTGGTTCCTTTGCAGGAGACAAGGGTTCAAACCCTGGTCAGGGAACTAAGATCCCACATGTCATGTAATGAAGCCAAAAAGTAAAGAAATAAAAAGTAATAATAAATTTAGGTAAGCATCAAAAAACAAATAAAAATAGAGGAAGATACCGGTCACCTCTAAAACCCTCTAAATTGATGTCATGACCTGATCATCGGGACAGCAGTTTTATAAACTCCGCTCTAGAATTTACTCTGGCTGCATAAATATCTGGATTGCCCCCTGAAGAAAAAAAAATGCCAGATAAAATTTGCTTTATAATTTATTAAGTGCATCCATGGACTGACAGAAAAAACAGGCCATGTCTGAGCTCAGGGAAGACAACAAGAGAGGTGGGCAGAGCACAAAAGCTGGTTTTCCCCTTGAGGTCACTGTGGTGAACTTGAACTTCAACGTCTGGCCTTTCAAAGAAAAGGAGGCAAAGCCCAGAATCCTCCCAAGGTGGGAGCGGCCTGAGGACCCGCCCCGGGGCAGCGTCTGAGCACACGGCGAGGCACAGACAGGCCTGCTGCGCACCCCAGAGACGGCGTGGGGAGGCAGCCGTCTCTAAACTGGCCTCGGAGGGAAAAACTTCCTCTAACAAAAAGCCACGCAGACGGGGATTAACAACCCATATTCATACACTCGTGGTCCAAATAAAATGGCACCCGAGCCTTCCAGGTTAAGAGGTCCTAGACAGTATCGCTGTGCCGATCCTGAAAGAATCAAATCCAGACCCCCTCTGAAGCACCTACTTACACCCCAGGACTCAGACTCCACAGGCAAAGAACAATAACCATTCACTGTGCAAGAAAGAAATCACGGGGTCAACAAAGAACAGCACACAGTGAGGAAGAGCCGGCAGAAGAAAGAGTGAGAAGACAGGAAAGAAAACAAAGGGCTTTGCCTACAAAGCCCAAAGCAGTAATGTGTTCCAAGAAGCAGAGAGAGACTCACGACGGTGAACAACGAGGAGCGGACTTTCCAATGAAGCAAACACAGCTTCTACAAGCGAAAAATATAGGGGATAGATTTAATACCTGATTAGACAGCATTGAAAAGGAGGAGGGATTAATAAACTCGGCGTAAGGATAAATTATACAAAAAAGGCACCCAGAAAGACCAAGAGATGGAGGCAAAGAGAGGTCAACGCGTGAACAGTGAGATCATTTGACATTCATCTCATCAACGCTCCAGAAAGAGATGGAGACAGACAGATGAAAGAGATGATATTTTTAAAGATAATGGCTGACAATTTTTTAAAATAAAAAGCGATTAAAGATATCATTGATTCAAGAAGGCCAATTAATTCCATTTGGAATAAATCTGAACAAAATGTGTGCACAGAAACAACACAGTGAACTCACAGAAGAGCAAAGGGGATGTTTAAGGCGGTTGGGAGAGAAGAGAGCTTCTCTTCAAAGGATGACATGTCACCTGAAAGAGGACTTACCAGCCTCTGCGGTCGCAGCAAGGAGACACCCGAAGATGCCCACAGAGTGCTGAGGTGAGACAGTCCAACCGAAAGTCTACACCTGGAAATAACATCTTTCAGTAACACAGTGAAATACAGCCTTTTCAGAAACCAAACGCAGAGACGCTTAGCACCAAAAGGCTCTATCTAAAAGAAACTAAGTCTATGTTTCACGTAGAACAGAAGTACTAGAAGGTCTGAAATGAAAAGAGGACGAAGCATAAAGAAATGACAAGTATGAGATAAACGTGAACAACTGACTATGAAAAACTGCAGTGATCTTCTGTTAGCAAAAAAGAGACGGTGAATTCGTGACAATTAGGGAAATAATTATAGGAGATGAGTAGGATATTCTGGGGTCTTTGTAATACATGGAGAAGGTTAAAAAGATTAACTAATTTTGTGTTAATATCTGATAAATAAAACGTAAAGGTGATAACAGTTCAGTCCAGTCACTCAGTTGTGTTCAACTCTTTTCAACCCCATGGACCGCAGCACGCCAGGCTTCCCTGTCCACCACCAACTCCCGGAGCTTGCTCAAACTCATGTCTATTGAGTCCGTGACGCCATCCGCCCATCTAGTTCTCTGTCGTCCCCTTCTCCTCCTGCCTTCAATCTTTCCCAGCATCAGGGTCTTTTTCAAGGAGTCAGTTCTTCACATCAGGTGGCCAAAGGATTGGAGCTTCAGCATCAGTCCTTCCAATGAATATTCAGGACTGATTTCCTTTAGGATGGGCTGGTTGGATCTCCTTGCGGTCCAAGGGACTAGCAAGAGTCTTCTCCAACACCACAGTTCAAAAGCATCAATTCTTTGGCACTCAGCTTTCTTTATGGTCCAACTCTCACATCCATACACGACTCCTAGAAAAAGTATAGTTTTGACTAGACAGACCTTTGTTAGCAAAGTAATGTCTCTGTTTTTAATATGCTGTCTAGGTTTGTCGTAGCTTTTCTTCCAAGGAGCAAGCGTCTTTTAACTTCTTGGCTGCAGTCACCACCCGCAGTGATTTTGGAGCCCAGAAAAGAAAGTCTGTGTGGACTACTAAGTAAAATAACAGAGACATACTGTCCTTTCCCCGAACTGTCAGAGAAAATGTGTAAAGAGAAAAGCACGCCAGTGCAGGATAAAAGGAGAGATGAGAGACAAAGGAACAGAGAAGGGTCCAGGTGAGAACACAGAGTGAGAGTCATCACAAATCTGGATAAACCGCCGATGAAAACAGGTGGACACAGAGTCAAAGCTCACTTAAAAGGCAAAGACCGACAGATTAACTCGAACAAAATCCAGCTATACTGCATTGCAAGTAAAAGAAAACCATATGGCCAGAGAAAGATTGAAAGATAAATATATGTGTAGTTCGTCTAATTAGACTTCCCTGTAGCTCAAACGGTAAAGAATCTGCCTGCGATGCAGAGTCCAGGGTTTGATCCCTGGGTTGGGAAGATCCCCTGGAGAAGGGCATGGCAATCCACTCCGGTATTCTTGGCTGGAGAATTCCATGGATGGGGGGACCTGGCAGGCTACAGTCCTTGGGGTCACAAAGAGTCAGACACGACTGAGAGGCTAACACACACACACACAGTCTAATTACATTAACATCAGAATCAAGGGGGCCAGTGAGTCCTTCCAAAGCAGGGGCTTGGGGTTCAACCCCTGACCGGGGGGATCTAAGCTCCCACGTGGGGCAACTCGGCACGAGCACCACGCCTACAGAGCCCACGAGCCGTGCAGCCTGCGTGCCGCTCCCAGAGAGAAGCCACGCCGCACGATGAAGGGCCACACGCCACAGCGGAGAATCCGGTGCCACAACTAAGACCCGAGCAGCCGAAGACTAAAACAAATGAACAACGAGCAGGTGTGGCTGGGGCGTCTGCCACTTAAATTAAAAATCAAGATCGAACCCACTACAAGTCAAAGCCGTTACAAGAAATAAGGAGAGAGAGCATATTACCTGAAATGTTTAATTCGCCAAGAAGTCACATTTAAAAGTTTGCGCACACCTCATAATGGGGCATCGAACTGTGCAAAGAAAATACTAACACACAATCAGTAACATCACTCTCGGTAACTGGTAGTGCAAGCAGAGGAATAATCTGTGTGAAAATACAAGATCTGAAGAACACGATTAAAAAATATTGAATAAGATGCATTCTTCACATTATTTCCAAACACATCAAGGATATTGATGAAAGTAGGTCCCCCCAAAAAACTCCCAAATGTGAGAAATCTACACATTCAAGAAATTTAATGAGCCACATGCAGGATAAATAAAAACGAAGCACCACCAAGGCACATCAAAATCAAATAATTTAAATCCAAGGGCAAACAATCTTGAAAATAGCCAGAAGAAACTGCTACGTTTCACTCAGAGGAACAATTGTATGAATGACAGCTGACTTCTCATCAGAACCATCAAAGACCAGGAAGCAATGGAAACATACCTTTAAAGGGAAAAATGTCAACCCAAAAACCTGTATATAAATCAAATAAGCTTCACAAGTGAAGGTGAAGATATTTTCGTATAAATCAAAATTGAGAAGATTAAATACAAGTAGGTCTTCCATAGAAGAAATGATGCTGATAGACAACTCAGATCTATACGAAAGAAAACTATTCCCAGAAATGCCAGTTACGTGGGTAAAGAAAAAGGGTAAAAATGAAGAAATACACACACATGTGTTATTTATAAATGTGCTTATATGTGTCTCTGGAACCTCTCCTGGTGGCTCAGGTGGTAAAGAATCCACCTGCAGTGTGGGAGGCCTGGGTTTGATCCCTGGGTTGGGAAGATCCCTTGGAGATCCTCCAGTATTCTGGCCCAGAGAATTCCATGGTCTGTATAGTCCACGGGGTCGCAGAAAGGGCTGGATGCCACTGAGTGACTTTCACTTTCACTGGAACCTCTGCAGCTCAATGACTGCCGTTTCCCGCTCCAGGGGATTTTCCCCACCCAGGGACTGAACCCACATCTCCTGCATTACAGGCAGATTCTTTATCACTGATCCACCAGGGAAGTCCCCTGCATAGCATCACACATACATGTGAAGTTGCTTCAGTCATATCCAATTCTTTGCGATCCTATGGACTTCAGCCTGCAAGCTCCTCTGTCCGTATGATTCTCCAAACAAGAACACTGGAGTGGGTTGCCATGCCCTCATCCAGGGAATCTTCCCGAGTCAGAAACTGAACCTGCATCTTTTATGCCTCCTGCACTGGCAGGCGGGTTCTTTACCACTAGTGCTGAAGAGGAGAAGTTAAACTTTTACATAACCTCCTTCTCCTTCTGCCTCTGTAACTCAGCTTGCCCGTTGCAAAGCCTGGATCATGTAGGTCACGTAGTCTCAGAAAGTGGGGCCTTGCAATACTAGGAACTAGAGTTTATCTCACTCACCCTTGTCCTGCTCTTTGCAATCGCCCAGCCCCTGCAAACCTGCTTAATCGTGTCTGTCCAGGTCAGGCATCCCCTCCCCATCTGGACCACTGTTCCCGCGAGCGAAACCCCCGAGTTTAAACCAGCCTATTAACAGCTAGTGTTGCCCACTACAGTCTACCTATAAGAACTCTGTAATCCATTTGTTCCGGGCTCAGAGCTTGGAGTGCTAATCCCTCTGGGCCCGCTGGCGTGATAAACCTGAGTTCTCCAACCCTCCGAGTGTGGGGCTTGGTTTCTCGAGTACTGGCTTCTGCAAGTACCACCTGGGAAGCCCCCTGCGTAGTATATTGACATATAAAAATATATACTCTTACCTTAATTTATTTAAAAGAGATAGAATAGTTTAAAACAAAAAAGTATATGTAAAGCAAGACGGTTCCAGAAAAACATCTACTTCTGCTTTACTGACTACACCAAAGCCTTTGACTGTGAGGATCACAACAAACTGTGGAAAATTCTTAAAGAGATGGGAATACCAGACCACCTGACCTGCCTCCTGAGAAATCTGTATGCAGGTCAAGAAGCAACAGTTAGAACTGGACATGGAACAACAGACTGGTTCCAAATCAGGAAAGGAGTACATCAAGGCTGTATGTTGTCACCCTGTTTATTTAACTTATATGCAGAGTATATCATGAGAAACACTGGGCTGGATGAAGCACAAGCTGGAATCTAGATTGCCAGGAGAAATATCAATATCCTCAGATATGCAGATGACACCACCTTTATGGCAGATGATGAAGAACTAAAGAGCCCCTTGATGAAAGTGAGAGAGGAGAGGGAAAAAGTTGGCTTAAAGCTCAACATTCAGAAAACTAAGATCACAGCATCCAGTCACATTACTTCATGGCAGACAGATGGGGAAACAATGGAAACAGTGACAGACTTTATTTTGGGGGGCTCCCAAATCACTGCAGATGGTGACTGCAACCATGAAATTAAAAGACGCTTACTCCTTGGAAGAAAAGCTATGACCAACCTAGACAGCATATTAAAAACTGGAGACATTACTTTGCCGACAAATGTCCATCTAGTCAAAGCTATGGTTTTTCCAGTAGTCATGTACGGATGTGAAATTTGGACCATAAAGAAAGCTGAGCACCAAAGAACTGATGCTTTTGAACTGTGGTCTTGGAGAAGACTCTTGAGAGTCCCTTGAACTGCAAAGAGATCCAACCAGTCCATCCTAAAGGAAATCAGTCCTGAATGTTCATTGGAAAGACTGATGCTAAAGCTGAAGCTGCAGGACTTTGGCCACCTGATGCAAAGACCTGACTCCTTGAAAAAGACCCTGATGCTGGGAAAGATTGAAGGCAGGAGGAGAAGGGGATGACAGAGGATGAGATGGTTGGATGGCATCACCGACTCTGATGGATATGAGTTTGAACAAGCTCTGGAAGTTGGTGATGGACAGGGAAGCCTGGGGTGCTGCAGTCCATGGGGTCACAAAGAGTTGGACACGATTGAGTGACTGAACTGAACTGAACTGAACTGAACTGAAGGCTTATAAGCTGTGTGGAGGTGATAAGCCAAAATAGCACAGAGAACTATGCTGTTACAATTTCCTATATTCTACAAGAAGTAATATCATGTAAACTCTGAGCAGATTATGATAAGTTAAAAATGCAAATTAGAGTAATCATTTAACATTATGCAAAACAGGTGCAAAAACCACAAGAAAAGAATCAAAAGGGCCAGGGGAATAACAGAAGGTCACACAGATACAACAGGAAAAACAAAACTGCCTGAATGCACAGATGTCGTGACTATTAACATGGAAAAACCTAAGGAATCAAAAAATTTACTAAGATTAACAAGTGAATTATGTATCCAGACCTCAGGATATAAGTCAATATACAAAGACAAATTATATTTACATACACTAAGCTAGGCTAGGTGTTAGTCACTCAGTCGCGTCTGACCCTTTGCCACCCCACAGACTGCAGCCCGCCAGGCTCCTCTGTCCATGGGAGTCTCCAGGCAAGAACACTGGAGTGGGTTGCCATGCCCTCCTCCAGGGGATCTTCCTGACCCAGGGGTCAAACCCAGGTCTCCTGCATTACAGGCAGATTCTTTGCCAACTGAGCCAGCAGGGAAGCCCTTTTATATGCTAGCATTTAGAAATCAGAGAAAAACTTTTAAAAGCAAATTCTATTTACAACAATGTCAAAAAGAAACATGCAGTTCTTAGGAACAGATTTAACAAGAAGCAAAGTGCACTGAAAGCTACAAAGGTTAGTGGGAGAAATTAAATAAATGAGGATGGTTCTTGGATTGGGTGGCTAAATATTTTTAAGATGTCAGTTTTCCCTAAAGTGAGCTCTAGATTCAATACAGTCACAAGAAGACTCTCAGTACCATTTTTTAAAAATCAAAATCTTGTCTCTAAAACTTCTGTGGAATTTCACAGAATCTAGAAAAGCCAAACAAAGAGTATAAAAAGCAATACTGGGGCTTACAGATGCTGAATTTAGGGTTCACAGTAACCTAAAGTAAGTAAGTTGTAAGGATAAGGGTGGACAAATAGATCAACAGAACAGAGTCGAGTCTGGAAATAGACCCACAAGCACAGGGTCAACGGGCTTCTTCGGCAGAAGCATCCAAGCAGTTCACTCAGAAAAGAAAATATCTCCAAGACATAGTGGATGTCCACGTGGAAAAGGTAAAAAAGGTCCCAGTCTGGAACGTAAGCTGCTTTGAAGTCATAGATGTCACCTTGCACAACAAGAAAAAAACAAAAGCTGAACCTTGACTGAAAAAAAATTACCCTTCTTAGACACCAAGAGAAAGAAGAATGAAGGGAAAAAACCAGAATGTCCAATGACTGTGAGGCAATCATAAAAGGTGCGATACAGGCCCAACTAAGAGAGGCAAAGGGGAGAGAAAGTGAGGAAGGAGGAACAGAGTGTTTGAAGCGTGACCCTTCCCTAATTAAGGACAGGCACAAGCCGCAGGCTCAGGACTCTCAGAGAACCCCAAGCAGGGTAAGTACCCCCAAAGCTAAGCCAAACTGCAGAAAATCAAGGAAAAAGAGAAAATCTTGAAAGAAGCCAAATTTGGTAGGAATGTGGGGATAAATATTACATCAGACTTCTCTTCAAAATATTCCAAATGAGAAGAGAGTGAAGTGAAGTATTTTAAATATTGGGGTGTTGTGAGCCGTTCTGGAACCGCTGCCGGATGACACAGTCACGGCACCGCTCAAGATGAGAGTGCACAGCGGCTTCTCTCTGGGATCGGGGCCTCCCCTCCTTCCTGCTTCTGTGCTTCTGTTGCGGCAGCTGTGTTTCTTTTTTTGTTCGCAGGATTTAAAGAGGCTTCTGTAGTGAGTTCGCGAGAGTCCAGGGAAAAGAAAAGTGATCCCCTGTCCCAAAGAAATATTCCCAAAATGATTAAATCTACTGAGACCCCTGGCTGGAGGTCCCTAACAGTCAGCTAGGGAATAAGCCCATGTTCATTTGGAAAACAGGCCTAAGCCTATTGTGACCTGGCTGTGACCTGGTGGTGACCTCAAGAGTGAGGAGATTATCATCGATGACTGAAAACTTGGATCACGTATCAGGGAAAATTACAGAAACTAAGCCAATTACCTTTTCTCATAAAGATTGGGACGCTAGAGATATTTGTGCCCCCCAGAATCTGAGCACAGACAAAAGGAAATATGTGAGACATATTGTAGGTGGTTTCGGGGTAGACTGTAAAAGATTTGTTTTTGCCAGCAATAGTCTTGTGGTATGTGGGTAGATGGCAAAGGGACCACCCCAGACAATGGCTGTACTATGAGAGACTCTTGACCTTAGATCCCGCTATAGTGCTCATTCCCTGAAGCAAGACGCTGTGTTCGCTGAAGTAGCAGATGGTACAAAATGAGTAGATAGAACAATATGCTTTATGACGTCATTGGTCATGTTTTTAGTAGAATAAGAATAGGTTTCGGGGTAAAAATGTAACCAAAATGTAACAAAGGACCAGGAAAGAATCTTTACATCTCAGAATCAGGAGATAAATCATCTGAATAGGAAAACATTGCAAAGAATCATTACAAAGGTGACTGACCCACATGTGCTATATAAGTGGAAACTCAGAGCGGTAAAGAGAGATCATCTCTGAACCTCCAGACGGCTCTGTGTCTTCCTTTCTTTCCGCTGACGCCGTTCATCCCTTGGGTACTCCCGGACCAGCTGGAGCAGGACTTCGGCACTGGGAGAGGGCAAGTGGAGAGATTCGATGCTGTTGTCACTAAGTCCTGTCCGACTCTTTGTGGCACCAGGGACTCCAGCACACCAGACGTCCTTGTCCTTCACCATTTCCTGGAGTTCGCTCAGATTCGCGTCCATTGGGTCGGTGATGCCGTCCGACCATCTCCTCCTCTGCTGCCCTCTTCTCCTTTTCTGCTCAACCTCTCCCACCATCCGGGTCTTTGCCAACGAGCTGGCTCCGCATCAGGTGTCCAAAGTATTGGAGTTTCAGCTTCAGCATCAGTCCTTCCAAATATTTTCAGGGTTGATTTTCTTTAGAATTGACTGGTTGGATCTCCTTGCTGTCCAAGGGACTCTCAAGAGTCTTCTTCAGCACCACAGTTCGGAAGCATCAGTTCTTCAGTGCTCAACCTTCTTTCTGGTCCAACTCTCACATCCGTACATGACCACTGGAAAAACCATAGCTTTGACTATAAGGACTTTGGTAGGCAAAGTGATGTCTCTGCTTTCTAATATGCTGTCCAGGTTTGTCATAGTTTTACTTTCAAGTAGCAAGTGTCTTTCAATCTCACGACTGCAGTCACCGTCCACAGTGCTTTCGGAGCTCAAGAAAGTAAAATCTGTCACTGTTTCACTTTTTCCCCTTCCATTTCCCATCGAGTGATGGGACCGGATGCCATGATCTTAGTTTCTGAATGTTGACTTTTAAGCCAGCTTTTTCACTCTCCCCTTTCACTCTCATCAAGAAGCTCTTTAGCTGCTCTTTGCTTTCGGCCATTACCATGGTGTCATCTGCATATCTGAGGTTGTTGATAGTTCTCCCACAATCTTGAACTGCTGGTGATCCACCCAGCCTGGCATTTCACATGACATCCTCTCCATATCAGATTAAAAACAGGGTGACAAGATACAGCCTCCTCTTACTCGTCTTAACTGGGAAAGTGAAAGCGAAAGTCACTCAGTCGTGTCCAGCTCTTTGACACTCCATGGACTACAGAGTCTATGGAATTCTCCAGGCCAGAATACTGGAGTGAGTAGCCTTTCCTTTCTCTAGGGGATCTTCCCAACCCAGGGATCGAACCCAGGTCTGCTGCATTGCAGGTGGATTCTTTACCAGCTGAGCCACCAAGGAAGCCCATTAATTGAGAAAGGCATTCCCAATTTTGAATCAGTCAGTTATTGAATGTAAGGTTCTAACTGTTGCTTCTGGACCCACATACAGGTTTCTCAGGAGACAGATAAGGTGGTTTGGTATTCCCATCTCTTCAAGAACTTTCCACAGTTTGTTGTGATCCATGCAGTCAAAGATTTTAGCATTGTCATTGAAGCAAAAGTAGATGTTTTCCTGAAATTCCCTTGTTTTCTGTATGACCCAACAGATGTTGGCAATTTGATCTCTGGTTTCTCTGCCTTTTCTAAATCCAGCATGTATAACTGGAAGTTCTGGGTTCACGTATTGCTGAAGCCTAACTTGAAGAATTTTGTACATTACCTTACTAGCATGCAGAATGAGAGCAAGTATATGGTAGTTTGAACATCCTTTAGCATTTCCCTTCTTTGGGATTGGAATGAAAACTGACCTTTCCCAGTCCTGTGGCCACTGCTGAATTTTCCAAATTTGCTGGCATATTGAGTGCAGCACTTTAACAGCATCATCTTTTAGGATTTGAAATAGTTCAGCTTGAGTTCCATCACCTCCCTAGTTTTGTTCATAGCAATGCTTCCTAAACCCCCCTTGACTTCACACTCCAGGATGTCTGGCTCTAGGTGAGTGACCACACCATCGTGGTTATCTGAGCCCTTAAGACTTTCTTCTGTCTTAAGAAGCCAGTTCTTCTGTGTATTCTTGCCACCTTTTCTTAATCTCTTCTGCTTCAGTTAGTATGCTTCACTTAATATTTCTGTCCTATATCATGCCCATCTTTGCAAGAAGTGTTCCCTTGGTATCTCTAATTTTCTTGACGAGATCTCTAGTCTTTCCCATTCTGTTTTTTTCCTCTATTGCTTTGCATAGTTCATTTAAGAAGGTCTTAGTATCTCTCCCTGCTGTTCTTGGGAACTCTGCATTTAGGTGGGTATATCTTTCCCTTTCTCCTTTCCCTTCCACTTCTCTTCTTTTCTCATCGATTTGTAAAGCCTCGTCAGACAACCACTTTGCCTTCTCGCGTTTCTTTTTCTTTGGGACGGTTTTGATCACTGCCTCCTGTGCAATGTTATGAATCTCCGTCCATAGTTCTGCAGGCACTCTGTCCACTAGATCTAGTCCCTTGAATCGATTGTCACTTCCGCTGTGTAATTGTAAGGGATTCGATTTTGGTCATACCTGAACGGATGGCCTAGTGGTTTTCCCTGCTTTCTTCAGTTTAAGCCTGAATTTTTTGCAATAAGGAGCTCATGATTTGAGCCACAATCAGGTCCAGGTCTTGTTTACAGAGCGTCTCCATTGTTGGTGCAAGGAGTATAGTCAATCTGATTTTGGTATTGACCATTTGGCAATGTCCAGATGTAGAGTCGTGTCTTGTGTTGTTGGGAAAGTGTGTTTGCTATGATCAGTGCATTCTCTTGGCAAAACTCTGCTAGCCTTTGCCCTGCTTCATTTTGTGCTCCAAGGCCAAACTTTCCTGTTACTTCAGGTATCTCTTGACTTCCTACTTTTGCACTCCATTCCCCTAATGGTGAAAAGGACTTATTTCATTGTTGTTAGTTCTAGAAGGTGTTGTACATCTTCATAGAACTGGTCAACTTCAGCTTCTTCAGCATCAGTTCTTGGGACATAGACTTGGATTACTGTGATGTTGAATGGTTTGCCTTGAAAAGGTACCAAGATCATTCTGTCATTTTGAGATTGCACCCGAGTACTGCATTTCAGACTCTTGTTGACTATGATGGCTACTCCATTTTTTCTAAGGGATTCTTGCCCCCAGTAGTAGATGTAATGGTCATCTGAATTAAATTTGCCCATTCCCATTCATTTTAGTTCACTGATTCCTAAGATGTTGATATTCACGCTTGCCATCTCCTGCTTGACTACGTCAAATTTACCTTGATTCATGGACCTAACATTCCAGGTTCCTATGAAGTATTGCTCTTTACAGCATCTGACTTTACTTTCATCACCAGATACATCCACAGTGGAGTGTCCTTCCCACTTTGGTCCAGCCTCTTCATTCTTTCTGGAGCTATGTCTCTGTTCTTCCCCAACAGCGTGTTGGACACTTCCGCCCTGGGGGGCTCATCCTCTTCAAGAATCACAGCCTTGTCGTGGCAAAGGGGCTTGCGTAACTCAAGGAAGCTATCAGCCATGCTCTGCAGGGCCATCCAAGATGGACAGGTCATGGGGGAGAGTTCTGACGAAACGTGGTCCCCTGGAGGAGGGAGTGGTAAACCGCTCCAGTACTCTTGCCTTGAGAACCCCATGAACGGTATGAAAAGGAATTCAATATCCAGTAAAACTATCTTTCAAAGTAAAGGAGAAATAAAGACTATCAGATAAGCAAAAACTGAATGACTTTATTGCTAGTAGACTTGCCTTTTGGAGAAGAAAATGGCATCCCACTCCAGTGTTCTTGCCTGGAGAATCCCAGGGAAGGGGAGCCTGGTGGGCTTCCGTCTATGGGGTCGCACAGAGTCAGCCACGACTGAAGCGACTTAGCAGCAGCAGACCTGCCTTTTAAAGTTCTTCAGAGAAGGGAAAAATTACATCAGTCAGAAACTTGGATCTAAAGAACCTTAAAGAAGGAATAAGTGAAGGCAATATGAACTATTATTTTCTTATTTTTTCATGTTTTTAATTGAGGTGGCAGATGATAATTTGTTCAAAATAATAACAGCAACCATATAAAAATAGTTCCAATACTTTGGCCACCTGATGCAAAGGGCTGACTCACTGGAAAAGACCCTGATGCCAGGAAAGATTGCGGTCAGAGGAGCGTGACAAAGGATGTGATGGTAGGATGGCATCACCAACTCAGTGGATATGAGTTTGAGGAAACTCCGGGAGACGGTGAGAGACAGGGAAGGCTGGCGTACTGCAGTCCATGGTGTTAGAAAGAGTTGGACACGACTGAGGAGCTGAACAAGCTGGTGATTGTGGCTCGTGGAGAAGTAGAGTGAATGACAGCAGTGTCACCAGGAGCGAGAGGGACGAGCCGGAGACACGGTCCTAAGGGGCCTTCACTCACTGTGACGGGCTTGGATTATCTGTAAGCGTGCACTGTAAGCTCTAAACAGTGTTCCTAAATTATGACCCATCTGCTGGGAGAGAGCAGAAAGTCTGAGGCGCTCAGTCGTGTCCGACTCTTCGCGACCCCACAGACGAGAGCCCGCCAGGCTCCTCTGTCCACGGGAGTCTCCAGGCAAGAACACTGGAGTGGGTTGCCATTCCCTCCTCCAGGGGATTTTCCTGACCCAAAGATCGAACCCAGGTCTCTTGCATTACAGCCAGATTCTTTGCCGTCCAAGCTATCAGGGAAGCACACTGTTGAGAAAGTGGAATCATATAAAATGCTCAGTTAAAACCAGAGACTGCCGAAAAAGAGTAGAAGACAAGAGAAAGAAACAAAGAAGAAAGCCAGCCATAGGAAACAGGAACTAGTATGGGAGCTATTACTCCAAGTATATCAGCAATCACTTCAAACGTCAATAGTCTAAATATACCAATTATACAACAGATACTGTCAGAGAGGATTTTTGAGAAGAATAAGAGAAAGAAAAGGCCAAATTATAGGTGGTCTATCAGAAACTCAGTTCACATACAAACACACAGACAAATTAAAAGTAAAGGAACAGAGAGAAACAGACCACGCTCACATTAACCAAAGGAAAGCTGAGGTCGGTGTCTTAATTTCAGACAGAGCAAACGTCATAGCAAGGAAAGCTATCAGAGACAAAGAGAGACGCTGTGTCACCGAGCGGTCGGTTCTCCAGGAAGTCTTGACAGTCCCTAATATATATGCATCTAACCCAGAGCCTCAAAATACAGGAGACAGAGTCTGATAGAACTTCAAGGACAAACAGGAAAAAAATAGCGTTCATCCTTATCTCACATCATACACAACAATTAATTAGCGATGGATCACAGACTTAAACACAAAAAAAAAATCTGTAAAGCTTTGAAACAAAGCATAGTAGAATATCATCAAGATCTGAGGATAAGCAAAGATTTCTTACAAAGGACATAGAGAGCAATTGCCATAAAAGACAACACTGATGAAGGGGAAGCTGTTGAAATGATGCACCTCTGCTCATCAAAAGACACTGCTGAGAAAACGAACCAGCCCTATCTGTAAACTACAGATCTCTCAAAGGACGTGTATCTGAATTGGGCAAAGAACACACACCTCTCAATAGCAAAAGAAAAGAGAAAAAGGAAAAGTAACCCAATGAGAAATGGGCGAAGGGCTTCAAAAGGCCCTTTACACAGGAAGCTATACAAACGGCCAACGGATGCTTAAAAAAAAATGCTTCGAATCCTCATGACTCACTGGGGAGATGCAAGTTAAAACTACAGTGAGTCACCATGACACATTCACCAGCGAAATATAAGGAGACTAGAACTGCCGATACTGATAAGAATTTGAAGCAAGGAAAACTTCCCTCCATCACGGACGGGCATGGGAGATGCCAAATCTACCACGGAAAGTGGTTCAGAGGTTTCTTACAAAGTTAAGGGTGTTGACCCAGCAATTCCACAGCCAGGTACACACCCAAGGGTCATGGAGACAAGTGTCCACAAAAGACTTTGCCCTCGAGGGCTCCGAGCTGTTTCCTTCACAATCTGTAATTGTCCATCCAGTGCAATTGTCCATCAACAACAGAACAGATAAAAATTTCAATCTCCAAGTATACGAGTCTGTAGGATGCGGAGCAAGTGAAACTATTTACACACCACTGGGGGGAGGATATGGGAACAGTCGCTTTGGAAAATAACTTGTCAAATAAAGTGAATTTGAACATGATTTATGTTCAGGCAATTCCATGTCTCAGTTTAAGATCTTGCATATATTCAAGGAAGTTCATAGCATCCCATCCAGGGGAGTATAAAACTAGAAAACTGGAAACAACCCAGATGTCCATCAATCAGAGAATAAATAGATGAAATATGTTTATATATTCATGCAAAGGAGCCCCCTGTGTCAAGGCATATGAATGCATCTCAGTGGCAAGAGGCAGAAGCAGCATTATGTCAGGAGCATAATAACCTTAAAAACATAGCCCGTCTTAGAAATGATTCCATTTAGGACAGTCTGACCCTGTTTCAGACAATATGGAAATGTGCAAAAAATGTGTAAGATGCTGTTATAACTCTGCGGGCAAACTCACAAGAAAAGTAAAGAGAGTCAAGGGGGAAACACGGCATTCGGGACACTTTCTGGGGCTAATGTAGAGGGAGGGGTGGAGGAGGCATCGGGGACCTTAAAGGTGACAGTGGTCTCTCACTCCAGGTGAGGAGGCAAGAGTGCCAGTTACGTTACTGTATACGCCACGGACGCCGTCTGGAAGTCCTCATGGTGCAACAAAAATGAGTTTTAAAGAATCTGCTCTGCTTGGGACCCCTCTTCTGGGCAGTATGAGTGCCTCTGCTTGTTGACCAAACTGGGGGGGATCCGTTCCCCCTAAACCCGTCTGGTCTGGAGCAGGAGCACGCCCACCTGTGGGGCCAGGACAAGGAAGGAGGGGCCGTGAAGATGCTGAGGGGGTGGGGGTCTGGGGTCTCGGGCGCCGCAAGGAGTCTTAGTGGCCAGGCCTCCTAACAACCGCCACCTGTTTAATTCTGGCCCACATGGTCCAGGTGGTGCTAGGCTTAAAGAATCCACCTACCAATGCAGGAGATGCAAGAGACGTGGGTTCAGTCCCTGGGTTGGGAAGATCCCCTGGAGGAGGATATGGCAATCTGCTCCAGTATTCTTGCCTGAGAAATCCCACAGACAAAGGAGCCTGGTGGGCTGCGGTCCAGGGGCTCGCACAGAGCCAGACACAACTGACTGAGCAGACACAAGCACACACAGGCCTGCAGCTCAGGGCGGTGCAGGGCAGGCTCAGGGCAGGCTCGGGGCAGGGCCCTCCGGCTGCACCCCTGGTCCAGTCTGCCCTCGGGTCTCACCCTCTGTGCTGCAGAGCAAGCTCGTCTTCTTCCTCCAGAGGCAGGAGCCCAGGAGGATGCCCCTCAGGGCACTGGTGTTCGCCAGCACTCCACTGGCCAAAGGCAGGCAGGCACCCAAGCCAGCAAGCACAGGGTGAGTGCATGTACTGCCCGCCAGGAGCCAAGTCACAGGGCAAAACAGGAGGAAATGCAAAAGGCTTGTAACAAACCACACCCTGCGCCTGCGGAGAAGGGGCGGTCAGACAAAGAGAGTTTGTTCCGGGGGCAGAGATGCGGAAGCGGGGTGGGGGAGAGGGGGAGGAGATGGGATCACTTTGCTTCCATCTCGGCTTAGGGTGGGGGGTGGATTCCTTGCCCCCTGCTGGTAGACCGTGGAGCCCACGTTCTATGGACTCCAAGCCACATTTGCATGTATGGAGCACCTGCTGTATGTACTTAACATGTGTGGTGCCAAACCACCCAGGCCCCAGCCTCCCATATGATGCCACCGCCCCACCTGCCTGAGATGCCCACACACTCCCCGCCTTGAGCCTTCCCCGTAAATACCCGCTCAGCACCATCAATCGTCTCTGACTCGCTTCTCCCAAAGGCCAGCTGACCAGCTCCCCTTCGAATGCAAGGTTCACTCACTCATTTAACAGTAATTCAAGCACCTACCTGGTGTCAGCTCTTATTCTGAGCCTGGGAAAGTCTGCAGAGACAGACCTGAGTCCAGTCACCGGCCCCACAATTCTACTGAGTGCTGGGTTGGGGAGGCACTTGGTTTTGTATTCTCGGGGTGCAGGCAGGCACATGGCGGGCACAAGCCCCCGAGCCTTCAGGGTTCAGCTCAGGTCACGATTTGCCACGAGTGAAATTCCAAGCAGCTCTGGGTTTCCAGGGATCTTGGGAAGAGCAGACGAGGGGGCCTGCTGGTCCCCGACCCCCTTCTTTGCCCTGGGACTGGGGAGCCCACGAGGATTTCTCTGAACCCCCCTCCACCGTCTGAGAACTTGGCCTCCAGGCTTAGAGGGGTCCTGAAGTGTGATTGATGCCTCGTGTTAATGGGGTGGGTGTTTTCTCAAGGGGCACCTGCAGTCCAGCGTCTCCACATCAAATGCACAAAACTGAATCCTTTTCCCACCAGACAGGGATTTCTGAACCTGCCGTCTCTTCTTGGCTCCAACACAGTGACCCCTCCTGGGGAACATTCAAGCTTGTCCTGGACTCCGAGTGAGACTTCCGGGCCAGGGGCTGTCCATCTAGATGGGAATGGATGGCGGAGGGGGGAAGGGGGAGGGCGGAGGGGAGTGGGGGGAGGGGAGAGGGGAATGGGGGGTTGGTTTGGGTCCCACCCCCGCCCCCTAGCACCGGGGAGTGAGAAGCAGCAGAAGGTTGGCGGGCGGAGTTCCCCAGAGGACTCGGTGGCACGTTTCCATTGTCGGCATCTGTGAGAATTTCCCATTTAAATCAGCCACGCATCTCGCCTTCGCTGTAAACTCATCTAGGTTTAGAGAGAGAGAGAGTCAAGGTGCATCGTGTCATCTCCGTCTACGGGCGTGTTTCGGGCTCGCACTAAGAATCAGACGCTGGTCCTGTCCCATCGAAGGCCCTCAGCCTGTCCGGGGTGTGAGGGGCCTGCAACGCCCGGCCCCCAGAGTCCCCGGCCTCCTGCCAGCATCAAAGGCACCGTCTCGGGGGCCCAGGACTGACCACATGCCTGAGCCCCAAAAGCTGCGAGAGACGGGAATGACCCTCCCTTGGAGCCTCGAGACGGAGTGCAGCCGCCAGCACCCTGATCCAGGACTTCCGGCCTCCAGGATGTGGGAGAATGAATTCCTACCGTTCAAGCCACCCAGCCTGTGTTAGTTAGGAAACTGTGGGAATCTCCTGGGTGGGGGGGTGCAGGGGGGCAGCGGAGCCCAGGAGCGAGCCCCCCGCAGCGTCACGCAGGGACCATCCAGGGCGGTCATCCTGGGTCCATGAGTCCTGCTGTCCTGGCTTCCTCCTCAGGGCCCTGGGACTCGACTTATAGTGAAAATAAAACTCTCCTCTTTCAAATAAACGTACCTCTGTTTCTAAAAGGAAGCTGGTCTCAGGAAAGTGGCTTCAGTCAAGACCACGGCTCAGCATGGCCTTTGCCCCCAGGAGAAGGGGGCCCCCCAGGCCTTCACCCGCCTCGCCCCAGGCTCTGGGTCCATGAGCTCCAAAGGAAGGCAGGTGGCCAGAAGGACCACATGCTCCCTCGGCATGAAGGCTCCCTGTCGGCACACCGCCTGTGTCCAGGCCCCTGAGGCCGCCCAGAAAGACCAGAGGCCCCGGAGGGTGTGGGGGCCCAGCTAGGAGAGGCCGGGGGTGCAGCGCCTACAGGCGGGTTCACAGCGGGAGGGGGGCCAAGCTGCAGCACCACCTGTCAGGCTTCACCCCTCCCCTCACGGTCTGTTAGCAGACTTGACCTGACCTGAGAGGGAAAAACATCCATCAGATACAGAAGAGAGACGCGGAGACCCAGGTAGAGATGAAAAGGGACACGGCGACAAGGCAGGGCCTGGGGCTCACCTCCTCCTGGCTCCAGGGGAGAGTGTACGGAGCCCCGGAGGGACCGGCCCCAGAGGGGCTCTGCCTGGGGACCCTGCCCGAGGGAACGGCCCCAGAGGGGCTCTGCCTGGGGACCCCCTGAGGGACCGGCCCCAGAGTGGGCTCTGCCTGGAGACCCCCCGAGGGACCGGCCCCAGAGTGGACTCTGCCTGGGGACCCTGCCCGAGGGACCGGCCCCAGAGGGGCTCTGCCTGGGGACCCTGCCCGAGGAACCGACCCCAGAGTGGACTCTGCCTGGGGACCCTGCCCGAGGGACCGACCCCAGAGGGGCTCTGCCTGGGGACCCCCCGAGGGACCGGCCCCAGAGTGGGCTCTGCCTGGGGACCCCCCGAGGGACCGACCCCAGAGTGGGCTCTGCCTGGGGACCCTGCCTGAGGGACTGACCCCAGAGTGGACTCTGCCTGGGGACCCCCCGAGGGACTGACCCCAGAGTGGGCTCTGCCTGGGGACCCCCCGAGGGACTGGACCCTGGGACTTAGCAGGGAGGAGAGGCACCACCCTCCCCCAGGAGCCCTGCTGCAGGGACAGTGGGGCCTCAGGCCCAGGCCTGCTCCTTCAGCACCACATCCACACCCCCAGGGTGTTGGAGCCCCAGCTTCCCCCGGGGGATCAGCCCCCCATGCTTGGAGACTCGGCTCCCACCTCTGACCACAGAATTCAGGGCCTGACTGCACATCTCAGGCGCCCACTACATGCTCAGGGAGAAACCCCCCTGGGTGCAAGCTCCAGGCGCCACATCCAGCCCAGCCATCCAGCCCCCTGCAGCCAGGGGGGATGGGATGAGGGGCTCTGAGACCCGTGTCCGCATGCCCTCTCTCCCGTCTCCCTCACAGGCCCTCTCCTGCAAGGCCACATGGGGCTCTTCAGAGGCAGGACATCGAGGCAGAACCGTGTGAGAGGGCAGCGACCCAGTGAGAGGAGGGGATGCCTGCCCCCGGAGCCCCCCACTCCCTGTCAAAGATGCCAGAAGTGGGGGGGGGGGCACCGCCAGCCAGCACAGTGACCACTGGACCCAGAGCTTCTCAGCGAGGCCGTGGGAGCTGCCAGGGGCGGAAGGGGCCCCCGAGGAAAGCTCCCTGCAGCGACAGCCCGGGTCAGGCTCCGCCCTGGCTGAGAGCAAGGGGGCTCCCAGCCCCAGCACCCCCCAGCCATCCCAGGATGGCCGGGAGCCGGTCCCGTGGCAGGCCTGACGCGTCTGACTTTCCCTCTTTCACACCCTCCTTCGCTGAGCTCAGTTAATTACAAAACTAGTTCACACTCCATTATTGTGATTTGCCTCCACCTCCCGGCGCCGAGTAATTAGACGCCTCGTTCAGGCGGCGCAGTGGAGCACGACCCGGGTCCCTGTTCCAGAAGGAGGCCGGGCAGCGGGCGGGCTGCACTTCGGGCGGGGCGTGGGGTGGCCCGCCACGTTCCTGCAGGAAAGCATACCCGCAAATTAATTAGCAATTAAAAACTGTATTTGTAAAAGCAAGCCGAGAACGCACATCTTGTTAAAATGCAAGCTATTGTCTCCAGCCCAGTTTTAAATGAGGAATGAACAGAAATGCCAGAGATTGACAGCGCTCTGGCAAGAGCGTCTTCAAAAACAATTTGCTGAATATTAATGAACCGAAAATGTCATTTCTGGTCCAATTACTAGAAGTAATTAGTTTTTTTTAATTATGGAGGAAGTGGAATTTTAATAAGGTCAATTTTACAATTACAGTTTAAAAAATACTAATTGCATTGTCATCACATCTTACATAATAAATGGCATTAACTTGCTAACATCTGTTGATTTTAATATAAATAAACCAAAAATATCTTGGTGTCGCCTTCTTTGGGGAAAGATGATACAAAGAGATTGGATGGCGTGAGGGGAGGAACGGGGCTCCGGCCACTCCACGGGGACCCAGGCCTCACTCTTGGACCTGCTCACCAGCGGCCACCTCGGAGGGGGTGCCTGGCGCCTGGTGTGACCCTGAACACGAGGCTTTACAAATTCCACTCAGATTCAGGTTTCTGTTTGACATGGATGGCCTGCCCGGCCCTGCAGGAGGCAGCCGAGCCCCAGAGCGGACCAGCTGGTCTCCTGCCTATCACCAAGGGCATGGCCAACCCCCCCTCCCCGGTCCAAGCCCACAGGGTTGCAGGCAGTGGGCTCCCCTCTGCCCTGACTTGCCTGATCCCTGGGGTCAGGCCCTGGTACAGGGGTACCCTCCCCCATCCCGAGCTCCTGGGCCCAAGTGTGAGGACACATCCCATCAGGGACGCCTTCCAGGCCCCTCCTGACCCCAACCCCAACCCCTGACCCTGACTCTGGTCTGACGCATCCTCCCCACAGCAGCTCCATCCCAGCCGTGAGCACAGGCCCCACTCAGGCAGCCCCTGTCGCTGCCCTGACGCTGTCACAGGGTGACCTTAAGGGAGCCCCGTGGCCAGGCCTACCAAGGGAGGAACAGGAATGGGGAGCCATCCCAGAAGCAGGGTTTCTGAGCCCCGGGTGGTGGACACGGGGCGGAGACCGACTTATTCCGGGGCCTCTGGACGGTCGTGCTCTGATGCACCGAGACATCTGGGGCCTTGCTGGTCCCGGAGCTGGGGGCCAGGCTGCTTGGAGCCACTTGCTGGCCTGACCGCATCTCCAGGCCGCATCCACCCTCACGCTGAGCACCTACCATCACCGTCACACTCTGAGCTGGAAAACAAGACCCAGAAGAGCCGTGAGTCCCGGGCCCAGGGAGGGTGGGGGGCCCGGCTGGGCCAGGAGCCGAAGGCGAGGGCGGCCGGAGGGAGAGGCTGGGGGCGGGGGGTGTTCCGTCGGGGCTGAGACGGCCTCAGGGCCCTGCCCTCTGTCATCGCCGCCTCCACCCGCTGGCGATCCTGAGCAGGGGCTGGTGGGGAATGTCTGCACAGCCCTGTTGGCTGGCGTGGCTGGGCTCACGGTCCTGGAGGGTCCCCGCCAAGTGAGGAGATGAGACCCCCGTACCGCGTTCTGCCCTCAGGCAGGACCGATGACCTGCGCAGAGCAGGCTCCCAGGAATCTTCTCGGAATGGATAAATGAGCCCAGGGCTGGACAGGGTGGTCCTTGGGGGCTATGAGTGGTGCCTCCCCCAAGGGCACGGGCCTGGGTTTGACCCAGCCCGCCCCACCCGGCTGTGGGCCCTGTGAAAGGACTCCGCCCCGTCTGATGAAACACGAGTCTGAGTCCCCGGGGCCTGAGCCAGCCCACCGGGCCAGGGCGCATCCTCAAGAAGCAGCTCCCGGACGTTCAAGCCGCAGGTGGGCGTTTGCAGGGTCCCTGGGAACGTCCAGTTGAATTTTAATTATCCAGATTAAGATCTCCTGATAAAGTTAGGAGAAGTAGAAAGTTGTATTTAAACACAGATACCCCAGACATGAGTGCTCCCCCGACAATAAGCGACAGTAAGGACACTGAGGCCTCACCCCGAGGCCTGGGGGCAGGAGGGGCCCCGGACGCTCACTCGGGCTGATGGCTCCTGCGCTGGGGGGAGGGGACACCCCCCGGAGAGAGTCCAGCGACAGGCCCAACCACGCCCCCCGAGGCGCCAGATGGGGGCCCCATCCTCACAGCCTCGTCCGGTCACGACCTTGTTACTCCCCCTGAAGGATGAGAGCCCAAGGGTCCCAGGGCCGCGGAAGAGGCAGAGCTGGGATCTGAATGCAGGCGGGAGCCTGACCCCCTCGGGCCCTCATGGATGAGGCTCCTCCTCCCAGTGGAAAGGCAGCAATGTCCATCA
Organism: Okapia johnstoni; assembly: GCA_024291935.2. NCBI lineage: Eukaryota > Metazoa > Chordata > Mammalia > Artiodactyla > Giraffidae > Okapia > Okapia johnstoni. The sequence continues at coordinate 1,004,022 of CM044320.1, read as the reverse complement.
TGGGCCCAAATCCTGCCAGCCGGTAAGAAGAGACAGAGGGCTCACAGATCAACGGGCAGGGCTGAGAAAAGACAGGAAACTCGCAGAGGGAGGCCTGACACCAAACAGCAGGTGGAGGCAGGCTTCACCTTGGGATTCCAGCCCCAGGAAGGAAGGGGCTTCCCCAGTGGCTCAGGGGTAAAGAACTCACCTGCAGGGCAGGAGACACAAGAGATGAGTGTTCTATCCCTGGGTCGGGAAGATCCCCTGGGGGAGGACATGGCAACCCACTCCGGGATGCTTGCCTGGAGAATCCCATGGATGGAGGAGCCTGGCGGGCTACAGCCCACGGGGTCGCAAACAGCTGGACACGACTGAAGCAGCTGAACACACCAGCACCAGACCAGCTGCCCCGCGTGGGTGTGGGTGTCGCGTCAGGGACACAGGGGACAGAATCTGCCAGCAGATCCAGGGCCGGGGACATGCTCGCCCCACGAGTGTGCAGCAGATCCAGGGCCGGGGACATGCTCGCCCCACGAGTGTGCCTGTATCTCGAGGTACACGTTCTGCAGAAATCTTTACACATGTGACAAACAGGCTCGTACAGAAATCCTCATCAGCCCATCATGTGTAAAAGCAAAGCTTCAAAAATCCCCCAGGAGTCACGGCTGAGGATGGGTCAGTCGATTCTTCTGTAGCATCACAGGGAAGTTAACAACATAATTGTGTCAATATGAATAAAACTTGAAAACATACTGTTTAGTGAAAACACACAAAAAGTGTGTGTGCAAATATTCAATCGTTCAGTCGTGTCCGACTCATTGCGACCCCATGGACTGCAGCCCGCCAGGCTCCTCTGTCCATGGGATTCTCCAGGCAAGAATCCTGGAGTGGGTTGCCACTTCCTCCTCCAGGGGATATTCCTGACCCAGGGATCAAACCTGCGTCTCCTGCTTCGGCAGAAGTGTTCTTTACCGCTAAAACTGTGGAATTTGTTAAATGCGTATGATCACTCAGAAAAAAGTGTAAGAATGCAAAATAATTTTTAAAGTTCCAGAGATCCTCTAAAGTAAAAACAGGAATTATTAAATACCACTTCAGGGCCACGGCTTCCTAGACCCAGCCTGCATGTTTGTTGCCTGCTGCTGTGCAATACCCACAGACTTAGGGTCAGGAGTGGCCTTTTCTTCCTCACGGTCTCCACGGGGCAGGGATCGGGGCACGGCCTAGCGGGGTCCTCTCCCCGGGTCCCCGGGGCTGCAGTCAGAATGTGGCCGGGCTGGGGTCCCACCTGGAGACTCAGCAAGGGGAGCGTCTGCTTCCTTTTGCCTGTGGGGCTGGGGCTGGGGGATTACGACTGCCTGTTGGCTGGAACTGACAGGCAGGCCAGGTCAGGACAGGGTCTGCGGGTGGGTCTTGGGGTCGCAAACAAAGCTTCCCCTTCCACAGTGGCCCCCGGCTTTCACCGCCCGTGACTGCAAGGAGGCCAGTGTTCCAGGGCACTGCAGAAACGCGGTGCAGACGGGACCATGAGGACCTGCGCGGCCCGCCCATCAACCCCCACTGTTCTGGGCTGACCTGACGCGGCAGGCGGAGCCCTCCACGGAAGTCACAGACAGAAGAGCCTTTTGTTGGAATTATTGTTAGAAACGCTTCTAAAAAGGTTTAGCCCCGTGTGAATTTTCAGCTCAGCTTCTGTCATCCGTATGATCGGGAAGGGTGGTTCCTGAGTGGGCTCAGACGCACCGCATTGGGTGCCTGTGGGTTCGGGAGGAAGAGTGGGGGGTGTGGGGGCCACTGATGAAGAGGAGTGTGTGCAGACTGTGTGTGTGCAGGTGTAGGTGTGCAGATGTAGATGTGTACAGGTGTGTGCAGGTGTGTACATGTGAGTGTGAGCACATGTGTGTGCAGGTGGTGGGGTGCGTGCAGGTGTGTACAGGTATGTGCAAGCACAGGTGTGTCCACGTGCGCAGGGCAAACGTGTGCGGGCGCGTGCACATGTGGCGCACAAGAGGAGCTGCCCCTGTCTGCCCCGCAGTCCTCCTGGCGTCCTCCCTGTGGGGACTGGGGCTCCTCCATCCATCAAGCTGAAATGACATTCAAGTTTTGGCCTCTCTCATCAGACACACAAATAGGTAACTCTTGATGAGAGGACTTATCAATTCTGCTCATTTTTTCTGGTTTTAATTGGCATTTTCTGTCCTAATGAGAGCAACTGTATCCACTCACAAACCAGAAACCCCCCTAATTGTACCCTCCCCGGACTCTGTAGAGACCCTGCGCAGCTCACAGAATGTCAGCACGGTCTGTCCTAATGAAGCGAATAATTTATAAATGCCGAAAGCAAGGGGGTGTTATTTATCGCCTCCTAACAGATTGATGGGTATCAGATTTACCTCTTCACACAGGACGTTCTTCTTTCTTTCCAGAACTGCGGGGTATAAATTAAAGAACAGCCATCAGCATTAAAATCCAAGGACAGTTGCTCACCATTTCTTAGGGCTGAACGGCACAGAAAGGAAGGTCACGTGATGAAATGACTCCAGGGGCCCCTGCACCCAAGGTTAAAAAGATGCAGGAGGGTCTGAGATGCCATTGAAATGCAGAGACCCAGACACTGGTGTCCACACGTGCACCGTTGCACATTCCCACAGACACACATGTGTACACAGACATGCACACATGCGCAGGCTCTTATGCGCAAACACGTTACAGAAACCCAGGCGTGCACTCACAGGTTGCAAATCTGCAGGTCAGCAAGGTGCCTGGACCTTGGCACTGGGCCCAGATCTCATTCAGAGGCGCTCTGCGTCCTGTGTGGGGACATTTTCTGGGGAAGCTCATTGAGATGCCGGTAACCTGGGTCACCCCGCTTCTGGAAGAGGGAGGAACAGCCCCACAATTGGATCAGCGGGCGCTGGACCAAGCTGGGAAGCCCCCCGCCAGCCTCCACGTGCGGTTGCCCCTGGACTGTCCTGCGTCCTGCAAGCACTGAGTCGGAGAATGACTCTGCCCACCACAAGGGAAGATGCCCTGCTGAGTGCGAAGGAGACCCAGACGCTTCTGGGTGCACAGGATGGCCTCGGCCTCTGAGAGGGGCTTCCATGCTCACCCACCCCCAGCACGGTGGTGAGGAGTCCTGCCTGGGAACCAGCCAGAGACCCCACAGGCATCCCCCTGCCTCTCACAGCCTCACGTCTGTCCTCGCTGAAGAGCTGCCCGCCGCTCTGCCTGCGTCCACACCTGGGCAGGGAGTCCGGTGCAGGTTACGCCCCCAGAGCCCTCACAGGGCCGTGACTCACCACAGCCCCACTGGTTGAAACAAGGCCGGGCTCTGACCTCTCGAGCCTCCAGGTGCTTGGCCCCAGGGGGAGGGTCAGACCTGGCTGGCGCCCCTCCTTGCCAGCAGCTGGACCGTGGCCATGGCCTCCTGGGAGACCCTGTGCGGGTCGGGAGCTGGCCTTCCTCCTGGCAGCCCCCAGGGGACGGAGAGCAAATGCCAGCATCAGGTTAAGATTCCTGAGTCTGACGTTTCCAGACCTGAACACTTGAATGACACAAGGATCAGGAAGGGGGCATTTCCGGGGTCGCGGCCGCTGCTGGAGGAGGGTGTGGGGTCTGCAGGGCCTGGACACAGAGGTCCTGGCCCCACGTGAGTGAGGAAGGGGGGAAGCCTGGGCCCGAGACCAGGTGAGGGCGAGGACACACATGGGAAGTCAGTCTTTCCGAGATCCACGTGCCCCGGTCCCGTCCTCACTGCGGTGGGCCTGACCCTCCCGTCCCCCCGCCCCGGGGGCATCAGGGCCGCAGCCCAGCTCTGTGCAGAGCGGCTCACACCGTGGACAGGAGCGCAGGCGGGGGGCAAACACTCCTGTCCCTCCAGACGAGTTGCCCATGGACAGAGCATAGACGTCCTGGTAAATTCTCGGAGGACCCCACTGGGAGCACAGAGTCCACAGGAGCCGAGCCGAGCAGTGGGGGCGCGGCCTCGAGGGGGGCGCTGAGAGCAGGCGGGACGAGCCGAGCGGCGGGTGCCGGCGGACTCCTGAGGACACACGGCGCAGCTGCTCAGACAGCGCGGGGTTCCCGTGGGTGCAGACCCCCGCCCCGCACTCTGCCCTCCCCCACCACCCACGTGCTACCCCCCCAGCCCGGCAGGCTCCCCTCCTCACCCACGTTCTCCCCGAGAGCCCGGTGCCCCTGGGAACACCTCCCCCAACGTCTGTGACACAGGACCCCCCGCCCCCGTCCCGGCCAGTGATGGCCGCAGAGAACCTCTCTGTTGGCGTTAGGCATTGAGTCGAGTCCCCCAAAGACGCTGACGTCAGGACCTGTGGACATGCCTCATCTGGGAAAGGGGCCTTTGCTCATGGCTAAGTTCAAATGAGGTCCTCCCGGTGGGCCCTTGTCCAGCAGGACTGGTGCCCCCTGCGACCAGGGGGCACTGGGGCACAGAGACTGAATGGAGGGGAGTGGCTGCGATGTGAGGCCATGGGGGGCCGGGGGAGAGACGCCCGCAGGCCAGGGAGAGAGCCCCCGGAGCCCATAGAGACGCTCCCCCCTCCCCCCCTGGCGCCCTGACCGCAGGCGTCGGCCTCCAGGCTGGGAGACAGCCCATTCCTGCCGCTGAAGCCGCCGCCGCCGGCCCCGGGACGCTCTCACAGCCTCACACGAGAGCCTGCATCTCCAGCCTGCAGCTGGGGGCCTCAGACCCCTCTGGACTCACCCCCGACCCCTCCCACGCCCACACCAGGCCCAAGTGTGGGTCTCAAAACCGAGAATCTGCGGCTCAACCCTGCGGCTCAGGGATCCAAAGCCAAGAGCTCCGTCACCCGCAAGGACGCACAGAGGCGTCTTAGATGTGAGTCGTGAATTCGGTCCTGGGACACGACACGAGGGGGCACCTCCGGGCCTGGCTGAGTCACAGACGGCGGGCACGCGGGGGCCACCTCCTTCTCAGGCCAGAGCAGCCTCAGGGCCGAGTGCAGGCGCCCCACCCGGAATCCTGCCCGTCTCCGGGGTAGTGGGCAATCTTATTTTTACTTTATTGAAGCACAGATGATCTGCAATGTTGTGTTAATTTCTGCTGTACGGCAAAGTGACTCAGGTGTACGCATAAGTACATTCTTTTTCATATTCTTTTCTGCGATGATTTGTCCCAGGATATCGAGGACAGTTCCCTGTGCTATCCAGAAGAACCTTGTGGGTTTTGTTTTTTAACTTGTCAGCAGTCCTATCGGGCCAGAGTGACTCGTCACAGCCCCGAGAGCTCTCCCCACCAGCAGACGACAGCCCTCCAGCCCCTGCCCCTCGGACACCAACCCCAGAGACGCAGCTGCAGCAAGCCGCTCGGTTTTCTGGGGGTTGATCTCTGTGTGCACGTTTGCCTGTTTATCAGTCACGAAGTGCTGGCTGCCTGGGTCAGGCTGACATCAACCTCAGCCCTAAGCAGAGCCGCTCGGGTCCCGGACAGAGGGAGGAGGGAGAAGGGCTGGCCGAGCACCCGGACCGCACGCGTCCCCGGCATGTCCCCTGCGTGTCCCCCCACCTGGGCTGGTCACACCCTCTGACCCTTCTCCTCCAGGACTGACTGCAGCCTCTCCACTGCCCCTTATTTGGGGTCGAAGTTTGCCTTTGGCCTGAAGGTGAAGATGTTGGTGAAACCAGTCGTTCTCAAGGCTTGGGAATTTGGGGACGTGTCATTCCTTCACTGGAGGAGGCAATGGCACCCCACTCCAGGACTCTTGCCTGGAGAATCCCACGGATGGAGGGGCCTGGTGGGCTGCGCTCTACGGGGTTGCAAAGAGTCAGACACGACTAAGCAACTAACACACATTCCTTCACAGACACAAAAGAGACAGTACTTTAAAGTTTATGTCATGGAATTTCTTACAGTTAGCATTAGCACCTCTGCAGTTTTTATTCTTAGGAAATAAAACCTCGCGTTTCTCTGTATTATTCTTTGCACCCAACACTTTCCACCTGTTGTTACAACCTTCTTTTAATCCTGCTTCTTTAAAATGTTATTGATTTTCTTCAGAGAAGAGACTGCTGTATCCAAACACTTTTCCGGGTCCCTGGGATTATGAGACACCACATAGGATGCGCCCGGACCCCCAGCGGCATCTCAGCCCAGGTACTGGCGGAGCCCGTGCTGGTGGCCCTCCGGCTGGGTGCAGCTGGCCAGTCCCCAGAAGGGTCACAGCGCTGGAAACCTGGGGGACGGGGGACGTCAGCCGCCACACGGCCCTCCCACCACACACGCTGTCGTTGAGCAGGCCACGTGCAGCCAGCAGGTTAGACGGGAGGGAATCAGCACACTCAGCCCTGAGCCGTAAGAAGGCCTCCTCCAGGCCGCAAGGCGGACAGGGTCTCTGCAGCCAAAGGAAGGTCTTTGGGTGCAAGGATTTGCCTGGGAGCCTGGGAGGGACTGGCTACCCACTCCAGTGTTCTTGGGCTTCCCTTGTGGCTCAGCTGGTAAAGAATCCGCCTGTAACAGGGGAGACCTGGGTTCGATCCCTGGGTTGTGAAGATCCCCTAGAGAAGGGAAAGGTTACCCACTCCAGTATTCTTAGGCTTCCCTGGTGGCTCAGCTGGTAAAGAATCCGCCTACAATGCAGAAGACCTGGACTCAATTCCTGGGTTGGGAAGATCCCCTGGAGAAGGGAAAGGCTACCCACTCCAGTATTCTGGCCCGCAGAATTCTGTGGGCTGTATAGTCCATGGAGTCACAAAGAGTTGGACACGACTGAGCGCCTTTCACTGGGAGGGGCAAGCATGCACTGGTGATAGTTAAAAGACAACGGACCCCTTCACCTCCGCCGGAAGAGGAGCTTCATTATCCTTGGGACACAGAGGCTTCCAAAAGAACCGATTCGACTTTCTTCTTTTTCTTCTGCTTACTGACTCTCTCCCATGGGGGCTCCACCGTCACCCTGATGCACCCGGGCAAGCACGGCAGGTGTTCATCTCCACCGCACAGCCAGCCCCCCGCCTGCCCCGGGCCCCGCCTGGAGGGAGGGCGTCCACGGGACCCCCAAGGCAGGCCGCTCACCGCCCGCACCACGTCCTCCTCGGCGTTCTCAGGACGGAGCTGGGTAATTGCTTGGCTTCGTGACCACTTTCCAGGCCTGTGCATCACTCTCACGAGGTCACAGGCTCCCAAGGCCTTGGGAAGAAAATGCTCATGACGGCCCCCTACACGCTGCGGCCTTACCCTGGGCCAGGCCCGCAGACTGCAGAGTGCGGACGACAGCGCCTCACGGCGAAGGCCGTCCCCGCAGGTGTGCGGGAGCTTGGCAGCGGTGCCGGGAGCCAGCTCATGTGGCTGTGATCAGGGCTCTGGAGGAGGCTCGGCCTTCCGGACAAAGACCCTCGTCCAGGAGAGACCCCGCTCCCCGCCCGATGTGACAAGCGCAGAGGAACGCCGGGAGAAGAAGCAGCTGCCCCGGCAGACAGGCCCCGCTGGACACCACGCTTCTCAGACCCGCGTCCTCTCCCTGGCAGTTGGGCTGGGTGGGCCCAGAGAGAGCCTCCTACCGTTAACGTGCTCGTTGTCTTACGCCACGTTGCTGTGAAAAGCCCTCCTGCTAGAGTAAGGCCCCCCAAGACGCTCGCCTGCCTACAAAGGGCTCTACAGGAAGGCCCTGGGCTTTGCGATGCGGTGAAGGCCACACCGGCGTCGTTTATGAGCAAAGGGAGGAAGAAGCCCCACCTGCGGGCTGAGCTGACCCAGGCATCTGCGAGCTGGGGCAGGTGGGGTCTTTCCCCTGGGACGGGGTGAGGGGAGCACCACCCCCTGAGAAGCTTGAGAGGGCCACGCGGGACAAAGCCACCCCCAGGTCCCCAGGCCTCCGTCTGCAGCTCTGACCCAGCGCCAGGCGCTCCTCCAGCTTTCCAGGCACCTCACCTCCTCTGATGGAACAGGGATCCCGATGGGCCTCTGACTGGCCACCAGAGCTCTCACCCACTGAGCGTGGACATCATCGCGTGCAGCCCTGCAGAAAGCGCACCCTCCCAGGCTGCCCCAGGGTCAAACCAGGGTCGCAGCGGCGGGGAGGCGCTGAGACAGGCTGACCACAAGCCTGAGGGTGATGGGGGGGACTGGAAGGGACAGAAGCCAGCTCTGGACCGTGGAGTATCTGCTTCTCCCTGCACACGGGGAGGCTTGGACCTGAGGGTGGACGCAGATGGAGGTCATGGAGAGGAGCCCTCGGGGCCTGGGACACACCGTCCTGCTCAGGCAGAGGCGGGCAGCCTGTCGGCAGGTCCACAGGCCAGGTGACCTGTCCCAGCCTGTTCAGTGTTTCCTCTTATAGCAAAAGTAGGGGCGTCGGAGAACCTGTGGATGGTGACACCCGCCTCCCCTCTAGGACACCCCAGGTGGAGACCAGGACCCCGGCCCTCACACCAGTGGCTGGAACTCCATGCGCCCCGGTGTCCTGGCCACGCTGACTTCTGAGGCCGCAGGGCCCTGCTGCGTGCTGGTCTTTCTCTGCAGCCCCGTCCCGTCCACAGCCCTCAGGTCCACGGTCCCTGGAGGTCAGGCCTGTCCACATGCCCAGACTGGAGTCGCCTCCCTCCCCGGGCTTCAGGGCCCAGAGTGGGAGGACTCAGGAGGTCGAGGAAGCCCACAGGCTGACCCCTTCTTTCTCTCTGCCCAGCACCCTCCGCGCAGACTTCGCCCTCAGCCTGGTGGGAGGAAGGCTGCGGCTCCTCCGTCATCACGTCAGCTCCCAGAGATTCAGGAGGGCTGTCACCTGTCAGAACTCTGTCCCGGGAGGTGGGAAAGGCCCCGAATCCCGTCATACCACACGTCCCCTCCACACCCTGGAGGGACCTTGGAAACACCACGCTCATGAAAGAAAGCAGCCGCAGGAGGCCACGTGGTATGTGCCCCATTTACCGGAGACGCCAGAGCAGGGGCTTGTGCAGAGGCAGAGGGCAGGAGACACACAGGCACACCCTTGGCCGTGACCGTCGGCACCCAGCACTGGGCAGGGCGCGCGTCCGTCTCTGTCAGCGCGCTCCAGCACCACCGTCCTGGGGTCAGCTCTTTCTTCAGCGAAGTGGGCGGCCCTGGCCTGGTCACCGTGCCCAGCGACCGGGAAGGGGAAGCCCTGGAGGATGCTGGGTGAGCACTCTTTGGGTCACATACATGTGGGCTAAGTCGCTTCAGTCATGTCCAACTCTTTGCGACCCCATGGACTGTATCCCACCAGGCTCCTCTGTCCATGGGATTCTCCAGGCAAGAACACTGCACTGGGTTGCTATTTCCTTCTCCAGGGGTTCTTCCCAAACCAGGGATCAGACCCAGGGATCGAACCTGCATCTCTGATGTCTCCTGCATTGGCGGGCGGGTTCTTTACCACTAGCATCACCTGGGAAGCAGGTGCGTCCTAATCCTGAAGACATCCATTAGCTTGGTTGTGTGTCTCTTCCAGGTGAGGCTGGCTGACCAACCAGTGAGAAGACTGAGCACCCAAATGTGCCCGTTTCCACGGAGAATCTCAGGACCAGCCCCGCCGTCCACCCGGAGACCCCTACAGCCCCACACGGCAGCTCCAGCCTGCCTCTCTCTCGCTCCATCCGGCCAACCCACGTTGTGCATTTTGAGTCTTCTTATCGCCTTGTGCGCTAGCCAGACCGTCTGGTGGGATGCTGAGCAGCAGTGGTGGAGACAGCAATCCTGGCTTCATCCCCAGCCCTGGAGGGAATGAACGTGTCCAGTCTCACATGAATGAGACGCTCGCCATGGGCTCTGCACGGACGCCTTTGCTGAATTAGCAAGTGCTCTTCTGCTCCGTCTCAGAGTTTCTATAATGAACGCTGACAACTGTCAGGTTCTTTTTCCTACGTCCTTGAGGTCATCCCACTTTTTTCTCCTCTATTTTGTCCATGTGGTTAGAGACACAGGTTTTGAACGTGAAGCCGTTTGCCGTCCCAAGATAAACTCTGCGTGCGTGTAGCAGAAGGCGTCAGCGTGGGTCTGAGTGGCTGCGACCGGGCGGCGCGTCTGCCTGCGCTCCGCGGGGCGCCGATCTCTGCTCCCTGTTTCTGTTACACGCGACTCGCGCTTTGTATCCGCGTTATTTTCTTGGGAAACGAGCTGGGAATTCTCCCCTTTCTCCACTTTATGACACTATTTCTCACTTGCTCCTTGCCTATGTGGTAAAATTCTCAGCAAAGCCATGTGGGGCTGGATTTTTCTTCAGTAAAAAGAAAGTGGGTTGGTTGGGTAGTGTGTAGATTTTGTTTGTGTGTTTGATTCCTTCACTTTTGATTTCTTTTGCTGACCTAGGGCTATTTCACGTTTGTTTTTCCTTGTGAGACAACCCAAGATAACCTGATGACATTGGAGGCAGAGCCGGCGGGGCAAGCAGAGCTCGGGGCGGGCAGAAGAAGCAGGTGTGTCGGGGGAAAGTAACACTTGACGCGCTTTGAAATTTTGTAATCCAGATAACACCAAACTTGGAGACAGAAAAAACTGCAGTTGCTGAAAATGTCTACCTTGATACTAATTCTCAATCTACAACTTAACCCTGAAGACGTGCATGGAAAGGTTATAACGTTATTAGCTCCTGGGCTGGCACCTTGATCCCTGCTATTTCAGCCTGGAGCAGAAATTTTACTGCTGCATGGTAGAGTCTTTAAAAATAGTGTTTCTCGCAGACGTGCTTGACAGTAGCTACAAAATCTGTACCGGCGTAACCAACTCCCGGAGACCCGCGGGGAGGGCGTGTGAGTCAGGAATCAGCCATTCTCTGTGTCGCTATTTTCTTCTCTTTAGATAAGTGTTTATGCGTCTCATGGAGCCAGTCCCCATGCAAACGCTCACACTTCACCTGCAGAGGGTGCCCCACAGTGGTCGGGACACAGGTCCCCAGGGGTCGCTGCCGGGTCAGACCAACCTCCCCAACCCAGTGCTGAGCGCCTGCCTGCCCGCGGTCCAGCTGCGGGGTGGGCAGCGCTCTGAGCTCAGGAGGCCAGACGTCTCGGGGATGACGTGTCGGTGAGGAGGCTGAGCCACTGAAAGGTGAGCCTGGACCCGGTGAGGGGAACCAGGTGCTTCTCAAAACCTGCACCAGCTGGGAATGAGTTTAATCTGATCACACGTGGAATTCAAAACTGGGTCTCCTTAGGGCTTCCCAGGTGGCTCCTCGGTAAAGAGTCCGCCTGCCAAAGCAGGAGATGCAGGTTCGATCCCTGGGTGGGGAAGATCCCCTGGAGAAGGAAATTGCCACCCGCCCCAGTATTATTGCCTGGAGAATCCCCTGGACAGAGGAGCCTGGGGGGCTGAAGTCATGGGGCCACCAAGGGTCGGACACGACTGAGCAGCAGCAGCAGCAGGGTCCCCTTAGGGAGCGCCTAGGGGCTCATTACCGCCCTGGTTTGCACCCTCTTCTGCGGCCCCTGGCTCTGCACTGAGGAATAGAAATATCACGACACCAGAGGCACAATCCGCTAGCGAAGTAACTGCTAAGCCGGCCGCCATTAAAATTAAACACTTCCGCTCTGCGACAGACAACGCCAAGAGAGTGAGACGACCACCACAGACGGGAGAGAACACTGGCAGAGACACGTCCGATAGAGAGCTGGTGTTCAAAATACACAGCGGATTCTTAAAGATTTGCAATGGAAAACAAGCAACCCAGTTAAACAGTGGGCAGGGAAGCAGAACAGACTCCTCACCAAAGGAGACACACAGACGGCAAGTAGTCATATTAACAGATGCTCCGCACCCTGTGCCATCAGGGAAATGCAAATAAAAAAGACAGTGAGACACCTCTACACACTTACTTGTTGTCGTTCAGTCACTCAGTCGTGGCCGACTCTTTGTGACCCCGTGGACTGCAGCACGCCAGGCCTCCCTGTCCTTCACTATCTCTCAGAGCTTGCTCAAACTCATGTCCATTGGGTCCATGATGCCATCCAACCATCTCATCCTCTGTCGTCCCCTTCTCCTCTTGCCCTCAATCTTTCCCAACATCAGGGTCTTATCCAGTGAGTTGGCTCTTCACATCAGGTGGCCAGAGCACTAGAGCCCACACACCTGTGAGAATGGTCAACACCCAGACACCAACAACACCACTTGTTGGCGAGGACGCAGAGCAATGGGACCCCTCGTCCCCGCTGGAAGGGACGCAGCACGGTGCAGCTCCTTGGAAAACAGTTTGATGTTTTCTACAAACCTTAACACTCTTGCATATAATCCAGCAATCACCCTCTTGGGAATTTACCCAAAGGAGTTTAAGTCCATGTAAAAACCTGCACACGGATATGATACAACTTCATTCATAATTGCCGGCCTTGAGGGCAGCAGAGTGCCCTGCCCAGCAACGTGAGCGGGTGAACAAGCTGGGTCCATCCAGACAATGACATTAACCAGCACTTCTCGGACTGAGCTCTGCAGCCATGACAAGACGTGGAAGAACCTTACCTGTGCCACCAGCTGAAAGCAGCCAGTCTGAAAGGGCCACAGGCCGGGCAAGTCCATCTCTGTTGGGCTCTGAAACAGGCTCAGCGACCGACAGGCTCAGCATCCGACACGCTCAGTGGGACGGACTCAGAACCGTCTCCTGGGACTGTGGTCGGGTGAGGGGCCCACGTCTCCAGACAATCCAACACGGCCTTCCGACGAGGATGATGCTCAGCCGTTTGCCAGCTGGTGGCCCCAGGTCCCCTCAGTGCTGGGCCCGAGGTCTTGCTCAGGGACAACGTGGGGATCGTGGGGATGAGCAGTGGGAGCCTGGGCAGATGGATGCCTGTCCCTGATGGCTTCCACTCCCAAGCCCAGGAGGGCAGCTGCATCACCTGAGCCAGCAAGGGCCCTTTGGGGGGGGTCAGGGGAAGCATGTGAGATGTGGGACCCTCCTGGTTTCCCGGGAGGCCCAGCATCATCCCAGGGCTCCTTGTGAGGGGGGCAGGGGGGCAGCACCAGAGAAGATGTGGTGACGGGACGGAGGATGGCTTGGGGGCCCCTGAGCCAAGGACGGGGGGCCCTGGGGGCTGGGAGGCTGAGCATCCAGCGGGGCCCCTCCTGCCAGCTCCAGGCCTGCTCCCCGGGCCCCTGCAGGCCTCACCCTCGATGCTGGGGGCCCGGTGACAGTGCCCCAGCCTCAGGGCAGGGACCCTCCTCGGGAAGAGGCAGGAAGAGCTGCGTCCCTGTGGGCCTTCAGCAGAGGGGGCTCTGCTGGGCTGCCCACCCTCCGCGGGTGCTGGGCTGACAGTGGTCCATCCCGCCCGTCCTCCATGAGCCCACAAGGGAGGAGATCTGCTGTCAGAACCGCATCTTTGAAACCAAGGGACCAAGGACGTTAGATCCAGGAGGTCTGCACGCTGCTCGGTCCAGCCACCACCTGAAGCGCCAGCCTCCAGGTGACCAGCCCATGGCCGGGCGTGGCGTCCTGGAGGGATGAGTCAGGGCAGCGGCCACTTCCTCCCCTCTGGCCTGTCCAAGGTGCTCCCCCACCCCCAGCCCTGCCCCCTCACCTTCCCCTGCCCCCTCCCCTCCCTCCTCACCTTCCCCTGCTCCCCCTCCCCTGACCCCTCCCCTTCCCCTGCCCCCTCCCCTCCCCTCCCCTCTACCCCCCTCCCCTCCCCCCTCCCCTCCCCCCTCACCTGCCTGGCCCCCAGACAAGTCCCATCTATTCTGAGGTGAGCGCTGAGAACCGAGCTGTTTCACAAGCCACCTGCTCCCTTCCCTCTGGCTAGAAACCTCTCGCCCACTAACAGCATAATTACCATAATATCTTTGCAGTTCATCTCATAATTACAAAGATAATGACTGTTTAAGACACATTATTTGAAATCGTTAACCCTTTCAGACTGACTAAGGAGCTGAACGCCAAGCACCCCATCCTGGTAGACCTACATGTTCTGTTTCAGCCGCTGTTGGCAGAGGCAGGGGCCCCGAGCACCACTCCCAAGGGGGCCACGACCCTCCTGCAGCAGCCCCAGCGATGGCTGAGGCCGGAACATGGACGGACTTTGAAATGCAAGCTGTGCTCCTGTGGAGGAGGGCCCCTGGCACAGCGGCTGGTGGGCACCGGGGCAAAACCCATCCTCAAAACCCACCCTCCCCACCAGAGCAGACTGGACAGGACAGGGGTTAGAATGAAACGCAGTCTACTTTTTCATTAAAATTAGTGAAAATATGTCTTTTACTTCATGGTGTTTTAATTGGTGGCAGTTTCAGGGATGAATTAGCGGCGGACGCAAAGGCACAGAGAGTCGCTGACAGCCCACAAGAGGCCAGAGCCCGGGGCATGTGAGCCTCGGTTCACCCAGGATCTGGTTCCGGGCGGGGCCCACGAGCCTGGGTCTGGAGGTCTTGGATTCCAAAGCAGGGTGGGGGGGCACAGCCGTGGGAAGTGCACGTGGACAAACACGCTGTGCCTGACCGGCCCAGTCCTCCCAGAATCCGTCTGTCTGCAGACACTGCTCCTCACGGGCACTTTCTGTCCTCAGAGGAGGGATTCTGGGGGTCTGAGGACCCAGGAGGAAGTCAAGACTCAACTGCCTGGGACACTCTCTCCCCAGGGACTCCGCATCTCCTCTGGGACACCCCATCTCCCCAGTATGGGCTGAGGTAGAAGGGAGAGGGGAGGGGTCAAATGCTAGGAATCTTCCCACGAGGGTCCCCAGGGCCAGAAGGAGGAACTGGGCCCCACGGTGAGTGCAGAGGAAGGTCATAGACGTACAGAACGCACAGAAGCAGGCGAGCAGGGAGCCGGCTGGCTGCCAGGCGGGAGGGCGGCCGGGAGCTCCGGGGCAGCAGCGCCCAGATGGGGCTGTCACGGCGGTCAGGAGGGACCCAGGGCCTCGTGGAGAAATCGTGCCCCGAAGGTGACTTTAAGAAGTGTGCTCTTGGCTTTGGAAAAAGAGAGAAGCCAGCAGATAGCTCTGGTCCCCTACCTCTTCAGACGTGAAGGAGACGCATGAAATGAGCAAAATGTTCTGGAAAAAAGACCAGCCCCTGTCAGAGTCAGATGCAGAGTCACGGGCCTCAGCCAGGAGAGCTGGGGCCGGCGGCTCCTCCTGATGGTACCCCCAGGGACCCCCGAGAGCCCGGAGGATTGAGGTTCCCAGGATGGCAGGGGGGGGGCGGTAAATTAGAGACAGTCCAGACGGGGTGCCAGGAGCTGGCAGGGACATCGGAGCAAGACGCATCCCTGCCGGCACCGCGGCAGCTGCAGGGCCTCGTGAGGCCACTCTCCTCCTGGACGAGGACGTGGGGAGGGTGACTCTGGAGGGCACCACCGAGCTGCAAGCCGCTCCCCAAGCACAGGGCTCACCGGGGCACGCTGACCTTCAGTTCTAGGGGCCACACGTCCAATACTCACCCGCGCTGAGGAAAGCCACCACCCGGGAGGTTTAGTAAACATCCGAGCGTCATTTTCCATTAACATTTCCAATTTTGGCATCTTCAGGAGAGTGGGAGTTGATTTTGGTTCAACATCCTGTGGGGAAATTAGTTCATTTTGCTAAAGTATCTTAATAATTACAGTGACATCAAGGTTAATTGCTTAATCTGGATTGCCACCATGCAGGCCGCCAAATTCCCTGTGCAATCTGTGCTATAATTAATGCCAGGGCAGCCGCATTTAGAAGATGTTTTCACTGGAGCAGCAGAATCAGCAAGGTGATCCATGGGCGTGACCCAGGGGACTCCCAGGGCAGGTGTGTATCGGATCCATGAGGCCGCGTGGCCCGAGCTCCAGGCGCGATGGACTGGGCTCTCCAGGCCAGCACTGCATCCCCATCCCCCACCTGAGCGGGATGGGACCCCCCACATCCCTTTGTAGGCTGTTCCTCCTCAGCCTCGGGGGCGGGGCACGATGACCCAAGGACTCCTGCTGACCGTGACCACAGACGGGGCCGGGACCTAGAGGCCGCTGTGAGAGGGAAGCCACAGGCGGAGCCGTGGTAACCCCCCAGCGTTATCCCAGACCCCCAGCAGGAAACGGCGCACCGGGACTCGCCAACACCGCCCCCAGCCCCACCCCAGACACAGGCCACCTGGGGGCTTCAGAGTGAAGGGGCAGGGCTCGGGGCGCGCCCACCCGCGATGCCCCAAATCACCTGCCGTCCTGGGAGGGGCAAGGCGCCCACCTCCCGGAGCCCCAGGACCTGCTCTCAGCAGCTGCACTCACTCGGGGGCCGGGCCCACAGTGGCAGAGGGTAAACCGAGTATGCGTCCCCGGGGCTCACGGCTAACTTCCCAGTGAGGACCTTCTACGCGAGGTTTGCCCTGCCGCCCCTTCCTCCACCCCACCCGGGAGCGGCCCGTTGCAAGGCTGTGGCAGAAGGCAGCGCCCCAGTTCCTGGTCCCCACAGCGCTGGGCCCACCGTCTCGGGGCCCCCATACCCCCTGGCACGTCCACCCCCTCCTGGACCACATGTCCCTCCAGGCCCCACTGCCCCCACAACCAGCCGTGCTCCTGGACGCCTCCTAGGGTCCCCCGGCCACCCTACCTGCCCCAAGATCACTGCAGGGTCCACCTTTGTGGTGAAATACAGCTGTGCTGTTATACGTATAACTTCCTCAGAGCTCGAAACAGTGAAATACAGAGTCCGTTTCACCTCGCCCATGAGGACAGTAAAAAGCTCCACCCCTCGGTCCTTGGAGGCTCACACACTTGGTCAGGAGGCTCCATCATCAGAATCTGCCTGGTTCTAAGCTTTTCCAGCTGAAGGGTCCAGAAGACACACGTTTTCCCCAGGAGGGAAGAGCCAGTGGCCTCCTGCCCCAGGACGGTTCAGGTGATGGGGTACGGGGCGGTTCCCACGCCCTTGACGAGGAGCCCCGTTAGGGTGTCACCAGCAGGGCCCACTGGGGACTGGGGGGGCCCTCGAAGGGCAGCGTTTATGCTGATGTCAGGCGTGAGGTTTCTGGGCCTGTGTGGCTGCCGGAGCAGGGACCCTGCATCCATCTGTCCACTCCACTCTTCCCGGGCCGGCAAACCCTGTGTACCTCTGACAGTTTTCCTCTGGACTGCTGGTCTTTCTCTTATTCGTTTTTAGGAGATCTTGACATATTTCAGAGATCGTGCCGCCTTCTCTCCAAAGACAGCTGCCTTCACTCTGCCCCCTCCAGCTCCAGCTGGCTGGCTGGTGACCAGCAGGATGTGGGGCGCCCAGGGCGGCAGCCTCCACTTTCTACCCTTGGAGCCCCGAGCCCCCATCTGGGAGTGACTCAGCATCAGAAACCCCAGCCTCTCGCTGACCCCTGCTGACTCGCAGGACAGAAAGTGGCTGTTGGGAAGGCACTATGAATCTGCGCAAACCCCGGGAGACAGTGAAGGACGGAGGAGCCTGGCGCGCTATAGTCCACGGGGTCACAAAGGGTCAGACTCGACTGAGCGGCTGACCAACCGCAAAGACTCCGGCGCTTTGTTACACACCTGCTGCTGCTGCTGAGTCGCTTCAGTCGTGTCTGACTCTGTGCGACCCCATAGAGCCCACCAGGCTGCCCCATCCCTGGGATTCTCCAGGCAAGAACACCAGAGTGGGTTGCCATTTCCTTCTCCAATGCATGAAAGTGAAAAGTGAAAGTGAAGTCGCTCAGTTGTGTCCAACTCTTAGCGACCCCCTGGACTGCAGCCCACCAGGCTCCTCCGTCCAGGGATTTTCCAGGCAAGAATCCTGGAGTGGGTGCCATCGCCTTCTCCGTGTCACACACCTACATGCAACCAAATCAGACTCTGGACTTCGTGGGTCATACGTGCGGCAAATATCTTCACTCATTCTCTACTTCTCACGTTAAGTTCCCGATGCTGTTTGCGGATGAAGCGGTCTCTCACTTGCAGTGACGCCAGTTAGTTTTATCAGTGCTGTTCCTTATTGATGGCTTACGTTATTTGTGTTCTGATTGAAAAATCTGCCATCAAAGACATAAAACTTTTCTGCTATACATTAATTCTTACAGTTTTTGTTTTCAGTTAATCTCATAACCCTCCTGGAAATTGTTTGGTGTGTGATGTGAGGTAGGGGTCCAGTTGGACTTCTGCCCTTATCGATGACCAGTGATCTCAGAAGCGCTTCCTGAATCACCGTCTATCCCCTCCGCTCCGAGATGGCAGAATAAGAGGATTCGTCTCCACTTCAACGGTTAAAATTTCTGCTCACAAATTATGTTTAGTGCTTTCTTCTCCTCCTTGCATTATTTTGAAGGATTGAGACTTTTATGCATCATGTCTCTGCTACGCTTTGAATTTGAACTTACACACTTTCTACGTTTTCAATGGTGATTTTATAAATGTTGTTCATTGTTCAGTGGCCAAGTCGTGTCTGACTCTGCAACACCATGAGCTGCAGCACGCCAGGCTTCCCTGTCCCTCACCATCTCCCAGATTTGCCCAAGTTCATGTCCATTGAATCAGTGACGCCATCCAAGTATCTCATCCCCTGTCACCCCCTTCTCCTCCTGCCCTCAATCTTTCCGAGCATCAGGATCTTTCCCAAAGAGTCATCTCTTTGCATCAGGCGGCTAAAGTATTGAAGCTTCAGCTTCAGCATCAGTCATTCCAAAGTGTATTCAGGGTTGATTTCCTTTAAGATTGACTGGTTTGATCTCCTGGTTTTCCAAGGGACTCTCAAAGGCCTTCTCCAGCACCACAGCTCAAAAGCATCAGTTCTTTGGTGCTCTGCCTTCTTTATATTTATAAATGTTACCCTGCACATGTAACAAACTATAATTTTAATTAGCATCTTTATCATGTTCCTGAACAAAGAAAGATCTTAGAATGACTGGAGTCCAAGCATCAGCTTGCTGATATAGTCTTATTTTTGTTTAGGTCTATCTCATTTTCAAATTCTGTGGACTAGACATTATTTTACTGTAATGTTTGTTTACGATTTGCTTTGTTAATGTTTTCGTCTTGCATCTCGGACTTTTCTTCCAGGGCAAAGTCTCCTCCTTCCCGAGTACATCTTTGAGACATTCCTTTAAGAGAGTCTCATTTTTCAAAAAACTTTTTTAATTGAAGGGTCATATGCACGCACTAAAGTGGAAAACTCATAAATGTAAAACTTGGTGGACTATTTCAAGGTGAACACACCCAAGAACCATCACTCAGGTGAAAAGCATCACAGAAATACCTGTCGCCTCCCTTTCTAATCTCAGGACCCTCTCTGTCCTCAGAGCTCTCCACTACTGTGATTCTATTACCATAGTGACATTTTTCCTTTTCCAGCATGTTAAGCTGCAGATTAACTGAGATTTTGAGATTTCTTATTACACTTTTGTGTTCACTTTTCAGTTTTTAATAGTAATTTATTGTAGAAATATGTTAAAACCTGTTTATCCACTCTACCACTGACTGATGAACAGTGGACTGGATTCAGTTTGGGTCTATTACAAACAATGCTGTTGATAATACCTTTGTATGTGTTTTTGGTGCTTTTCTATTGAGCATGTGCGTAAGATAGAACCACTAAGTCATATACACGCATGTTTGCAGCCTTAGCTAGTATAGCCAAACAATTTTCCAAACTGATTGTCTCCACCGACTTCCCCACTATCAGTGTCTGAGAGTTCCAGTTGCTCCAAATTCTCACCAACATTTCCTGTTGTGGTTTTTCATTTGGGCCACTCTGGCAAGCGTGTGTGTGTCCTGTATGATATTAATTTTCATATCTCAGATGACTTACATAATTGAGCATCTTTTCATATGTTAGTGATCATTTTGGATGTAGAACTCGAGTTGCCTTCTCATGCCTTTGCCCTTGTTTATTATTAAGTAAACTGATTTTCTTTTACTGATGTGAGATCTCTGACTCTTGGAGAACCCAGTCTTTAGTTGGCTTCCTACACACACACTGTTTCCTGCTTTCTGACTTGGTTGGTCACCCTCTCTGAGGTGTCTTTTACTAAGAGAAGTTCTTAATCTTATTGGAGACCAATTCATCAATCTTTTACTTTGTGTTTAGAGATTTTTGTGCTTAAGAAGTCTTTGCTTGCCCCAGATTTATGAAGCTATTTTCCTATTTTATATCTTAAAAGCTGTATGATTTGCCATTCACAAAGTGACTTTATTAATGCTATAAAATAGGGTCAAAATACAAATGTTTTCCATTGGGAAAAATACAGATGAGGACATACTTTCTCCAGCATCATTTGTCTACAATGCCTGCTGCTTCCCCAGTGATCTGTGGGGCCCTTTATTCTTCTTCTGAGCTGAATGTCCATATACACGCTCATCTGCTTCTGGGTCCTTTATAATCTAGGTGTCTAACCTTTCACCGCTGGTTTGGCGACTGCGACTTTCTAACACATGCTGATATCGTACAATCGCCAACTTGGGTTTTAATCTTCAAAGCTCTCTGTATGTTTTTAATCATTTGCCTTTCAAACAAATTTTATAACCAATTGCTAATTTCCACAAAAATATTACAGTGGAACTTTACCTGTAATCGTTTTGCACCTGTACAGTTTGTCCATAGATCAATAGACGCATATACAGTATTTAGTCTCTTGATTTTTGCAAAGATACCTTAGCATGTTCATTGTAAAAGCGTTGCATGTGTTTCATAAGATTTATTGTTACTTGAAGTTTTGGATGACACTGTAAACGCTGTCACTGCTGGACTTCCATTTTCTCCTTTTATTGTTGCTCAGATATAGAAATATGACTAAACTCTCACTACTGACCTTGTACCTAACAAACTTGTTAAATTCTCTGATTAGAGGTAATTTTACATTTTCTACATGCCAGCTGCTAATAATGATGGTTTCCTTTCTTCTTTGCATTCCTTATCCTTTTATTTCACTATATTTCACCCAGTTACTATTTATACATCCATTCATTCACCAAATTCTTTTCCAAAATGGCTGTACCATTCTGCATTCCCATCAGCAGTGTATCGATTACCATTGGCTCCATATCTTTGCTTGCACTTGGTATAGTCTTTATTTTTCATTTTAACCCTTCTTAACGTGTGGACACCACCAATATGGCAGAAAGTGAAGAAGAACTAAAGAGCCTCTTGATGAAAGTGAAAGAGGAGAGTGAAAAAGCTGGCTTAAAACTCAGCATTCAGAAAACTAAGATCATGGCATCCGGTCCTGTCACTTCATGGCAGATAGATGGGGAAACGGTGGAAACAGTGAGAGACTTTATTTTGTGGGGGTCGGGGGACACATGTGGTTGTAATCCGCCTTCCCTGGTCGAGCATCTTTCCAGGTGCTTATTTACCACCCATGAATCGTCTTTGCTGAGGCTTCTGTTGAGATCTTCTGCTCATTTTTAATCCTGCTCTGTTTTCTTCTTTAATTGGAGGACAGTTCCTTTACAGTGTGGTGCTGGTTCCTGCTGTACAACAGTGTGACTCGGCCTTAAGGATACATCTGTCCCTCCGTCCTGAGCCTCCCTCCCACCCCGCACCACCCCAGGGCTCTAGGTCACCACCGAGCACTGAGCTGAGACCCCTGAGCTCACAGCAGCCTCCCACCATCTCCTCCACACCTGGCCGTGTATGCGCCGCTTGTTCCCTTATTGTCGGGTTGTGAGACCATGTCTATGCTCTGAACACAGGCGCTCTGTCCCGGGCGTGGCTGCCACGCATCTCCCAGTCCTCTGCTCCTCCCTCCACTTGCTCAGTGGTGACTTCTCAAGACAGAAGCTCTTAATCTGGAGGAAGTCCACTGTATCACTGTCTTCTTTCATGGATCATGGTTTTGGTGTCATATCTAAGAAATATTTGCCTAACCCCAGATCACAAAAATTTTCTGCTCTGTTTTTGTCAGAGTTTTATAATTTAAGATTTTACATTTAAAGAAATGAACCATTTAGTTAATTTTTGTATATGGTGCAAGACAAGGGCCAAGGTTGATTGTTTTGCATATGGACATTCAATATTATCAGCATCATTTGTTGAAAAATTATCCTTTTCTATTAAATTGCGTTTGCACTTTTACAAATGATCAACTGATTACATGTTTAGGTCTATAAATAGGCTCTCTGTTCACTCACTTGATCTGTGTGTCTATTCTTCCATCGACATCACAATATCTATTTTTGTAATTTTAGAAAAAAATCTTGAAAACAGATCATTTGACTCCCTCTGCCTTATTCCTTCCAGAACTGTCTGGATTGCTTTACTTTCTTTGTCTTTCCGTGTTTTAGAACAAACTTGTTGCTTTCTACAGTAATTGGGACTTCAGTCGAGAGTGTGTTGACTACATAGATAAGTTCCAGGAGACTGACATCTTAAAAAGATTGAGTCCCTCTAATGAATACCAGACCACCTGACCTGCCTCTTGAGAAACCTGTATGCAGGTCAGGAAGCAACAGTTAGAACTGGACATGGAACCACAGACTTGTTCCAAATAGGAAAAGGAGTACGTCAAAGCTGTATATTGTCACCCTGCTTATTTAACTTATATGCAGAGTACATCATGAGAAATGCTGGGCTGGAAGAAGCACAAGCTGGAATCGAGATTGCTGGGAGAAATATCAATAACCTCAGATATGCGGATGACACCACCTTTATGGCAGAAAGTGAAGAACTAAAAAGCCTCTTGATGAAAGGGAAAGAGGAGAGTGAAAAAGTTGGCTTAAAGCTCAACGTTCAGAAAACTAAGATCATGGCATCCGGTCCCATCACTTCATGGCAAATAGATGGGGAAACAGTGGAAACAGTGATAGACTTTATTTTTTGGGCTCCAAAATCACTGCAGATGGTGACTGCAGCCATGAAATTAAAAGACACTTAGTCCTTGGAAGGAAGATTATGACCAACCTAGACAGCATATTGAAAAGCAGAGACATTACTTTGCCAACAAAAGTCCGTCTAGTCAAGGCTATGGTTTTTCCAGTGGTCATGTATGGATGTGAGAGTTGGACGGTGAAGAAAGCTGAGCGCCAAAAATTGATGCTTTTGAACTGTGGTGCTGGAGAAGACTGTTGAGAGTCCCTTGGACTGCAAGGAGATCCAACCAGTCCATCCTAAAGATCAGTCCTGGATGTTCATTGGAAGGACAGATGTTGAAGCTGAAACTCCAATACTTTGGTCACCTCATGTGAAGAGTTGACTCATTGGAAAAGACCCTAATGCTGGGTAGGATGGGGGGCAGGAGGAGAAGGGGACGACAGAGGATGAGATGGTTGGATGGCATCACCGACTCGATAGACATGGGTTTGGGTAAACTCCGGGAGCTGGTGATGGACAGGGAGGCCTGGCGTGCTGCGATTCATGGGGTCGCAAAGAGTCAGACACGACTGAGTGACTGAACTGAACTGAATGAATTAATTTGCTGGGGCATTTTATTGACTTTATTTTTATGTATGTATTTTATAGAATATTTATCTTAGAGATTCTGCACAAATTTTGTTAGATTTATAT
Source organism: Okapia johnstoni (assembly GCA_024291935.2). NCBI lineage: Eukaryota > Metazoa > Chordata > Mammalia > Artiodactyla > Giraffidae > Okapia > Okapia johnstoni. The sequence goes on along the minus strand of CM044320.1, from coordinate 980,697 downwards.
GTAGGTATCTCTTTTTTACTCTGTTGTAAATAGTAGCATATTTTCATATTTTTGAATTCCAATTATGTCTTGCTAGTATACAAAAACACAGATTTTTGTAAGTTGACCCTACATTCTCGAATCTTTCTCAGTTCACTTGTCTAGAGCCAGTCACCACTGGGAATACAGACAATCTTAGTCTTTCTTTTCTAACTTGGATTTTTGTCTCTTTTTTATTATAGCCTTGCATTTGCTGCAATTACCAGAAGGATGTTCAATAGTTGCGGTGATAAAGAGTGTTCCTATCTTGTTTCCTGTCTTTAAAGGAAGCGTTTATTCTTCACCACAAGACAGACAGTGTTAACTGGAGATATTTTATAAGGTCTCATTATAGACTTAGGTGTGTCCCCCAAAAGTCACATGTTGAAGGTCTAACCGCCAATGTGACTGATCTGGAGACGGGGTCTTGAAGGAGAAAATTAAGCTTGAGCAGGGGGCCCGGGTCCAAGAGGACTGGCATCCTTCTCGGGTAAGGAAGAGACGCAAGAGCACCCTCTCGTTCGAGCTCTCTCTCTCTCTCTCTCTCTCTCTCTCTCTCTCTCACACACACACACACACACACACACACACACACAGGGACAGAGAGAGAAAGGGCCCCGTGAGGACATAGCAAGAAGATTCGCGCGCGAGCCAGGAAGAGATTCCTCACCGGGAATCAGCCCTTCAGGCACCTTGACCCCCAACTCCTGCGCCCAGAACTGAGAGGAAGCTGAGCCCTGTGCCTGCGGAGTTGTGCAGCGGCGGCCCATGCAGGTGATGTAACGGCTTTACCAGTTTAACAAAGTTTCCTTCTAGTCCTGTTTTGTGAGGTCTTTTAATTATGGATGGATACTGGATTTTGTCAAATGCTTTTCTGTTTCACTTGAATGGCCAGATGCGGTGTGATTGATGAGTCTCGCTGGTTGGTTATTTAATGTTGACCCAGCCTTGAACCGCTTTGTTTTGAGCAAACTCCCGGAGATGGCGAAGGACAGGGAAGCCTGGTGCGCTGCAGTCCATGGGGTGGCAATGAGTCAGACACGACTGGGCGATGGAACGAGAACAAGCCTTGAATTCCTGGGTGGACCCTCTTAGTCATAGTGAAGCACTGGCCCTTATATGCTCCCCCAGATCCTCCAATCTACCTAGGAGATTACACTCAAACCACACACGTGCACACGCGCACACACATGCACACACATGTACACACATCCACATGCGCACACACTTGTGTGTACACACACCACACATGCATGTGTGTGCACATATTCACACATGTGCACATGTTATACTCACGCGTGCACATGTTCACACGTGCATACGCGTGCACACAAGAGCGAGAGGGCTGGCCTCCCAAGCGTGTGCTTCTCTACACTTTCTCTCTCTCTCTCTCTGACTCTCCCCTTCTCACCAACTCAGAAGGCTCACCCACTGGGGTGGGGTAGAAAGACCGCTTTTACACCATCTTCTGCACATTTTCCTGCTGTGTAACTCACCCTGGTTCTGACTTTCCAAACATTCTTTTAACCCAAGGAAAGAAAACCTCTGGCAAATCAAAGCTCCTTGGCCCTCGGGCTGTGGACCCTGCTGTGACATGAAATCAGTGCTGACTCGGGACCCAGGCCCCTTGCCCCACTTCCCGCCTTGGGGGCAGTGTTTGCACACGAACCACACTCACCCCGGCAACGGTGCCTTCTGAGAGGGGCCAGGAGGAGGGGGCGCAATGGGACGCCGGAAGGGAAAGCTCAGTCTCTCAGCGCGGGCTGTGCCTGGCCTGGCCCTGGACACGACGGTGCTGGCGGCCCGAGCTCCTGCAGGGCTAAGCGCCTCCCGTCTCACTCATCCACTCCTGCATCATTGCCCCTGCTCTCGTCCACCCGCCCACCAAACGAGGCAGGGTTTCCGGGATGAAGCCGCCAGCAGGGAGGAGGCAGGTACCTGGCCATGGAGCCTCCTCCTGATCTCCCTCCCAGGGAGATGCGGTATAAACCGGGCGACCATGCAGACTCCTGTCTGGGTCAGAACACGACCTCCTGTGCCCACAGGCTCCCCTGGGCAGCCTCTGTTCAGAGGAGGACCAGGCACCTGACGCTGCTGCCCTGGGGGACCCATGTCCTGGGTGAGAACACGGGCCTGGGACCTTCAGCAACGCTCTTATTAACAGATGGACACAGAGGCATGGATCATGGGAGCTTTCTGGGCGTATCCATGGCGACAGAAGGCAGCGAACAAGAGGCTCCTTCCACAGAAAGCAGGGAGTTCATCTAAAATCACCCCTGTCTTGTCAACGGTCGAGGGCACTTCTGGGGTCACACGGCGAGCTGATGCCTTGACGTCCAGAAGAATCAGTGACCACACCACAGACAAGACGTCCATGCAGCAAGCAAGGGCCCAAAACAACCAGCCAGTGAGAAGTTTCAGCCTGAACACAGGGGGGTCTTGCAGGATCCACGGCGGCGCTGAGACAAGTGGCCAGCGGGGACTCCGCTTCCGAGGGAGCGTCTCTCCAGGGAAGGCTCTGCCAGAGGCGAGAAGCAGCTGGGCTCTGTCTCCCACACGAGGGTCCGGTCACCCCGTGATGCAGCCTGCCTCCGTCCAGCTGGCGAGATGCGAGCCCACAGCCCCGTCCGTCCATCCTAGAGCCCACGCTGTCACCCTCTGATGCTGTGACCCCCAGAAAGAAGCAGAGAGGAGCCAGGGTGCCGGCAGGGCTGCCCCACCCCAAGGCCACAGTGAGGGAGAGAGGCAGCTCTGGGGGTCGAGGACGGGCAGGCAGCAGGCCCGACGCGCGTGGTCTGTCCCCAGGGGGCAGAGCAGGACGACGGCCTGCCCATGGCTCCCAGTGGCCTCCCGACTGGTGGCTCCTCAAGCTCCAGGGTGACAGCTGATTAGCAGGGTGTTTCTCCCCCAGACGGCTGCACGTGGACACGACAGACTCTGCGTCCCACCTGTCTGCAGGCCACGTGGCTGGTGCTGGTCCCCAGATCCTGGCTCTGGTCTGTGACCAGGACTGGCTGCAGGGTGGCTCAGTCAGTGCGTGAACCCACTGGGGTCGCTGACGTATAAAGCGCTCCATGGACCTGGGGCTCAGCCGCACCAAAGCCGTGGGGCCCATGAGGTTGGGTGGCCGGGGGCCGGCACCGTGTGTGCGCGCGTGCATGTCACCGGTCCGCTTGCCCGGGGCCAGGTCATGGGCTCGGCGGGAGGCAAAGGAAGGGCAGCTGAGCAGACGCTTGACGAGCTTCAGGGCTGAGTTCTGGGGACCTGATGGTCAGCACGGGGGCGACAGTTAATAAAAGTGCTCTACGTGCTCGGAAGCTGCTAAGGAAGTAAATCTTAGGCGTTCTCACCAGACGCACAAAAAGCCGTCTCTGCGCGCGGAGACGAGGCCTCAGCCAGCCCTCTGCGGTAAGCCTTCTGGACCTGAAACTTACGCAGCATCGCACATCCGTTACAGCTCAGTCAACCCCAGGGAGGTGGGGTCGCCACCCTCCTAAACCCGCCCCCCACCACGTGGACCGGAACGTTCGGTCGCCCAGCCAATAAAATGCAAATGTCAAAGCTTGGTGCCCAGAAGTGGATGACGCGTCCCCTCATCCAGGCCGTGTCCGCAGGTGCCCGTGTCCTGGTCTGACCCCACGCGGAGCCTCAGCTCACGGTCACCTCCTTTCTGAGGTTTCGTGGGTCTAAAAACAACACGAGTGAAGGAAAAGCCTTATTTCAACAGAGGCATCTTGCTGCTCTGTGTTCGCTGCAGATACAACTCTAGCATCTTATATTGGAAGATGAGCTCTTTCTCTCCCCTACTGACCGAAGTGAAGCTGACCCTGTTGTGACCTCTCGGCTCTGTTCCGGGGTGGACTCCTGACAAGACCTCCTCGCTGGGTGGGCCGTCGGGTGCGTCCCTTCCATGGAAGCCGTGGGTTTCGTATTTCCAGGACGGCAGATTTATCTTCAGTGTTCCTAGGGGTTCCTGCTCGTCTCTACCTGCAGACAGAGAGAGGGAGGGACTTTAAAGCCCTTTCCAGACGGCTCCATTACCTGGATTGTTCGAGTCTGGCGTCACTGCTTTTCTGTCTGAGCGTCTCTCTCCCTCTGCTCTGCGCGGTCCTCTGAACTGGGGCTGGGGAGCCTCGTCCTCCTGGCTCTCCTGCTGCCTCCCATCTGGGGGTCTGGGGTTGCTGGGTCCCTCGAGGTCAGGGTCCCCAACAGAGCTGGCGCTCAGAGCCCAGGTGCACACGTGGCGGCTGCCCCAGGCGTGTAGTCAGAGGGAACCAGGGGAGAGGCCGCACGGACGCAGCGATGCTCCAGCAGCCTCTGGGTCCCAGCAGCAGGGGTCTGCCCCCACCCCTGCAGGGGGTGTCGGTCCTCGGCCCCTGAAACGTTTATCCTGCCTCCGTCTCTGGCGTGTTTTGTGACGTGCTTGTGTTCTGTGTGCTATCAAGCCCTGCGAAGTGTCTGCAGCAGAGGAAACCCTCGAAGCGCAGCTCATGGTGCCTTCGTGAACACAAGTGGGTTTTTAACTGAAGACAACAAATAGGGAAGTGACAGGACCTTTGAAGTTACAAGTGACAGAAAAAGGCAAGTGGCTCTGGTGGACAAAGCACAAATGGGTGGAAGAGCCGGTGCCAGGCTCTGCTGCTTTCAGTTGCTCAGTGGCTCAGTCGTGTCTGACTCTTCACGACCCCAAGGACCGCAGCGCGCCAGGCCTCCCTGTCCATCACCAGCTCCCAGGGCTTGCCCAAACTCACGTCCATCGAGTCGGTGATGCCATCCAACCATCTCATCCTCTGTCGTCCCCTTCTCCTCCTGCCTTCAGTCTTTCCCAGCATCAGGGTCTTTTCCAAATGAGTCAGTTCTTCGCATGAGGTGGCCAGAGTAGTGGAGCTTCAGCTTCAGCACCAGTCCTTCCAATGAACACCCAGGACTGATCTCCTTTAGAATGGACTGGTTGGATCTCCTTGCAGTCCAAGGGACTCTCAGGAGTCTTCTCCAGCACCACAGTTCAAAAGCATCAGTTCTTCGGTGCTTAGCCTTTAAGAGCTCAGTGCAGCTCTCACATGGGTGCATGACTAGTGGAAAAACCATAGCTTTGACTAGACAGACTTAACCCTACAAGGCAGGACCTCTCCAAGAAGGAGACATGCAAGCAGCTGGGCCCCACGCCCCAGGGTCTGCATCCCCCCCAGTCCAGGCCTCCAGCACCGCTGCCTCAAGGATGCTCTGCCGGAGTCACCAAGCACCCCGAGCCCCCGCTCTCCTCGGAGCCCTTGGGCGTGTTTCCAGGAATCTTTCAGCGGGAAGTTCCCATCTTTATCCCCCATGGACTTGGCACAACCAAGCAAGGGGACCCCGACCTGGCAGCCATCAGAGCAGGGGAGGCGCGTCTGCCCTGAGCCCCGGGGGCACTGTGTGCAAGGCAGGCAGTGGGCTTCCCAGACCCACCGACACGGATTTCCGCTTCAGAATGCACAGCGAACCGTGTTATCACTCCATGTTTACTCGGCGATTAGCATACAGTCACCCTGAAGCACTGTGATTATGAACGCTGTTTCCTCGTGAGTGGGAGACGCCGTGTTCTCTGTCTGTGCTGCGGTGTGTAGTCTGCATACTGGCTGATGTAAACACAAGGAGCATAACTACAAGGAGCAGAGTCGGCCGTGGGAGCCCCGGGTCAGCGCCCCCGGCGTCTAGAGGAGGCGGCACAGGCCGGAGGAGCGGGCTCGGTGGGGCCCGGTGGGACCCCTGCAGAGGGGTGGGGTGTGCCAGGGCTCCGGTGGGCAGCCAGGCTATGTAGAGTCAGGGCAGGAAGCCGGGCAGGAAGGGCCCAGGTGGAGATGGAGGCGGCCTGCCCAGGGCAGGCAATGGGGTGAGGCTGGGGGTCAGCCTCCTGTTCTGGAAGCCTGTCTGGACAGCCGTTGTTGGTCCCCGGGCGCACAGGGGGTGGGTGAGGGCGGGGGCCGAAGCCAGAATGCCAGGGAGGGCCCCATCGCCCCAGGAGGGCAGGGACCCCAGAATCGTGCCTAAGCCAGCCCCTCAGAGTCCTGGCTGCACCCGCCCCCCCAGCCTGCCCACCCTGGCCCTGTCAGCCACTCCCTCCAAGCCTGTGCTCAGAGGCCTGGATGTCTTGCAAGCGTCAGTCTTAATCTGCAGCTTTGAAAGTTCCATCTGCTGTGTCGCTGAGCAAAGCTGCCCAGAGGCTCCCGGGAGTCAGCCGAGGGACGAGGCTCCCAGGCTGGTCCCCCGCAGGGCTGCCGCTCGGCCTGCGACCCCCAGGCTGCACACCACTCGCCCTTTCAGGGCAGGAGGGGACTCACGGTGGGGAAGGAAAGCCAGCCCGGCGGCCCCGGGCACCCGGCCTCCACGTCCCGCTAGGTGACCAGAGCCTGGTCTCTGCTGGACAGAGAAGGAGGGTCAGCGTCTCCACGCATGACAAGGGGAAGGGGGTCACCCTGAGGGTGGCAATGAGCCAGCAGGGCCCAAGTGCTCGCCAGGACAGGGCTCCTGGAGGAGCCCACATTTGCCCTGAAGCCTGAGGGTGATGCAGGTGACGGGGACCCCGGGAGGGGGAGGGTGTCCCTGGGTGAGAGAAGGACGGATGCCCAGGACCGTGGTGTGGATGGGGGTGCACAGGGTCCATCAGGATGTCCTGGACACAGGCTGCCCCTCCCTTCCACAGAGAGGCCAAGAGACCCCCAAGACCCCAAATCCACTTGCCGGCTGGCTGACCGCAGGCCTGCCCTCCACCCAGCCTCACCCCGGCTCCCCTGGGATCCCTGACCAGAGGCGTCCTCCTGGCTGCTGCGGGCAGGGCTCCCAGTGTTTCCCAGGAGTAAAAGCAGCAAAAACATCCCCATAAAAGGGAAAACGACCAGTCTTTCGAAGAAGAATAATTAATTGAAGGCAAATGGGAAGCTCTGAGAGTTTTGAATAAACGTGGAGACGCAGTTATAAGAGCAAAATATTATCATTTGTCCAACGTGATTATTTTCTTGGAAACAGCCGATGATTAATAAAGCACATTATAAATATGCTTTTGTGCCTCCAATTTCATCTCTCCAATCTAATTAACATGCGAGGGAATTGCCTTTTTGGTGGGTAAAGACATTTAAAATATATATTTCATGAAATCCAAGTTATTTGTCATAAGCTCCAAGAGGAAAAAATAAAATATGAAGAATGCTACAGCCATTTAAATACTTTATTACACAACTGCGCTCAAATAAATAAGTTCCTCGGGGCCTGCAGCGCCTTGGGGCCCCTGGGACACACGGCCCGCAGGCAGCAGTGCCGCCGGCCAGGGAGACCCCTCCCACAGCCGGTGCAGGCGGGCGGGCCTCGTCTCTGCCCACGTGTCTCTGTCTGGGCCGCGGCTGCTGAGCGACTCTTCACTGCCTGAGCTGCAGACCCCAGGGCAGCGTCGAGACCCCCATGAGCTCAGGGCTTGGCAGGGGCGAGAGGGAGACAAACTCAGAACCGAGAAGTGAGAGACCCATCTGCAGGGACTGAGCTCTCAGAGGAGAAGCAGAGTTTGGGGCGGGGGGTGGGCGTCTGAGGACAAGCTGTCCACTGGGGTTCTTTCCTCTTATTCCAGGGAAAGGGGGCGTCCAGGGCAGGTCAGGGGTCACGCCTAGGGCTGACCCGCCTGTCAGTGCTGCTGCCTCCGGAAGGGCGGACGTCAGCCCTGCCCTCTCGGTGAACCACGGGCGCCTGGGACCAGGCACGACCTGTCCTCTGGCCAGCCCGCGCCATGCCGCCTGCAGGACCGGGTCCGGGGGCCTGCGTGTTATGGCAAACACGGGGAGAAGACTTGAGGATGAAAGCCGCCTTCCCTTAGCTCTCCCAGGAAGATGAAGAGCATGGCGGGACCCTCATCTCTGGGCCCCGGGGGGCTCCCTGACTCCAGCCCGGCCTCGGCTGCTCTGCAGCTTCCTGAGGGACCTGCAGGACATGGCCGTGGGTCGGGGCCACCCTGCCTCCCGCTCTCCATAGATCAAGGGCTCCTGGTCAGTGGGGCTGTGTCCTGGGTCCGCAGGGCTGTCCTTTGAATCCTGCGTCCCGCGTCCTAGAAGGTGCAGTGTGTCCATGGCAGTGCTCGGCATTCTGCAGGTGGACAGAGTCACTGCAGGAAGGGCTATGGAGACCCCGCTGCCCTGGCGAACGGGGCCCGAGACTGCCAGCTGTGTGTCAGCCTGACGGGCCTCGCGCACACAGAACGCCTGGCTGTGTCTGCGGTGGTTCCTGGATGAGATCACACTTGAGTCGGTGGCCACCGTGAGGAAGACTGTCCCCGCCCGGTGTGCGGGCCTCGTCTGTCCCCCGCAGGCCCGAGCAGAGCAGAAGGGAGGCTGCTCTCCGCCTGCCCATCCTGAGTGGGGATGCGTCACCGACCGCCCTGGCACTCAGGCTGGACAGCCCACCTGCTTACCCGGGTCCCCGCCAGCCGGCCGCCGGTCCCGGGACCCACGGCCCCGCTCACTGCCGCAGCCGGGTCCTGCAGGGCTCTGTCGGTTCTGTTTCTCTGTAGAAGCCGCGGGGACCTCACCTTCGTTCCCGAGAGGGTGACTCTCACCACCGGCTGGGTTGGACGCTTGGCCACGGGCCCGAGGTAGCCCTTGGCTGTCCCCGCAGTGGACAGGGAGTTCGCAGGAAGACACCCAGGGCTGCTTGTCTGAGGACCCTGGGAAGCGGAAAGTGAACAAGTCTCCAGTGGCCACAAGGGCAGCCTTGTTAAAACTCATGATGTAAACACACTTTAACTCCTTAAGAGGCCTTGGTGGCCTTGCCCCAGCTATCAATACTTCAGGGCGTTTGTCTTTGGGTCAGAAATCCTCTCTGCCACCGCCCCTGCTGGCATCTTGAACGGGCCTCAGAGAGGAGCTCTTAAAACGGTGCAGAAACTTCTGTGCAGCAGACAAGAAGCACGAAGCACCAGGCGGCCTCACCCCCCATCGCCGGCTGGGTCTGCAGCCGCGTGTCTGCCACGCCTCCCGCCCTGTCCCCACACTCGTGGTGGGCCTGTGCTCAGACCCACCTTCCTTCCAGGGAATGAGGCACGTAACTACAGAACTGTATTCTCATCCACAAGAAGCCAATTCTATCAAGGTCACTTTGAGAGACAAGCTCGCTCAGGGGAGGATGTGCAGAGGAGGGCAGAGAGCCGCTGGGTGTCGGGAAACCATGTGGACGCAGGCAGGACGAGGCGGGAGCATGCCGCTGGACTAGTGCCAGGCCCCCCGACGGCAGCGCTCAGCCCCGCACAAGCTCATCCTGTGTGGTTCCCGGTGAGGCTTCTGTGGACGACGCGTTAGTAAGTGTGCTGACAGGGACGCTCTTCCCTGGTTCCTAAGGGACACACTGACAATTCTGTGCAGGAGCCAAACAAGATATAAACAAATAGATCACGCGCCGTCTATAAACAGGAGCTGTTCTCAACGTAGTTAAATGTGCATTTCATGAGCCACGTGGGAGAAGCACCCATGTCTTCAGAGCACGATGCTAACACAGACTCAGGCTCCCATCATCGGCACGTCCTTCGTGCAGCCCCAGGCCTGCTGGCCGTTCCGGGCTAGACCCTGTTGCCCTGGAAGTCCTGCATTCTGCTGCACCTTCCTCTCACGGTTGACGGAATCCCTGGCCGAGGAGCCGTCCAGAGAAATGATCACCAAGGGGCCATGCTTCATGGACACGTCCTGGGGCCTCAAGAGGCAGCTGCTCACTCTCAGGGCGGTACCAGGTCACCGTCTCTCCCTGGGTAGTCGCAGTCTGTCCTCAGCACACACCCACTTGTGGAGCTGAACCGGGAAACGGTGACATCACGCCCAGCCCCCTCGAGGCTGCTCCCAAGAGGCCTCACTCTCGTCCACCGACGCTCGGCGGGTCCCCCTGGACTAGGAGCTCCCGATGCCAATGCCAAACTGCTCCTCCGGTCCCTCCCCCAGGCCCTCGGGTGGACAGAGCCCCTCCCAGGGCAGGGGCTGCCTGGAGAACTGCCAGGGCTGCACTGGATGGGGCCTGTTTGTTACACAGCATGGCCTAGGCGTGTAGACTGGTGCACAGCTTTAGAGCAGGGTGAGTAAACTGCGCCCAGCTGCTGCTGTTGGGGGAATAAAGTTATATTGGTCTCAGCCACACCATTCATTTATCTTCCTGCCTGCTTTGGGGCTACAGTGGCCGAGAGTTCAGATAGGGACCTCATGGCTCACAAAGCCGAAAACATTCACTATCTGGTTGTCTGCTCCTTCTGTGAAAATACAAGTGCCTGGTGTTGGCTGGGCATGGGAACCGGGCAGCTCTTTCATTCCTGGTAATCCACAGGCCATGCCATCCGCCCCTCACGTCCTAGGCGGGCTCCTAGAGGGGAGAGCAGTTGATCCCACCCCCAGACGGAGCACCACCCCCTGCCCTCCTTGCTCCTTCAGGACAGGGCCTGTCACCTGCAGGAACATGGGCTCTGTGAGGGCCAAGGGCCAGCTGCCCCCTCCCCAGACCAGGGCTCAGAGCACTTGCAGGCCCCACCTGCAGGTCAGGGGGATCAGGTAGGTTCAAGCGGAATGGGGGGCGGTTGGCTGTTTCACCAGGAACCTGGCCCTCGGCCTCACAGGGCCACCTCTTGGGCAGTTGTGGTCGTGGACAAGAGAGCATTGTCCGAATACCTCCCACGGTCCGTGTGAGCGGGCTTCCAGGGACCCTGAGCTGAGGTGCAGACCCCCTTCGGGAAGGGCCCCAACTGCAGCCCCCCACAATCCACCCTCCTCTGTGTTTCCCTAAGTCAAGCAGATGTAGACACACTGGTGACCACGGCCAGTCCGTGCAGCTCTGTCCCAGGACGGGGAGGCTGTGCATCCTCTGCCTCGTCGGGCTGCCTGGGTCCATCCAGCCCGCGGTCAGGGCCATCGCAGCCTGGTCACGAGCAGCCACAGACACACGCCCACGTGGCCCGAGACCAGCCCCCCGGAGGCCTGGGCTCTGAGAGTCTCAGGAGACAGTGCGGAGGGGGCTGGCGAGGTGTCAGAGCTGACGTGCCGCGTGGGCAGCTCCTGTGCCCAGAGCAGAGTGGCCATACCCGCACTTATCACTGGCCCAGCTCTGCCCGGGGCCCCTCATCTCCCCAGCGGCCGACAGCCCCTCCTCTCAGTCAGATCTCAGCCAGCAGACCCAGGACTCGTGGCATGCCGCCGTCTTTGTGTTTGTCTCAAGCGGGAGACGACAGAAGAGAGCAAGGAATTCATGCATCGGTAATTTAACACAAAAACAGAAGTAAGAGAATACACAATCCACACATGCAAATGTGGCTAAAATTTATTACTTACGAGATGAAAAAAGCTATTAATTAGGAATCCACTGTCCTATTTTCAGGCAGGAGTAGGCCTGGGACATGATCCCTGTGTCTTTACACAGCAGTCTTAGGAAGACATAACTTCAGTAAGAAATACATCAAAAAAAATTTACAAGAATTGTCTCTGGGTAACTATGTTCTGGTTGATTTATTTCTAAGTTTCTTCTCTGTGTATTTCAATGTTTTCCAAACCCTCAATAATGAGCATTTTTCAGCTCTATAACGAAGGCATGTTTTAAAATAAGGGATGAGTCAAAGTCAAGGTGTATTCATTACAACGTTGGCCTGGGCGAGTCCACCGACGTCTCAGCCCACAGACTTCCCCCCACAGAACTTTCAAGGGCAGGAGAAACACCGCCAGCCATTCTGAATTTGAGCTCTGTCCTCAGCACAAAGGTGACCCCGGCAGTGATGGGGGAGCCCCAAATCTGAGGTCAAGAACCACCGGCTCAATGGAGGAATCTCCCCCAGAACACAGGTGTCTCCTCCGGGAAATAAAGGGTGAAGCCGCGCCCGGAATCACGTGGGGAAACCCGCATCCCCAGGCTGAGGGGACAGTGCTGGGGGAGGGCCACGGGGGTGATGAGGTCACGAGGACGAGGCCCTCGTGAGCAGGGTTCATGCCTTGTTACATGGCTGACACCAGAGGTCACATGAGGGCCCAGCAGGAAGACCGCTGTCTCAGAGCCAGGCCCTCGCCAGGCCCGGGATCTGCAGCACCATGAACGTGGACCTCCAGCCTCCAGACCCGGAGAAATAAACGTGTTTGCCCAGAAGCCGCCTGGTTCATGGTGTTTTGTTGCAGCAACCCCAAAGGGCCAGGACAGGTGAGGACCAGCCATCCTCCACCCAAGGACATTTTGGTGCCAACACTGTGGCCTGAGACACAGGCAGGACGTTCAGGGAGTGTTTTGACAGCCCGTCCAGAGTCCGCCCGACCCCTGCAGGGGCAGGGGGAGCCCCGCCCCACACCCCACCCTCCCTGCCGGACCTCTGTGTGGACTCCGGCCGTGTGGACAAGGACGCTGCACGTTCCGGCGGCCTTGCGAGGAGCCGGGGTTTGTGCTTGAGTCCACTTCACCCCCGTGGGGGACGCGGTGACCGAGTGTGTGCCTGTGACAGTCCTTCTTGGGGCTGGACGCCATTGACTGGAAGGACCGAGAATCCAGCCTCTGGGGCTGAAGGGCACCGTGGACCGGAGACTCCTAAGAGCCCCCTGAGGCGTCTCCTGGTTGCCTCAGCGCCAGGGACGTGAAGGAAAGGAGGTCACGCCTCCAGGGCGGAGTGAGAGGGATGGATCTCACGGAGACAGAATCCAGAGAAACTGCTGCAGCCAGAGACCAGGAGGAAGGGGACACCCCCAGAATTCTTCCCAGAGCAAAGCCTGATCCCGTTTCACAAGCAGACACTCTTCTAAAAAGATAACACAGGCAGACGCTTCCTAGCCTCTCAGGGGTTGGTCTGTGAACCGGGACGCACATGGCCCCATCTTCGGAGAGCTGCTCCCACGTTCCTTGACTCCTCGGGTAACACTCAACAGAGACGACAGACCCCAGAGACGCTGGGCACTAAGTGGAGGTCAGGAGGTCAGCCCAGACCACATGCTGCCCGAGCGGGGTCTCCATCTGGGGGAAGGAGCCCCTCCCGCAGGACAGGGCGACATCCCAACAGCAGAGACGCCCAGAGCGGGTCCAGTCCCTGTGGACACAGCTGAGGGGACCAGACCTGCAGGACATCCCGGGGCAACAGCCTAGGAGTGTTCCAGCTGCAGCAGAAAAAGATCAAGAAATAGACCCAAAGCAGCAGGACACCAAGACCAGGTGCTGAGCGTCTGGGTCACAGAGGCATGACTCACACGGGGCTGCATCGGGGAGACCCCAGGCCGGGGGACGGATGCTGCCTGAGACGAGGCAAGGACGCCAGGGACCCCGCAGCACGCGCCCCCAGGCTCCCCCAGTCCCTGTCATCCTGCTCCCCCGGACACGCCCCGACCCTTTCTCCTCTTGGCGCACCCACAGCCCTTCCAGCTCCAGGGCAACTGGTGCCCTCTGCTCAGCACGAGGCCTGCAGTGGGGACTTCACGTTTTATGTGTGAGACACTGACCCAGCACCCTGTCCCCAGCACTGACCAGACCCCCACCCCTGAGCCTTCATCTGCAGTCTGCCTTTCCCACGCCCACCCTCACCTTCTCCCGGGGCAGCCTGGGCACTCCTGCCACCTGCTCTGGGAAGGTCCCTGTCCCCGCGCCCTGGCACCCAGCCAGCCTCCTCCATCTGACTGCCCGCACCGGGCTGTGCCTCAGACTGACCCCGGTTCTCCTCCACCGCTGCTCAGTCATCAGACTCAGAGGGAGATGCAGCCACAAGGACATCCATCCTGCACGCGGCTCCCTCCTCCCCACGCCTGACCCACCTGTGCTCCTCTGACATCACAGCTCCCCGGGGTCACACCCGGTCGTCACCACCGTGAGCGACGCCTGAGCGCCCAGCGCGCTGAGTGGGGCCAGCTCTCTGAAGATGAGTCAGAGCAGACGCTGCCCCCCAGCCCGAGTCGTAGGGGTCTGGCAGCTCTGCAGGGCTCCTCTCCCACGAGAGGCCGAGGGGGGCAGGCAAGCGTGCCCCGTCCACACCTCACGTGTCCCCAGAGGAGAAACCCAGCGCCTCCTAGGCACATGGAGTGGATGCCCCAGGAGCGGTCACATGGGGGTGTCCACAGAAGGCTGCCCTGCCCCACCGCTCAGGGTCCACATCCACCGGCGGGCAGGGTGGACAGTGCCCCCTGCCCCGCGGCCAGCAGCCACTCCAGGCCATCGGCAGGCGGTGACCAGGCCCTGACCCTGGGTCTTCCACCCATATGCCCAGCTGTGCCCAGGAAACCCCAGGAAGTCAGCAGAGGCCCCTCGGAGCTGTTTGCGGTGCGTTGTCTGGAATTTTCCCCAAAGACTAACCTCGTACTGGGAGCAGATCCGAGTCCTGGTCTCGGGCACCCAGTGTAGACTCGCACGCTGCACCTGCTTCAGACTCACAGCCTGCAACGCCCATTTATCAATAAGCAGAAATTACCTCCTTGATAAATGAGGACTCCTAAAGAACTTTTCACTGTTTCCATTAATTCTGGAGGAGAAAACCCTCCCCCACTTTTAAGGCAACCTCTTAATGTAAACAAAGTGGTTAATTAGACAATTTCCGAGCTATTGAAAATGAATTCTGCTTTAAAAGAACAAATAATCACAATACAAAAATCTCTGCATTTCTAATACATCAACTAATTCTTCCATCATGTTCTTAGAAAAATGGACTCACGTAATTTATTAACGCGCCACCTCCAATTTCATTCATAAATAAGTCACTGCATCTCAAGCCCCATTTGATGGATCAGAAAGGTCGTGAGAGCTCCATGCTCTAGGAAAGTGGGGGGTGAAGAGGGGCCGTGGCATCTCAGGACCAATGTGGGCTTTTGTAGGGGTTACATTCCATGCCACCCCATCAGAGACCATCATCCTCTCCCTGGGCCAAGGGCTCCGTCCGTGGGTGTGGCCTTGGCCATTGCCAGCGGTAGCCCAGGCTGTGGGACACACTCCGGCCTTTCCGAGGAGGAGTCACAGAGAGGACATCGCTCTAGCAGTGGCGTGATGGCCTGAGTTGTAAACCTGACCTCTGCCTGCCTGACCTCTGCACATCTGTCTTCTGCCCATATGACCTCTGCATGCCCGACCTCTGCCCGCCCGACCTCTGCACACCTGACCTCTGCCCACACGACTTCTGCACGCCTGACCTCTGTCTACTTGACCTCTGCCCTCCCGACCTCTGCCTGCCTGATGTCTGCCTGCCTGATGTCTGCATGCCTGACCTCCACACTCCTGACCTCTGCCCACCTGACCTCGGCACACCTGACTCTGCCCAACCGACCTCTGCACTCCCGACTGCTGACCATCTGACTTCTTCCTGGCCTCTTCGCAGGACTCTGCTCTGGTCACCCCCGAGTGGGAAGGAGGTCCCTGTCCTAGGCCATGTGGGTCTCCCCTTGTGGCCCCCTCGATCACACACAGGATGTTCTCAGTGCAATTCTGGGACTGAAAGCAGAAGCACCAAGCACCACCTCGGCTCTCACGGCCCCTCACCCTCCAGTCACTCGCCTGGGGGACGGCCAGGCTGCGTCAGGGGCTCCGTCCGTGGGTGTAGCCTCGGCTGTCCCCGGCTCAGCCCAGGCTGCGGGACACACTCCGGCCTTTCCGAGGAGGCGTCACAGAGAGGAGAGGAGGCTGAAGGCCGCCAGGAAAGGGGGTCCCCTATGATCCCCAAGATTAGTGGGAGTCCCGCTGCACTGATGCCACCCGGGGGCAGGTGTGTCCCCCGCACCCCCCCGCCAGGAAAGGGGGTCCCCTATGATCCCCAAGATTAGTGGGAGTCTCGCTGCACTGATGCCGCCCAGGGGCAGGTGTGTCCCCCGCACCCCCCCCGCCAGTAAAGGGGGTCCCCTATGATTCCCAAGATTAGTGGGAGTCCCGCTGCACTGATGCTGCCCGGGGGCAGGTGTGTCCCCCGCACCCCCCCACCAGGAATAGGGGGTCACCTATGATTCCCAAGATTAGTGGGAGTCCCGCTGCACTGATGCCGCCCGGGGGCAGGTGTGTCCCCCGCAACCCCCTCGTCATCTGTCTTGGCAGCCTCTGGTCGCACCCGACGTCCACAGCTCCGCTGCCCACACACCACTGGGGTTCCTCCAGTCTGTCCCTGGTGGCGGCGTGCACAGCCTCGGCATGGACCGCAGGCCCCTCCTTCACGGCCCGAGGGCTCCGCTTCCCGCCCTGCGTGGCCCTGAGTCATATGCACAGGTTCCCTGTGACGGGGGCCTGATCAGGTCACATGTGACCCCAGACGGCTGGTTCCATCCAGAGGTCAGAGGAGCACCTCCCCAGGAGCTGCACTCCAGGAGACGATGGGCACGGTCCAGGCAGGCGCTGGCCCTGCCCCCCGCCAGGTTCCTCGCTCCACCCGGGGGTCTGCACGCTGGCTGCGGGACCCCTCCTACGGGGGTGGGGAAGCCCGGTCACAGGGCAGAGGCGAGGCTCGTGCTCCTGATCCAGCGAGCATCGCCCAGCTAGGACTCCCGGTGCCTGTCGGTACTCGGGGCGGAGCTGGGGGCTGGGGTCCATGCTGAGGCTGTGCTGCTCTCCAGAAGCTAAATCCGCCGTCTCCTCCATGACTTCTGGACTCTGCTCCACCCCAAGCTTTATGAAAGTCTCCTCCACCTCTTTAGTGTCTCAGCACGGCCGCTGTGGCTCCGGCTTCTCTCCGTGACTGTGCCGTGGGGACCAGCCCAGATAATCACTCTCACGCAGTCCAGCCCATCTTCCCTCCCTCAGATCAGAAAGTCCCTCACTGAGGTCAACCAAATCCCCATGGATGTGGGACTGGCAGTCTCCCGAATTATCGTCCAGTTGCCCTTCCTATGCGGAGAGCCGACTCACTGGAAAAGACCCTGATGCTGGGAGAGACTGAGGGCGGGGGAAGGGGACGACAGAGGATGAGATGGGTGGATGGCATCACTGACGCAATGGACGTGAGTTTGAGTGAGCTCCGGGAGATGGTGATGGGCAGGGAGGCCCGGCATGCTGCAGTCTGTGAGGTCACAGAGTCGGACACGACTGAGCGACTGAAGAACAGCAACAGTGCCCCCCGAGCCCCCAGCGTCAAACCCT
This sequence comes from Okapia johnstoni, assembly GCA_024291935.2. Taxonomy (NCBI): domain Eukaryota; kingdom Metazoa; phylum Chordata; class Mammalia; order Artiodactyla; family Giraffidae; genus Okapia; species Okapia johnstoni. The sequence continues at coordinate 963,639 of CM044320.1, read as the reverse complement.
TCCCAGCTCCTGACCTCCCCTCTCCAACGCCCCCTGGGCCTCCATCCCAAGTCAGGGCGGGAAACAGCCAGACGCACAGGTGAAAGTTACAGCCCAGGGCAAGGGCTCCCCAGGGGCCAGGACTGCCAGGGGCCCCCCCACACTTCACCATCCATGCAGCGCAGTCGGGGCCACCGCTGAAAGGACAGGAGTCCCAGAGCTCGGTCACACGGGGAGACACGCCAGAGAATGAATCAAAGTCAAATAAACCCTTGTCTTCTTCCCATCCTCACCTGACCGAATGCTAACTGCTCAAAACCATGACAGCAGCAGCCGTGTGTTGGGTGGTTATGGTGTTGGGGTAAGTCAGGCAGATGGCAGAGGCCGCACGCGGGGACAAGGGCCACCCCTGCTCCAAGGTGCCTGCGCCCCCAGGAAGTGGGGAGCGCTGTGCAGAGGGGGCCTGTGTTCACAGTGAATGGATACTGCAAACTCTAGTGCGCCAGCTGCGCTAAGTCGCTTCCGTCATGTCTGACTCTTTGTGACCCCATGCACTGTAGCCCACCAGGCTCCTCTGAGCATGGAATTCTCCTGGCAGAGATACTGAAGTGGGTTGCCATGCTCTCCTCTAGGGGATCTTCCTGAACCAGGGATCAAACTCGAGTCTTTTCTGTCTCCTGCACTGGCAGGCGGGTTCTTTACCACGAGTACCACCCGGGAGGGCTTCCCTGGGGCTCAGCTGGTGAAGAATTCGCCTGCAACACAGGAGACCTGGGTTTGATCCCTGGGTTGGGAAGATCCCCTGGAGAAGGGAACAGCTACCCACTCCAGGGGCCTGGAGAATTCCATGACAGCCCGTTGCAAACTCGGGAGCAAAACCACTAACAGTTTAAAAGAAAAAAGTGTGTTAAGATCCGTAAGAGAAGAGAGAGAGGGGTCACGTGAAATGCTGTTAAAAGCGGAGACGGTGGAAGGACAGACAGACAGAGACCCCGAAGGAGACCAAGACCAAGGGCAGCGAGTCACGAGCAGGGGGCGGCAGAAGGACAGAGAAAGACCCTGAAAGAGACCAAGACCAAGGGCAGCGAGTCACGAGCAGGGGGCGGCAGAAGGACAGAGAAAGACCCCGAAAGAGACCAAGACCAAGGGCAGCGAGTCACGAGCAGGGGGCGGCAGAAGGACAGAGAAAGACCCTGAAAGAGACCAAGACCAAGGGCAGCGAGTCACGAGCAGGGGGGGCGGGGGAGCCACATCAGTAAACGTGCAGGTCCGCGTTCACCAAGGCCGTCCAGGCAGAAGCCAGGGGTCAAGGGGTCAGGACATGACTCCCACCCCCACTTCTTCCCAGAGCCCCCACTAGGAGAGGAGTCCAGTGAGGACATGGTCCCCTCCCCACGCCCAGCAGAGCCCACGGGAGGCCCTGGGCTGTTCCTTGACCTCCTATTTCCCTGCCCAGTGTCCTGAGGCCACTGATCCCCGGCTAACAAGGGACCGGCCTGGGGAGAAGGAGCCCAGATCCTCTGTTCCCCTGAGGATCTGAAACAGGCGGCTGTTCACCTGGGTCTGAGCGCCTAGAAGCAGCACCACAGGTGCCCCAGAGGCCCCGACACCGCCTCCAACCTCCCCACGACCCACCCCAGTGAAGCTGGCCTCCAGGGCGCAACTCTGGGAAGGATAAGTCACCACGTTGCTCCTCAAGCCCAGTGTCCTTGGAACAAGCAGCCCTGGAAGATCATCAAAGGAAATATGCCACTGGTCGGGGCCAACCACACTTCCCTCCTGCAGACAAACTGGTGTGGTTCAGAGCAGGGCCTGAGGGCTTTGCCCCCAGTGAGAGGTTCGTTTCCCCACGTCCAGGACCAAAGCAGGGGTCTGGCTCCGGGCGCAGGTGGGGCTGGGGGCTGGGGGCATCCATCCACCTGGGAGGCCCGCTGACCTCCAGCACCTTCCGTGCCCTCGTGCAGGAGCAGCTCCGGTTCCTGCAGACGCGTCCAGGCTGGTGGCCCCTCGGGACTGGCAGGGCACAGCCTCAGCCGCCGCCCCCATGCCGAGGCCAGGAGTGTCTTCCCTGCTGGGATGCGGGCGAAGGACCGTGGTTGAGAGACAGTGTGTCCAGCATCACCCAGGGCACCGGCCACAGACGCAGTCACGTCGCAAGGCAGAGATGCCCTGTCCCTCGGCTTTAGCTCAGGACCCCGAGCTCTGGATCAACAGCAGGTTCTGCCGATCACTGGGCAAGAGGAGTCAGGGCGGCTCCGCGGGCAACGCGGGGACACAGCGCCACCTGCAGGCCGTGCCGCCCCGCGGCCGGGAGCCGGAGCCTCTGCCCACGCGGCAGGGCAGGGGGCTGCCTCGGTCAGGAAACCGCAGTCATCTGCAAGGAGGAAACTCTTTGAATAAGAGCTTTCATCTAGCAGAAGGAGGTTTTAACTCTGAAGAGCGGCTCAGCTGACGGCCGATTTCAGGCTCAGAGGGGAGCTCCCTACTGGCCTGGGGGGCTTACAGCCCGGAGGTGCTCCAAGGCCCCAGGACCCCCACGTGCGGCTGCTTCCAGTCAGAGAAGGGAGCCACCCTGGCTCCGCCATCTCAGCTGTAACGCCCCCGGCCCGCCGCGCGCCCAGACCAGCAAACGTGGACCACCGCTGACCCGCCGCGGCCGGGGGCTCCCGCAGGGGGTGCCAGCTGGCGGGCTGCGGGCACAGCTCCCACTCACACATGAGGACCACAAGCAGAGCCCCCTGAGTCCCCTTACAAGTCAGCGAGGCTGAGGTCGGCCCGGAAGGTACAGGCTCCCCACATCCTGCCCCCACCCCCGAACGTGCCCTGCGATCAAGCAACACCGAGCTTCCTGACAACAGTCTGACCTGGGGCGTGGGAAGCGGACGCAGGGCAGGACCCGCCACCCACTCGCTGTCCTCACAGAAAGCAGAGGGTGTCGGGGGTCAGACCCCCATCCGCTGTCCCAGAGGACACGCCTGGGCCCTGGAAGCCCCCACCCCACCGTGGAGACCCCCATCTGTGGTCTAGCCCCCCGTGGTTGCCCCGTCCCCGGGGCCCCATCATTCCAGGTCAACTCCAGGGCCCATCCACTTTTTGTCTGACAGCTTCTGCATCCACACCCCTCAAGGGGCTGGGCCCCTCGGAGACCCTCACCCTGACTGGCCCCAGGAGGAAAGCTGACGGCTGAGCGTGTCCACCCAGGGCCGGGCGCGGCCCCTGCTCTTCAGGGGCTCTGCCTGCAGTGAACGCTCAGAGCAGGGGAGAGAAGCTCCCGACAGACCCCTGGACACCAGAGCCACCCCGTCCAGGCAGGAGCCCCGACCCATTTCACAGTGTCCGTGAGCCCAGGGTGTGTCCCTGCAGGACCCCAGCGGATTCCCTTCCTGGCACCCCCCCGCAGGGGTCCCCCAACCCTGTGGCCTGACCCCCGCCCAGGCACCAGGGGCTCAGACACCTGGAAATGGGGAAGATAAGCAGTCAGAGGTTAAAACAGGTGACACTGGTCTCAGGAAGCAAATTCACTTTCAGTTTCCCTAATGGCTCCATGTATTACCTACTGAGAATTTATTTGAATCTCTAGTGGTTTGAAAATTTCTTCATTTCCCTGTTTATCAGGAAACACGGTTCCCAACCAGAGTGGCTCTAGGCTCACAGGCCGAGCTCACATCTCACTGGACCTGCAGGAGTGGGGGACACCCAGGCCACCTGGACCCCTGCCCAGCTTCCGGAAGATCTGCGGGGTCTCCTCACCACCCGGGACAGGGTGTCCCCAGCCCCCACCCCGAGGTGAGCAGGCTCCGGGACCGTGCCCCCCTTTGGACCTCTGCCCCCTCCCCGCCCCCGGCCTGGGTGTCTGTAGATGTGCGCCCCCCGTGTCTCCATGTTCCAAACAGTCTGCGCTGAATGTGAGCACCCCGTCCTCCCGCAGCAGGAGGGCAGACTGTTCCCATCACCTCTGATCTCTAATCAGCACAGAGAGCGGCAGCAACTTGCCCAAGGCCACACAGCCCTCCAGCAGCAGCCTGGCTCCAGAACCAGCCTCTCAAGGTCCCCTGAACTGCCCCAGGCTATGCAGCCACTGGCCGAGCTCTGGGCCAGGTGAAGGCCTGCAGGTCGCATTCTGTGTCGAGAGCCTCCGCAAGGATGGGGCACGGATGTGGCCGGTGCAAGGAGACGCAACGGGTAGGATGGGGCGGGCGGAGGCTCCAGGCGGGGAGAGACGGAGGACAAGCCTGGAGGTGCACGGGGACCCAGAGGGCAAGCTCCCAGGGTTGAGAGCCACAAACTGGTGACAGGGGACTCGGGAACGGCAGAGCCTGGGACGTGCAGGGAGGGGGCCCACGCGGAGCGGCCACAGTCGGAGGTTCTGCCCGGAGCTGTTCTGACCCCAGAGCTGCGCTAACCCCTGGCGCTGGCGGGAAACGAGGCTTTGGGGTTGTAATAAATTGAAAACAAAACTTAAAGCTCCAGCCCCCTGGGTAAACTTTTCCTCAGAGTTAATTTCCAAGATAAATTGTTTTGGAATTGTGCGGTCCATCTCGCGTAAGCCCCCAGTGTTTCTCTGATTAGACATTTTCATCTAAATAGACCTGGAGTCTGAATGGCACCTCCATCCCACTGTATTGACATCTGCCAGGGCCTCTGCTTTATGGGGAAAGTATGAATTCCTCGCCGATGGCTTTGCTCAAATTGAGCTGTGTGCCCAGCGAAATTAGATGGGGCCCTGGGCTGTCTGGGGAGCATCCACTCAGCTCTGGGTTTAGGGAGCCATGGGGCTGCAGCAGGAGGGGGCAGGGAAGGCAGACATCCTCCTTCAGGAGGAAGGAAGGGGAGGGGGGCCCAGGGCAGGTTTGTGGGTGCCCCCACGTGCAGGCTGGCCCGCCCCACGACTGGCTTCCTGCAGCCACAGACCTCGTCAGAGGGGCCGCGCTGAGAACATTTTCTTTAAGGACACAATTCCCTGGTGAGACAGGAACCCGCCAGCCCACCAGCAAAATCTGGACAGAAGCTGGGTGCCCAGTGTCCCGCCAGCAGGTGGACAAGGGCTCCAGGGGGGTGGTCTCAGAAGAACCTCCTCTGCACCAGGAGGGGTGAACCGCCCACCTGGCAGGATCCCAGGAAGTTCAGGGGCCAAAGGTCACATCTTCCCAAAGGACCTCGTCAGCACAGAGAGCCTGCAGGTGGTGACCAGGGGCCTACGGAGCGCCCCAGCCTCCCGCCACACGTCTGGGCAGCTGAGCGACAGGAACACCAACCTGGTCTCCTGCGGGGAGTCGGAAGCTATTTACGGTTTCAAGGCTCTGAGAAGCTCCTCGGGGCTGGGACCACCTCTGGGTTTCATTGTTAATGAAAAACAAAGCGGGGGTGGGAGAGGGAAGTAACAACACTGACACGCACAACGCAGGTCAGGTCCCACAATCAGGAACACGAACCCTGACTCGGGGCTCGAGGCACAGGCTGGCTGCCCTCGCCAGCCCCGTGAGCGGCAGACATGCACGGGATGGGGCCCGTCCGCATCACTCCCTGCAAAGCCCGACCCTGGCTGGTCCCAGGCAGCAAAGCGTGTGGTTGTGTCTGACGGTAAGAAGAGGAATCAGCCACGAGCGCGGGAGTGCAGCAGAGAGAGGGCAACGCAGGCGCTGAAAGTGAAGTGAGGACCAAGTCAACGCACACGGAGTCACGGAGGAGGCGGCCGACCAAGAGGATGCGCGCGCAGCAGCTGGGGAGACGTCGGATGTGCAGCCACGAGGGCGAGCGGGGCGACTCAGCCGGGAGGGAGGGGTGTGGCGAGCACAGCAGTCTGGCCAGGAGGAGGAAGGGGTGTGGTGAGCAGGGCGACTCAGCTGGGAGGGAGGGGTGTGGCGAGCGGGGCGACTCGGCTGGAAGGAAGGGGTGTGGCGAGCGGGGGACCGGGCCGGGAGGAAGGGGTGCGGTGAGTGGGGAGACTCGGCCGGGAGGGAGGAGTGTGGCAAGTGGGGCAACCTGGCCGGGGAGGAAGGGGTGTGGGGAGCAGCTCAGGTCCAGAGGGATGGTGCCCACAAAACCCTCCACCTCGGAGGGACTTGGAGACCTCCCGACACGCAAGAACCACAGACACAACCCTGGGAGCCGATGGCAGCAGGGAGAGGGGACCACAGTTCCCCGAAGGGGCCCGGTACCCAGGGCATGGGGTTGGGCTGGTGGGACTGGCTGCCCCAGGCAGACTGGGCTTGGTGAGTTTATTAGAACAGAAACTAATTCAATTCTCAAGGTGGCCAGTGTTTTAAATGAATTACTGTAAATTGAACTGCTTTTTCTTTCCTTATATGTGGTAACCAAGAGTCAAAGAGCGTTTCAGGTTTTGACAGAAAGTCCTTTGCTCAGTTCTGGCCCGTAACGCTTGTGTTGCACGCAAAGTGTAGACGGCTCCCGGCCAGCACACTGCTCACGCATCAGCCTCCGAGCAAGAGTTTTACACTCATTTCCCACTGGAACCTCCAAACCGCCTCAGATGAATCCTGACGGTCCCCATTTTACAGGTGAAGAAACCGAGGCAGGAGAGCTGAGGCAGGGGCAGCAGACACCCCGGGGACCCGTGGAGCAGCAGATGCCCCGAGGTCTCTCCTGCGCGTGTGTCCGCGTGGACCGCCCACACCCGAGTGGTGGCGACTCTCCCGGGCCCTGGTCCCAAGCTTGTTCTCCGAATATTCGTGCCTGACGCCCTGTCCTCAGCACCCTTCAGCCAGAACAAAGGTCTAACGGGACCCAGCTCGGTGGTACAGCTCTAGAGACTTCCCCTTGGGCACACAGGCCGCAGGACCGTCAGCACCTCACTACTGGATCAGGTTTAGACCCTCAAATGTGATGACAGCTCTTCAACATGAGGTTCCGCACAGAGTGACTTGGTTGGCTTCCTGCGTCACAGCCGTCCCTTCTTGGAACTTTCAAAGTTCTATTGACGTGTTTCACGGTGGATTTGGGGACAGAAAGGACCAGTGTGGGGACACGGTCTCTGCGACAGGAAAATCAAGGCTCCACCTGAGATAGCCCACCTCGCAGCACGTCCCACCCGTTCTAGAATCTCCGAGCCAACTCCAGGGACAGAGTCCTCCTCTCAGCTCCGCGGGAAACGGAAGTTCAGAAAGATCAGAAGTTGATTAGAATAAGAATACGTTGTTCTGAGGGGACTTCCCTAGTGGCCCAGCGGTTAAGACTCAGCACTTCCAGAGCAGGGACTACGGCTTCTACCCTGGTTAGGGAACTAAGATCCCACATGTGAGATGCCAAAAAATTAGTAAACGATGATCACTGTCACCCCGCCTTCCCTCCCCCACAGCGAAAAGGGTGCACTGACCGCTGTCTCAGGGTCACTAGACAAGACCGGCTTTGACCTCCTCCCAGCCCCAAGGGCCCTCCTCAGCCTGCCTCGCGGAGACCCCGCTTCCTGGGCACAGGGGCCTCTCGGACACACCTCCTACCACAGGCCCTACTCCAGGGCCCCAAGCTCACCCCTGCCCAGTCTCCTCTGCCTCCCCCCGGGTTGCTTCCCCCACCCCCCGCTCTGTTCTCTGCTCTCCCTGATCACCCGAACCTTTCCTCCTCCAGGAAGTCCCCCTGGCCTGCACTGCGCTAGCCAGGCTCCTTTCTGTGGCTGAGATCCCGCCACAGGGCTGGGGGACCAGAGGAGGGTCTTGGCACTCCCCGGAGGCACCAGCACGTATTTGTTTATCTTGTTTTTAGTCCCCCACATTCAGCTTCCAGGCGAGGAAGATGGCTGGACAGGTGCTCCCAAGGCCACCCCCTGAGCAGGCGGCTCTCTCCTCTCGGGCTCCCTGGGCTCCACCTCCTCTCAGGGACCCATCTGTGCCCAGAATAAGCCACGCCCCACTCTTGGAGGCTGGGCATTCCGCCCTCATAGGACCCCTGGTGGACTTGTAAACAAGAGAGCAGCTGTAGCAGAACCGTGGGGAGCGGTCAGCCGAGGCCGCTGCCCGCCGGGCATCAGGTCCCGCTCGCCTCCGGGCTGCCCCACAGTGCGCGCTGCAGTGGGAAGTCTCCGACGGGCGGCGGCGAAGTTCCTGAGTGGCCGAGGGCGCGGGGTAGGCCTGCAGGTCACCCCGCCCTGGCCGAGGACGCCCTTGGCCACGTGTCTCTTGGCCATGGCACCCGAGCTCGGCCGCCGTCCAGCAGGGCTGTGCGTGAGCCAAGCGTGCCTCGCTTATTCAATCGCATCTGTAACTCTGAGTTAATCTGCTCCGTAATTGGGTTTTTGCAGGTGACATTTGAGATCATTGGATTTACAGGGTCTGTGTTCTGTCTCCAGCCTTCCATCGCCAACACTCATGGGGGCTTCGCCCACCTGCCCCTCACCCCCCAAGCTGAGGCCAGCGGGGCTCAGAGCCAGGAATTTCAGAGGGTCACAAAGCTGGTGGGCCCCTGGCCGGCTCCAGGCCTTGCCCTCACTGCCTCCCGTCCCCTGGCCCTAGCAGATCCCACTCCTGGGCTCCGCGGGCACCCCAGGCCTCCGAGACGTCCAGCTCCTCTCCCCCGGCTCTCCTGGGGCATCTGGTCTGCAGGGCTCGGGGATCCCTCTGCCAGTGACCCCACCTTTGCCCACCTGGCCAAGCCCGGAGCCCTGGTCCTGTGACTCAGGCAAGAAGCATGGCCGCAGGCACACTACCGCGCAGCTCCAGGGCTGGGTCTCTCCCGCCTCCTCCCCTTCCGCTGGGCCTCGTGCCTTCCCCAGAGCCCTGGTCCTTGTCTCCACACCCAGGCCCAGCACCGCCCTCAGCTGCCCCCTGACTCCCAGCACCCACCCCCACCGCCTCGACCAGTGCTCTCTCATCCAGCCTGGACTTGTCCTTGGGGCCCATGATGCTGGCCCTGTGGTGACCACCCAGGGGAGCAGAGGGCGGTGGGCACGGGGCGGAGGGCTGGCGCTTGGAGCCCCTCTGGTGCCCACTCTGGACACAAGGCTGATGGAGGCGAAGAGAGACAGTAGAAAAGCCGGGGGCAGGATTCAAGCTCAGAGACGCAGAACGAGAGGGGCCTCTGGGCCAGAAGGCTCAGGCTTCGAGCTGGAACCAGGGGGTGGGGGGAGGCCTCGGGGGCAGCAGGGAGCCTGTCCCCGGGGAGGAACCCCCCTCCCTGAGCTGGGTTCACACTGTCCCGAGCTTAAAACCAGAAACCCGGAGCCCACGTGTTCCCAGCCCCGCATCAGCCCCCAGAGTGGCCGTGCCTAGCAGGCCCCCACGCCCCTGCCTGCCCTGCATCCTGTGCAGATGCCTCACGGTGTGAGACCGGGCCTCCCACGTGATACTGTGTGTCTCCACTCGGGTCAGACCTCTGCCCAGTGGAGGATGCTTGCCCATTTCTAGTTCTTCTGTTTATCTAATCTTACCCCTTTTCCATATTTCTATCAGGCTGTCATTACCGACTATCTTGGAAATTGGCAGGCTGGCTTCAGTAACTACAGAGGCTTGCCCTTCACTGGATGTTCTGCGGATCTTCTTGGCCCTCAGCTCCTTCCTGCGTTGGGTACGATGCAGTTTTCACAGACCTTCGGTTGCTTGTTTTACATGCGTATATGCAGGTCTGTTCCTTTTGCCCCGACTCCGGAACCATGTCCTGCTCAGGAAGGCCCCCACTTCACACCCCACAAATTCTCCCTCCTCCTCCGGGGAGCAAGACCCCACCTGGCCAGCTCCAGAAAGCATGCTTCTTCCAGGTGGTTTGGGCCAAGACCTGCAACTTGACTTTTATCCTCTAATCACAGGTCCAATGGACCCGAACCACGTATTAAACAATCCAGTCTATCCCCTCATCCGAAATGCACTATTGATTATACACTAAATCCCCATCTATTCATTCAACCCAACCCTATTGACCAAGATGGCTGCACATGCTCTGACTGATGAGAGAAGGGGCAGAACTGAAGGAAGCACCTTCCTGGAGGATGCTCTGGACCAGGGCGGGTGTGATGGACCAGGGAGGGCACTGTCCAGGGGGGCAGCACCCCACATGTGGTCCAGGGCCCTCTCAGAGACCTCGGACAGGGAGGCTCCACCCAGAAACCTGGAGGAAAAGGAACAGCTTAGGCAGGCTCCTAAGCTGACAATCTGGATTCCTCCTGGAGGGGCAGGGGCCTGGGGCCCTGCTGAGGCCCCCCGGGTGCCCAGGGCCCACTGCTGGGTCAGTCAGCACCTCGCCAGGCTCCCTTCTAGGACCTGGAAAAACCGGACGGGAGACACTGAGAGTGGAGCCCCCTGCCAGCCTCAGGCCAGGCTCCCAGGCTCCTGTCTCCCCACAGCCAGGCTCCTGCAAACCTGGCCCCTAGTGAACAGACATGGGAGGTAGAAAATATTGGGTGTAAGACAGGCTACAAGGATGTATTACGCAACATGGGGAATACAGCCAGTATTTTGTAATAACCATAAATGAAGTGTAACCTTTATAAACTGTATTCAAAAGTTTTCTAATTCATCAACCCATGTGCTTCCCTGGTGGCCGAGGGGTAAAGAATCCACCTGCCAGTGCGGGATACGAGGGTTCGATCCCTGATCCGCAAGATCCCACTTCCGCAGCACAGCCATGCCCGGGCACCACAACTCCTGAGCCCGTGATCCTGAGCCCAGGAGCCGAACCCTCTCAGCCCACGTGTTGCAACTACAAAGCCCGCTTTCCGCAGAGCCCGCGCTGCACACCTACAGGAGCCGCTGCAATGAGAAGCCTGCGGGCAGCTACTAGGGAAAAACCCCAGCAGCACCGACGACCCGGCGCAGCCGAAAGTAACAATCAAATAAGTGAAACTGTTTCTAGAAGTCATCAATACCTGAAACGCAAGGAGAAGAATCACAGCCCCCTCTGGGTGGAGGTTGCTGCCGAGACAGGCGCTCTCCAGGGGAAGAGGGGCAGCCGACCCCTCCTCAGGGACCCCCCCAGGAGCCTGGTGGTCAGGGGGCTGTGCCGCCCCCACTGGAGCCATCGTCCTGTTGAGCTGTCTGGGGGGGAGTCAGAGGGTTAAAATGGGAAGAAGGAGGGGAAATACGATGACAGGCCGCGTGAGCTGACACCCCCAGGCTCCCGGGAAACCCACAAGAATGAGACGAGAACAGCCACGAAGATCAGCGCACGGCTGGGAAACAGAACTAAACCATGAAAATGAAGCATCTTATCACAGACGGTCACGAGTGAGAGGCCAGCGCGGGGGAAGGAAGCGCCAGTGACGGTCGCTCCAGACAAGGGGGGTCAGCCCAGGAGCGGACTCTGGGAAGGACCCCGCACCTGCAGAGGGGCCTCTCGCCGCCCTCCTGAGGACACGCGGTCATAAGCAAATGCAGAAACACCCCCACGGCCCCGGACGCCGGGGCAGAACCCTGGATGAGGGCCTGCAGCCCGAGCGAGTCTGCAGAGCTTCCAAGCCCAGCACCACCTAGAATGGTGCCCGCGGGTGGACTAGAGAGACGCGCGCCTGCGGGCGGAGAGGACCAAGGCCGTGGTCACCATCTGCAGAGGGCGTGGCCACGCCAGGTCCCAGAGGAGCTGCAAACTCACCATGCATTTCAGCCTCATCCGCTTCGCGAGTTTATGAAACCCAAACAGACACCACGATAATGAGAATAAATTTATTTTCTACATAAGAGCTGTTTGTCTCCACATGCTGCTAACATCTGTTTGATATTTATTCAATATCCAGTAAAACCAGTAATTAATCTAGGTTTTCTTTAAAAAACTAGAGACATGGAAATGATTCCACTTGGTTCCCAGAGAAGACGGAGGAGGACACAGTGCGGCGTCTGCTGGCCCGTCCCGTCGCCCTCAGCCGGCAGTGGCACAGCTGCAGGGTCGCCAGCACAAGTGTGCCCCCGGCCCCAGGGCCCGCCCAGCCAGACCAGCGGCCTCCTCCGGTGCCTGCTTGCTTTCTTGGCCCACCCTGCTCACCCAGGCGTGCACCCCAGACGCCTGCCCAGGGCCCAGCCCAGACTGCTGCATCCAGTAGTCCTGGAAGACCCCCGTGCCAGGAATGGCCACTGACCGGCTGAAGGCCACAGCCATTTTCCAGGCTGGGAACTTGGGCCTGCAAAGCAAAGCCCTCTCCAGGGTCCGTCCTGGAGGGTCTCAGAAGACGCCCCCTCCTGTCACCCCAAAGGGGCTCAGGGTGCCAGGTCTGGCGCCCGGCACTTCTGGAGTAGGCAGGGGTCCTGCCAACAGCCAGGCAGTCAGGCCGGCCCCCACGGTGGGGGAGTAGACTGCCCCGAAGTGCGCTCGGGCCTGGAGACCAAGGGCACACCCGCCAGGCGAGTCTGGCCTCCCCACAGTCCGGACACGGCGACATTCCCCTCCGAGCCCACCCTGCAGCCCGAACCCCCTCCCTCCCCAGAGACCCCCTTGCCCTCAGCAGCTCAGGGGCACAGCAGCTGCTCTCAGCCCCAGCTGTCCACAGCCCTGGACCACCGACGACTCCCTCGGGACTTCTGACTTAGCAGACAGGTTAGGCCGGGTCCTGGCCCAGGTACAGCCAAAGAAGCCCCCTCACTCCAAGGAGAGGTGCCAGGAGGGTCCCTGTAGCCCCTCCCCATCCCACTGACAAGGGTTAATTAAAACGCACGTGGTTCCCAAGAAGCGACTGAAGCAGGGCTGTGATCTATTAGTTTATCGTCTCCACTTCCACTGGGCACGGGGTTCATACATCTGCAGATCATCAGAGCGGAGATTTCTGGCAAAGGACGGCCTTGATCCCCTACAAGACGGTGTTTCCCGAGCGAACGCCCTAAATGGAGTGGTTAAAAGTGAAAAGCATAAACACCCACCCACTAAACGGAGTAAAAATGGAAATGTCTCCTAAAAGGCAGGGGTACCTCCTTGCAGAGGTAAGTCCGGAGCTTAGCATCCATTAACCTTTCCCGGGTGGCCTCTCGTCCGCTGCGATGATGGGCAGCCACCCAGACAGCGGACGGCCTGACCTTTATTCAGCTAAAAGCACGGGGCCCTGGGTGTTAAGTGGATGTCACTCCGGGATGGAACTGATCCTAGAATGAGAATCTCTGGAGCTGTCTTAGATAATGTGATGGCAGATGGACTCAGCGCGCTGGCTCGGGGCAAATTAAACAAAACCCAATGCAAAGAGTCCTTCCCCTGCTGAGCTGCTTTGGAGACAAGCAGCTCCCCTCCTCGGAAAGAAGGCCTGGTCCTTGGAGACCCAGCAGCTTTCACGGGATTTGGAGGGAAATCCCTGAGCTTGCTGCAAAAGGAAACTCCTGGGGGTCGTTAGGTCGACCTTAATGTCTTCACTCTGAGGGAGTGGGTTTGGATCTAAAAAAATAAATATACGTATATTAAAATAGTTAAGGATACTTTTAAGAAGATTCATAGGAAAGGACTTGCCCCACCAAAATCGAACAAAACGTTGGAACCACTGCAAATAACGGCAGGAGGTAACGTGGACGCAGGACCCTTCTCAGAAGCAGCTGTCGTAACACTGGGTAAAACGGCCAAAACCACGTAAAGACACGGGGAAGCCCGCAGAGCAGGCGGAGGATACGGAGGATCAACACGGGGAAAAGGCGTCTGGGAAGAGGAGGCATCAGGGCCCCTGTCTTCCTGGACCACCACCTGCAGGGAGCGCAGAAGGCAACACAGCCGCCCAGGCTGACAGGCCAAGGGGTCAGTGTCCAGGCCCCCCATCCAGCAGACTCCCCTTCTGGGCCTCGGGGCAGCCTCCAGGGCCCTGCAACCCCCAGCATCGAGGGCGGAGCTACGGGTGGCGGGAAGCAGGCAGCCAGGACGAGGACAAAGTGGGGGGGGGGCACGGGAACAGGGGAGGGCAGGGCCCGCGGAGGGGGTCCCAACAGCACATCCCTGACCGCGTTCCCAGGGATCAGAGGAGGACCCCGCTTTCTGCGGCCAAGATGGAGGACAAGGCTTCAGGCACTGCAAACATTTCGGTTATTAACTGTCCGTTGCCCATAGATTAAAATTAAAAATTAAATGTGCATGTGCTTTGCCACTGCTTCATTATTAAAACCCACTGCTGTTTCATAATTTGTTAGGAAAACAAAAAGGGGAGTTAGGACCGAAATCCTTAGGAGATTCTGAACAAGAAAACTTTTTAGGACAAAGCCAAGTCAAAGCCATAGTATCACGATTTCTGATAAATGCTGTAAGCAGAAGTAAAGACACGGGAAAGAATTAGACGTGGTTAGGGTGCACTTTAAATGTGTCGCATTTAATTCACACTGAAGTTGTGACTTGTTTCTTGTGCTTTGCTGAAATGCTCTTCCCATGTTTTTAAGCTGTCAAAGGAGAGAGTGAGCAAAGGGAAATTAGAAATGCAATAAGAAGGACGTCCCTGGTGAGCCAGTGGTGAAGACTGCGCCCTCCCAATGCAGGGGGCCCAAGTTTGATCCCTGATCAGGAAACTAGATCCCACATGCTGTCAGTTCACGTCCCACAACTAAGACCCGATGCAGCCAAATAAATTAATTAATTGAAATTTTTTAAAAAAGAAAAATAAAATAAGAGATTAGAGAGTGGTCTGGCCATTCTTCCAAAAGGTAGACATAGAAATGCCACACAACTCAGCGATTCCACTCCTCAGTTTTACCCAAGAGACGTGGAACAGACTCACACACATGCACACTCACTCATACACCAGATGGTGGGGAGAGCCCCAGGGTCCTCAGCTGAGGACACACAGGTGGTCTGTCCATAAAGTGCATGGACTGACCATCCGGCCTTAGGAAGGGATGAAGCCTCTCACTCGCTACAGCACTGTGAACCCTGCAGACAGTCTGCTCAGTGAAGGATGCTGCATGCAAAGGGTAGATACTGTGTGAATCCATTTATGGGAAATGTCAGGACAGGCAAACCCACTGAGACAGAAAGCGGGTTGTGCTTCCAGCGGCTGGGGGAGGAGGGGAGGGGGCGTCAGAGCTCCACGGGTAGGGAGTAACCCTTGCAGTGATGAAATGTTTCAGAACTCTACAGAGGTGATGGTCCCAAAACACCATGAATGTGCTAAACGCCCCCAAACCGTTCACTTTAAAATGGTCGTGTTACATGAATCCCACTTCGGTAAAATCAAACAAGTCATGAAAGTTACGGGGATGATCATAAGAACTGCCAGAGCTGTGTGCAAACTCAGAGGCCTCCCCAGGTCAAGGTGCAGGCAGTCCCTGACCCCAGGTAATGCCCCGTGTCCCCCAGGCTGAGCCCCAGGAGGGTGGCATCCTGATGGATGGGCTCTTGCCCCTTCAGACTCACTCAGTCTGGCATGGACACAGTTATCAGTGCTCAGAAGCCAGGCTGAGAGCAGGTGGAATGCTGGTCCCCCTCCGCTGACCCCCTCGGCCATCCCTACACTCCCCAAATAACACCCCCATCCATTATTCGCAGAGATCTCTCACTTGATGACTGATAACCCGGTAGAGGTCAAGGTCTCATCTGCCATGAGTCCCTCCCCCTTGCATCAGAGAACTGGCTTATGGTTTCAAGAGTTTGCTGGTGGCCCCAAACCATCTGTCTGTCTGTGGGGCCGGCGGGCCAGCCTCTCCCTCTCCTGGTCTCAGAGAAAGTCCCTTTCGGTCACAGGAGAGCCTGGGTTTGCCATCTGGGCATGTTTGGCTTGCATGCCCACTTAATCTAAAACATTAAGATGTTTTGGGTGGATTGGATCATTTTGGGCTGCACACTGCCCCCAGGCCCAGCCACCCGACAGCTGCCACGTCTGATTACACGGTGCTGCATTGAACTTGACTGTCAATGCAGGGCTGTTAGCGTGGGTGATGAGGGAGCAGTGATCCAGAAAGGACGAGGGCCCAGGCAGGCAGCTCTTTCTGTAACACCCTGCTCCACAGTCAGGAAATACAGCACCCGCGTCCCTGTGGGGTGTGAACACTCTGTGAAAATCAGCAATCAGGAGGGAAGAGATCCAGAAATGTGGCCGCATCATGGATGCAGATTCGGATCCCACAGTGTCCCGCCTCCGAGACCCTGGAGTCTCGCTCTTCCAATGGGCAGGCCACTCGCCCTAAGGAGACCATGGGAACCAGTGAGCATGTGACCCTGGCTTCCGGCCTCATGACATCACAGCCCAGCAGCAGCAGAGGGCTTGGGGCCAAGGCGCTACCCCAAGGGGATGGCAGAGACCCCACTGGAATGGGGGTCCCCAGAGTTCAACCCCTTCTCAGTCAGAGACTCCCCCCCGCCTCGCCGACCACCTGCCACCCTCAAGAAGGGTGCAGAGAGGGTGACTGTGCCCTCCTGTGTGCCTGCCCATCGGGGCAGCCCAGGGCAGGGAGGGGCCAGACTGCACAGTCACCAGCAGCCTGGGGACCCCTGTCCAGAGCCCCAGAAAAAGCCCCCAAGTGTGAGGGTCAGGGAAAGCATCCCACAGAGGGGACTGAGGTATCTATCACCCCAGACTCAGCAGCCAGGGTCCCGGAGAGCTAAGCAGTGGGTGGGAAGGGGCGGCCGGCAGGCACCAGGGCAGGAGCGACCCTCCTGGGAAAGCAGACCCCCAACCCTCCCACCCAGCCCGGCACCCAGTGAGCTGTGCTTGAAGCTTCGTTTCCCTGACACAGTCTGAGGGCTGGACAGTGGCGGATGCGTTTGGGGGAGCAGGGAGATGAGCCCTCAGCCTAGGGGGCTGGGTGATCCACTCCTGTGTCTGTGTGCTCATGTGCATCTGTGTGTGTGCAAAGGCATGCGTGCATGTGTGTGCCCATGTGTGCTTTGTGTCCATGTCCCTTTACACGTCTGGGTGCTCACATCTGTGTGCTCATGTGCATCTGTGTTGCACACAGGTGTGTGTGTGTGCCCATGTGTGCATTGTGTCCGTGTCCCTATACACGTCTGGGTGCTCACATCTGTGTGCTCACATCTGTGTGCTCATGTGCAGCTGTATGTTGCACAGAGGTGTGTGTGCGTGCAGCATGCATGCCTGTCTGTGTGTTCCTGTGTGTGCCCATGTGTGCATGTGTGGTGTAGAGACACACACTTTCGGATGCACGTCTGCAGTGAGTCCTCCAGGAGCAGGGCCTCCTCCAGAAGCAAGACCCGTGGCCCTGGCCTCTCCCCACCCTCTCGGGGAGGAAGCCCCAGGCAGACGCCCCGGCCCATATCGTACATGCCACACGCACACACAACAGGGTCACAGATCCCAAAATGCCAGCTTGTCATGCCTGCAACTAATTCAAGCAGCAAAGGGCCCCGTGAGCCACACCTGCCTGGTCAGAGGCTCTTCTGTGGCCAAGGCCAAGATGAGAGTTGTTTGGGGCAGAAATGGCTGGGAGGGCCGGGCCCTGCCAGCCTGGGGAAGCGAGCGTCCTCCAGACCCTGGAGAGGTGACCCCCGGGGAGCAGCAACCCGCCACCCCAAGGAGCAGCTTCACGGGCACAGGGAGGCCTTGAGGGGCCACCCCTGTTGGGGCCGCTGAAGTCGCCGAGGCACAAAGGCGCTTTCCTGGGGAGCCTGGGGTCTCCAAGGAGGACACGATGGGGCTGGAGCAGCCCCCTCGGTCAGGGCCCGGTCGGTCCTTTGGAGACTTCGGGTAAATTAACTGTGAAGCAGTGAGGAGACGGATGAGCCACGACTCACCGGCTGACGTGCAGCCTGGCGGCACGGACGGGCCTGGCTCCCGCTCATGGCTGTTCTCAACGAGGACAAAGTGCGGGGAAGGGGCCAGGTCCTTGCGGGGCCCCCACCTGCCCCGTGCAGTGAGCCACCATGGGACACTCAGCCATCACAGGACACGGGGCCCCTGCGGGGACCTTCACAAGACAAGACCATGTCCGGCCGCCCGAGCACTGGCTCGGTCTCTGCACCCAGAGCTCCTGGTAGAGGGGCTGTCCTGGCTCAGATGCTGCTGGGGGACACGGGATGGACGCAGGGCGTGAGAAGGCTACGAGGGCTCATCCCCACACCCTCCAGAGGCACAGAGACAGAGCCCAGCCGGCTGGGGCAAGGACTGCGGGGACCAAAGAGGGCCCCCACATGCACGTTCACCCCGAGCCTTGGGACTCGGCCTTATTTGGAAACAAGATCTTTGCAGATGTAATGAGCTAAGGACCTCGAGACGAGGGCACTCTGGGTTCAGGATGGGCCCTACGTCCAGACACACGGGTCCTCATAAGAGAAAAGGGAGGAGGAGCCGGGTGAAGACGGAGGCAGAACCTGGGCAGACACGGTCACAGGCAGGAGCCCCCACGACTGCAGGCAAAGCCCAGAGGCTGGGAGGGGCGGGAGGGGCCCTCCCCTGGGACGCCTTGACCTTGGACTCCTCCACTCTGCCAGGGAACGAGTTTCTCTTGTTTTGAGCCCCCAGTTTGTGGTGATTTGCTCTGGGAAGCTTCCAGGGAGCAGGGCCACGTCCTCCCGCAGGCAATCTAGGACAGTGGGTCCCAGGCAGCCTCGGTCGCAGCTCCTCCAGGCCCAGCCTGGCCATGACAGACCTGGCAGAAGTGACAGGTCAGGCAAACACCAGGCGGAGTCAAAGTGATGTGGAAACACGGGGAGCGCAGGAGCGGGAGACGGCGCACACACGTCTCTGGGACAATCAGGGAACGTTTATAAACGAGAGACTGTGTGGGGGCACCTCAGGGACGTCTAAGCTCTGAGAGAGGGGGCTGCCGGGAGAAGGCGGGGGCTTGCTTTGTCTGAAACACTAATTTCTTTATAACCTGAAACTTTAATGCTCTAACATATGTATGGGCTTCCCAGGTGGCTCAGTGGTAAAGAATCCGCCTGCCAATGCAGGAGACATGCGTTCAATCCTGGGTGCAGGAAGACCCCCTGGAGAAGGAAGTGGCAACCCACTCCAGTGTTCTCGCCTGGAGAGTCCCATGGACGGAGTAGCCTGGCAAGCGGTAGTCCACGGGGTCGCAAGGAGTCAGACACGACCAAGAGAGTGAACAACGACAATGTACGACAATGTACGCATACGATTTCCGTGCGTCTCCTTGTAAACTGACAGTTAACAAACACGACTGTCATCCAAACCCTCCAGGATGAGCCTGCAAAAGAGACACACAGAGCGGATGAGACTCGGGGGAGAGTCCTAACAGGAGGAAGCAGCCTCCATGCACGTGAGTGTGAGCTGTGAGGGCCGCGGGGCCCCTCCGGCGGTGAAACCCACGTTTCTCCCGCCCTTGTGCACCGCCCCAGACCAGGATCTTGGACGCGAGTGTCTCTTCTGAACAGAAGCCTTCCCACTTCACCTTCTCTGCAGCTCAGGGTAAGCAGACAAGGGCATCGGTGTGATTTCTGCCCAGTTCGAACCAAGACTCCGCTGTTGGCCTGGTGAGTGGAGCTGGCACTGTCTCACACCTGCCTGGGTGTGCCGAGTGGGAGGCCCTTCCAGAAAACACTTTGACAATAGTTTTTATAAATTTTCAAATAAATTTCACTCTTGGAAATCTGTCCTCAGGGACTAACCTTGAAGGCATGAGAAGTTTTACCCACAAGGACGCTCCTTCTCCTCTCACAGTCTCTGGGGCCGGGATGATCAACTAAGAGGGGTCTCCACCCACGTCCCGACGTCGACGCCCAGACCCCCAGGGAGCCCGGCCCTCACTCTGAACTTTGCAGAAGCCTCCAGGCGTGTCCCCCCGCGTGATGACGCAGAGGCACACCCGTCTGTCCACAGCAGACGCAGGGAGAAGCCGGGCCCCGTGACGAGCCCACGCCTGACCTGCTGGGTGCCGAGCGCCCAGGGCCCGAGGGAGCGGGGGCTTGCACACCAGCGCCATCCTCTGGGGGCTGAGGGCTGCCCGGGGCGGGGCAGGCGGGAGCTGAGTCTCCAGCTGGGCGGAGGGCCCCCCAGGGAGAGAGAAGCAAGCCTCAGGAGCTGGGGCGCATCGAGGTCGCCCCGGGCCTGTTCACCCGCTCAGGACCTGCCCTTCCCCTTCAGCCCCCGCCAGGAGGCTCAGCAATCTCCTGGAAGCCAGCGGCCCCTGCCTGCTCACACCCCCTGCCAACCTGGCTGGTTCCCGGGGAGGGGTCCTCACCAGGGGCCAGCACCCTTCAAATACACCGGACGCCCAGACCAAGTCCCCACCTGCGTCTCACGTGCGGATCCTTCACGTGTTCACACACGATACTCACAAGCCTGGGGCCCGCCCGCAAATCTAATACCTGTGTATCTTCATTTCAGAGAAATTATTTAGAAGCAACTTCTGGCGAACATGTGTCCTCATCAACGCACCACACGTTCCAGACGCGACCCCGAGCAGAGCCGGACGTGTGTGTTCTTACGTCCTCCCCAGCTAAGCTGAGCTCGTGCGGGTGGGAAGCGCAGCGTCCCGTCTGATGGAGGGAGTCAGCCCCAAGGTGGGTGGCTCTCGGAAGCCTGTTTGCAGAGGGGGCGGCCGGCGGAGGCGTGGGGGAGGGAGGCCCCGGCCCATCAGCGACACCAGGGCCGTCTGGGAATCCGAGCCACCGCCTCTCTCTGGACCCAAAAGCCACGTGCAGGCTGGACGCTCTGAGAGCAGCGGACGTGATGGGGCTGGGTGGCAGGATGCCCTGGACATCGGCGAGCATGGCACGGCTCCAGCTGGGGCTCCCCCCGCCCCGAGAAGCTGAAGGGGGGCAATGTCCTTGGGCAAAAGGGCCCGCATCACTCCTGCCTCAGGGGACGGGGCCAGGACGTGAGGAGAGCGGGGGTCTTGCCCGTCGGGCCCCTGACTGCCCTCTCCACACCCGGGGACTGCGCTCGGGCTCCGTCAGCGTTCTCTGGGTAAGGGGGCGGGGGGCGTCCACTCGGAACAACGCCTTCTGTTCCCTCCGCACCGGGCCACGCATGGGTCACAGTCGCACAGAGAAGCCGATCCGGGAAACAGACGCGACACCTGGAAGAATCGTGCTGATGAGACCCCTCCAGTCTCAGGACAAAACAAGGACTCGTAGGGGCAGCTCGCTGAGCCATTGGATTTTAAAGTATTTCTTGCACCACTAAGTGATCTAGGAACACGTCAGGTCCCACACAAAGTCCACACGGGTCCTGCTGACAAGGCAGAGGGGCACTGACTGAGGGACCAGGACGTGAGCGGGGCGGGGGTCCCGCCAACAGCCAGAGCAAGCGCAGTAGATGCAGCAAAAGTCAGTTTACATGGACAAAAGCTACACCCCGAATAACGAAACCACTACAGTGAACTTGGATGAGCCTAAGAACAAGGCACTGAAATTTTTATATGAGACCAAGACGAATAAAAATATTTTCAGGTTTGACAGAAAAGCAATTAGGGTGAAAGAATCTAACCTACATTTCAATCTTCAAACATTGAAACGGACAGAAATAGATGCGATTGTAGGGAAAATGAATAATATGATTAATAAGGTTGATTTAATAAATATGCCGTTCAGACAGAGCACACGCTTTTCCTCCAAAATTCATGAAGGGTTTGCAAATGTTGATCGTAAATAAGATCCCAGAATAAAAACCACAATAAATTGCTACAGAGAGAAACTGCAAGTCTTATTATCTCTCGACAGTACAATTAACACCAGGAAACATCACAAAAATGAATAAGGTTTAAGGAAAAAGTCCAACCATATGCAATTTAGAACACATACATGAATAATTCTGCGTTTAAAAAGGAAATCAATATTCCAAACAGTAAGTTCTCTGAAAATTACAACAAGAAGAGTTTAGTGAGTGGAAATGCAAAGAGCATGGCCACCATCCATTCAGAGAGACGCCCCAGGCTTCAGATCAAACAAGCAGGAAGGGAAATGGAGGATTTGAATCAAAACTCCCAGAGTCACCAGGAGGACAGAGGAGCAGGAAGGAGGCGCTCATGGGGATGTGGACAACTAGAACTTTATCTCAAGATCTTTGAAAAATCGCCAGTTCTTTGGGGGCGGAAAAAAACCCAAGAAAGTAGGTAAACCTCCGAAAACCAATGGAGAAGAAAACAGAGCTCCTGACATCGCTAAAACATTTCATCGCAACAGAACAGGCAGCCAGCGTGCTGATTCCAGGAAAGGGACTCCCGGGGAACCAAGTGCCATCTCCCAAAAGAGGCTCCACACGCAGAGAGCCGGACCGGGCAGGAAGCCAGGCAGAAGAACGATCCAAACCCACCTCGGCAATGGCTGCGAGCCCAGAGCCTCACTGAGGAGAGCTTGCAAATATTCAACCACAAGCAGGAGCCGTTCCCCAGCTGGGAAAACAGGAAACACGGCCCAGAGCATCCGAGGCTGGGACGGCTCTCATTCCCAAACCTGACAGAGAGACGAGAAACAGGCCGCAGTCCAAGCCCGCTCACAAGTAACTAAATGCTCAGCGCCGCGCTGAGTACGGAGGCCGTAAGCGGACGGAGCCTGCGCCACAGCTACAGCACGGGACGTCCAGCCCGGGGGGCGGCGGGACAAACACACAGGCCTGCGGTCCTCCCCTCCCCAGGCTGCCCCCAGCCCCCGGCCCTCAGAGACCCTGGGTCTCGGGTTTCCTTTCTTCAGGGACACCCGCCGCTCCAGCTGACGAGGCCCGCGGCGCCCAGGCAGCCAGGGGTCTGTCTGCACAGGCCCTCAGCTCGTGCGCCATCTGCAGCCCTTCAAGAGGGACTAAGGCCCTTGACTTCGCTTGATAGCTAAAGTATTACTTTTCGTTTTGCTTGACAGATTTCCTTCCTGCTTTTCCTCACTTCTCCGACTGAATTTATTCTGGGACTAAAATTTTTCTGCGGACAGAAGGTAGGTGGAGCACACGGGCGGGGGTCTGTCTGGAAAGGAGACACCACGGGGTCCCCTTGGGTTACACCCCAGGCCGTCCTGCGGCTCCGAGGGGGCTCTGCTCCCCCGGCCTCGCTGAGCCGCCCCCCTTCCTATTCCCCTCCCTGCCCTCCTGGCTCCTCTCCACCCAGAGCTGACCTTCCAGGCAGGGGCCTGACCTTTCCTGGCTTCTCCTGGAGTCCTGTGTTCTCTCTTCCCCGAATCACCTGCCATGATTGCTCACACCTAGTTCTGTTTTCAGCATCTGGTTTTCAGTTAAAAAACACAGCAGACATCAAGCCATCAAAAGACACAGAGGAAACTTAACGGCATGCCAGTGGGGGTAAAAGAAACTCTGAAAAGTCTACACACTGATGGTTCCCACTGGAGCACTTTCTGGAGAAGCAAAACTACGGAGGCGGTGAAAGACCAGCACCGCCAGACTTGGGGCAAGGGCCCCAAGGGGTTTCTAGTGCACTAGGACTTCTCTGCCCGAGGCTATCATGGTGGGTCCCCCGTCACTGCACACTCGCCCAAACCCACAGAATGTCCACCACCACGAGGGAACCGCGACCTAAACCATGGGCTCTGGGCGACAACGGACGGCATGGAGGCGTGGGTGCATCAGTAGTGACAAACGTCCCTTCTGGTGGGGAGGCCCTGTGTGCGGCGGGGGGGGGAGGTGGGGGAGACGAGGCACCTCTGTACCTTCTGCTCAGTTCTGCTGTGAACCAAAAACCACCCTTGTGAAGTCTGGTAATTATTTTAAGACAGAATAAACAAACAGGCACATCAGGCCCTCCCGGCAAGCGAGGCTGAGCCGTCCAGGCGAGGCGCAACCCTCCCCTGCCTGGCGGCTCTCTGACACCTGGGCGTCAGGTGTGACAACGTGGGCTCCAGGGCCTCTTGGGTCAGCACGGCGACCATCAGATGAGCAGGACAGCGACCTCAGAGCCCCCGCGGTTGAGTGAGACCACCACGGTCGTCCTACCCAACTCATCATCGTCTGACACCAGGAGGTCCACAGGGTACCCGGAAAGCGCCAGAATTCCTCTCAAGACAGAGCGTCCACTCACCCTGGGATGCCCCGCATCACCAGCAGCATCCTCCTCTGTGGCGCTGACCCCCTCTCTGCACCCCGCCCCGGGCTCCAGCCCCACCCCACCTGTGTCTGCACCAGAGCCGGCCACTGGCTGCCCCCCCTTCTGGCCACTTGCAAACCCCACGGCCGGCGCCCCTGAGCAGCTCTGCTCCGCAAGCCCCTCACACCGGGAGCGCTGCTCATGGCGATGCTCCCCCGCCTTGTCCCCCCCCACCCCGCGTGCTATACTCTCATCAATGCAGCCAGGCGGGCACGCCCTTCACAGGCAGCCTCCTTTCAGCTCAGACCCACCGCCTCCCTCACTCTCGGCTTGCTGTGGGCATTTGGGGGACTGCCACGCTGGCCTCTGGGCAGCTGTCTTTTCTCAGGACCTACTTCTTAGACCAAGAGTCCAGAGCTGAACTTCCTGAATGCTGGCCGTTGGTTCAATCCAAACCCATCCTTAACCTCTTGTTCCCCAGAGGCTGAGCACCCAGCGTGGGCATGCTGACCATGGGAGGCAGACAGGGCGGCGGGCCTACCTGATCAACTGTGCCCAGCCCCTCTGGGGGCAGCGGGAGCCAGCTGGGACCGCTGGCAGCTGGAATCCCGGCCGGCCGCTCCCAGGCTGCTCATCTGCTCCCCAGCTCAGCTTCTCATCTGTAAACCGGGGGGGTAAGCCTTTGTGCTGACAGAGCTGTGAGCATCAGTGAGCTAGTGTGCAGAGCAGTGCTGCCCCGGAAACACACATGTTCGGGCGCCCACATTTCCTGCAAGGACCTTAAAAGGGCCACGTGCAACACCGGGCTCACGCCCCCAGGCCCCAGCTCGGCCTCCTCCAAGGTCCAACGCCCCCGTTCGCCCCAAACAAAAAAGTCACCGCGGGGAAGGGGCTTTTCCAGGTGAAGGGAGGGCACCTTTCTGTGTTCACAAAGCCCCCATCTGAGGGCACATTCTAGAACACTGCGGCGGGGAGGAGGGGAGTCCCGGGCCAAGCCAGGCGGAGCCCGGGGAGGGGAGGGCGGAGGCGCAGGCACTCGGGGACCAGCCGGCCTGGCCCCGCGGAGCCCAGGCGCTCAGCCGCACGCACCTTGCCTTTGGTTTGTGCCCGACGCCCTGGGCATCGTGTGCGCCTCAGCCACGTGGGCGCTGACGCTGAGCGAGGGCGCGCTGCTGCTGAGCGCCTGGCTGCTCCCGGCGCAGCAGCCAGGCCTACGGCGCGGTGCATGGGCTCGCTCTTCCACCTGCTGGCCTTCCTGGCCCTGGCCTCCCACCCGCGGACCATGCTCACCGACCCTGGCGCCCTGCCGGTGGGCGCCCCGCCCGCGCCCGGCCTCGCGGCCCGCTGCCCACTCTGCGGCGCCGTCCAGCTGCAGGGCGCGCACCACTGCGGCGTGTGCCGGCGCTGCGTCCGCAGGGCGCACCACCACTGCCCGTGGGTCAACAACTGCGTGGGCGAGGACAACCGCAAGTTCTTCGTGCTCTTCACGCTGTACACGGCGCTGGCCGCGCTACACGTGCTGCTGCTGCTCTCCGCGCCCGCGCTGCGCGCCTACGCGCGCGGCGAGTGGGACCTGCGCACCCCCGCGCGCCTGCAGGCCTCGCTGCTCTTCCTCTTCATGGTGGCGCTGAACGGCTTCCTCTTCGCCGGCCTGATGTTCACGATCCAAATGCACAGCATCCTCACCGACCCGCAGAGGCAGCCGGGCGAGCCGGGCCAGGTGTCCGCGTGGACGAACCTGAAGGCCGTCCTGGGCCCGCGCCCCTCCCCGGCCTGGATCAGCCCCTTCTCCGCGACACCTCGGGCCGCCGGCGGGCCCCACGCTGTGGTCTGAGTCCGCCTGTGTGACCGCAGCTCCCTCCGCGGAATCGGACGGAACAGGTGGTCCGCAGAAAATCGCAGTGATACTGTAAACGCCAAGCCGCCTTTTCTCGGACGAGACCCGCACAACAGAGAATAAAAGCGCCAGGTTCCCCTCTGAGCAGCAGGTGGGGTTTAGGGCATCCAAGCTTCCAAGAAAATACACGAGATCAGTCCCTCCCCCCAAGAGAAACGCGACATGTGCCCCCTCTTTCACTCTGCCAACACTGTCCTGGGGAAGGCGATTAAATCCACAACATCTGTGAGCAAAGTATGTGACTCCGTGCGGAACCCCGTTACAGGCGGTAGCTACACACTGAGGCAAGCGTGTGACCGCTTGCACGTGGCCCGTTGTGGCTGCCGATCTGATGCGGGACCATCCTTGCATCCCTGGTTATCTCAGCCCCCTAATGAGGGATTATGCTGTATTATCTGTCAGTTTTGGTGAGTTCCTATTTTATTTAGGATTTTTGTATTTGTACTCATCAGTGAAATGGGCTTAGAAATCTCCATCCTTTTGCTCACTTAATCTGTTTGTAATTTACTCCAGACCCCAAGACCCGTGTGAAATGAGCAGGACAGATGCGGCTCTTTCTATATTTTCTGACAACCTGTGTGAGATTGGCACCAACTATTGCTTGAAAACTTGGTGGACCTCGCCAGTCAAGCCGTCAAGGTTGGGTTTTCTTGCTTAACTTTTTATTTTGAGATACTTATAGGTTAGAATGAGATACTGGATGGCATCACTGCATCAATAGACATAGGTATGAGCTAACTCTGGGAGGTTGTAAAGGACAGAGGAGCCCGGCTTGCCTCAGTTCACAGGGTCATTAGGAGTCGGACACGACTTAGCAACTGAACAACCACAAAAGTAGTGGTAAAGGGTCATAAAGAGCTCCCTGCCCCCTTCACCCAGCTCCTCCCATGGTACCAGGTAGCAGAGGTGCTTGATGCAACATCACACCTGGAAGGCAATGCTGACACACCCCTTTGACCCTATTCACAGTCCCTCGGTTTTTCGCACACTCACTTGTGTCTAACTTGCTCATCTTCCCACCAAGCCTGAGGCAGCTATAGTTTTCAGCCCCACTTTAGAGATGGGAAGACAGAGAGGTCGAGGAAATTCCCCAAGATGACACAGCAGTAACTGGTGAGGCTGAGATCTGGACCCAGACAGACTGGCCCCAAGCCGGGCACCTACCCACCACGCTGCCACGCACGGCCAAGCAGAAACCGGTGAGTGTCCGCCCCACTGTGAGGACAGCCCTGCAGCCACGCAAGCGCAGGGCAGAGCCCTCTTCTGATGCAGACCCTTCATCCCACGGGTGCCCGCAAGGCACGGGGGAGAGGGCTCCGAGCTTGACAGTGAGCACACAGCCCTTGCCCCGGGAGGCTTTTCAGTGATGAACCAGAGCCATTTCAGGGAGATTAGATAGAGATGAAGCTGGTATGAAGTCTGTGAAACAGAGTGAAAATGTCACGGGGTGAGAAGGCTTAGCCAGGAGATAAAATCTGTGTCCCAAAGCCCCAGATCTCAGCCAGCTGCTGGGAGGGTTCCCAGAGAGACCGATCCAGAGGGTGATGATCCGAGGAGGAAACGTCACTGCAGGTCACGGGGCTGCCTGGTGAGGGTCTGGAGTAATCACCAGGCCTGGTTGCAGGCTGTGAAAAACATGGATGCTTTGAGACAGAACCATGGTCTGGATCCCTAAGTACTCACAGGATTATAGCTTTTTTAATAAAATTGGGCAAAGTAGTCTATGCCAGTGAGGCGTGAGGGCTCTAGCTCTTACTGAGACCCTCAAAGGGGCCAGGAGGGAGCAGAACCCACCCGCAGCCCTTCCAGGGCCAAGAGCACTGAGGAGTCCTCACAGCCCCCTCAGTGAGACAGCCATGAAGCCCCTCTGGTTAGCTGCCCCCAGCACCCTGGGGGTCTCCCAGGGGCCACGACCCAGTGCAGACCTCAGGTCAGCTCACCCTTCCCAGGGTCCTTCTGAGAACAGGGCACCGAGGGCTGCAGGGTGTCCATCCGGAGGGGATCAGCCGTGGGTGGGGCCTGGGGCGCCTGGACCCTGGCTCCTGTCCAGGACCTTGGCGTAGATTAGCGAGGCAGGTGGGACGTGGTTGTGCACCCCTCGCAGCCATCAAGGTGAGGAAGTGACACCGTGGACCTGGGGGTGTGGACGGAGAGACGAGGGAGTCTGCTGGAGCCCGCCCAGACCTGCCCTGTGGTCTCAGAGTCAGTGCCCTCCTCTGGTCCCCAGCTGCCCAGCCGCACGTCAACAGGGGCTGTTGGGATGGAGCAAGCACAGAGGTCATGGCAAAGCGCCATCAGTGTCCTGCCCAGCCCTGCGTGAACCCTGAGATTCACACCTGAAGACCCCAAATCTCTCCCCTCTCTTCCTGCCCCCCGGAGGTCTAAACAGAAAGGTCTCCCATCTTTGGGCCGTGAAATCAGACCACTGTGTGACCTCGTACGCACGGTCCAGCCACAGCATGCCCAGAGAGGGCCAGGCTGCCCCGTGTTCCTCGTGAATTAAATGCACGTCCCCCGCACCGCCCACCCAGGGCTGTCCGCAAACTCTCAGTGTTACAGGCAGCCCCACACCTGAGAAAGAGAAACTTCCCCAGTTGCTTCCGTAGGGGCTGCTTTTCCTTACGCAGCACATTGTGGGAAAGATTTAAATGAGGTTTGGGGGTACAGATTCTTACTGGTTGCAAGATAATTGCTAACAATGAAAATGGCCAGCTTCGCCGTCAAGTCCTCAAACTCTAATTTTATGCGAGAATTAGTTCACAAATATATAATTCCAGCTAGCATGTGCTGTCACTTTTATGTCTGTACAATTCAGACTTTCATCCCCAAAGTTATTTTAAGTCTGTCACGGGAGGATGTTTAATACGTGTTTGGCAAATGACGGTTCTGCGGGCTCCTCTGGAGATGACATTTGTCCAGTCGCCGTCTGAGAAGTAATTTGTCAGGGGTTCATTTGCTGGGGTTCATTATTGCAGATATTAGCAATCGATATTTCTTCCCTCAAACAGGACAGCAGCTGGCCCTTAGGAACCCACGGAAAGATTTCTCCTCTGCTTTAAACGGTCCAAGAGGATCTTCCAAGTGGGCACTGGTCACCCCTTGAGGACAGAGACAGTCAGCTCTCCGTACCTGGGGTCTGCGGATGAGGCAGAGACAGAGAGATAGAGAGACAGAGAGTAAGAGATGGACTCTCAGAAACGGAGACAGACAGAGCTGCACTGACAGACCCCATGGAGCCGAGCAGGGTCCCCACCACGCAGGCCACACGGTGGGAGGAGGCCACGCTGAGGAAGGAAGGCCCCCCCAGGCTGCAAAGCTAAAGCTGAGTCCAGAGCACACAGGCCCCAGGGGATGCCCCAGCCCGAAGGTTGTAAAGGCCAGTGCCTGTCAGTGGTGCCCACTAGGTCTGCAGGCACCGTGTAGCCTGAGCCGCTTGAAGCTGGGACGCTGGACCCATTTGTTACGCAGCAGAGGCTGACTGATACAAGGGATGTGGAACTTGGGTGGGTGTCTTTCCTTTATTACTCAGTAGATAAGAAGACTGTTTCGACTATATGTAAGATACAAGTATTAACCATCAATGAACCTTGGATTATCTACCACCCAGGCTGAAAAAAAAAACAGAATTTCTGAAGCCCCCTGAGTGACCATCTTCAAACCCACCCCTGGGTGAAGCATCACCCTGAGTTCTGTGATTCCTGCTGTGTGGAATTTCAAGTCCTTTCCCCACACCTGCAAGGAAGCCCGAGGGAGTCTCTGGACCCAGGCTGGCATTCCGCTGCAATGACGTCTCCAAAGCCGTCTCCCCTCCTGTGGAGTCCCAGAGAGCCACGCTCCCGGCGGTTCACCCGCTCCCACGGCTGTGTGTCCCCCACTCTCTGAATCTGTCACACCTGGCTTCTTCACTCCACCACGCCAGGTAGTTTGCCAAATTACAGACATCTCCGTGAGGAAGATTCCAACACCCGCCCCCATCTCAGCCTTCCTATGGGTGCCCAGGGGTCAAGGTGTGGGTGCACGTGGACAGGTGCGGTGCCCTCAGCCGTCCACTTCACGGGCACGCTCGCCCACGTGGATGTCACTTACGTGGATCTGCATCTCAACCCTGCTCCTTTTCACTGAGTCTCTTTGCACCCCCAGTCTGGCCTCCTGCCGCCTCAGCGGGGCTCCATGGTATCACGCTGTGGACAGGTGTGGGAAGCGTTTTAATTGCAGTTTTAATTTGCTGTCAGCTGAACACTGGGCGCTTCTCCACTGGGCAGTCCTATTTCTCTTCCAGGCTCAAATCCTTCGCTCATTCTTATCTTGTTACTTGTTTCTTACTGATTTGGAAGAGTTAGTTACACATTCTGGACACTAATCCTTTGTCAGCTGAATGCACTGAAAATATCTGCTCCCAGTTGGCTTCTGTGTCCATTTGTTTATGCCATTGTTGATGAATTTTAATGGAGCAGAATTTGTCAGTCTTTTGCTTTGTGTTTCTCTTCTGCGGTTTTAAGAAACTACTTCTTAGTCAACAGCCATAGTACGTTCTCCTATATTGTCTTACAAAAGTGTCACAGACATTTATATCACCATTAAGTGCTTAGTCCCTTTGGAACTGATTTTTATGTATGGAGTGAGGTAAGAGACCCTTTACTCTTTTTTTCAAGATTTTAACCAATTTCTCCAGCATCAATTACTGAACACCTCCTTTCCCCACTGAGGGGCAAGGCCATCTCTGTTATTAATAGAAATCACACACATATTACATCACACATATATTATATCACACAGATACTACATCACACAGATGCTACATCACAACTCTTTGCAACACCATGGACTGCGGCCTGCCAGGCTCCCCTGTCCATGGGGATTCTCCAGGCAAGAATACTGGCGTGGGTTGCCATGCCCTCCTCCAGAGGAGGCCTCCTTACTTCCCTGATCGTTCGGTGATGTGATGAAAAGAACTTTCACACAGATTGCATCCAGCATTTATAGTTGCTTGTAGTCAGATTATATTCAGGGCATTATTAGCCACACTGCCGAGTGTGGACATCCAGAGTCGGGATAAACCCCTGAATCAACCACCTCCTTATACTCCACTGTCATTCAAACTTAACGTCAGGTTTGCCAGTTTGATCACAACCTTTTCTGGCATTTCATTCTGAAATACACCCTACTGAGTTCCTCCAGTGAAAGCAAATTCGTGGTCTTGGCCTCAGACTATCAGTTTGAGTATTTTAGCGGGGTGTAGAGTCTGGACTGACCGTGACTTTACATCAGCACATAGAAGGTAGCTCACTGCCCTCAGCTGTCACTACTGCTGATGGAAGTATCTCTTATTATCTCTCTTTCTTTGGACAGTAACATTTTTACTCTCTGGTGAAGTATATTTTTATGTATTTATGTGTGTGTGTGTGTGTACGTTTGTGAATTTGCTTTGTGTATATATGTATCTATATGTGTGGATGTTTGTATGGATGGGTGTGGATGGATTGTTGTTCAACCACTCAGTCTTGTCCAACTCTTTGCAGCCAACCCCATGGACTGCAGCACACACCAGGCTTCCCTGTCCTTCACTATCTCCCAGAGTTTGCTCAAATTCATGTCCATTGAGTCGGCAATGCCATCCAACCATCTCATCCTCTATCACCCCATTTTCCTCCTGCCTTCAATCTTTCCCAACATCAGGGTCTTTTCCAGTGAGTTGGCCCTTAGGATCAGGTGGCCAAAGTATTGGAGCTTCAGCTTCAGCATCAGTCCTTCCAATGAATATTCAGGGTTGATTTCCTGTAAGATTGACTGATGTTGTCTCTTTGCTGTCCAAGGGACTCTCAAGAGTCTTCTCCAGCACCACAGGTTCAAAAGCATCAATTCTTCCATGCACAGCCTTCTTAATGGTCCAACTCTCACATCCATACATGACTACAGGGAAAACCATAGTTTGACTATATGGACATTTGTAAGCAAAGTAATGTCTCTGCTTTTTAATACATTGTCTACGTTTCTCATAGCTTTTCTTCCAGGGAATAGGCATCTGTTTATTTCATGGCTGTGTGTAGATGGGTGTGTGTGTGTGTGTCTGTATGTGTGGTGGATCGCCGGCTGTGTGGATGTGCATGCATGTTTTCTGTATGTATATGTGTGGGTGTATGGATGGATAGATATGGATGGATGGGTGTGTGTGTCTGTATGTGTGGGTGGATAGATGTGGTGTGGATGCATGCGTGTGTCTGTGTATGTATGTGGGTATGTGGATGGATGGATGTGGATGAATGGGTTTGTGTGTGTCTGTCTGTGTGGGTGGATATATGTGGGTGTGGATGTGTGTATATATGTGGGTGGGTGTGGATGTATGTGGATGTGTGCACACGTGTCTGCAATGTTCTACCATTTCATGTCAGCGTGACCGAGGTGCATATTTGCTTTCACTCACTCAAGGTGCAGAGGATGCTTGCTTCACCCTGGGGAGACCTTGTCTACTGTCTGTCCAGACGCCGCCCACTGTCCCCCTCTTTTCCCTCCTCTGGAATCTCAGCAAATGGGCTGGACTTTCTCATCGCACTGCCCTTCCCCCCGAGTCTTCTCTCTGTGAGGAAGTGGCCTCTGAGGTCGGCCGTCGGGTTCGCTGGCCTCCTCGTCGGCTGTGCGTCGGCCGTTTGGCCTGCTCGCCTCTCGCACTGAAAGGCTCTCTGCGTTTCTGCGCGTTACGTCTGCTTCCTTTTCGTCTGTTTGCGATCCGCGTGCCTCCTTCATTCATGGGTTCCTGTTCCTGCCTTACTGTTCGCGTGTTGTTTTCTCTCCTTGTGTTTGCTGAACGACCCACTTCTCAGGCGCTCCTAGGACGCTCCACCATCTCCCGTCTTGGGGTGCACACTCCATTCATTCCATCAGCTCCAGGGCTGCCCTCAGGGGCTGGGCCTTCATCTCTCCTTCCAAGTTCACCTCCACCGGGCTCTTCCACGGCAGCCTCTCGGGCCTAATCGGGAGCTGCTGGGGCGGATCCCCAGCTGTAGGGTCGGGGCTCCTCTGTGAAGCCTGAATAGATGAGCCTCTAGTTCTCCTCCCACAAACAACAGGAAAGTTGCTAAAAAGAGGGGAAGAGTGTCTCAGTGGGCATCTGGGGGAAGCACAGGCCACAGACTCAATTAGAAGTTTCTCCAGAAGCTGCAGAAAGTCAACCTCCTTTCTTCGTGGAAATGATGAAATTTCCATATTCCTGCCGAAATATGGAATACGAAATACGGTGGTTCCCAGGGGTGCCAGGGCGTGCCGGTGGGATCCTGGGGGGATCCCGGGTGGCAGGCAGATGATGGGCTGGAGAGCAGGACATGCCAGGTGGCTGAGCCCGTCTACCAGGGCCCAGCCACTCACTTGAGCTGTCCCTGGCCTCCTTGTCCCCTGGGGCCACACTCAGGTGAAGGGACAGGCCCCTGGGAGGGGTCAGCAGGGCCAGGTCAGGGACCCACCCAGGACGTGACGTCCACCTGGCCCCCGTCTCCTTAGCTTTCACAGAGCTGTGACAGGAGCCCCTGTGAGGAGCAGAGAGAGGCTCGGGGGGGGGGGGGTGCACGCATGTGTGTGTGTGTGCGTGTCTGTGTGTGCACGTGTGTGCGCGCGTGTGTGTCTCTGTGTTCACACGTGTGTGTGTGTGCAAGTGTATTCGTCCATACATGAGCCTGCATGTTTGTGCACATGTGTCAGTGTGTGTCTGCATGTCTGTGTGTTTGAGGTATGCCTCGTGCACACGTGTGTATATGTGCACAGTGTCTGGAGCACGCTGGTGTGACTGCATGTGTTGTGTGTGTGTGTGCCTATGAACATGTGTGACCTGTGAACATGGGTGTACATGTATTTGTGTGTGCCTGTGAGGCCTCCAGCTTGGAGCCTGCAGAGTCCTGACTGCAGTCTCGCCCTTGGATCATGCTTGGCCCAGGCCATCCACCCAGGAGTGGTCAGCAGGCCATGTGGCTACTGGCCGCAGTGACTCAGCAGGAGGATCCTGAGGAGCAGGACTCACACCCGGGACACCTCACCGCTTCTGACGTCCAGACTCGGGGGCGCCTGGCGTCCAGGGGGCCGAGGGCCCAGTGCTGCTTAGTGAGGGTCCTGGGGCCCCCCTGGGGTGACGGGGATGCACTGGCAGCGACGAAGCTCTGGGCACACAGAAGGCTGGATGCAGCCACCTTGACCCGTCCTCACCCTCCCGCAGCTCAAGGTCACCCGAAGGCGGTCAGGAGGAGGTGCCAACTCCTGAAGCCTGGCGTCACCTAGGTCAGGTCCCAGCGGGTTGGGATCATGAAGCCAGAAGTCTCTGCCCAAAGCCAGGACCAGCCTCCCAGGACCCTGCTCTGTCCCCGTGGCGCCTCCCAACGGCCCTGGGCCCAGACCCGGGCGGCTCTGCCCTCACCCACGACCACCCAGACCCCAGGGCAGCACGCCCTTCCTCTCCGAGACTCCCTCCTCCAGGAGTCCCAGCGCGGGCCCTGGGCATCCCAACCAGACAGCTCAGACGCCCTCCCCGATCCCACTCCCCCCAAGAGAGCTCAGGAGCAGTAGCCCAGCAGCAGCAGGCCAGCCTCAGGCTGCGGTCAGGAGGCTGTTTCACGAAGGAACACGATTAAAGGCCAGAAATGATGACAGGAGAGTTAGCCCCCCAGGCGGAAAGAGGCGCTTCTGAAAAGCCGAGGGAAGGCTCTGAGATGCTAACGCCACCCCGAACTGCAGAGGAGGCCCCAGACCCTGCGTCCACATCCGGGCTGTCCCCTCCACACCTCGGTCTGGAAGCCCACCTTCTCCCTCAGACCCAGCTCTTGGCCACCCCGGCCAGGACCTCAACCCATGGTCAAGGTGGGCAGCAGAGGCTCCCTGGGGTCGAGGTCTCCAGGAATCAGGGGTGACGATGCCCATCCACAGGGCAGGGAGCCCCAGGTGATAAGTGACCTTCAGAGAGCGCCCCCCAGGGAGTCCCGAGTCCTGAGGATTAGTGACCAGGGCTGGAACAGTTGTTCCCTGTCCCGCCCTTCTCCCCCAGCCCTGAGCTCGGGGCAGAGGTGCCGGGCAGGGGAAGGTCCCGGCCAGATACCCCGTGGGCCCAGGGAGGGGCGAGATCACCCAGGCACCTAGAGCCGGAGCCCAGGCCAGGGGTCACCCGCAGCGCAGGCCGAGTGAACCCTGTGGAACAATCTGCACAAGACACCCCCACACCATGACAGAACACGATCTGGAAACATGTGTGCACAGGCATGCACACACGTGTGCACATTCCATGGCGCCATGAGCCCCCGCCGTGCTCCTGGAGGAGCCCCCCGCCCCCCGCCCTGCCCCTGGAGGTCAGCGGCGTTTCCTGGTGGGGTGTCCAGGGAGCTGACGGGGCTGCGGCCCTGGAGATGTCACAGCGGCCGCAAGCAGTGTGGGGGAGACCACCGGCAGGGCGGGCAGGGGGCCAAGCAAGGCTCTGCGGCCCCTTCTGCCTGGGCCCCACCCCCGTCAAGGGCAAGACGTTCGTGGTTTCTCACCGTTTTACTGTCCCTTTCTTTGAAGAATGGCTTCCACTGCTACAAACTGAAACTAGAAAACGCGAAGCCCGTCTCCCCCACACCCTTCCCCGGGGAACCCGCCTAAGGGGCTGACCTCCAGGTCAAGCGGCCTGGCCCGCCTCCTCCCTGTCCTCCTGGGCCCTGGGGCCTCTGGTCTGCTCGTGACCGGCCAGGGGTGCTCTGTCTGGGCGGCCCCCAGCGGGGAGAGGGGTTGGGAAGGGGTGGCCATTTCTCATCCTTCTCCAGCCTCCAGAGAGCTGGGTCTTGCTTTCTTATGAAACAGGCACATAAAATCCCACCCGATGGCACACCAGGCGATGCTGAGCGCCCTGTCCTCAGAGAGCTGGGGGCCCACGGGAAGGCCAGGGGCCAGCGTCTTCCTGGAAGCGGAGGCGTTGCCACACTCCAGGCCCGCCCTCGGGGCCAGTGCAGGAGGCCTGTGGGGGGAGTGGGCTGGAGGGCTGGGCTGGACACAAAGGCCCATCAAGCCCTGGAGGCCGGACCAGGGCCTGCGCTCTCTGCAGCTCGGCAGGGGCGGGGGTTGGGGGGTCATAGGACGTGTGGCCTGGGGCCTGGGAGCCCAGAACAGTGGTTGGAGAAGGATGTGACTGACCACTGGGACGCCCACGCCGTCCCTGTGGCCTCCAAGCAGCTGGGTCAGCCCGGTCCCACGGCAGCCAGCCCCTCCGCCAGCTCCTCTGCGGGGCCTGGAGCTGTCAGCTGCTCATCTGAATTCGCCCGGAGGAAGACGCGCGTCACATAACCCAACCGCACGACGGCTCGAGAGGCGGCGATCCTTTATGAGTCACGAGCCGGCCCCCACGGTGCTGTCACAACTTCTCACTGAAACGATGTCATCCCGGCCCCAGTGATGGGGACACTCCCTCCTCACCCTGGGATCCCAGGCTCCTTGTCAAGGCACGCATGCCCTGTTCCAGCCGTGTGCTGGGTTACTTGGTTTATACACCAAATGTATTCCTATGGAGAACTGTGATTTCTGTTCTGAGTATAACTAAACACAATTTTTAACCTACATATCAATTACTTACAGAAAACACTGTATTTTTTAGAAAGCCTCCCCACCCCGGGAGACGAGGCTGGGGGTGGGGGATCTAATTTTAGCCTCTGAAGTCCTGAGGAGGACCCACGGGGCCGCCCCAAGGGAGGCCGGGGCCCCAGCTGCAGGTGGGGCACCTGTGGGCACGTGTTTGGAAGGTGGACATCCCTGGGGTCCCGCAGGGCTCGAGTCCCAGAGACGGTCTCTTCAGGGCCCCGAGCAGGCACCCACCAGGCCTTCACCTGAGAGCAGGAGGGGCCATGTGGGCCGGAACCTGGGCACCGCAGGCCAGCCTCCCCTCCTCCCCACCCCCACAGCGCTCCCCTGGAAGCAGCCATCTCCACAGGCGGGTGAGCCCCACCCACTGCTGGGCACTGAGCTCAGGGGACGAGGCACCTGGACACCTGGACAGCACATCCATGGCGCTGAAAGCGGACACCGGCTGCTGCAGGGCGAGAACAGAGGAGAGGCTCAGTTGTGGGCGACCTCCCTTTGCTGGCACCACATCCCCAGCATGACTCAGGGACCTCCCTCCTCTCCAGGGGGTCCCCTTGGCCGGTAAGTGAGGTGCTCATCCTCCCAGTCCATCCACGCGGGGGGACCTGCAGTCAGGGAACCACACGGTCTGCAGGCCTGTTGTGGCCCCTGCCCAGTGCAGCGTGGGGGGCAGCTTCTGAGGCCCGTTCACCAGTTAGAGCTGAGTTCTCACGGGCCACGCTTGCTGTCCGTCTACCCAACTGCACACATGCAGACAAAGCGGACCTCCAGTACCGCCAGCTCCCTGCTGCCCCAAGCTCACTGCGCTGACCCCCGGGCTGCCAAGCCCAGGGCCACGCTCACCGTGCCAGGTCCAGCAGGGTCACAGGGCCCCTGATGGAGGTGGGGCATCTGATCACCGCCCCGGAAGACCCTCAACGAGGCCCCTGCGCCCCCCTGGGCTCTGGCCTGGGGCCTCCTCTCCCCATCCCCCCAACACACCCCACTGCAGCCCATGGACGCCCCTGCCCTGAACCCGCCCCCTGGAGCTGCTCAGGGCTCCTCTGTCGCAGCTGGACACCGGGGCTTAGTCCTGCTGCGTGTGTGCCCCGCCCTCAGCCCGGCCCCTGCCTCCGCCCCACACCCGGCCAGAGCCCCGTCCCAAAGCCCGAGACAAAAGTGCCTGCAGCGCCCAGCCCCAGGTAGAGCCCAGCACGCCCTGAGCGGCACACGGAGGGTCAGGCCCCACCGTGTCCACTGGGGGCTTGCCCTGGAAGCACCATCAGTGGGGACCCC
The DNA here is from genome assembly GCA_024291935.2 of Okapia johnstoni. NCBI lineage: Eukaryota > Metazoa > Chordata > Mammalia > Artiodactyla > Giraffidae > Okapia > Okapia johnstoni. The sequence continues at coordinate 926,142 of CM044320.1, read as the reverse complement.
TGGGCGGTGGGGTTACATGGAGGCGGGGACAGAGACCCGCAGAGCCCGCCCACCCCCAGGCTTCCTCGGGGCCCCGTCCTCCCGGGGACCCGCGACTGGCTGCGCCCTCCAGCCCCCGCACGCCCACTGGGGAGCCCGTCCCGTTTCCACACCCGAATACAGCCTCCAGGCCAGCGGGACCACCAGGCACGACGGACAGGCCCGGCCCACCCTTCCGGGAGGGGACAGATGGGCCGCGGGGTCTCAGGTGGTCCTGGGGAGGGCCTGGCCCCCACCCCCCAGGTTCCCACTGGGGCTGAAGGAACAAGAGCCCAGGCTCACGGTCAGCCCCGGGAGAGACTGGCCACTGGCCCGAGCCCCGGGAGGCGGAGTGGCCACCACAGAGTCCCCTGAGCCCCCGCCCTCCCTGCCCGCGGCCTGGACACCCCTCCCTCAGCCGTGATGCCAGGGACGCTGCCGTGGGTGGGCTCAGCCACGGCTCCGGGAAGCTCCTCTGTCCTGATCTTCACAGCCTGTGCCCACCGCCCTGCCAGTCACCGGCAGCTCCTAAGGCTGGAAGGGGATCGAGGGAGAGCAGTCAGCAGGAACGGCCGGCCTCCCCGCCCAGCGGCCCGCAGCCTGCTCCTGCTCTGGGGTGGCAGGGAGGGCTGCAAAGAGGGGAGGTCCTCCCACGAAGGCCCTGACCCTGCACCACCCTCGCGGTGGGCCTGCGTTTCCTCCAGGGTGGGCCCCTCCTGGGCCTGCAGCCGCTGCCTGCCTCCAGAGGCCGGCCAGGCGCCAGGGTGGCTAAGGGCAGCAGAGGGGCCACCCACCCTCTGTCCTGGCGCAGGGGCAGGTGTAGGGCCTCCAGGCCCCCGCACAGTGGGGCAGCTCTGCCCAGAGCCCAGAGTCAAGCCTCAAGGTGGGAGTCAGAGTCCTCGGGGCACAGGGCAGCGGGCCTTTGAGGAAAGAGTGAGTGAGGGGCTTCTTTCCCCTGATGACAAGTCCAGGTGAAGCCCAGGCGTCCACCCGAAGGGCCGGCAGAGGCCCGTGGAGCCATCTGGATGCCTACCCCTGCCCCCAGGACCCTGCATTCCTTCCATTCTTTGCTGCGGTGTTTCCCACGCGGCCGTGGTTCCCACTGGCCGTGGTTCCCACGTGGCTGTTTTTCCCACGCTGCCATGTTTCCCACGCGGCCATGGTTCCCACACAGCTGTATTTCCCCCATAGTCATATTTTCAGTTTTTTCAAGTGACTCTAAGAACAGTACGCCCTAATTTCAAGCAACAAGCAGATTCCAAGTTGCTGATTTTGACAGAGGATGCTCTGGTGGGTGGGGGGCGCGGCTGGAAAGCTCAGGAAAGGGGCTTACGCCTGCTCCCTGAACCTCTGGCGGGGGCTCCCGGTGAGCAGCAGCCTCAGGGGTCCTCCCCACAGCACCCTCTCCAGGCCTTCAGAGGCAGGTGGCCCAAGACGATGAAGACGCTCCAGGGGAAATAAGAGAAAACAGGAGATAGGAATGTCAGACCTGGAGACAGAAAGCTTGTTCTCGGCTCAGAAAGAGCGCAGGAAAGGCCCTGGGAGAGTGGGGGGAGGCGAGCCTGCCTCGCCCCCGGGCGGTGACCCAGCCACCCCACCCACCGGGAGGCACCTGGAGCAGGCGGTGGGTCCCGCCTGGCAGGTGCCGGGAGCTGCTGGGGTGGTGCCGGGGGGGCGCCGCCCACCTGCCGCGAGCAGGGCGGGTGCTCTGATGGCATCGGTCAAATGCGTGTGTGCCCCTTAATCCACTTGTATTTTGGCCACACCAAGAGTCTTATGGGATCTTAGTTCCCAGACCAGGGATCGACCCCAAGACCCTAGTAGTGGAAGCAGAGAGTCCTAACCACTGGACCACCAAGGACTTCCATTAATCCATTTTTTAAAGTAAATGTCCCAAACTACAAACTTGGGCTCAAAGATAACAACTGCAATATTGCTTATGAGCTGAAGACTCAGAAATAGCATCGATATCAGCAATAAGGAAAAAGGTGAATAACTACACATCCATCCATTTAGCCACGAGCACACTGACTGTCCTGTAGAAGGTGAAGCAGCACAGCCAGGCTAGTGGCAAAATGTTAAGAATTGCACAATGCCTCCAGAACATAATTAGGACTGTGTTTTTAAAAATGTTTGTAGAAGGAAATATCAGGATGAAACAGAAAATTATAACAGAAGCTATCTTTTGTGGACGGATCCATAAATAACTTTTTAAATCCTTTCTATTTTTAAGTGTTTTTCAAATTCTGTTACATAAGCACACATCACTTGTATATTATATCTTTACATATTTTTAATTGATGCCAAGAAAAAGTCACTTGCGTCAGTCAGTGTTACAAGACCCAAGACTTCCCCTCACCTGGGCCCCGTTGAGCAGTACGCTGGAGAACTCACCCCCAGCCACGGCCCCAGGCCCAGATGCTCACCGCCCTGCTGGGTCCGCAGCGTGCTGGGTCCCTGATGTGGCTCAGCCCCGGCACCCAGGGCCCCCAGTGTGCCGGTGTGAATGCACACATGTCCCTGAGCACTCGAAATCAGGCTCTGCTAAAGGGACAAATCCTATTAAAAAGGGCAAACCTCTAACCAGAGCGGCCTCTGGACGTTTCAGGACCTGCTTAACAAACCTGCTTTTAGCTAAATCTTCAAGCACCAGGCCCAAAGATAAAGGACTCCTAAAGAATAAACCTGATGGGTCTTACATGAAATACCAAGAACTCAGGGAAAACGATCTCAACTATGAAAGTAAATCAGAAGTGGTGGAGAGGATGGGGCTAAAAGTCCTGAGGACACAAAGTGAAACAGACACGCCTTCTCCCAGTGACCGGGTCTGGGACCCTGGAACCCAGAGCCCACTTTTCTGGGCAGTGCAGCCGGGCTGGGCAGCTCACTTGGCTTATCGTGGTCAGGACTTCCCTCCCCGTAGAGGGTCTTGAGGCCTTTGCCCGCTGTCCTACTGGGGTCTTGGCTATTTTTCAGCAACTCATTTGAGCTACTTGTGTTTTTAGATGTGATCTTTGCTATTGTTGTCTCAGTATGTGGGTTTCGTCTTCTGTGTTTACAGCGGTCTCTTCTCTAGTCTCGCGACCTTTCTCTTTGAAGGCCAAGCGTTGCTCTCACACTAGTCACCTCTCAGGGCAGAGATCAGAGCACCTGGATGGTACGTTGGACACAGGAGCTCGGCGTGGGCTGGGTCGGAGGGCTCGCCCGCCCTCCTGCCCCGAGGACTCCAGCCTCCCTCCATCGCCTGGCGGGCAGGCCTCTCTTTCGGTCACTTCTCACTGAGCAGGTGGCAAGAAGGTCCTTCTAGTCCCCTGTCCCCCCACAGGCAGGGCCCACCTGTGTGCCCACTTCTAGGACCCCAGGACCCAGGCCCGAGCTCGGCCCAGAAGGCGTCCTCATCCACCCTGAGTGGACTGAGCCTCCACGGCAGCTGTCCAGGTGGGTCTGGGGTGGGCAGGACATGGGGCCTTCTCCTCACAGGCACCACGGGGCCAGGGCCTCCCAGAGCTGCCCAGCTGGCCCTCAGGGGGCTCTCCAGGAGCCCACCTGGGAGTTGGCAGCTGCCACCAAAAGAATCAAACCAGATGCAGCTGGTGAGAGACTAAGGTCCAGGGGCCTGGGGAGAAGCGTGATGTGTCCAGCACCCCGTGGGCCAAGTACCAGCGCCATGGCTCCGGCTAAAACCTGTTCCAGGCCAATGGACTTGGAAGCTGACATGCAGGGGAACACGTCCCAGATAACTCCCCAGAGCTGACGTGAGGAGGGGGGGAGAATGCAGATGGTCCCGCGTCATGAAGCACATAGAACCCCTTCCTCAAAGACAACGTTCCAACAGCCTCCATTCACCCACAAATTCCACAAAATATTTAAGGAAGAGATGATATGAGTCTTATATAAACTCCTCCAGAGAATACAAAAGGGGGAAATCTCCCCACTCATATCTAAGCCGGCATACCCCTGAAACTGAGACATTATTTTCAAAAATCAAATCACAGGCCATTCTTACTCGTGGAATTCTTACCTAAATGGAAACTCCAAAACGAAGCACTAGCAAGCCAGACCTAGCAACACGTGGGAGAACACAGCATGGCCACGCGGCGTCCACTCCAGGAAGGCGAAGTCAGCCTCCCATTGGAAAGTCGGCTGAAAGTGATCCACCACACTGCTGCTCAGCCGGACTCCCTCAGCACGTGAAAGGCTCCTGGGACATCGGAACAGCCTCCTCCCACCCAGGCAGGACGCTGACCACAGGGACCAGCCACGACCTGGAGGGACAGGCAAGACCTGGTGGGCTGGGCTGGGCTGGTTGGGATGGAAGACGGGGAGCAAGAAGCTCTAAACCCCAGGGGGCTCCCCAGGCCACCCGAGTCAGGAACCCAGCCCCCCACCCCTCACCCCGGGCGTCGGTCAATGGGTCTTGCCGGGCTCCCCTGAAGGTCCCTACCTCCCAGCACGGGCCGCACGTGGAGTCCTGACCCTCTTCACCTCCCAGCACCCGCATCACCGAACCACACGCCCCACCACATCGTCTCACTGCACAAATAGTGTCTGCTGTTGTTTCCATTCTTTCCAGGCTATTCTATCTTTGGCCATGCCCTGAGCCATGTGAGATCTTAGCTCCCATGTCAGGAATGGAATCCACACCCGCTGCACTGGAAGCATGGAGTCTTAACCACCGGACCGCCAGGGAAGGCCCCGCACAGCACGGATAGGATCAGCTACCCCCAGCAGAGCAGGTCTTCACAGCTGGGAGTTTAATCAGTTCAGTCAGTCAGTCGTGTCCGACTCTGCGACCCCATGGACGGCAGCACGCCAGCCTCCCTGTCCATCACCAACTCCCGGAGTTTACTCAAACTCATGTCCACCGCATCGGTGATGCCCTCCAACCACCTCATCCTCTGTCGTCCCCTTCTCCTCCCACCTTCGATCTCTCCCAGCAGCAGGGTCTTTCCAATGAGTCAGGTCTCCTCATCAGGTGCCAGAGTACTGACGCTTCCGCCTCAGCACCAGTCCTCCCAGGGAGTCCAGAACACCGCAGAGTAGCCACGCCCCGTCCCCCGTGAGCCCCGGGCCGCGGGCACGCCCACCAGAACCCCATCTCACGGCTCCCCCGAGACGCCCACTTAGGCAGTCAGTCTCCTCCTCACACACTCACCCTTGTCAGTCCCGGACCAGTTCCGCTGGGCACCCCTGCGTCTACCCCGCCTCACCGACACCGCTCCCCGGCTGCCTCCCCAGGGCCAGACACGTGGGGTTTCCGGGCAGCAGGACAGGCTGTGAGGAGTGACTGGCGGGCAGACAGCAGGGCTCTGTGGTGACCGTCCGAGGGAGCCACCGCCGGGCCACACCCCAGTGGGGACGGATGAAGCCCCCCGTCCTGTTCATCTGCAGCTGCCAGTGACGCTGCAGCCCATCCGCAAGTGCTCATTAAGTGCCTACTGAACACAAGGCGCCCCAAGGAGCTCTTCCTCTAATGGGAGAGCACATACTGCTGATCACATATTAATAGTAATGGACACTCACCGAGCTCTGGGGCAGACACTCCTGCCGGCCAGGTCCATGCGCATCACCATCGATGACCCACTGAGGTGGGGGCCAGGCAGGGACGCCCTGCCCTGCCTTCTGGGTCCAGGTCACACACGGGTCCCCAGCCTTGCAGGTGGCTCCAGACATGCCCTATCCTCCTGGCAGCCACTGGCCTGAGTGGTCACTGAGCCCTGGAACCACAGCTACTGCAGCCAAGGGACAAAGCAGACTCACTAACAATGAACTTGGACAGACAGGGTTTCAAACTCACATGCCTCAGAGAAGAATTGATTCTTCTTTAGAAGGTGCCAGTTTTGGTCGATATGGACATGAATGTCAAGGGAAATGATTTTTTGTGCTCAGCTCAGTGACTGGGAAAACTTGACGCATATTTGGAACCACATGAGGGTGTGAACTGACCTTCTCAGCTGTAAGTCTCATGAAACACAAGTGCACAAGACCAAATCTGTCAGTGAGAAGTCCCCCCCGAAAGTGCTGTGTGTCACACCCTCACAGAAGCCGAAGGCTTGGTGCCGAGAAGCAGGTAGATAGCTGGTTCACCCGTGCGACTTCACACGGGGGTGGGAGCTCAGATCTGTCGGGTGAAATAAAGTGCTCTGCTAGAGTTGATTGTACTTTTCGAAGCGAGACGACGTCCACGGCTCACGTATTTCAACTAGAGAATATATTGACCCTTCCTCCTGAGCCTCTGAAGGCCTGGACAGAATGACGTCAGGTCAGCGTAGAACTCCCCAGTGTGGGGGGGGCAGACGGGGAGCTGGCACTTGGTGAAACCAGACCCACGGAGGGTGATTCACGGAAATGGGCAGGGCCGGGGGGACATGGGAGAGCTTAGTGTGCAATCCCCCCTTCTAAATATCTATAAATATGCTTGAAATGTTCGATAAAGTGAAGTCGCTCAGCCGTGTCTGACTCTTTGCAACCCCATAGACTGTAGCCTGCCAGACTCCTCCTTCCGTGGGATTTTCCAGGCAAGAATGCTGGGGTGGGTTGCCATTTCCTTCTCCAGGGGATCTTCCTGACCCAAGGATCGAACTCAGATCTCCCACATTGCAGGCAGACTCTTTACCATCTGAGCCACCAGGGGAAGCCCTTTCAATAAAAGGTGTTTGTTTAAATCCCCGGGAGAGGCTCACACCAGTCGTCCTGGGTCAGGGGCCCTCGCAGCGCTCCACAGTGGCCGGGAGGAGGGGCCGTGGACAGAATCCACATGGGGGGCAGCCCCGTCTCGACAGTGGGGGAGGGCCTTCTCCCAAGGAGGACCGCTCGGCACAGAGACCCCAACACCCCAGAGCCGCGTCCCAGCTCAGCTGAGCACCCGGGGCGGCCCCAGCTCTGGCGGCTGCAGGGCAGGGCGGTGCTCCGGCACACCTCCTCCCGGTGCCCAGGCAGGCGGGGCTACGGCCTCGGGACCCGTATGGAAGCTGGGCTCCAGGCCCCGCGGCGCCCACACCAGCGACCAGCCTGGCACAGCACCTAACCTGTGTCTTTATCGCATCCAGCTCCCTGACACGGAGCGTGAGTTCCCGGGGATCACTCTCCCCGACGCTCTCCTGCAGTTTCCCGCCATACAGACGTTGGGAAGACGGTCTGAATGAGACGCTCTGAATGGGTCACAGTTGGAACAGCAGTGTCAGCTTCAGCAAGCACCTCTGCCTGCTTGGATCCGCCGTCTGTGATGCAGACACGTCAGGAGCAGGTGTCATCTCTCAACACGCTTCCAAGGATAAGCCCGCTTCTCAGGCCCCGGGAGGGGGCCAGGGTCCCGACGTCCCCTCCCGCCCCCGAGAGCCATTCACCCAAAGACGCTGTCAGGTGTCCAACTGCCAAGTTCCGGCGGGACCCGAGGGCGGAGCCGTGCAGGCAGAGCTGAGGCTGGTGGGACGGCTGCCCCGGGTCTTCCGGGCCGCCCCCCGGGGGACGGGGCACCCGCCCCTGCTGCCCTCTGCCGGGAGGTGAGTTCTGGGCAGAGACGGGGTCCGTGGGCCTCGGGACACAGGCTCAGCCACCAGCAGAGCGTCGCGCTGGGCGCGGGGCCGGGGGACGACAAGCCCGTGTGCGGGGCCCCCGCAGGACGGGAGGCTGAGGACACTCTGCCAGGGAGGGGGGTCCCCGAGGGTCCAGCAGCTGTCTGTGGGGGCCCGACCCGGGCAAGGCTGGGTCTCAAACATGTCCCTCCTCAGTCACATGACCCTATGAACCCCCCACAGTCACATGACCCTATGACCCCCCCGCCACAGTCACATGACCCTATGAGCCTCACACACAGTCACATGACCCTATGACAACCCCCCCCCACAGTCACATGACCCTATGACCCCACCACCACGTCCCCAGGGGCTCCCGCAGATCCTCTGCCCACACCCTGCTTTCTGGGAGTCAGGCACCCTCCCTCAGCATCAGCTCCCTTGAGGGTAAAGTGGGGGTGATTCCGTGTCCCCCGAGTGCTGGTGGGGGCTGCAGGCGTGGCACGTGGTGGGTGCCCAGTGCCCGGAAAGCACCACGGGCTCCCGCAGGGCCCCACTCTGACGTGGCCCATGGCCGGGCCGGAGAACCACAGGCACTGCCGACACCACCTCCAAACTAGACCCAGACGGGACGAGGGCCCCGGTGGACACGGAGTGGGTGGGAGATAACAGCCCTGATGCCCAGACACACGGACACGGTCACACACGTGCATTAGATGCCTGCACACATGTACGCATAGACGCCTACACATATAAACACAGACACACACATGCACATACTACCGTATAAACACACACACTCTTAAATCTACACACTAAGACACAGACACTGACATCTGTACCGACATATGTGTCTATGTGTTTGTTGCTTAGTCATGTCCAGCTCTTTGCAACTCCATGGACTGTAGCCCACCAGGCTCCTCACTCCGTGGGATTCTCCAGGCAAGAATACTGGAGTGGGTTGCCATTTCCCCCTCCAGGGGATCTTCCCGACACAGGGATCAAACCTGGGTCTCCTGCATTGGCAGGTGTGTTCTTTACCATCTGAGCCTCAGGGACGCCCATACTGACATATACCACACACGTTTTCATACAACATAACACACACATGCATGCACATAGCTAACATATGCACACATACACCCACAAAGACACATACATGCCACACAAGCACATACACTCACACAAGTACAAACGTGTCCACACGCACTTGCATGCAAGTACATGCGTGCACAAGTCCACACGGGCAGGTCAGCAGCCTCTGTGCTTGGATGCACCTGCACGTTGATGGGCACTCGTGTCCCCACAGGGCTGCTCCCTACCAGCCATTGCACACAGGCCCACACTCGCTTCCAGAGGCAGGAAAGCAAACCTGGCCTGTAGCGGGAAGAAATAGCTGAGCCCCTTAAAGAGTTGAGGAGCACCAGTCGCCTGGGCCTGAGGGCCGACCCCGGCTTTACAGCTGTTTACATCCTGACTTCATTCTGGGGGCCAAGCACGCCCGTCAGCGTGAGCAGCCTGCCCCCAGGGGACACGAGGCCCGGCGCTCCGCAGATTGGCAATTTGATTAGAAGCTGGAATAACGCTGCAGCGGCCGAGTATGTAATTTACTTAAACGGAACAAAATGTGACACGCAGCCCTGGAACCCAGGACTGTACCTGTAGGAGCTTATTTGACACAAATTGAGATTTCAAGGTTTACAGATATTGCAAATGAAAACTCCCCGTAGGCTGTCAGGGAGGTTCACTGGTGCCTTTTATTTGGTTTGAATTAATCACAAGATGGGAAAAAAAATAGGCTCTATTTTTTTGAGGGCTTTTTAAATAAAATCATTCTAAGGAGCATACATGTCTTCCAGAGACATAATTAAATTTCCAAATTGCAGTTTCGGGCTCCCCCCCTGCCGCCAGCACCTGACAGGAATCTCGCTGATGCTCATGCATTTAGCATCTGATGCATCATGAGCCCTCAGTCTACACAGCGGAGACCCAGCCCACGGGGCGCCCAGCGGAGACAGCAGACCGTGTGAGCCACGCCCAGCCCATCCCAGGACACCCTCCCCTCTCCCTTCCCTTCCTCCTCTGGTGCACTCTGGCGGGTGTGACCCTGCAGACCAGGGTCCTCTGGGCTGGGGTCGTATCACTTCCTGTCACTGCAAAGCAAACAAACAGCCCAACTCAGCAACTTGAAGTGTACCTCGCTGCTCAGGAACCAGTGGGTCTACAGGCTGCTCTGGTCTCAGCTGGGTTTGCCCATGTAGGGCAGGGGGGGTCAGCTGTGAGTGGGGGTCAGCTGTGAGTGGGGTCAGCTGTGAGTGGGGTCAGCTGTGAGTGGAAACTCGCAGCTTGCTGTCCATAGCTGACCCTGCCCCATGTCTGGGGCTCGGCGGGCAGCAGGCTAGTCTGGGGAGGCTTGACCAGGACACCAGCCTCTGGTCCTCCAGCAGGCTGGCCCAGCCGCAGAGCTGCTGCTGTGCAGCCGCTGCACATAAGCAAGGCCTGAGCCCAGCCTGGATGAAAGGGGGTGCAGACTGCACGGCCCTGGGGGCTGCAAGGCGACGGGGCAGACCGTGGGCCCTGGGAGCCCCTCCTGGGGTCATCACTCCGTCAGTGGCCGCGGTGCAGAGCCCAGAGACCCGGTCCCCGTGGGCACAATCAGGACAGTGGTGGCTGCCCCCCGCCCCCAGGCCCGGCTCTCCGCAGAGCATCAGTGCATCAGCTGACAAGCTGCTGGGGTCGGGGTCATCCACCGGCCCCCACCCCCAAGGCACCCACAGCAACGCCTGCCAAGGGAGCCCCCCGCCCCTCAAGGCAAAGCTCGAGAACAGGGAACAGCTGCTGGGAAGCACACGCCGGGTCCTCTTTGCTCTGTCTGTATAAATATCCTGTTTGCTTGGAGCAGGGGCCTTGCGCTTCCAGCAAATCTATCCACTGACACGTCTCCCCACGGGAGACACTCCATGTTCCCCACTGGCCTTAGATCTGTCTGCAGCAGCATCCTGTAAACCCTGCCAGCAAAACCCAAACAGTCTCCGGCCGGTAGAGAGTAAGTGACTTCCCTCTGATAGGTAATCAGTAAGCGCACTTCAGTTTCATTTCCAGGCTCACACGCAATCAGCAGGCCTCACGCTCTGCTCTTATCAGATCTCATTGGCTGGTCCTTTCAGCAGCACCTCTTAAATCATTATTGCAGATGGGTCTCTCCTCAGAGCGTCTGCGGGAATATATGCTAAATTAACCCACAATATTCATTTCAGCTTCACCGCTGAGGGCTTTTATAGTAAATGTCAACAAACATTTTTAATTTGTGTGTTTAACATTGTGGGCTTGAAAACAAAAGCAAGAAGGAAATATTTTTATGAGAAGACGGCAGACTGGGAGGCAAATATCCACCACCTTTCAGTCAGGTGTTTCCCAGGAAAGAGGCAGAAATGTGCCCGCAGTTTTTCCCGTTTGAGGAACAGAATGAGTTGAAAAGGCCACCTGGATACATCACGGGGACACTTTTGCACCAGCAGCAACAGTGTGTCCCGGCATCCTCGACCGCCTTGCTAACTTCCAGAAGCATCTCGGGTGACCGAGCAGCAAGGTCCCAGGTCTGGGAGGTCCCACCCCAGCCTCTCTCTGGGGCAGCGGACACTCTGGGACTCAGCCTCAGGGGGCCTCTTCTGCCCGGATCTGACCGGGGCGGTTCTAGATGCAGCCCTCCCGTGCTCTGGGTGGGACACCAGGACACGGCTGGACGTGGCTAGGCTGGTGAGTCTGTTGGGAGTGGTTGGGTGCAGTTGGGTGTGGTTGGGAGTGGTTGTTTCTGGTTAGGCTGGTTGTATGTGGTTAGGCTGGCTGGATGTGGTCGGGTGTGGGAAGAAATGGGCGTGCAGACAGCATGGGCGTGTTCCACCTGGAGGAACTGGGAAGGGTGGGGTGTGATGTGAACAGGAGATGAGGAAACCTGGCCCTGAGTTGGACTATAAAGAAAGCTGAGCACCGAAGAATGGATGCTTTTGAACTGTGGTGTTGGAGAGACTCTTGAGAGTCCCTTGGACAGCAAGGAGATCCAACCAGTCCATCCTAAAGGAGATCAATCCTGAATATTCATTGGAAGGACTGATGTTGAAGCTGAAACTCCAATACTTTGGCCACCTGATGCGAAGAGCTGACTCATTGGAAAAGACCGTGAAGCTGGGAAAGATTGAAGGCAGGAGGAGAAGGGGATGACAGAGGATGAGATGGTTGGATGGCATCACTGCCTCAATGGACATGAGTTTGAGTAAACTTCGGGAGATGGTGACGGACAGGAAAGCCTGGCGTGCTGCAGTCCATGGACACAACTGAGCGACTGAACTGAACTGAACTGATGAAGGTCCCCTCTACCCGGAGTTCCAGTTTGGGAAGATGAAAAAGTTCTGAAGATGATGCAGGTGAAGGTCAAACAACAACAGGAATGTACTTAATGCCGCGGAGCTGTGCACCTGAAATGGTTACCGTGATGAGCCCTATGTGTATTTTTACTGTGATTAAAAACAAAGTAAACGAAGCCTCAGCAAGTCCAGCCTTTCTGGAAGATTCCATGCACAGCTGATTTTTTTGTTAAGTCCCTGCGTGGCCACCCACCCAGATGAAGACCGATGAAGGCATCACCAAGTGCCAACGCCAAGCGTGAAACCCTGCACATCACAAAGGGGTAAACGGCGGTTGTGCAAAATCTCAGCCTCTCCGAACAGAGGTGGGGCTCACAGTGCAGGCCCCCGAGAGCCGCTGCCAGCGACCTGCAGCTGCGTCACCACGGCCAGCGCTCTGTCCGCCCGGCCCCCGGCACCCACGTCTCCCTGTACCCATCCCCGCCCCCAGGCCCCAGCACCGGGGTCAGAGGTGCTCCTTGGAACCTGCCCGTGGGCTTGGAGCCCGGGGTCTGAGGGCCCCCAGCCAGGCCCCCTGCCTCACCGCAGGCTCCCTGACCTCCCGCAGGCCTGCGCCCTTCTGCTCAGGGCTTTTGCAGGGCTGCTGCGGCTGCGAAGGTGGCCCTCACTTAACTGTCACCCCTTTAGTGCCCGCTCACCCTCACTCACTGCCCAGGACACAGCCCCTCACCTCCAGCATGCCCGGAAAGACCTTCCTGCAGGCCAGCAGTTGCCAAAGGAAGGCCCCTAGAGTCCAGAGGTCCCCGAGCCCCTGGGCCAGACTCCTTTCCCCGAGAACATCAGGATGTCACCGGCTTCTGAGGTGACATCTGCACGGTGATGTGGAAGCTGCTGGTGGGCACCAAGCCCCCGCTCTGCTGAGGCCTGTGCCCCCCCACCTGGCGCTGGACATGGGTAGAGGGGTGCTCAGATGGAGAGGGTGGTGACCAGGCTTGGGGGGTGACGGCGCTGCAGCGTGTGCAGACCTCAAATCGTGATGCTGCACGCCGGAAACATAAAAAAGAGAATACCAACAGCAACTCCATCCCAGGGTCGCGGTAAAGAAGAGATGAGAGCAGGCGCGGGCAGTGCCCACTCCATCGTCGGGAAGTGGAACCTGCCCGGAAGTCCTCCGGGGCCCTGCAGGGCGCTCCCTCCGTCCTGGCCTGACCTCCCCGGGGTCCTGTGTCCGGGGGTCTGGCCGTGAGGGTCCCGCAGGTGGAGGAACACACCCCTCCGAATTAAAGGGCCTCCCTGCTGAGCTCATCCTGCGCATTTTCATCAGGGGTGACACTTACAGTCTTACTGAATGAAGTACTACTTTTTGTTTCTATATTTTCACTGAATATGTTGCCTTAGTGTCACCCATTGATGTACTGGTTCTAAATGCCGGAGCTTCCTGCTAGGCTTGACTTACTAGGATTTTACTTCTGTGTTTTCAGTGTACTTTTCTTTCTTTTCTGATCCTGGTGTCAGGGTTGTGCCAGTCTCGTGAAACCCCACAGAGACCCTCCTCCTGGGACCCCCAGCAGCCCTCTACCTGACACGCGGTCCTGGGAGGGCGGGGCCCAGGAGGCGGGGTCCTACCCCCGTCCCTGCTCTTCGTTAGTTGGTGACGGTTCTCGGCGGGGACCTAGTGCCGAGATCCTCGTGCACATTGTCACCAGGGCTCCCCGTTGCATATTCTTGGCGAATTGTACTGTGGAAACAACAAAAAGACACTTTCCACCTGTTCAGTGCACTTTGTCTCGAATTTCATTTTGTCTGATAATAACTTTAGTGTGTTTGCTCTGTTAGTTGATGATCGCCTGGTATAGATTTTATTTTGTGTGTTTTGCCATCTTTTAGGTTGTCTCTTATCACCATGACGGGCATGGGATCACGTCTGTACTCGATTTGAGAGTCTCCGTCTTTAAATAGAAACCATCCAGCCGGTCGCTGTGCCTTGGGGCCCACGGGCCGTGGTCCAACCCTCCCGCCCATGCGTCCTATTCCCACGTTCCCCGACTCTGCGCCTCCTGGCCATTGCCGGATGGAGCTTTCTCCGCTGCATTTCTCCCTCTGGAAAGGTATCTATGCAATTTCTGGTGGTTACCCTAATTTTTAAAAATAGGTTACCCAGGTTTTTAAACTAGTACATGCTCATTATAAAAACTTAAGGCATCACAAACTGAAAGGAAAGGGTTAAAATCTAAAATCCTGCCGTGCAAGCCCTGGTGGACACAGCACAGCCCCCGACAGCTGCTAATGTCCACTGGCAGGAGAGTGGACGGCAAGTGGGCAGAACGACTGCGGAAGCGGCTTCACACAACAGACGCCAATCTTCATTAGACTTTCACATCATACTCTAAATAGATTTTTTTTTAAGTGAAAGTGAAGAAATTGCTAAAATATGTTCTTCCTTCTCGAAAGTTCCTAAAAGATCCCACTAGACCAGGGTAGGGAGAAGAAACTGCAAGAATACGTTAGGAGGTCGGAGTACTGTGGGATCGCGTGGCTTTACTTCTGAAGCCCTGCATTTACTTACCGGCTCTGGATTTGAGGAAATCTCCCGCCTCTCCGCCCCGCTCCTGAGCGTTGTGAAGCAGACCCGCGCCTGCCTCCTGGACGGCCGTCTGTGCCCACGTCCCCAGCTCCCGCGGAAGCCGCCCGGCTTGGCTGCATTGTGCTGTCGTGTGGCCCTGCGATGACCATTCCGGGTCCTTTCAGTCTTTGAATTCAACTGACATTTTCCTTCCACTATATTTTCTTTATCGTGGTGAAAATACACATAACATGAAATGTACCATCTTAGCCATTTTTCAGTATAAGATCAGTGGCTTTAAGTACCTTCACGTTGCTGTCTCAACCATCACCACCGTCACACCCAGAACTTTCTCGTCCTGTCAAACCGACACTGTCCCCATTAAACACTCACTCCCTGTCCACTCTCCCATCCCACAGCCCCTGCCATCTACTCTCCGTCTCAATGGCTCTGACCCCCTCTCACGGAAGTGGGATGATATAAAGCTTGTCCTTTTGCAACTGGTTTATTCCACTGAGCAGAATGTTGTTTGGGTTCATACATATTGTAGCAGGGACCCGAATTCCCTCCCTTTTGAAGGCTGGATAATATTCCCTTGTGCGTGGGGACCACACTTTGTTGTCCATCCACTTGCCCGTGGACGCTTGGGCTGCTCCAGCTCTGTCTGTGGAACTGCTGAACGCGGTGTACAAACGTCGGCTCGAGCCCCTGCCTTCACTTCTTCGGGGGACGTCCCACAAGTGGAACTGCTGGGTCGCATGGTAAAGGGTTGGGGCTTCCCTGGTGGCTCAGATGGTAAAGAATCTGCCTGCATCCACTTTTGGGGGGGGACATCCCCACAAGTGGAACGGCTGGGCCGCATGGTAACTCCATGCGTAATTCTTGAGGAGCCTCCTACGGCCGTTCACAGCGGCTGCAGCGTTTGCAAGCCCACAGCAGTGCACAGAGGCTCCAGCTCCCCGCACCCCCTCCAGCCCTCCCGCAGCGGTGCACAGAGGCTCCGGCTCCCCGCACCCCCTCCAGCCCTCCCGCAGCGGTGCACAGAGGCTCCGGCTCCCCGCACCCCCTCCAGCCCTCCCGCAGAGGTGCACAGAGGCTCCGGCTCCCCGCACCCCCTCCAGCCTTCCCGCAGCGGTGCACAGAGGCTCCGGCTCCCCGCACCCCCTCCAGCCTTCCCGCAGCGGTGCACAGAGGCTCCGGTTCCCCGCACCCCCTCCAGCCTTCCCGCAGCGGTGCACAGAGGCTCCGTTTCCCTGCGCCCCCTCCAGCCCTCGCTGTCTTCTGCTTTGCAGTCACCATCGTGATGGGTGTGGGGTGGGTTCTCATGTGACTTTTTCCTTCTTTTTTTCCATGTGATTTTGATTTGCATTTCCCTAATGATCAGTGATTTATACCTTCCTTGAAAAAATACCCGTTCAAGTATTTTCCCTGTTTTAATCAGGTGTTTGTTTTCTGTTGTCGAGTTGTAAGAACTCTTTATTTATTCTGGACATTAGACCCTCATCTGATACATAATTTGCAAATATCTTCTCCTATTCCATGGGTTTTCTTCCACTCTATTGGTATATCTTTGATGCACAGAAGAACACTAATTTTGGTGAAGTCTAATTTATCTGTTTTTTATTCTGCTGCCTGTTGGTATCATGTCCAAGAACTCAGTGCCACCCCATTAACATGAAGGTTTTCCCTTTTGTTTTCTCCTGAGAGTTTATGGTTTTAGCTCTTCTGTTTAGCCCTCTGACTGTTTTGAGTTCATTTTTGTATATGGTGTTAGGTAAAGATCCAACTTCGTTCTTTTACACATGACGCCCAGCTTTACTGGTATCATTTGTTGAAAACAATTGTCCTTTCCCCGTTGAATGGTCTTGGCACCCGTGCTGGGAACCACCTGGCCGTCTTTGTCAGGCGCATGCATCTCTGGTCCGTCCTTTCTCGTCCATAGGTCTGCACGTTGGTCATCGCGCCAGACCACTTGATTACTGCAGCTTTGCAGTAGCTTTCGAAAACGGTGTGAGTTCAACTTTGTTCTCCTTTTTCTAGATGGTTCTAGCTAGTCTAGATCTCCAGATTCCATATGAGATTTAGGATAAATTGCTCTTTTTCAGCAAAAAAAAATGACACTGTGATTTTAATAGAGGTTGCACTGAATCTGCAGATCCCTTTGGATAGTATTGCCCTCTTAATACTATTCAGTCTTCCAAGGCGTGGACTTGGACACAGGATGTCCTTCTACGTCTGTCCTTGTTCATTTCTCTCAGCAACATTTGTAGCTTTCAGTGCCTGAGTCTTCCACCTCCTTGTTAATTCCTAAACATTTTAATCTTTTTGATGCTATCATAAATGGAATTATTAACTTCCTTTTGGACTGTTCACTATGGGTGTACAAAAATGCAGCTGATTTTGGGGTGCTGATTTTGTATCCTGCAAATTTGCCAAATTTATGAATTTTAAAAGAGCTTTTGTGGAGTCTTTACAGCTTGCTACATTTAAAATCATGTCACGTGCAAACAGAGGTTAATTTTACATCTTCCTTTCCACCTCGGGTAGCTTTTATTTCCTTTTCCCCCTAATTGCTTTGGCTGGCTCTTCTGTGCTATGTTGAATTGAAGTGGTGAAATTAAGCATCATGACTTGTTCCTTATCCCACAGGGAACGTTTTTACTCTTTCTCCATCAATTATGATGTCTGCTGTGGGTCTTTTCATATGGCCATTATTGGGTCATGGTAGTTTAATTCTATTCCTAGTTTGCTGAGTGTTTTCCTCAGATGTTTTTTAAACTGAAGTATGACTGACAGACAATTTTGTATTAGATTCAGGTGTACAACACAGGTACCCCACATTATCATACAAGACGGTCATCATGAATGTTGAGGATTTTTACCGTGAAAGTGCGCTGAATTTTGTTGAACACTTTCTGCATCTGTTGAGACGGTCGTATGCTGAGATGGTCGTGTGCTTCTTTTTCCTTCCTTCATTCTGCTCATGTGGTGTATTTTGACTCTCCTCCACAGCAGGGTTACCTGAACACCGGCTGATTGAGCTGAGCCTCTGGGACCCGAGCAGTGACACCATCACAGCCACGCTCAGGAACACAGGGGTCGTGGAGGCCCCCTGCTCCAAGAGCAGTCGTGTTTGCCAGCTCTGGGGCCGAGGGGTCAGAGCAGTGCAGAACAAAAAGCCGCAGAGAGATGAGGATGTAGACCAGGGCTATAGGAGCCAGGACCAGCGTCGGTCCACCTCCCAGAAGAGCACAGACAGGGTCACACAACCCTGCTAAGGCAAGCTCCGGACGGACCGTGCCCCAGCGGTCCAGGGCAGGAGCCGCAGAAAGACCCCCGAGCCTCTCCATCCCCAGCCATCTGTGCCCCAGCCTCTCGACAGGAGCACTGAGCACAGAAGCAGCACTCACACCCACCCACCCCCCGCCACCGCCCTCCACCCTCAGGATGGGTCGGCTCATTCTGGCATCTCAAGAGCTCACATCTGCACAGGTGTGAACCCCCACGTGAGGGCTGGGTGAGGAGTGGAGTTTAAGGACATTCCTCGGGGCCCTTCACCCCTAGAGACCCTGGAAGACATCAGATCACAGATGACCCGAGAAAGAGGGCAGGTTGAGGGTCTCACGGCAAAGACTACTTCCGACTGAACTGCTGAGGGAGGTGTGTTCTGAGACGGGCCGGCCCCTGGGGGCCGAGCAGGGCCACATGGGACGACCTTCGCCCCACCTGAGTCTGGTCGCCGAGAGCGAGGGGGCACTGTCCGCGGTGCTGACCAGCCCAGCTTGGGCCACAGGAAGTCGCACACTGTCGCTCTCTAAACCCTCGCGGGTGACACAGGGCTGGGAATGTTTAGCGATGGACTCGGGGTGCACGAGGACATGCCAGCAGGGAAAAAGGGGTGCTTCCGCAGGGGCAGGTAGGGACGATGGGGCTCACACAGACGGGGATCCTGCTCAGCCCCCGTCTCGGGTTCACAGGGGCTGAGGAGTGTAGGCACCACTCAGGAACTGACGGGACACAGCTGTCTGCCCACAGACACCCCAAGGCCCTGGCTTCCGCCCCACTCAGGAGAGGCGCCCATGAGGCCTGAGCTCTGGCGGGGGCAGTGCAGCACTGCACAACGCCCAAGCAGGAGGCCAGAGGTGGACAGTTGGGGCTTCCAGCCACGTGAGTGCAGGGCCATGGGAAGACGAGCCGTGTGCGTCCATGAGAACTGGCAGCGAGGGCCCAGGGCAGCGGGCAAGGGCAAGAGGGGGCCACTGCGCTGGACAGCCTTGCTGGGCTTCAGTTCAGGGAAAGAAAACACTTTTGGGACGACAGAATTGTGCAGAAACAGACCAGGTGCTTCCATGAAGGAGTGAGCTGCCTGTCCACTCTGCAACTTCAGGAGCTGGCCGACACGTCCGCGTTAGGCCACAAAGAAGGGTGCGTCTCTGCCTGGAGAGGCAGGTGGGCCACGGTATCCTCGCCCCAAAGTCACCCTGGACCTCTGGGGCCTGGGGCCAGTGTTCTGCCACTGTTGACAGTAACAGTTTGCAGCTGTGTGTCTACATTGGCTCTCCAAGCCCGGCTATTTATAACCCCTTCCAAACGGAACTATAAGGAAATGTGTTGGCAATTTTGTCTTTATTTCATAAAACACAGGATGAGGCCAAATGGGAGTCGGTTTCCGAATGAGCACAATTACAGATCTGAAAAATTGAGTTCACTTTTAGCTGCAAATATTATTTAGAGGAAATCTCTTGTTTTGTGAAAAGAAGCTGCATGTTGACAAATTTATTTGCCTCAAATTCTGGAGGGTTTAAAGCTCCCAGAGTTGGGGCTCTACCTTGAGCTGGGGGCTTTCATCCCACCCTCCAGGGACCCTCTCCCCTCCTGGGCTGGTTCAGGGTGGCATCACCAGGTCACACGCAGCTGGAAGGGAGAGCTCCTCCCCAGCCACTGCCCCTGGAAGACCTGCCCATCCAGCATCAGCTTCGCGAGAGTGCTCCCATCCCCGCACAGCTCAGCCCCCGGCCCCACCCACCACCTGGAGACCCACCTGCCGCCCCCTCCTTCCAGACCCGCAGTCCGAGCCCCCTGCCCCGCCTCCGCCTCACAGGACCCCCAAGGGCCCCGGGGGTCCATGGGCTCCTCCTCTACTTGCAACAAAGGCCCTCGGTCGTCCACCTCCTCGTTCCCAGTGGTCCCTCCTCACAGCCCTCATCTGCCGCCTGAGACACAACCGTGCCTGGTCACACCACTCACCCTCCAGCCC
This sequence comes from Okapia johnstoni, assembly GCA_024291935.2. Taxonomy (NCBI): domain Eukaryota; kingdom Metazoa; phylum Chordata; class Mammalia; order Artiodactyla; family Giraffidae; genus Okapia; species Okapia johnstoni. The sequence goes on along the minus strand of CM044320.1, from coordinate 906,429 downwards.
CTGCCTGTGTGTTTCCCACCCCAGGAACTGCATCCACACTGTACATCTCCCCACCATGTCGGCTGCCTCTCCTGGTGCCAGCTGCAGCCCAGGAAGACTTCCTGGAGGTGGCATATTCCATGTCAACCTAGAACCATGAAGAGAGTCATCACCCTCTGGGCTGGGGCTCAACCCTAACCCTAACCCTAACCCTATCCCCTCAGTCGTGGGGCCGGGATGCAGTGGCCTGTGGGCATGAGGCTGGACCATCCTCCCCCATGGACAGAGACACTTGGGGCCCAGGCAGGCAAAGGGACAGTGAGAGGCCAGATGAGAGCCCAAGGCTGGAGGAGGGGTGGAGCCGCCCTCCACCTGCCTCTCTGCCCAGAGTCAGACCCACCTTCGCAGGATCTGGGACCCCTAGAACTCCCCGCCTGCTCGCCCTCCTGCTGGCCTCAGGGTTCTGCCCTCAGGGCCCATCAGCACGGGACCCTATGTGGAATTTGTCTTGAGCGCACCCTTGAGGACCAGCAGCATGACAGAAGAAAGCCGCCAAACACAGGCCCCAAACCCCTCCTGCACCAGCTCCTCACTCTGTGACCCCAGGTAAGTCACTGACCTTCTCTGGGCCTGTCTCCACTCCTGTGAAACGGTCAGGAGGGCAGCACTGTGCTGCGGTATGAAAAGAAGTGGCTGCGTGGAAGTCAGTTGGCCAAGTGTCTGGAACACAGTGGCCCTTAGTCATGTGGCGGGAATGAGTGGATGCATGGATGGGTCATCAGACAGTGGAGGAGAGGATGATGGATGGATGGATGGATGGATGGATGGATGGGTGGATGGATAGATGATGGGTAGATGGGCGAATGGAAGAGTGGATGGATGGATGTGTGAGGCGAGGGGGTGGATGGATGGGGGATGGACCAAAGAAAGAGCATTTCACCCCATCATACCACCATCCCATCATGGCACCACCCCCAAGAAGATGCACTTTGCTAAGAGGCATGAGGTGGCCAGCTCACCTGTGAGCACTGGACACCCAGAGAGCCTGGTCCTCCTGCACAGAAGCCCACGGGGCCTGGGTGTCTGCTCTGTCTTTGTCCTGGGGCAAGAGGCTGGCATCCCTGCCAGGAGAGAGGAAAATGGCTAGATCATGCATACGCACAACCTCACCGCCAGGCTAATGAAAAGTCAGCAGTTAAATACGTGCAGGAGTCAGAGAGAGATGCACAGCTACCCCCAGCTCCAGCCCTTCTGTCTTTAAAATTATGGTTGGTAATTAGCAGAGAATTTTGACTTAAAAAAAACAAGAGTAATAAGACATTTAATGGTTTCCAAACTAATTACAAATATGGCCATAATTGGAAAAGCAACTCCATAAAAATGATAACTTGGCTCACAGGAGAAACCGTACGTGCATGGCCCATGGACATCAGGCCTCCTTTAATCTCTGGGGCCCAGACACTGAATGCCCTCAGATCCGTGCCCTTCTACTCCGGCCTCCGGGGGTGGGGTACGGGTAAAGGAGCTTTTATTATAGTTCTCATTTTTATACTTAATGGCTTTATTGAAATATAATGCACATATGATTCAACTCACCCATTTAAAGTGTACAATTCAATGCCTTTTAGCATATTTATGGAATTCTGCAACTACCGCCACCTCAAATTCAGAGTATTTTTATCAACCCTAAACCCCACCCCCTGCTCTTGGCAACCACTAACCTCTGCCTCTCATGGATGCGTCCACTCCGGACGGTTCGTGTAATGTAATCGTACGATACATGGTCCTTGGATCCTGGCTTCTTCCACTGAGCGTATCATTGTCAAGGTTCATCCATACTGAGATGTGTCAGTATTTCATTACTTTTCATGGTTGAGTAATATTCCATTATACGGATACACCACGTTGTGTTTATTCATTTATCCTCTGACAGACATTTGGACGGTTTCCATTTTTTGGTTGTTACAAATAATGCTGACACACAAGTTTCTGTGGGCATGTTTGCACTGCTCTCGGATGTATGCCTAGGAGTGGAATTTCAGAGTCATCTGGTAACTTTGTAGGTAACCATTTGAAAAAGTGCAAAACTGTTTTCCGAAGCGGTTACAGTGTTTGTCACCCTGATCGGCAAAGCGGAGCTTGTTACTCTCTGCTCTTCAGGTGCTGGCCATCCTCCTGGGTGTGAGGTCGTGTCTCTTTGTGGTTTTGATTTGCTTTTTCCTGATGACTAATATAATAATGTTGAGCAGCTTTTCATATGCTTACTGTCCATTTACATATCTTCTTTGAAGAATTATCTTTCAGATCCTTTACTCATTTTTCAATTAGTTATCATTTCTTACTGAATTGTAATGGTACCTCAAAAATAATAAGGAGAAGGGGGGCAGAGGATGAGATGGTTGGATGGCATCACCGACTCAATGGAGATGAGTTTGAGCAAATTCCAGGAGAGAGTGAAGGACAGGGAGCCTGGCGTGCTGCAGTCCATGGGGTTGCAAAGTCAGACACGACTTAGTGAGCTAATAATAACAACGATGCCTTATATAAGTCTTACATATTCTGGACACAGATCATTATCAGAATAAGATTCGTAAATATTTACTCTAGCTGTCTAGGTTGTCTGTTTATTTTCTTGATGGGGTCCTTTGATCCACGAATCTTCTAGTTTGGGTGAAGTCCAGCTTATCTGTGTTTTCCTTTGCTTCTTGTGCAATTGGTGTCATATTTAAGAAACCACTGCCTAATCCAAGGTCATGATGATTTATACCTATTTACTTTGAAGAGTTTTCTCATTTTAACTCTTACAGTTGGATCCTTGATTCACTCTGGTTTAATTTTCACCTGTGGTCTGAGGTAGGAATCCAAAATTATTTTTTTGCATAAGCTTATCCTGTTGTTCCAACACTATTAGTTGAAAAATTGTCCTTTTCCTCCTAGGAATGGTCTTGGCACCCTGTCAAATGTCGGTGCTGGGTCCTTGCGCTGCGAGAGGGCTTTCTCTGGTTGCGGTGAGCAGGGGCTGCTCTCGGGATGCGGGGGGCGGGCCTCTCCTTGTGGAGGCGTCTCGCTGTGGAGCACCAGCCCCAGGGCGCCAGGCTCAGCAGTTGTGCTGGACGGGCTTAGTTCCCCCAGCACGTGGGATCTTCCCTGACTAGGGACCGAACCTGTGTCCCCTGCATTAGGAGGCAAACTCTCCACCACTGGACCTCCAGGCAAGTCCCAACGGGAGCTTTTATTGCTATCTTCTGGCTTTCTGTTCTCCTCCACTGGTCTGTGTGTCTGTTCTCACGGCCGTACCATGCTGGCTCCTTTACTGCAGCTTTTAGTAAGTTTAGAAATAAGGAAATATGACTCCTCCAACTTTGTTCTTCCTTTTTAAAGATTGTTTTACCCTATTCAGGGTTCCTTGAGAGTCCATATGAATTTTAGAATGACTTTCCTGTTTCTACAAAGAAGTCAGCCTAGATTTTGGTCGGCATAACAATCTGAAGATCAGTCTGGGGTATTGCCATCTTGGGCTTCGCTGGTAACTCGGGTAAAGAATCCGCCTGCAATGCGGGAGACCAGGGTTCGATCCCTGGGTTGGGAAGATCCCCCGGAGGAGGGCTTGGCAACCCACTTCAGTATTCTTGCCTGGAGAATCCCATGGACAGAGGAGCCTAGCAGGCTACAGTCTGTGGGGTTGCAAAGAGTCAGACACAACTGAGCAACTAACACTTTCCCACTGCCATTTTAATAATGTTAAATTTTCTGACCCATGAACACTTCTTTGCATTTATTTGGATCTAGTTCATTTCAACAGCGTCACAGCTTTCAGAGCACAAGTTTTGCTCTTCCTTTGTTAAGTTTATTCCTAAGTGTTTTATTCTGATACGATTACAGGTGCAACTGTTTTCCTGTTTCATTTTCGGGCTGCTCACTGCCACTGTAGACAAACACAACCTCCTTTTGTGTTTGGCTTGTATCCTGCAGCCTTTCTGAACCTGTCTGTTAGCTCTAACAGGTCTCTTCCCCATCTGTCTGTCTCTCTGTCCATCAGGCCGCTCACCTCCTTAGGCATCACACGCAGCCTGTTGGGCTCAGCTGACACTCTGCTGTTTTCCCTGCTGGATTGTAAGTCACTCAGCAGGTGATGCAACTAAATCCAGGCAGGGGCGATGCTGAGGCCAGTCTTTGAGGTTTGCTCTGGCCCGGGGGTGCCCTTCTCACCTGTCTCTTTCCATGGTTCCTTCTAGTGGCCCACAGGGTAACAAGTGCCATTAATCAAGAAGAGCTACTCTTCTCCAGTTGTCTGAGGAGGTTGTCTGAGGAGGCCTTACAAACAGCTGTGAAAAGGAGAGAAGTGAAAGGCAAAGGAGAAAAGGGAAGACATACCCATTTGAATGCAGAGCTCCAAAGAATAGCAAGGAGAGATAAGAAAGCCTTCCTCAGTGATCAAGGCAAAGAAATAGAGGAAAACAATAAAATGGGAGACTAGAGGTCTCTTCAAGAAAATTAGAGATACCAAGGGAATATTTCATGCAAATATGGGCACAATAAAGGACAGAAATGGTATGGACCTCACAGAAGAAGAAGATATTAAGAAGAGGTGGCAAGAATGCACAGAAGAACTATACAAAAAAGATCTTCACGACACAGATGATCACGATGGTGTGATCACACACCTAGAGCCAGACTTCCTGGAATGAGAAGTCAAGTGGGCTTTAGGAAGCATCACTATGAACAGAGCTAGTGGAGGTGATGGAAGTCCAGTTGAGCTATTTCAAATCCTGAAAGATGATGCTGTGAAAGTGCTGCACTCAATATGTCAGAAAATGTGGAAAACTCAGCAGTGGCCACAGGACTGGAAAAGGTCAGTTTTCATTCCAATCCCAAAGAAAGGCAATGCCAAAGAATGCTCAAACTACCACACAATTGCACTCATCTCACACACTAGCAAAGTAATGCTCAAAATTCTTCAAGCCAGGCTTCAACAGAATATGAACCATGAACTTGCAGATGTTCAAGATGGATTTAGAAAAGGCAGATGAACCAGAGATCAAATTGCCAACATCTGCTGGATCATTGCAAAAGCAAGAGAGTTCCAGAAAAACATCTGTTGACTATGCCAAAGCCTTTGACTGTGTGGGTCACAACAAACTGTGGAAAATTCTGAAAGAGATGGGAATACCAGACCACCTGACCTGCCTCCTGAGAAACCTGTATCAGGTCAGGAAGCAACAGTTGGAACTGGACATGGAACAACAGACTGGTTCCAAATAGGAAAAGGAGTACGTCAAGGCTGTATATTGTCACCCTGCTTATTTAACTTATATGCAGAGTACATCATGAGAAATGCTGGGCTGGAAGAAACACAAGCTGGAATCAAGATTGCTGGGAGAAATATCAATAACCTCAGATATGCAGATGACACCACCCTTATGGCAGAAAGTGAAGAAGAACTAAAGAGCCTTTTGATGAAAGTGAGAGAGGAGAGTGAAAAAGTTGGCTTAAAGCTCAACATTCAGAAAACTAAGATCATGGCATCCGGCCACATAACTTCATGGCAAATAGATGAGGAAACAGTGGAAACAGTGACAGACTTTATTTTTCTAAGCTCCAAAATCACTGCAGATGGTGACTGTAGCCATCAAATTAAAAGACGCTTTCTCCTTGGAAGAAAAGTTATGACCAACCTAGATAGCATATTAAAAAGCAGACATTACTTTGCCAACAAAGGTCCATCTAGTCAAGGCTATGGTTTTTCCAGTGGTCATGTATGGATGTGAGAGTTGGACTATAAAGAAAGCTGAGCGCAGAAGAATTGATTCTTTTAAACTGTGGTGTTGGAGAAGACTCTTGAGAGTCCCTTGGACTGCAAGGAGATCCAACCAGTCCATCCTAAAGGAGATCAGTCCTAGGTGTTCATTGGAAGGACTGATGTTGAAGCTGAAACTCCAATACTTTGGCCACCTGATGCGAAGAGCTGACTCATTGGAAAAGACTCTGATGCTGGGAAAGATTGAACATGGGGGGAGAAGGGGACGACAGAGGATGAGGTGTTTGGATGGCATCACCGACTCGATGGACATGAGTTTGAGCAGGCTCCGGGAGTTGGTGATGGACAGGGAGGCCTGGCGTGCTGCAGTCCATGGGGTCACAGAGTCGGACACAACTGAGCGACTGAACTGAACTGATCTTTCCAGAGGTATGTACTGTCACTCACTCTGTTTCAGATGAAGCTGGTTCCCTTGGGGAGCCTTTGGTGTGGTGTTCTCAAGGGACCCCCTCTCCCCCGGACAGTCTCTGAGCCACACTCTGGGCAAGGCATGGCCTGTTGGCATCAGGCTGGCTTCTCCTGGAAGCAGGGGCAAGATTGGTCCGGTTCCCGCGGTCAGCCCTCCACAGCGGGGGCAGAGCCTCCCTCCTCCTGACCGCCCTCCAGGAATGGATCTCAGGGCCTCTTGGAGCTGAGGGGCTGGTGAGCTGCGGAGGCCGGAGCACCGGGGGCAAGCCCCTGCATCTCAGGCTTCACCCTCGGAGCGGAGCCCCCGTCAGGCCGGGCTGGGGCCCAGCTGCCAGAGTTCTCACCAAGTTTAGTAAATTTTCCTGAGTAAATATCTCTTCATTTGCTGTATGCCCTGAGGACAATTTCAGCACACTCGAGGTGGGTTTTCTAAAGAGTCCTCACGAGCTTGGCCTGCTGTGCGGGGGCAGTCATGGAGCTCCTCCAGCTGTCACCCCGGGAGTGGAGCTCCCACCAGCATCAGCTTCTAGGTTCCTGGTTCCGGCTCAGGCACCCCACCCTTCGGTTCTTTGAGGTCCACACATCTGCTAATGTGATGCTACCCAGGCTCACTGTCCATAAAGCCTCCTGTGCCACCAGGGGACATGAGGTCCTCAGCAGCCTCTGTCTTCACGCCCCTCACCCGGGGCGGGGTGGGGGGCCCAGCCTGCTTCTCGCCGGCCCCACCTGCCCCTGAGGCCCTGGGAACCTCAGGGGCCCTGGGAACCAGGACAAACAGCTGTGCCTCTGCCCGGCCGGCCGGACGTCCTCTCCGCCTCAACATCCGGGGACGCTCGCTCCACGTCCAGCTACGAACTCAGACCCCCAGCCACTCGAGCAGCTGGGAGCCCCCCACATCAGGACCCCTGGACCCACCACACCCAACACCAGCCACCCGAGGTCACTGCCCGCACAGGGGTCACCCCTCCTTGGAGCTGGGTCCCAAACCCTGTGCCGGAGGGTCTGGGGATAGGTCCAGGGTGGCCACCCATGGGGGCCACAGTCTAGGGGAGGAAGGGGAGTGACCCCTGCCCTGAGGGGGCCCCGAGGTTGCCCTAGGGGCAGGGGATCCGAAGGGGTCGTGGGGGGGGTCGAGGCGCATGCGAGCAGGTCAGCATCACCGCCCAGGGCCAGCCCTGCTCTGCCCTGGGGTCCTCCCCGCTCCAGGCTCCACGGCCTCGACTCCCAGAGGGGTTTCCTGACACCACGCGGGGGGGGGCAGGCCCACAGGATCTCAGCAACCTCGGGCCCCGCTGCACCCTCACACTGCGGTCTAGGTCCCGCCCGTCGGCTCAGTGTGAGGGTCTCCTGGGTCCACAGCACCCGTCCACCTGCCTCGTTAGAAATCACACACAGAACACACCCCATGTAAAGACCCAAGGAGTCCGTGGGCCCCACACCCCGCCCGGAGCGGATCCCCCCACCCCACTCTCAAACACACCATTAATTAACAGTGGGGTACGGATGTGAGAGCTGGACTATAAAGAAAGCTGAGTGCCGAAGAATTGATGCTTTTGAACTGTGGTGTTGGAGAAGACTCTTAGAGTCCCTTGGACTGCAAGGAGATCCAACCAGTCCATCCTAAAGCAGATCAGTCCTGGGTGTTCATTGGAAGGACTGATGCTGAAGCTGAAACTCCAATACTTTGGCCACCTCATGCGAGGAGCTGACTCATTGGAAAAGACCCTGATGCTGGGAAGGATTGGGGGCAGGAGGAGAAGGGGACGACAGAGGATGAGATGGCTGGATGACATCACTGACTCGATGGACATGGGTTTGAGCAAACTCCGGGAGTTGTTGATGGACAGTGAGGGCTGGAGTGCTGAGTTCACGGGGTCGCAAAGAGTCGGACACGACTGAGCGACTGAACTGAACTGAACCACTGCAAAATCCAGCAGAATGTCCCAATTCTGCCCAAAAGTACTACTTAAACTTTTCCTGTTGTATATTTCACATTTCCCCCCAGACATCGAGTTCACAGGAGCGGGTCGCGGGCACTGCCCTGGCGGCTCGGTGGGTAAGAATCCGCCTGCCAGTGCAGGGGGCAGGGGTTTGAGCCCCGATCTCGGATGATCCCCCGTGCCAAGGGGCACCGACGCCCATGGGCCACAACTGCTGAAGCGCAGGAGCCGCGAGCCCGCTCGCCGCAGCGGGAGAAAGCCCGCCTGCAGCGGCGAGGGCCCAGAGAAGGGAAACTAGTAAATGTATCAAATTTAAAAAACAAGGGACGAGCGGAGGTCGGCGACAGCCGGGGCGGCCTGGCCAGCAAAGAGCACGCCTGCCACCCGGTGGCCGTGCCGGGCATGACGCCACCCGCGGGAAAGCCCAGCCCCGGGGAGCCGGAACCGGCGGGCCGGGCTCCCCGCCCCGCAGCGCCGCGGCCGGAGAACGCGATCAGACGCTGCGGGAGCACCGCTGGCGGCCACGCTCTCCTGGGGCCTGAGGTCACGGTCTGCAGCCGGTGCCCCGCAGCCTCCCCGCTGGCCGCCTGAGCCCGGCGGGCCCGGGAGGGAAAGGAGCAGCCTGGGCCGCCGAAGGGCTGGAAGAGAGCGGGCTCGGCTCCTCCGCGGGCGGGGCCCCGCCTGCGCCCACCTCCGCTTCCAGCCTCGCCTGCAGGCCCCGGGTCCCAGCGAGCAGGAGGCGAGGGTGCGAGCGGACAGCAGACGGCGCCTCTGCCCGGGCCTGGAGGGCAGGGCACATGACGCCCGGTCGGGGGCACCGGGGAGGAGGCGAGGGGCCCAGGCAGAGAGCTGCCCCACCCCCCTCGGGAAACCTGTGCTCCCTGCAGGACTCACCCTGGCTGTCTTCTCACATTTATTCTTAGATTGGCCACTTCGCGTAAATGCAAGATCCCAAATATTATTTAATGCCTTTCCTTGCTTTTAAGCAAAATTTATTTTTATTAATAAAAATCACTGCATATGCACTGCAGTTAAGAAAACCCTCCTTATAAATAGACCCTGAGCAATTGTACAGTTTGTTCTGGGAAACCCACCTCGGATAGTACATGGCCCAGGGGGTCCCACCCAGAGCTCAGAGAAGCTCTGCCCTCTTGACACACCGCCTACACGCACGTATGCAGTAGGTGACTAATGTGTGTCCGTGGGAGGCAGGCTGAAGTGGGCAGGAGTGCCCTCGGAGAGCCGGTCCTCAAGGAGTCCCGGGCTGACCTGGGTCCCAGGAGCAGCTGGACTGTGAGACCTTGCGGGGGGCGGCTTCTGAGGGCTGCACATACCTGAGGGGCCCCGAGGGGCCGGGAGGACGGAGTGGGAGGGCTGGGCTGCCGAGGCCCCTCAAGTCCAGGTCTGAGAGGACTCCTGCCCCACGGCCCAGCCGCAGGGTTCAGGGCCCCGTGGCGTCACGTGGCATCCTGAGGGGACCTGAGGAGCCCCCCCAAGCCCTGCTGAACTACAAGCACAGCGGCAGAGCGCCCCGCTTCCCTCGGAACCCCCATCGCCACGGGGTCACTCAGAATGGCGGTGTTTCAGACAAGGACCCGGAGCGCCATCGTGTACCTGTGGTCGCTGCACAGGAGCTGAGAAACCAAGACAGTGGCTTGTCTGTAAAGCTGGGCCAGGACCACTTATCGGGCTTTCGTTTACGATGGAGTCAGACGCCTTCTTTTAAGTCCCTTCAAAGCATTTTCTTGGGATGAGCGAGGGGACCCTGCTGAGGCCACCCCGGGAATGGATCAGGGTGACGGGTGTGAACTCGAAGGGAAGCAAATTTCTCCACCTCGTCGGAGATTAAGATCCGCAGGTTAAACATGTATCTGGAAAGACCCCAGAGCCGGGCTCTTCTGACACTTTTAAAGGCGAATGTTGGGGCTCCCCTGGTGGCTCGGTGGTGGGGTCTGCCTGCCAACACGGGGGACACGGGTTCGACCCCTGGGCTGGGAAGATTTCACACGGTGGGGAGCAGCTGAGCCCGCGCTCCACAGCTGCTGACCCTGTGCCCTGGGACCCGGGCTCTGCAGCAAGAGCAGCTCTCACACCACAGCTGGAGGAGAGCCACACAGCAACCAAGACCTGGAACAGCCAAAATAAACGATTTTTACTGCACATGAACGTTGCACATTTGGGCTTTTAGCCTGACAGGTAACATTGGCTTCCGAGGAGCAATGCTGATGGTTGGGTGGCGATCAGGGCTCCAGGAGGAAATCGCCCTAAAAGCTAGTGCCCAGGAAGCCGTGCCGGGCCTCCTCCTGAATTGCCACTCTGGTCCGTGAGTGCCCCCCATGGACAGGGCACAAGCACGGGATCCGTAGATGACCTGGCAGGAGCTCCTTGGAGAATCGGACAAGACTCGAACGCCCCTCAGCTTGACCGGTGGGTTTCACACCAAGAGCAAGAATGGAAACCAAGACCTCATATGAAGCTGTAGCCTCGGAACCTTCAAGGGCAGCCCTGAGGTGGGGAGGGGCTCGACACGGCACCTCAGAGGGGGCTGGCCGGCACCCCAGATCGTCCCCAGAATCCGGGGAGCACAGGCACGGAGCACACAGGGCACAGCAAAGCCAGCGAAGACGCTGGACGGAGGTGAGGACCAGCTGGACAGCTGGACCCCTGGGACATGACCAGGATGCCTAGATATGCAGTTGGATGGCTGGGTATTCAGGGGGGCACCCAGGACACGACCATGGCCCATGGGCCTGGGCGCCCTGGAGGCAGAGGGTCAATCAACACGGCTTGCGCCTCGGGATCCGCCAGTGTCAGGGTGGGGTGGGGTCTCAGAGCGGACACTCTCAGTATCCTCCCTGCCCAGCTTGGCTCCCCCAAGAAGGGGCCCTACTTCTGATCAGCCAGGTGCTGGGTGGCTCAGGAGGGTCTCCATGCCCAGGAGCACAGCCACAGGGCAGCCTGCCCCTCGGCCTCCACCTGCCCCCAGCTGGATACCAAGATTCTGGTCTGAGCTGCCGCAGAAGCAGAAAAAGCAGACCTCAAGGCTGCTTTGCATCTCCTGGGGACAAGTTCTCTCAGGTTCATACACCTGGGAGTCTTTATTCTGTCTTCAATTTTGAAAGATATTTTCATGTAAAGAGCTCTTGGTTGCAGTATCTTATTGCAATACTCTCATAATGTTGACCCACCAAGTCCTGCTTGCTTGTTTCTGAGGATAACTCAGCTGTCCTTCTTATCTTTGTTCTTCTCCCTGCACGTGGGATGTTCTCTTAGCACTCGTTTTAAGCAATGTATGTGTGTCCTTTTCTTCACGTGCTTGGAGTTTATCAAGCTTCTTAGATGTGTGGATGGACGGATGGATGGATGGATAAGTAGGTGGATAGATAGACGGATGGATGGATGGATAGATGAATAAGTGTGTGCATGGATGGATGGATGGATGGATGGAAGGAAGGATGGATGGATGGATGGATGGGATGGATGGATGGATGGATGGAAGGATGGATGGAAGGAAGGAAGGAAGGATGGATGGATGGATGGATGGATGGAAGGATGGATGGATGGATGGAAGGATGGATGGATGGATGGAAGGATGGATGGAAGGAAGGAAGGATGGATGGATGGATGGATGGAAGGATGGATGGAAGGAAGGAAGGATGGATGAATGGAAGGAAGGATGGATGGATGGAAGGATGGATGGAAGGAAGGAAGGATGGATGAATGGAAGGAAGGATGGATGGATGGATGGATGGATGGATAGACAGATAAGTGGGTGGGTAGACGGATGGATAGATGAATGGATGGGTGGATAGATGGATGATGGATGGATTGCTGGGTGGATGGGTAAGTGGACAGACAAATGGATGGATAGATGGATGGATGGATGGATGGATGGATAGATGGATAAGTGGGTGGGTAGACAGGTGGATAGATGGATGGATGGATGGATGGGTGGATAAATGGATGATGGGTGGATCATTGGGTGGATGGGTAAGTGGACAGACGGATGGATGGATGGATGGATGGATAGACGGATAAGTGGGTGGGTAGACGGATGGATAGATGAACAGATGGGTGGATAGATGGATGATGGATGGATCGCTGGGTGGATGGGTAAGTGGACAGACAAATGGATGGATAGATGGATGGATGGATGGATGGATAGATGGATAAGTGGGTGGGTAAACAGGTGGATAGATGGATGGATGGATGGATGGGTGGGTGGATAAATGGATGATGGATGGACCGCTGGGTGGATGGGTAAGTGGACAGACAAACAGAGGGATAGATGGATGACCTCAACATCACCAGAGAGTGCCCAGAGCTCATTATGACCCTGCTCAGTCCTAAGCCTCCTCTCGCCTGGCAGGTGTACCACAAATACTCCCGCGTAGCTGATCAGCCACCTTTGAAGACTCAGTCCACAGGATCACCAAGTCCCTGAGATGCGGTTCCACCCACCCACCCATCACACACAGTCGCCCACAGAGTGGAGACATTAGCCCTGAGGACCGGCTGTCAGTCTCTGGCCTGGATTCTGCACGTGCCTCGTCAATGTCCCCCTCAACCACCCACCTCACACCGTGGACCAAATTCTGAACGCTGCCCCTCACTCAAATCCACCTCCTCTCTCCAAAAGCCCCTTGAGGGATGTTGTCACTGCAAAGCTTACTCATCCCCGCTTGTGTTGCTTCGTCCGCCTTCAGCACACGTTTGCTGCATGCAGCTCCTCTGCCCAGGCAGATGAGCAGCAGACACATGGACAGCAAGCTGAGATTGCACAAGGACCCCAGAGAGGAGGTTCCTGATTCAGGAGAGGGAGAGAGGAGTCCAGAAGGCTGCCTGGAGGAGGTGTCTCTGCACCCACCCATAAAAAATGAATGGGAAAACATCTAGTTTCTCATCATTGAGTATGATGCTCCCTGTAGGTTTTTTGTGGATGTACAAGCTGAAGAAGTTCCACTCAATCCCTATTTTGCTAAGAACTGTTATCAGGAAGGAGTATCATATTTTATCCAATGCTTTTTCTGTATCTATTGATATAATTCTGCGAAACTTTTTCTCTAGCCTGTTGATGGATTACATTAATTGATTTTTAAATGATGAACCAACCTTGCATACCTGAAACAAATCCCACTTGTTCGTAGTCGCAGTTCATTCTTTTTATACACTGTCGGATTCGATTTGCTAATATTTTGTTGAGAGCTTTTGCATCTTACATTCATGAGAAATACTAGCCTACGGTTTCCTTTCCTTGTAATTAATCTCTTTGTCTTGGCACTAGAGCAATAGAGCTTCACATGAGTTACAGGATAGTCCCTCCGCTGTTTCCTGGAACAGCTTGTAGAGAACTGGAGTAATCTCTCCCTTACATGTTTGGTGAAGCCGTCTGGGCCTGGTGCCCTCCGTTTAGGAAGGTTGCTGTGTGCGCGCTCAGTCTCTGTCGTGTCTGACTCTTGGCAACCCCAAGGACTGAAGCCCGCCAGGCTCCTCTGTCCATGGGATTTTTCAGGCAAGAATACTGGAGTGGGTTGCCATTTCCTCCTCCAGGGTATCTTCCTGACCCACGGTTTGAACCCACGTTTCTTGCATGTCTTGCACTGGTAGGCAGGTTCTTTACCACTAGCGCCATCTGGGAAGCCCCATTTGGGAAGGTTACTAATTGTTAATTCAATTTCTTTAACAGGTATGGGGCTATTCAGATTGCCTGTTTCTTGCATGAGCTTTGGCAGATTGTGTCCTTGAAGGAACTGGTCCATCTCGCCTAGGTTATAAAATCGGTGGCACAGAGTTGCTCACGGTAGCCCCTTATTGCCCTTTCAGCATCTGGGGGTCCGTAGTGGTGGCCCACCTTTCTGATATTAGTGTGTACTCTCTCTCTCTCTGTTTTCTTGGCCTAGATAGAGGTTTATCAGCTTCATTGCTCTTTCCAATGAATCAACTATTGCTTCAGTGACCTTCAGTATTGTTTCTCTGCTTCCCACTTTATTAATGTCTACCGCTTTTTACTCCTCTTTCTCTTCTTACTGTGGATTCAATTTGCCCTTCCGTTCCTAGTTTCCTAAAGTAAGAGCTTAATTATCAGCTCCAGATCTTTCTTCTTTCCTAGCATATCCATTCTCCTGTAAGTTCCCTATAAGCACTACTTTCGCTGCATCCTACCCATTTTGATAACATAGTTTCATTTTCTTTTAATTCATAATATTTTTCAGCTTCTCTGGAGCCTTTCCTTTGATCTTCGTGCTGTTTCTTCTGCAGATAGTTGGAGGTTTTCCAGCCATCTCTCTCTTACGGATTTCCCAGTTAATTCCATTGTGGTCCGAAAGCGTGCTTTGTAAGATTGCAAGGCTTTTGAGCTTGTAAAGGTGCATTTTATGGCCCAGAAAGCTGTGAGCCTGAGAAGGATGTGTGCAGCTGTGCTGGGTGAAGCCGTCTGCAGGCGTCAGTCACAGGCAGTCGGTGGACGGCACTGTGAGTTCAGCTCCATCTTTATGATCGGTTCCCTGCCCCTTACTGACAGGAGCCCAGGTACACCGTCAGTGGATTTGGCCATTTCTCCCCGCAGGTCTAGCGATCTTTGCCCACTATTTGGATGCTCTGTTGTCGGGGGCAGACCCGTCTACCTCTGCCAGGCGGTCGGGGGTGGCGGGCTAGGGGGAAGGGCGAAGGTGCTGGGGGCTTGTCCGGGCAGGGAGGAGGGGCCCCACCGGGGCGAGGGAGCCAGGTCCAGGCCAGTTCGCCGAACCCAGCGAGGGGAGCCTAGACTCGCCTTCCGCGGGAAGCGTGCGCATTGGCACCCGGGGCTCAGACCCCTGCCTGTTAACATGGCAGACAGACAGGGGGCTGTCCCGGGCCATCCACATCCTGGGGCCCACCCTGTGTGTGACCCCCGTGAGTGTGGGCAGGACCTGTGACTCGCTTCTGAGCAAGGGAGCACATCACGAGCGAAGGTGCCCATGACCTCACGTGGGACCATAGCCCCGTCTCCATGGACCGGGGCGAAGCAGCCACGTTAGGACACACACACCAGGATGGAGGGTGGCCTCTGGCCAACAAACAGCAGAAAGGGAAGACACCGTCCTATGACCAAAGGAGACTGGGCAGGGCCAACCGCTCAACTGAGCGCGAAGCACCGCGGCCGGCTGGAGCGGAGGGCCCGGCAGCACCGGCCCGCCCGCAGGAACCATGGGTGAGGCATGTGTGAGGCCTGAGCTCCCGGCAGAGCTCAGCAGCACAGGGGCCGTCACAGCTGGTCCCCAGGCTGGGCCCAGGAGCCCAGGGGGCGTCACCAGCAGCCCCATGCCCACAGTGCTGAGAGCCGAGCTCAGTTCCCAGGCTTTGCAGGAAGGAAGCAGGGCAGAAAGTGGGGAGAAGCAGGCGCGGGTGGGCAGGGGGCCAGGGGGTCCCACGAGGCTGGGGTGCATGGCCCCCCACCCCAGCCAGCCCCCGGCTCCAGCTCCTGGCTCCAAGTCCAGTTCCCTGGGGACAGTCAGCAGAAGTGAGGAAGCCAATGGCATCAGTAAGGAGCCGTGATGAAGTGATGACGGCGGACTTGGGGCCGTGTCGGGGGAGGGGCAGCGCCTGGCAGCCCAGTGTAATACATCATAATTCACACAGTTGGGGGAGAATTACCATATTTTTCAAATGCCTTCAAACTTATTTCCCTTCCACCGTCCCCAAGTTTCTCCAGCCCCATCGCTGATTAGTTCTAGCTAAATCTGCCTTTTCTCATCAAAAGAAAAGATCATGCATTTTATTTTCAATTAACTTGCAGGAATCCATCAGGAGTAATCCAGCCAAACTTCATCATTCACAATCCGATTTCTCAGACTGCCAGGAGCCGGGGGGAGGGGCAGGACAGGGTGACCCTGGGGGTCACCCCAGGGGGGCGCGCCCACCCCCGCTGTCTGGGTCGGGGCTGTGGCATGCCCCGAAGAGTGGGCGTCAGGGCCCCCATCGCCAGCTGTACCCAGAGCCCCTTAGGGCACCTGTGGACCTTGCTGGCAAGACTTGGGCCCCGGCGCCCACCCGGAGGGCGGCTCCCAGACCCCCAGGGAGCAGCCGGCAGGGGTCTGGCCCCACCCCAGCCCCCCGGCCCCCCTGCAAGATTGGAAGCAAAGTGGCCCTGAGGCTGCCCGTCCCAAGTCCCGGGGGCGTCCGATGGGGCTGTCTCCCCACATGGCCTGTCCTCCTGTCTCTCTGGACATGACCTCGCCTACATCCCAGGTCCCCTCTAACCAGGCACCTGTGCTCAGCAAGGCCACAGAAGCCTGACTGGCACCCCGCCCGGCCCCTGCCCCCCACTGGGCCCAGCTCCTCGGCTGCCCCACTGCCCACCGGCATCCAGACGCCCTCACCAGGGCCCCAGGGGCCTCCAGCTCCCCTCCGACCCCCTCGGTCACCCCTCCCACTTCTAGAAGCTTCTCCAAGTGGTGTCCAGGACGCCTCCCTCTCTGGACCCTCCTGTCACCCCTCCCCCTCCAGACCACTCTGCTCTGAACACACCCACTCTCCGGGGACCCTCGCTCTTTCTCAAGCATTCCTGCCCCCCCCCCTCCAGCCCCCGAGGACCCCCCAGGACCCACACCTCAGGGGTCAGCACGCTCAGGCTTCCCATGGCTCCCCCTGCCCACAGGTCCCACCGCGCACACACCTATCCCTGACCCGCAGGCGCCACCTCCCCGCAGGTGAGCCACCCCAGGCGGCCCCAGGCCCTGCACTCAGACCCGCAGCCTCAAGGGCCCCTCTTAGCTCAGATCACGTCACCCACCGGGTGACCCCGCAGGACTTGAAGCACAGCCCCCAGCGTCTCCCTCTCCTCATTTCCTCTGGTCTTGGGGCCCCTGCCCAGTGCCAGGTCTCTGCCCTTGCCTTGCGCTCCACCCGGGACCAGCCACGTAACAATGAGCAGAACACAACGGCCCCGGCTCAGAGAGAACTGAGCACTGGAGACACTCCTCCTGATGCCACGTGCTTCCACGTTGTGTCCTCAGAGCCCCTCTGCCCGGGAAACCCCCGTGGGCGCGACTCTGTCCACAGTCTCAGACCTGCCTCCTCTACAGCTCAGTCCATCCACGTCACGACCTCCACTTCACCCTTCAACGTGCACAACTCTCTGGCTAGCGTGGTGGTATCTGTAGCTAGCTAACCAGGTACCCCTGTCCAGGTGAGGGTCTTACACCCCTCCCAGGCCTCTCAGGGGCTCCTCCATCCCAGGCCCCTGCCCCCCGCCTCCCTTGAACTGAGGCCTTCCTGCCATGACCCAGGAGCACCCCATCCTGGGAAATGCTGTGAGACGCCTCCTCCAGGCAGCCTACCTGGCATACCTGTGACTGCACACTATTGTTGTGGGCGCTGCCTAGCTCCTGCCTGGGAGGGGGCACTAGGCCCTCACCCATCTCTTGTTCTGACACAGAGCCTGGCACACAGTAGGTCCCAGGAAACAGCTGTGGACCCAAGTGGACACATGCAGAAAAGTGGGGGAGAACAGAGGGGCTGGAGGAAGGGGGCTCAGCAACCAGGGCGCTCGAGGAAGAACCAGAGGGGCTGGAGGAAGGGGGCTCAGTAACCAGGGTGCTCGAGGAAGAACCAGAGGGGCTAGAGGAAGGGGGCTCAGCAACCAGGGTGCTCGAGGAAGAACCAGAGGGGCTGGAGGAAGGGGGCTCAGTAACCAGGGTGCTCGAGGAAGAACCAGAGGGGCTAGAGGAAGGGGGCTCAGCAACCAGGGTGCTCGAGGAAGAACCAGAGGAGGAGGCTGAAGGGGCCAAGGAGGCCGGGCCGGGGGCCACGGCCCGAGGAGGGCCCTGCCAGGCTTGCAGCCGGGGAAACAGAGGCCTGGGGTCTGGCAAGGGGTGCGAGGCAGAGGGGATTGGCTGGCAGGGGTGGACGGGGAGCTGGTGTGTGCCCAGCAGGGCTGCCCCCAGACCCAGATGTGCCATGAGGGTTGTCTCTGGGCAGAGGACAGAGAAGGCCTGGGTCTGGCGGCAGTTCTGGGAGAACCATAGTGGGGCCCCAGAACCCCCAAACCTGAGGCGCCTCCCTCCCAGGAGGCCATCAGCTCCCCAGTGCCCCCCTCAGCAGCACTGGCCGTGGAGTCCGCTCATCACCCCCTGGGGATCGAGCCTCCCACCCAGGAGCCCCTGCTAGCAAGGCGCTCACAGAGGCGTAGGGAGTCCGGTGGAGGAGGACTTGCTTGGGGTTACAGCGTGTGGGGGTGGGGCACATGGGGCTCCCAGGCCAGGGTGGGCGGCTGAGTACGGGAAGCCAAGTTCCTGGGTCAACACCAGCCCACAGCCCTGGGGATCCCAGCTCCAGCGGCCGCACCCACAGCTCTGAGCACCTTCTGGGTTCTGGATTGCTCAATACTCACGGAGGCTGGCAAGCAAGGCCATGATCCACTGGGTGCACCAGCAAAGTCGCAGCATCTACTACATATAAATTAGAACAAATCCGCCGTCTAAGGACACGTGGCCGTCACAGGCGCCGCCAGCACATGACATTTGGTGATTTATGTGCAGAAAGTGCAGAATCACCAACACAGCCAGGAAGCCGCTCCTGCGGGGGTCACGAGCCAGGCTGCCCCCCACCTGCAGCCCCCACCCCAGGACCACCAGCCTCACCCCTGGCAGAGCAAAGCAGGATCAGCCTGTCCTCAGAGTTGGCGCTCACCCACTGAGGCCCACCCCCACCGGGACAGGTCGCAGAGGCCGGGCTCGCAGAGGACGCAGAGGGGCAGAGGGAAGAGGAACCGAGGGCATCGCTTTCCAACTCAGTTCAGTTCAGTTCAGTTGCTCAGTCATGTCAGACTCCCCGGGACCCCGTGGACTTCAGCACATCACCTGTCCATCACCAACTCCCACAGTTACTCAAACCCATGTCTATCGAGTCAGTGATGCCATCCAGCCATCTCATCCTCTGTCGTCCCCTTCTCCTCCTGCCCCCAATCCTACCCAGCATTAGGGTCTTTTCCAATGAGTCAACTCTTCGCATGAGGTGGCCAAAGTATTGGAGTTTCAGCTTCAACATCAGTCCTTCCAATGAACACCCAGGACTGATCTGCTTTAGGATGGACTGGTTGGATCTCCTTGCAGTCCAAGGGACTCTCAAGAGTCTTCTCCAACACCACAGTTCAAAAGCATCAATTCTTCAGCACTCAGCTTTCTTCACCATCCAACTCTCACATCCACACAGGACCACTGGAAAAACCATAGCCTTGACTAGACGGACTTTTGTTGGCAAAGTAATGTCTCTGCTTTTTAATATGCTATCTAGGTTGGTCATAACTTTCCTTCCAAGGAGTAAGCGTCTTTTAATTTCATGGCTGCAATCACCATCTGCAGTGATTTTGGAGCCCCCAAAAATAAAGTCAGCCACTGTTTCCACTATTTCCCCGTCTATCTGCCATGAAGTGATGGGACCAGATGCCATGATCTTAGTTTTCTGAATGTTGAGCTTTAAGCCAACTTTTTCACTCTCCTCCTTCACTTTCATCAAGAGGCTCTTTAGTTCTTCTTCACTTTCTGCCATAAGGGTGATGTCATCTGCATATCTGAGGTGATTGATATTTCTCCCGGCAATCTTGATTCCAGCTTGTGTTTCTTCCAGCCTGGCATTTCTCATGATGTGCTCTGCATAGAAGTTAAATAAACAGGATGACAATATACAGCCTTGATGTACTCCTTTTCCTATTTGGAACCAGTCTGTTGTTCCATGTCCAGTTCTAACTGTTGCTTCTTGACCTGCATACAGATTTCTCAGGAGGCAGGTCAGGTGGTCTGGTATTCCCATCTCTTGAAGAATTTTCCACAGTTTGTTCTGATCCACACAGTCAAAGGCTTTGGCATAGTCAATAAAGCAGAAATAGATGTTTTTCTGGAACTCTCTTGCTTTTGCAATGATCCAGCAGATGTTGGCAATTTGATCTCTGGTTCCTCTTCCTTTTCTAAAACCAGCTTGAACATCTGGAAGTTCTCAGTTCACATACTGTTGAAGCCTGGCTTGGAGAATTTTGAGCATTACTTTGCTAGTATGTGAGATGAGAGCAATTGTGCGGTAGTTTGAGCATTCTTTGGCATTGCCTTTCTTTGGGATTGGAATGAAAACTGACCTTTTCCAGTCCTGTGGCCACTGCTGAGTTTTCCACATTTGCTGACATATTGAGTGCAGCACTTTCACAGCATCATCTTTCAGGATTTGAAATAGCTCAACTGGAATTCCATCACCTCCACTAGCTTTGTTTGTAGTGATGCTTTCTAAGGCCCACTTGATTTCACATTCCAGGATGTCTGGCTCTAGGTGAGTGATCACACCATCATGATTATCTGGGTTGTGAAGATCTTTTTTGTACAGTTCTTCTGTGTATTCTTGCCACCTCTTCTTAATCTCTTCTGCTGGTTGCACAGCGCTGGAGCAACCGTGAAGAGATATCCCACGTGCAAGGTAAGAGAAACCCCAGTAAGACAGTAGGCACTGAGAGAGGGCATCAGAGGGCAGACAGACTGAAACCACAATCACAGAAAACTAACCAATCCGATCGCATGGACCACAGCCTTGTCTAACTCAATGAAACTATGAGCCATGCAGTGTGGGGCCACCCAAGACGGATGGGTCATGGTGGAGAGGTCTGACAGAATGTGGTCCACTGGAGAAGGAAATGGCAAACCACTTCAGTATTCTTGCCTTGAGAACCCCATGAACAGTATGAAAAGGAAAAAAGATAGGACACAGAAAGATGAACTCCCCAGGTCAGTAGGTGCCCAATATGCTACTGGAGATGAGTGGAGAAATAACTCCAGAAAGAATGAAGGGATGGAGCCAAAGCAAAAACAGCACCCAGCTGTGGATGTGACTGGTGATGGAAGCAAGGTCCGATGCTGTAAAGAGCAATATTGCAGAGGAACCTGGAATGTTAGGTCCATGAATCAAGGCAAATTGGAAGTGGTCAAACAGGAGATGGCAAGAGTGAACGTCGACATTCTAGGAATCAGCAAACTAAGATGGACTGGAATGGGTGAATTTAACTCAGATGACCATTATATCTACTACTGTGGGCAGGAATCCCTTAGAAGAAATGGAGTAGCCATCATGGTCAACAAAAGAGTCCGAAATGCACTACTTGGATGCAATCTCAAAAATGACAGAATGATCTCTGTTCATTTCCAAGGCAAATCATTCAATATCACAGTAATCCAAGTCTATGCCCCGACCAGTAACACTGAAGAAGCTGAAGTTGAATGGTTCTATGAAGACCTACAGGGCCTTTTAGAACTAACACCCAAAAAAGATGTCCTTTTCATTACAGGGGACTGGAATGCAAAAGTAGGAAGTCAGGAAACACCTGGCGTAACAGGCAAATTTGGCCTTGGAGTACAGAATGAAGCAGGGCAAAGGCTAACAGAGTTCTGCCAAGAGAATTCACTGGTCATAGCAAACACCCTCTTCCACCAACACAAGAGAAGACTCTGCACATGGACATCACCAGATGGTCAACACTGAAATCAGACTGATTATATTCTTTGCAGCCAAAGATGGAGACGCTCTATATAGTCAGAAAAAACAAGACCGGGAGTGGACTGTGGCTCAGATCATGAACTGCTTATTGCCAAATTCAGACTGAAATTGAAGAAATAGGGAAAACCACTAGACCATTCAGGTATGACCTAAATTAAATCCCTTATGACTATACGGTGGAAGTGACAAATAGATTTAAGGGACTAGATCTGATAGACAGAGTGCCTGATGAACTATGGACAGAGGTTCATGACATTGTACAGGAGACAGGAATCAAGACTGTCCCATGAAAAAGAAACGCAAAAAAGAAAAATGGCTGTCTCAGGAGGCCTTACAAATAGCTGTGAAAAGAAGAGAAGTTAAAAGCAAAGGAGAAAAGGAAAGATATTCCCATCTGAATGCAGAGTTTCAAAGAATAGCAAGGAGAGATAAGAAAGCCTTCCTCAGTGATCAGTGCAAAGAAATAGAGGAAAACAATAGAATGGGAAAGACTAGAGATCTCTTCGAGAAAATTAGAGATACCAAGGGAACACTTTCCAACTAGGGCTGTTTTCTGACTCGATGGACATGAGTTTGAGTAAGCTCCAGGAGTTGAAGGACAGGGAGGCCTGGCGGGTTGCAGTCCATGGGGTTGCAAAGAGTCGGACTCGACTGAGCGACTGAACTGAACTGGTTAATAACAGCAGGAGGGCCTGGGGCTCCTGCCCACCCCCTACCCCCACCCAGTCCAGGTCCTGTGCACAGGGCCGCCCACCACCTCTCCGTCCCTCTACCCTGTGGGCCTCTTCGGGTTGGGCGGGCGGAGGGAGCCGTGGGGCCCTGGAGGGTCTAGGCTTCAGGGTGGGAGCTGCTACCAGGAAAGACGTTTTTCATTTGCAACAGGAGAAGCACATCAATGAGATCAGGCAACAGAAAGCCATCAGACAGATTTCCCAAGGAGCATCTGCCCTCCTCAGTGTCTCCCCAAATCTGCAGCAAAGAGCCTGGGCCCCCCACCCCTAACCACCTTGACAAATCGCCCCCTGCGACTCGGTGAGCCCGATGGAGTCTTGGAGCACTGATGAATTTTTAATTTTCAATATCTTTGTGTATATCATTCTTTAAGACCAAATAAAATAAGTCCTCCAGCACAGCTAAGCATTTATTTTTAAACACAAGTCTCGTGTGTGC
This sequence comes from Okapia johnstoni, assembly GCA_024291935.2. Classification (NCBI taxonomy): domain Eukaryota; kingdom Metazoa; phylum Chordata; class Mammalia; order Artiodactyla; family Giraffidae; genus Okapia; species Okapia johnstoni. Next base: position 883,605 of record CM044320.1, on the reverse strand, counting down.
CGTGGAGTGATAACCATGGAACTGCGCCCACGCTGAGCCTCCTCGCTCAGTGGTCAGCACGTGCTGTGACCACACGCCGGGACGGTGCTTTTATTGACGCGATGCTTTTTTTTTTTTTACAGATTTTGTTTTGCTTGTGTGTGTGTGTGTTTTAACTGGAGGATGTGTGTAAAACAGCCAGCCAGCGGAAGCTGCTGGAGGGGCGCTCTGTGACAAACTGGAGGGTGGTTCGCGAGGGAGGGGACGTGCGTTCTTGCGGCTCATTCATCGTTTATGGCAGAAGCCGATGCAACGGTGGCGAGAGGCATTTTAAAGTGAGAGTCTGGGTTACAAACAGCAGGGCCCCCAACGGGGAGGCAGCACACCGACCCCCGAGGGCCCCCCAGTCAGCCCAGTGTCCCCGACCAGAGGCCGGTTCCCGCAGCCCCCGCTGCCGGCCGTGGAGCAGAGGCCGACCGTCGGCTCCCAGGAGCGGCGGGACGCTGACTGGTCCTTGTCGGACCCCGGGCTGGTCCCCCCGCGCAACCCGGCCTCACCTGGAGGGAGCCCTTGGGCTGCCCGGCTCCGGGCCCGCTCCGGGGACCGGGTCTCTGCACGCAGCCCCCGCAGATGCAAGCGGGCGCCCTCTCTGAGCCAGCAGGGCACACAGTGTCCACCCTCCCGCGTCCGGGGGCGAGGCCGCGAGGACCCCCGCGCACTGCGTCTCCGTCGGCCCCGGCCCGCCCCTGCCGGCGGACGCCGAGGGCGCTGCCCACCGTGGCTCCTCCCGGCTTCTGCCGCCCGACAGACCGCTCTTGCGGTGGGCACGGCTCACGGCTCGGCGCTCAGGCAGCATCGGGGCCGGAGGGGCTCCGGCCGATGACGGGCCTGGGGCCCGACCGGCTCGGCCTCGCGTCCTCCAGCCGCCAGGGGCGCTCGTCCCCGCGCCCCGTCTTGCTTCTCTGCCCACCCGACGTTCCAAAATCGCCTCTATGGCGCCACTGTAATTTGCGTTTCTATTACTATGCGTGAAATTCAGCATGTTTTCAACATGTGTAGAGCCAATTGTATTTACTTTTCTGTGAAACGAGTCCACTGTTTGCCCATTTTTTTCTGTCCTGTTGGTGAACTATCAGGCTTTCCCGGTGGCACTCGTGGTAAAGAATCTGCCTGCAGTGCAGGAGGAGAACACAGGAAACTCAGGTTCGATCCCTGGGTGGGGAAGATCCCCTGGAGGAGGAAATGTCAACCCACTCCGGTATTCTTGCCTGGAGAATCCCATGGACAGAGGAGCCTGGCAGGGTACAGTACACTCCGGTATTCTTGCCTGGAGAATCCCATGGACAGAGGATCCTGGCAGGGTACAGTTGATGGCGTCTTGAACAATCAGACATGACTGAAGTGACTTACCACACACACATCACATAAAGTCTTCAGGATTCATGTGTTGATGAAAAATTAATCAGTCAAGCTACAAAAGAAATGGAACATTTTATTTGAGCCAAATTTGAGGATTATAACCTGGGAAGGGCATGTCAATAACCTCTGAGAACTGTTCTGCCCATTATATGTCAAGGCACAGTGATACAAGGTTTTTGAGACCTTATATCTCAACCTTGAGGGTTGGACATCAAATGACTTATTGACAATTTACACAACCCAGATCTAAGTGTCATCATGGCCCCTCAGGAGACTAAGAAGGAATTTATCTTTAAGGAGTTGTTTTGCTGATGCTGGGAGAGTATTGGTTTTCACGGTTGAGCAGGTATTTCTGCCAATGGGGAAAGTCTGGCCAATGCATATTGCAGATACACCATGCACAGGCACAGTAGGGGAAGAGAGGGCTCTCCAAAGGGTAGAGAACATTTTTGGTACAAACTTTTTTTTGCCATAAAATATGAATTGCATTTCACAACAGGAAAACTCTGTGCTTGCATCAAAGACCCAGGCTCCATCAATCTTGTGGTTCTGCCCACATGACCCAGAATGGCTGCTCTGGCTCCAACCACCACATCCACATTCTAGCCAGCAAAAGGAAACTCCTCCCACCTGGAGGATATTTCCTGGAAGTGGTGCTTCCAGTTACCTACCGTCTATCTGGTCCCCAGGCCTCACCGAGCTGCAAGGGAGCCTGGAGGTGTGGCCTTTATTTCAAGAGGCTTCATTACAACACACAAGCAGAATGCAGTGGGGGAGGCCAGCTGGTATCTCAGCAGCAGGTGCTGTAGGAGAGGCCACGCCCCACCCCACAGAACTCGGTTCTGGAAGCATGAGGCTCAAGGATGAAGCTGGGGGCCTCAACTGCCCAGGGATGGTGTTTCCTGGGGGGTGCCAGGAGGGGCTGGGGTCTGAGTGAGGGTGGCAAGACCTGACCCCACAAGTTCTTGGGGTGTGGAGGGTGTGAACAATCTCCCCAGCCTGGGGTCAGCCCCTGGTTTGTGGGGAAGGGTTTGGGGGAGACTGCTGCTCCCTCCTCCCCCGAGAAGCCAGATGCACCTGGTCCAGGAGCGGGGAGTCCACCCTTCCCACAGAGCAGGCCTGGAAGGGGGCCCCAAGCAGACCCATCCGGGAGGGAGGGCCCCAGAGAGGGTGTGCAGGGGGACGCAAGGATCTCTGCCCACTTCAGCGCTGCCTACAGGACTGGGGGGAAGCCGCACCATCAGGGGACCCTGTGAGGGGACAGTCAGGAGCCCCAGCCCCGTAATGAGCACCATCTACACTGTCTTGAACTCAGAATACCCCAGGACAGGCCGGCAGCTGGACGCCAGGGCAGCTGGACTTGGGGGGCTCAGACTCCACTGCCTGGACCAGGAGACCCCAGTGTCCAGTCTCCGCCCCTGTGGCCTCAAGTCGGTAGGGCCAGGACCCCGAGGAGCAAGCACACAGGGTTAACTGCAGGAGCTGAGGAGAGACCCGCCCGAGGGCCCCCAGTTGCCCCTGCAGACCCCCACACACCAAAGCTGCCCCCTGCCCACCAGTCCCCCAGGACCGGATCCTCCCCACACAGCCCCTGGGAAAACATACTCCCCTACAACAGCCCCCACGCTGCCCACCCGAGGCCTTGTCTCCACCAGGCCCAAGACACCTCGGCATGTTCCAGGGCCGAGAGAGACCCCAAACACGGGTGGCCCCACTTTAAACCACCCTGCAAGGAAGAGAATTCAGAGTATCTACGAGATGCTTCACCCTGGCCTGAAAAGTGGTCAGAGACCAAAGCGCAGGACCCAGTGAGCAGGGTGCCCAGGCTGGCCAACACCCCCAGCAGGCGCACACCCGCCCCCGCACCCCCTCCAAGCTCTCACCATACCGCTCCGCACTCACGTCTGAAGCAGAGATGGAGAACAAAGATGAGCTGGAAGCAACAAGAGCAGGACAGGCTGGAGTCTGGCCCCAGGAGACTGGGCTTTCTGGACAAATCCTCTCAACAGTAAAACATCTCCAGCCTGGAGCTCCAGGGCCCTCTGGACTTGACCCAAGCTAAGGACACAGGGCGCCCTCGACCCGGGGCAGGGGTCCGCCAGCAGCCCCACCCACCAAGACCCTGCCCAGAGTGGGGGTCCAGGCTGTCAGCACTGGGCCGAGGGAGCTTCCGAGATGGGGGCTCCGTCAGAGGAGCCAGTCCCGGGCTGGGCACGCCTGGCAGGGCCGGGCCTCACAGCAGGGCAAGGAGCGGCGATGCCGACATCTGTGCCAACACCCCAAAACCTGGGCAGACGGGCAGGCTGCACGCGGGCAGGGCCGAGCGGGCAGCCCCAGGAGGTGAGGGCCAGCTCCACAGGGCAGAGCAGGGCTGCGGGAGCCCCCCACCCCCGTGGGCACAGGCCCCAGGCGGGAGGGCTCTGTCCCTCTCGCTCCCCTCGGGCCATGGCCAAGGCCGCCCCGCGGCGAGGCAGCCCCAGCACGCCATCCACGAGGACCCAGCAGAGAGAAGGCGGCCGTCAGACACGAACAGAGCTATCCAAGGAAGATGTTTTATTTTCAAGTTTCTATGGAAATGTTACAAACAATGGAAACTGAAAAGAAAAAACATTTAAAATTTCAAACTACCATTTTAAAATAAAAATATGATTAGGTGAAATAATAAATAACGACACCCCAGAACACTGTGAGATGAGGGCAGGGCGCGGGCCTCGGGGCAGGCCCAGGCCGGGGGCACCCTCCCCAGCCCGCGGCCGCACGCCCGCCCGCTCGGCGTTCTAAGGGAGGCAGGAATGAAAGGGCCACACCGTCCAAATCTTGACTTTATTTTTTTTTAATATAAAAAATGCAATTTTGGAAACCCACCCTACCTTTTCCCCTAACATAATGCTTTTACCTCTTAAAAATAAAAATAAAGTACTAATTCTATATACATCACATGTACCATACAAAAATGTATCCAAAGTTTCTATTGCTACCAAAGTGTTCTAAATTAAAACAAGTTACAGAAAGCCCCTCAGTGTAAACAGAAGATTACAAGTTACAAAATCAAAGCGCACAGCCAGGGTCATTTATACACCAACCAACATCCTGCTCCCAAAGCAAGGTGGATTTTTATGTGCCTGTATAAAAACGCGTATCAATATACTTCTGCAAATTTATCTTTCATTATAAAGCAAATGAATACACTTTCTACAATAAATAATCCGCTGGGAGGCACACCGTGGGAGGCTGGCAGGTGGACAAGGTGGCGGGGGAGGCCCAGGAGCCCCGCCCCGGCCCTCACGGAGGCGGCGGAGTGTTTTTGGTGATCTGCGAGTGATGCACACGGCATAAATTTATTCTCCACCTCTTTCCACAAAGTACCATTCAAAATAATGTCATTTTCTTTCTTAAAATACACATTTGTCATTGTAAATGTACATCCCGTCTATTAAATAAGTGGTACTCTGTGTAAAGAGTATGATTTACAAAATTATTAAACATTCAAAAGTCTTTTAAAAAAAAGAGAGAGAGCTACAGATGGAAAAAGTGACACCAGCAGCCCGCCCCCCCGGCGCCCTGCGAGGGGCACAGACCGGCGCCTGGGATGCGCCCAGACGGGGACAGGTCATAGAAAACTGGGAAAGAAAGCCTCCCCCTCCCTGGGAAAAAGAACTGAACTAAACTAAAACCCAGAATAAGTTAAGTGGTGAACAATATACAGCATGTACAGCTATGAACACCGCGCGAGCCGCCGCTCAGTCTATGTCGCTGAGGTCGCTGGCCGGCTCCCCGTGCACGCGGCTCAGGTGGCTCATGGCGCGGTCGAAGGCGACCCTCACGGCCTTGCGGATGCTTGAGTTCCTGCCCTCCATCATCTTCAGCTTGTCTATCGTCTCGTCGATGCCCAGAGGGACCATCTTGGACTTCGGAAGCCACTGCCTTTGAAGGAAGAAAACGGACTGTGAGGCCGGAGCACCCCAACCTGCCCCCGGCGACCCCGCACACGGCCGGCCCTCACGCCCCAGGCCGCAGGCCCTGCGGGCACGCCTGCACCACATGCGCCTGACCGCCAGGGCACACCAGGCACAACACCACTCCCCAGACGGCAGAGGAGGGCAGGGCTGCCCAGTGGAACCCCGGCAGGGGCGGCCGGCTAGGGGAGGCTGGGTCAGCACAACCCACCCCGCCCTGCATGGGGACACCACAGGGCCCACACAGGGCACGGTCTGGCCTCAGACGGGGCCTTGGGGCGGGGGCTGCGGAGGAGCCTGGAGCCGGAAGGCTCTGCAGCCACGGCGGGAGCAGCCCTTGCAGAGACGGATCTGGGAGCCCGAGAGGGGCCCACAAGGCGCACGTGGACCCGGCGGGCCTGGCGCTCGCGGCCACCCGCCCGCCCTGGTCCTGGCCGAGAGCGCCCGCTCGCACTCAGCGGGGCCGCGCTCACCAGCTCCTCTTGTTGTCGAAGAAAAGCACAAGGAAGAGCTTCTCGTCGGCCTTGGTCTGCATGTGCTCGCCGATCTTCAGCACATCCAGCGGCGGGGCCGGGATGGTGACCCCATTGTGGTGGCCGGGCACGCGCGGCATCTTAGGGTCAATGATCTGCAGAGGGAGGGCGCGAGGTCATGGCACAGGCCGCGGACAGACCAGCGGTGGGAGGGGACGCCAGCCACACCCCGACTCCGAGACCCCGACAGCCTGAGACCCTGACCCCGAGACCCCGACACCGCGCGGGGTCTCCCGGACACCTGTCCCAGCGGTGCGGGGGTGGCCCCAGGCCCAGGAGCGGGGGACACGGCCCCGAGGCTCGGCGCCTGCGCGCCCTGACCCGCCGCCAGCGCTCACCAGGGCCGGGTAGGAGGGGTAGCCGCTGCACTTGGCCCACACGACCTTCAGGGGCTCCAGGACGGAGGCGGCCGCGTCGGTGGAGATCCACATGCTGTTCTGACCGACCTCTGGGGAGAGGGGTGGGGAGCGGCGTCACGGGCAGGGCCCTCAGGACCCTCTGGGCCGCGCGCCTAAGATCACCTGGGCACCAGGATAGGCCCGGCCTGAGGGCTCAAGAGCCTGGGGACACGGACGGCCCAGAGCGGTGTCCGGGGGCCTCTGCAGCGGCGCCCCTCCCCCGCCCCGGAGCCCCGGGCCTCTGGGTTCCGGCACCTCCCGCTCTGCGCGGGGCTGGCGGGCGCGGACTCACCAGCGGCAATGCGCGCCGCCTTGGCGTAGTTCCCGTTCTCGATGCAGGAGATCAGCTCGCTGCGGCCCTCCAGCGTGTGCCTGCGGACCAGGGCCGGCTTGCCGCGGCCGCACTTCGGAGCACTGAAGCTTCAGAGGGAAGCGACAGACCGTCAGCACCCAGAGCACTGGGTGCGGCGCGCGGGGGGCGTTTAGGGCGGGCAGTGTGAGCTACAGCTGCTCCTTTGCGGCTCCACCACGTGGCATCTCAGTTTCCCCACCAAGGACCAGCCTGAGCCAGGCAGGGAGAGCACCAGGTCCCAACCACGGGACCACCAGGGACTCCCAGCCATCGCCGCGATAACACCAGGACTCGGGGCGAAGGCTCCGGATGGGCGTGACCTACACGTTCGCCGAGTTACACTCAACTCGCGCGTGGTGTCTTCCCCACCGGTGAGCTGCGCGGGGCGGGGGGGGGGCGGGGGCGGGGGGCAGGGGCGGGGCAGGGGGCGGGGGCGGGGCGGGGGCGGGCAGCAGGCGCACCGGCGGCCCACCTGGCGTCGCAGAGCGGGCTGCTGCGGGAGGAGATGCTGGACTCGGAGGCGCAGCGGCGGCGGGGCGCGGCGGTCCTCCCCGGGGCGCCGCCCAGCTCCTGCTCCTGCTCGCCCCGCGCGGCCCCAAAGCCATTGGTGAGACCTGGAAAACAGGCGTGCGCGCGGCCCTGAGCTCGCCAGCTGTCTAAATCGGGACAACGCAGACAAACGCTCCCTGCAAGCCGCGCCCAGTACATGGAGACAGACAGACGCACGGAAGAGGGAGAACCGAGTGGAAACACAGACCCCACGAAGGCAGAGAGAGATGCCGGCTCTTCCTTCCTGGACGCTCCAGCCCCACCAACCGCGGCCCTGAGCCTGCGAGCGGGCGGGGGAGGGCGGGGGGCCTTCCGAGGGGTCTGCACGTCCCCAGCGAAGGGAAAACGTTCTCCCAGAACGAAGCACGAGCAGGGTCCCCAGCCCTTCGGAGTCGCTGAGACCCAAGACCAGCGTCTGGTCCACGCGGGACCCTTGTGTCCGGAAGTCACTGAAACCGACCCTGCCACAGCACAGAGCCGGCCAGGAGGCGGGAAGAGCAAGCAGCCCAGCCAGCCCACGGCATCACGCAGCAGGTCGAGGAGGACCTCAGGGCCAAGCTCAGGTCCTGCCCTGGAAGCCCATGCCAGTGGGAGGCAGTCAGGACCCCGACCACCACTTCTGCCGGGTTACAGGAGCCACCCGGCCCAGACCAGACCAGACCCGACCCAACCCTCTGGGCGACGGCTGCAGAGAGGATGTGATTTTTTTCCCCCAAAGAATCCCATTCCTCATGCTTCAAAAACTTAAAACTCCATTTCTTTAAAAATGTTTTGAAGGAGCTGGCTGATTACCGGTTTTCTCATCTGCTGTACATACTTCTCTGTAAATAAAGGGAGATGAGAAAACCCTTTACCAGACAGCAGCAAAGATGCAGGAGCAGGTCACACTCTCCGCTCCCAAGAGAACGAAGCCCCTCCCGCAGTGAGCCGGTCAGACGGCCTGCCCCCGCTGCCGGACTTACACCGAGCCTAGCGAGTTCTCTTTTCAACGAATTCTTATTTTTAAGGAGTAACCGCAGACAGTCCAGGGTGTTACACTCATTTCTGGAACTTGGACCAAACCACCCTGAGAAGGCAAGCTTCTCGTCTCAGCCCAGGGGCCAGGTCCCCGGGCGCACACCCTGCAGCGGGGGCTCCGAGACCCCACCCACCCCACGGGAGGCCCCTGGACAGCACCTGACGGGGGCCAGGTCCAGACACGCCCTCAGGACAGTCCAGGGTCAAGGATGCTCAGCCGCGGAGCCGCTGAAGCGAAGCTGGGGGGCCGCCTCCCCCCACCCCCCAGCTGCTCAGCAGACTTTCCTGGCAGAGAGGAGGAGGACCCCAAGAGGACGATGGGCAGCCTCACCACCGGACAGGCGCCTGGGAAGGGCTCCGCGAGGGGTGAACAGGGCCTGCTGTCCGGGGCCCCAGCACACGGTGGGAGGCGGGAGCCCGCCCCACCCAAGGCCCGACGGAGGGCGGTAAAGGGGGGAGACGGCACGGACAGCCCTGCTGACGCAGCACACGTGGTGACAAGTGACACCAAGTGGAGAGGACCCACTGGGGGGCGTAGCTGGGAAAGCAGGACACGCACGCCGCCCCGGGACTCAGGGGACACACCTCCACCCAGGGTGACTCGGGAGTCATGCAGAGTCTTCCACTTCTGCCCACTGAGCGGCAGACAAGCCCAAGGGCATGAGGCCCAAGGCTGGAGCAGGGCCAGGCTCCGCAAGCTGCCCAACGCGGCCCAGAGACCTTGCGGGGCCTGACGTGGCACTGGACAGGAGCTCACACAGGGTGCTTTTGCAACACCAGGAGTCAGATCAGGACCCAGTCAAAAGTGGCTCTGAGGACAGGCCAAAGCCCCCAGGGTCTCTGGGAATCAGAGCCAACGCCTCGGATGACAGAGGCGCCCAGGATCTCAAACCCTGTTCTCTGCCCCTGAGACGGACACGCCAAGTGGGAAGCCCTGGCCCAACTAGAGAGGCCAGTCAGCAGGGCCACAGCAACCGTCCTGAACCCTCCCACTGCAGGAACAGGAGGCCTCCAGGCGCTCCCACAGGAGTGCTGGGCACCGAGGCCCACACGCCACAGCCCACCGGCCACGCGTACAGACGCAGGGCGCCCCGGGCATGGACCACAGCCAGCCTCTCGGAGCAGCGGCATCAAGTGCCTGTTATCTTGATTACAAGTCTTTATTTTTACTGTTGGCAACGAACTTGCATTTTTGGGGTGTTTTTCCACCTTTCAATGAAAACACAGATGCACAGCAAGTAGGATCCCGACGCCCTGCTCATGCGCAGACCGGCTCCAAGAAGTCGCAGCAGCAGGAAGGCCCGCGGGTCACCCATCAGGGGATGCCCCCAGGCCCGGGGACAGGACGTCCGCTCTCAGCAGCAGGCATTCGGCGGGGTGACACAGACAGGGCTGTGCCTCCCGGAGACCCGGGGGGTGACCGAGGAGTCGGAGGAGAAGCCAGGGGGGCAGCAGAAGCCAGGAGGCGAGCGCTAAGAGCAAACATGGGCAGACGGCGCTGACGCCACGTGGTCCAGGGCGGGGGTGGCCTGCACGGTCCTTCCCGAGCCCAGCCCCAGCTCAACCCTGGGCCCTCTCAGACCCAGTCCGGTGCCGGCCGAGGGCAGGTCAGGTCTCTGTCCACGTCAGTTGTCTGTGGAGGCAGCAGGCTCCGCGGGCACCTCGGCCCAAGGCTTCCTTCTGCACAGTCACCCCTATGCGCAGGGAGGCCACGCGACGTCCCAGCCAGCTTGAGCGCCTGTGGGCGTCCGGCCGGCTTACAGGGCGGGTGGGGCAGGCCCGGCTCCTCCAGGTGCTGTGTGTGGGTTTGTGTGGCGCTTCCCGTGTCATCCACAAGGACTGGGTGACACGCAAGGGTGCGGGGGTCCTTCCACCTTCTCCAGTCCAAGGTGAGTAAGAGAGAACAATTAGGGTCCAAAGAGTGAATTACCCAGCATGTTAGTAGTTAAAATGAGAACCTGGAAAACAGCGAAAAAGCCGTTTAGTCTGACTGAAGACCCCGCAGACCAGACTCCTCCCTGAGCAGCAGGCATGGTGGCTGACACACGCACGCAGAAGCCACGCGGCAGGTGTTGCGAGAGGAGGGCGGCAGCACACAGCCCGGCCTGGGCCAAGAGTCGCTGGGCACAGGAGGAAGCGGGCAAACAGCGCGGGCCCCGGAGACGTGGCTCCAGGAGCAACAGCCAGCGCGATGACCCCCAGGGGCACTTCCAGCGAGAGGCCCGAGTGCCCGGAAGAAGGGAGGCCTTGCTGTGCACTGTGGACACCGAGGACTTCCTACAAGGCACACAGACAGCTCTCTGGGAAAAGTGGAAGAAGCAGAAGGCTGGAAATGACCACATCCCAAGACCGCAAAGTCTCTGGGTGAGGCCACGCCAAGGGCGGGGGCCAGGCCACTCGCAGGCCGAGCAGACCCTCAAGATGAACCGCGCGCAGAAGATGAAGACGCCGTGGTCTGGAGAGGAGGCCCGCACCTCCAGATGCGCCCAGCCCACTCGCAAGGCCTGTGGGAACCGCCTTCCAGAGTTGCCATCACCCCTGAAAACCTGTAGCATCTTTGGCTCAGGGGTGGCAAGCAAAGGAGCGATGTGGTTTCTACAGAGACGTCTGGGGAGGGAGCCCAGAGGCCCCAGAAGTCAGCAGCTGGAGACCCACAGGGCCACAGGTCCGAAGCTCGGCCGCTAAGAGAGGGCACTCAGGGCCTGGCAGGCCTCGCACACCACCAGCTTCGCCAGGACCCTGACCACACGGCAGTCTCTGACTCGCCTCCCGGCAGCAGGGGGCAGGGGGCTGCTAGGAGAATCCTAGCAACATAAAACCAAGCTGAGTGTCTCCCACTAAGCCTAACTGAGAAAGGCCCCTGTGATGAAGGGACCCGTCTGAATCTGTATCCTGGACACTCACGCAGCCCACAGAACTCAGAGTTGTAACAAGGTACCAAAAATTAACAACTTGATATCAACCCATCAAAATAGAAGCACTGTACTTACTGGAAAGTGTATCATCTAGTAAAACTAGTTAACGTGCACAAGTTTACTCTGGCGACAAGAAGACCCATCTGTCCATCAAGGTGCAGGAGACACACTTCCGTGAAAGCCGGGTGCCCACCCACCCAGTAGACCCACGGCTCAAATCCGAGCAGCAGCTGTGACCGATGCACCGACAGCTCACGCCACGGCTCCAGCCCGCGGCCACATGCCTCCGGAGACACCCACAGCACGGCCACCGTGGAGGGGACGCGAGGGTGACCGACCACTAGTTCACCAACACGGAAGCCCCGCGCCACCACCGAGAGGGCTGGAAACAGGCTGAGTGCGGGAGCACGAAGGTACCCGCTGTGAACACAGCCTGGGGGACTCCTAAGGAGTGCAGGCACGCGGACGTGAGTTCATCAGACAGACCTCAGCCATGAAAGCTTCGTGATAAACCACAGCACATTCACGCTATCTTAGCAGGAGACAGCTCACTGCACGTGAACCGACCAAGCCACGCAGGACAGTGAGAGACCAGGCGGACAACACGCTGCGTCCACCCGGCCCGCAGGCTTCAGAAGAGGGGCCCGCCGCCCACGTACACAGCTCGGCCACGCAGCTGCAGTCGGAGCCTCCTGGGTCCCGACTCCCAGGAAGGGATCGGCAGGGCCCCCAGGCCAAGCCGACCCCAGCCCTCAGCCACCCCGAGGTGGCACCACCTCAGGCCCGCGACTGGGCGCTTTTCAAAGAAAAACACCGTCTGTTCCCTCATGTGGACAACAAAGGGCAAACACTGGCCCTGGCGGCACCCCCCCCCCCCCGCCCCACTCTGCCCGGGACCGGGAGCACACGGGGCCGGCGCGATTTACCTGTGTCCAGGCGCTTTCCCGGGGGCCCCTCCTCCACCTCAGAGTCGCCGCAGGCGCTTCGCGACCTTTTTCTTGGCTGCAGAAGAGTCTCCAACCTCGGAAGGACTACAGACAAAAAGGTTTTGGTCCCTAGCTGAGGAGAAGTTGGCTGGGTTTCAGTGTTCTCGGCAGACTTTGGGGGGCTTACACTTTCCGATTTGCAGAAGAGGACAGAGGTGCGTCTGTTAACATCGCTCGATGGCTCCGCCCCCGGCGCAGCGCCACTACGGGCGAGGGTGGGCTCTGGAGAGTGTCCGCTTAGCAGCGCGCTCTGAGTGCAAGAGCTATGTGACTCATTACCAAATGTGACTCTTTTGGACAGTTTACTCTGCTCTGGGTGGAGTTCTACTGGGTTGAGGGTTGGTGGTTCTGAGTTAGGCTCCGAGTTTGAAGGAAGAGGTAATGCATCTGATGGTTCAAGTTTAGGGGGAGATTTATCTCCTGAAAAAATTATAAATAAAGTGATTTTTGAAAGCTGATAATGATCAAAGCTATCATAAAACTTACTATAATTGTGAAGTCCACCAAAACACTAATTCAATCAAGGAAACACAGCATCACACATAACTGTCTGCAAGCAGCCGCGGTCACACTGTGCGCATCCCTGACGCCCGGCCGGCACCGGCACCCGGGGGTCCAGAGGTGCCCTCTGAGACCAGTGCACACGCGCCAGCGCAAGGCATCATTCAAGTTCATGACAGTTGCTGCGATCGACAGTCACTTACCTTGAGGAAGAAAAATAGGTCACGTAACTAAGGGGGTCTAAGCGGGCATCCCCACAGTCCTGACCTGGTCCACAAGGTTAGCAAACAGAAGGAAACAAGCATGTAAATCTGATTTCTGACCAGGGCATTCTAAGTCGATGTTAAAAAACAGGGAGTGGTGGGTGGCTGAGAGCGCGCCAGGAAAACCCCCCAACCGGTGCTCAGACGCTCTGACTTCTGTGCCACCTTCAGAAACGTTACAATCCAAGTTCGTTATTTGAAATCTGACTTGAAAGATAAAAACACAATCTTTGGACAAAGACTATCTCAGCCTCTTCAGAAAGGCTTTTAGAAATTATAAAAAAAAAAAAAGCCTGAGAGCCAGGGCATTCGCCCCGGGCCCCGGGGAGCTGGAGACACCCGTCCTTGGAGGACGGGGTGGGCACATCCTCTGGGAGAAGCCACTGAGGTTTCCCTCCAATCGAGGCTGAGGCCGGCATGCGACACAGAACAAGTCACCAAGTAGCACATACGGTCACAAAGTCATCTCTATGGGAGGAAACCTGCAAACCTCCCCAAACTATCTGAGACAACACAAGGTTAAAGCTTCAAACTCAAAGTCATTTTGAAGGTGAAAAGCCACACAACTTCTAAGGTTCACTCATGCCTCCGAGCACGTTTTGTGAATTTTCCCAACTGATGGTGAGATGGGCCGGCCAGGCTTGGCCCCCAGGAGGGCGGCCATAGTCAGGCCCTGCCTGGAGCTTTCAGATGCCCCTCCAGCCTGTGAAGGCTCGTGACACGGCTCGGAAAACGAGGAGACAGCCTTTCCTTGACCAAAGCTGTTAGAAACGTCAGTGCAGACACACGTGCAAATGGCAAACACGTGTGCAGCTGGCAGGGCTTGAGTCCTGCTGACGGCGCGCGGCTGGCGACGAAGCTCCCGCCCGCTGCCCGCGGGAACACTGCCCACGTGGGGGAACCGGGGGCGGGCAGTGAGCGCTGGGTCGCTCTCCGGGAGCGGGGGCCCTCCCTCCTCCCCCGGGGCCCCACAGGGGCTCTCGTGCTGACCTGACACCCGAGCTGCCGGCGTCCGCCTCCACCTCGGCAGGGGGACCCGCGCAGCCCCGGAGCCGCCCCCGCCCTCCATGAAGGATGCCCCCTCCCGGGGCCCCCACTCAGCACGCAGGCCAAGACAACGGCCGCCCTGCTCCAAGTCTGGGCACTCCTGCCAGGGCAGCTGCCCCCAGCACACAGGCCCTGAACCACGCGGCCCACGGCACCCCGTGCCCACACTCTGCCCACACCAGCCACGAGGGAGGCTTGTCAGAGGGGCACCCCTCACTCCTCCTCCCCGAAGATCACGCTATGGCTCAGGGCTCTGCGTCTGCCAGGGCAGCTCACAGACATGTCCTGGGCTTCCACAGCCTCACGGATGGCGGGGGTCACAGCAGAAGGTGCTCAGGTGACCCAGGGCAAACCATCTCCCCCACCAGCTGCGGACTCCAAGCCTTGGTGGTCTCACCCGTCAGACGGGGACAGATAGGACCGTGTCCGCCATCCAGTGGCCCACAGAGCAGGTGCTGGCCAGGGCTCCTGGGGCCTATCCTCGGGGTCCACACACTAGACTGACCATCCCCACCATTACTGGTTGCTAACACACCACTCAGCTGCTCAGGAGAAACACTCCGGGAACGTCTGGAATAAATGACGTGTCCGTGGCATAAACGAACGCAGAGCCTCAGGGCTCATCAACATGGAATCAGCATCTGAAGTCCCACTGGAGGGAACTCATGGTGCGCAGATCAGCATGGGGCCCCGCCCCGGACATCCCACGCCCCCATCAACCCCTGGGCACTAACCTCCCATGAGACGCTTCCAAACCAAAGATACAGGTGGACTGGGGACCCGGCCTGGCACCTCATTGGACACCATGCTGCCGTCTCTCCCAAGTTGGGGCAACCCCCCCCACGCCGACTCGAGCGTGACCTCGTCATCCAGCCTCAGCTTCGCTGGTCCCGGCAGCCCCTAATCCTCTGGGGAAGGAGAGGGCCCAGTCCTGAGCAGCGAAGACAGAGCCTCAACCTGAGACAGGACTGAAAGTGCGGCAGCAGGAGGCAGACGCCCCTCCGGGGCTCTGAGGCCCACGGCCATGCCCTCCTCTCTGTTTGAGGAAACCAAACTTGAAACTGAAGACCTGCCTGCAAGGCTCCCCGCTGACCATGGGAAGGTCACGGATGCCGCCCCTCCAGCCTGCCCCAAGTCTCCTTGTCAGTTTCCAGTGGAAACCCCATGAGCATCAAATCACAACTAAGATGTTGAGAATTCACTGCCCTTTCCAGTGTGATGGACAGTACTGAGTGATTTCTGCCCCAGGAGCGTGCTTCCAAGCATGCTCCTGAACTCCTTCACCCACGGCCGTCTCCGCTGTCTGCACCAACCACTGTTCCCACAGACGCCCTCCCCCCTGCCGCTGTCTGTCGCCTCACAGGGAACCCCCACCATGCTGCTGGCCAGCCACCCCCACCACACTGCTCCTCCCACACGGCCCTCCCCCGGCCCCGCTCAGACCACTGCGCCAGCTTCCTCTAACATGGGCCCAGCCCCAGAAGCAGCATGAGGGGCCCGCAGGGACACCCATCCAGCAGGAGAGCTCAGAGAAGCTGCTCTGTCAATGGTAAACCAACCTGGTGACCCGTTCTCCCCCACCTCCCTCTTGCAGAAAAAGAGACGCACGCCCTCACCCCAAGGGGCAGCGACGGCAGCAGGAGTGGCTGGGAGAAGACCGTCCCCACTGGGCCCCCCGCTCCAGGTCCTAACGACCGGGGCCACCCTCCGCCCTGAGAACCCCCGAGGACACTGGGGGTACAGCCTGGGAGCCCAGCTAGACCCGGCTGTGGAAGGTCCCCGAGAGCAAGGGCTGCTCAGAACCAAACCCACAGGCAGGGCCAGTATGGTGATGGCAGGGAGGCCCCGGACTCTACAGACCAAGCATTGAGTCCCGTCCTCAAGGAGAGACGCTCCAGAGCCCGCAGCTGAGTGCACGGCCACCCAGGCAGAAGGCATCACGAGGGGACCCCGCCTCGCCCCCGCACGGTCACCTTCTACGAGCAGAGAAAGCTCGGGGAGCCAGGTCCTACCCGCTGCTCCTCAGGCAGCTGGACCGCAGGACACCACAGGACCAGAGCAGTCCACCCGCTCTCGGGCACCACAAAGAGGGACATGGAATCACCGCTGGGACACACCCGCAAAGACCATGGGTCTTCTCAAAGGGTGAGTGTAGAGCAGCTTTCTATCTCCTTTTATTAACGGTTTTGTTGTTCTTATTTGGACAAAGTGGTAAAAAATCAGAAAGACCACACACAGCTGCTAAGAGCCGTGCAGGGAGGGAGCCTGAGCCCACGGCCTGGGCTGCTGCCTGAAACGTCCAGCTCTCAGGTGAGGCGACGAGGGCAGGAGGGGAGCGACCCTCCGCCCACCCGAAGGGCACCTGAGGGGCACCTCCAGGAGCCCAGGCTGAGGCCCACGGCTGTCCCCGAGGAGGGGCCCCCCAGGGCGCGCATCCCACCCACAGGAGCACGGGGCCGCTGGAGGGCCCCTGCCGCCCTGCAAGCCCTGGGTGAGGAGCTGAGACAGTTCTCCTCTGTGCAGCCTCGCCGGGTCACCAGGCACCTGCTGGGAGACTCTGCTCCACATTCCCACCCCCGCACATGGCCGTGCCTCCCGGCACACCAGCCCCTCACTCTCCGACCGCCCCGCAAGGCTGTGGACAACCTGAACCGTCCTCGAGAAACAGAAATCTCGTTTCACACCCAACGTTTTTAAGTGGCCAAATGCGGCGCAGACAGGACGACACCCCGGCCTCAGCCCAGAGGGTCTCCGTGCGCTTACCTTCCTCCGCGGCCTCCTGCCCCCGCGGAGCAGCGTCTTCTTCCGAGCCGGCAGTACCTGACTCCGCGGCCGGGGGCTGGCTGTGCCGCTGGCTCAGCTTGCTCCGCAGTACAGCGATCTCCTTCTTCAGCAGCTTGGCCCGCTTGCTCCGCGACCCACTGGACTTCATGGCACACGTGAGGTCCAGCATGTCCAGCAGCTCCCTCAACTGCTCCTCCAGGACCATGTGGGCCCTGTTGGCTGGGTTCAGCAGCCTGTCCACTGGAGGCAGAGACACGGTCATCAGCCACCACACGGGCGCCACCAACCCAAGACCACCTCACCAGGGACCCCAGGGCCCCACCCTCGCGTGGCCCCTACTGGCCAGCCGCCACTGGCAGACATAGGAGCCGGGGCGGTGCCCGGGGACACTGCAAAGACCAGGCGCCCGGGTGAAGAAGGGGCTGGAAAGAGGTCCAGACGCACCAGGGGCACCAGCTCAGGACCACGTGCGTCTGAGCCTTAGTCTCAGTCCCAGGTTGTCATGTGGCTTTTTTTAACTGGCTGCAAAACTCACAGGTAGTTCGGAGTTTGGGGTATATTTACAAGAAAAATCCTTAACAAAATTTCAATTTCAGCCAAACATCAAAACATTTAAAGTACACTACCTTAAATCAGCGAGAAGCGGCTAAGAAACTAAATGAGTCTACAGAACCCCCTGCAAACAGAACTGGGACAAAAAAACGGCAGCACGGCCATCAGACAAGGAAACACCTCTCACTCCACAGGCAAACTTTTCCTAAAGCACCTGCCTCATCACGAGAAGAACAAGACGCCAGTACAGGGAATCAAGTAAGAATGCGCCCTAACAGAACGCCACAGATAGAAAGGTTCACAGAAAGAAATCTCATATCATCGGAAAGCCTCGCAGCATCTGGCCCGCCCTCAGGCAGAGGGCACCGCGGGGAGGGGCCTGGGGCCACCCAAATGCAGAGGGGACACAACTGCAATTCTTGCCCCAAGTCCATCCTTCGTGAACACCTGGGCGCAGAAATGGACGCAGAGACTCATGGTGAGTCGCCCAGCCATTTCCTGCAGGGCCAGCGCCCCTTCCCGACCCAGAGCACTCAGGTGGGGGAGGGGGTAGGTCCGCTTCCAAGGACCCGCGAGAGCCAGGAGACGCAGGGCATCCCTCCTGAGGCCGCCTCGTGAGGCAGGCAAACCCTGGCAGGCCGTGCCTGAGCCTGTTCCCTGCTCCCTCACCACGGGCTTCTTCCACCACAGGACGTCCTCACAGGCCCCCCAGGGCCCACCTGCGCACAACGGCCGGAGCGACACTGCTCCCTGGTCTGTATCAGGGAGACCTGGCTGTCCCACTTGGGGCCACGGCTCATGTGTCTCTCAAGCGGGCACCTGAAACGTGGCTGCTCTGAGCAGATATGTGCTGAGTGTAAGATACACGCTACATGGCAAACAGACAAGGAGAAGCTCGTGAAAGCAATCCTCTGTAATTCCTGTGTCACTTACACATTAAAATCACAATACTCAGGAACACTGGGTTAAAGATACAATGCGAACACAAGTCGTCCCGAGGCTCCTAGGAAACCTCAAGCCAGCGTGCGGCTCGCATCCCGCCTCCTGGGCCTGCACCTGCAGCACCAGGGGAAGCGCCCCACCGCCTGCTCATGGACAGCCGTGCTCACCCTCGTCCCAGGAGAAGGGCCGCTGGGGGGCCGGGGGTGGCCGCTCAGGCAGGTGCATCCCCGAAGCCTCGTCGAAGCCGACACTGTCCGCCTGGCGCCGGGCCTGCCTGAGCACCACGCCGCCCTGGTCACGCAGCCGCACGGCGGCCCGGTAGAACACTGTGTCCTTGGCGTTGTACTTCATGCAGTTGTCCACAATGAGGTCAAAGTCCTCCTCCAGCTCCCTGAGTGTCCGATACCCCTGTGCTTCTAGCCGCTTCCGCATTGTGGCAAAGTCCATGGGGCGTTTGATGTGATCCAGATAATCTGGGACCTGATTTCAAGGAACAAAGCAACCATTTACAGACACAACCAGAGTCACGCACACCACGTAACCAGGACACCCATCATGTCCATACACACACACATACACACAGGCGCACTCCATGCTCACGCGGTACCGAGGGGCAGCTCAGGTCCTCTGCCAGACAGCCACACACTGGGAGGGGCGCCTTCCGTATCCCCTGGGTCACCACAGACCGAGGCCGGCCAGCACAGGAGGGCGAGCACACCCACCTCCTTCAGGCTCACTGGCTGGGCGAATATGCGGGCCGGGTCCTTCTCCTGCAGCTGGTCCAGCACAGAGCGTAGCAGCACAGTAAGCGGGGTCAGCCGCAGCTCCAAGGCCGTCTGCTCCACCTTCACCTGGGGGCCAGCGCACCAGGGCTCAGCGCCCGA
This sequence comes from Okapia johnstoni, assembly GCA_024291935.2. Lineage (NCBI taxonomy): Eukaryota > Metazoa > Chordata > Mammalia > Artiodactyla > Giraffidae > Okapia > Okapia johnstoni. Next base: position 864,528 of record CM044320.1, on the reverse strand, counting down.
GGGGACGCTCCCTCTGAGGAGCCACCTCCCACATCGAGGGCGCAGCCCCGTCCAGGGGCCGATGGAGGGCCACATTAAAGGCACACGTGGTGGCCCCCTCTGGCTCACACCTCCTGGGACCCGCTGGACACCACAAAGACCCCACCCCAGCCAGGCTCCTCCACGGCAGAGATCGGTGTCACCCCCTAAAGCCACCAGCACCCCTCACCAGAGAAGACCGCTCAGAGGAAGCGGGGGGCAAGGACTGCGGGCCCAGAGGGAAGGGGCTGCGCAAGCTGCCCCTTCCCGGGACGCCCCGCCCCCTTTCCCGGACGCCCCGCCCCTTTCCCCGGACACCCCGCCCCCGCAGCCTCACCTGCTCCCGCTTGAGCTTCTCGCGCTTCCGCAGAAGCTCGATGAGCAGGCGCGCGCGCGCTCCAGGTCATGCCGCAGCCGCTGCCAGTACTTGAGCTTCTCTTTGGCGGCTTGAATCTCCTCATCGTTCTCCCTCTGGGAAGAGGAATGGAGTCGGCCTTGTCTCCCACACAGACACGCACAGGGAGGGCTCCGCGGCCCACGCCGAGCGCCCCCCACCCAGGGCGGCTCGGCCCCTCGCCTCCTCCCCGGGGACAAGCTCGCCGGCAGCCAGCTCATCTCCAGGCCAGGGCTGCGGCGGGGGTGGGCTAGGCAAGGAGAGCACGGGGCCAGGGCGCCCGGACTGCAGAGGCCTGCCTCCCTGCGCAGCCTCGCGAAGGGCGCCCCCCTCACCGGCCAGGCTGCCCAGCGCTTCTGCCTGCACCCCGCCGCCAGGGCCCCCTTCCCGAGCTCTGCCCAGGGCCTGGGGTCCTCAGAGCGCACCTCCTGGAAGGGCCCGCCCTCCCATCGCCGCACGCACTGGCCTCTCAGCACACCTGAAGGCTGTCCCCCACAGCCCCTTCCCACACCCCCCACGAAGGCTCCAGGCGGGAGTCTGGGGCCCTCCCGGTCAAGGCCACCCAGAAGCCGAGTCCCACCTCACGCACGAGGCTCCCCTTCCCTGCCGCCGCCGCGGGCCTGCTCCAGCTGGGGCAGCGCCGGGCACCGATTTCCAGAACGCTGGGCACAAGCCTCAGGCCCTCTTCTCTCCTCAGCCTCCTCTGCCCCCTGGGGCCCACCCCCATCCAGAGCGGGTCCGCAGCCCCCAACCCTATCCCAGGGCACACCCTGAACCCTGGCAGCAGGGAGCACTCTTGCTCTGAGAGGAGCGACCCTGACTAAGGCTGACGCTGCGTTCCAGGACCTCAGGGTCTGAAGGCAAAGAAACCATGGCCAGAGTTGCAAGGCCCCTCTCCTCGCTCGACTGGGAAAGGCAGCAGAGGGGCCCCCCCAGGAGCCCGGCCTGAGCCTCCCCTCTGCCAGCATCCTCCAGCTCTACCAGATTCCAATCACCGGCTTGTTTTTACGTTATTCCAAACTCTCAGGCATCAAACAGGAATTAACAGTGACATCAGCTGTATAAACAAGGCCAGTAAATACATTAAACAGTGGGCTCAGAAAACCGAATTCCCCAAGAGCATCTGAAATCATCTTGTCCGTCAGTTTGAAATAGACACTCTGAAAATATCAGTTCCAAGGACATTTAGCCCAGTGACCCACATGAGACAGAGGAAAGCAGTAAGTCCCCAGAACCCCCTGGTGCCCACCTGCTGTGCCCACCGCTGGCTGCAGGACCACAAGCCCTGCCCTCGACACAGCAGCCCGGCCAAGCAGGAGCCTGCAGGCAGAGCCTGACCAGGCCCCATGCCCATTGTGTACAGACGGGCCTGCCCTTCTGACTGCGGGAGCAGTCCTGGAAGGTTCCACACACTGGCGGAGTACTGCAGTCATCTCTGGTTTCAAACAGCTATCAAGACAGCTCTGAGAACACTGTCTGCAGCCCAGCCACCGTCCACCCGCAGGAGGGGAGGGCAGCCACTGCCTAGAAGTGAGACGGACAGAACCCCCCACCCCGCAAGGTGAACACCAACTGGGTCAGACCAACACCCCGGCTAGGGACAGGGCAGGCCAGCTCTGCGGCGTGAGGACCCTGCACATCAGGCCGATTCCCAGGACACGAGCAAGGCTGTGAGACCATGAGGGACAGCCATCTCGCCCCGCTGCGATGCCAGCAGCAGCGGGGCGGACAGCAAGAGGCCCTGCCCCAGCTCAGTAGGACAACCATGCTGTCCGAGAGCCCCCAGAAAATGAACGCGGGACGCCCTCCCACCACAGGAGGGTCAGGGTGAGCTGGCAGACGTGAGCACTCGAGGGCAGGGTGGGACAGGAGCCGCGCCCCTCCCAGCACATGCCCATTGGCCCCCACCCCGCTCTGCAGGGCAGCACCACCACGGGGACCTACACTGAGGCCAGGGCTCCACGGCCCCAGGACAGACCACCGAGGGGGCAGGGGCCAGGAGTGCCCAGCAACCGAAGCGCCTCATCCCACCCAGCCCAGCTCATCCCATCTGTCGTCCATCCATCCCTGACTGGAAGGTCTGCCATGGGAGAGAAGGGGTGCACCCACCCTCTCCCAGGGCCCAGCTCAGGGCAGACGCCCAGACTAGTGAGTCAGGTTAAACTCTAATACCAAGCATTTTTAAAGTCAAAAGTCATCAACATCACACCCAATCTTCAACGGTCCATGTGGAACATGAACGGGTCGCCCCCAAAAGCCAACCTTTGCTAGGACGGGCTGGGAAGCAAGAGGCAGTGCCGCCCTCCCATCTACCCCACGATGGGGGAGCTCCTGGCCATGCCAGGGGGGCGGGGGGGGGCAGGCAGACCCCCACCCGTGGCCCTGACAACACAGGCTGCACCGCTAAGCTCACCACAACCAAGTCAGGACTGGCCTCCGGTCAAGCCCGGGTGCACCTGAGTCTAAATCTCTGTGGTTCCTTCTAATTATTTCAGCCAAGAGAACTGACCCTTCTGTTTCCTGCGCGTGAATTCTCTCGTCATTACCAATTTCCCTCATGTGTCACAGGACGTGAGGAGAACATGACTGCTCTCAAACCCACGTGCTGACTGTGGGAACACGTGCTCCCCTGACATGCGGGCAGGCCCCTCACGCGCACGCATCCCAACCTTGGGCCAGGCCCCGCTCCCCATGCGACTCCCCCTGCCAGCCCAGCCTCAGACCAGACTGCCAGCTCTGCACTCCCCGCGTCTCCCACTGCTCCACCTTCCGGGGGTCCCGCCAGCCCAGCCCCAGACCAGACTGCCAGCTCTGCACTCCCCGCGTCTCCCACTGCTCCGCCTTCCGGGGGTGAGGACACAGGCCCCCGACCGGCCTCCCTGCTCCCATCTCAAGATGCCCACCCCCAAGGCACAGCACCCTCTCCGGGCACCCAAAGGCCTTGGGGGCTCTGTCCCTGCCCCCCTTCCTGGAGCTCCTGAGGCAGCACCAAGCCAGCCAGCCACCCTCAGTCCCCACGACTCCAGTCCTGCGGCCCCCTGGACGTTCCCCCACCCCACGGCCAGCCCTCACAGCCCACAGGCACAGGTCCTGACCCAGCCCTGACGGAGACAGAACCCCGTGTCCAGCAGGGAGGAGGAGGGAGCACACGGCCTCCCCAAGAAAGGTCCAGGAGGGACGGAAGGTTCAAGACGAGCGTCCCCCATCCCAGGGTGGGCAGCAGGACTGGGCAACAGCTGTCAGCGGTCCTGACGCTGGATAGAGCACGCAGGAGGCTGGGAGCCAAGCATCTGACCCCACCAGCCCCTCTGCACACGTCCAGGGCGGCTCCGACCTAGAGTGTGGGGCTCAGCCTCCCCAGACAGGGGCGGTGGTGAGCCTGCACAGCTGTCTCGGGGGAGGCGGCTCAGATGGCGCCACCGGCACCAGGACCGCCCGATGGGGGCAGGGGACGACTTGACCGTTAGGCCCAGCAGGTCCAAGGAGCAGCCAGCGGAGACGGAGGAGGGTCAGGGGCATGGCCCGCCCCACAGTCACCCAGAGACGTCACAGTGCTCTGGATTTCAAAAAGCATTAGAAAGATACCAGAACCCAAACTTTTCTTTTCAAATGAGCTTTCACGTGTGCGCGTGATGCTGAAGGACCTGCCATCAGTGCCGTGGGCCTGAGGAAGCTGAGAGGCAGAGCTCTGTCCAGGCTGGGGTGGCACACAGCCCGGGCCTTAAACAGGAACCAAGGGCTAGGGACGGCAGAGCGGCAGCTCTCAGGACAACGCGATGGCAACAGCGGCCGCGTCGCTCCACGTGGGACCAGGGATGGGAGCCTCTGGCAGCCGGCAGGCCTGCCCTGACTGGAACTTGGCGGGGGGCTCCCCACGCCAGGGAACCGCCCATGTCAGATGCAGGGCACCGCGTCCCCTGGACTCGGGCATCGTGACTCACAGAGCCTTCTGCACGACAGGCTGGGCGGCCCATATACGGCGACAGGAACCGGCAGAGGCGGCCCTGCCCGCCCGGGGAAGCGGGAAGACCAGGCTCTGCTCCGCCCTGAGGGGCCCACCCTCAGCTCCAGCAGTTTGTCTGTGACATCTCACGAAGCCAGCTTCTCCCTTCCTAAACCTGCCTTTCAGAAAAGCGCTCTGAATGTCAGCCGGCCGGTGAACCCACGTCATCTACTGAGAGGAAGGCGCGCGTCTGGGTTTCTCCCTGCCCTCTCTCCGCGCTCGGCTCGCCCCGTCGCCCCTCCTGCGCATGGGTTCCTGCCCCGCGGCCCCGGCACGCCTGCCCCGCGGTCAGCTGGCAGAGGCTTCTGCAGAGGCTTCCCCGAGCACCCCCAGCGGGCAGGGCCAGGAAAGGCCAGAACACCACGGGGCCATGGGGCTGGGGACGGAGGCACGGCCTGCCGTCCCGGCCGAACGTCGGCACAGGGTCCCCACGCGGCCCCCCGCGTCCAGCCGCCTCCCCGGTCCCGGCGGGCCACGTACCTGCTGCGAGCTTCTGTGGGACTGCAGGCTGGACTGGAGTCTGCGCAGCAGCGGGGCTCCGTTCCTAGACAGCCTCTTGAGGAGCCAGTAGCTGTGGGCACGCTCGACAAACTGCTTCTTTCGTTGAATGGCCACCTGATTCGCAATCCTATTTAATCTAGAACATGGAAAAACTCAAGAGTTTAGCCTCGAAGCAGGACGTGGACACATTCTCATCACGGAGACTAGAAACAACAGCATTACTGTTAACAAACCGTGTGCGTCCCCCGCGCCTCAGCCGCGTGCCCTCACCGCCACCACCTGCCTCCCGGCTCTGCCTGCCTGCGGGCCACGTCCCCACCTCCTGAGGCCTCAGCTCACGCGTCCGAGGACCCCGGGCGTCCTGCCCCCTGAGCCGCACACGCTCACACGCCAGCCTCCACCAGGTGTGAGCGGCCCTGCAGGACGGCTCCCTCTCGGGGGGCCCCGGTCCCCAAAAGACGAAAAGCAATGGGACAGCTGGAGGCAGCAGCTGCTGGGGGGGGCAGCTCCATGTCACAAAAATGAGCACGAGCGTCTCCAAGCCTCCTGACAAGACCATCATCTCAGAGACTGAAACCCGAAGGCTTTGTAAACACACACGAGGGTCACAGGGCTCAATGCCCCCACAGGCCAGCTTCCGGCCCCTGCCCCTGCCGTCGCCCCTCCTGGGAACCGCGCCTCCCGAAGACAACAAATGCAGCCTGATGATGAACCCTCAATGGGACCAGGAGGCTTCCTCCAGGTCCACCAGACGTCAGCATTTCAGGGCAGAAGTTAGGGAATTTTAAAAAGCCGTCTTCTGAGGGGTGCCATTCCTAAATCGCATGTAACTGTGCTGACGCCCTCAGCTCCGCTGTGTCCACACCCACAACGCTCCTTCTCATTACGGCAGCGGCTGCAGCTCGAGCCTCGGTGCCGAAGGCCACATGCCGCTCAGGGTGGCCTTGCCCGGGGCCTCTTCTGGCAGCCAAGGAACCCACCAAGGGGCAGCTCCACCCAGGCACAGCTGCCCAGGCCGACACCGAGCCCCAGACCAGCACGTCCACAGGCCCACCCGCTGGGGCCGCCCAGTCACACGGTGCTGGCTCCCGCAGAAGGCGCTGGGGACCCCAGGACCCCTCATCAGCAGGGGGCTGTGTTCGTACTGGGCACCTAACAGGCGCCCTTCTGCTGGTGTCTGTCTTCACCCCATGACCACCACCTGACTCAGGGGCAGCAAAGAGCAGGCATCTTAACACACGGAGCACACGCAGACCTGTGCTCTCACACACACTCAGTGCCGGCAACGGTAACAGGCAGCACAGATAAAAGGCTGACTCAGCGTGCTGAGCACCGACTGAGGACATCAGGAAGAGACAAGAGAAGGTCCCGAGCCCGGGCCGGGGGGGCAGCACCTTGGAGGGCTGCCCCAAGGCCTTTCATGGTCCCCGCCCCCCCCCCACCCCCACGCCGCTGTTCAAGGCAGCACTGCCAATGGCAGGTCACGTGCCAACCACATCTCCATAAAGCCGGCGGAGAGGAGGAACAGGGAGCAAAACACAGTGAAACGGGAAACAAGAGCACGCAGGAAAATCTCAACAAAACCAGAACTGTGTTAGTTGAAAAGACTAGTAAAGAAACAAATGGGAACAGAAATCAAGTAAAAGTGAGTCTCATGCCTTTAAAGCAGCACTATTCCCAACAGCCACAACACAGGAACAACCTAATCGTCCATCAACAGAGGAATGGACAGAGAAGATGGGGGAGGGGGGTGAGAGAATATTACTCAGCCATAAAAAGAGGAAACAGTGACAGCAGCAACAAGGACGGAGTGTGTGTGTGTGTGTGTGTGTGTGTGTGTGTGTGTGTGTGTGTGTGTGAGAGAGAGACGGGGGGCGGGGGGGGAGAATATCACTCAGCCATAAAAAAGGAAATGATGACATAGTAGCGACACAGGTGGACCTGGAGATTGTCATATGGAGTGAACTAAATGAGACAAAGATAAACACTATAGCACTTCCATGTGCGATCTAAATGACACAGATCAACTTATCTACAAAACAGAAAGAGATTCACAGGCTTAGAGACCAGACTTACAGTGACCAAAGGGGACCGAGTTGGAGAGACATGAATTAGGAGTTTGGGATTAATATATATACAGGACTATATGTAAAACAGATAAACAACAACTGGCTACTATATAGCACAGGGAATTATATTCTATATTCCATAAAAAGCCATAATGGAAAAGAATATGAAAAAAAAAATTGTGTAACTGTGTCTGTCACTCTGCAACACACCAGAGATTTGCCATTGTTCAGTTGCTAAGTCATGTCCAACTCTTTGCAACCGCATGGACTGCAGCAAGCCAGGATTCCCTGTCCTTCACTGTCTCCCGGAGTTTGCTCAAACTCATGTCTGTTGAGTCGGTGATGCCATCCAACCATCTCGTCCTCTGTCACCCCCTTCTCCTCCCGCCTTCAATCTCTCACAGCATCAGGGTCTTTTCCAATAAGTCAGCTCTTCACATCAGGTGGCCAAAGTATTGGAGCTTCAGCATGAGTCCTTCCAATGAAGCAGAAACTAACACTTTCTAAATCAATCAACCATACTTCAATTTAAAAAACAAAAAAGAGTATCATGAAAACTGAGATACAAAACAAACCTGTAGAAAAATGTAACTGGCCAAATCTGATTTATGAAAAAAAAAAAAGAAAGCTGAAATACATCCCTTTAACAATTATTCTAGAAACATCCCTTTAACAATTATTCTGGAAACTGAATGAACCGTTTAAAAGTTTTCTTACCACCCCCAGAAGAAATAGAAGGAACCGAGTTTCCAGAGGAGATTCACTATCAGAAAGGAAAATCAGGTCAAGCCGGCCCTGCGCTGACTTCAGGAAGGAGAGGACACGTGTCCAGTCCTCTGGGTGAGGGTCCCAACAAGGTGGGGAGAGTGAGGTCAGGCCAGACGCCAAGTGCACAGAGACACACCCCAGGGCCCGGGGTCCACGACCACGTGCAGGGGGTCAGTGGTCTAGAGATCGAAGTTCCGTAAATATCACTCACACAGCCGGAGACCAGACAGCAGACTGCGATCCCCCCCACAAAAGACAGGAAAAGGGGCCCTCGCGCCCTGCAACGCGCTCCTGGCTCACTGGGAGCTGCCCCTCGAGACCAGCCCCCCCACTCCCAGGATCCCTGCCAGGGCTGTACTCACCACACGAGTGGGCACACCAACCACAGAGGGAGACGATCACAAGACACTCTCGAGTGGCAGGAAGGCAAGAAGTGGAGACACCCAACAATAACATCAGTGAGCAAGACAGAAGGGACACGCAGGTCACCTCCAAACTGGCCTGAAATCCTGAGCGCCTGACCGATGAGTGGGAGGTGCACAGAGGCAGGCAGGCGCAGCGTGCCGAGGCTGGCCGCCCGGGGCTCCGGGGGTGCAGGTCTCTGGGGGAGGGGCGCTCCGTGGGCGAAGCGGGCAAACGGCTCCACAGACACCGGCTCGTGGGCGTGAGGGACGGCGAGGCCGTGACACCTTGCCTCGGGGCCACCTCGACCCGGGAGGACAGCAGCCCAGGCACGAGAGGTCCAGTCAGTGCCAAGGCCAGGGGGCAGGGGCAGAGGGATTGCTGCAAAGCTTTCAGAAGAAAACCTCGAGGCCCTCAGGGAATGAAGGCTTAAATAAGACGTGACAAGTACAAGCCATGACATAGAGCAAAAACACACATTAAAGGCGGGAGGCGACCCCTGTGAAGTGTGGGCTGAGGCGGGGCTGTCCGCTCTCACCACCAAACCCACTCGGGCTGGCGGCCCCAGGCCAGATTGCTTGGAAAAAGACAGGCAAACCTAAAGGTTGGAAAAGCCCGCCCAACCATCACTTCACAGATGAACCCCACAGAGAGAACCTAAGGGAACCTGCAATGCGTGACATCAACATATAAAACCCAGATCTACACAAACACCCAAACATGCCGGTTTGAGAAAACACTATTTCTAATACTGTTTTCCATGGACATTTTTATGGAGAAAACCATGCTGCTGCTGCTGCTGCTGCTGCTAAGTCGCTTCAGTCGTGTCCGACTCTGTGCGACCCCATAGACGGCACCCACCAGGCTCCGCCGTCCGTGAGATTCTCCAGGCAAGAACCCTGGAGTGGGTTGCCATGTCCTTCTCCAGTGCATGAAAGGGAAAAGTGAAAGTGAAGTGGCTCAGTTGTGTCCGACTCTTAGTGACCCCATGGACTGTAGCCTGCCAGGCTCCTCCGTCCATGGGATTTTCCAGGCAATAGCACTGGAGTGGGGGCCGTGAGAAAACCATGAACTTTCAACAAAACACTGGAGAAGCCATAGTGAGCACAACGTGGGCCGTGCCAGGCTCAGGCCGAACGCCGGTGTGGAGCCGGGCTTCCAGGAGGAGACGCACATCTCAGGGGTGGGGGGCCCCACAGAGCGGTCTCCAGGGTCAGAGGTGCAGGGATAGGTCAGAGACGGCCCTGCCCACCAGCAGGAAAGACAGGTGTGTGGGCCACAGGACCAGAGGGTCAGACGCCACATCCTCAGACCAGACAGACACACGCTGTTCAGACACACCCACTCCAGAGCCGCAGGGCACAGCCCAGGCACGGCCAGGCTCTGAAGGGTGCTGTCTGTTATCTGCGCTGACAAGGCCCCGGGGGAAGTCAGGGGACTGGGGTGTCCTTCCAAGTGACCCAAAGGAAGGAGCGGGTGAGGGGGGACGGCCCAGTGCTGCCGAAGCTGGGGTACGTGGTGGCGCTTCCGACCTCACCAATGTCCAGACTTTAAAAGATCTTTTAAAGACTTTAAGAGCAGAGACGCTGAGGGGGAGACATGCAGTGAGCACAAGCGAACAACCTGCCACCCACAAGCCAAACCGGGGAGAGAGGCCTAGGACCCCAGGGGCCCGAGAGCAGCTCTGGTGACAAGGAGCCAGACCCGGCGCCCGGGGCCCGCGGTGGCGTTGAAGGCCTGCCCATGCCCGCAGCAGGAGCCCAGCCCACCACGGCAGGGAGAACAGGAAAGCAGGCCTGAGAGGAGCGCAGCCCCGTCCAGTACGAGAGGCTGCTGCGACCACAGCCAGGCTGATGGGCCTGGAGGGGTCTCGGTAACAAGTGGTCACTGGACGTTTTTTGCTACATTTGATAAAACCCTGTCAGTGTCTCTTTTTTTGTTGTTTTTAAACTTTCTATGTTAAAGTCATGAAAAACAGGAAAAAACAGCATTAAAAACCACCCCTTGGGACTTCCCGGCGGTCCATTGGCTGAGACTCCACACGCAAGGGCCGCGGTCAGGGAACCGGACCCCTCAGGCCAAACCACGAGCCCGAATGCCGCAATGCAGACCGCACGCGGCCAGGTAAAGCACCATCCCTCCTCACAAACACAGACGCGGGAGCAGTGTGCGGGCCACCCCGCCGGTCTCTCAGGGAGCGGGGCCACCTTCCCTCCCCAGCGGGCTGTTAACTCCACGACAGGCACCGCGCTCTGGAACAACTCAGACAGAGGTCCACCCGCCAGACCCAAAAAGCCCAGTCAGTCTCTGGAGGTGCGCGATTCTGGGCCTTGCTGGTTCCTGGGGTGCCCCTGCCCGACTGCGCAGGCCACGGCCGGGAGCACCGGGGGTCTGTCCGCGCCTCCCGGCCGGACCCACCCCCCCCCAAGCCAGGCTCGGACCCTGAGCAGGCAAGTGACAGCCAGCTGGTCAGAGCCCCCTTTCCAGAGAAACCCCACCAGCGCTGACCAACCCCCCCTGCCCCGAGATGCCCGCCTCAGCACCCAGGCCTGCTGGGCAGACCCTCTGAAAGCCACACCTCCCTCCACAATGCTGAGGAGAGGCGAACGCCACGGGGTGGGCACGCCCTTCAGCCCTCACGGGGAGGCACAGGCGGTCTAAGGGTGACCCCGATCCGAGGAGGCCGAGCGGGACTCCTGGCCGCAGGCAGGAAGGCACCCGGGGAGGCTTCTCCCCGCCTGGAAGGTGCTCAGGGGCACGTGGACTGCCCCCGGAGGGCACACGGGCGAGCCATTAGCGAGAGGGGACTCCGGGTAAGAGGGGGAGGGGAGATTTCTCTCCCCCTACTTCTGCAACGTTTTGTAAACCTAAAGGTATTTCAGAACAAGAAGCTGAAACTGACATAAGGCCAAGACGTGGCCAGACGCCGAGGCCGGTCTCCACATGCACCAGGCCCGCCCCGCTGTCCACTCCAGGCAGCGGCTCCAAGTGCAGGACCAAGGAAAACGTCCACGTGTGTCTGCGCACCTCTGCAGAAGTAAACGCGGTGACCGTGAGCGGGGACTGCCAGAACCCAGGCCTCAGCAGACGCCCCCAGGGGCCGGGCCCACTCTGCGCCCCCAGGATGCCCAGGCCCACCCGGGGTCCGCACGCCAGAGGGACATGGGACACGGGACTCAGCCCGCGGACCCCGCTTGGCACTGGCTTCAGCCCCAGACACACGGGAGTCCCTGAGGGAGGCACTCAGAAGTGCCGGAGACGCGGCACAGCCCTTGTGAAGCGCCAGGTTCCCCCGAACTCGGCTCCACTGACTCACGGTGCCCGCGGGCCAGCCCGCGCCCAAGCCCCACCCCACCCCCGAAGGGCCGCGGGAGCAGGGCTGGAGCTGGCCGCCAACCCCCGCACCCCCACCCCAAATTCAAAGCACAGGGGAACCAGCGAAGTCACAGAAGGGTCAGCACCGCACACGTGGACCCGGTGGGGGCCGCCTAACAGCGCCCACACGCATGGGGCGTCCAGAGCCGGGCTCCCACCCGCGGGGGCCGAGAGGCCTCCCTGTTTCCCAAGGCCACAGCCCTCCAAAACTTTAGAAAAAATAATAAAACTGCTGCCAGAAACATGAAAAGCAGGCAGACAGGACTCAGGCCCAGCCTCCTCACCGCGACCCTCGACGAGCATGACGTGCGTGAGCCGGCAACCCTCGCGCCCCCCGCCGTCCGGCCGTCCTCCTCCCAGGGTCTCGGCGGCGTCCTGCAAGGCCCAGACCTGAGACGAGCCTCCATCCTCCCGAGGCCCCCACCAGAGCCTGTGGGGCAGCGTCCACAGCGAGCAGCAGCGCGTGAACCATCCGGGTGCAGGCCGGGCCTGTGTGGCCCCCTCCCCACGTCCAGAGCGACGCCCACGGCACAGACAGCCTGGGGCTTCGCAGGAGCTTCACTCGGCTAATGACCCCAGAGACCCATGAGGCTCCAACGCCACACTCCCCTTCTCTGGGCCTGCCCCTCCCACCCTCCGCCCTCACCCTCAAGGGCGAGAAAGCAGATGAGGAAACAGAGGCTCCAAGGAGAACAGCAGCTACCCGAGGAAGACAGCCGCTTCACCAGGAGAAGGACAGCGCCCGCCAGCGCAGGCCAGAGAGGGCAGGGCGAGTGACCGCGCTCTCCTTCCGACCTGACCTTGCGGGTCTTCCCCAACTCCACATATGGCGCTTCTGTGTCGGAGAGAGTCACTCTAACTGGAGAACAGGGGAGGGAGGGGGCAGGCAGCCCGACGGGCACAGCTCCCGGCGCCAGACAAGCCGTCAGGAGCAGCCCGAGCTCACTGACGGCTGGGACCTCGTGGCAACAGGACCGAGAGGCCACAAGGACCCCACCCGACCAACCCCTCCCACCCAGGGCAGAGCACGGCGCTCCCCAAAGTGCCAATGCCACGCCTGGCCACGCACGGAACAGCCCGCAGGGCCGAGACCGCACAGCCGGCCGGCCTGGGGCCCTCGGACAGGTGGGGGCAGAGGCTCCGAGCACCTACACCCCTGTTCTGAGGTCTATCACTAGAAACAGAAAACCCAATCTTTGTAGCGTAAAAATGCTGCAAGAAAAACTAAACCAACCACCTGCCTCCTGCTGAGAGCAGACGACGGCCTCAGAATTAGTGGGTCTCAACTTTCTCACCGGAAAACAACTTTGTAAACCACGCGAATTACAGCACTCAGTCCCTGCCGCCACCCTCAGCCTTCTCACAGCCGACCCCCCTCAGCCGAGAGTGAGGGGCCCCTCCTCTTCTGAGATCTCAGAGCCCCTCGGGCAGCCGGCGCCCGTCCTGGCGGCAGCTCTGTCCTGCGCCAGCGGCTGTGGCGAGTGCGGGGTTACACCCCCACTGACCCCCACTGGGGCCTGGATCCTAAGCTAAGGTCACACTGCGGACCACAGCCTCAGGAAGAGAGCAGTGGCCGTGAGCTTGGGCCTCCCAGACGCCCCAGCACCTTACACGGTGGTCTGACGTCAGGGTCTCCGGAGACCCTGGGCAACACCGACAGCAAAGCCCACGGCCACGCGCACTAGTCCAGGTGCATCGCTGACCTCCGCTCTAAGCCAGGAGAGGCGCGCCGAGGGCCTGCCGCTCCTCCGCCGGAGCGGCTTCCCCGTCAGGCGGCACCGCCGACCCCAGGAGCCCACGCTTCCCAGCCGCACGCCTGCCCCTCGGGCGGGCGGGCAGTGGGCACCACGTGGGACTGGACAGAGGGCAGCGCCTCGGGCTCCTGGCTTCTCAACTCGACTTTTATTTACTTCAATTTTAGTAAACCTGAAAACCTGGGGGTCTTAAACAAAACCTCTTAATACAAATCCTATACTTTCCAACCCTCAGGCAGAAATGCAAGTGAAGTGAAAGTGAAGTCGCTCAGTTGTGTCCGGCTCTCTGCAACCCCATGGACTGTAGCCCACCAGGCTCCTCTGTCCATGGGATTTTCCAGGCAAGGGTACTGGAGTGGGTTGTCATTTCCTTCTCCAAATACAAGTGAAACTGCCTTTTAAAAGTCAGACCGAGTTATTTACAAAGAGACACTGTTCGTTTCACCAGAAGCCACCTCCGGATGAGAGGAATGGCGAGTGCGTTCTGTCCCCCGACTGCATGTACTGATTCTGTTATCCGTGTGCTTTCTTCCTTCTGGACACTTGTCACAAACACCCAGGAAGCACCTGCTCCTCGAGCACAAGGCGGGATCTTCAGTGGCTGCGCCCACCACACCTGACGCCCTGAACCCTAACCCTAACCCTAACTCTAAAACCTAACACTATCCTAATGCAGCTCCCGGAACCGCTCTCCCTGCCTTTCTGCTCCCTGACAGGAGGTCCCAGGGCCTCTGGCCGTGAGCAGGGCTTCACGCCCTCAACCCTCAAGCCTGTGTTTGTGTTTTAAGTCTTTCCCAAACCACACAGTGCTCACAGGTCTGGTAAGAAATTCACCAACCCACTTACCTTGTACTCCCAACAAGAGCATTTTTAAATCGGATGAAATAAAAACAGGAAATCCGTAGCAAGAGAGACAAGCAGAAGGGGGAAAGAGTCCAGAGACGGGGGTGGCCAGCGGGATCCTGACCCACCACCGTGGACCACTCTAGAAAGAGAACCCCATGCTGACCAGGCAACACTCATCTGAGAAACAGTCGCGAAACCAGACAGCCCGTCCCGTGACAGCAAGGAAGCCAGTCTCCCACCAGGGGCCCCGTCAGCCGCATTCTCCCCCGTGTCTGCCTCACCCGGCCATGCTGCCTAAGTTTAGCAAATTAAACATCCCTCGAGGGGACTCCGTGATGATCCAGCAGTTGGGAGTCCGCCTCCCAATGCAGGGAACATGGGTTCAATCGCTGGCCGGGGACCTGGGCCCACACATGCTGCAGGGCAACGGAGCCCACGTGCCCTGGAGCCACATGCCACAGAGGATCCCATGCGCCGCAGTTAAGACCCGACACAGCCAAATAAATAAATGCATACGCTTTTTAAGTTCCCACAAGATCCCCAATCGTTGGTGTGAGCACGGCGAGAAATGGCAGAAAGGGCAACAACTCCTGGGGCCCCTGGAGTCGGGGCTGTAGCCGCGGCAGCCTCGGCCCGACAGCAGCCGACTTGGCCCCGGGCCGTGAGGAAACCAGACACACACACGTCCCGTCTCCAACTCGAGTCTTTTACAACATCCACACTCCCGCCAAGTGGAGCGGGAACGAGGCCCCCGTCAGACGGAGGGCACACGGCGGGCCCCCCTCCAGCGCTCACCTCTGCGGGGGGATGTAGGGCGCACACACGGGCGGCAGGGCCGTGCGGGGCGCCCGGGGCGTCTTCTTGGCCTTCTTGGCTTTCTTCCTGACCTTGGACGTGGACCTGACCGCTTTGACCGAACTCTCCTTCCGACAGACACCATTTTTCATCTCCACGTCCCCGTAAATGTTCAGAGGCCTGCGGGTGCAGCCGGGGGGCGTGTGGACGTCACAGTAAGCGGTCTTCCTGACGGAGAAGGTGGCGGCACCGCCGGCCAGCTCCTTCACGGGCTCCATCTTCATGTAGAGGCCGGCCCGCTGGGCGCACGTCACATGGAAGGCGGTGTAGCAGTTGGCCTTGTGGCACTGGATGCAGGCGCCCACGCCCTTCTGCTTGCAGAGGTAGCAGGTCAGCTTCCAGCGCGCGGGGGGGATGTTCCGCACGCCGTCAATCGGCTCGATGAAGACGGTGTTGGCAAAGCCCACCTCGGGGATCCACAGGGCGCACACCACGTGGCCCCAGCGGTCGTCGTCCGTCTTCTTGAAGGCGCCGCCCTTGTTGGGGCAGAGCACGCAGTCGGCAGGCCGGGCGCGGGCCTGCAGGCAGTGGCGGCAGAGCCACTGGCCCTCGGGGATGTAGGGCACGCCGTAGCACTCCTGGTGCACCGCCAGGTTGCAGGCGTCGCAGAAGAGGATGGCGTTGCTGTTCTGGCCCTCCCCGTCCATGCAGACGCAGCACACCGCATCCTCGTCGATCAGGCACTGCTGCTCTCCCTGCTTCTGCTTCTCGCAGTGCGAGGCCTTCTCGAAGCGGTCCATGAGGAACTCGAACACGCTCTGCGACACGGCCGACACGCAGTCGCCCCTGCGCTTCTCATTGACGATCTCCAGCCAGGCGTAGTCCTCCTCGTCCATGTCATACTCCACCTCCTTGTCCAGCTCCTCGGCCGACTTCTCCACGAACTTGTAGTACACGGGGGGCCGCCGCGGTGCCGACGGGGGGGCTGTACTCCACCACCCGCACCTTGGGCTCGGGGAGCGCGCTGGCGGAGGCGGGCGCGCCGTGCACGCTGGGCGGGGCTTCGCCCTTCTTCTTGGCCCGGTTGCTCCTGTGCCGCTTAGTCCTCACGCACACGGGCGGCCGCTCGCTGTTCTCCTTGTTGCTGTTGCACTCGCTCATCTCCTGGGCGGTGAGGTCATCTTCCAAGATGATCTCCAGGGGATCGAAGATGCTGATCCTGTGCAGGCGCCCCTCGATCTCGATCTCCACCATCCTCTGGGCTTGCGCGTAGGTCAGGGTCTCTCGCGTGGGGGAGTGCTTGGTGCTGCCGGGGGAGGAAGGGTGCCTCGCTGGAGCGCGATGACCTCGGCCTTTCCTCCTCATTTGGTACTGACTCCCTGAAACAGACAGAGACCACGTGAGTGCCACACAGAAGACAGAAGAGGCGAAAACCACCAAGCACATGTGGGCACAACTAACCAACTTGCACTAAATCAAAACAGAACTCCCAGCTAACCTGCCCCTGAGGTTTCCAAAATCACTCATCCTGAACTCACGAAGGTATCTCAACAATCGTCAACAGCCATTGCCACCAGGCCACTTCCCCCCCCCACTCCCAGGGACTCCCAGGACCAGAGAAGGTAGGTGGTCAGGAGGGCCCCCAGAGGCACACGCGGGAACAAGTCCTTCCAGAATGCTGATGCCCACTGCTCACTGGTCACCTTGGACCCACACCCTCTCGAGTTGGAGTCACAGTCCCGAGCCCGGGACAGAACGTACACAGAGCTGCACTCCTGCAGGCTCTGGCCACTGTCTGACCCCCGCAGCTACCCAGGAGAGAGCGCTCAGTCCGTCATTCTCTCCACGAACACACCCTCCACAACCGTGTTGAGATGCAGGCCACCAGCTGCTCCAGGACCCAAGAGGGCAGCCCCATACTGGCCTGGGCAGGCTTCACCCCTAGGAGACCCCGCCCAGCCTCTGCAGAGCCTTAGAAGTGGCCACCACATGCCAGCCACCTGCCTGTCCACTGGGGGCCTTCTCAGCTGCTGGCTTGACCACAGTGCTGGGCCGTCGTCCTGTCACAGTGAGGGCGACCCAGAGACCCCCTCGCCACCCACAGAGCGCTGCTCCCCTCCACCAGGTGCAGCACAGGCTCAGGCGCCTTAAGCCTTGGCCATGGAGATTTTCGAGCACTCGCTGTTGTCAGATGTCCACCATCGGCCACCGCAAGTTCTACTTCCAGTCTCCCTCTCCTGACGATCCCTGACTCTGGTCCACCACCCGCCAAGCAGGGTGACACCTTAGGAACTGATGACAATGCCCTCTCCTCCCTCCAAACAACCCCATGCCACTGCCAGGAGGCAGAGTGATGTTGACAAGACTGGCTGACACACATGCCAAGGTGGAGCCCAGGCCACGGCTGGACAAGGCCCTGGAGAGTCGACCCAGGAAGGGCTGTCATATGGCGGGCCGCGCTGTCACACCTGAAAGGAAATCGCAGCAGACCCGAAAGGCACTCGTTAAGACAGGTCCTTCCGACTGTGGTTTTCCTTCTTTTGTCAAACAGAAATATTCATGTGAAATTTGACAAGAAACCCCTACAAAGGGGAGCATGAGAGCCACCACAGGCAAACCAGCCCTAACTCACCTGCATCTCCACATCCCAGGGGCCCACACAGCCCTGGATTCCTGGGGTCCAGTCAGCCAAGCTGCCCCCCTGCTGGCCCTGGCCCTGCCATCCCCTTCTGGGGGAGAGGGGCACAGTCCCCCACAGCCTGCAGGAGGGCCCCCCGTGCAGCCGGGGCACAGCGCACAGCCTCAGGGGTCCTTCAGGGCGAGGCAGAAGCCACAGGTGGTTACTCAGCAGATGAAAAGCAAACGTGTAATTTTCTCCTCCAGAGCACAGTACCAACAGCACTAACCATAACCAGCTCTTTGAAACCCACACGCTCCTGAAGGGACTGAGGCTCTGTACCCGGCCACTCGCTACAAGAAGGACAGCACTGACTGGTCTCAGCAGCTCTGCAACCGGAAAGCTCAATGGTGACAGGGACAGAAGGCGCTGGTCACTCTGCAGACCACCTCACCAGCCCACCATTCCCCTACACCCCAGGCTCCAAACCTCCAGCCTCCGTCCACCTGGAATTTCCGTGCAGGACAAAGGTTCCCACGTGGAGGCCATCAGCAGCCCCTCCAGAGCCTTCTGATAAATGCCCCCTTGAAAGGCCATGTGGCCACAAGAGAGGAACGCGGCACCCAGGGCCGGTTCACCTTCTCCATCACTGCCTTTCCCGCCTGGCCCGGGAAAGCCATGAACACCCTCGCGCAGGGGCGGCACGCAGAGCCTCCCCCCGCGACCGTTCCCGGGCGGTGGGCGGCTCCTCCAGCGGGGCCCGCCTGCAGCGCGTGGCCCGTAAATTACAACCAGGTCACTTCTTCCTGGGGGCCCGGAGGCCGCCTGCTGCGGGCACGGGAGGGGGCGGCCGCCCGGGTCCGCGCGGCCCTGAACAGGAAGTTTCCCGTCCGGGCTCAACAAAACCAGCGCGTCCGTTACATAACGCGACCCTAGGGCAAACGCTCGGCCGGGGAAGCCGAGACCCCGGGCCGCCCCCATCTCGCCGGGCGGCGGGGCGGGAGGCGCGGCGGGCAGGGCGGCCCCGGCGCCTACACAGCCCGGCCCCCCTCACCGTCCAGCCTCCAGCCCGCCGGCCTCGCCTCCGTCCCTGTCGAGCTCCCAAGCCGCCCGGGCTCCCTCCCCCGGCCCGGCCTCCGTCCCCGGCCTTGCAGCCTCCCGACCGGACCTCCTGGCCTCCCCGCCTCGCCAGGCCGGCCTCCCGACCGGACCTCTGGGCCTCCCCGTCGGCCGGTCTCCCTCACTGCCGGCCGCTCAGCCTCTCAACCCGGCCCGGGCTCCCTCCCCGGCCTTGTAGCCTCCCGACCGGGCCCCCCGGCCTCCCTGCTGCCCCGGCCTCCGTCCCCGCCGGCCTCTCAGCCCGACCGGCCTCCCTCCCCGTCCAGCCTCCCGCCCGCCGGTCTCGCCTCCCTCCCTGCCGAGCTCCCAAGCCGCCCGGCCTCCCTCCCCGGCCCCCTGGCCTCCCCGGCCTGCCGGCCTCCCGCCCGCCGGCCCCGGCCTCCCCGCCGCCGCCCCCCCACACCGCGGCCCTCCCCCGGCCCCGCCGCCCGCGGACAATGCGTCGCCGCGGCGGCCCCAAACATGGCGGCAGCCCCAGCACCGAGAGGCCGGCGGCGGCGGCCCGCGGGCGAGGCGGGCGAGGCGGGCTAGGCGGGCGAGGCGGCGGCCCCGGGCCCCGGCCCCGGCCCGCCCGGCGCACTCACCTTCGGGGCCGCGGGAGCCGGGCGGCGGGCGCGGTGGCCGGCGCGGCCGAGGCGGCGCTAATGGCGCCCGCGGCTCCTCCGCCAACGGCCGCGCAGGCCCGGCCCGCCGCCGCTCTGGGCGCGGGCTCCTGGCGGCGGCGGCGGGCCGGCCCGGCTCGGCGCGGCGGCCGCGGGCTCGCGGGCGGCGGCGGCTCGCGCGGGCGGCGGGGCCGAGCGGAGACCCGGCGCGGGAGCCCGGCCGGCGGGCGGCGGTGGCGGTGGCGGCGGCGGCTGCGGAGCGGCGGGGCGCTGGCGCGGGGCTGCTCGGACGCCAGGGCCGGTTCGCTCGCCCGCTCGCTCCCCAGCGAAGCAAACAATGCGGCGAGCGCTCCGCCCGGCGCGCTGCGTGCGAGACGCGCCCCGCCCGCCGCCGCCATGACGCGCGGCCGCCGCCGGGGGCGAGGAGGGGGGGCAGGGCCGCGCGCGGACGCTCGGGCTGGGGGCCGTCTGAGGGGCGCGGGGCGTCAGGAGAGGGGCCGCCGGGCGGGCGGCGGGGACCGGACACGGGCTGGGGGCCGTCTGAGGGGCGCGGGCTCGTCAGGAGAGGGGCCGCCGGGCGGGCGGCGGGGACCGGACACGGGCTGGGGGCCGTCTGAGGGGCGCGGGCGTCAGGAGAGGGGCCGCCGGGCGGGCGGCGGGGGACCGGACACGGGCTGGGGGCCGTCTGAGGGGGGCGCGGGGGCGTCAGGAGAGGGGCCCGCCGGGCGGGCGGCGGGGACCGGACACGGGCTGGGGGCCGTCTGAGGGCGCGCGGGCGTCAGGAGAGGGGCCCGCCGGGCGGCGGCGGGGACCGGGACACGGGCTGGGGGCCGTCTGAGGGGCGCGGGCGTCAGGAGAGGGGCCGCGGGCGGGGGCGGCGGGGACCGGACACGGGCTGGGGGGCCGTCTGAGGGGCGCGGGCGTCAGGAGAGGGGCCGCCGGGCGGGCGGCGGGGACCGGACACGGGCTGGGGGCCGTCTGAGGGGCGCGGGCGTCAGGAGAGGGGCCGCCGGGCGGGCGGCGGGGACCGGACACGGGCTGGGGGCCGTCTGAGGGGCGCGGGCGTCAGGAGAGGGGCCGCCGGGCGGGCGGCGGGGACCGGACACGGGCTGGGGGCCGTCTGAGGGGCGCGGGCGTCAGGAGAGGGGCCGCCGGGCGGGCGGCGGGGGGACCGGGCTGGGGGCCGTCTGAGGGGGGCGCGGGCGGAGAGGGGCCGCCGGGCGGGCGGCGGGGACCGGACACGGGCTGGGGGCCGTCTGAGGGGCGGGGCGTCAGGAGAGGGGCCGCCGGGCGGGCGGCGGGGACCGGACACGGGCTGGGGGCCGTCTGAGGGGCGCGGGCGTCAGGAGAGGGGCCGCCGGGCGGGCGGCGGGGGACCGGACACGGGCTGGGGGCCGTCTCTGAGGGGCGCGGCGCGTCAGGAGAGGGGCCGCCGGGCGGGCGGCGGGGACCGGACACGGGCTGGGGGGCCGTCTGAGGGGCGCGGGCGTCAGGAGAGGGGCCGCCGGGCGGGCGGCGGGGGGACCGGACACGGCTGGGAGCACCTGAGGGGGCCGTCAGGCCGCTGTGGGGCACCCAACATTCCCTCCGGGGGCCATCTGAGGGGCGCAGCGTTCAAGGGAGGGGGGCGCTGGGCAGGGCAGGGGGTCGCGGACACCGGACTGAGGACACCTGAGGGGGTGCGGGGGGAGGGGAGGAGCCTGGGAGAGGAGTGGGAAGGGGATGCAGGGGGCGGTCCCAGGACTCGGAGCACCGGATGGGGCAGGCCCGGCTGAGTGTTGGGGGAACCTGGGGGGATGCCCGGCGGGGGGGGGGGGGGGTGCACAGGACGGAGGAAAGCCAGCGTGAGCGCCCGATGGATATGAGCTGGGCCAGGCCGAGAGCCGCGGCACCCTGGAGGGCCCTGCGCTGGACGGCCGGGCCTCGGTGAAGCCCAGGGGGTGCCGGTACTGGCAGGGGCTAGCAGCGGGGAGCCCTGAGGAGCTGAGGGGGGTGGGGGCCTGGGAAGGAACGCCCTCTGTAGGATCCAGGTAGGACAGGAAGGGCCTGAGCAGCACTAGTTCAGAGGCCCGAGGGTGAGCCAGTTAGTCTCCACTGGCAGCTTGCTGTGGCCTTGGCTTGAACTCCAAATTCAGTGGTTTCACGATAGTTTTCATCTCGAGACTGAGTCCCCAAGTATTTTGGGAGGAGGGAGAGGCCTGGCTGTTTCCCTGAGGATTTGGCCATGAAGGAGCCCAGCCCTGCCAGTGGACAAGCGGCAGATGGTCCCCAGTCTGTGGCAGCCAAGGAGGCCCTTGTGTAGGAGGAGAAACTCGCTCCCAGGGCAGAGCCTGGGTTCTTCAGAGCCCGGGGAGACCTTCTTCCACGTGGGCAGGCAGGGCAGGGACCCCCGCTTAGGCTCTTCAGGCAATCATCTTATTAGGAGTAGGCTGGCCCTGTCCACCCACATGTACGGTGGGGGCCTTTTGCTGGCCAGAATTTGTGCACCCAGTGTACAGGTTGAAAAGTGAAGGCTTGGCGGGTGGCTAAGGACTGCAGGCAAGGTCACCCAGTGATCAAGTTCCTGAGCAAAGTCCAACCTCCAGACACATCCTTGGACCAAGGTGAGGCATACCCCGCAGTGGGCCCCAACCACATTTGCACCAGATGCAGGAGCCATACCCACGTCCTCTCTTACAAATGTCCGCTGTCTGGGTCCAGATGTGTGGGAGCAGCAGTGGAGAATAAGCACCCTTGCCCACCTCGGGCATGCCAGGTGCCAACAGGAAGCTGGAGACACAGGAAACAGGAGAGAGCCCGGGAGGATAGCTTCTCTACCACCAGTGATGCCAGGAGGAGGGAAGGCGTGTCCTAGTGGCCTTCCAGAATGCCAAGGATGAAGAGACAGCTCAAAAGCCTTCAGTGGGGAAGGGTCTTCTTTAATCAGATGAACCTGATTGTCAGTTG
Organism: Okapia johnstoni; assembly: GCA_024291935.2. Classification (NCBI taxonomy): domain Eukaryota; kingdom Metazoa; phylum Chordata; class Mammalia; order Artiodactyla; family Giraffidae; genus Okapia; species Okapia johnstoni. Next base: position 842,319 of record CM044320.1, on the reverse strand, counting down.
GCAGAGGGGTGAACCTGTCAACATCCTCAGAGAACCGAACCTAAAATTCCATACACAGTGAAACTAGCATTCAAGTGAGACAGCAAAATAAAGGTGTCTTCACACCTATAAGCATCCACACACCAAGTCTCTCAAAAAGGACTGGAAGATATGCCCTAGAAAATAAACACTGAACCCAAGGATAAGACCTTGATGCCACAAAGAAACCAGCTTAGACTGTTCAGGGAGAATCAAACAGCGGCTTGAGAGAAAGTCCCACATGAGACCAACAAGGCCTATAGCAAGAGGAGGGAGGAGCAGGAAGAAGGGGCACACAACAGCTCTTGTATCACAACCCTGAGTATTCACTGGAAGGACTGATGCTGAAGCTGAAGCTCCAATACTTCGGCCACCTGATTCGAAGAGATGACCCATTAGAAGAGACCCTGATGCTGGGAAAGATTGAGGGCAAAAGGATAAGGGGGTGACAGATGGACTCAATGGACATGAGTTTAAGCAAACTCCAGGAGACTGAAGGACAGGGAAGCCTGGCATGCTGCAGTCCATGGGACCGCAGAGTCGGACATGACTTAGCAACTGAACAACAACAAGAAAATTTTAGAATCTAAAGAAGAAAAGTCTAAAATTCCAAAGTTTCCATGAGAAAAGTGGAAATAGGACTTGCAGATTTCAAAACAGCCAGGAGAAAACTGAAGTGAAGAAAAATTATGCCAACAAAGAGCAGACAAGAGAAAAAAGATAAATGATAAATGAGGAACACAAAAGTAGATGACAGGAATAAATTCAAACATCTGAGTAATCAGAGACATGATGGAATTAAAATCATCTGTTAAAACACAGAGACTCTCTAATTAGACTGTTGACACAGTTAAATACTAATTATGAGAAACACACCCCAAAAACGTCACCAAGACTGAACATAAAAGGGTGGAAAACATGTAGCACGCAACTTTTGTTCCTCAGAAGACCATAAGGAGGAGGAAGAACTGAAAACTAGAAGATATTTGCGACACAAACACCTTGCAAATGATTCATATCCACAATACAGAACCCTCCAGATCCATTAGACAAAGACAAGCCAAAAGAAGGGTGGGCACGTCTGTCATCCCGGCTCCTTTCAGAGAAGAACATGGAAAAAGCCAACAACCTCACTGGCGATTTTGGAAATACAAATTAAAACCACACCAAATAAACACAAACCCTGCTGGCCAGAACTCCAGGTGGTACAATTATCTTGTAAACAATGTGGCATTCTTCAAAGAAACTGGGTGTGTGCATCAGTTAGCCGTTGGGGCATAACAAACCACCCCTAACCTAGGTAGCTTCAAACAACAACAATCACTCCTTTCACTCAGGAATCTGCTACTTGGGAGAGATTCAGCAGCAGGGCTGGTCTGCTCCTCGCTGCACCCCTGGCGCTTCCTGGAACATCCAGCACCTATGTGCCTGGTAAGCTGGTTCCTGCTGTGGGCTGACGGCCTGGGGGATGCCCTCAAGGGAGGGTGGCCAGGTTCCGAGAGCAAGAGTCCCAAGAGAACCAGATGGCCCCTGTATCACCTTTCAGACATCATGTAGCATCCCAGCATCCTTGTCCACAAAGCTGACCCGATTCGGCAGATGGGGGACAATAACCCCCACTTCCTGTGAAAATAAGTGTCAGAGTCACATTTTAAGAGGAGCACGTAGCAGGGAGAAATGACTGGCGTTTGGGAAAATGCAAGCTCCCAGGGTATGTACCTGTTCCCAGCGCTAGGTTGCAACCACAAGATACTCCTCGGGACGTCCCATGCCTAGCTGCATGCCAGAAAAACCTGCACAAACCCATCGGGAGACCTGGCAACATTTTCCAAGCAGCACTACTTTTAAGAGCAAAAATCCTGGAAAGTGAAAGTGTTAGTCGCTCAGTCGTGTCCGACTCCTTGCGACCCCATGGACTGTAGCCCATCAGGCGTCTCTGTCCATGAAATTCTCCAGGCAAGAGTACTGGAGTGGGTTGCCATTTCCTTCTCCAGGGGATCTTCCCAACCTAGAGATCAAACCCAGGTCTTCTGTACCGCAGGCAGATTCTTTACCATCAGAGCCACCAGGGAAGCCCTAAAAATACTGGGGGGAGGAACCCTTAAATGTACACAGACAGTAGAATGAATAGAGTGAGTGCGGTGTGTCCACACAGTGGACTGGCACACAGCAACTGAAATGAAGGGACTGCACCACTTGGGTCCACGTGGCTGGATCCCGATCACGTGATGCTGAATGGGAGAACTAGAATATAATGTCATCATGATAATACAAGGTGTGCTTCATTTGCACTCAGCAAGAGAGTCAGGAGGGTATGGGTATGTGCACAAGCGCGCGCACACACACACACACACACACACTTGTATCTTGTCCGATATCTATGGACAAATCTTGAGCTCACAATGATAACTTCAGTTCTAGCACAACAGATCTCGTCTGTCCTTCCCCATTCCTAAGTTTGTAACCCTTTCAACAGTGAGAAGCCTCTGAGTGTTCACCCTGCAGCTCTGGCCCCATGGTCTGTTGGGCTATACCAGCCGGAAACTTGGCCCCAGACGCACAACTACCTCCCCCCACACCCCACTGCTTGCTTGCTTAGTCACTCAGTCGTGTCCAACTCTTTGCGACCCTTTGGACTGTAGCCTCCAGGTTCCTCTGTCCATGGGATTTTTCAGGCAAGAATACTGGAGTGTGTTGCCATACCCTCCTCCAGGGGATCTTCCTGACTGAGGGATGGAAACTGGGTCTCCTGTGTCTCCTACATTGCAGGCACATTCTTTACTGCTGAGCCACCACGAAAGCCCAAGCCACCAGGGAAGCTCCCTATTAGACGCATCAAGCAAAAGCTCAGCTCTGGGTAATCCCTGACCCTCCCGCTCCATAGCCCTCCCTCCCCACCCCACCCCGTTATATCTTTGCTGAAAGCTTGGGCCTGACAAAGGCAAGGAGACGGTATCAGTGTTACTTTGTAATGTTCTATCGACATTTTTTGGCAGGAATAAGATTAAAATCCTTCTTCTTGATCTGCCTCTAACCTTTCATTTAGTAGACTGTGCTTCTGCAAACAAACAAAACATTCTTTAAATGATATTTTCTTACTTTGGAATTCAGGGAAAATCATTTTTACGCACAATTAAATTCCAAGAGAAATCTAGTTATTTGTGTAGGTTCAGTAGAAATCAGCCCTCTTTTTTTTACCAGGATGTAATTAGACAAATGGAGAAGGAAATGGCAACCCACTCCAGTGTTCTTGCCTGGAGAATCCCATGGACGGAGGAGCCTGGCAGGCTGAAGCCCATGGGGTCGAGAAGAGTTGGACACAACTGAGCGACCGACACTAATTAAACAAAAGGACTGTGTCGCCATGGCCTGACACAGGTGTCACATTTGAGAACACGTCTCCTGTGATTTGGGGTGACTTGTCCACCTGTGGAACCAGGGTTGTAGCCTGTGCGATGAACCAGTGCCCACAGACCCACACCAGGGCCTGATGGTGTGCCAGGGTTCAGCTTCGGATGCAGTCAGGCAGACAGAAACTGTGCCCAACCCCCAGGTCCTTGTGAAGAAAGAAACTCACCCACATGCACAGGTGTTGCAGGCAAGAGAAATTTGAATCTCAGGAGCACTAGAGACTCCACCCCACATTCCTGGTGACATCTCCAGACCTAAGTGGATTTTCCGGCCTTGGTTGTTAGGTAACCCTGTGTGGCTTGGTTGTGCCAGCCCAGCAAGGAGGCGCAGATGTGTTAATTACCACTTCTTTTAGCACCTGTGTAGGTGAGTCAGGTCCAAACACAAAAAGACTGGCTTTCTGTGAAGAACCACCTTTGGAGAATATGTATCCTCATAGGGGGGACCACTTCAAAGTTTCCAAAACATGAATGAGCAAGAGGGTGGCAGTGGGCTCTTTCAGCGGGAGGCTGAGTATGTTCCAGCAGAACTGCCAAGGTACTTTTTGATTCTCTAGGGTGTGTGCCTGTTTTACTTGCTGTTTACTATTGATTATGACATTTAATAACTCAGAAAAGGTAGATTTTAACTTGCAGAAAATGGATGGGTAGGTATTGAGATTCTTGTCTGATAGCAATGCAAATGAATTTTCCCAGTGGTGATAGAATTTATTTCTGCATAAAAGATTAGTTGGAAGAGGTTGCAGTTTTACAGCCTTGTAGAACATTAACCAGGTTTTAATCTAAATCAGAGCACTTACTCAAGCAAGCTTTTTTTCAGCCACTCACTACACATCCTTCTCTCTCTCCAGGGTTTTGAACCAGCCTCACCATTACGCTGGTTTCCTCATTAATGAGGTAACTAAATCTTGGACACATCCTCACTTCAGAGCTCGGGAGTCGTATTCTTAACTTTTGAAAATCACACTTTGGCAGCTCTGGATTTCTTTGCGTCCTTGGCATCTCCACGAAGACATGTAACAGACACCCCTAACCAAACACGCCTGACGCCTGGCTCCTGGCCTCCATCCCCAAATTGCTCCCCTGGTATCTCCCCATCTGTTACAGGTTGAATTGTGTCCCCCCTACAAAGATAGGTTGGCACCCTTATGCTCAGTACCTGTGGACGTGACCTTGCTTGGAAATAGGGTCCCTGCAGGCGATCGAGGTCTCTGGGGTGGGCCCTGAGCCCATGAGTGGCGTCCCCACAAGCAGAGGGAAGTGTGGACACAGACTCCAGGGAGAAGGCCATGGGACCACAGAGGCAGAGGCTGGAGGGACGTGGCTGCCCGCCCAGGAACACCAGGAGTGACCCCCAGAGCCGGGAGAGGCGGGAAGGATGCTCCCGACACCCGACCTCAGACGTCCCGCCTGCAGGGCCAGCAGAGCCGGAAGGACGTGTCTCTGGGGTCGAAACCTCAAAGCCGCCCGGCCTGTGGCACTTTGTCAGGGCACCCCGCACACTAACCCACCTTCTCGGGTAACGGTGGCTCCATGGTTCCTGAGAGGCAGCCCTCCTGCTCCATCTGTTGTTGCTGTTGTTCAGTTGCCAAGTTGTATCTGACTCTTTGTGACCTTGTGGACTGCAGCACGCCAGGCTTCCCTGAGCCATCAGCGAATCCTGTGAGCTCCCCTCGGAGGCGTCCGGAACCAGCCCGCTGTCTCTGCCCCTGCTACGACCCTGGGGCCAGGCTTTCATCTCTCACCTGTGTCATCCAGGTGTCCTGACCAGTCTCTCCGCCACCCCTGGCATCGCTGTAACTCTTCTCTGGACAGCAGCCCACATGATACGATCACCTTTGTGCTCAGAACCTCCCAGTGGCTCCGCAGCCTCTCTCAGAATAAAAGCCAAAGTCCTCAACTCAACAAGCAAAAATAACCAGGTTAAAGAAGGGACAAATGAACTGAGTAAACACGTGAGCGGAGAAGACCTGCAAACGGCCGAGAAGCACGTGGGAAGATGCCCGACGTCCCCGGCCGTCATGGAAATGCAGACCAGAACCACAGTGAGGAGCTCCCCTGGTTGGGCGGTGGGTGGGAATCCAGCTTGCAGTGCAGGGGACATGGGTTCCATCCCTGGTCCCGGAAGATTCCACATGCCACGGAGCAACTAAGCCCTGCACCACTCCTGAGCCCACGGGCCTCGATCCTGTGCTCACAAGAGAAGCCACCGGAGTGAGAAGCCCGTGCCCCACAGTGAAGAGTGGCCCCAAGTCACTGCAACTAGAGAAAAGCCTACGTGCAGCAACCAAGACCCAGCACAGCCAAAGGAACAAGTTAGTTAGTGTGAAAAACACACGAGATACCACCTCACACCCTCTAGGACGCCTCGAATCAAAGCATGAGGGGACCCCCTCACAGCCCAGCGGTTGGGACTCCAACCTTCCAGTGCTGGAGCCGGGGTTCAATCCCCAATTGGGGAACTAGGATCCTGCAAGCCATGTGGCAAAAAAAAAAAATCAGATAATAACGAGTATTGGTAAGGATGTGGAGAAGTTGGAACCCTCTTGCTTTGCTGGCAGGAATGAAAAATGGTTCGGCTATTTTGGAAAACAGCTGGGCAGTGCCTCACAATTCCACTCCTAGGTATGTGCCCAAGAGAAAGGGAGACACAGGTACACACAGAACGTGTACATGAACATTCACAGCAGTGTTACTCGTAACAGCCAAGAGGTGCTGCTGCTCCTGCTGCTAAGTCACTGCAGTCGTGTCCGACTCTGTGCGACCCCATAGACGGCAGCCCACCAGGCTCCGCCGTCCCTGGGATTCTCCAGGCAAGAACACTGGAGTGGGTTGCCATTTCCTTCTCCAATGCATGAAAGGGAAAAGTGAAAGTGAAGTCGCTTAGTCATGTCCTACTCTTAGCAACCCCATGGACTGCAGCCCACCAGGCTCCTCCGTCCATGGGATTCTCCAGGCAAGAGTACTAGAGTGGGTTGTCAGTGCCTTCTCCGAGCCAAGAGGTGAAACAAACCAAATGTCCATCAGCTGATCAAAGTATAAATAAAATGTGGTCTCTCCGTACATGTTGCTGCTGTTGTTCAGTCATTCAGTCGTGTCCGACGCTTTGTGACCCCGTGGACTGCAGCACGCCAAGCTTCCCCATCCTTCACCATCTCCCAGAATTTGCTCAGACTCATGTCCACTGAGTCAGTGATCCCATCCAATCATCTCATCCTCTGTCGTCCCCTTCTCCTCCTGCCCTCAATCTTTCCCAGCATCAGGGTCTTTTCCAATGAGTCAGCTCTTTGCATCAGGTGGCCAAAGTATTGGAGCTTCAGCTTCAGCATTAATCCTTCCAATGAATATTCAGGACTGATTTCCTTTAGGATGGACGGGTTGGATCTCCTTGCAGTCCAAGGGACTCTCTCAAGAGTCTTCTCCAACACCACAGTTCAAAAGCATCAATTCTTTGGTGCTCAGCTTTCTTTATGGTCCAACTCTCACATCCATACATGACTACTGGAAAAACCATAGCTTTGACTAGACAGAACTTTGTCGGCAAAGTAATGTCTCTGCCTTTTAATATGCTTTCTAGGTTTGTCATAGCTTTTCTTCCAAGAAGCAAGCATCTTTTAATTTCATGGCTGCAGTCAGCATCTGCAGTGATTTTGGAGCCTAAGAAAATAAAGTGTCACTGTTTCCATTATTTCCCCATCTATTTGCCATGAAGTGATGGGACTGGATGCCATGATCTTGTTTTTTTGAATATTGAGTTTTTTAAGTCAGTTTTTTTACTCTCTTCTTTCACCTTCATCAAGAGGCTCTTTAGTTCCTCTTCGCTTTCTGCCCTAAGGAGGGTGTCATCTGCGTATCTGAGGTTATTGGTATCTCTCCCGGCAGTCTTGATTCCAGCTTGTGCTTCATCCAGCCTGGTGTACATGGAGTATTAGCTTATAGTGCTCAGTTACTGAGTTGTGTCCAACTCTTTGCAACCCCAAGGACTGTACCATGCAAGGCTCCTCTGTCCGTGGTAGTTTTTCAAGAAGGAAATACTTGAGTGGGTTGCCATTTCCTCCTCGAGGGGATCTTTCCAAGCCAGGGATCAAACCCACATCTTCTGCATTGGCAGGCAGGTTCTGTACCACTGAGCCACCAGGGAAGCCCAAACGGAGTATTTTTCAGCAATAAAAAGGAATGAAGTACTGAAATGGGCTCCAACAGGGATGAATCTTGAATAATGTTCTGCAAAGTGAAAGAGACAAAACGTCACAGATCACACGACTCCATTTACATGAAATGTCCAGAGCAGGCAAACCCATGGAGACAGAGGGCAGGTTAGCTGTTGCCAGGGCCTGGGTCAGGCCGGGGGCGGGAGGAAGGAAGAGTGACTGCAAATGGGTCAGGCCGGGGGTGGGGGAGGTTTCTTGGGGGAAAGAAGTGTCTTCTAAAACTGACTGTGGTAAGGGTTTCACAACCTTGTGCATAAACTAAAAACTATTGAGTTCTACTTTTTTTTGACCACACCATGTGGCTTGTGGGATCTTAATTCCCCAGCCAGGGATGGAACCTGGGCACAGCAGGGAAGGCACCGAGGCCTGGGCACTGGAGCGCCAGGGAGTGCCCTTGAATTGTATGTTTCAAATGAGCGAACTGTAGGGCACGTGAATTATACCCCAATAAAGCTGTCTTCCCTGATGGCCCAGATGGTAAAGCGTCTGCCTACAATGTGGGAGACCCAAGTTTGATCCCTGGGTGGGGAAGATCCTCTGGAGAAGGAAATGGCAACCCACTCCAGTGCTCTTGCCTGGAAAATCCCATGGATGGAGGAGCCTGGTAGGCTACAGTCCACGGGGTCACAAAGAGTCGGACACAACTGAGCGACTTCACTTTCACTTTTTTCACCTTCTTTCAAAGCTGTCTTAAAATACACTGAATAAGTTAAATTTTTAAAATTAATTTTTAAATTAAATAAAATAAATTAAAAAATTAAAAATCCTGACACTAGAGAGTAGATGATGTAGACTTAGATGATGTAGACTCATCTCTTCCTGCTCCCCCAACTAAATATCACTTTGAAAATTGGGAGAAGGGGCTTCCCTGGTGATTCCCTGGTAAAGAATCCGCCTGCCAGTGCAGGAAACAGGTTCAGTCCCCGATCCGGGAAGACCCCACCTGCCACTGAGTGACTAAGTCCACGCACCGTGACTCCTGGGCCTGTGCTCCAGAGCCTGGGAACTGGAGCTACCGAGGCCCCCGCACCATATAGCTGGTGCCCTGCGCGCGAGGCCACTGCCGTGAGGTGCCTGCACACAGCGGGAGGGTGGGCCCTGCTCACCGCAAGCAGAGAAAAGCCCAGAGCAGCCAAAACAGATAAATAAAAAGATTACATGTTAAAAAAGAAAGAACTTGCGGGAGAGAAAAACGGTCAACAGATACCAACAGTGAAGTGAATCAGATGTTGTGATCATCTGACAGAGATTGTAAAGCAGCTGCCACAAAAATGCCTCTATAACCAATTACAAATTATCCTGAAACAAGTAGGAAAATAGAAAATCTTGCATAGAAACAAGCTATTAAAAAGTCAAATGGAATCACAGAACTGAAAAATACACCAAAATGGAAAACTCACCGAATGGGCTCAATAACACAGTGAATATGACAGACGAGTCTACGAACTAGAGAACAGAATTGTAGAAATCACCCAATCGGAGCAACCGAAAGAAAACAGACCGAAGGAAAACAAACAAACAGAAACAGAACTAAAAAGGCACAAGCAGACTCCTCCTGAAAGCAGACAGAGGGAAATGACACATCGCCTCCAAGGGAGGGACAACTGGAATAACACTGGCTTTTTTATCAGAAACCACAGAGGCCAGAAGGAAGCGCCACATTTTTCAAATGCTGGAAGGAAAGGCCTGTCCACCATGAACCGCACATCGAGCGAAAAGTGCTTCAGGAATGAAGGGGGGCTTCCCTGGTGGCTCGGCGGTGAAGGGGCTGCCTGCCAGCGCTGGAGACGCTGCTTCCGTCGCCCCTGCCCGCCCCACAGGCTAATACGCGCGGCCACGGTCGTCGAGCCTGTGCTCTCAAGTCTCACCCACGGCTACGGAGCCCTCGGGCCCTCGGGCCCGGGCTCGGCAGCAAGAGAAGCCGCTGCAGTGAGAAGCCCTCACACCGCAGCTAGCGAGCAGCCCCCGCTCACGGCAGCTGGAGGAAAGCCCGCGCGGCAGCAAGACCCAGCCCAGTCAACTATACAGTAAATAAAGTTAGCCAAAGCCTCAGTTGGCGAAGAGGAAGAAAGTGTAAAAAAAAAAAAAAAGAATGAAGGAAAGGGGCTTAACCGGCGGTCCAGTGGTTAGGGCTTCGCACGTTCACCGCCAGGGGCCCAGGTTTGATCCCCGGGCGGGGAACTGGGACCCCCTTCCACACGGCACAGCCAAAAAGAGAAGGAGGGGAAAGGAAGACAGACAAAGACATCCACAGTAAGGAAGACGAAAAGAACTTTCACCAGCACAGCTGGCCCGAAAGAAGCGCTAGAGGAAGGTCTTCCAACAGAAATGTGCCGGAAGGCTTAGACCCTCGGAAAGGCAGGAAAAACAACAGGATGGGTAAAACAGAGGGACACGCAATAACCCTTCTCGTCGTGACCCTCTTGTGTCCCACCGGGCGGCTGGGGCAGCGCTTGTAACGCTGTCTGACGCGGTGCTGAATGTGCGTGTGAGAAAGACTCGGGCGCTTCTCCTTTTTAAATGGGGATAGTAAAGGGGGTGAAACGCAGGCAGGGTTTCCACACGCCACTCAAAGGGCCGAAATCATATTAGCAGACGCTGATAACCTGTGTTCGCGTCCTGTAGCACCCAGCGAGTCGAGGAAAACCGCACAAAGTGTTATACTCACAAACACTCTAAAAAAGCCAAAATGGAATTCTAAACAGTGTTCAGTACCCCACAAGAAGGCAGGATAAGAGAGAGAGAGGAATGATTATAGAGAGGAAGCAAATAGAAAACAAAGATAAAATGGCAGGGCTCAGCCTTAAGATACCAAATTTTACACTTAACTGCTTTAAATTCACTGAGTAAAACACACAGATTGTTAGAGTGAATTAAAAAAAAGCACAACCTGACTATACGCTGTGTACAGGCCAGCAAACATAATGACACAGGTGGGGTAAAGACAAAAGAACGCAGAGCGTGTATAGTTCAAATATTAGCCGACAGTGCAGGAGTGACCACAGTGTGTTATTCATTACAGGTTAATGCCTTATTGATCATGTTGTCATTCATTATATATTAAAATCACATAGACTGCAGAGCAAAGAAATGTCCAGAAACAAAGAGGATATCACAGGATGATAAAAGGATCCATCCAGTTGGAAGACATAAGCATTGTAAGTTTTTACACACCAAACAACAGAGTTAAAAACATAGAAAGCGGGACTTACCTGGTGGTCCAGCGGGTAAGACTTTTCACTTCTAACGCAGGGGGTGTGGGTTCGATCCCTGGATGGACAACTAAGATACCACATGCCACATGGTGTGGCCAAAAAAATACATATATACATATATGTGTGTATTTGTGTGTGTCTATGTGTGTGTATACAGATATATATCTCAAAATATAATAAAGCTGAAAGAAGAAATAGACAAATCTAAAAGTATAGCTTTTACTTAGGGACTTCCACACTCTATTGTCAGCAACTGATGGAACTTCTACACAAAGTCAACAAAGATTTAGAAGGAGGCAAAACCATCACCAAGCAAGAGGATCTAAAGGGCATTTATTGAACTGTCCATGAAACAGCAGCAGAATAAACATCCTTTTCAAGCATCCATGAAACACTGACCAAGATAGACCATACCCTGGGTCATAGAACAAACTTCAACAAATTTAAAAGGATTGAAATCATGTAGAATATGTTGTCCGATCACGCGTGCATGTGCTCAGTCATTCAGCCGTGTCTGACTCTTTGTGACCCCGTGGACTGTAGCCCACAGGCTCCTCTGTCCACAGGATTCTCCAAGCGAGAATACTGGACTGGGTTGCCATTCCCTTCTCCAGGGGACCTTCCCGGCCTGTCCAGTCAGTAGAAGACCAAATAGAACAAAGGGTGGCCTCCTCCAGGCGCGAGTAACTTCTCCAGCAGACTGTCTTCTGATTTCATCTGCAGCATCAGCTCTTCCTGATTCCATGGCAGAATCCCTTTGGACTTGAACCTTTTTTTTTTTGCCATACATTGACATGAATCCACCCTGGGTATACATGCGTTCCCCTTCCAGAACTCCTCCCCATCCCATCCCTCCAGGTCATACCGGTGCACCAGCCCCGAGCGCCCTATATCATGCATCAAACTGGACTTGAACTTTGACTCTTTCCTGAGTCTCCAGCCTCTCTGATCAGATCTTGGACCCACCAAGCCTCTGAAATCTCATGAGCCAACTGCTTAAAATAAACACACACACACACACACACACACACACATTATTGGTTGTTTCTCTGGAGAACCCTCATACAAAGCAGAAGGAAAAAAAAGATAAATTAATAATATTAGGAAGAAAATAGAGGTGCTGCTATGAGCCCCACACAGAATAAAAAGATAATAAGCAAATATTATTATTTGGGCTCGATAAAGGACAGAAATGGTATGGACCTAACAGAAGCAGAAGATATTAAGAAGAGGTGGCAAGAATACACAGAAGAACTGTACAAAAAAGATCTTCACGGCCCAGATAATCACGATGGTGTGATCACTCACCTAGAGCCAGACATCCTGGAATGTGAAGTCAAGTGGGCCTTAGAAAGCGTCACTGTGAACAAAGCTAGTGGAGGTGATGGAATTCCAGTTGAGCTATTTCAAATCCTGAAAGATGATGCTGTGAAAGTGCTGCACTCGATATGCCAGTAAATTTGGAAAACTCAGCAGTGGCCACAGGACTGGAAAAGGTCAGTTTTCATTCCAATCCCAAAGAAAGGCAATGCCAAAGAATGCTCAAACTACCGCACCATTGTACTCATCTCACACGCTAGTAAAGTAATGCTCAAAATTCTCCAAGCCAGGCTTCAGCAATATGTGAACCGTGAACTTCCAGATGTTCAAGCTGGTTTTAGAAAAGGCTGAGGAACCAGAGATCAAATTGCCAACATCCACTGGATCATCAAAAAAGCAAGAGAGTTCCAGAAAAACATCTATTTCTGCTTTATTGACTATGCCAAAGCCTTTGACTGTGTGGATCACAATAAACTGTGGAAAATTCTGAAAGAGATGGGAATGCCAGACCATCTGACCTGTCTCTTGAGAAACCTGTATGCAGGTCAGGAAGCAACAGTTAGAACTGGACATGGAACAACAGACTGGTTCCAAATAGGAAAAGGAGTACGTCAAGGCTGTATATTGTCACCCTGCTTATTTAACCTATATGCAGAGTACATCATGAGAAACGCTGGGCTGGAAGAAACACAAGCTGGAATCAAGATTGCCGGGAGAAATATCAATAACCTCAGATATGCAGATGACACCACCCTTATGGCAGAAAGTGAAGAAGAACTAAAGAGCCTCTTGATGAAAGTGAAAGAGGAGAGTGAAAAAGTTGGCTTAAAGCTCAACGTTCAGAAAACTAAGATCATGGCATCTGGTCCCATCACTTCATGGGAAATAGATGGGGAAACAGTGGAAGCAGTGTCAGACTTTATTTTTGGGGGCTGCAAAATCACTGCAGATGGTGATTGCAGCCATGAAATTAAAAGACGCTTGCTCCTTGGAAGGAAGGTTATGGCCAACCTAGATAGCATATTGAAAAGTAGAGACATTACTTTGCCAACAAAAGTCCGTCTAGTCAAGGCTATGGTTTTTCCAGTGGTCATGTATGGATGTGAGAGTTGGACGGTTAAGAAGGCTGAGCGCCGAAGAATTGATGCTTTTGAACTGTGGTGTTGGAGAAGACTCTTGAGAGTCCCTTGGACTGCAAGGAGATCCAATCAATCCATCCTAAAGGAGATCAGTCCTGGGTGTTCATTGGAAGGACTGATGTTGAAGCTGAAATTCCAATACTTTGGGCACCTCATGTGAAGTGTTAACTCATTGGAAAAGACTCTAATGCTGGGTAGGATTGCGGGCGGGAGGAGAAGGGGACGACAGAGGATGAGATGGTTGGATGGCATCACCAACTCAATGGACATAGGTTTGGGTGGACTCCAGGAGTTGGTGATGGACAGGGAGGCCTGGCGTGCTGCAATTATGGGGTCGCAAAGAGTCGGACACGACTGAGCGACTGAACTGAACTGAACTGAAGCAAATATTATGAGCAACTCTGGATCTTCCCTGGTGGCTCCGTGCTAAAGAGTCCGCCTGAGATACAGGAGACTTGGGTTCAGTCCCTGGGCTGGGAAGATTCCCCTGGAGGAGGAAATGGTATCCCACTCCAGTATCCTTGCCTGGAGAATCCCATGGACAGAGGAGCCTGGTGGCTGCCGTCCACAAGGTCACGAAGAGTCAGACTTGACTTAGTAGCTGAACAACAACATGAGCAGGGCTACAGACAAAGTTTGACAGTTGAGACGAATGAACGAATCTCTTAGAAAACACAAACCACCACTATTCACTCAAAATAAAACAGATGATCTAAAGAGCCACATAACTAGTAATGAAGTTGAATTCATAATTTAAAGCTCAAACAAGGACAGAAATCTCCAAACTGTCTGTGAAACTCCCATGGTTTCAGTGAAGACTTCCCAAAGATTTAAACAAGAATGAATACCAATTCTGCACAATCTCTTCCAGAAAATAGAATGAAGCTAGAATTGTCTAATACCAAAACCAAATAAAGACAGTGTCAAAAAAGAGCACTACAGACCGAAGTCCTTCATGAATACAGACACAAAAACCCTCAACAAAGGAACAGAATTCAGCGATGTGTAAAAGGAAAAATTATACACCGTGACCAAGCGGGATTTATCCCAAGGCTGCAAGGATGGTTCAATATTCAAAAGCAATGTGATCCACCATATTAACAGTCTAGAGTAGAAAGATTACATGATTATCAATCAATTCAGAAAAGGCAGTTTGACAAAATTCACCACCCATACGTGATAAAAAACTCAGAAACTCAGCAATAGAGGGGAATGATCTCAACTATAACTAACACATTCATGGAGAAAGACTGAATGCGCTCTCCTAAGAGAAGGGGGAAGGGGAGCACGGTGCCCTCACTGCCTTTACTCACTGCCACAGTCAGGCTGGAAGCACCACCCAGCGCAGGGAGACCGGGGGCGGCCCCGGTGCTCCCGGTGCTCCCGTGGTTGAGAGTCCGCCTGCCAGTGCAGGGGACACGGGCCTAGCCCCTTCCAAGCAGACCCCACACGCCTTGGGGCAACCAATCTTTTTAAAACAAGATAAGAAAAGAGAAACAATGCATTTATCTCTGAAATGAAGAAATAAAACCACCCGCATTTTATTTGCAGATGACATGATCATCTACTAAAGTATCCCAAGGGATCTATCAATAAAGTTCCTAGAAATAATAAGTGAGTTCAGGCAGGTCTCAGAATACCATATAAGCATTTTTTTAAAAATCAGTTGTATTTCTACATACTAGCAATGAACACAAGGACACTGGAATTAAAATTTTATTTTTAATTTTTAATATTTACAATGTTTCAGAATAAAGTTTAAATTCTGAAAATAACATAATGCTGATTTAAAAAATCACAGATCTAAATAAATAGCGAGCCATACCATTTTCATAGTTAAAAGGCTAAAAACAGTGAAAATGCCAGTTCACTCCAAATGTATATACAAGATAACATAAATCCTATCAAAATTCCAGCAAGGTTTTTCTGTAGATACAGGAAAGAGCATCCTCAGATGTGTACGGAATAGCAAAGCACTCTAACAGCCAAAACAATTTTGAAAAGGAAAATAAAGTGGGGGGACTCAGTCACCCCAACTCTGACACTTTGTGCTGTGCCCGTGGACAACAGCCCACCAGGTGCCTCTGGCCATGGGGCTTCTCCAGGCAAGGATACTGGAGTGGGTTGTCATGCCCTTCTCCAGGGGATCTTCCCAACCCAGAGATCAAACCCAGGTCTCCCACATTGCAGGTGGATTCTTTACCATCTGAGCCACCAGGGGAGCCCAAGAATACTGGAGTGAGTAGCCTATTCCTTCTCCAGGGGACCTTCCCAACCCAGGGATCGAACCCTGGTCTCCTTCAATTGCAGGACTCTTTCCCAGCTGAGCCACCAGGGAAGCTATGGTAATCAAGACTGCAGCCTTGGTGGAGGGACAGACACACAGATCAACAGAACAAAACAGAAAACCCAGAAACAGACCCACACAAATGTGTCCAAGTGATTTTTGACAAACGTGTAAAAGCATCTTGATGAAGGACAGACAGACAGCCTTTTCAACCAATCGTGCTGGAGCTATCAGACGCGCGTAGACTTCCCAGGTGGCGCAGTGGTAAAGCAGCCGCCTGGCAATGCAGGAGCCGCAGGATGCAGGTTCAGTCCCTGGGTCGGGAAGATCCCCTGGGGGAGGGCATGGCAACCCATTCCAGTGTTCTTGAGGGAAAAATCCCATTGACAGAGGAGCCTGGAGGGCTATAATCCATGGGGTTGCAAAAGAGTTGGAACAACAACAATTAGACATGCGTGGGTGGGGTAGGGAAGGGAGGGGAGAGGAAGGGGGATGGGGAGGAAGGGGGAAGGAAACCCCAAGGGTTTCACAATTTACCCAAAACTCAAAAAGGATCATGAGCTTTAACGTAAAGCTAGAAACCATTTTGGAAAAATGTAGTAGAAGATCTTAGGGATCTAGGGCCAGGCACAAAATTCTTAACTTGATACCAAAGGCAAAAGATATGAAAGAAAATATTGATAAAGCAGATCTCATCGAAATGTAAAACTTGCTCTGTAGGAGGAAAAGACAAGCTGCAGACTGAGAAAAAATATTTGTAAGCCATCTAACTGACAAAGGACTAGTATACAGAATATATAAAACCCTAAAAGCTCACCAGTAAAAAAATAAGTAATTCAACTTTAAAAATCAGCAAGAGATATGAAGAGACATTTTAAGGAAAACATACACAGATGTCAATTAAACATCTGTCGGGACTTCCCTGGCAGTCTCCCAGTGGTTAGGACTCTGAGCTTTCACTGCAGAGGCTGTGGGTTCAATCCCTGGTCAGGGGACTAAGATCTCACATCAGTTTCTAAAGCACAATGAGATATCACCCCCATTACAGTGACAGAGTAAAAAGTTATGACCACAGCTGATACCAGCAAGGATGTGGAGAGACGAGATCACTGATGCCTGCTAGCGGGAATGTGAAAAGGTAGAACTTGGCGGTTTCCTCAGAATCTAAACATGCAGGCCCATGTGACCCAGAAGTCACCTCCGGGCATTCACCCCAGAGAAATAAAGACTTCTGTTCACACCAAAACACATACGCAAACATTCCTAGGATCTTTATTTGGAATAGACCCAGAAAGGAATCAACACAGCTGTCCTTCAGCTGGAGATGGCTGAGCCAACCATGGTCCAGCCACGCCACAGGCTGATGCTGGGACAAAGGGTGGTCCCTCCGCACCAGGGACACTACGGAGCAACACAAGGTGTGGGCAGTGACACTCAGACCAGGGGGATGAGTCTCCAGGGAGTTATCGTGCTTAAGTCATTCCAGTCGCGTCAGACTCTTGGCAACCCTATGGACTGTATCCCACCAGGCTCCTCTGTCCATGGAATTCCCCAGACAAGAATACAGAAGTGGGTTGCCATGCCCTCCTCCAGGGGATCTTCCAGACCCGGAGATCGAACCTGTGTCTCTTACACCTCCTGCACTGGCAGGTCGGTTCTTCACCACTAGAACCACCTCGGAAACCCTATGCTGAGCAAAATAGCCAATCCCCAAAGGTTCCTTACGTCTTGATTCTATCTTCGTTGTTGCTCAGTCACTAAGTTGTGTCTGATTCTCTGCAACCCCATGGACTGCAGCACGCCAGGCTTCCTTGTCCTTCACCATCTCCCGGAATTTGCTTAGACTCATGTCCATTGAGTCAGTGATGCCATCTAACCATCTCGTTCTCTGTCACCCCCTTCTCCTCCCGCTTTCAATCTTTCCCAGCTTCAGGGTCTTTTTCAGTGAGTCAGCTCTTTGCATCAAGTGGACAAAGTATTGGAGCTTCAGCCTCAGCATTAGTCCTTCCAAGGAATATTCAGGACTGATTTCCTGTAGGATGGACTGGTTGGATCTCCTTGCAGTCCAAGGGACTCTCAAGAGTCTTCTCCAACACCACAGTTCAAAAGCATCAATTCTTCGGCGCTCAGCCTTCTTTTTAGTCCAACTCTCACATCCATACATGACTACTGGGAAAACCATAGCTTTGACTAGATGGACCTTTGTTGGCAAAGCATTGTCTCTGCTTTTTAATACACTGTCTAGGTTTGTCATAGCTTTTCTTCCAAGGAGCAAGCATCTTTTAATTTCATGGCTGCAGTCACCATCTGCAGTGATTTTGGAGCCCAAGAAAATAAAGTCTCTCACTGTTTCCATTATTTCCCCATCTATTTGCCATGAAGTGATGGGACCGGATGCCATGATCTCAGTTTTCTGAATGTTGAGCTTTAAGCCAACTTTTTCACTCTCCTCTCTCACTTTCATCAAGAGGCTCTTTAGTTCTTCACTTTCTGCCATAAGGGTGGTGTCATCTGCATATCTGAGGTTATTGATATTTCTCCCGGCAATCTTGATTCCAGCTTGTGCTTCATCCAGCCTGGCATTTCACATGATGTACTCTGTATATTAGTTAAATAAGCAGGGTCACAATATACAGCCTTGACATATTCCTTTCCCAAATTGGAACCAGTCCATAGTTCTATGTCTGATTCTAACTGTTGCTTCTTGACCTGCATACAGGTTTCTCAGGAAGCAGGTGAGGTGCTCTGGTATTCCCATCTCTTCAAGAATTTTCCAGTTTGTTGTGATCCACACAGTCAAAGGCTTTAGCGTAGTCAATGAAGCAGAAGTAGATGTTCTTCTGGAACTCTCTTGCTTTTTCGATGATCCAATGGATGTTTGCACCTTGATCTAAGGAACACTAAGATGAGAAGCTTTCAGAAGGGAGAATAGATCAGCAGTTGCCTTTCTGGAGTCTGGGGACAAAGTGGGGTGGGGTGGTTATAAAAAGACAAAATAACAATCCTTGTTGAGACCGTTCAGTGTCTTCATGAAGATTTCTTAACCCAACTTGAAGTATGGAATTTACTTAACCCAACACACACCTGATAAAACCCCCACATGGAACCTCTCTACACACACACCCCCCACACACACACACACACACACACCCCCCCCCCCACACACACCCACCACCCCACACCCACACCCACCACACACACCCCCCACACACACACACCCACACTCACACCCACACACACACCCCTCCACACACACACACCCCACACACACACACACCCCACACACACCCCCACCCTCCCCACACACACACACACACACACCCCCCACACACACACCCACACACACACCCACACACCCACACACCCCCACACACACCACACACACCACACACACCCCACACACACACACACCCCCACACACACCACACACACACCCCACACACACACCCACACACACCACCCCACACACACCACCCACACACACACCCACCCACACACACCCCCACACACACACACACACCCCCCACCCCCACACACACACCCCCACACACACACACCCCCACACACCCCACCCCACACACACACCCCACACACACCACACCCCACACACACACACCCCACACACACACACCCCCACACACACACACACACACACACACACCCCCCACACACACACCCCTACACACACCCACACACACACACACACCACACACACACACACACACACCACACCCACACACACACACCCCCACACACACACACACACACACACACCCACACACACCACACACCACACACACCCCACACACACACACACCCCCCACACACACCACACACACACACACCCCCACACACACACACCCCACACACACACACCCCACACCCCACACACACACACACCCCACACACACCCCACACACACACCCCCCCACACACACACAAGTAAAGTAAAACTAGGCAAACCCGACAGTATCAGTGGCTGTGCCCGCGTTGCTGTCCCGGTTGGGATCTTCTACTTTCATTCTATGAAGCGTTGCTTACCACTGGGGAATCCTGGCTCAGGTGTCCAAGGCGCCTCTGCATTATTTGTCAGAATTGCAAGTGAACCTCTAGTTACCTCAGTACCATTTTGTCAAAAAATAAAACCCATTGTTAGTAACGTTTGCTGACGAAATGACCAAAAAGCAGGCGCCGTGAGAACCCTGTGCTCCTCGGAGAGCTCCCGCCGCCGGGCTCGGGCGGCTGGCCCTCCCGCACCGCGCTCCGCACCAAAGTGACGCTGTGCAGCCGGCACCGTGTGTCCATGTGACGAAGCTATTCTGTTAAGTGGAAACAGTAGATTTGAGAAAAGTACATACAGCAGAAAATTTTAATCCACAGCCTTGTATATAAAACCCGGGAAATATATATGTCTGCTGCTGCTGCTGCTAAGTCGCTTCAGTCGTGTCCGACTCTGTGCGACCCCAGAGACGGCCGCCCACCAGGCTCCGCCGTCCCTGGGATTCTCCAGGCAAGAACACTGGAGTGGGTTGCCATTTCCTTCTCCAGGGCATGAAAGGGAAAAGTGAAAGGGAAGTTGCTCAGTCGTGTCCGACTCTTAGCGACCCCATGGACTGCAGCCCACCAGGCTCCTCCGTCCATGGGATTTTCCAGGCATGAGGACTGCAGTGGGGTGCCATTGCCTTCTCCATATATATGTCTAATTGTCTTCAGAGTTATCCTTTGGAGGGGGTGTGATCATACATAGTTCTCCATTTTTCTTTCAGTGTCGGCTGGACTGTTAATCGGCACGGCTCTCCTGGTAAGATTAGGCTTCTAGATGAAATACAGTTCTCCCGGTTACATTTTAAATCAGATAAACAACAGTTTTTTAGATCTGCTAAATCTAGAAATCCTAGTTACCCACATCAACCCTGAGCTATTTCTACCTTGGAAAATAAAACAAAGCCAGTCATCACGGACAGGTACCTGACGTCTGGGGCCGGCGCCTCAGCCCACCCGAACCCTCTGCCCAGTTAGGGGCTGCTCCCACCTGCGTTTGTCTCCCCAGGCCCTCCGCCCCACACACTCCACCGCGGACGTCTGCTGGGATCGCCCCAGCTCTCTCTAAAACCGCAGCCTCTCCGCGGGGCCGCTGCGCCGCTGTCTCCCTTCCTGGCCTGTGTCCGCAGCCCCCGGCCTTTGCCCCCGGGCACTCCACGTGCCCACCCCCAGCCCGCAGCCCTCCTTCTCCTGACGGCGGCACTTGCTGCGGCTATGCTTCCCCGCCCCCTGCCCCCAGAAAAGGCGAGTCCAGCTCTGTTCCCCTGCACCCGTCTCATCGGGGTCACCACCGCCTGTGCCTGCGAGGCACCCCACCTGCAGCTGCTCCCCAGGCGCTTCCTGAGTCCCGCCTCTTTCTCTTCTAAAGCCCTCGGGGCGCCTCCTGTAGAGACCAGGGTTCTCCCCTCACTGACTCCCCCGCAGCCAGAGTGCTCTTGCTAACACAGCCACCCCAGCCCTTCAAGGCCCCTCGTCTGCGGCCCAGGAAGTGGCCAAAGGCCAGCGGAGAGCCCCAGGACGCCCCTGCACCTCAGCAGCGCCCCCTCGTCCTTTCTCAGGGGGCTGGTGGTCCCACCCTTGGGCCCCTACCTGCGCAGGCCCCCACCGTCTTCTAAGCAGGAGTGCGGGGCTGGGGGGGCACCTGGCAGACACAGCTCTCCACCCATCCCCACCTCGCGGTGCCCCTCCGCCCTGTCCAGGGAAGCTGGCGCTTCAGCGCTCCAGCGTCTCAGGAAGGGAAGCCGGGCCCCTCGAGATGCCAGCTCAGGGTGGGTCGGGCCCCGGGCTGTCCCGCCATCAGTGAGGCCTCGGGGTCAGTGTTCGTGGCGCAACTGCCCTGCGCTCAGGGCTTTGGACCACTCACTTCTGGCCGTCACTCCCCAGGCTGGCGGCGCCACGACAGCAGCATGGCCTCCTGTGCAGAGTCAAAGACCATCTGGGGTCCCTTTTAGGTCCCGGTTCAGTGCAGGCCCTGGAAGCTCCTCAGCCCCAAAAGAGGACGGCCTTGCCCGGCCCTGGGCCCCCTCCGCCCAGAGGAAAACCACGGGAAGCCGCCGACAGCAGGGCGTGAAGTGATGATGAAAAATGATGAAAAACACCGAGGCGTGAAATGGAAGCCGCAGAGGCGCTTCCTTTTGGCCTCACTCCTGGCCTCGCCCACCCCAGGAGGCCAAGGGAGTCCTGGGGGTGTCCCTGGACGCCAGGTACCTGTGTGGGGGTGGTATCGAGACTTGTCCCCTCCCTGCCTTCCCCTGGCTCCCTGGGGCGTGGAGCCTGGAGCAGGGCAGGCGCGAGGCCGTGGGAAGGCAGGCGGATGGGCGAGCTCCAGGTGGTGGGCAGCAGATTGAGGTCTGCGGCCTTGATGGGCCTCCCTCCCACCCCCTTGGTCTTGGTCCCTCCGGCAGCCCAGACCCAAGCCTGGGGGCTCACTCTACCCCGCACCCTTCTTCCACCCCCAGGCCCCAATGCCCCCCTTGCATCCCCCCCAAACCCTGAGGACATCACCCCCACCGCAACAGGTGACCACGGAGTGTGGGGGAAACCTCCTCAACCCAGGTTGCCCATTGCCCCCTTGCCCTCCAAGCTCCCCACACCTCTCCTCCCAACCTGCAAATGCTCCAACTCCTGGGAGGCTGGGGCGGGCGCGGGGTGGGGAGGGCCAAGCCTGGCCTCGAAGGGCCCGCCCCAGGTGAGGAGTTGGGGTCAGTGTGCAGAGTGACTCCGGGGTCCAGTTCAGAAGAGCCTTGCGGGGCCCCCAGGTGACCCGCTGATGCCTGCCTAGAGAGGGTGGTTCTCGGAGGGGTTCCCAAGCCCCTGCCCACCCGGGCCCAGAGCAAGACCCGAGACCTGGACAAACTCCTGAGCACCCTCCTGTCCCGGCTGCTCTGTCCAGCAGCCCCGATTCCACATCTAACTTGGGGGCCACCCGGAACTGCCTCCTGGGGCCGCCGCGCAGCTCCCAGACCTCCTGTGACCCCACTCTGCTCTGCAGGCTCCACCCCCTCGGGGAGGACCGCCCCCCTCCAGCTCCGGTCCTCCTCCCAAGAGGAGCAAGGGTGCTACCCTCTGCCTGGGGTGGGGTGGCGCTCCCAGGGACGACGGGGACAACGCCGTGAGGGTCTGGTGGGTGCTCGGCACCCAGAGCCGCCTCCTGCAGCCGGACGGCTGCCCTTCCCCCGGGCCCACCTGGAGCCTTCTCACCTGGCCTGCAGGCAGTTTTCCCCTCCTGCACACGCACGCACGCGCGCACACACACACACACACACACACACACACACACAGCATTCCTGCTGCCCCGAAGGGAAGGCAGGGACATGTGCTGAGGACGACAGAGGGGGACCATTTTCAAGGTCCCAGAGCCACAAAGACCTGCACTCCAGGAAGAGGGAACTGTGGACTCTGGGACTCAGTCGGAGACAGGCGGGTGTCTGCCCCAAACCCCCACGCAGATGGGGCTCCATGGTGCAGCCACCCTCGCTTCCAGACCCTTGATGTGGTCACCAGGGCTGGGCGCCCAGCGGCTTCCACACCTGACACCATCAACCTCATGTCCCCTGAGCTGGGCTTGGAATCTGGGCGTGGGGTGAACCCCTTCCAAAGACCACAGTGCAGCCCGCGTGGACAGAGCCATGAGGGTGCTACAGGTCAGTCAGTCCTCTGCCTCAGTGGCCTCAAAGCAGGTGGCTGGTGGCTCCTTATTCCACACGTTGCCTAAGCATGGACTGCACTCAGCGCGCAGCACCAGGCAGGAAACATAACCCTCCCTCTTTCCTGGGGCTTCAAGTCTGTGCTCAGAACTCGGCTAAAGCACAGGAGCTCACCCTTCTCGTGTTTAAATTAAAAATAAGGTCCAGCATCTTGGGCTCACAGAAAGTGCTCATCATGGTTTAGCACACGAATGACCTGCGGCTGTTGACAGGGTCGTGAGGTGGCCTGACTCACTGGAACGGTCTGGTTTATGCTGCTGCCAGTCTCATGAGTGCCGTGCCCCATTTCATGCCCATGGTGCCCCACTGGGGCGTTTACGTTTCGCTGTTGTTATTCAGTCCCTCTGTCGTGTCTCTCTGTGACCCCATGGGCTGTAGCTCACCAGGCTCCTCCGTCCTCCGCTGTCTCGCAGTTTGCTCAGATTCATGTCCATGGGGTCAGTGAGATACAGAAGGAAAACCCTTCAAACCCTTCCTGGAAGAGGTCAGAGCAGGCACACCCGGCCAGCCTGCAGGGTGTGAGAAGTGCACGCGGACAAAGGAGGGAGGTGGAACTGGCGAGGTCCTTGGGGAAGGGTTGTCACCACCTGCCAGGAGAAACTTTTACATACGTTTCAGATCAGTGCCAGGCCACAGTGGGGTCGCAATCAGCCCACGCACCAAGACGCAGGGAGCCCCTGCTCTTTTCAGCACTGGGCACTGCCCATCATCACACAGGAAGAGGAGGCCCTGCTCCCCTGGGGCACTCCTTCTACCCTGAGAGGCTGACCACAAACAGGTCAATGTCAGAGAAGAATGAGGCTGGGAGGGGGGGGGGGGGGGCGGGGTACTGCTCTGTAGAGAAAGACCAGAAAGAGCCACCACCCCCCAGAATGGTGACATCTGGGCAAAGATCTGCAGAGGTAAAGGGTAAGACAGGCAGACGTGTGGGGAAGAGCATTCCAGTTCAGGAAGAGTCCGTGCAGAGGCCCTGAGGTGGGGCCCAGATGACCACAGCGTGGAGCCAAGTCAGGGAGCGTGGGCTGGGCAGGGCGGCAGGGGCTGGGCAGTGTGGGCATCGCCACCAAGGTTTTAAGAGCTCCGGCTTTGACCATGAGACAGGAATCCCCATGAGACAGTCAGTGGAGGAGTGACAAGCCCTGGGACCAGGTAAGAGGCTGCCAGTTCATCTAGGGCACCAGCTGGTGACTTTTTCCACAAAGGGCTGGAGAGCAAATACTCCTAGCCTTGCCCGTCACAGGGTCTGCGTGGTGAACACAGCTGTAGGTGGCCGGTGAAGCAGAGGTTTCCCCTCTGTTTCGGGAAAAACTCCAGTCAGGACACTGACACTTGAATTTCACAGAATATTCATGTCATGAAATATTATTTGATTTTTCTTCCCAGCCATTGAAAACTGAAAAACCATTCTTAGCTCGGGGCCAAATAAAAACAGCTGGCGGCAGGATTTAGACCGCAGCCATCCTTTGCTGTCCACCCCTCAGCCCCCAGCTTCACAACAGACCTCCACCACCATCCTGGGCCAGATAGAACCCAGCAATCGCTGGGGTCGCGGCGAACAAAAGGAACAAAACCCTGCTGCCACTAACTTAAGATTTGGTAATAAGCAAATTAAAAGAGGGCGTGAGAAGGTCCTAAGTTCTCGCCTGCCGGTCTCCGTCGCAGAGGTCAGGCCCCTGGGGCTGGAGTGCAATCAGAGGCCAGACGGGCAGGCAGAGTTGGGGGGCGGGGGTCGTGGAGGCCGTGGTGGGGGAGACACGGAGGGCTCCGGAGAGACGGAGACACGGCCGACTCACCCCACTGAAACGGACTAGTCCTTGTTGAACCAAAGACATCCTAACCGTTACAAGTGAGACTTCAGGAATGAACCCGTGTCTCGTTCTCATACAAAGTGAGTTGTAGTCTAGAACAGGGTGCCAAAATCAGTTGGGGAATTTATTTGGTCAGTGAATTAATGTGAGTTAGGAAATGAGTGTCCGGGACAGAGCCGGAGAGCGAGCCCGGCCCGCGGCCTCCCCGAGAGGAAGGGCCCCCCGACCCCCACACGTTAAGCTTCCATCCCTGCGCCCGGCTGCACCTTATCGCCCAGGACTCCAGGGCCTAAACGTGCTCAGCGCGCACGGAGAGCCCCCCGGAGCCCCTCGGCGGGACGGACGCGCCGTCCGGGTAAGGCCCGCGCGCCTCTCCAGGCTCCGCGGCCGAGGGGCCCCGCGCACCTGCGCACACCTGCGCGCACCAGCAGGCGGAACCGGGCGCCGGTCGCGCCGCAGCCCCCGATGCCGCGGCCCGCGGGCGCCCGCCCGGCCGCCGAGTCACCGGGAAGGCGCCAGCGACCCCCGCCCCGCCAGCGAACCCCCGCCCCGCCAGCGCCGGACACCTCGGGGCCGCCCCGCTGGCCGGCCTGGGGTCGGGGCCGCCGCACGGGGACTGCGCCTGCGCGGTCGGAACGCAGGGGGCCCGGGGATGGATGCGCCTGCGCGGTCGGCCCACGCCGGCCTGGGGGCGGGACTACGCCTGCGCGGTCGGCACACGCCGGCCCTGGGGGCGGGGCGACGCCTGCGCAGTCGGCCCAGACC
Organism: Okapia johnstoni; assembly: GCA_024291935.2. Taxonomy (NCBI): domain Eukaryota; kingdom Metazoa; phylum Chordata; class Mammalia; order Artiodactyla; family Giraffidae; genus Okapia; species Okapia johnstoni. The sequence goes on along the minus strand of CM044320.1, from coordinate 816,398 downwards.
CGCCCCATCCGCGGCTCTCCGGCCCCTAGAGCCGCCCGTCCGGCCGGGCCCCGGGGAGAGACGGGCGTGCGGGCACTGCGCCTGCGCGCGCCGGCCCCGCCCCCGGCCCCGCCCCGGCCGCGCGCAGGGCCCTGGGAGGGGTGCAGCGTCCGGCGGGCGGCGGCGGCGGCGGCGGCGCGGGAGGGGCCGGGGGCGGACAAAGCCGCGGCCGATGAATGGGGCGCGTCCGCCTGCGCGGCCGTGGGGCGCCCGCGGTGAGTGCGCGGCTCGCGTCCCGGGCCGGCCGTCCAGGCGCGCCGTCGGGGCCGGGGCCGGGGCCGGGGGGGCCGGAGGGCGAGGCCGGGGTCGGGCCGGGCGGGCGCGGGGTCGCCTGCGCGGGGCGGGGCGGGGGCGGGCCTCCCGTCGCGGGGACCCCGCCCGGGCGGCGGACTCGGCCTGGGCGCCCGGCCCCGCTCCAGCCGCGCGCCCCCGGCCGCCGTCCCGGCTGACAGCGGGGCGCCTGGGGCGCCTCTTCCGGCCGCGCGGCCGGCGGAGCGAGCGCGAGGCGGTGGGAGCGGGCGCGGACCCCGGGCCGGCCGCGGGGGCTCCCCGGCTGACCACGCGGCGGGCCCGGGGCGGGGGCCGCCGGCCGGCGGACAGGTGCCCGGTGAGTGTCCGTCCCGAGGGCCTGTGCCCTCCGCCACCGCCGCGGATCACCTTACACGCTGTGCCTGTCGGGTGTCCCCCCGCCGCGGTACAGGACTTCATTTTCTGTGCGCTTCCAGGAAGGGGCAGCCGGGGCCTCGTTTGCACGTCTCAGCACACGAGACGCCCCTCATCTCTGCACGCTTCTGATGCTTCTCGGTTGCTGCGCGTGTTCTGGGTAGGACACTCAAGTGTGAGTAGTGAAAGCCCGAATCAAACTGCAGAGCAGAATTGCGAGCGTTTTTCCAGTTGCGCCGTTTGTTTTTTTTTTCCAGACCCAAGTAATGATGGAGCCATTTGTGTATCTTCTTTTATCGTTTTCTACTGTGACCCACACCATCCTCCTTGCTTAAGAGAATTCCCAGCCCCCTAGACTCTCCTTGCATTTTGACTGTCCGTAGACACACGTACACGCACCTCTCTGCAGGCAGACCCCTGCCCGGCTGGGCTGTCAGGAGAAGCTTCTGTGGGCATTCTCAACTTTGTAAAAAAGGGAAGTTATTTGTTTTGAAGTTGACTCTGATCAGATCAAGTCCATAGTTTGGAAAAATGGACTTCAGACTTGCATGAGACCAGTTTGCTAAGGCATTCTTGTGACTTTTTATATTAACTTTTGATGTTTTCTCTACATCACTGTATTAAAACTAGCAGAGGAGGAAGGATTGAGTTGCAGTTTTTTAAAAGCGCTCTGAACAAGCCAAATTGCAGTTATGACATTTCCATGCAGAGTTATCTTGTGAGAGGAGACTGCTCTCAGCAGTTCATACTCAGGGCCTGCCACGGGCTGTCTGTGCAGGGGCGCACGCTTCCTGTAATCCTTAAACAGATGGTATCTGCTTGTGGTGGTTTACATTTTCTCAGGAAAAGATGTAGCACAACGTAAGAGATTCTATGAGTCTTCAGGAAGTTAATCTCCTGTACTGGCAGAAAGCACAGACTTTGAGTCCACATCACCCCACACATACTGTTAATTCCTGATGTTTGGGGCATGTTTTCATGCCACCACACACAGAAGGAGGCTCGTGAGTGACTCACGCTGTGCCAGGAGTGCTCCTGAAGCCCTGGGAAAGGTTTGAGGTGAACCGTTAGGGTCGTGGGTTGAACCCTGTGTCTGCAGAGGTGCCGAGGCAGATGCGCTCAGTACGTGGTGAAGGGGTGTGTGCTGTGTTTCAGATCCCTGCCCGGCGTGGAAGCTGGAGAGTGACCAGACCTGGGCAGCGGAGCTGCGGGAGCACGAGGCGCTGTGACCGTGGTCAGTCTGTCCTCCCCGTCACTCTCGTTTGCCTGTCTCTGCCCGGCCTCAGCTCCTTCATCCCGGCTCTGCTCTGATTCCCCCCTTCAGTGTGAGGACTGCCGGGGGAGGGGAGGGGACAGTGAGCGCAGGGACACGGGGGGCGCCTCCCATGGTTGGCTGGGCCCCTCCGACTGTCCCTCAGCAGCTCCGTTCCCTCCTAAGCTTCTCTGCACAAGGCATGCGACTGAGAGGTGACGGTCAACCTCCTGGTTACCGCTTGGTGTTTAAGGCACCGTTTAAATCCCAGGACTTGACGTGAGCTGTAGTTTCTGTTTACGGTTGGTGTTTTACTGAATTCAGCTGCGTGGAGTCCCGCCCCAACCACCCCGCAGCCTCCTGTCTGGCCTCCCATCACTGTCTGGGTGACGGCAGACTTCCTGCCAGGCAGCCTCCACAGCCTTGGTCCTTTCCACGTCTCTGTCTTTCCCTCCCTTCTCCCTTAGACAGCGTCACTGCCTGATTTTTCGTCACTCCGGAGCATTTAGATCACTTCCTAGCTAACCGTTTGATGTGTGCTTCTGATAATTGGTGTACTGGAAGGCATCGTTAGGAATGAAGGAAAGTCTTGTCTCCTCCTGCCTCCTGTTTCCGAGGTGGAGGGCCCCGGGAGAGCCGCAGATGCCTGCCTCGGCGCGAGGTTTCTCACCGCTCTCCTCTCACCTGGCGCTGTTCTGCCTGCTGGGGCAACAGTGCATGGTTGTGGTGGGCGTGGGCTTAAACCGGAGAAGAAGGCTGAGTGAGCTCTCCAAGGAAGAACACAGACAGGCGTGGGCAAGGGTGACGGGCAGTGTGAGAAGTGTGCTCTCGGAAGGCCGCGTGGAGAGGAAAGGACCTTTGCGTCCCGCGCCGAGGGGTCCGGGAGTGGCGGAGTGGAGGCCCTGCGTGAGGAGCGGCGGTGAGGTGCGGAGCCTGGCCCCTGCGTTCAGGCCACGTCCTGTCGTAAGGCCCGTGTCCCGCCTTGCCCAGGTGTTCACCCTGCTTGGATTCTGCTCTCCTTTGGGTGAAGGCTTTGCAGCAGCCGCCCGCCCCCCCCTCAGCGAAGTCTGTGCACCCCAGAAACGAGATGCTGGGCCTGGGGCGGGGCGTCCCCTGCTGGCCCCCGGGGCGCTGCCTGCGATGGCTCCTTGGTCCGTGGGCCCTGCACGGCCCTGCCTTGCCTGCCCCAAGCCCGCAGGCGTAAACGGAGGGCCAGTCTTCACCCAGGGACTGAGCCGCCCCCCCCCCCACCGTGGTCGGACTGCCGGGAGGGAGCAGCCCAGGGCGCGTGCTGTTAGGAGCGGGAGCGCGGGTGCCGCGCAGACGCTCACAGACACTTGAACCAGAACCACGTCGTGGAGCGGCGGCCGTCAGACGTGTCGCTGGTGGGACCGCCCGCCGCCCCAGAGAAGGCGCTGGTACTGAGTGGAGGGCCCTCAAAGCCAGAGCAGAGCCGGCCCAGCGGCCCCGGTCTGTGACCCAGAACGTCTCAGGGTGGACAGGGGCCCGCGTGCCTGCTCGAACCGCGCTTTGTCTCCAGTATGGCCGTATCAGGGTGCCCCACCGCGTCTCGAGGAAGTGGCTCCGGGTCTGGGTCTCGGCCCTCTGCACTGGGCTCTGGCCTCCGTCTGGTCTGGGGCTCCGCGCGGCCAGTCCTGGGTGGTGGTTTCCCTGCACTTGAGGCAGCTCCTCCCCGGGAATATGTTAGCCGTGGCTCTGCACCCTCAGCTGGAGAAGGAAACGGCAACCCGCTCCAGTGTTCTTGCCTGGAGAATCCCAGGGACAGGAGCCTGGTGGGCTGCCGTCTAAGGGGTCGCACAGAGTCGGGCATGACTGAAGCGACACAGCAGCTGCAGCCTCAGCAGGTGCGGCTCACTCTCAGCGTGGACCGGATCTTCGCCGGTCACCTGGTGGAGAGACTGCCCGTCCGAGGGCGAGGCCGCCTGGGCATGGGGTGGCGCGGGGCCCTGAGCCATGCCCGGCAGCTCCCGGGGGCCCGGGGCTCGGGCTGCAGGCCGCAGTGCGTGTGTGCTGAAGGCTGGGCCGTGGGCTCGGAGCTGGCCCTGAGCTGGAGCGCTGGCGCGCGTCTGGCCCACCCGTGCTTTCGGACTCTGAGGAGACAGCAGGTGTCACAGCACGTCGCCGCTGAGCGTCCTTCTCTTCTCAGAAGAGGCACCCCCGTGGTTTGGACTTGACGCTTCAGCGCATTGCCTGCGAGGGCCCGGGTTCAGTCCCTCGTCAGGGACCCAGGGTCCTGTGGGCTGCACGCCACCCCCCCCAAAGGAAGGAAAGGCAGAGGGACGCTCTCTCCGCAGCAGCACGGCCGTGGGGGGCGAACGGCAGTCCTCACGGCGTCCAGCGGCCGAGCCGCAGCCCGGTCTCCCCACTCGCGTATTAGCTGTTTGTTCCAAACCAGAATCTAGTCCAGGTCACTGCACTGAGTGTGTCTCTCTTGCCTCTTTTATTTTGGAACAACAACTCGCCCCCATTTTTTTTTCACGACGCTGACTTTTTGAAGAGCCTAGGCCAATTGTCTTTCCAAAAATGTCCCTGTGTTCTGGGTTTGTTTGCCATTTTCTGCTTTGCCGTTGACAGCTGAGCCTTGACCAACACGGTGGGCAGTTGGGGGCCACCCTCCGCGTGGTCGGCCGTCCAGGGTAAGCTACAGCTGCCCCCGGCTGCTCCCACCCTGGGGGCCGTCTTCAGGCGGCGGTGCGGGGCGTCCTGTCGGGACGGATGCCCGCTCTGTCGGGACGGATGCCCGCTCTATCGGGCTGCTGTTCCTTCCCCTGCCTTTCGCTTGCGTTTCCCTCGACCGTGGCGCTTGAAGGCGGGACGCTGCATCTTCTCCCCTCATCACCCCTTCCAGGGAGCAGTGGCTGCAGCGTCCCCCTCCGTGGCGGGTGTTTTCATTTTTCCTTTTGATTCTTGAGTATCAGTGCAGACTAGCAGATTTATCCGCTATGTTATAGTCCTCTGAAGTCTTCCGTCTCTTTGTTGTAGCGTTCAGATTGTCATGACCGGCCCATGCTAGCGGCACGTCCTTTCCGCAGCCTTTCTCCGTTTTCAGAGCTGCGGTCGGCTCTTTCCGCAGAGCGCTGTGGTCCCCTCAGTGCAGGAGGGCGTTTAGAAACCAAAATCCAGGGACCGGGTGTGTTCACTGTGCTTGTGTGTTACTGCAGCTTTAAGCACTGGTCTAGTGCACAGAGCTAGGAGATGAATTTTTAAAACATCAAGAGTTCATACTGATATTGTCAAGACAAATTTAAAATTCTATAGTACTATTTAATTTATTTGGTTTTTAATTATATCTTTTCCGTGTTCTGAAAATTTTGATTCGCAATGGCATTGACATAGTCACTTTTTGTTTTGTGCTCAAGTCCACATAACACGGGTGACATGAGAGTATTATGCTGCTGCTGCTAATGAAATCACTTAGCAAAATTTAAGGTACTTTTAGTACATATTTTGCTTCGGATGAATAAAGTCCTCTGTGTTAAAGTCCCTTGGTGAAGATTCTTTGTTTGCAGTATGGTCGCTCATTTGATATGCCTTTAGGTTTCACACTTGAAATTTTCTACATTTTAATGTAGAGGTAATCACACCACTCAAAAGTCAACATTATATAAAAGATACGATCAGAAAGCTCACTTGCATTCCTATCTCCTCCACTCTTTATAGGCAACCATCTTTATTTCTGCTTTATCCTGCAAAATAAGCATGTAAGGTGCTTCAGTCCTATCAGACTCTTTGTGACCCCATGGACTGTAGCCCGCCAGGCTCCTCTGTCCATGGGATTTCCCAGGCGAGAGTACTGGAGTTGGTGGCCATGCTCTCCTGCAGGAGATTTTCCCAGTCCAGGGATCAAACCTGTGTCTCTCATGTCTCCTGCATTGCTTGGCAGGTTCTTTACCACCAGCGCCATTTGAGAAGTCCCGAAATAAGCACTTCACACATTCATTAATATCTGTAACTCACCTTGTTTTCCCTCCTGTCTCTTACATCATAAAATGTAACAAGCACTGTTTACCCTGTGTGTCTTGCTTTTTTTCAGTGGTCTGTGTATGTACTGGGCTTCCCTGGTGGCTCAGCTGGTAAAGAATCCGCCTGCAATGCAGGAGACCTGGGTTTGATCCCTGGTTTGGGAAGATCCCCTGGAGAAGGGAATGGCTACCCACTCCAGTATCCTTGGCTAGAGAATCCCATGGACAGAGAAGCCAGGCGGGCTGCAGTCCATGGGGTTGCAAGAGTTGGACGAGACTGAAGCGACTGGGATGCACGTATGTATCAGGCCTTACTGGTGGGTGTGTGAGTGGTTTTGCAGCCTGGCTGTGGAACTGCAGCACCTGACCTGTGACAAGTGTTGCTGTGTGTCTGAGGAGGTGGTCTTCGGAGTCTGTCCCTGGACAGGGGGTTACTGGGCCCTTGGGTGAATGTGACTTGGTAGGGGTCTCCAGCGTCCTCACTGGGGTTCTGCCAAGCTTTGGGGCCTTTCCCGCCTGATTGGGTGAGAAGGCTTGAAGTATTTTCCTTTAATCTGCTGCATCTGCAGCGTGAGGAATGGAGAAGCATGCGTTACCTGGTTGTGTATTTCTGGTGTCGCAGCACGCGAGGGCCTGCATAAAAGCTGGTCACTGTGTTAGGGGGCCCCTGAGTGACAGCGGCCGCTGCAGGGCGGGTATTGGGACACGTGTGCTCGGGATCCTGCTCTGACAGGCACTCCTGCGTTACGGCAGCCTGGAAGGTGCTTTCTTTAATTCTTAAAATGAAAAATAACTGTATGTGCCCCAAGTCAGAGCACACGCCTGGAATTGAGACTGTTCCATACACGGTATTTTTTCCAGCCCGTGGGAAGACCCTCTGATTGGCTGCTTCTGCCTTCAGGTGTTCTGCTCTCAGAGCTGAGATACGTGAAGTTGGTCTCAGCAGACCTGGGCTCTGGGTCAGTCCTCTGGTCAGTTTAGGGGGCGGTGCTCCCGGCAGTGTGGAGCCCCACACTCCTCATCACCAGCTTCAGAGTGACCCTCTCGCTGGCAGTGGGGGGGGCTGCCCGGCCACACGCAGGGAGGCCCACCGTGTCTGTCGCAGGAGGAGGCTGTTGCTCCTGCTGCCGTGATCACCTTTTGACATTCGTGTTGATGATTTTCCTGCGGACTAGTTCTTACTTGCTGGACACGGAAGCAGGAGCGCAGGACAGCTGCTTCTGGATGCCATCCAGGCACCGTGTCCAGGTGGCCCTCACCTTTCGAGGCCAGAGGAGCATCTCCAGAGCTCTGGGACGGGTGACCAAAAGCAGGTTGTTCGTCACACCTGCAGAGAATTATCCACAGTGCCTCAGGTACATGACCCTTCTGCAGCGTGAGAACTAAGGCCAACATCCTTTTTTGCCTTTCTAAATATTTGGTGCGAAAATGGTAGAAAAAGTAGCCAATGACAGCATTTTCCCTAAAAGAGAAACATCAGGGGCTTCCCTGGTGGGCCGGTGGGCCGGAGGGGCCGGGCTCCGCTGCCACGGCAGGGGGTGGGAGGTAAGTCCCTGGTCAGGGAACTGAGATCCCCATGCGGCCAAAAGGAAAAAAAGTACAAACATCACACTTAGGGTTTTGAGCTAGTGTGTAAAGAGCTGGTCCCACAGGAGAGGAATGCGTGAACCGGGAGGCGGCGGGCTCCCCTGACAGCCCCGTCCGGACGCGTGGCGGCATTACCCTGGCGCCAAGCCCTGGGTCCGCCCGCGGCACCATGGTCCGTGAGTCTTCCCTGCCCTTGGTCTCCTCTGGGTGGACGGTGGGGCTCGGGTCTGCTCTCTGGTGAGACTGCTTCCCAGCTGTTGTGTTGCCCCCTCTGGAGGCGCCTCGTGTGTGGGGCCCTGTCTGGCACTGCCGCCAGGGGTGCACCCATCGCGGGCGTTAATGAGCACCCGGGTACGAGGTGGAGCTGTCCGGCTGAGTTCCTGCGTCTCTGTTCACGAGCCGGACGTGGAGTGAGCGCCCCGCCCTCGCTGTCTGGTGCTGTAGCTGATGTAAGGAGCTGAGGGCGAATTTCTCTGTCACTTCTCAAAGTAGGGAATCATTTGCCTTCCTGTCATCCTCCAGAGGTGGCCGATTGAGGATTTTATTTGGGGATTATGCATTAATAGACTTAAACATTTGATGAGTTTTAATGTGTAGTGCTGACCCTTACTTACGTTCAGATTACCTCATTTTTGGACGGGGAGCCCTTCAGGTTGACGCCTGGATGCTTCCCGCACCGCCCTCATCCGCTCGCAGAGGTCCTTGCTCCCTGGCTCCCCAGAACGTCCTCTGCTCGTTTCGTGGTCTTCCCACCCCAGGCCTGGGCCTCGTGGTCCTCGGGAACCTCGGCTCCTTCAGTGGCAGATGGTGTTTGAGAGCTGTAGTCTGGAGGTCACGGGGGTCACTGTTTCCAGGCCTTTGCGCCGAGCAGAGCTGGGTGTGTGTCCCGCTCACAGGACTGCGGGAGGCGCGTCTGGCCTTTCTGGTCCCGTCTCTGCAAGGACGAGGGGGACCGGAGTCCCACTCCCCGCCCTGCGTGCGGCCCTGTCCTTGCTGAAGGCAGGTCGGTGTCTCTGGGCCAGCGACGTCGTCCAGCCCCTTCCCTCGGGCTCAGGGCCAACCTGCCTTCTCTCCCGAGAGCCTCACTCTGCGTCCTGCAGGGAAGGATGCTGTGAGCGCTCCTCCAGGCTTCTGGGTTGAGGTTTGTTCTCTGGCCGACTTCTCAGGAAGGACTCGAGGAAAACTACCTCCTGAATTCTTGCTTGTTGATAATAGTTTCTCCATGTCCTTTGTACTTGAATGTCAGGTTGACTGGATGTAAAGCGCTTGGCTCACATGTTTTTTCCTTGAATATCTTAAACATGTTATTCTGTTGTCTTACAGCATAAAGCATTGCTGTCAGACTCATGACAATTTACTTTCCCTTACGAGTGACCTTGATTTTTGCCTGAATGGCCTTTCTTTTCCAGTCCAGTGATTTTCCTAGAATATACCCGTGTGTGCACTGTTACAAGCGGATTTTCCCAGCTCTGTGTTGCGCCGTTTGCTTTCCCGGGAGCTGTGTGTTGGGTTCCGTCCCTGGCTGTGCCGGGCCTCTGCTGCTGCTCAGGCCTCCTCCGGTTGCCGCGCGCAGGGGCTGCCCTAGCTGTGACGTGCAGGCTTCTCACTGCAGTGGGTTCTTGTCGCAGAGCACGTGCTCTGGAGTTGCTGGACTCTAGACACAGGCTGGGTGGTTACTGCGCACGGGCTTAGCTGCCCTGTGGCACTTGGAGTCTTCCTGGATCGGGGATCAAGCCGGCGTCGCCTGCATTGGCAGGAGGATTCTTCACCACGGAGCCACCAGGGAAGCCCAGGAAGCTCTTTCAATACACCTTTTTCTTTCAGAGTTTTCAGTAATTGTTCTCTTGCCCTGTCCCCTTTTTTGTGTGGGGAAACACCTTGATTATACGTATGTTGGATTTCCTTTACCTAAATTTTAAATTGGCCAGCTTCTTCTGAGTCCTTTTTTATCTGTTTATTTCTTCTTCATTAAAATTTTTTCTTTCCTAAACTCTTCTGTTGATCTTAAGCAATCCTCTGTGGAGTTTATTTGTTCTTTTGTTGCTTGTAACCTAGTCTTCACTCTAAAGTGACATCTCACTTTTATTTGTAATAGTTCCTTGGGATCTGTAGCCTCATCTCAGTGTTTCTCTGTCTTGATTTATTTGTTCTTCTGTGTTAGTTTCTTAATTTTGTTAGCTTCTTTTGAAATAAGTTATTCAATTTCACTTACTCTGTGTTTGCATTTTTCTAGCGTGCTTTCGTTATCGATGGAGGTTTTTTCCATTTTCGTTACTTTTTCTCTCACCCTCATGTAGGCTTTGACCCTGACCCTTTCCTGTTGTTCACTGCATTGGTCCCTAGTGGCGCTTGAACGAGCCGTCACAGACGTGGTAGTTGGGGACAGCACGCGTCTGGAGGCCCGGTGCCCTGGGCGTCAGTCTCGGCGCTGGCGGGCTTCCCTCCCTCGTCTTCAAAGCCAGCGACGCTGCGTCTCTCCCCTTCCACGGCCATATTTTCATGTCTCTCCTCTGCCTCTCTCTCTCACTTTTGAAGGCCCCTGTGGCAGCATCGGCTCTACCCAGATAATCCAGGGTTGTCTTCTCATTTTCCTGGATCAGTCACCTGTATTCCATCTGCGTCCTTGCTAACAGTTCTGCTTTGCTGTGTAACCTAACATAGCCGTAGGTCTGAGAATTCGGGCATGGTCTTGTTTGAGGGCTCATTATTCTGTCTGCCACACTCATTTCATCAGGTACTAGTTTTCTTTACAGCCGAGGAGGAGAGATGCCTTAAGAAAGCTTTTCCTAACTTGCTAGTGCTTCCTCTTCCGCAGGTTTTGTTGTTGTTGATGTTCGGTCGTGTCTGACGCTTTGTGACCCTGTGGCCTGCAGCACGCCAGGCTCCTCTGTCCTTCACTATCTCCTGGAGTTTGCTCAGATTCATGTCCATTGAGTCGGTGATGCCGCGCAATCAGCGCATCCTCAGCTGCCCCCTTCTCCTCCTGCCCCCAGTCTTTCCCAGCACCAGGGTCTTTTCCAGTGAGTCAGCTCTTCACATCAAGTGGCCAAATTATTGGAGCTTCAGCTTCAGCATCAGTCCTTCAAAAGAATATTCAGGGTTGATTTTCTTTAGGATGGACCTCCTCTGCCTTCCTTTCGTGTTTTGTCCCCAGGCCGCTATTTAGAATCTGTTCCCAGCAGTTCCTCTGATGTGGTCTCTGCCCTGGGGTCGCGTGGGCCTGGGGCGGGGGCAGGGGGTGCTCCTGCCTCTGGGACCTTCCCCGGACCACTTAGCATCCACTGTGGTCCACGTGGAGGGCTCTGCCCGGCGGCGTGTGCTCTGGGCTTGCCGTGAGTAGGCACCTGGTGGCACTTGGGGATCATCTGTACCGCAGACAGGCTGCCCGCTGGGTCCCCTGAGCAGGCCTGACAGCCTTGATTTGTCCTGCTGGCTGACATTTTGGAGTTAAGGAAATCCCTTCTCAGGTTTGTCTTCATTGTTGATACGGTTCATGAGCTTGTGGTTTTGCTCTTCTAGTTCTGTGCTGTATTACCAACCAAAACATGAACCTAACTGTCGTTCAAATGAATAAAATCGCTACACTTAAGAGAGGAAACTGACCCGGGAAACCCTTGGATGTGTTGCTTCCTTATATACCCTCAAGCCCACAGACAGAAATGGATCAGCTCAGATCTCTAGTTCCAAAGCGTGTTTTTCCTTGGTGGTGTGGATTTGCGTTCTGAAGCTACTTCCTGAATATCGTAGGATTGAGCAAATGAGCAAATCTTTTGAGGCTGGTGGAGCCAAATTTCCTGCTGTTAGAGAAAAAGGTCGCGAATATGGAACAGAGCAGGCTAGGGTGCTCCTGTGATGTCAGATTGAAGTCGGAGCTACTAGTGGGAATGTGCGGTTTTCATCCACCTGTGCATGTAGGTGTATGTGTGTCTGAGTCGTTTTCAGTTCGGTCGCTCAGTCGTGTCCGACTATTTGCAACCCCGTGAACTGCAGCACACCAGGCCTCTCTGTCCATCACCAACTCCTGGAGTTTACCCAAACGCATGTCCATTGAGTCGGTGATGCCATCCAACCACCTCATCTTCTGTCGTCCCCTTCTCCTCCCGCCTTCAATCTTCCCAGCATCAGGGTCTTTTCAAATGAGACAGTTCATCACATCAGGTGGCCAAAGTATTGGAGCTTCAACTTCAGCATCAGTCCTTCCAGTGAATATTCAGGACTGATTTCCTTTGGGATGGACTGGTTGGATCTCCTTGCAGTCCAAGGAACTCTCAAGAGTCTTCTCCAGCACCACAGTTCAAAAGCATCAATTCTTTGGCGCTCAGCTTTCTTTAGAGTCCAACACTCACATCCATACATGACTACTGGAAAAACCATAGCCTTGACTAGAGAGACCTTTGTTGGCAAAGCAATGTCTCTGCTTTTTAATACGATGTCTAGGTTGGTCATAACTTTTCTTCCAAGGAGCAAGTGTCTTAATTTCATGGCTGCAGTCACCATCTGCAGTGATTTTGGAGCCCCCAAAAAATAAAGTCTGTCACTGTTTCCATTATTTCCCCATCTATTTGCCATGAAGTGATGGGACCAGATGCCATGATCTTAGCTTTTTGAATGTTGAGCTATAAGCCAACTTTTTCACTCTCCTCTTTCACTTTCATCAAGAAGCATTTTAGTTCTTCACTTTCTGCCATAAGGGTGGTGTCATCTGCATATCTGAGGTTATTGATATTTCTCCCGGCAATCTTGATTCCAGCTTGTGCTTCCTCTAGCCCAGCGTTTCTCATGATGTACTCTGCATATAAGCTAAATAAGCAGGGTGACAATATACAGCCTTGACGGACTCCTTTTCCTGTTTGGAACCAGTCTGTTGTTCCATGTCCAGTTCTAATTTGCTTTTTGACCTGCTTACAGATTTCTGAAGAGGCAGGTCAGGTGGTCTGGTATTCCCATCTCTTTCAGAATTTTCCACAGTTTGTTGTGATCCACACAGTCAAAGGCTTTGGCATAGTCAATAAAGCAGAAGTAGATGTTTTTATGGAACTCTCTTGCTTTTTCAATGATCCATCGGATGTTGGAAATTTGATCTCTGGTTTCTCTGCCTTTTTTAAATCCAGCTTGAACATCTGGAAGTTCATGGTTCACGTACTGTTGAAGCCTGGCTTGGAGAATTTTGAGTATTACTTTACTAGCGTGTAAGATGAGTGCAGTTGTGCGGTAGTTTGAGCATTCTTTGGCATTGCCTTTCTTTGGGATTAGAATGAAAACTGACCTTTTCCAGTCCTGTGGCCACTGCTGAGTTTTCCAAATTTGCTGACATATCGAGTGCAGCACTTTCACAGCATCATCTTTGAGGATCTGAAATAGCTCAACTGGAATTCCATCACCTCCACTAGCTTTGTTCATAGTGATGCTTCCTAAGGCCCACTTGACTTCACATTCCAGGATGTCTGGCTCTAGGTGAGTGATCACACCATCGTGATTATCTGGGTTGTGAAGATCTTTTTTGTGCAGTTCTTCTGTGTATTCTTGTCACCTCTTCTTAATATCTTCTGCTTCTGTGAGGTCCATACCATTTCTGTCCTTTTGTGAGCCCGTCTTTGCATGAAATGTTCCCTTGGTATCTCTAATTTTCTTGAAGAGATCTCTAGTCTTTCTCATTCTATTGTTTTCCTCTGTTTCTTTGCTTTGATCACTGAGGAAGGCTTTCTTATCTCTCCCTGCTATTCTTTGGCACTCTGCATTCAGATGGGTTTATCTTTCCTTTTCTCTCTTGCCTTTAGCTTTTCTTCTTTTCTCAGCTATCTGTAAGGCCTCCTCAGACAGCCGTTTTGCCTTTTTGCATTTCTTTTTCTTGGGATGGTCTTGATCACTGCCTCCTGTACAGTGTCATGAACCTCTGTACATAGTTCTTTAGGCACTTTGTCTATCAGATGCCATCCCTTGAATCTATTTGTCACTTCCACTGTATAATCTATACTTATTTAGGTCATACCTGAATTTTCTAGTGGTTTTCCCTATTTCTTCAATTTACGTCTGAATTTGGCAATAAGCAGTTCATGATCTGAGCCACAGTCTGCTCCCAGTCTTGTTTTTGCTGACTATATAGAGCTTCTCCATCTTTGGCTGCAAAGAATATAATCCATCTGATTTCGGTGTTGACCATCTGGGGATGTCCACGTGTAGAGTCTTCTCTTGTGTTGTTGGAAGAGGGTGTTTGCTATGACCAGTGCGTTCTCTTGGCAAAACTCTGTTAGCCTTTGCCCTGCTTCATTCTGTACTCCAAGGCCAAACTTGCCTGTTACTCCAGGTATCTCTTGACTTCCTGCTTTTGCATTCCAGTCCCCTGTGATGAAAAGGACATCTTTTTTGGGTGTTAGTTCTAGAAGGTCTTATAGATCTTCATAGAACTGTTCAGTTTCTTCAACATTACTGGTCGGGGCAGAGACTTGGATACCGTGATACTGCATGGCTTGCCTTGGAAACGAACAGAGATCCTTCTGTCCTTGTGATCACGTGGACCACAGCCTTGTCCAGCTCAGTGAGTCGTTTTCAGGTACTGCCCGTGACCGGGCCCAGAAGCAGAGGCCCCCGGGCACCTTGGCTTTCACCTGCACTGCTGTTCTTGTCGCCCTTGCTTTCCGTCACTGAATTCCGTGTGTGCCACGAGGACATCCTTTTGCCCTTCCTTCGAGTAGAAGCCGCCTGGTGACACACTCGGTGTATGGTTTGGCCGACAGTGTTTTTATCTCATATTAATTCTTGTAGGCATATTTTTGCCGAGTATTGAACTCGGTTTGGATTTTCTCCGCCCAACTCTGAAGACACTTCTTTTGTCTCCTGGTTTGCTTCTCTTGAGAAGTCAGCGCTCTGTCCACTTATTTTTCCTTGAAACAGCTCCTGGGGTCGTGGTGCAGTGTGTGTTAGGAAGCAGGAGTATAATGAGCCCCTGCACTCATCACGGAGCTTCAACAGACAGACAGACACGTGGCCATTCCTGTTCTGCATCCCCCCACTCGGTATTTCAGAGCAGATGGCAGAGGTCGTATTTCATCTGGACGTTTTCCAGGTAGTGTCTTGGAAAGACGGGATTCTTTAAGAAGTCTTATCCACAGTATCTTTATACCTTAATAAACTAAGAATTACTTCATATTAAATGTTAAGTCAGTTCCCAGGCCTCCTGCCTTGTCTAAGGGATGCGCTTACGTACTTGACTAATTCACACTGGGATTCAAGTAGTTTGCTAAAGAAGCTGGGTTGTTTGTCCTACTGTAGAAGCCCCGTGGTCTGGGTTCTGCTGATTTCATCCCACTGGGGTATCAAACTCGGTTCTTCCATCCCTCCTCACTTTTATCTCTGTGCTTTTTCTTATTTTTAGCCCTTTTTTTCTTTTTCCTTTAAATCTTGCTTGGGGTTTGTAGGGATTCTTGAATCTGTGGTCTGAAATCTTTGATCAAAACTATGCTTTCTTTTCTTATTATGCTTTCTTTTCTTCTTTTCCGTCATGGTACATCAGAGCATATCAGACAGTAGGCCCTTGTTTGCCCGTCCTCCGTGTCCTGGTTCGCGTCTGCTCACCCCGGATCCCCACTCCTGCCCTCCCCCTGCAGCCAGAGTCTCCGTCTGTCTCAGATGAGTTCATTCGTGTTGTATTGGAGGTTCCACATGTAAATGGCTGTCCTGGTACCTGTCTCTCTCTGACCTCACTTAGTGTGATCCCCTCCAGGTCCATGCCCGTCACCGTGTTCGCAGCCACATCCTTTCTTCCTGCACGCGCGTCTTCTGCCCACCGCCCCCAGCCCCTCAGACCTCCAGCGCTCACTTCGGGATGGAGCAGCGGCCTGTTTGCCCCATGCGACCTGGACACGTTTCTCACCCTCTCTGTGCCCGTGTCCTTTGGAGTAAAAGGAGACATGTCACACTAAACCTTCCTTGAAAGATTGTCACGTGGCTTAAGTGAGATGGCGCAGGCTGAGCAGGTAAAAGAGGGCCCGCAGGAAGCAGTCCACGCCCATCACCCCAGGCTCTTGCCCCAAGAGTCTGCAGAGAGCCTCAGGGTCAGCCGAGAATGGGACGTTTGTCTTGAAGGGAAAAGAGCTGGTTCCTCCCAGACCACAGAGGAACAGGACAAGGGTGTCTAGGACAGAGGTGGTGTCGGGCCCCGGGCCGGATGGGAGGGAGCTCAAGGCAGCCGACCTTGCCCTGGGACCTTCCTAGGCTGGCAGCAGCTTTCCATGGAGGCCTCGAGACCTTTGTCACACAGACCGCAGTGCCTGCCCTCCGCCTGGCGGGGGGAGCGTCGGGAGCGGGGGCAGAGGCCACCCTAATGCGTTTCTCCTCCGGGACCGCACGGTTTCCTCCTTGTTTTCTTTAACCTGGTGCATCCTGTTGGGTGATTTTTTTAATGTTAAACCAAACGTTCTTCTGATACAGCCCACTTACTCATGGAATATTACCTTCAATGTCGGGCTGAAGTTGATTTGTTAATTTTTAAGAACTTGCTCCATCTTCTTAAGGTTCTTCTGTGATCATAGGGATGTAACCGATGCTTTTCCTGTCATGTCTTGGTGGGTTTTGGTGTCAGGGTAGCTCTGCCTAATTAAAAGATTTCGGGACTAGTTCGTCTTTTATTTTCTGACAGTGTGTTTCACCAGCAACTTTTTTTTCTCTAACATTTGGTGAAATTGACCAGCGGAACCATCTTGACCTGGAGTTTTAGGAGAAGGGTTTTAACCTCATGTTTAGCATTGGAGTGGGCAGAGGGCTGCTGGGGCTGTCCCTCCAGTGTGAGCGTCATAACCCTGCGCGACAGAGACGCCCGCCTCTTCCGTGGGTCTCTGCCATGTGTGTCTTCAGGGTTTACCCGTTCCATCTGAGCTGCAGAGTTTATCATCATAAAGTCACTCGGCTGTCTCCTCACTGAAGATCTGTGGTGGTGATACCCACTTGAATTCTTGCTATTGGTGTTTCTGTCTTTTCCATTTTTTTCTCTTATTAATCAGTATAGAAGTTTGCTAATTTTTTTGATCTGCCTAAAAAACCAGTGTTAGGTTTCATTGATTCCCACCCCCCCCCATTTAATTGATTTCAAATCTTTTCTTTTATTGTTTTCTTCCCTTTGTTTGCTTCGGGGTTAAATTTGCTGTCCCTTTCCTTGGGACTTTTTTCTTTACCCCTTGGCTTCGTACAGATAGAAGTGTTACTTAAAAGATACTTTGGATTTTTCCAGATATCATTCTAATGTTGATTTCTCGTTCAGTTCCCTTTTCAGAGACCATTCTTTGACCAGTTCTTGTAAGTTTATTGAGATTTGCTTTATTGTCCAGAGAACAGTCTATCTTGATGAACACTCTGTGCCCACCTTTAAGCAATACGTATTCCATTTGTTTGGACTGTTCCGTATATGTCATTTAGGCCAAGTTTGATGGTAATGTTTTCATGTCTTCTGTTACCTTTACTGATTTTCTGCCCGCTTGTTCAGTTACCTGTGAGCAGGGATGTGAAATCCCGCCTCCCTCCAGGCCTGTGGGGTCTGCTCCCTGTACGTGGAAGGTCCCCTGTGGTCCGCTGTGTTCCTGCGCCCTCGCCACCGGCCTGCCCTCCTTGGGGTTAGCACGCTGCAGCCTTCCTGCCTTTTTGAACTTCTCTCTGTCTTAATGCGTGACGTGTTTTTGTAGGCGGCGTAAAGTTAGCCTTCCTTTCTGAGCTAGTCTGCCAGTCCCTGCCCTTCCTGAGATGCAGCCGTACTGGCCTGTGAGCAGAGGTGCTCCCCCGTGTCCCCTCCGCTCTGCGCACAGACGGCTTCGCATCAGGCCGCCCGCGGGTGGTCCGGTGCCCCACGCTGGCTGTTCTCCAGCACCAGCTGGCGGTCCTTCCGTCCACTCCCGACATTGCCGCCTGGAGTCGTGCTGAGCCACAGGGTCCGGGCAGCCCAGAAGGCTGCTCCAACTCAGATAGCAACCCCGTTGTCACCTGTGTTTCTGACTGAGAGGCTTAAAAGCCGAGGTTCCCGCAATGCAGTGCTGGGGCGGCTCCCACAGCAAGGGCGCCCTTACTCACATTTACTGGTTTATTATATGGAAAGGGGCTTCCCTCGTAGCTCAGACAGTGAAGAGTCTGCCTGCAGTACAGGAGACGAGGGTTTGATCCCTGGGTCAGGAAGAGCCCCTGGAGAAGGGAATGACAGCCCCCTCCACTATCCTTGCCTGGAGAATCCCATGGACAGAGGAGTCTGGCAGGCTACAGTCCATGGGGTCGAAAAGAGTCGGACACTTAGCGACTTTCACTGTATGAACAGGGACACGGATGAGGGCACACGGGCTCCTGCGTGCAGGGGCGTCTGTCCTCGTGGAGTTGGGGTGCGTCACCCTCTGGACCACGGGTGTGTTCGCTAGCCTAGCAGTTCCCCAAACCCAGAACTGCTGGGATTCTGTTGGGGTTTTGTGATGTGGGCCTGAGGAGTGTTGGCTCAGTCTCCAGGCCATCTTGGAAGGCGGGGGGCTGAAAGTTGGTTTCTAACCGTGGCGTGGTCTTCCTGGTGACAAGCCTCCATCCTCGCCTCCCGAGAACACAAGGTGTTCCTGTCCCTCGGGAGATTCCGGGAGTCTTAGGAGCCCTGTGTCAGGGACTCGGGGCACAGACCAGTACACATGTGTGTGTCACACTCTCCCACCCTGGGGGTAACTGACTTACAGTAAACGGCACTTACGTAAAGGGTAGGATGTGCTGAACACACACACACACACACACACACACACGCTTACCTCATGTTTATACACGTAAGCAGCTGCTACACAGAGGTACCTTCACACACAGTGAATCTTCAGCAATTACAGAGACTTTCTTTTGTTGAGAAGGATGATCTTTTCAACAAACGGTATTTGAACAATTAGATATTCATATACAAAACAATGAATTTCAAAGATCTAAATATAAAACAAACACAGGAGAAAATCTTTCTTAGATAAAACTCCCAAAGCATAATCCATAAAAAAATTAATTGCTGGGGACTTCCCTGATGGTCCAGTGGTTAAGAATCTGCCTTGCAGTACAGGGAACTTGGGTTCAGTCCCTGGTCTAGGCCCTAAGGTGCCACATGCCAAGCAGCAACTGAGGCTGAGAGCCGCAGCTCCAGGCCCTCACACCACAGCCCGAGTGTGCGCCCGAGTGTGCACTGCAGTACAGGGGCACGCGTGCCACAGCTGAGACCCCACGGGCCAAATACATAGTTCTTTTTCTTTTTAAAGAACATTTGATTAAAAAAAAAAGCAAACTGGTAAATGGGACTTCGTTAAAATTAAGAGCATTTCCTTTCAGCAAACACTTGAAAGAATGAAAAGACAAGGCACAGCCTGGAGTCACACCTGACACAGGGCTTCTCTCCAGATGTGAAGAGCTCTGAGAACTCAACGGTAAGGAAACACACAGTCCGTAAGAACAGGGGCAAAATACGCCAACAGATGCTTCAGCTGTGGAAAGACGCAAACAGCAGATAAGCACATAAAATGTTCAGTGTTATCAGTCATTTAGGAAATTACCTTGTTGTTGTTTACTTGCGAAGTCGTGTCTGACTCTTTGCAACCCTGTGGACTGTAGCCCACCAGGCTCCTCTGTCCATGGGATTCTCCAGGCAAGAATACTGGAGAGGGTTGCCATGCCCTCCTCCAGGGGATCTTCGCCACCCAGGGATTGAACCAGGGGCTCCTGCATTTTCAAGCAGATTCTTTACCACTGAGCCAGCAGGGAAGCCCACCCATTAATTAGAAGGGCTAAAATTGCAATGGTAGACCTTACCGAGTCTTGGTGTTTTCTCTTTTTTTAAAAAAAATTTATTTTTGGCAGTGCTGGGTCTAAAGCGCTGCGTATGGGCTTCCTCTCATCTTGGCGAGCGGGGGCTGCTCCTTGTCGAAGCACCTGAGCTTCTCGCTGTGGTGGCCTCTTTTGGTGCAGACCACAGTCTCTAGACTGTGGGCTTCAGTAGTTGCCGTGTGCAGGCTCAGTAGTTGTGGCTCAAGGACTTAGTTGCTCAGAGGCATGTGGGATCTTCCTGGACCAGGGATCGAACCCATGTCCCCTGCATTGGCAGGCAGATTCTTCACCCCTGAGCCACCAGGGACATCCCTTGGTGTTTTCTCTGTATGACCTTTGTCTGAGTTTTTGGGTGTACAGTGGCGTGTGCGTCGTTTTCGGGTATGTAGTGGCGTGTGCATCATTTTCGGGTGTACAGTAGCGTGTGCATGTTACTTGCAAATCCCTAATTCATCCCTCTCCCTGTCCTTCACCTTTGGTGACCGTAAGTTTGTTTTCTGTCTGTGAATCTGTTTTGTAAATAAGTTCATTATCTTTTTTTAGATTCCACATGTAATTGATACCCTCTTTTCCTCTGTCTGACTTACTTCATTTACTATTTAATGTCTAGGTCCATCTGTGTTGCTGCAGTAGCATTACTTCATTCTTCTTAATGGCCGAGTAGGACTCCGTCATATCGTATCACACCTCCTTTATCCACTCATCTGTTGATGGAGATGCAGGTTGCTTCCGTGTGTTGGCCATTGTGAATAGTGCTGCTGTGAACACTGGGCTGCATGTATCTTTTCAGATTGGTGTTTTCTCCAGATGTGTGCCCAGGAGTGGCATTGTGGGACCACGTGGTAGCTCTGTTGGTAGTTTTTTAAGGACACTCCATACTGTTCTCCGTAGTGGCTGTACCAGTTTACATCCCAACGAGCAGTGGAGCCGGGCACCCTTTGCCCCACACCCTCCGCCGTTGATCATTTGTAGACTTTTGGATGATGGCCCTTTGACCAGTGAGAGGTCGTACCTCATTCTCATTTTGTTTTGCGTTTCTCTGATTATTAGTGACGTGGAGCATCTTTTCATGTGCCTTTTGGCCATCTGTGTGTCTTCTTTGGGGAAATGTCTATTTAGAGGATATATTTCTTTTTTTTTTTTTTTTACCACCACCAGGATTTTATTGAGTAAATGCTCAGCCTCAGGCCTGGTTAAGCAGACATCAGAAGGAGGCAGATCGCAGGCCCCTCGTCCGCAGGAGCAGTGGGATGGCCCAGGGAGGCAGAGGTTCAGAGAAGGTAAGCAGGGTGCTCGGGGCAGGAGAGGCCAACGGAGAGGGTGTTTCATCCTGTGACTGGGTTGTAAAGTCAAGGAACAAGCTTTTCTGTTTCAACTGACCATTATGGAATTTCTCTCTACACATACTGAGGCTAACGTATCGATGACGGTGGCTTTGAAATGTGAGCGAGTCCTTCGTCTTACTTGGTTCCATCTGTTGCAGATGACGCAGAAGGAGCACCATGCCATCGAGTCACCAGCGTTCCCGCGTCCAAGACCAGCAGGTGTGCCCTGCGTGCGCGCACGTCTGCACTGCGATGCATTTAGCAGGAGAACTCCGGGAGCGCCACGGCCGTGCCCTGAGGTGACACGCTCATGAGTTGGCCATCCACTGATCAGTGAGATTCATGCTTAGCCACGTTCACAGACATCCCGAGAGAGAGGTTCTTCGGCCGAGCTGAATAGTTATGGTCAGTCATGGAGAGCCGCCGGGAGCCTCGTCCCAAAGGGGCGGGTGATTCGGAGAATATAAATTTGAAAATAGGAGAGGAAGATGACCCTCAAACCCCTAATCACAGTGTGGAGAGAATGGACTTTGGAAACGAGCCGAAGGACGGGAGGCAGGTGGGCCGCGGCGAGGAGCCGGCAGAGGGCGGCGCGGGCCGGCCCCTCGGGCTGCACGCCTCCTCCCCCGAGCCCGAGGACGACTACGGGGCGCTGCTGGCGCAGTACAGCAGCACCCTGTACAGCGTGGCCATGGAGGCCGTGACGCAGAGCCTGCTCTCCGGCCGGGGCCTGGGCTCCAGGAAGAAGTCCCCGGCCTGGAAGCACTTCTTCATCTCGCCGCGGGACAGCACCAAGGCCGTGTGCACCTACTGCATGAAGGAGTTCAGCCGCGGCAAGAACGAGAAGGACCTGAGCACCAGCTGCCTGATGCGGCACGTGCGGAGGGCGCACCCCACTGCGCTGGCGGGGGAGCCCGCCCCGGCGCCGCGCCCCGCGCCCCCGACCGCCGACCCCGGGGGCCCGCGCCCCGGCTTCTCGCCAGCAACGCTGGTCCCCCGCGCAGCCTCCAAGGGCACGGCTCCCCTCCAGGCGACGGAGGAGGCCAGTTCCGCGGTTTCTTCCGAAGAGGCCGCCTCCGACGCTCTGGCCTCGGAGAGGTTCGGCCCGGATGAGGGCCCGGCGGGGCCGCCCCTGCACGCCCCCACCCTGCACTGCAGAGAGCCTGCCGAGAACGGGGCGGAGAAGAGCCTGCCCCTGCCGCGGAGCGCGTGCGGGTCCCGCCGGAGGTCCGCCGTCTGGAAGCACTTCTACTTGTCGCCCCTGGACAGCTCCAAGGCCGTGTGCATCCACTGCATGAACGAGTTCAGCCGCGGCAAGAACGGGAAGGACC
This sequence comes from Okapia johnstoni, assembly GCA_024291935.2. NCBI lineage: Eukaryota > Metazoa > Chordata > Mammalia > Artiodactyla > Giraffidae > Okapia > Okapia johnstoni. The sequence continues at coordinate 794,416 of CM044320.1, read as the reverse complement.
TGGGCACCAGCTGCCTCATCCGGCACATGTGGCGGGCGCACCGCGCCATCGTGCTGCGGGAGAGCGGCGGGGGCCCCGGCCCCGGCCCCGCCCCGCCGGCCCCCGGCCCCGCCCCGCCGCCGCCCGCCGCGGAGCCCGGCGCGCTGCCGGCGTCTCCGGGGAGGGCGCTCCAGGACCCCGCCTCCGCAGCCTCCTCCCCCGACCGGCCGGCGGAGGAGCCGCCAGGGCTCTGGGGCCCCGGGGACGCGCCGTCCCCCTCCTCCGACGCGGGCGAGGCCTCGTGGGGGTCGTCTCCCGAGACGCAGCCGGGCGGCACCCCGAGCCCTCGCCTGCAGGAGCCGGGCACCGTGTTCCAGCAGAACAAGAAGGTGATGAAGAGGCTGAAGTCGGAGGTGTGGCACCACTTCTCGCTGGCGCCCGCGGACAGCCTCAAGGCCGTGTGCAGGCACTGCGGCTGCGCCATCAGCCGGGGGAAGCGGGGCGACGTGGGCACCAGCTGCCTCATGCGGCACCTCTACAGGCGCCACCCCGAGGTGGCCGGGGGCCAGAAGGGCTTCCTGGGGGCCGGCCTGGCGGGCTCGCCCTACGCCACCCTGGCTTCTGCCGAAACGTCCTCCTCCCGCTTGACCGACCTGCCGACGACGGTCACCAGAAACCATCAAGCTGTGTTTCCCGTCAACAGCAAGAAGACCTCCAAGCTGTGGAACCATTTTTCCATCTGCTCCGCAGACCCCACGAAGGTCGTGTGCCTGCACTGCGGCCGGACCATCAGCCGGGGCAAGAAGCCCACGAACCTGGGCACCAGCTGTCTCCTGCGGCACCTCCAGCGCTTCCACGGCGGCGTGCTGAAGCCCGACGGCGCCCGGGCCGCCCCCGCCCTCCCCGCCCGGCGCGCCAGCGCCCCTGGGCCCGCCGTCCGCAGGCGCCGCCGCCTCTGACGACGGCGGCGAGAAGTTCTACGATTCTCACCCAATTGCTAAGAAAATCACGAGTCTCATTGCTGAGATGATCGCCCTTGATCTCCAGCCGTACTCGCTGGTGGACAACGTTGGCTTCAACAGGCTGCTCGCATACTTGAAACCTCAGTACTCCCTGCCCCCGCCGGCCTACTTCTCCCGGACGGCCATCCCGGGCATGTACGAGGACGTGAAGCACGTTATCATGGCGCACCTGCAGGAAGCCGAGAGCGGCGTGGTCCACTTCACGTCGGGCATCTGGATGAGCAGCCAGACGCGGGAGTACCTGACCCTCACCGCCCACTGGGTCACCTTCGAGCCATCGACCCGGCCGCACTGTGAGGACCACCACTGCTCGGCCCTGCTGGACGTGTCGCAGGTGGACTGTGACTACAGCGGCAGCAGCATCCAGAAGCAGCTGGAGTGTTGGTGGGAGGCCTGGGTGACGTCCACCGGCCTGCAGGTGGGCATCACCGTCACCGACAACCCCAGCATCGGGAAGACGCTGAACGAGGGGGCGCGTGCGAGCGTGCCGTGCTTCAGCCACACGGTCAACCTCATTGTCAGCGAGGCCATCAAGAGCCAGAGAATGGTCCAGAACCTCCTGAGCACCGCCCGGAAGATCTGTGAGCGGGTGCAGCGCTCGCCCCGCGCCAAAGCCAAGCTGGCGGAGCTGCAGCGGGAGTACGGGCTGCCGCCCCACCACCTGCTGCAGGACGTGCCGTCCAAGTGGAGCACGTCCTTCCACATGCTGGAGCGGCTGCTTGAGCAGAAGCGGGCAGTGAACGCGCTGTCCGTCGAGTGTGACTTCCGGGAGCTGCTGAGCTGCGACCAGTGGGAGGTGATGCAGTCTGTGTGCCACGCCCTGAAGCCCTTCGCCGCCGCCAGCCGGGAGATGAGCACGCACGTGTCCACGCTGAGCCAGGTCATCCCCATGATCCACATCCTCAACCGCAGGGTGGAGATGCTGTTCCAGGAGACCATGGGCATCGACACCATGCTCCGCGCCCTCAGGGAGGCCATGGTGAGCCGCCTGTCCGCCACACTCCACGACCCCAGGTACGTGCTGGCCACCCTCCTGGACCCGCGCTACAAGGCCTCTCTGTTCTCCGAGGAGGAGGCGGAGCAGTACAAGCAGGACTTGATCAGGGAGCTGGAAACGCTGGATCCTACCTCAGAGCCCACGCCCGTCCCCAACGGCTGCGAGCCGGGCTCCCCGCCCCGAGACTGCGCCGGCGAGGAGAGCCTCTGGGCACTCATGGCCAAGCTGAAGAAGAGTGAGCGCGGAGGGCGGCCCAAGGTCCCCGAGGACATGGTGCTCGCCTACCTGGAGGAGGAGGTGCTGGAGCACAGCTGCGACCCGCTCGCCTACTGGAGCCTCAAGAGGGCCGCCTGGCCCGGCCTCTCCGCCTTGGCCGTGCGCTTCCTGGGCTGCCCCCCGAGCATCGTCCCCTCTGAGCGGCTGTTCAGCACGCCCCCGGAGAACGGCAGCTTCGGTCAATCCAGGCTCCTGATGGAGCATTTTGAGAAGCTCATCTTTCTGAAAGTGAATCTTCCCTTAATATGCTTCCAGTACTGAAGAGCCCGCTGGAGCCACCCGGCGAGAACCGGCGTCTACCCGGGCTGGCGCTCGCTGCAGCCGGCCCTGTGGGACGGCGGGCCGGGCGCTCAGGTCCACGGCCGCGGGAGGGGCCGCCCGGCCCTCGCCGTCGCGGCCACACGTGCCTTAACCAGTCCTTCAGGCCAGGTACCACGGTGTGTGTTTTCAGAGGTCCACTAGGAGCAGCTTGTCCTGTCAATGATGAAATACGATGATTAGGTTTTCATTCGTAACCGTAAGGTTTTTTTACAAGTTGGGAATCAGTTTGTTTCAGTAGAATGGCAGAGGAGAGGTGAGCAGTTTTATTCCGTAGGCTTTTTATTTGATTATGTAAAAATCAGATCAGGTACTGTATTTTAGTTAAAAATTGCTTTAACGGCAACAGAACAGCCTTTGTGGCTGTCATATAAAATCTGTAAATAGGAGGTGGAGTTGAAGCCATCTTGGCCGAGCAGTTCCTAACTGCGGCTCTAAAGGGCGTTGAGGGGGACAGAGTGTTCTGGGGGGGCAACTGTTGACCACGACAGACATGGCATCGGCGACAAGCCCAAGCTGATACATGACAAAGGGTCGGTCGCGTGGGGTTTCCGCAGAGGGAGTGCTCCCGTTTCAGGGGTTTGCCCTCGGTGCCATGTGGGCGGTTAGCTTGGACACGCCCCCGCGTTCACCGTGCGCGCGGTGGGGCCGCTGTGTGGCCCATGCGTGGCGTGACACGTTTACAGCATCCTGTTGATGAATCTCCGAGCCTCTGACTCTGGCTCTACACCATGAAGCTGTCTTGAAATTTCTGCACTGACCCTCAAATTGATCCAATTGCGTACACAGTTCTTTTTAGAAGAGGTGGCTTATTAACAGGGAAGAAGATTGTACGTCACGGTTGTAAGAATAGCCTTAGGCGTTTATAGATTTTCTTTTATAAAATAGGGAAGATTCAGCCATCAGTGGGGTATTTTAGGATCCCAAGGACATCAGAATGGATTATCAGTCATCAGGTTTCTTTTTTTAACAATAATGTGTCTTCAAAGTTTTTGTCTCAGTGTCTAGAAAAGAATTCATTTTTTTATTTCAAACCGGTTAAATATTCTGGGTGAAACGAGTCACTGATTTGCCTATGACATTTTAGAAGAGTTGTTGTTTTGTTAAAATACTGTACCTATTATTAATCTGAATTTGCATTGACTATGTTTTTAGTGTATTTATAAATGGTGAACTCAGTTTCTGAAATTAAACTTTTTATTTGCAATTTTCTACTGCTGGAGGACACTTGAGTTTTTATTCTTAAGATAATAAAACAATCCTACTCTTAGGGGCCAGCATGTACAGAAACTACCCTCAACACAGCCTTTAAATCTTCACGTTAGCCACAGATGGGACCTGGGGAAGTGGAGGAGTAATTCTTAAGCAGCATTTCTTATAGCGGCAGTGACGTCCGAGAACCTTCCAGGGCGTGTGTTCCGAGCGGGCACTGCGCCCCCCATGCTGCTGGACGGAAGAGCAGCCAGCGTGGAGCACAGCGGGTTAGGACCGGAGCTGCCGTGTGGTCCAGCAATCCCACCCCGGGTGTTTTTCTGAAGAAACCAGAAACATTCATTTGAAAAGATATATGCACCGCTGTGTTCACAGTAGCATTATTTACAACAGCTAAGATGTGAAACCAACCAAAGTGCCCCCACAGACGAATGGGTAAATGAAGCGTGTTGTGTATTTATACGTGCAGTATTAGCCGTGGACAAAAGAAATCTTGCCATTTGCACCAACATGGAGGGTTCTGGAGGGTATTATGCTCAGTGAAATAAGTCAGAGACAAACATTGCATCACTGCATGTTTATGTGGAAACTAAAACAGTGAACCAGGAACACATTCACAGATACAGAGAAGAAACGTTTCCAGAGGGAGAGGGTGAGGGCTGAGCGAAGGAGGTGCGAGAGGTGCAGAGGGACAGGCCTCCACGCGGTGCGTCTCTGGGCTGTGACGTGGAGGGCACCTGGTCAGCAGCGCCGTGGGAGGGGCGTGTGGTGACGCAGGGCGCCTTGGCCTCGCGTGACCCCTCGGTCACGTGTGAGGCGATACTGGACGTCTGCTGTACTTCGTTTAGGAAAAGTCAGAATGAGAGGGTCTGGGAAGATGGTGGAGCAGGAAGCCCCAGGAGCGTGTGTCCCTCCCAGACAGCAGGCGCCGGCAGAGTCTGACTCGTGGGGGCTCGGGGCGGGGAGCTGGGGTGCTGAGCGCAGAAGCAGCTGCGACGCAGCAGCGTGCATGCGTCCCAGAGCAGCGCGCACAGCTGGCAGCGGCAGGCGTGGGGAAGGGCCCCGTCTTCCAGCTGCTGAGGTCACGTGTGCTCTGACCGCGAGTCACTGCGGCTGGTCTCACGGGGCAGACGGAGGGGCGGGCACCGCTGTTGCTGTGCTCCCCCCCATTGCTGCAACTCTGCCCCCTCTTCTGAAGTGACTTATAAAGCCTCCGACATATGAAATAATTGCATACAGGGGGAGAACTTGAACGTGACTGCTTGTGCCCAGGGAAAGGCTCAGGAAAGAAGAAGCCATTAAGTTTACACCTCAAACTGACCCTTGGCACAAAGACCACCTACAGGAATCAAAAACAAAAGTACAAAGCTGGGGGAAGAGAAGAAGCCGATTTCTGGAGCTACCAGATTGTTATAATACAATGTCCAGTGCACAGAAAAATCACAAGGCATACAAAAAAAGTATGGTCCCCTCAAAGGAAAAATGTAATACAACAGAGTCTGTCCCTGAAAAAAGACCTGATGGTGAATATACTAGACAAAGACTTTAAAACAGCAGTCTTAAAAATACTCAAAAAACTGAAACAGACATGGAGAAAGTCAATAACGTACGAACAAAGAGGGAAATACCAGGACTTCACCTGGTGGCCCAGTAGCTTAGGCTCCATGCTCTCAATGCCGGGGGCCTGGGTTTAGTCCCTGCTCAGGGAACCAGATCCTACATGCCACAGCTTAAGTTTGCACACAGATATGGTAACCTCAATAAAATGAGCCAATTTCTTGAAAGACACAATCTGCCAAAAGTCACACAAGAAATAGACCATCTGAATAGGCCTATAGAAATTAAACGGAATCAAGAATTAATAATCTTCCCAAACAGAAAGGTCCAGGCCCAGATGAGTTCACTGGTGAATTGTATCAAAAATTTAAGGAGAAATTACACGAATTCTCTACAGTCTCTTTCAGAGGATAGAAGCAAAGGGTTAGTGCCTAGCTCTTCCTATGAGGCTAGTATTAACCCTAATACCAAAACCAGACAAAGACATTGCAAGAAAAGCAAACTGCAGGCCCATATGCCGTAAGGAAACTCTCCTTCAAGATGACAGGAGGAAACCCCTGGGTGACCGTGGGTGTGGTGATGAGTTTTAGATACAACTTCAAAGGCTTGATCCACGGATGAAATAATCACTATTTAGACTTTGTTAAAATTAAAAACTTCTGTTGACAGCGTCAAGAGAAAGAAAAGCCACAGACTGGGAGAAAACATTTGCAAAAGACATACCTGAAAAAAAGACTTATCATTCAAAATATACAAAAACCTCTTAAAACTCAACAGTAAGAAAACAAGAAACCTGACTGACAAATGGACTTAAAGACCTCAACAGACTCCTCACCAAAGAAGATACACAGATACCAACCTGATGGGAAGAGCCGGCTCACTGGGAAAGACTGAAGGCAGGAGGAGAAGGGGACGACAGAGGATGAGATGGTGGGATGGCATCATCGACTCGATGGACATGAGTTTGAGCAAACCCTGGGAGACGGTGGGGGACAGAGGAGCCTGGCGTGCCAGTCCATGGGGTCACAAAGAGTCAGACACGACTGAAAAACAACAACAAATCCTAAACGATGCTCCCCACCACAGGTCATCAGAGAAATGCAAACGAAAGAGACCAGCCTATACCTATTACAATGGCCCAAATCCAGAGCACTCACACCACCAGCTCTGGCGAGACTGTGGGGCTACACCGTGGGGACGTCACCACTGCCGCTGAGGACGCGACGTGCGGTAGCCACGTCGGCAGCCGGTGTGGTGGGTTCCTGCTCTTACGACCCGGCACCCATGGTCCTCTGTGTCTCCCCAAAGGAGCTGGAAACTTACATTCCCAGAAAAACCTGCAGACTCATGTTGGTAGCAGCCTTATTCATAATTGCCGGAACTTAAAGTGTATCCAGTGGTTCAGCCTGTGACTTCCACAAGGCTAAGATATACCTTTAATAAGATATGTTTGGAAAAAGATGAAATTAGGCACACCCCTTACACTGCAAACAAAAGTAAACTTCAAGCGGATCAGCAGGTCTCCGTGGAAAAATGGAAACGTGAGCACTGAAGGAAGGCCGGGCGGGACCGTGTGGGGAAGCTCCCCGACTACGAGCAGGCGAAGAAAGGAAAGACTGACAAACGTGAAAACACCAAATGACCAAAATTCCGCACGGAAGGGGGCTTCAGAGGCAGATTCAAAAGCCAGCAATTTATACCAGATACAAAGGACAAGTGGCCCTCATAACTGGAGAATGTCACAGAGTGAGAGGGGGATGACCAAAAGTACAAGGGAAAACGGACAAAAGATACAACTCACAAAAAACAGATGGCCCTCAACTCCTTGGAAGGAAAGTTATGACCAACCTAGACAGCATATTAAAAAGCAGACACATTACTTTGTCAACAAAGGTCCGTCTAGTCAAGGCTATGGTTTTTCCAGTGGTCATGTATGGATGTGGGAGTTGGACTATAAAGAAAGCCGAGGGTGGAAGAATTGATACTTTTGAACTGTGGTGTTGGAGAAGACTCTTGAGAGTCCCTTGGATTGCAAGGAGATCCAACAGGTCCATCCTAAAGGAGATCAGTCCGGGTGTTCATTGGAAGGACTGATGCTGAAGCTGAAACTCCAATACTTTGGCCACCTGATTTGAAGAACTGATTCATTTGAAATGACCCTGATGCTGGGAAAGATTGAGGGCAGGAGAAGGGGACGACAGAGGATGAGATGGTTGGATGGCGTCACCGACTCGACGGACGTTGAGTTTGGTAAGCTCCAGGACTTGGTGATGGACAGGAAGGCCTGGCGTGCTGCGGTTCATGGGGTCGCAAAGAGTCGGATACAACTGAGCAACTGAACCCTATGAAGACATTCCGCTCCACTCACAGGACAGGGAATCTTCCAGCGGGTCTTCCCAACTCAAGGATCAAACCCGGGTCTCCTGCATTTCAGGCAGATTCTTTACCGTCTGAGCCAACAGGAAGCCCCAAAATAACAGAAAAGTAGAACTAAACGCTCTACCTCAAGTAAACAGGGGACAAGCACACTGCACAGCACTATCCTCTGCACCTGACAAAAAACCCTGAAGGTCTCAGAGTTCATAAAATTATAAATTAGAGGGTCAAGTCACATGATTTAACTTACCAACTTTTAAAATAAAAATTGCTTTAAAAAATCTGTATTTAACATCAGGTGAGAGTCTTCACTTTTTAAAAAATGCTAACTGTAAGGAAACTACTGTACATCCTAAAACTTATCTCATTGTAAAAACAGAAAAGGAACTCTGTGAAGCTGCAGCTACACCAGCAGGCGTGAGAATCAGGCACTTCTTGTGAAATATTCTTGTTTTTATTTGAAAAAGCAGCTTTTATGCAGGTGCAGGCTTGCCAGCAAACTAAAATGGACTGGAATGGGTGAATCTAACTCAGATGACCATTATATCTATTACTGTGGGCAGGAATCCCTTAGAAGAAATGGAGTAACCATCATAATCAACAAAAGAGTCTGAAATACAGTACTTGGGTAGAATCTCAAAAAGGACAGAATGATCTCTGTTTGTTTCCAAGGCAGACCATTTAATATCACAGTAATCCAAGTCTATGCCCCAACCAGTAATGCTGAAGAAGCTGAACGGTTCTATGAAGATCTATAAGACCTTCTAGAACTAACACCCAGAAAAGATGTTCTTTTCTTCATAGGGGACTGGAATGCAAAAGTAGGAAGTCAAGAGATACCTGGAGTAACAGGCAAGTTTGGCCTTGGAGTACAGAATGAAGCAAGGCAAAGGCTAATAGAGTTCTGCCAAGAGAATGCACTGGTCATAGCAAACACCCTCTTCCAACAAGACAAGAGAAGACTCTACACATGGACATCCCCAGATGGTCAACACCGAAATCAGACTGATTATATTCTTTGAAGCCAAAGATGGAGAAGCTCTATACAGTCAGCAAAAACAAGACCGGGAGCAGACTGTGGCTCAGATCATGAACTGCTTATTGCCAAATTCAGACTGAAATTGAAGAAATAGGGAAAACCACTAGACCATTCAGGTATGACCTAAATCAAATCCCTTACAATTATATAGTGGAAGGGACAAATAGATTCAAGGGATTAGATCTGATAGACAGAGTGTCTGAAGAACTATGGAAAGAGCTTCGTGACATTGTACAGGAGGCAGTGATCAAGACCATCCCCAAGCAAAAGAAATGCAAAAAGGCAAAACGGCTGTCTGAGGAGGCCTTACAGATAGCTGAGAAAAGAAGAGAAGCTAAAGGTAAAGGTGAAAAGGAAAGAGATTCCCATCTGAATGCAGAGTTCCGAAGCATAGCAAGGAGAGATAAGAAAGCCCTCCTCAGTGATCAATGCAAAGAAATAGAGGAAAACAGTAGAATGGGAAAGACTAGAGATCTCTTCAAGAAAATTAGAGATACCAAGGGAACATTTCATGTAAAGATGGGCACAATTGAGGACAGAAATCAGTCAGTTCAGTTCAGTCACTCAGTCGTGTCCGATGCTGCAACCCCATGAACCGCAGCACACCAGGCCTCCCTGTCCATCACCAACTCCCTGACTTCACCCAAACCCATGGTATGGACCTAACAGAAGGAGACGACATTAAGAAGAGGTGGCAAGAATACACAGAAGAACTGTACAAAAAACATCTTCATGACCCAGATAATCACAATGGTGTGATCACTCACCTAGAGCCAGACATCCTGGAATGTGAAGTCCAGTGGGTCTTAGGAAGCATCACTACAAACAAAGCTAGTGGAGGTGATGGAATTCCCGTTGAGCTCTTTCAAATCCTGAAAGATGATGTTGTGAAAGTGCTGCACTCAATATGCCAGCAAATTTGGAAAACTCAGCAGTGGCCACAGGACTGGAAAAGGTCAGTTTTCATTCCAATCCCAAAGACAGGCAATGCCAAAGAATGCTCAAACTACCGCACAATTGCACTCATCTCACACGCTAGCAAAGTAATGCTCAAAATTCTCCAAGCCAGGCTTCAACAGTACCTGAAACGTGAACATCCAGATGTTCAAGCTGGATTTAGAAAAGGCAGAGGAACCCGAGATCAAATTGCCAACATCTGCTGGATCATTGAAAAAGCAAGAGAATTCCAGAAAAACATCTATTTCTGCTTTATTGACTATGCCAAAGCCTTTGACTATGTGGATCACAACAAACTGGAAAATTCTTGAAGAGATGGGAATGCCAGACCACCTGACCTGCCTCCCGAGAAATCTGTATGCAGGTCAAGAAGCAAGTTAGAACTGGACATGGGACAACAGACTTTCTAAATCAGGAAGAAGTATGTCAAGGTTGTATATTGTCACCCTGCTTATTTAATTTATGTGCAGAGGACATCATGAGAAATGCCAGGCTGGATGAAGCAGAGGCTGGATTCAAGATTGCCAGGAGAAATATCAATAACCTGAGATACGCAGATGACACCACCCTTATGACAGAAAGCGAAGAACTAAAGAGCCTCTTGATGAAAGAGGAGAGTGAAGAAGTTGGCTTAAAAGTCAACATTCAGAAAACTAAGATCATGGCATCTGGTCCCATCACTTCATGGCAAATAGATGGGGAAACAGTGGAAACAGTGAGACTTCATTTTCTTTGGCTCCAAAATCACTGCAGATGGTGACTGCAGTCATGAAGTTAAAAGACGCTTGCTCCTTGGAAGAAAAGCTACGACCAACCTAGACAGCATATTAAAAAGCAGAGACATTACGTTGCCAACAAAGGCCTGTCTAGTGAAAGCTATGGTTTTTCCAGTGGTCATGTATGGATGTGAGAGTTGGACTATAAAGAAAGCTGAGCGCAGAAGAATTGATGCTTTTGAACTGTGGTGTTGGAGAAGACTCTTGAGAGTCCCTTGGACTGCAAGGATATCCAACCAGTCCATCCTAAAGGAAATCAGTCCTGAATATTCATTGGAAGGACTGATGTTAAAGCTGAAACTCCAATACTTTGGCCACCTGATGAGAAGAACTGATTCATTTGAAAAGATTCTGATGCTGGGAAAGGTTGAAGGCAGGAGAAGGGGATGACAGAGGATGAGATGGTTGGATGGCATCACCGACTCGATGGACATGAGTTTGAGCAAACTCCAGGAGATGGTGAAGGATCTGGAGGCCTGACGTGCTGCAGTCCATGGGGTTGCAAAGAGTCGGACACGACTGAGCGACTGAACTGAGGCTTGCCATGAGAAAGGGGTGGTTATAGATTCTAACATGATTCAGAAAAAGGCAAAGTCACTACATGGCAACTTAAACCGAACGGAAGGTGAAGGATATAAAGCTGGAGAACTTAATGCCAGCAAAGGGTGGTTTGATGATTTCAGACAGAGGTTTGGCTTTAAAAACATCAGGATAACAGGAGAGACAGCTTCTGCTGAGCAACAGCCAGCAGACGAGGTCCAGACACCATTAAGAAAATCACTGCACAGAAGGGCCAACTGTCTGAGCAGTGTTTAATGCAGACAAAGTACTGTACTCGGGGGAAAATGCTACAAAGAACATTCAGGAGCGAGAAGCAAGCAGCAGAGCTTAAGGCAGGGACGAATGGGCTGCTGCTCCTTTGTACAGATGCCGTCAGGTTTAGGACACGATGGCCCGCGAGCCTGGAAGGGAGAAGAGGCCCTCCAGGTGCCCGCCTTCGGTTGGCCACCAAGAGGCCGGCACGGCCAGGACACGTCCTCTGGATTGGTTCCATCGATGCCTCGTCCCCGAGTTCAGGAAGCTCCTTGTCAGTCCCCCGGGAGTTCAACAGCAAAGGCACAGACGAGGTCTGCTTCCCCAGACGTGACGGCCCCACTCAGCCTCTAGGTCAGGGGTCCTAAGGACCTCTGAGGCTCCACAGACGACACTACGGGAAGGGCCGTCAACGCTGTGGAAGAGACGCCGCTAGAACATCGTGAGAGTCTGGGAGGCTCACAGCACTGACAATGCTGCTGTTCTAAAAAAAAAAAAATTTCCTGCTGGAGAAAACTGCCTCACCGTGCGTGAGTCCACAGGGTTTACAACAGAGCCCAGCAAGGGAATCACGAGAGGGATTGTGGCTCTGGCAACATGACCTGGGGGGTGGACGGTTCTGAGACACGGGTCTTCAGGAAATTCCAGGGCTGGGACTTCCCTGCAGGTCCAGTGGTTAGGGCTCCCCGCTTCCACTGCAGGGGTGCCGCTCAGATCCCTGGCCGGAGAACTAAGATCCTGCATGCCATGAGGCGTGGCCCCCAAATTAGAATATTCCAGGGCTAACAAGACACCCCAGCAGCGGCATTGCCAGAAGAGGAACTGGTGGAGATGAGAACTCCTGAGCCATGGCCAGACGGTGGAGGGGAAGAGTCAGCGCCAGACCAGCGGGCAGAAGGGCTCCGATTCTTCCAGACAGCTGCCCACTTCTTTACGCACGACACGGGCAAACGGGGAAGGACTGGTGCGGTGTGGAAGCACGTTTAGAGCAGACAGAGAACTCAGGCAGGCATTACGAGGTATTTCTGTGAAGCCCCCCGGCCCCCACCCCCTCCTCGGCCACCTGAGCCAGCAAGACTGGCCGCCCGGCCTGCTCAGCATGGGGACCAGGAGGACCTTACGACGACCCAGCTCCAGTACTGAACGGGAGAGACAGAGCTCTCGTGTCTAAATGGGAAGACCTAACAGCTGTGCTCCATGTACAGGGCTCGTATGGAGTGGGCAGTCTGTGGGGGCGACACTAACCATAGAACTAGTAACGCGGCGGGTGTTTCTACCTTTGCTTTGAGTTGCGTGCAAGTTGCCCTCGCCGAGCGGGGAAAGCGTCAGTCTGTCATCATAGGTTTTTAATGCAAGTGTCCCCAGTACTGTGGCATGAACATGACGGCGATCCTGTGCGCCAGAAAAGACTCAGGACAATCCGCCCGTTAGTGTATAGGCTGGGCTACCCTGAAGCAACCGTATCGATGGTACTCAGCAACCGTCAAGCGATCATATTGCTGCTTCTTCACGATCGACCCTCAGATAATTGTACCTGTACATAGCTGTGAGTTTTTCCCATTTTCAAGCTTTTAAAATGGATCATTTCAGCTGTGCTGGGTCTTCGTTGCACACAGGCCTTCTCCAGTGGCGGGGCGCGGGCTTCTACGTACGGTGGCTTCTCTTGTTGCAGAGAACGGGCCCCTACAGCTCGGGCTTACTTGCTCCCAGGCATGTGGGATCTTCTCGCATCAGGGACTGAAGGTGTGTGCCCTGCATCGGCAGTCCCACTTTTCCTTTTCTCTACTATTTTAATACGTGTACAACAATATGTGTAACATCTACAGTGCTCTGTACCGTATAGGTCCTGACAGGTGATCCATCCTGGGGACAGATGACAAAAACCCATGATACTGATACAGTACTGTACATAGCTTTTCTTCATGATTTTTTTTGGGGGGGTCCGCACCTCAACGCTTGTGGGATCTCAGTTCCCCAACGAAGGAGTGAGCCCGTGGCCCCTGCAGTGGAAGTGTGCAGTCTTACCCTCCAGACCACCAGGGAAACCCCTATAGTTTCCTTTTTATAGCCTCACATAATTGGAAGAGTACAGTATATAACACACAACCTGCAAAATGTGTCTTCCACTGTTCATGTGATGGGTAAGGCCTTCAGTCAACAGCAACTGTTAGTAACTAAGCTTTGGGGGAGTCGAAAGGGAACCACGATTTCTGACTGGGGGTGGGGGAGGCGACCCTGCCCCTGCGTTGCTTGAGGGTCAAGTGTTGATGTTGCCAAGTTCAGGACTCCCAGTGACGGAAGACAGGACACGCAGATGCAGAACGACGGGGGCAAATGCCCCCAGAGACACGGTGGGGCTGGCGGTGTCGGCGTGACTCCTCACACCCGTGCGCGTGTCTGCGTGTACATGCGTGTCTGCGTGTGCCCGATACCCCCTCGGCAGAAAGGCCTAGAAACACAGGCACGCTGACAGCAGCGAGCATGCTTTACAGCTGGATCTTGTTCTCTAAAACCAGCCCCATCACAAGGAGCCTGGGCACTAAACACAGCTGCCTCCAGGGCAGGGACAGAGGCCTGAGCAGCCGGTGGACGTCTGGCGCCAGGAAGCAGCCGGGACAGCACAGCTGACCAGACCCCGGGCCAGGCTGCAGCCGGACACCAAGGCAGCCCACAGGGCTGCTCACAGCCCAGCCAGGGCCGGTGCCATCCACACACAGGCTGACCATCGGGGGCCACGTGCGAACGCAGACCTGCTACTGGCAACTGAGGACCACATGCGGAGAAGTGGGAGCTTGTGAGTGGTGGGTGTGGAGGCGCCACCTACCGGCTGCAGCAGGAGCCCCAGGGGGCGCTGCGTTAGGCGGGGTGGGCAGGGGGTCTCCCTGTAGGTGGGTGCGGCAGACTGTCAGCTTCAGTGCAAAAGCAGTCCCTGGAGGTGGGGAAGCCCCTCGGCCACTTCCTGGGACACCGAGGGGCCCGGGGTGGAGGCCAGGCTGTCGGCGGCTCACCTCTGGAGTGCCCACAGAGTGCCTCTCTCCGCACAGGCGTGTAGTGTGTGTGTGCACAGTGTGTACACACGTGAGAAGCACACACGGTTCTCCGCATCCTCACCAGGGCCTGGTGGGGCTGGACACGCGTCAGGAGCTCGGTGCACACAGTTCAGGAAGCAGGAAGAGCCAAACTCGCTTAAACCCCGGGACGACCGGCTCCCCAGTGTCACAGGGGATCGGCGATTAGACAGTGCACAAGGTTCCTCTCATTCTCTCTGAACACGTTTATCTCCTAAGATCGCTTCTGCCACAGAGACAGTGTGCCCGTGAGCACAGAGCAGGCCCCGCACTGCAGGGCCGGGCGCAGTGGGGGGCGTCCAGCACACGCTGGCCTGCGGGTTCCCACCGCCCAGGGGCCCTGCCACGCGCCGAGAGGCCACCGCCTGCTGCCCCGGAGCAGCTCCTCAGGGCGAGGCCCGTGGCCTGGGCAGTGGGCAGTGTCAGTACCCACCGTCGCCCTCGTTACCACAAGCTGCAGGCGACATGGCCGCGGGGACCCAGGAGCGGCTGTGGATGGGCAGCCGCTGTCCTCCGTCAGCTCCCGGCTCATCTGGTGGAAGCTGGCGGGCAGCCACGTCCCTGGGGGCCCCCACCGCCCCCTCAGGAAGGGCCGCGGAGCCGCTCCAGAAGCACAAGCTTGGTCTGCAGGTTCACGTTAAAGGGAGGCAGCCTGCTCAGGTTCACACTCAGCCCGGTGGTGCCCGGGAGACGCGGGCCAGGACACGGTGTGTGTCCCGGTAGAGGGCCAGGGGCCCAGGAGCGGCCTCCATGAGCAGGTGTGTGTAGGCCAGCATGCGCTCCGAGCCTGGCTGCAGGTCCTCTGTCTTCTCATACCTGAGGAGGAGAGCACGCCATGCCCTGCGGGCCCATGCTGGCCTCTGGCACCCAGCGCCCCCGGGAGCCCGTGCCAAAGGGAGGCCATACCTCCAGGCGCTGTTGACCTCCAGGAAGCGGGACACGCCTGTCTGGGCAGCGGCCACGTCGATGTGCAGAAAGACACCTGTGGAGAGCAGGCCGGCCCCGTCAGCGCTGTGGGCCTGCGCCTCTGGCGAGGCCGCCCGGGCCCGGGGCTGCGCACCCACCTGTGTGGGCGGGCACCAGCTGGTGCAGCCTCTGCATTGCCACGCCGCCGGGGTAGTTGAAGTGCGACACGTACAGGCCCATGGCCGAGTACACGGCGTTCAGCACGAGGTGCCCCATCACTAGGACAGACCCCACTCTGTGCAGCCAGGACTTCCTGGAACCGCTCAGCCTGGAAGGGAGCAGAGGACTGGGAACCACCGTGAGGAGCACCCGCCCGCTGCCGCGTCTCCACGCGAGCCGTCACCGCGCAGCGGACGTGACGGACTCGGAAACCCCGCCAGGCGCCAAGGTCAAACCCGCATTAGCCCCTCAAGCATCCCAAGTCATCCCTTGGGTCAGAGCCTGGCCTCAGGCACGTCTCGAGCTGCCTGGTGCCCAGTGCCGGGGCAGAGCAAGGACAGGCGCCCGCTGCCTCTACGGGCCCGTCACTGGCCCTGCAGACTTGGGCTGGACCCTGCACCAGACCCCGGGCAGGCGCCCAGTTAAGCCTGTCTGTCACCCTGGACGCCCTCCCCTTCACGACCCAGTTCACGGCCCCGGGCAAGCCCACGAGGTGGCCAGGCGGCACTCACATGCGGGCACAGCCCCTGGCGGCCACAACATTGAGCAGGGGGAAGGCGTAGATGATGAAGCGCAGCTCCTTGTGCGGCAGCAGCGAGTACAGGGCCACGAAGCCCAGCGTGGGCAGCAGCAGCGCCAGAGCCCGCCTGTCCGCCGCCCCCAGCGGCACGAAGAGCAGGCTGCAGCCCAGGCCACGCGGCAGCGCCGAGTAGAAGTACCAGAGCAGCGGTGAGGTCTGGGTGGGGGTCAAGGAGGCTGAAGGCACCCCAGCGGCCGCACGCCTACCCCCACCAGCCTGACGGCACCCCCACCAGCCTGACGGCACCCCCGCCCACGGCACCTGGGAACCCCACAGCTGGGGCCACGGCGTGACCCCCCCCCACGGGGATGGTGACCCCTCCCACGGGCTGCCATAGCTGCAGACGGCAAGCGGGACTGCCCAGAACTGTCCCTCCATCTTTCACTGTGAAAACTGCCTGTCCCAGGGTGCGGGCACACTGGGGATCCACAGCATTCTCTTTGGGGATGTCTTTTAAAGAACCCAGAGTAAAGCGTTACATCAGATGATCGCAAGGACAGAGGAGACACTGGGGCTAAGTCAGGGCACGGGTTCAGGACCAGGGAGGCCCGCTCTGCAGGGAAGGAAGCGCTGGTGCTGGCGCTGCAGCAGCTCCTGTGTGCCCTGCAGCTCAGGTGCAGGGACAGCAGCTCCTTGCTCCGCCCCCACAGAAGGATACGCCCCAGTTGGAACTCTTGTTCAGGACGGTGTTGTACCAGAGCACTTTCCCTTCTGGCCACACGAGGTAGCGCCAAAAATAGGAATCCACAGCCACCGTCAGTCCTGAGAAAGGAAGAGCGGCTCAGGAGAGCGCAGGCCGCCCAGGAAGCTGTCACAGGTGAAGGTCCCCGAGACGCAGCCCCGTCAACACAGAAGCCAGGAGCCACAGCAGCGTCCCACGGAGGACCTCCCCCAAACCAGCCTCCGCACGCCGATGCCCCCGTGTCCACCCAGCCTGGCCGAGGCACAGGAAGAGGGGGCCTCTGACAGGGGTCCTGTGGAGGGGGTCTTGTGGGGGACACTCGGCAGCAGACCCAGGAGAGCTACACTGGGACCCTGTAACACCGTGGAAGGTGCAGGCGATTCTACTTAATGAGAGACAGAGATGAGCAAGCCCCGGACAAACAGGGCACGGGCCCCCCTCAGCCCAGCCCCCGCGACCACTCACCCAAGCAGAGGATCCCGGCCGGCATGGCACAGCGCAGGGCCCAGGTCAGCGAGAGCTTCCGCCAGCACAGCGGCAGCAGCAGTGCCAGGCCCAGGAGCAGGCTCAGCTCGGCCCTGAAGACCAGGATGACGAAGGCCGAGAGCCAGATGAAGCGCGCCCACCTCTGCTGCAGCCAGGCCGCCAGGGCCAGCAGCACTGCGGGAGGGCGGGCACGGGCGTCACCCTCTGCTCGGGGGGTGTGGGAGCCCTGAGACTGCCCACCCAGCCCCTCTGGGGTCCCTGCCCCCTCCCAGCCCAGTGGACCAGCAGGGGGAGCCCTCGCCCCGCCTCCCCGCCTCCCCGCCTCCCCGCCCCCCTGCCGAGGCCAAGCCGGGAGCCCTGCATGGGACAAAGCTCGCTCCTTTCCTGGCCTCCCTGTCCTGCGTTTCTGAGACACCTGGTGGGCAGCAGCTTTTGAGAGACACTCGGATGGACCCCCTCCCCGCCAGCAGGGGGGACCCGGGCAGGACAGGCTGGCAGCAACATACCCATGGGCAGGGCCAGCACGTTGGGGAGCGTCCGTGTGCAGTAGAACATCAGGTGGAACTGCGAGGCCGTCACCCAGCAGAACAGGGCGGCCACTGTGGCCCCAAACTGTCGCCTCACTTCTCTCTGTAGCGCCCAGAGCCCAAGGATCACGCCGAGTCCCAGGACGGCCCTGGCTGGAGAGAGGGTGCATGTGCCCGGGGGACCCGTACTAAAGACGGGCCACCGTACACAGCACGATGGTACTCAGCCGCAGAGAAGAAACCCTGCCGTGTGCGGCAACGCATGGACCTAGAGGTCATCGTACGCGAGGTCAGATGCAGAGGAGGAGAAGGGCGAGTGCCACGCGGCGTCACCTGTGTGTGGCATCTAACATGTGACACGAACGCAGCTACACACAAAACAGACACACACACACGAGGCAACAGACTGCTGGCTACCAAAGAGGACGCGTGGAGGGACAGGTCAGGAGTCTGCGATCAGCAGACACGCGGCTGCGTATGACAGACATCAACAAAGACGCACTGCACAGCACAGGGAACCACGTTCAACATCGTGTAACAAACTATGATGGGAAGCATGTGAAAGAGATATATATACGTACATATAAAACAGGACATCTGATGTGAACACAGTACTGCAAACCAGTTCTACTTCAATAAAAAAAAACTGACATGCAAAATAAATGAAACTAAATACTTTCCATTCAAGCAACGGTATGTTGTTTTTACTGAAACTAGTTAGGTGAATTTGTTCATTTTCTGTTTCACTTGCTAGTATCTGAATTCTTTTGAGCGTGGTGGACCACCCTTGAGTCCTGTGACACTTTCTATTTAACAGCAAACACTTCTGAAACTCTAGATGGGCTGGGCATGGGAAGGAGATAGCCTGGACCCTGGCACCCCAAGCCTGGAGCTGCCCTGTGCCTGGCGGTCCTGGGCAGGGCTGGGACACTCGGAGGCTGGGCTGGGCTGGGCAGAAACGCGTGGGCGACGGCCAGCACCCCAGAAGCCCTGTCACCCGGCCGACACCGCCAGGGTTACACTGAAGCTCAGACGTGGCCCCAGCCCCCTGTCCGAGGTTGCCTGGACCTTGTGTGAGTGGACGGCCGACCACCACTTCCTCGTCCGTCCTTTCCCGAGGCACAGCCACCTGGTCCCGGGAGCTCTCTGACCATGCACACCGACCAGCGTGAGCCATGCTGCGGCTGCTCGGGGACGGGGCCCAGCCCCCACCGTCACGTGGGCACCGCCTTAGGAGGCGGGCGCTGCCCCCACTGAACCGCCTGCCGAGTGGCCAAGACGGCCAGGATTCCAAGAGGTGGCCACTCCTGCGCGAGGGCCCCTTGACTGGGTGACCGAGGCTGTCTGACGCCACCGCCTCCCTTCACCCAGTTCCCCCTGGAGGAGCCCTTACCTACGAGCTGAGAGTAGAACTTGGACATCTCCAACAGCGAAAGCAGATAGACCGCAGGGCTGGAGAGCGCAGCAATCAGCAGAGGCCCGAGGAACGTCCTGGGGACCACGCCGGGGAACTCGAGGTGGTCAAACTGCAAGGAGAGGGCGGGTCAGCGGGGCCCGGGCTGGGTCCCCGCGCCACTCAGGCGAGCTCACCTTCTCCACATCCAGCCGGTGGTACAGCAGGTCATGCACGGCCTGGAGGTTGAAGCTCTCCTCCACCTTGGTGTAGGGGCAGGCGCCCAGGTGGACGGCGGCCACCACCACCAGCAGCCCCAGGAGCTGGCGCTGCCCGCTCAGGCCCGACGGCCTCCTCCCAGCCATTCTGTGTGTCTGCCTCACGGACCTTCATCCACCGTCAGCACCGCAGCTCTTGAGTGTTTTCAAAGGATGGAGACACAGGTTCCCAAGCTTCAAAACTCTGCTGGAATCAACACCTGGGAGATGGGTGTGAAGGGTAACAGGACCCCTGAAGTGCCGTAGCTTCTGTAACCTGGAAACACATCAACACAAGACACTGAAAGAACAATCATGCTTAAGAAACTCTTACGTTTTAACCAGTCATCTTCCTCTTTAAGCTGTCTGCGAATGCTCTTCCAGGAAGAAGGACCCGAGTTGCAGAGCCCGAGCTGAGTGCAAGGTGCAGCTGGGCCCCGGGTCAGCCCGGCCTGGACACAGCAGGACACTCCTGCACTTGAGAAGCTAGGATCTGGCTGGAGAGTCAGGAACACGCTGGGCTCAGCCCCCAGGGCAGTAGCCGGGGTAGACAGGCTGGGGCTGTGAAGCAGGAAGGTGGGGCGCACCTGGACGCACAACAGCAGCAGCCATGAGATGGGGCGGGGGGGGGGGCAGCACAGACCTGCGCCCCCGGGACAGAGTGATGGGGCGTGGACACTGTGTTCTGAACTTCGCCCAGGAGCCTCTCTGAGCCCCGGGAGGCACCACGCTGGTCGTGAGCACAAACCGATGTACGGCAGAAAGCTAGCATGCTCTTGGGGGGAGGAAGGCACAGACAGATGCCTGCACCGCATCACCACCCACCCACCAGCAGGACTCTGGGGGTACCCTGTGGAACGAAGATTCTGAGACCACAGAGCGTCCGGGCAGCTCCTACTCGCGGAAGACCTACATCTTTCAACTCGGCAAGGGAGGGAAGACAGCAAATTCTTCCTGTTTGTGGCTTGTCTTAAAACAGGTTTGCTTTTCTTTGATCAAAACCAGAAGGGCAAGAAGCGAAAGAAGAGAACCACAGTGCTGTTTGTTAAAACTACTTTTTGGTTAGAGGAAGATGTATAAAGTCTGTGCTCTCCTAAGTCAGCAAGTGGGGAACCCACAACTGAATAAAATCCGGAGGAGGAAGAGGAATTCTGTTCAATACGGCGGTGGTGGTGAGGTGGGGGGGGGGGGGGGGTAAGGGAGTCAAGAGGGCTTTAATAATTCAGAATTACCAAATAACACAGTTCCGAGAGAAGTAACAGAATTTGGTTCCCTTACCAAACTGTAAGGGCGGGATTTTCCTGTTTTCCCACCACTGCAACCTCAGCAAGGAGGGCTCTGTTCATCACGGCTCACGGATGCATTGGCACCTGGTGCCCAGAAGGTGCTCAACAAACTACTTGAAAAACAAATTCATAAAAGTTCCTAAGTGTGGATGTCATCAGCTTACATTTTTGCTCAGTTCAGTTACTCAGTCGTGTCCAACTCTTTGCCACCTCATAGACTGCAGCACACCAGGCTTCCCCGTCCATCACCAACTCCCAGAGCTTACTCAAACTCACATTCATCAAGTCAGTGAGACCATCCAACCATCTCATCCTCTGTCATCCCCTTCTCCTCCCGCCTTCAATCTTTCCCAGCATCAGGGTCTTTTTCCAATGAGTCAGTTCTTTGCATCAGGTGGCCAAAGTATTGGAGTTTCAGCTTCAGCATGAGTTCTTCCAATGAACACCCAGGACTGATTTCCTTTAGGATGGACTGGTTGAATCTCCTTGCAGTCCAAGGGACTCTCAAGAGTCTTCTCCAACACCACAATTCAAAAGCATCAATTCTTCGGCATTCAGCTTTCTTTATAGTCCAACTCTCACATCTATACATGATTACTGGAAAAACCATACCTTTGACTAGATGGACCTTTGTTGGCAAAGTAATGTCTATGCTTTTTAATATGGTGTCTAGGTTGGTCATAGCTTTTCTTCCAAGGAGAATTTCATGGTTGCAGTCACCATCTGCAGTGATTTTGGAGCCCAAGAAAATAAAGTCTCTCACTGTTTCCATCATTTCCCCATCTATCTGCCATGAAGTGATGGGACCGGATGCCATGATCTTAGTTTTCTGAATGTTGAGCTTTAAGCCAACTTTTTCACTCTCCTCTTTCACTTTCATCAAGAGGCTCTTTAGTTCTTCTTCACTTTCTGCCATAAGGGTGGTGTCATCTGCATATCTGAGGTTATTGATATTTCTCCCGGCAATCTTGATTCCAGCTTGTGCTTCCTCCAGCCCAGCGTTTCTCATGATGTACTCTGCATATAAGTTAAATAAGCAGGGTGACAATATACAGCCTTGACGTACTCCCTTCCCTATTTGGAACCAGTCTGTTGTTCCATGTACAGTTCTACCTGTTGCTTCTTGACCTGCATACAGATTTCTCAGGAGGCAGGTCAGGTGGTCTGGTATTCCCATCTCTTGAAGAATTTTCCAGTTTGTGGTGATCCACACAAAGGTTTTGGCGTAGTCAATAAAGCAGATGTTTTTGTGGAACTCTTGCTTTTTCTATGATCCAGCACCCAGTTGTGGATGTCACTGGTGATGGAAGTAAAGTCCGATGCTATAAAGAACCATATTGCACAGGAACCTGGAATGTCAGGTCCATGAATCAAGGTAAATTGAAAGTGGTCAAACAGGAGATGGCAAGAGTGAACGTCGACATTTTAGGAATCAGTGAACTAAAATGGACTGGAAATAGGTGGATTTAACTCAGATGACCATTATATCTACTACTATGGGCAAGAATCTCTTAAAAGAAATGGAGTAACCCTCATAGTCAACAAAAGAGTTTGAAATGCAGTACTTGGGTGCAATCTCAAAAATGACAGAATGATCTCTGTTCGTTTCCAAGGCAAACGTTTTCATTAAAGACACATTAATGCTTTAATTTCGACCCCGAGCAGAGCACAGAACATTCATATGCTACTCTTTGTTCCTCGGTGAGGTTAAAAAACTGTCAAGAACTAGGAAGCATATATAAAGCCGAGTGCTGGGAGCAGCTGCACACGTGCTGCTTGGCAGGAACCCGACCAGGGCTCACAGCCATTCCAGGGTCATCCCTGCTGACCCCTCTCCACGTCCTTACCCGCAGCGTGCTCCCCTGCAGGAAAACCTAGACTCTGATATCTCAGGGGGGTTCCCTGGTCACTCAGACGGTAGAGAATCCTCCTGCAATGCAGGAGACCTGGGTTCGATGCCTGCGTTGGGAAGATCCCTAGAGAAGGAAATGGCAATCCACTCCAGTTTTCTTACCTGGAGAATCCCACGGACAGAGGAGCCTGGTGGGCTACAGTCCATGAGTTCACAGGAGCTGTGGGGTGAAAGCTACATGCCAAATCCTGCTCCAGGCCCTAGGGGCTTCCCCCCCAGATGAGGGTGCTCTCTGCTGATGGCCGGGGGCAAAGCAGCTTATTCTGGAAGGCACCGGCAGCAGCGTGCAGCCCACCGGGGACCAGGAGGGAGACACAGGGCATAAGCAAGGACACACACCACAGCAACCCCCACCGGCCCCAGACCGCGAGCAGGTGCGCCTGCACAGGTCCACACCTGCCTGAAGCTGTTCGGACTGTTAGTCTGCGAGGTTAAAACAGGCCACGGCTCAACAAACTGTCGTTTCCAGGACGGCGGCCCCTCAGATTAGGAAGCGACCTGCAGAGGCCCCCCTGTCCCCCGCCTACTCCTAGGTCTCCAGTAAAACCGGTCAAGTCAGATGTTCACGTTACTCGCCCACGGCTGGAAACACGCAGGAACTGGCGGAGATCAGGTCAGAGGAACCGTCTTTGGTACTTCTTCCTGTGGCAGTTCTGTCCTGCAGGGACCGGGTAATGCCCATGGTCCTTCCCTAACTTAAACCACGGGTTCCGGCGCCAAGCCCTCGGGCGCGGGGGGCGGGCATGCCGACTCCTGGGTCCGCAGACTCCCGTCAGGCCGCGGGCGGAAGCCCGGCCCCAGGTGAGGAGCCTGGCGGCCGTCCCGCGTGCCCCGCGCACGGGGAGGCCCAAGAAGGCCCGCGACGCCGCCAGCCCGAGGGCCCCTCAGCCCGCCCCGAGAGACCCAGCCGCGCGCGCTGACCTCGCCAGCCCACCGCGCGGTCCCTCGAAGCGCTCGCGCCTGCGCTGCCCGCGGCCGGAAGTCGGGTGGAGGAAACCAAGGGCTTCCGCGACTTCCTTGCCCGAACCTAACATGGCCGCTGAGGCCCGGCTGCCGTCGCGGACGCCCTCGCTGCCCGGAGTAAAAATGGCCGCGCGGGGCGGTGCGCGGGAGAGGCGGACGCAAGGGGCGGGCCCGGGCCTCCACGCCCCCCTCTCCCGGCCTCCCGGCGGGACGCTGACCCGGGCCCTTCCTATTGGTAGCCGCTCGTGGCGAGCCCGGATTGGGCCGCACGGGGGCGGGGCGGGCCTAGAAGGCCAATCGCCGCGCGAGGGCTGGCGTGGGGCGGGGCTCCAGCCGGCTCCGCCGAGTATCCCCGGGAACGGCCGGCGCTTCGGAGCCGGTAGGCGGCCGGAGGCCCGAGTGCTCGGCCGGTTCCCGCTGGACTTCGGTTCGTGTCCGCGCGGCCGCGACCCCGCGGCGCCTCGGCCCGCCATGCGCCCGCCGGCCCCGGCCGTGCTGGGGCTGCTGCTGCTGCTGCTGCTGCTGCTGCTGCTGCTGCCCCCCGCGAGGCCACCAAGAAGCCGACGCCCTGCAAGCGCTGCCGGGAGCTGGTGGGACAAGTTCAACCAGGTGGGCCGGGCACCCCGCGGGGACGGGGCCGGGGCCGGGGGGCCGGGGCCGCCCCGCCGTGGCCCAGAACTACCCCACTGTGGGCCTGCGATCACCCCACCATGGACTGGGTCATCCCTCATGGACTGGGTCATCCCTCATGGACTGGGTCTCCCACAAGGACTGTGTCACCCCACATGGACTGGGTCATCCCTCATGGCCTGTGTCACCCTACCATGGCCTGTGGTCATCCTACCATGGACTGGGTCACCCCACCGTGTCCTGGGTCACCCCATCTTGGACTGGGTCACCCCATCATGGACTGGGTCACCCCCATGGACTGTGTCACCCCACATGGACTGGGTCACCCCACGTGGACTGTGTCACCCCCATGGACTGGGTCACCCTACCATGTCCTGGGTCACCCCATCTTGGACTGGGTCACCCCATCATGGACTGGGTCACCCCATCATGGACTGGGTGACCCCACATGGACTGTGTCACCCCCATGGGCTGTGGTCACCCCACCATGATCTGGGTCACCTCCCCATGGACTGTGGTCACCCCACCATCCCCTGGGTCACCCCCCCCATGGACTGGGTCACCCCACCACAGCCTGGCTCACCCCCCAGTGGACAGGTGTGAGGCAGCAGTGCTGACCCTATGCGGACCGTTCCCCACAGGGAATGGCGGACACGGCAAAGAAGAACTTTGGTGGTGGGAACACGGCTTGGGAAGAGAAGACGCTGTCCAAGTATGAATCCAGGTGGGCACTCTGCTCTGACCAGCCCCACGCCCGCCTTTAGGGCCTGATGTGTCCCTGGGAGCGTCTGCAGACACAGCGGGTCCCTTGGGCACAGTCAGCTGCCCTTGCCTGGGGCCGGCGTGTGGGCCTCTGACTGGCCCCTGGCTGTCCCCTCGCCCTCCAAGGGGCAGACACAGGGGTCTTTTCAAAACACAGGTGGGGCTGGCTTCCCACCCCCACCCAGAGCTCCAGCCCATTGCCGGGCTTCCCCAGGTGGACCCCACACTTGATGTCCTCCCTGAGGATGAACAAGCCTCCCTGACCTCCACACCCTCTGCGTTTAGCTCTCTGCCTGCCAGTGATGCCCCCCAGGCCCCAGCTGGGTGTTTGTTGCAGGTCTTTTTTCACTGAACACCAGCGTGGCTGCGGCGCGGCAGCAGGGGGCCTCCAGTCACCCCTGGAGCGTGGACGCTGACCCCTGAGGTGCCGCGCGCCTCCTCCTCACCGTGCTGCGGGCCTTGTGTTTCAGCGAGGTCCGTCTGCTGGAGATCGTGGAGGGTCTGTGTGAGGCCAGCGACTTCGAGTGCAACCAGCTGGTGGAGGAGCAGGAGGAGCTCCTGGAGGCCTGGTGGCTGCGGCTGTGAGTGCTCGGGGCCCAGCGCACGCCACGCCCGGGGTTCGAAAGGCGCCGAAGACAGTAGGGTTTCCACACACGTGTTTTCTTCCTCACCCACATTCCCGTCCTGTTCCACCAAAGTGCAACGATCCTGACGAGGGAGTTAGCTGGAAGAGTCCGCTGGCCACAGGCCCTCGTTTCCCGGGTCCCACGATGCTCAGAAGCACCTTACGTTCAACTGTGGTTTTGTTTTGAGGAAATCCGCCACGTGAGATTCAGTGGACGCTGTTTACATCCTCAGGAAGAAGAAGCATCCTGACTTATTTGAATGGTTTTGTGTGCAGACACTGAAAGCTTGTTGTTCTCCAGGGACTTACGGGCCAGACTGCCTGGGTATGTCTTTCCGTGGGGACCCGCGAGTGTCCGTGTCGTTCCTGTCATGGCTCCGGGGGCGGAAGCTCCCATGGGCCTGGGTGCTGCCCCCTCCCGGCTGCAGGGACCTTCTCCCCTGGTGTCCGGTCCCGGGTGTGCTCCCAGTTCACCCCGGGTTTGTCGTAACCCGCTGCCTGGTGCTGCCCGCCGAGTGTGAGGAGGCCCATGGCCAGCAGAGCCCTGTGCTGCCTTCAGGGCTCCACCCATGTGCCACAGACATGTTCAGGTTGGTCACCTGGGCGGAGGGCCTGATCTTGGCACTCAGACCCCGCCCCAGCCCCCCGCTGTCCTCCCGGCGTGTGGCCGCAGCAGGGTGTGCTCACTGTCCCCTCCTCGGCCCCGTATCCCCAGTGAGGCCGGGGCCCGTGTGTCCTGGAGAAGGGGCAGAGCGGGCCTGGGGTTGCAGCGGGACTCAGAGCTGAGCTGATGGATGGCGGGGGCTCCCCGGTGCCCCCTCTGCTCCCAGACCCCCCTCTGAGCCGCTCGTGTCCCCAGCGTGCCAGGGCGGGTCGGAGCGGCCCTGCAGCGGGAATGGCCACTGCAGCGGAGACGGCACCCGGGAGGGCGATGGGTCGTGCCAGTGCCACCTGGGCTACCGTGGGCCGCTGTGCGCCGACTGCGTGGATGGCTACTTCCGCTCGCCGAGGAGTGAGACGCACAGCATCTGCTCAGGTACTGGCAGTGCCCGCAGGCTGGGAGCGGGGACCCTACGGCAGAGTGGGGGGGGGGCCGGTCCCGCTTCCTGTCCCTGAACAAGCCGTGGGGGGGAAGCACGAGGTGATGACCCCCGCCGACAGCCTCCTGGATGGGCACCCTGGCACCGTCAGCTCCACGACAGCCACGCTGGGCCCAGGCGCTGTCACCTCCTGGAGGCTCATGTGGCCCTACTGTCCTGGCGGGAGGCTCGGCGCCGGCGGGAGTGGGCTGGTCGTGCCTGCGGTGCTCAGGGCCGGGTCCATCGGAGCGCCTCCGGGGGGCCGGTGGTGTGGCTGAGAACAGGACAGCAGAGGCCATGCTGTGTGACTTCCTGGCTCCCAGGTCCCCCTGAGGAAGGCACACCGCCTCGGTTACCCTGGTGTTGGGAAGGGCGGCCCCCCCACCGGGGTCTTTGAAGGCGCCCCGGCCGTCATCCCGGGCTCCCCTGTGAGTTCCTAGAAGTGCCCGTGGGGTCCCACAGATAGAGCCTTCTCAGCTGGGATGGACACGCCGACCCTTCCAGTGGGGGAGGCCCGTGCCCCGCTCGTGAGGCTGTGTCAGACCAGGGCGGCGTCCTCCGACGTGTAAATCCAGGGAGGAGGCCGTGGGGGATGCCTGTAAGTGTGTTTCCTCCTGGTGTCACTGCCTCGGGGGAAGAGTGTGGGCAGTCAGGTCTGGGGGCCAGAGCCGCACCCTCGGGCCGCCCCGGTTCCCACCTGAGACCTCCCTGGGCCCAGCAGGACCGTGCGTGTTGGCGGGTGGCATGCACACCCAGCCAGGTCTGGGCTCCAGGCTTACGAGCGGCCCCTCTGAGTCCTCGTGTGCTAAGAATTTCATCACCACCGGGCGTGGAAATCCCCGCGTGTTGTCTTCTCTCATTAAGTCCAGTGTTGTGAGTTACACGAGTGTATTTCTCTGTTATTCAATCAGTCTCACCTCTTTGGGATTTTTGCTTGTCTTCACCCTAACAAATGTCAGCTCCCAAGCTTCAGAACGACCTTTGCGTTGAGTTTGCTCCTGAGACGCTCCTGCCTCTGCCTTTCAGCCTGTGACGAGGCGTGTAAGACGTGCTCGGGCCCCACCAACAGGGACTGCGACCAGTGCGAAGTGGGCTGGGTGCGCCAGGACGACGCCTGTGTGGGTGAGGCTGGCAGGCGGCCCTCCCCTCTGCGCGCCCCCCCCCACCCCTCGGGACCCCCCCCCCCCCGCCCCCCGCGGGCTCTGCCGGTCTAGCCACCCTCAGGACATGCCATGCTCTGCCCATTCCTGATGTGCGGGGGGAGACTGACATCCCCAGTCATGCTTTAAGGGGTCACAGGTGGAGGCTGGGTTTGCGGGCTGGCGTTCTTGCCTGCGGGCTGGACACTCCGCGTGAACTCTCTGCAGCCTGGACTCTGGGCTGGGAGGGTGGCCGCAGCCTTGCCATCTGTGGCCTTGGGGGTCCTGTTGGCTCAGGAGGGGAGCCTGACTCAGGCCCAGTCATGTCCCCTTGGGCCTTGCGGGGCTGGCAAGGGGATGCTGCGGAGAGGATCTGGCCTCTGACTGCGGTGACCGTACAGCCCCGTGCTCTGGAGGCCCCTGACCAGGGCGCCTGGCCTCCTGTCCACCCTGCTGCCCACCCTCAGGCCTCACTTGGAGCTGCAGCCCTGCCCATAGCATCTCAGGGCCTGGGGGGGGGCGTCCTGTGCTGCCCGGCTGCTCTGTGGTGGTGGTGGGGGTCCTGTACTGCACAGGGCTGCTCCTGGTGGGAGGGGCGGGGGTCCCTGCACTGCCGGCTGCTCCTGGTGGGGGGGGCAGGGGTCCCTGCACTTCCCGGCTGCTCCTGGTGGGGGGGTCCCTGCACTGCCCGGCTGCTCCGGGGCCCAGGTGCCAGCAGGCACAGGGAGGGGTACAAGGCAGGCAGGGCCCGGCTCCGGGTTTGGTTTCAGCCTCACAGCTAATGGGCCTCGTGCCTCAGGTCCCAGACTGAGTGGGGGGCGTGGTGCCGTCCGTCCCTGAGGAGGGCCTCGTGCTCAGCCGCTGTGCTGCGCCCACTGCACACAGAAGCCCCAGAGGAAGACCGTCCACGTGTCCCCACGCGAGGGGCCCTGGGCCGGCCCGGTCGGGTCGGGGCCGCTGCTCAGCTGTGCTGTTGTTTCCAGACGTGGACGAGTGTGCAGCAGAGCCGCCGCCCTGCGAGGACACGCAGTACTGCGAGAACATCAATGGCTCCTTCGTGTGCGAGGGTGAGCGCCGCCCACTGCCCTGGCCCCTCCACCAGTCTGTTCTCCCCCCGTCCCCACCTCGTCCCCCGTCCTCCCATCCTGCCAGCTCCCCAGGCGTTTGTAGTTTGTCTGCGTGACCGCTGCGCGTGCAGCCCGCTTGAGAAGCTTAAGGTGGGGACACAGGTACTGGCCCTCTCCTGACCGTCGAGAAACTCGGATGAAAGGAGGCAGCAGTGCCCGCCGGCGGGGGGGCCCTGGGGGTCAGCGCAGCCCTGACCTGACGCGGTGCCTCGTCCCCTGTTCGATTTTCCCTCGACAGTATCGTGACCGTGTTTGTCAGTCGCGTTCCTCTGCCCCGCGTCATTGAGGAGCCTGCTGATGTCTGTTTCCTTCAGCAGCCCCCGTGGCTGAATATTTTAGCCACGCATGTTCTCCAGTTACAGACTTGGAGGGCCCTTTAGGGAGAGCTGCTCACGCTGCTCGTCCCTTTCCCTGGATCAGTCTCCGAGTGGGGAGCGTGGATTTTAGGGCCGCCCGCCCCAGAGGTGTTGCCCCTCCCTCGCCCGACAGCGGCCCGTGTGGCTCATCCCCTGGCCGCACCCTGTCTCCGCGCTCCACGGACACGCAACGCGCTCCAGAAGCATCACGGGAACACACGCTGTCTGCCGGGGGGGCACGGGGCCGCCCCTCAAAGGACGCGGACGCCGGCTCGTCCGACCACAGGGCCTCCACCGCCCGCGCGCGGGCTCCGGCGGGACGAGGCGCTCACGTCACCTTCCTCCCCTCATTGCAGAATGTGACCCCACCTGCGTGGGCTGCACGGGGAAGGGCCCCGCCCAGTGCAGAGAGTGCACCACCGGCTACACCAAGGAGAGCGGCCAGTGTGAAGGTCAGCGGGTGCGTCTCTGCTCCACGCGGGGGACCTTCCCGGGGGTCCCCGGGGAGGCGCGGCTCCTGTCAGCCCCGCCCCTGCCTAACCCCGCCCCCGTCTAACCCCTCCCCCGTCCAACCCCTCCCTCCTGTCAGCCCCGCCCCCTGTCTAACCCCTCCCCTGTCTAACCCCTCTCTCCTGTCTAGCCCCTCCCTCCTGTCAGCCCCTCCCCCTGTCTAACCCCTCCCTCCTGTCAGCCCCGCCCCCTGTCTAACCTCTCCCCCGTCTAACCCCTCCCTCCTGTCTAACCCCTCCCCCTGTCTAACCCCTCCCTCCTGTCAGCCCCTCCCCCGTCTAACCCCTCCCTCCTGTCAGCCCCTCCCCCGTCTAACCCCTCCCTCCTGTCTAACCCCTTTCCCTGTCTAACCCCTCCCTCCTGTCTAGCCCCTCCCCATCTAACCCCTCCCTCCTGTCAGCCCCTCCCTCGTCTAACCCCTCCCCCTGTCTAACCCTCCCCCCCGTCTAACCCCTCCCCATCTAACCCCTCCCTCGTCTAACCCCTCCCCCTGTCTAACCCCTCCCCCTGTCTAACCCCTCCCTCCTGTCAGCCCCTCCCCCGTCTAACGCCTCCCCCTGTCTAACCCCTCCCTCCTGTCAGCCCCTCCCCGTCTAACTCCTCCCCCTGTCTAACCCCTCCCCCTGTCTAACCCCTCCCTCCTGTCTAACCCTCCCCCCGTCTAACCCCTCCCCCACCTAACCCCTCCCTCATGTCTAACCCCTCCCTCCTGTCTAACCCCTCCCTCCTGTCAGCCCCTCCCTCCTGTCTAGCCCCTCCCTCCTGTCTCTCATGCACGTCCCGTCTCCGCCTCTGGGCGCGAGTGAACCCCACCCCGGCCCCTGACAGGCCTGTTTGCCCAGTGAGGTCACCCGTGCAGTGGAGTGTTTCCTTTTAGACATTGATGAGTGCTCGCTGGCGGAGAAGCCCTGCCTGAGGGACAACGAGAACTGCTACAACACGCCCGGGAGCTTCGTCTGCGTGTGCCCCGATGGCTTCGAGGAGGCGGAGGACACCTGCGTGCAGACCGGGCCGGCGGGGGCTGGTGAGTGACGCCTCGGCCACCTCTGCTCGTGCGCCCGGGCCCGAGGCAGGAAGTGCACGCACGTGGCCCTGGGCTCCCGCAGCGTGGGGGGGGCCCACAGAGACGAGCACGCGGAGGGCAGCGGGGGCAGTGCCCTGACAGCGCCACAGCCCCTCGGCTTCGACCCCAGAGCCCTGCAGGCGGGACGTCTGAGGTCAGGTGTCGGGGGCTGCCTCCCCCGAAGCCCGTCGGGAGCATCCTTCCCGCCTCTCCCGGCTCTGGGGGTCACTCCTGGCGTTCCTGGGCAGGCAGCCGCGTCCCTCCAGCCTCTGCCTCTGTGGTCCCGTGGCCTTCTCCCTCGAGTCTGCATCCACACTTCCCTCTGCTTGTGGGGACGCCACTCTCAGGCTCAGGGCCCGCCCCAGAGACCTTGATCGCCTGCAGGGACCCTATTTCCAAGCAAGGTCACGTCCACAGGTGTCTCGTGGGGGGTACGGTTCTTCCACGGTGGTCCCACACTTGTCCTGGGGTGTGTGGGACATTCTGCGGGATGGTGGCTGGGCCTCCAGGAGGCGTGTGCCTGGCTGAGGCCCCAGCAGGAGCGGGGAGCCTGGCAGGAGCGGGGGACCCAGCGGGCAGCAGGAAACAGGGCCCAGAGGGGCTGCGGCTGCCCCACTCAGCCCCGCGCGCCAGGGCTCACGACGCGGGCTCTCATCTCGTCTGGGCTGACCGCAGCTGCCTCGCCAGCTCCCCGTCTCTGGGGAGACACCCCAGCTGGGTGGGCCCCCCGCAGCTGTGGGCAGGCCATCCACTCGCCGCCACGGCTCCAGCGGGGCCTCTCGTGCCAGGATTTTGCCCAACGACCTCTCTGTTTTCCAACAGCAGTCACAGAGGCAAGCCCGACGCAGCCCCCCTTCCGGGAAGATTTATGATGAGCGCGGCATTGGCCACGCCGCCCCTAACTTATTCAGACTGTTGTCCTGACGGGCCTGGTGCCGGCTGCTGGCTCCAGGGGTCTCCTTCCTGGAAGAGCCAGTGCTCACTGGACCCTTCAAAAGCTGTGTTTCTTGGCTGTTCTTAAACAGATTTGTATATTTTGATACCATTCTTTATAATAAAACTGGCCACTGAAGGTAATTACGCAGAGAACAGGTGTGGGTTTGTCTCGTTAAAAACATCTGGACACTTTCCCCGAATGGAGTTTGCCCGGTCCTGGAGCCCCGGGCCTGCAGGGTCCCCCAGGGGTTCCCGTTGCCCACCCCCCAAAGGCTTGCAAGCACCGGCAGAACGTTGATCAGGGGGTTCAGGGCCCCCCATGGGCCCCTAAAGTGAGTGTCATCAGGGACCCTGGGGGAAGAAGTCAGAGGGGAACCCCCAGGGCCGGGTCCTCACGTAGGGAGGAGGCGCCATGCATCCCCAGGCTAGCCTGTGCTCCGCAGTCCGCACAGCAGTGAGACCACGGCTGCCCTCGGTGACCCGCCCCTGGCCTCACCCCCGCCTGTGTCACCCTCTCCCACGGACCTGGCCCCTAGGACGGTCCCCATGCCCCTGGGCTCTGAGCCTCAGCTGGGCACTTGCCTGGGCGCTGGGGTGGGGCACCTTGCTGGGGGGGGCGGACACAGCACCAAGGCCGCAGACCTGGCCGGGCCCTGCAGCTGGCTCCACCCGGCTCCCCCAGGTCCTGTGGGGCGGACTCCAGTCCCAGTCCCAGGCCAGGTTCCCCAAGTTCCTGGGGTGAGCAGGAGTCCAGTAGGCTGGGCGAGGCCAGCACCAGACCCACAGGGAGGACCACACCGGGGGCCAGACAGTCCTCGGAGACAGACACGTGATGCAGGCCGAGGTGCTGAGTAGGAAAGTGGGGTGACGGCCGCACGTGCCCAGGGCGGAAATGAGGGGGTGGAGCCTGCGTTGTGGGGTTCCAGGAGGCCCCCACGGGGGGCGGGCCAAGCCGGAGAGCTGGGCCGGGGCCTGGGCACTGGGAGAGGTGCTGGCGGTGGAGGGGGAGGCTCCATCCTGGGGCGCTGCAGGGAGGAGGCGCCCCGAAGGCTCCCCGAAGGGAAAGAAGCCTCCCCGCCAACTCTGGGCCGGCAGGTCCACAGGGTGGACACTCTCTGCCCAGCGCGGTGCCCAGGCCTGGGTGCCAAAGCCTCCCCCCGGGGTTGCATGACCCGAGTGGGGAGCCACCCTGCATCCAGCTGGAGCCCAACAGTCCCTGTCCTCACTGGGGGACGGTGCTCACAGTCCCGGCGCCCAACTCCCCACCCACAGCGGGTCACCAGGGTGGCTGCCTTGCCCCCTCCCCCCACAGGGGGCATCAGCAGGAGTCCTGAGGGGACCGGTCACCCAGCAGTGGGGGGTGGGCCCTGGCTGGGATCCCCCACAGCTTTGGACTCAAAAGCTGCACCCCGGCCTGAGCCCCGCAGCTGTCTCCCCTGTGACCACTGCGCTGGCCGGCAGGGGCTGGGGGGTCCTCTCCCCGGCCCCTCCCCGCCTTCCTGCGATGCCACACACACCTCCCCCAGACCACCTCCCGGACGCTAAGGGCAGCCTGGGGAGGGATGAGGCCAGCTGGGCACCTCCCTGCTGGCAGCAGCTGCGGCCACAGCCTGGGGGCTGGAGGGACGCGGCTGCCCTCCCAGGAACGCCAGGAGTGACCCCCAGAGCCAGGAGAGGCGGGAAGGATGCTCCCGACGGGCTTCGGGGGAGGCAGCCCCCGACACCTGACCTCAGACGTCCCGCCTGCAGGGCTCTGGGGTCGAAGCCGCGGGGCTGTGGCGCTGTCAGGGCGCTGCCCCTGCTGCCCTCCGCGTGCTCGTCTCTCCTGCTGGGCACATGGGGGGTCTGCTCCCCCATCTGCTGGGGTCTCTGCTCGGCTGCGGGGGTCCAGGGGCACTGTGGCTCCCTGCCCTGTCAGCCCCTCCTGGGGCAGCACCAGGGGGCACGGCCCCTCACCGGAGCTGGGTCACCTGAGGGCAGCCTTAGCCCCTTTCCGAAGCACCCACACGCCCCAGGGGGGTGTCTCTGCACCCAGCAGGGTATCTTGCCACCACCCGATCCCCCAGGCTGACGTCTGGAGTCAATGGCTAACACCCCAGTCTCAGTTTCTCCATCTGTCAGTGAGAGGAAGTCCCAGCCGAGCGCGCTGGGCCGAGCAAGCTGGGGGTCTCCCGCCTGGCCAGTGGTCCGGGGTCAACAGGTGTGTGGACCAGGGAGAGAGGGTGGACGCTCCCCAAGCAGGGCCTCGCCAGACCAGGCCAGGAGCTCAGGGTGCCCGCGCTGCCCGCACGCAAGGCATGAGGACGTCGGCACGGGGGAGCCGAACGGTGCTGGCCTCCGAGAGGGCCTGGCTCCGCCGGTCACCGGGGCGGCCTGGCAGAGACTCCTGCCAGAACCCTGCGGCCGCTCCTCTGCGAAAGCAGGTGGACCGTCTGGCCGGGTGGTGCATCAGCCCCTGCACCTGGGGCCAAGGGGCAGGCATGGCCAGCAGGTGGCGCCGCGGGACCACCTCCAGGCCCGTCTGCCCGGGCCTCCGGCGGGAGGGAGGCGCTCTGGCCGGAGTCTGGGGACAGGCTCTCCTCACGCTGAGGCTTCGGGAGT
Organism: Okapia johnstoni; assembly: GCA_024291935.2. Taxonomy (NCBI): domain Eukaryota; kingdom Metazoa; phylum Chordata; class Mammalia; order Artiodactyla; family Giraffidae; genus Okapia; species Okapia johnstoni. The sequence goes on along the minus strand of CM044320.1, from coordinate 759,987 downwards.
CCCGAGAACCCCGGCCCTCAGGGCAACCCACCCAGTGAGGGGCTGACAGGGCAGGGAGCCGCAGCGCCCCCGGACCCCCTCAGGGACCCCTCCTTCTCCTCCTCAGGGTCACAGGGTGCAGTGCCCCCTCCCTGTCTCCGAGCCGGACCACCCGCCCTCCGTCCAGTCAGGCTCAAGGACCAGGGGGCACATTTGCTCGCCCGCTGGGCCCTGTAGGAGACTGGGAGCCTCAGAGGAGCCAGGATCAGGCTCTGTGGGCCGGAGCTCAGACCCCTGGGGCTGCGCCCACCCGCCTTCTGGGGCTTAGCCCAGGCAAGTCCCTGGGGCCCCTGCACCACACGCAGTCCTGGGGCGGCTTCCCTCCCAGCTGGCCTTCAGCCGGCCGTCACGCGCCCCATGGGCAGACACGTCTGGAAGCAAGCAGCCACGGTCCCTGCCGCCCGCCCTGGCTTTGCTGTAAAGTGGGTCCCGCTGTCTGATGGGTCTGCACGTGGGGACACGGGCAGTGTTTGGAGACACTTCTCACAGGGGTGAGGGGGAGCCTGGCTCGAGTGGGTAGAGACCAGCGATGCTGCTCAACACGCCCGGGAGTCCAGAACGCCCCACGTGTCAGCCTTGGGGGAGCCATGGCTGGGTGCCCCTCTCCCCAGGGGAGCCACGGCGGGCAGACGGCCCCCTCCTGCCCTCAGGGTCGCCCGGAGGACCTCCCCTTCCCCCATCCCCACCCCCACCCACAGGGCCCCCTGAACGCAGGGCAGGGACACCACGCCCTCCCGCTTGGCTCCCTGTCCAGGTGGGGGCTGACTGGCCCTGGGTCCTGAGCGAGGGAGTGAAAGTCACTCAGTCGTGTCTGACTCTTTATGACCCCATGGACTGTAGCCCACCGGGCTCCTCTGTGCATGGAATTCTGAAGGCCAGAATACGGGAGTGGGTAGCCTTTCCCTTCTCCAGGGGATCTTCCCAACCCAAGGATCGAAGCCAGGTCTCCCGCATTGCAGGGGGATTCTTTCCCAGTGGAGCCACAGCGGAAGCCCCTGGGTCCTGAAGCGGAGTCTAAGCGGGATGAGCGGCTCGGCGCCCGAAGCCCCAGGCCCTTGAGTCCTCCTTCCTTTGTGGTGGCACGCTCCGTGCTTTGGGGGGCCCGACCCTGCACCTGCATGGGGCCCATCTCTGCCTGGAGGGCAGGCGTCCTGCAAAGGCCCCGCTGTGCTCCACACTTCCTCATCACCTGGCCTGATGAGCAGGGGGCAGCTGACGTGGGGGTGGGTGGCTGGTCCAGGTGACTGTGGGCTGGAGAGGCCCGGTACCCTGTGGGGCCGTGTGTTCACTCCTGGTGACCTACACTGCTTCTGACCGCCCTTCCCGAGGCTGTGGACGCCGACTTGAGCGAATTGAGCAAAGACACCATGTCTGGCCAAGGCAGGCCTTTTGCAGCTGTCCACACCCTGGGACCCATCCCTGCCTCTTCATCGTCAGATTGGCAGCGTAAGTAGAGACCTGGTGGGACCACCACCCTGCATTTTCTGGGCTTCACATGCTCCACCAATCACCCCTGGCTGTTGCGTTTGACTTGCAGTCCTGGGTGGGAGCACCTGCAGAGGCTTCCCCTGGACTTGTCCGTGACGGTGGCCAAGGCAGTGATGTCCTTAGCCACTAAGTCTGTCTGCTCCCTGTCTGTTCTGGGCTTGGGATATGCACACGGAGTCCACGTGCAGACCCTGGCTGAGAGCCTGCTTGTCTCTGGGCTCCCGCGAGCCCCCCACTCAACAGAGGAGTGAGGAGGATGCTCTGGGCCTCCGGGACCTGCTGCGGCCAGGGCCGGTGGTCCTCAGGTACTTGGTGTCTCTCCTCCTCACCACACTCAGCTGGTGGGGGGGCGGGTCCCAGGGAGGTCCCTGGGGACCTGCCTGCTGTTAGGTGGGTCCTGGGTCTGAAGCCTCAGGTCTGGGAACCAGGCGAGGGGTCATGGCCTTTCACAGAGTCCCGGTCAGGCATCCTTGGTTTCTCCTGCTGGGTCGTTAGACCTGTCCCGGGAACACTGAGTTCTGTTAACTACAACTTCAGGCGCCTCAGACCCTTGGCCCGGCTCCAGCCCTGCCACTCCCGAGAGCTGTACCCATTTGCCCCACAGCCAGGCGCCCTCACCCCCTCGCCACCGGTCCTGGGATGGCCTCTTCACGGGCAGCAGGGCGGTGGGAGCCCCGGCAGGCGCCTGCCGCAGCTCCGTGCCCACGGTGGCCCCAGCCTTCCAGCCCCGGCCACACATCAGCTCTGCCAGCCTCTTCCTGACCCCCAGCGCTGTGACCGCGCTGCCTCCTCGGGGTGCGCTCTGGGCCTGGGGAAAGGCCCTGCTCTCGGGGGGCTCCCCTCGCCCGCCTGAGACCTGCTGCTGGACCCTGAGGCTCTGATGGGAGCCAGCATGTCCCCTCCAGGTGATGTCACCACTTGGGCCCAGGAGGGAGGTGGGCAGGTCCCGACGGCAGGGCTCACATCTGTAAGGGGTGCCCGGTGGAGGCGTGGCCAGGGGTGCGGTCCTTGCGGGTCACCGAGGGCCCACTCCCTCGGGCAGTGCCTGGCTGGGGGCTCCGCCCTCCTGGGAGCTGGCCCCTCCCCCGCCACCGCCTTCTCCCAGAGCGCCAGCCCACAACACCCCCGCCCCGCACTCTAGATGGTCGGACCCGCGCAGCTACGCAGCCAGTCTAGGGCACCAGCGACCGCGGAGACCAGACGGCGCCCCGCGGCGGCGAGGGGAGGGCCCTTCTAGCTCCGCCCCCCTAGCCCCGCCTCTCCGAGCCGGTTCCCAGAGGAGCCGCGGGTCCTCAGCTGACCCCAGGGAGGGTGAAGCCGGATGGCTCTAGAGAAGTGTCCAAGCTGCGGTGAGGGCGCTGGGCCCCGACCCCCCTGGACTCTGCCTGGGGAAGAAGCATGGTGGTGGCCAGGTGACCTCTGGCCGAGGTCACGGCTCCAGAGGCCCAGGGCCAGATCCAAGCAGCTCGGTGCAGGCCGTTCCTTCCCACCCCGAAGCGCCAGGCCCCAAACCCTGGCACCAGCCCGGATCTTGCACGCCCGACCGCGCGGGCCCTGCGATGTGCCCTGGCCCAGGGCTGCCCTCTGTGGGTGACCCTCCCTCACTGTCCCCCGCCGGGGGCGCTGCCTCGGGGCCTCCTCAGCCACCACTGGGCTCACAAACCTGCCTTCCCAGACCGGGCCCCCGGGTCCTGCTGGGCTCTCCTGGCCTCTGCTTTTCAGCCCCACCCGTGGGTGCTCGGCGGTACAGACAGGCAGGCCTGGGAGGGGGCTGGGGCTACGCGCCGCCAAGTGGAACAGGACGGCCGTGAAGTAGGATGACCCGGGTCAGGACGTGGTGGTGCGGTCACCCTCAGCATGTACATCGCCAGCCTGATGGGCCCTAGGGAGGGGGCACCGGGCCCTGGGCGAGGGTGGGCGGGGGTGGCACAGAAGGCCTAGGCCTGGGGGCTGCCCTGGAGGCAGTTGCTGGGTTCTGGGGGTGGGTGGGACCAGCCTTAGGCCTCTGTGGGTCAGGCTGGCGTTCCGGCCACAAGCCCCCTCCCAGCCCAGGGTCCTCACAGCCCTCCCTGTGGCTGGGATCATCCCGGACGCTAGGCCGGCTGGCTCCACACCGCTGGAGGGTCAGCCCGGCCTGACTGGACGCCCCCCTCTTCAGAGACCCCTCCTCCCAGCTGTGCGCAGAAAAGCCCTTCCAGAGAGACATTTCCAAATGACATCATCGGGGCTGGCCTGGGCCGCTCGCACCAGCCACGCTCCGTCCAGCCTGGCCATCCTGGCAGCTGAGCCACCAAACGGTGCCAGCAGCGGGGTCTTCCTGCACCCACATCCCTACGACCAGGGGGCGTCGGGGGTCTGCTCCAGGGCAGGGCTCCAAGGAGGGAGGCCCTGCGTCCAGGCCTGTCCCCAGGAAATGAAAGGGGGACGGCGGGAAAAGTTGTCTGACCCCTTGCCCCATTCTCCCCTGAAGGCCCAGGGGGCTCCCAGCCGGTCCACGGCAGCGCCCCCCAGCCGCAGGCTCCCTGGACGCAGTCCGCCAGCCTCGCCCTCCGAGGGCCGGCCAGTGGGCCGCAGTGTCCTGGCCCGCGCCTGGGAGCCCCTGGGAGCCCCTGGGCGGCTCGGCCCCTCGGGAGATCCCGCGGCTAAGAAGGTGCCAGCTCCCCGCCGCGACCCCCACCCTCGCCCAGCCCCTCCGCCGGGGCCCCCGAGTTCCCCCTCGCGGAGCAAGAGGGCTGGCGGGGCGGGGAAGGGCTCGGTCCGCCGGTAAGGGGGCGGCGGTGCCAGGAAGGGGGCGGCGCCAGAAGCGTCCGCCAGGCTCCCTCGCGGGATGGGCCGCGGGCCGGGGGTGCGGCGAGCCCGGCCGGGGCGCGGGGGTGGGGCGCGGGGCGGAGCGGCCGGGAAGGCGCGCGTCCGGCCCGCCCCTCCCCCTGGGTTTCCCACCTCCCCTCCCCCTCCCAGCGGCGCGTGCGCGCTGGGCCGCGACCTTCCTTCCCGAATGCACTCGGCGCCAGGTGGCCGCGGGCGGGGCGCTCGCTCTGCTCCTGACGTCACGGGGGTTCCCGCAGGAAACGGTCCGCGCAGGGCGAGCGGGGGCGGCAGACGCCAGGTCGGGGGGCGGCAGAGCCCCCGTCCCCCGGACGCTGAGGTCTGCGCCCCAGGTCCTTCGTGTCCTCCATGCCGGGGTCCGCACAGCTCTCCTTCCGCGCGGGGAGCAGAGGCCCCGCGGCCCCGACGGGCCCTCGTGGGGCCTGTGACCGGGCTCAGGGAGCCCCCCTCCCGGGGGACCGGAGAGCGAGGGCCCCCACTTCACCCTGCGCCCTCCGTGGGCTCAGGTCTGACTCGTTCCAGGAGCTGAGGCTCCCTCTGTGGTTTCAGACAGCAGCCCCGGAGCGTGACCCTCGGTCCCAGGGAGCCGGGGGTGACCGTCCTTCCGTCCGCGGACTCTCCCTCCTGCAGGCGGAGTCACCCTGCAGGGTCGGCTGGGGCCCTGTCACACCCTCTCCCGGCCTCGGACTAGAAGTGAGGTGATGCCCGAGCGCACGGGCCGCCTCCCCCACCCCCACCCCGGGACCCCACCTCCGCCCTCTCCTTGCTGCCCCCTGCCCCGGGTGCGAGGGCCGATCTGAGCACCCTTCCTCCATCTGGGGTCCCTCCCATCTCACAGCCCCCCACCATCGGCCCGGCTCTCCTTAGGGTGAAGGGTGGGAGAAGGGCGGGGCCACCAGTCTGGGACCCCCACCGCTGCCGCAGGTGAGCTGCCTGGGGCTCAGCTGTGGCCAGCAGAACAGTGGCCCTTGTCCGGCCGCCGGGGTGGGGGCTGGGGTACCAGCCCCGGGTGTCTCGGGCGGAGAGTGGCACCCGCCCCCACCCCACCGAGGCATATTGTCCATTCACCCTCCTCCCTCACTATTAATAGCTCCTCTCTGCAGCGGAGCTACTATAAATAACCCCCAGCCCCTCACACAAGGCTGTTCAGGCGCCTGCCGCCGGGGCCCACAATCGCCCACACACGCCTGCACACTGGCCCCTCAGCTGCCCGCCGGGCGCTGAGCCCACTACTGGCCAGCTCTGCGGCCCAGCTGAGGGAGGCCAGGGCGCTGTTTGCATGCCCACCTCCCCTCAGGCCAGCAAGCCAAGGAGCCTGGAGCCGCGTCCCGGGCCTCCCCCAGGGGGTCTGGCCTGGCCTCCCTTCTAGGGGAGGGGGGCACACCCAGTCTGCCCCTGTGGCCACACTCAGGTGTTGGGGCATCTCAGAGGCCCTCTCTGACCTGCGTCTGGGGGAGCGGGCACCACGATGTCCACCTAGCTGAATGCCCCAGGGAGGCGCCCCGAGTCAGCCCGAGGCAGAGGCTGCTCCCTCTGAGGAGACCAGCCTGTGGGGGCTTCACCCTACCCCTCTGCACCCCGGGCCCTGCCCACCCCAGCCCCTGCTCCCCAACTCTGGCTCTCATGGACCCCAGGCTGGCCTGCCCTCCCGCCTGTCCCAGGAGATGGGCACTGAATTCCCGGCCCCTGCTTGTCCCCGGGGACTCATCAAAGGCAGTCAAGCCAAGACCCCTGTTCACGTAGTGGCAGGATGGCCTCTGGCCGGGACAGTGTCCCCGACAAGACCCTGTGGCTGGTCGTGCCCGGTGCCGGGGTTGGGGTCTTGGAACCCACTGTTATTGTGCCAAGAGGAGAAAGAAAACAACCCTGTTTACGGAAAAGGCACGTCCGCCGCTGCTGGCCAGCGGCCTCCCCGGGGACAGAGGCCCTTTGTTGGGAAAACAGGAAGCGAGGATTTCCAGGACCTGTCGGGCCACCCGCCGGCCACCCGCCCAGCTTCCGCCAATTCTCAGCAGCTTCTGCCTGTCGCCAGCTACCCGTCAGTCCATCTCCTTGTCTGTGTCCCTCTGAGCCAGAGGCCCAGGCTTCCAGTTTTAAGGCAAAGCCGCTGTCATCTCAGCCCCACAGTCAGGGCAGTCTCCTAGGGGCTACACCCTCTGGCATGGTGCTCCCAGGTCACGTGGAGATGGACACCCGGGTACCGCCTTCTAGCAGAGCCCACCCAGGCCCCACCCGGAGACCCCCGACATCTGCCCCACCCACACCTGCCATGAGCCAGGAGACACGTGGGGTGGGGGCTCTGTTAGGTCACAACCAGCAGGGGCATCCTTGAGGGCAGCCTCGAACCTAAGGCCTCAGGGGCACAGAGAAGGACAGTGCCAGCCGCGTGTGGGGAAGAAGGGTGGGGGCAGAGGGCGGGGGACGGCCGAGGCAGCCTAAGGTCCCCTCCTGCCCGAGGGGCTGGGGGGTCTCGGGGTCAACAGTCACCAAGCTGCTGCTCCCCAGGCCCTGGTTCCCACACTGTTCAGCCAGTGGATCCGCCACGGCGTGGGCAGGTGTGCACATGTGTGATTCAGCCTCACACCAGCACGCCCACATGTTCTCATACGTACACGCGCGCCGGCACAGGAAGGGCGCCGTCACCAGCAGCCCCGGCGCCCGCCCCTCCCCACTTCCGATTCACATCTGCTGGGGGTGGGGGCGCAGCTGGCTCCCCCCTGGGCACTGGCCTGAGCTGGCCTGTGCGAGCTGCCCTGCCCAGCACAGCTGGGACGTGCCACCGGGTGCCTGGCGCTGGGCAGCAGTGGCGACTGCTTCCCGCCCCCCGAGCCCACACAGAAGTGGCCGGCCCCGGCCCAGGACCAGTCTCCCTGCTCCGGCTGTGACCTCCGTCCTGTTGGGCGGGTGGGTGTCCAGGGACGTCAGGGAGGAGGGACGTCGCATGCGTGGCGGCTCCACAAGCCCTGGGGTCCAGCCTTCAGGCAGGTGCCTGATAGCCCTCATGCCATCTGCTGCCCGCCTCTGCCTACCCACCTGCATCCCTGGGGTGGGCAAGAGGTGATGCCTGCCAAAGGAGAGTGCCCCGGACTAGGGAGCTCCGCCAGGCTGGGCTCTGTCCAGGCCCGGTGGTCGACCCTTGCCCACCCACGTCCTAATACGGCCCCATCCTCAGGCGGCTGGTAGGACACTGTTTGGACCCCCACTCAAGCCACCTAGAGTTTCTCGTGTTCTTTCTTTTTTCAGCCATCGAAAGAGGAACGTGCTGAGCTGGGTCATGCCAGGCCTGGACTGGAAGAGAGGGGCTGAGGCCTGCAGAGGGACCCTCCTGGGCTCGCGGGCCACCGACGCCCGGGATTTCCCCAGCCCCGTGTCTGAGTCTGTCACCCCTGCAGGGGCGCGGGGGAGCTGCCCCAAAGCTTTCGGGGGTCGGCAGCCAGGCAAGGGTCGCCCTGACAGCCCCGTTCACCCGCTGGCCCTCGGCCCAGCACTCCCCACAGGTCGGAGCTGAAGACAGCAGAGTGTCTGGGGACCGAGGGTCCCTCCTGGAGGACTCCTGCCCCTCATTGGTCGCAGGAGCCTGCAGCACGGCCCGATGGCTGGGATGGCAAGAGCAGGGCACCAGGAGGGGCAGGTCTGGGAGGACTTGGCTTCTCCCCTGTGGGGTGGGGGCCAGGGGGGCTCTGTGCAGCTGACCGAGACTGAGCTGACCAAGGCTCCTGGTGGTGAGCTGACTGAGGCTCACAGGGTCCTTCTGCTGTGTGGTGTGGGGCCTGGCTCCATGGTTTGGGTCAGAGGGCCAGGTTCCAGGTGAAGGCTTCGGGTCGGACTGGTCCCAGTGGCATGAGTCCCAGCCTCTGTATGCTGCTGTGGCCGTGTCCTCCGTGGGCAGGCTGAGACCCCCCCCGGGGGTGATACCTTGGCCAGCCGATGCCACGTGAGAAAGAGTGGGCACCAGGAGCCTGGCTTGAGGTGACGGCTCCAGAGATGCCTCAGCTGTAAGCCCAAGTCAGGGAATCTATGTGTCCGTCTGTCCACACATCCATTATACCCACGTGTCCCTCTCTCCATGCGTCCAGCCACAGCGCTTCTGTTCAGTGGCAAGCAAACAAGTAACCCCCCCGGCAGCCGCGTCCCGCGCGCCCTGGCCATGGTCCTGAAGCGGGCTCTCTGGAAGAACTGCTCACTGACCGCTGATCGAGCGAATCGGGGAGGCGAGGGGCTGCCGTCCGGACCCCAATGGCTCTCGCTGCCCCGTGTCTGAGCCCGGCTCCCCCTCCTGACAACAGAAGCGCGTGTGAGGAAGAAATCACCTTGAGACTGCGCCTGGGGCCTCCAGGGACCACGGGCCAAGGGCACACGGACCTCCAAGGACCAATGCCGGGTGGCCACCGGGCTGGAGTCTGTGCAGAGGGGCCTGTGAGCGGTCTCCACAGTCGTGAGCATCCTCTCTTAGAGCCTCCCTCAGGTACTTGCCCCCAAGTCCCTGGGGTCTAGTGAGTGGATGGGGGCCCTGAGGCTGGAGAAGCCGTGTGGCCCCCTGCCCCCCGGGGCCCCCCTGCCTGCAGCCCCGCCCCGTCCCCTGTGGGGAGGACCCAGGGTGAGTCGGAAGGGAGAGGATCCCAGCTCTGGGATGCCTGGGCCGGTGACTCCTCCCTAACCGAGCCTTCGTCCCTGAAGTGGCCGAACTACGGTGGGGTGAAAGCAGCCCCACCTCCTGCCGAGGCTGGCCGCTCCTCCAAGGTGGCTCCTGGCTCACCCACGGCTGCTCTTGGCAGCTCAGCTATGGTCCTCCGTGTGCGCCCTGGAGAGACGGGGCCTCCCCGGGCACTGGGATCTTTGCCCCATGGAGCCCAGGGCCGCAGTGACAAGCAGAGATGCCCGGGGCCGGGGCTGGGCCCTGGGAGTGGCCACTCCTGCTCCCCCCCCAAGCCCCTAGCCCCCAGCCCTGAGCCTGGCACAGCACCACCCAGGCCCCACTGCGAGTGGGGGCTGTGCTGTGACCCTCCCGCCACGGGGACAGTGTGATGTTCTGAAGGTTCCCAACCCCTGGACTTTGGCACCACCTGGGAAGCCCATAAAACGATGCAGTTCCTCAGGATGGACTTGACGACCCACAGAAGCCAGGATTCTGCTCTCGGGTCTGTAACGCCTAAGAGAGCTGAGAGCAGCGTCTCCCGCAGTTGCCACACACACCTGTGCTCACAGCAGACAGGTGGGAACAGCCTGCATGTCCATCAGTGGCTGCACGGAGAAAGGAAATTGGTCTCTCCACACGGTGGGATATTAGCCCACCTTCAGAGGAAAGGGACCCTGACACGTGGGGTCAGACGCTGCAGCGTGACTGGACCTTGAAGACGTTATGCTGGTGAAGTTAGCGTGTCAGCAGGGCAGGTTCTGTGCGAGCCCACTCACACGAGGCCCCTGGAGGAGCCCGGTTCAGAGACAGAAGGGACAGGGTGAGCACCAGGGCTGGGGCCGGGGGTGGGGACTCGGGGAGTAAGGGGGGCGGGTTCCTTTGGGAAGGTGAGAAAGTGCTGGAGGTGGCGGGGGGAGATGGTTTCCCAACAAGGGGAGTGCTTGATGCCCCCAAGCTGCACACTCAGCGGTTACACAGCAAGTGTTCTGTCGTGGACACTTGACCGCAAGCAAAATAAAAACTTCGGTTGGCGCGTGTCTCCGCTCAGGCAGGAGCAGACCACACGCCCCCAAGAGTTACGGAGCACACTGGGCTTACTGCCCTTCTATTTGCCTTACTCTCGCTCTGCACGGTACAAAGGGTACTCTCATGACAGTGATTCTTAGATAAATTTAATGTTTCTTTTTCTTTCTTTTTTAAAAAATGTTGGCTGCACTGGGTCTTCGCGGCGGCTCCGGCTTCTCTAGCTGTGGCCTGTGAACTTAGCTCCCCCACAGCATGTGGGAACTTAGTTCCCTGACCAAGGATCCATCCTTTGTCCCTACATTGGAAGGCAAACTCTCAACCACTGGATCACCATGGAAGCCCCAAGATTTAATGCTTTTTTATTTAGAACATTAAATCAACAGCAACCGCAAAAAAGACCGTGACAAGTCTGTGCTCTTTCTGCTTGGATGTTGCATTTAACAATTAAAGTATTTTTTTAAAAGACGTTTTCTGGGCTTATCTCCCCTCCACCTCCTGAGGCCCCCAGCCCCAGGCTTGGGAGCTCAAAGGTGCCCTGGGATCACCAGGGTGGCCCGTGGGGCTCTGGCTGGTGCTCTGTGTTCCTAACAGGCTCCGGAACCCCAGGGAGGGTGCAGAGCCGCACCACGTGAAAGGCCCCTCCTGGCCCATGCGAACTGAGACTCGCTCCGTCTGGGAGGCAGGACGGGGAGGTGTTTAGGCTTCAGTAAGAGATGTAAACTGTCTCCTTAACGCAGATCTGGGGGCTCCTCTCCACTAATTCAAGACTAGACCTTTTATTTTTTACCATCTTTGAGATGGCCTGCAGCATAGGAGACTGGACCCTGGAGCAAGCCCCCCCCCCACTGGCCTCCCCTCCCTGCGGCTCCCCCAGCCCCATCTGACCATGACCCTAGTGGCCAGGCCCCCCCATGTCCAGTCTAACCCAGGGGGACCTTTGCCTGCCCCTCAGCACCCCCACCAACTCCTCCCACCTTGGTCTCCCGGGTCCTGCCAGCCCCCTGCCCATCTTCTCCCCTCTGCCCACCTCCCCTCACCCAACCTGGCCAGGTCTGGCCGTCTTCAGCCGTTCCAGACACTGGAGACATCTGCTCAGAGTCCCCCGCCCACAAGGACGGGCGGCCACCAGGAACACAGCCACCCCTGGGGACGGGGCCACCTCTGGAGACACGGCTGCCACCAGGGGCGGGGCGAGGGGGACATTGTCCTAACAGATGAGGCCGGAGGGGCTGGGCCTGGCTGTGTGGCCCCTGTGAGCAGCAGGCCTTCGAGGACCTCCTTGCAGAGTAATGCAGGCAGGTCTCACACACACACACACACACACACACACACACACACACACACTCGTGCACAGGAGTGCTTCCTGGGTGCCCACAGCCTTCCAAGGAGCCCATTTGTCATGCAAATGCCCTCTCCAGGGGCCTCCCCAAGGATGCTGGAGAGCTGTGGCCTGTCTAGGGTGGGGCCTGAGGCCAAGACCCCTTGGGTCCTGCAGACCCCGCCCCTGCATGGGGGTGGGGGTGGAGCTGGGGCCTGGCAGAGGGGCCCCAGCTGCAGACCCGGACAGGCCTGAGGTTTGACCTCTCTGCAGCCTCCCGGCCCAGTGCACCCGCTGCGGCCGCACCCTTGGAAGCCCCAGGCTGCCAGGCCCCTCCTAGCCTCCTGGAACTCCCCTGGGTGGGAAGGCCGGGCTTCACTGTTCTCAGCTGCCCCGGGAGGGGCGCTCAACTCTGGGCTCCCCGCTCCTGCCCAGCAACAGGGCGGGGATACAGCCCCCCGCCCCCCCGCAGCCAAGCCTGCTGGGCCGTCGCCCTGCGGGGCGTGCCCCCCAAGCCTGCCCGTCTGCGGCGCAGACCTGGGGTCCAGGACGGCCGTCAGGCCTGGGCGGGGCCCTGTGCTGGGGTCGGTCGGTCTCTGGGTCCAGTTGCCACCTGCAGCCAGGATGGCCAGGCCCAGGGACACGGGCTAAGTGACAGAGGCCACGGCCACCCCATCCCTCCCAGAGGGGCCTGTGGGCCTGGGGAGCGGCCGCGGTGGAGCCGCGGGAGCACGGCGGGCCGCTCTTCTGCCCGCGTGCCCGGCCCCGCGGGCCGGGACCGGCGCGGCTGGAACAGGGCGGTGTCTGCTCAGGGCGCCGGCCGCCAAGCGCGCCACTCTAGCGCCCACTGTGTCCCGGAGCAGCCCCGCCCCGCTCCCCGAGACCCCGCCCCTGCCCACCTGCGACGCCCACCCCGTGCTCCGACCCCGGCCCTCCGCGGCTCTGCCTCCAGCGCTGTCCCCTGCTGGCCCGGTGCCCCGACTGTCGCCCACCCCCCAGCTCACTGGCCTCTGACCCTGCAGCTCCTGCCTGGACGCGCCCCCCGCCCCCCGCGGCCTCCGGGCCCTGGACTCCCCAGCCTCACAGATCAGCGTTTCTGGCCCTGCGCCCCTTCCTGCCCTAACCCCGCCCCCAGACCAGGTTTCTAGGGGTGGGAGACCCTCCCCACCAGCCACCCCAGGCCTGGGAGAGGGTCCTGAGAGCAGAGTCCCTTGGCAGCAGGGGCTGGCTTCCTGATGGGGTGCCCGGAGGTGGGAGGCGTGGCAGGAAGGCTGGATTGGGTCCACATCCCAGAGGTAGGTGCAGGCCCTGGGCACTGCTGCCAGGCTGGGACCAGGGCCCTCTGCTGCCCAGCGTCCCCGTGGCCCAGAGAACAAAGCCTCTGGTGCGGTCATGACTGCTGGGGTGTCCGGCTGCCGGACACACCGATGGAGAGGGCAGTTGGGCTGCAGGTCATGAAGGAGACAGACCCCCGGTCAGGGCACAGGGTCCACCCAGGCCCTTCCAGGTGCCAGGTCAGCACCCACGGGGGCCCACTGGGGACCCACGAGTCCCACCCGGGGCACGCAGAGCACGCTTCTGGCCCCCGGAATGAGCTGGAACTTTGGGGCGGGGGATAGAAGAGGGAGGAGGCTTCGGGGGCGGGATGACCCGGTGGCTCCAGCGACTGGGAGGAGTGGGTGTCCTCCCAGCACGGAGCGGGGCGCGGAGTGGGGCAGGGCAAGTGCCTGACAATGAGAGCTGGAGGGCAGAGAGGCTGAGTCCACAGGCTGGAAGGGCCCTGGGGGGCAGGAGAAGGTAGGGGGTCTCTTCCTGCTCCCCGCCCCCACCCCCCGCCCGGAGGCCCAGCGAGGGCCTCAGGCCAGCAGGACCGCCCAGCTCACAGGCGGGGAAAGGGAGTCTGGGGCAGGAGGCCGCCACAGACCGAGAGCTGGCTCGGTGGAACTGGTCTGACCAGGTGTGTGTGAGTGTACACGTGTGCATGTACACGTGTGTGTGTGTGGACTGGAAGCCGGCCAGGAAGCAGGTGGAACAAAGGCCACAGCCTGCGTCATGGGTAGCAGCTCGGGGCCTCGGGTCCCGGGTAGGGCCTGGCTGCGGGCAGTGGCCACCCCCGCCTCTGCCCAAGGGCAGCCTGGCCAGCAACCTCCAGGACCCTTGACCACTCAGAGCAGGGCCGGGCTCCATGTGCCCGGCCTCACCGAGGGGTCCGGGGCCCGGGCAGGCAGCCAGGTCCCTTCAGGGGTCCCCGGTGTCCTGGTAGGTGGGCCTTTGGGAGGCAGACCCTCCCCCAAGGCCCCATAGCTGCTGCTCTGCCCAGCCCACCGTCCCGCCCGCACTGTGGGCACCTTTCTGAGGGCGCTGCTCCAGCCTCCCCGACTCCAAGACGCAGCAGCTCCCCACACCCTTGCCCTGGCTGGAGCCATCTCTCCGCCCCACCCCACGCTTCCTTGACCCCAAAAATCATTCCACAGGGATGGCTCAGGGCCGGCCCAAGGGGGCCCCAGCCACTCCTGCCACTCACCGAGCTTCCCTGCCACCCCCAGTCCTGTCCTGGTGACCCCCAGCCTGGGTTTTCCAGCCTGTGAGCTGGGCAGCACCATGCAGCCTCAGCGGGCACCGGGGGCCAGGCCAGCCATTCGCATCCCTGAGCCTGTTTGCCACCTGTCACCGAGGACCAGGAGGAGGAGGGCCCATGTGAGCAGGTCCCGGGGCGGCAGCAGCTCCCCGTCCTGCCCTGATGCCTTGCAGGACGGGCCTCGGGAGGGCAGTGATGAACCGGGACCCGGGAGCTGGGCAACAGCACCCCCCCATCCCCCGCGCCCAGAGCTGGTTCCTGCAGCTGCCCCCGAGGTTAGGTCAGCGTGGCCCAGCCTGACCCGGTGAGTTAACATCAGAGGTGCAGGGCGGCTGGCAGGGGGTCCCCGCCGCCAGCCGTGGGCTCCAGGCACCACCAGCTGCCACACACACGGGCGTCTCCGCGCACCCTCCAGGGCCCAGCGCTGCTGAGACAACCAGGGGAACCACGGAAGGTTCTGGGCGCGAGTGGTGTGTTCAGGAGCAGAGTCCAAACACCGCCTCAGAGGGCCTGGGGCCGGAGTGGGGGGCCAGGCGGGAAGGATGGACCCCAGGGTCAGGGCAGCAGGTGTGGGGCAGCCTCAGCCCTGGGCCCCCAGGCCTCTGGCTCGCCTGCCTGGGAGGGGCCCAGGGCCTGGTTGAAATCCTGCACTGGCGCGTCTCAGAAACCGCGAGTCAGTGGCTCCCTGCTGCCAGGCCCGCCACTGGGAACCACCCAGATGAGGGTGGCGGGCAGAGGGCTGGGATGGGCATCACTTGGGTCCCCGTGGGGCCCCAGCTGGGAGGCAGCAGGGAGCCAGGCTGGCACAGGTTCAGGAAGGGCAAAGGCAGAGGCTCCGGCCCGGCTGGAGTGGCGGTGCCTGCCTGTGTGCCTGCGAGCAGGCTGTCACGTCTGACTCTCTGCGACCCCAAGGACTGTAGCCGCCAGGCTCTTCTGCCCATGGGATTCTCCAGGCAACAATACCGGAGTGGATTGTCCTTTCCTTCTCCAGGGGATTTTCTGGACCCAGGGATCGAACCTTTGTCTCCTGAATTGGCAGGCAGATTCTTTACCGCTGAGCCACGCAGGAAGCCGGGGGCAACTGCAGCCTGCCTCAAACCTCAACCAGCAGTGCTGGGGAGTGACTGAAGGGCCCGCTTCACCGACAGAAGATGGACTCTGCAGGGAACCTCCGGGGTCATGGTGCCTGCCCCCCGGGGGCCACCTCCCCTGACCCCTATCTGGAGCCAGTCAGACCGTGAGAGGCCAGGTCCCCGAGAGGAGTGGCGGGTGCAGGCACAGGGGCCTCTGTGGGCCTGCTGGACATCCTGGTCACCACACCCCCCCACCCTGACCAGGTGGACCCAGCGGGCAGGACGCCAAGGCTGTTGCCTGGGGTCAGGCCTGGGGCAGGAGCCAGGCGGCCCTGAGCAGCGGGAAGTGAGAGGCTGCTGGCCTGGGACAAGGGTCTCCTGGGGGTGAGGGCCCTGGCCGTAGAGCAAGTGCAGAATTCTTCCCATTTCTTTCGTTTCCCTGTGATGACTCAGCAGCTGTCCACGGACACTGTCTGTCCCACAGGCCCAGGGATGTGCCCGTCGCGAGGGGGCTGTCCCAGCGCCCCACCCTGGCTCCCCCCGCCTCTCACCCACAGGCGCACCCACCCCCCAGCTACCCAGGCACCCACGCTCTGGGCTTGGCCTCCTTCCTGCCCGACCCCAGCCTGGCCTCCTGCAGACCTTCGCAGGGAGCGGGCCTGGGACCCTGGGGCGGGGCCCTCGTGCCTGCCACAGGCCCTGCCCCCGGTTCCCCCATGGGGTGAGGGTGGGGCAGGCGGGAGGGGTGGCCTCCGTGGGCTTTTGGGGCTCCCCTCTGGACAGGAGGTCGTGTGTGTCCAGCCCTGGCCACACCCCATGCAGCACACTGCTCTCCTCCCTCTGGAACGGGTGGGACGGCTTCCCTGCGCCCCCTGGGGAGGGGGTCCGGCACTGCAAGCCTGGAGGCCGCCTGGCCGTGGTGTCTGGCCGGGCTGGCATGCGGCTGAGGAGGAGTGGGAAGGAGGCCCCAGAAGGGCACATGGACAGGGGTGCCGTCGGGTGTCTGCACACCCCCCCTCCAGGCTGCATGGGCCAGCCACTGCGTGTGCACACATGGGCATGTTGCTGCCTGGGCCCTGAGCCTGGATGACCACCCACAAGGGCGCCCCCCTGGGCCCTGAACACCCTGGCACTGGAATCCGGTGGGAGTGTGGGGCATTTAGGGATGAGCGGGCAGGAGTTGGAGGTGCCCCCTTCAGAGAGGCCCACTCAGCTCCTGCGCACCCCCACCCCCCGCCACTGTTACTTCCTGGGGATTGAGAAGGGGCCCTGAGGCTGGAAACCAGCCTGGTCACTTCTCCTGAACCGAATGCTCTGCCCAGGCCACCTCGGGCCCCAGGAGCAGGATGCCAGGGAACCTTGGGCAGAGACAAGGAGGTCCCTCAGACTCGCCCAGTCAGCGCTGAGCCTGAACTCAGGGGGTCGGCCCAGAGCTCCAGCAGCCCTGGACACCCCTCCTTTCACAGCTCTTGACCCCTTCCCTCCCAGCCCCCAGGACTACACAGTCATCCAGGAAAGGCTGCTGGCCTGGCTCAGGGTCACCAGACTGCCCCCATCATCCCTACAGGCCTGGCCAGCAACCCCTGAATACTGACGTTCCTGGCAAGCAAGCGCTCTGATCTGAATGCCCTGGGCCCTTCAGTGCCCTGTGCAGGCTGGCACTGGGCTGCCCCTGGGAGCCAGACTGGGTCCCTCCAGCAGGAGCTGCAGTGGGGAGAGTCTGGCAGGCCTGTCCCCTGCTCTGGCCTGGCTCCACGCCCGGCCTGAGGCCACCAGGGTTCGGCGGCTGCCCACAGGCTTGGGTCCGCTCCAGCGGGCGAGGCGTTTCAGCGCCGCTCGGGTTGGGGAGCCTGGGCCGCAGTGCGGGCCGCCGAGCCCCACGAAGGCAGCCCTCATCAGTTCATCGGTGCAGCCTTCTTCCTCCATCAGCAGAGGTTGGACCAAGCGGTCTTCCTGGGAGCAACGGCCCCCCACCGCCATACCCAAGTGTGGGGGCTCTTCCCTAGCTCTCTTATTTCTGAACCCTTAAGGAGGGGACCACAGGGACTGGGGCGCCAGGCTTGTGGGCTCTGAGCTGTGTGGGTGCAGCCTGGGGCTGGTGGGGAGGGGCCGGATCGAGCCTGACCTGGAACTGTCGTCCCTTCTGCTCTGCTCTCCAAGCCTGATCCATTCTCGGGTGAGGCTCCCGCCTTGGCAGTGACGGCCTCCTGTCTCCCTGGTGGGGCCTGCTGCTGCCCAGGGGCTCAGCCTTCTCTGCACAGCCCCCAGACACTGCTCTTTCTGTGACACGGCGGGAATGGGGGTGCGTGCGTGTGCTGAGCCTGAGCAGTTACACAGCAAATACTCAACACGTGTCTCCAAGGCCGTCACTGTGTCTTGACCCTGTGTTTACTGTGACCGGGCCCTCCCGGGTCTGTGCTCCGGACAGCGTGAAGGTCCACTGCAGCGGGCAGTTTTCTGTGGCCTGAGTGTGGTCTGGCCATTCATCCCGGGACTCAGTGAAACTCCCCCAAGACGAGGTCATTCCTGTCGCAGGCCCTGGGCCCCAAGGTCTCCACGGGCCCCTGGCCGGCTCCCAACGGCACAGCTCTGACCCCGCCTGGCTGCATGCCCATCCTGGTTCAGCCCTCCAGACTCGGCCGCGTTCTGCCTGCTCCTCCAGGAAGCCCCCAGCGTGGGCCCTGCATGGCCCCTGGAGCTGCATGCAAGCCAGAGGCACGCACCGGCTGGCCCAGTCTCCTGCTCTGCGGGGGTCCCCTGCAAGGCCTCTTCTGTGTCCCTTCCTCATCCATGCTAGGGGCCGAGCAGAGGCAACAGCGGGGCCCCACCTACCCGGCACCACCCACGAAGGCCGCCCGAGGCTCCCTGGGCGGGTCTCAGAGGCTGCTTCTGCTCCTGGGTTGGGGCACGGGGCTCCTGCAGGGGGCGGCCCCACTGCCCCCACCCCCCCGCCCCGTGGCCTGGGCCTTTGGGGTAAGCAGGCCCCTCTGCCCCAGTCCCACCCAAGCTGGGCTCCTTGACCTTGAGGGTCTCGGCACAGAAGTGGTGGAGCTGCCACTCTGCCGGGCCCTGCCCAGGGCCTCCCCATCCAGGAGCCCCCAGACTCTACCTGTGAAATCTGGGCCTGGGCCCAGGACACAGTCTTAGGCGTCCGCTGCGCAGCCAGGAAGTATATCTGAGTGGCTCCTTCTCCCGGCCTGCTCAGGGATAGCCAGAGCCCCCTCAGATGGGGACCCCCAGGCAGGGTGAGCGGGGTGAGCCCCCAGCAAAGTGGCCAGGGAGCTGGTCCAGGGCCAAGGCTGTGCCCACTGCCCGGGGTGGCCTGGCCTCGGAGCCAGACCAGAGGGCCAAGGTGAGGAGACCACCCCTCACGCCCAGGCGGCCCCCGAGGTCTGGTCACTGCTCCCATCACCGGCACCCCCAGGCTGGTGTGGGCGCTCTAGCCCAGCTGGGGTCAGGTCTACCGGGACTCCAGCCTCTCTCCGGGTTGGGCCTGGGTATCCCACGGCATCGCTGATTTTTCGAGGCCCCCTTGGTCAAGACCCAGGTGACCGCTACCAGGTGGCCTGAGGGTTGCACGCACAAGGGTGGCAGGAGGTTGGGTCCCGAGAGGAGGTGCCAGCTCTTGAACTTGGCCTGGGGTCAGGTCAGGCAGGGGGCTCCCAGGCAGGGTGACCCGGGTTCCCACAGGCTGCCAGCCACAGCGCCTGCTGACTCGGGCCCCAGCGCAGGCCCGGCCCCGTCGCCTCTGGGGCACATTGCGAAACACTGGCCCTGCTGGTTCCTCCCCCCCCCAGTGGGTGAGAGGCCAGGACAGAAGCAGAGGAGGCCAGAGGGAAGGCCCCTCCCACCTCAGCCCGGCCGCAGCAGCCGCAGGGGCTCCTGTGCCACATGGCGTGCAGCCCACGCTGGGTGGTGGAGCTCCCGGGCCCGGCCTGGGGTCGGCCAGAGGGCACTGGGGTGAAGCTGGGTGCTGTCAATCCAGGCCCTGTGGGTTGCAGAGGGCTCCAGCATGGGGGTGGAGGCGGGACAGGGCTCGGGGGAGCGAGTCACCGGGCTGACGCTGTTAGCCGGCCGCCCTGGAGGATGGGAGGCAGGACAGTGATGTGTGGGTGCCGGGAAGACCTGGGGGCTGAGGGAGCAGACAGGGGTCGGGGGCAGGGAAGGCAGTCCTCCAGGCGCTGGCTGGGTGAAGGGGCACGGAGAGTCCAGGGCAGGGCCAAGCAATCCCACAGGATAGCTAGGGTCAGCTGGAGGGGCCTGTTGAAGAGGCCTTGGTTGCTGACGTGGGGACTGAGGGGGACGAGGGCCCAGACCCAGGGCCTGTGCTCATCCCCCGGCTCCCTGCTGTGACGCCCAACTGTAAGCGTGTCTGTAAGCATGCGACGGTGTGTGTGTGTGTCCGTGTGAGTACCCGTGTGTATGAATGTCCGTGAGTGTGCGTAAACATCCATGTGTATGAGTGTCCTTGAGTGTGCATGTCTGTATCAATGTGTGCGTGCATGGCCGTGTGAGTACCTGTGTGTATGAATGTCCAGGAGTGTGCACGGTGTCCCATGAGTGTCCCTGAGTGTGTATGAGTGTCCATGAGTGTGCACGAGTGCTTGTGGTATGAATGTCTGTATGAATGTCCGTGAGTGTGCATAAGTGTCCATCTGTATGAGTGTCCTTGAGTGTGTATGAGTGTCCATGAACGCGCATGAGTGTTCATGGTGTGTATGAATGTCCGTGTGTGTTAATGTCCTTGAGTGCGCATGAGTGTCCATGTGCATGAGTATATGTGAGTGTGTATGAATGTGTGCATGACTGTCCGTGAGCGTCCACTGAGTGTGCATGAGTGTTCCTGTGTATGTGTGTGGATGGGAGATAGGGTGGAGACTGAGGCTACCTGCCCTCCAGCCTCCTCTTCCTCCCTGACCCAGGGAGGAGAGCCTGGATCTGGTCACCATGGCAACCCCAGGGCAGAGTGACCTTGTGGGGCTGTGCAGGGCCAGGAAGGGCTGTTTCCAGGGTGGGGCCGGGCTGCAGCCCCCGGGAGGATCCAAGTTGCTCCTCACACTTAGGAAACCCCTGCCTTGAGAAGACACCGGAAGCCTGAAGAGGCACCTGGCCCCCCTGAGACGCGGCCCCTCTCTGCAGGATGGCCCGATGGACGCGGGTGCTCGAAGCACGCTGGCCTGAGCCGTGGGCATGCCCGGGGTGGTGGGAGCCCAAGAGACCAGGCCTGGCCTCTGCCGTCAGAGAGGTGGCCTCGTGCCTCAGTCTCAGCCGAGCCCTTCTCCAGGAGCTCCTCCCACAGCTGCAGGAGTGGCCACAGCTCTGCTGCCCGTGAAGTTGCTGACCTGGGCCAGGCAGGCCTGTGGGGCCCAGAGCTATTTTTAAGGCCCACCGGATGGGCCTTCCAGGAACCAGGAAAAAACAGGCAGGGCTTGACATCCTGCCCTGCAGGGATGTGGCTGGGAGAGGGATGTGGATCAGACCTGCTGTGAAGAGGTGGCCAGGGGTAACTGACCAAGGGTGGTGCCTGGGGCAGAAGGGCGAGGGGCCCTTGGGGCTCAGATCTGGCTTTACCTTCCTGTATAAGAAGAGCAGGAGCCTCGCATCTGGGAAAATCCCTCAGAGCCTCCATGTGCCATGCTGAGAAATGGGGTGGGCCATGCCTGCCAGCAGGGAAGGGGCAGGGCGGGTGGGGAGCACCTTGCCTGAGTCCTGCCCACTGGGCGGAGTCACCTCAGGCCTATTCCTCAGGCCAGACAGGACCTGAAAGAGGG
Organism: Okapia johnstoni; assembly: GCA_024291935.2. Taxonomy (NCBI): domain Eukaryota; kingdom Metazoa; phylum Chordata; class Mammalia; order Artiodactyla; family Giraffidae; genus Okapia; species Okapia johnstoni. Next base: position 739,232 of record CM044320.1, on the reverse strand, counting down.
CCCCTGCAGGACAGCCCCTGGTAGGGAGGGGCGTCTAAGTCCATTCTGACCCTCAGGGACTCACAGTGCATGCAGGACACACACCCCACAGCACATCTACAGCCCACGAGAGTCTGGAAGAGATGAAGGCTCTGGATAAACCTCCATCTCGGGAAAGAGGTCACCTCGGGACCCCGCCCCACTCTCAGAGACCCCAGGGGCTTCCAGAGGTGGCTCAGCCCACCTTAGGGCTACGGGAAGAGAGACACACATCGTCCCTTTCTTAAGGAGAGGGAACCCTGTTCTGAGTTTGAGGAGACTCAGGGTCTGCAGATCAAGACTCCGGAGCTGGTGGGGGGCAGGGGTGGCCCTCATCCCAGGTTGCCGGCCTCCCAAGCCTGACTCCCGAGGTGAGGACACCCAAGATGTTCACATGGGGGGCTGGAGGCCCACCAGGGACGCCACAGGGGCTTCGGCCCCTGGTGAAAGGGTTGGAATCGCCCTCAGAGTCACATCTTGATACCGAGACCCAGGACACTCTACAGCACTCCTACCCTCCGCAGCCCAGGACCAGCTATGCGTCCAGGAACCTGCAGCAGCCTGACCCCTGTGGACCACCCACTGGTCCTCAAGAAAAGCCCACAAGAAGATAGGAGTCTCCGGACTCCACTGCAGAGGTGGGCACCCTGCCTTGGATCTGACCCTGGGAGCAGCTCTTACCAGCCTGAGGTCCGTGGTGAACTGGCCAGCCCTGGCCCTGGCCTCACGGCCACATGGCAGGAGGGCAGTGGACAGAGCTCCACAAGATAAGAACCCACGAGCTGTACTGGTGCAAGTTCCACTCTGCCCTGGGACAGTGACGGTGGCAACGAAGGGCTGTGACTTGGGGCAGGCTGGCATGCGGAGGGAGCCAGCAGGCTGGCCCGGGCCTCTGAGGCACACGCTGGGAGGGCACACAGGCTGGGGGCCCAGGGATGGGGCTGCAGTGACGTGACCCCAGCCCGGCCCCCAGGGGCCACACCAAGTACCTGCAATGCCAAAAGGACCAGCACCATGACCTCCTGGCTCCCCCAAGCCTCTATCCTCTCTGGGTGGCTATGGGAAGCAGTGGACGTCCTGGGCTCAGCCAGAGGGGCTGGCAGACAGCTGCTCACACCTGAGCTGCTCAGGCCGGTGATGACCTTGGGCTGAGGTCAGCAACCCGTGGGGCTGGATGGGTCTGTGCGGTACAGAAGGCGGAGAACGGGCTCAGGTCCAGACCACGGCCGTGAAGACCTGGGCTGATGCCAGCCCTGACACAGGCGGTCAAGGTGGTCTCCCTGGTAAGATGGACAGCGGCTGGGCCTGGCGGGTAGCCAGGTGGGTGGAGCGCAGGGGAGGGCCCTGCAGGCACGGGGACAGCAAGGGAAAGTTCCCGGGGGGCGGGGGGGAGGCCCGGTCAGGAAGGCCCTCGGGCTGCAGGTGTAAAGTCTGGCCGAGTGGGGACTGTGGCCCGGGGTGGGCAGGACGGAGCCTCACCCCAGGCGGGAGCTTCGAGTCCGGGGGGGCGGCCTGACCGGGGGGCACGAGCACAGCCCGGGGCACCGGAAGCCGCCTCCCGACTCCCGCGGCTCCTCGCAGCCCCGCCACTGCGTTCCCTGCGGGGCCGCAGGCGCCGGACCGGTCTCGCCGGTGACCTTCCCAGCGCGGCCTGGGGCGGGGCTCCGGCCACGCCCCGCCCGGGCGTCGCCATTGGCTAGGCCCCGTGCCCTGCGCAAACGCGGACTCCCATTGGCTCCCACGGCCCCGCCCCACCCGGGCCTCGCCATTGGCTAGGCCCCGTGCCCTGCGCAAACGCGGGCTCCCATTGGCTCCCACGGCCCCGCCCCGCCCCGCCCGTGCCTCGCCATTGGCTAGGCCCCGTGCCCTGCGCAAACGCGGGCTCCCGTTGGCTCCCGCGGCCCCGCCCCGAGCGCAGGAGCTGCGCGGGCGCCCGTGTGCGCGCGGAGAAGTGACGCGCCCCACCGCGCCGTGCGCCTCCGCGGCCTCGCTCCCGCCAGCTAGTCCCAGCCGGCTCGCCGCGCCCTCGGCCCGCCCCGCCCACCCCGGAAGGCGCGCCGCGGTCCTCACGCGGCCGCCCGGGCGGAGGGGGCGGGGCCCGGCTTGGCCCGCCCCCGCGGAGGGATACGCGCGGCCGCGGCCCAAAACCCCGGGGCGCGGCGGCCGGCGCGTGTGAGCGGCTCGGCCTGCGGCGCGTCCGCGCGGTCCCCGCGGGGTTTGGCCGGGCACTACGCCGCGCGGGCGGCCTCGCCCGAGCTCGGAGGCCGCCGCGCCTCCCGCTCTCCGGGTCGGGGCTCCGCGCGGCCCCGCGAGCCCGCCCTCCCGCGTCCGCCGCCGCGCGGGGAGCCGGGCCGGGCGAGAGGCGGCGCGGAGACCTGGAGCCGGGGCCCGCGCCCGGCCGCCGCCCGCGATGCTGCTCTCCAAATTCGGCTCCCTGGCACACCTGTGCGGGCCGGGCGGCGTGGACCACCTCCCGGTGAAGATCCTGCAGCCAGGTATGCGGCGGCGGGGCCTGGGGCGCACTCGGGTCGGGGGGGGACCGGGGGCCTGGGGCGCACTCGGGTCCGGGGAAGGCCGCGGGCCGGGGTCCCCAAGCCACCCCAGCCCTGCTTGTGGGCTCTCCACAGCCAAGGCGGAAAAGGAGAGCTTCGAGAAGGTGTATCAGGTGGGCGCTGTGCTGGGCAGCGGCGGCTTCGGAACGGTCTACGCTGGCAGCCGTATCGCTGACGGGCTCCCGGTGAGTCTGGCCGCCGGGTCGGGATTCTCGCGACGTGTCGTTGCGTCCTCGCGGGCCTGACCACTGGTTCTCTCTCCCAGGTGGCCGTGAAGCACGTGGTGAAGGAGCGGGTGACCGAGTGGGGCAGCATCGTAAGCGCAGGCGGGGTCGCCGGGCGGAGCGGGGGGCACGGGGACCAGGTCGAGCGCGCTGACCGCCGTGTCCCCTAGGCCGGCGCGGTTGTGCCGCTGGAGGTGGTGCTGCTACGCAAGGTGGGCGCGGCCGGGGGTGCGCGCGGGGTCATCCGCCTGCTGGACTGGTTCGAGCGGCCCGACGGCTTCCTGCTGGTGCTGGAGCGGCCCGAGCCGGCGCAGGACCTGTTTGACTTCATCACGGAGCGCGGCGCCCTCGACGAGGCCCTGGCGCGCCGCTTCTTCGCGCAGGTGCTGGCCGCCGTGCGCCACTGCCACAGCTGCGGGGTCGTGCACCGCGACATCAAGGACGAGAACCTGCTGGTGGACCTGCGCTCGGGCGAGCTCAAGCTCATCGACTTCGGCTCGGGCGCGCTGCTCCGCGACACGGTCTACACCGACTTCGACGGTGAGCGCCCTCTTCTCGGGGAGGGCCGAGGGGCTGGCGACTGTTGGGGCCGCGCGCCGCGTCGGCTCGCTCGCGAGCACGGCCAGAGTGGGCTCTCGGGCCGTTGTGTCTGTGGGTGGGGGCGCGGGGTGGGCTCTGCAGTCCCTTGGCCCGGCCGGGAGCCCGGCGCCGCCGCGAGCCTTTTCTCCGCGCGCGCGCGCGAAGCGTGGGGGTGCAGCGCAGAAATGCCCGCATTGCAGAGCCGGGGAAGCCGGGGCTCCCCTCCCCTCCCGTATCCTCACCTCACATCTGTTTGTTGTGAAACCCGAGCCCGCGCTCACGTGACCCGCCGCCCGCGCCGGGCCAGCTGGGGGGGCGGGGCGCCCGGGAGGCCCCGCCCGCCGGGGTTTTTCCAGGGCGAGGAGGGGCAGGATGTCGCGGCAGCTCGGTCCTCTGGCGCCGCCTCGGAGAGGGTCAGCTGGGGAGAGGCTCCACCGGGAGCGCAGGCGCTCCGGGTGTGTGTGTGTGATGCTGGGGCTGGCGCGCTGAGTCCCGCGTGTCCTCCAGGCACCCGCGTGTACAGCCCCCCGGAGTGGATCCGCCACCACCGCTACCACGGGCGCTCGGCCACCGTGTGGTCCCTGGGTGTGCTGCTCTACGACATGGTGTGCGGGGACATTCCCTTCGAGCAGGACGAGGAGATTCTCCGGGGCCGCCTCTTCTTCCGAAGGAGGGTCTCCCCAGGTGTGTGGGGGAGCCGGGCCTGCCGCGGGGGACGGGGCGGGGGGCGCGGCAGGCCTCCTCCTGATCCTCTCCTCCCCCTCAGAGTGCCAGCAGCTCATTCAGTGGTGTCTCTCCCTGCGGCCCTCGGAGCGGCCCTCGCTGGACCAGATCTCTGCCCACCCCTGGATGCTGGGGGCTGAGGGGGGCACCCCAGAGAGCTGCGACCTGCGGCTCTGCGCCCTGGACACTGACGACGGGGCCAGCACCACCTCCAGCAGTGAGAGCTTGTGAGCAGGGCCTGCGACTGGCCGTGGGGGCCGGAGGGACCCCCTGCCCTGACCAGGCTGTCTGCTCCTTTGCAAAAGCAGTGATCTCTGATCCCTGGTGACCTTTGCCTTTGGCACCAACCCGTTTCCTTTGCTTTGAGTGCCTTTTCGAACGCTGCTCTCACGGGACTTGGTTTTCTCAAGCTCTGTCTGTCCAAAGACACTGCGGACCAAGCCAGGTTCTGCCTGCCCGCCACTGGCGCTTGACCTGAGACCGTCCCTCTCCTGTGCCACTCCGGAGGTGCCCTGACTGCCCTGGCGCCTCCATGTCTGATGTGTTGGACAAGGAGCATTCCTGAGTCCCGTGGCCTCGTCTCACCTGGGCACAGGGTCCCTCGTGACCACCCCACCCACCCCCCCGGTCTCGGTGTTCGTCTGGGCACGACTGTGCAGAAACAGTGCAGCGTCCACCCGTCTGACGCGTGTGCAGACGTCTTATTTATGGCGTGACCCCCGAGGAGGGCTATTTATTGTTTAATTTATTTGTCAAGGTTCCTCCCTCCCGGCAGCCCTCCCTCCTTGAGGCCTGTGGGCAGAGGAGGGGGGTGGCTGTGCGTGTGGACCCCAGGCCCCAGTCCTTCCTGTGTCTGTCAGAAGCTGGGCTGGTACAGTGGCTAACTTAAGGGGCGTGGATGGCCCTGCCACCTTGAGGCCCTGCGCCTGGGGGGTGGGTTTTAAATTATCGACATTGTACAGTCTGCTTGTTGGCTCTGGAGGTTGGGGGTGGGGGGACAGGGTCTCAAGCCTTTAATGTATTTCAGCAGTTGTGTTTGTGATCCCGGTGTGTGTAGGCACTGTGGATAGGGGCTTCTTTCAGTTCAAAAGTGAGATGTCTGGAAATCATATTTTTTTATACAGGTATTTCAATTAAATTCTTTTGTATTAAACGGACTTTTTGTGTTTTCTGGGCTAGTCTGGGGTAAGAGGGGAGGAGGTTTGGGGAGAAGGGGCCTCTGGTCCCTGCGTAACACTCTGCTTTTTCTCTGGGGAAGGTGGCAGCGTGAGGAGCTCAGGTGCTTCCCTCGCAGCGTTGGACTCCCTGCCACCCCCTTCTCTGCCCCGCTGCACCCTGGGGAGTGGATACCACGCTGTGCCTTCAGGGCCCCTGGGAGAGGAGCAGGGAGCCAGGTCTGGGTTGGGGGGTGGCATTGCCAGCCCTAATCCGAAGGCTTGTCTGGCAGTGGCCCCAAGAGGCTGGAAGGGGTTCTGAAGGATGGGTGGAAGTTTGCCAAGTCCAGGGCCTTCCTGCTCCTGAGGCCTGGCATCCCCGGGGGCCACTCAATGTGGGTGGGCGCCCTGGAGACTCTGCCTATGGCCCTGGTCTGGCCAGCCTGCCCACGTCCTCCCAGGCCCCTCCCAGGAACGGGACGCTCAGGGTGGAGGACGGGGATCCCCACTCTGGTGACTGACCCCATGTCACCGTGATCCTGGTCCCCACTTGCAGCGGAGGGTGCTGGGCTGGTCTTGGGCACCCCGCCCATTCGCACCCCATGCTCCGTCTTTCCATCAGTCCATCCGCCAGACTATCCAGCTCATCTTAGCATGGGGCCCAGTCCAGCCATGGGGAGTGGGAGACCCCCGCATCTAGTCTCCAGGTGCTGCAGCCAGCTGGGAAGGCGAGGAGGCTCCCAGAGTCAGGGGCCCACTTGCCAGGACGGCCTGTGCCCCTGGCGTGTGTAGGCCCCCTGCAGGGGTGGGGTTTGTCCTACTGGTCAGAACTAGGCCTGTCTGTCGGGCCTGGGATGGGGGGCAGGGAGAAGGGCCTCCTCTGACCCAGGGCCTCTGGGGACCAGGACGAGGTGGTTCCTGCAGGCAGGACCCCCTGCCCCCCTTGAGGCAGTTGGCACAGTGGGTGGTGTGCACAGCCTGGGGCTGGAGCAGTGGGGACAGGCTGCCTGAAGAGTGCAGAGGGCAGGCACCCCTGCCCGGCCCCCCAGGCTGCCAGCTTGTGGGCTTCTCCCCGCGGCCCTGCTCCAGAGGCTGCCCTGTCCAGTGGCTCTGCTCCGCCAGGCTGGTCCCCCATCTTCACTCAGCTTTAACATCTTGGCCAGTTTAGTACTGAGCCTCCTTTAGAACCGCCTGCTCACAGCTCACCCTCAGGGGCTTCCCTCGGGAAGAACGGAAGCCTGGCACGCCCCCCCAACCCCCCTGCTCCTGTGCTCCCCTTCCTGGGAGCAACACACTGTGCTCCGGGCTGGTGGGCGCTGGCTCAGCTTCTGGGGGAGAGTCTGGAGGACGGATCGAAACCCACCCGCCGCAGCTGCCTGGGCCTCACTAAGTTTCTTTCCTCCGCTGCAGCCCCTGAAACGAAACCTTGGCATGGCTTTGGTGCCCCAGCTTCTCAGAAAAGGGAACTGATCCCGGGCAGGCCCTCTGGGCATCCAGACCCTGGCCAGTGGAACCCCATGCTGCAGAAAGCGCAGGATACTCGAAGGGACAGGCTGGGCGGCCCCCGCAGTGGCGTGGAGGCTGGACAGGCAGCAGCGAGAGGGGCCACCCGCCTGCCTGACCCTCAGGAGCACCGCGGCTGGGCAGGGACGGGCCCCACACAGGCACACTCACCAGCCCTGGGGGGGTGCTGCAGGAGCAGTGCTGGGGTGCGGGCCGCCTGGGGTCCCTGGCGGCATCAGGGGTGGGGTCAGCCAGGCTGGGCGCTGGTCCCAGTGCACGGAGAGGGACAGGAGCTCGCTGGGCCCAGTTCATCCCTGACCCACGGCTGTGGCTGGGGGTGCAGAGGCCGAGCCGATGACATGCCGGCCTCGGGGTGTCTCATAGGTCTGCCCCCCCCCACAGAGGTCTCTGTGAGGCAGCGGGGTGGGGGGGCTCTGCCTGCGCCTCCGGCTCTTCCAGGCTGGCTGGCTTTCCAGGCAGCCTTGGCAAAACCGAGCTTGGATTACACAACAGACACCCATCCCCCCTGCCCCAGCCCCCAAGGGTTCCCGGCAGTCAGGCTCGTCCGGTGGGTGGGGGCAGGCAGAGCCGACCCTTCCAGCACTGGTTGCGGCCTCCCCCTGGCTTGGTCCCTGCAAGGAGACCCTTTCAAAGGAGACAGACCCCTGATGCTGGCCTGCGTATAGTGAGATGGGGGTCCGTGCGCTGATGAATAAGGGCTTTGAGGGGCAGGTCACCTACACTCAGCCCTGAATGCACCAGGGAGGTGCCCGAGGGCTCACACGGAGCTCAGGGTCCCACCCCACCCGGTACCCCACCTTCCCCACACGGAGCTCAGGAAGGTGGGCCAGCTCCGACCTGGCCTCTGGCCCCTCTTGCCGGGAGGCTGCTTGTCCTGATCTGAGGCCAGGCCTCTGGTGGGCAGGGAGCTCTGATGGCACTGGGCCTGCACACCTGCTGGGAAGACGGGAACCTGGTCCAGGGCCTTCATGCGTCCCCCCAAGCTGGCCCCCAGGAGCCTGAGCCCGCTCCTTGGCAGGAGGGCGAGGAGGGCCGCTGGCACCCAGGCCTGGCCAGGGCCGTCTGTCCCGCCCTCTGTGGCCCCCAGGCCTCCACCTGAGCCTGGGCTGTGGGGAGGGGGTGGGGCCCTGAAGAGAGAAGGCCCTGCTGCCAGGCAGCAGATGCCCTGGGTCCCGGGGCCCTGTGACCAGGAGGGCCGGGAGGTTCCAGCCCAGGGCCGGCCGGGCAGGGCTCCTGACACCCAGGTGAGCCCACCACTTCTCGCTGCGTGGGGCGGACCTGGAGAAGCCTGGACTGGGGCTCCTGTCTTGGCATAGCCTATCTGAGAGGAGGGCATGGGGTGAAGTCCACAGCCCGCCCTGGAGCCTCCCTCTGGGTTGCCCCGAGCCTCCCAAGCTTCCTTGTCGCTGGCTTCTGCTCATCCCAGGCCCTCCCCACCCAGCCCAGAGCCAGCGCAAAGGGCCCTTTCCCTCCGGAGGGAACCAGACACCCCCGACCCCGGGGGCCATGACCCAGATAGGTGGGCATGGTGGATTCAGGCTGGGGCCAAGACAAGGCAGTGGGGGTCCCGGGGTCAGGGTCAGCTGTTCTGCTGGGTGGGCTTCAGAGTGGGCCCCGAGAGATGTCAGCCCTGGCAGCTCTGCAGAGAGCGGAGAGGTGGGGGGGCCCGCGGCAGGCCGGGGAGCCCGGGCCGGTGGGCTCGGTGTCAGGCAGACCTGGGGGGCAGCCGAACCCCTGGGGCCCCCGCTCGCCCGCGTCCTGGATTCCCCAACAACCTGCTCCTCCTGGGTGAGCTGCGTGTGGGGAACGGGCTGAGGGGGGAGGTGGGGTCTCGGGGGAGGGGCTGAGGGGGGAGGTGGGGGTCTCGGAGGCGGGGGGCTGAGGGGGGGAGGTGGGGCCTCGGGGGCGGGGCTGAGGAGGAAGGCGGGGTCTCGGGGGCGGGGCTGAAGGGGGAGGTGGGGGTCTCGGAGGCGGGGCTGAGGGGGGGAGGTGGGGCCTCGGGGGCGGGGCTGAGGAGGAAGGCGGGGTCTCGGGGGCGGGGCTAAGGGGGAGGTGGGGGTCTTGGGGTCGGGGCTGAGGGGGGAGGTGGGGTCTCGGGGGCGGGGCTGAGGGGGGGAGGTGGGGTCTCGGGGGTGAGGGGGGAGGTGGGGCCTCGGGGGCGGGGCTGAGGAGGAAGGTGGGGTCTCGGGGGCGGGGCTAAGGGGGGAGGTGGGGGGTCTTGGGGTCGGGGCTGAGGGGGGAGGTGGGGTCTCGGGGGCGGGGCTGAGGGGGGAGGTGGGGGGGTCTCGGGGGCGGGGCTGAGAGGGGAGGTGGGGTCTCGGGGGCGGGCTGAGAGGGGGGAGGTGGGGCCTCGGGGGCGGGGCTGAGGGGGAGGTGGGGTCTCGGGGGCGGGGCTGAGAGGGGAGGTGGAGGTGGGGTCTCGGGGGCGGGGCTGAGGGGGAGGTGGGGTCTCGGGGGCGGGGCTGAGGGGGAGGTGGGGTCTCGGGGGCGGGGCTGAGCGGGGAGGTGGGGGTCTCAGGGCCCCCAGGCCCGAGCAGAGCCCCCGGGCGCGCCGGCCTTCCTCCGAGAGCTCCGCCAGCCTCAGCTCTCCCCGCTGAGCTCTCGGGACCAGCTGGTCGGCAGACCCCGGCATGTTGGCCGCTTAGACCCCCGGCGGAGGCTGGCCCAGCACCCTTCCCAGCAGGCCCCCCTCCCCAAGGACCAGAGGAGGCGCCCCGGAACCCAGCGCGGCCCCGGAGCAGGTGAGGGGCTGCTGTGGGGTCCCTGTGCAAGTCGCCCAGCAGCGCCCTCAGTTTCCCCTCCAGGAAGCTCCCAGGGGACCCCCTGGGCACAGAGTGTACCTGGGGGTCTGTGTGGCCTGTGTGTGTGTGTCTGGGCGCTCCTGTGCACGCGCCTGTGTGTGCATGCGCGTGTGACCCAGCAGGGCTGCCGTGTGTGCGCGCATGCGTCCCTGTGCCCCCGGCAGGGCCGAGGCTCTGGGTGTCCTCCCGCCGCGTGCCCGGCTGCCTCTGTGACTCACCCGCTGTTCCGAGGCCCCCACAGCCCGTGGGGAAGTCCCTGTGACTCAGCACCTGTGGGGGTGGGTAGGCTGGGGGGTCGGAAGCTGGTGATGGGGGAGGCAGAGAGACGCTGGCACGAGGCTCCTGCCCCCGGGCCCTCCCGCCCCTAGCTGCCAGCTGCCAGCTGCCGTGGTGGCCGGGTGGCCACACATGTGTACCCGTGTTAGAGCACATGTGCGTGCTGGCTCGTGTGTAGGAACCGCCTTCAGCCCCAGAGGGGGTCCGAGAGCCATGAGGGCAGCAGGGTCTTGGGAAGGGGGGGTTCGTCAAGATCTGAGGAGGGAGATGGTGTGGAGGGCTGTGGGGAGGTGGGGGAGCCGCCCTGAGGCAGGGTCCCTCGGCAAGGTGGGTGAGCCTGGTGGACTCTGGGGCCAGAGTCTGGTTAGGGGGCTCCGGGTCCTCCAAGAGGGGAAGCGGCCAAGTCCCTGATGGCTCAGGAAGTGGAAGGCGGGTCAGACCCAAGAAGGACCCTCCCAGGTGCCCAGTGCCCCCCTGCCCCGCATGGCAAGGCTCCTCCATCCAGAGCAGCCCTTAGCCAAGTGCCTGGGGGGGCCCGTCCCGACCCAGTGTAACCGTCCTGGGCCTGGGGCGGGGGGCGGTGCAGCGCCTGGGAACTCGGAGCGGGGTCCGCCAGCCTCCCCGCACAGGCCGCTGGGTCCCATCCTAGTCACATGTGAGCGGCTGCACCGTCTGCCCTGCGCCTGATGCCCTGCCTGGCTGCGGCTGGCGGCCACTGGCGCTAACGGCCGGTTGAGTTGTTGGCGCCCAGAGCTGGGGGCCTGGAGACGGGTGTGAGCAGGCTCTGGGTGAGGGGGAGGCAACCAGCCCGGGGCTGCGGCCACGGCCCTGCTGTGGCAGCGCCTCCAAGACCCCGGCCCAGAGGTCCACTGACACTGTGGCCAGAAGTCCGGGTTCCCTGCCGGGGGGGGGCCCTGCTGGGCAGGAAGGAGCTGAGGTGGGAGGGCCCCAGGGCTGAAGGTCTGTCGGGTGCAAGAAGGCAGGGCCTGGTTACTCGGTGTGCATGGCCGGGCGGGTGGGTGGGGGCCGCTCTGCAGCGCTCTCTTCCCTGGGGACACTGGGGCTCCAAGAGGAGGAGCCCCGGTCCAGTGGTAGGGTTGCAGGGAGGGGCGGGGTGGGGGAACTTGTGGGGCAGGCCCAGCCCCTTGGTGCCATGTCCGTCTCCGCCCTGACAGCCACGCTGCCCGTCCTTGGGTGTCCCTACTGGGGTCCTCCGGGCGGCGTCTGCCTCCTGACACCCTCTCTCTCAGGCGTGCCCGTCCAGGCCCACCCTGGCCCCGTGCGGACTCCAGGCCTTTCTCTGTGCAGCTACCAGGGTGTGCTGGCTAACCAAGCAACCAGCCCTCTCACTGGAGCCACCTCCACCTAGGAGCCCACCCCCCTAGACAGCACCCCAGCCTCCCCTCAGTCCCCAAAGGTGCAGAGGGTTCCCCACCTTCTGAGGGCCTGCTCCCCCCAGGACTCATGGGGGTGAAGGGGGTGGGGAGTCCTCCACTGGGGCCCTAGAGGCAGGTCCACGTCAGCCATCTGCATTTTTAATAATAAGCCAAATTCCTCATGTTAAAAATATTCTGAGGCACTTTAAACATTTCTCATAGAGTTAAATGGAAATCTAATAAAATCTGTGAAAAGTATTTTTAAAACAGCTTTATCGAGGTATAATTTACATACCATGAAGTCCACCCACTTTCAACGACTTCAATGAGCCGCCCACAATTCAATGATTTTAGTAAAATTTCCGTGAAGCCACCACCACACAGTCCAATTTTAGCAGGTTTGACGACCTCCTGTCAAAGTAAGCAGTCACTCGTCCCCCACCCCAGCCCCCGGCAACCACGCTCCTGCTTTCTGTCCTCATAGACTTGCCTTTTTCGGACATCTCACATAAACAGAATCTACAGCTTGTAGTGTTTGCTGTCTGGCAGCTTTTCCCAAGCACACGCATTTTGAAGTTCATCCATGATGTAATGGGTCCATAGTTCATTCCCATAAAACTGTTCCACAGTGGTATTGTTCAGCTGAGTCTTGTCTCTTTGCAACCCCATGGACTGCAGCACACCAGGCCTCCCTGTCCATCACCAACTCCCGAAGCTTGCTCAAACTCATGCCCATTGAGTCAGTGACGTGATCCAACCATCTCATCCTCTGTCACCCCCTTCCCCAGCCTTCAATCTTTCCCAGTATCGGGGTCTTTTCCAAGGAGTCCGTTCTTCCCATCAGGTGGCCAAAGTATTGGAGCTTCAGCATCAGTCCTTCCAATGAATATTCGGACTGATTTCCTTTAGGATGGACTGGTTGGATCTCTTTGATCTCCAAGGGACTCTCTAGAGTCTTCTCCAGCACCACAGTTTGACAGCATCAGTTCTTCAGCACTCGGTCTTCATGGCCCATTCTCGTGACCACTGGAAAAATCCCACTGTGGGAGCCATTTTGCTTATTCATTCACTAGTTGGTGGATGTTTGGGTTGTGTTTTCCCCCACATTTTCGCTCTTATGAGTAAGGTTGTTATGAACATGCCTGTACATGTCTCCATGTGCACATACGTTGTCACTTCTTTTCGATGGATAATTCGGAATGGGACTGCTGGGTCGTCTATGTGTAAGTTTTGAAGAAACTGGCTTTACGTTTTGTGTCCACACCAACAATATACAAGGGTCCCGGTGTCCCCACGACCGAGCCAGCGCTTGTTACCCTCTTTCATTTTGATTACCGCCATCCTGGTGGCTGTGATGCTGTGTTGCATTTGGTTTCAATCTGAATTTTTCTAAAAACCAATGATGTTGAGCATCTTCTCACATTCGATTGGACGTTTCACCAAAGAAGAAACCCAGCTCCACTCCTCCTTCTCTGGTGAAATGTCTCACCAAACGCTCAGCCTGTTTGTCACTTGGGTTGCTCGTCTTATTGTTCTTTAAAGTTTCACATGTTTGTGGAGTGAGTGAAAGTCGCCCAGTCGTGTCCGACTCTTTGCAACCCCATGGGCTACACAGTCCATGGAATTCTCCAGGCTGGAGTACTGGAGTGGGCAGCCTTTCCCCTCGGGGGATCTTCCCAACCCAGGGACGAGCCCAGGTCTCCAGCATGGTAGGCGGATTCTGTACCAGCTGAGCCACAGGGAAGCCCATATATGTTTGTAGATTGTGGTAAAATATACGGCACAGTTTTAAGCGTGTGTCGTCTTGTTTTGAGTTGCGAGCGTTCCCTGATACGTGTGTGACTTGTGGACGCTCACCCCGGTTCTCACTGTCTTACTGCTGGTGTTTGAAACGCAAAACATTTACTTTTGACCGAGCCCAGTCTAATTCCCGCTGGATTCTGTCTCTAGTTCTATGCTGGAACACTGCGTAACTCGGGGCACAGAGACTTTCTCTGACTTTTTAAAGGTTTTATAGCTTTAGCTGTTTCATTTAGGATTATGGTTCACTTCCAGTTAATTTTTGTGTGTGGTGGGAGGTAAGGGTCCAGACTCCTCTGTTAACACGTGGATATCCACTTGTCACGGCACCATTTATTGAAAAACCATCCTTTCCCCACTGAAAACTGTGGAACCCTTGCCGGAAATCATTTGATCGTGAATCTCTGTGCTTATTTCTGGACTTTCAATCCTGTTCTGTTGACCTATGTGCCGATCCACACCCCCAAACATGCTGTCTTTACTGCTGTAGCTCTACTGTACGTTTTACAATTGGAAGCTGTAAATTCTCCAACCTGTTCCTTTAAAAAATTGTTTTGGCTATTTTGTGTCCTTTACATTTGCATACACATTTTATGATCAGATTATTGATTTCCGGCCCCCTTAAATCTGCTTGCATCTTGATAGAGTTTGCATATGTGTAGGTGCTCAGTCACTCGGTCGTGTCTGACTCTTTTGTGACCCTGGACTGTAGACCGCCAGTCCATGTCTCTGTCCATGGGATTTCCCAGGCAAGAATACTGGAGTGGGTTGTCATGCCCTCCTGCAGGGGATCTTCCCAACCCAGGAATCGAACCCACGTCTCCTGGATTGGCAGACAGAGTCTTTACCACTAGCGCCACCTGGAAAGCCCAGGGATCGCATTCAATCTGTTAATCTATTTGGGGAGTATTGATATTAATATTGAGTCTTCCCCCACAAACTCTGGGAGACAGTGAAGGACAGGGAAGCCTGGCGTGCTGTAGTTCATGAGGTCGCAAAGAGTCGGACACGACTTGGCGACTGAACAACCATCCCCATGGACACTGAATGTCTCCTTGCTTATTTAGACCTCTCTAATCTCTCTTAGAAATGCTATGAGATTTATGTGCACAAATCTTGCCCTCCTTTTGTTAAACTTACTCTTTCCGTTTCATTTTTTATCAGTGCTATTGTAAATGAAATTGTTTTCTCAGTTTCCTCTTTGGCTTGTTCATCGCTAACCCATGGAAATGCGGTTGGATTTTGTATGTTGATTTTGGGGGCTGGAACCTTGCTGAACTCACTGATTAGCAGCTTTCTTCCTCTATGACCTCTTGCCATTTGGCCCCAAATGCGTCACAAATGCAGAAATGGATGGTTTCTGGTGGAGGAAAAAGGGAACCTTCAGGTACATGGAAAGTACCAGGAAAATAATGGAGAGGAAGACATTTAGGGAAATGACACCCGAAGCTTTAAACTGCTTTTGCCACTAGCCCAAGTGTGCATGGATCTGATCCTAATTGACGTACGAAATGACTGGAAAACTGATCTGACCAGCAGACCTCCACCCAGGTCTCAGACTAAGCACAAGGCAGGCACACGGGGACTACCCTGATCAGAACAGCAAACGCTGAATATCACTGAGCGCTGGAATCGGAGCCCACAGGAAGCCGGCATTCTCCGTGGGCGGGGAGACCCGCGATACTCGGATGTCGGGCATAGAAACTGAAGCCACCTGGTGTCCAAAGAATATGAATCTCAGCTCACATGAGAAGAGACAGTGGACACAAATGGTGGGGCGCCACAGGCCATTTGCGTCCCTGACTGGGCCTCGAAACTGGCTTTTAACCAGAAACTGCAAACTTAACAGAATGACTCAGCAAAGAAATAGAAAGATACGAAGAAGCAGATGGAAATCTTGGAACTGAAAAATTCAATAAGTAAGACAAAACAAAACTTACTGGGTGGTTTCGCTAGCAGAATGGAGATGACCGAGGAGAGAATCATTGAACTTGATGTATCAGTAGAAATTAGTCTAAGAAATAGTCAGAGACGTTGAAGAATGAACAGTCTCAGGGACCCAGGGGGCCATGGCAGACGGGCTGGCTTTGTGTTGCTGGAGTCCCTGAAGAAAGGAGAAAGACTGTGGGGCTGGAAAAGCATTTTGAGGAAATAATAACAGAAAACTAAAGAAGGAATGGGTTTCCCTGATGGCTCAGTGGTAAAGAATCCACCCGCCAATGCAGAAGACTCAGGTTGGGTCCCTGGGCTGGGAGGACCCCCCGAAGAAGGAAACGGCAGAATTCCATCGACAGACAGGAATTCCATTCCTTCAGTCCATGAGGTCGAAAAGAGTTGGGCATGACTGAGCGACTAAGCAACAACAACGAAGAAGAAATACTGACGATACCAAGTGCTGGTGAGGATGTGAGGCAACTGCATCACTCGGATGCTGAGGCAGGGAAGGCAGAGCCATGTGGCCACTCTGGGAGGTGCTGTCTCAGTTTCTTATGCAGGTAACTATACTTATTGCCAGATACAGCACCCCTGCCCAGGCCTTTATCCTAGAGAAATGGAAATGTGTGTTCACACGGAAACCTGTACACGAATATGGCTGGAGTCTTTATTTGTAACAGCTGAAAACAGCCCAGACATCTTTCAGTGGATGAACTGTGGTGATCTGCACCATGGGATACTGCTGCATCACAAAAGAAACAAACTTGACTCACGCAACCTCCCAGATGAATCTCAAAGGTGTTACAGAGTAAGAGAGACCAGTCCCGGGTGTCTTCTGCCTGATTCCATCCATGGAGAGCATCATACCATCATGGAGAACATCAGTGGTTGCCAGGGGTGACAGGTGGAGAGAAATGTGCCCCAGAGTTATGGCAGGGGCAATTTGGGGGTGATGTAACTGTGTGTATCCTGTGACAGTGACAGCTGTCCAAATGTGTTAAAATTCAGAAAACTGTACACCAAAATCAAAAAGTCAATTTTTAATTGGGGGGGAGGGAGGATAAATGACATTTCGCCATACACCTGAAGCTAACGCAGCATTGTAAATGAACTATTCGTCAATATAAAATAAAAGTCGAATCAAAACGTCAGCTTTACCGTGTAATAATCGAAGTGAGACATACAGATATTTAAAAAACATATGCTTCAGGCAGTGTTTACGCGCGCCAGGGTGTTCTCCTTGGCACGCGTTCTCCCGCGGGCGAGGGCACCGCGGCGTGCTCGGGCCCCGGGACGCGCAGCCTGGCGCGCGCGCCCGGGAGCTGATCGCGTGTCCTGCGGTCCCTCCCGGGAGGGTCAGAGGCGTGACAGTTGCAGCCCAAGGCGAGAGAGGCGTCCTCATACACGCTCCGCTCAGGAAAAGCCAACGCGGTCCGGGGCGGCGGGAGACGCGGGCCCTGGAGCCCCGCCCAGGCTCACCGCAGAGGCGCCGCGAGACTCCGCAGACCCTCCTGAGTCCCCCATCTCCCTCCCCGCCCGGCTCCCGGAGGCCTCGCGGCTCCCTTCCCGCAGCAGCCGCGGCCCTTTCCCTTCACCTTCCAGGGCCGGCCAAGCCCCAGCCTCGTCCCGAAGGCCCGCCCCCCCGCAGCTGCCCCCCGCTCCCCACCTGCTCCCCGGCAGGCCGCCAGCGCCGCCCACCCCCCCGGGGGAACCCGACCCTCCGCGGCGGGACTTGGCGGAAGCCAGAACTTGAGGTTGGGGGTGTCAGTGGCGGCCGGCTCTGTCCCCCACCCCTGGTCCGCCCCGCGGTCGGAGCTGCAGGGGCCGCTCACCCAAGGCGCCAGGTGCCACTTCCTGTTGGAGAGGCAGGTGCGCCCACCCGGTGAGCTGCGTCACCCCCAGCGCCTCTTTCCCAACGGCTGGGCACACGCCCTCCCCGGGGATCACGGCTGGGCACACGCCCTGGGGCCAGACGAGCCCCCAGTGTCCCTACCCCACAGCAGCCATCAAGTCCCTGGCGTCTCCCAGGTCCCCCCTGCCCTCCTCGCACCTCCCAGCCTGCCGCGCGCCCCCGGCCCCTTCCCGCACACCCTGCGCCCAGACGCTGCATCCTCCGCCCGGGGGCCAGCCTGGAGCCCACTCCCCAGTGGGGCCCGTGTTCACACCCGGCCCACCACCCTCTGTGTCCTGTCCGGAGGCTGTGTCAGTGGCGCCCAGGGAAGCGTGGAAAAATATGTTCAAACGTGCAAATGAAGCGTTTTAGAAAAAAAGCGTCAGTCATCTCAAAGTAGTAAGCAGCCATTTTAAAAGAATTAAAATCATCAAAATCTTGCTGGAAGCTGTACTCAGGAAGGTTCTTCAGGAACTGACTGCCCTTCGCGTTCTGACCGGACGAGGGGGAAGGGGACGCCTGCTTCTGGGGGCTGGCGGGTGGGTGTACACCTGTCCTGAGAGATGCCCCTGAACCGTGGGCACTGCTGTCCAGAGGCCCCGATGCCAGGACCCACCGCCCAGCCCTGCCTGCCCAGCTGCCTCCCCTTCCTCTGGCGACTCCAGCTGGACACCCAAACCCTGGCCTCCGCTTGACCTCCGGGGGTAGAGAGCAGGCGAGGACAAGCGCTCCACACTCCTCGCTGCAGAACGCAGCTCACAACAGCAGCCCCTCCCTCTACACAAGTTACCATTCCTGCAAACTAGGACCCCCCTCGAACCACCAAGCATGTTGAATCCTAGCACTTCGAGGTATTGCCCATTTCTTTGGTCATATTGGGGACCACCCTGCTCTAAATGGCACCCCCCACCACCACCCACACACTTCCTGTTTGCTTTCTCGGCCTCTGTCTTCTCACACTGGGCATCATACAAGTGACAGGTTCAGCTGTTTGTGAGCTGTCTTCCCCCTGCAGAGGCCAGCTGCAGGTAGGTGACTGATGGCTCTGTTTGCCCGGGGTTTAGGGCTGAGAATCCTGACCTGGGACCCCGCAGTTCAGGGCAGACCAGACATGGACCCCAGCCCCAGGGCTGGGGTTGTGCGCTCCTAGTGCTGGGACAGGGCGGTGCCCAGTGGGTGCTCAGGGACTGCTGGAGGAACAGGGTGTTTACCGGTGAGCTCTCGGGGGCAGGCGGGAACCCGTCATCCCTCGCCCTGGGGGTGGCCCGGGCTGGGGAGGGGAGGTCCTGCTGAAGGAGGGGCCTCTCACTGGCCACGGGGCTTGGGTGCGTGCGGAGGGCCCAGCTCAGAGCCCCGCACTGAGTGCCACCACCAGGCGGGGGCAGCACACCGGACAGCGGGCAGCTGGGGCCCCGGAGCACCACCCCCACCCCAGCCCTGTGGCCAGTCATTCCGCTCATCTGGGCTTCCAGTTCCCCCACCTGGGATGGCCAGGGCTGCTGCGGAGTCATGGGGGAGCCTGCATCTGATCAGTCCCAGCACCCTCCCCCCCAACCCCGCCAGCCAAGCCACCTCCCCCCCCGCAGGAGGTCAAGGATTCCTTCCGAGGGAGGCCCTGGGTCAGGGCCGCAGTCTCTGTGCACAGGCAGAGACCCCGAGATGGGCCAGGCATGAGAAGCCGGAACTTGTGGTGTGGGGACCTTGGTCCCCTCCTCCCTCTGTGTCTTGATGGGGAGGGGGCACTTGGGGTGAACAGGGGTCTCCAGAGGACAGCAGGAGTACTCGCATCTGCTGGCCCGCCAGGGGCCAGGCCTGGCCGAGGTGGGGGGGGCAGGACCCCAGGGTTGGGGGCACGACAGCCCCTCTCGAACCGTGGGCGGGTGTCCGGCTGCAGTCACGCCCTCCATCCTGCTTCAGGGGGGACACGCGGCCCCCGTGGTCCCCCAGTCCCAAGGGCTCCCTGGCCCTACCAACCCCTTCCCTGTCCTCAAGGGAAGCGGCGAGCCAGGCAGACAAGAGTTTCTGAGCGAGGGGGCACGTGGGCTCTGCCAACCCCTCTTGTTGGCTTGCTGCAGCAGCTCCCACTAAGGGAGCGATGATGAGATGTCCAGAGGCCTGCGTCTGGCTAATGAGGCACAGCCCCGGCCGGGCCTGGAGGTAGGTGCGCATGCACAGACGCAGCCCAGCTTGGGCCCAGGGACGGGCCCGGCCCCCGTGTGCCCCGCGTCAGGTGAAGGAGCCTCCAGACAGCAGCCCGGCAGGGGCAGCCCGGTGGTCCTTGTGAGCTGGTAGGAGGGTCCCGTGAGGGCAGGCCCAGCCGGCCAACTGCTGGGCGACCACTGGCCTGGGACACACAAATGCTGCTGCAGGGCCAAGGGCCCCCTGTGGCCCCACGTGGCGACCTCAGGGAGTGCGACACATCTGAGAATGGCTCGTCCTGGCAGGTGGCCCTGAGGCCAGTGGAGTAGCCCGTCCCTCACTGCACTGTCCTGGCTCGGGGCCTGGGGAGTGGAAGGTGGTCCGAGCTCCGGGGGCACGGTGGGTGCTCTGGTGGTGGGCGCTCAGGTTCTTAGCAGAGTTTTTGAAGGGTGGGGGGAGAGCTGGGCGGGAGCTGGGGGCCGGTGAAGGCCTATTCTGGGCCTCAGAGGGCACCGGAGAACCTCGTGCTCAGGGCCGGGGATGCTGGCCCTGACCCCAGGTGGTCCAGAGGGAGCCTGGACCAGGCTGAGACGGGCGCGTCAGGGGCTGGGCCATCTGGGGAAGAGGCTGCCCATGGAGCTGTTCCGTTGGCCCCACTCAGGGTTCAGGAGGAGCTGGAGGTCCTTCGTCTGACCCAAAGCTCTGGCACAGCCCAAGGGCCCCAGGAGCTGCAGGCCTTTGGAGACATGAGAGATACACAGGCCCCCAGCCTGGGGCCAGGTGAGAACCCCCACTGCATGCCCTGAGGCCTAGCCGTCGCGACAGAGGCCTGGGCTGTCCAGACATGAGCTGGCCCCTTGCCTCATCCCCGCAGTCGGGCCTGGCGCCCGGGTCTTCTTGGTGAGACACCTGGCCTCAGGCTGCTGCCCCCTGGGTGGTAGCTGGGGAGAGAGGAATGGGGGACTGGGTCAAGCAGCCTTGTGTGGGGGCATAGACCCCTCCCCCCACCATCTGGTGGCTCAGACAGTAAAGAGTCCGCCTGCAGTGCAGGAGACCTGGGTTCGATCCATGGGTCAGGAAGATTCCCTGGAGAAGGGAATGGCAGCCCACTCCGGTATCCTGGCCTGGAGAATACACGGACAGGGGAGCCTGGCGGGCTGTAGTCCACGGGCTCGCAAAGAGTCAGACACAACTGAGCGACTAACACTTTCACGTTCACTTTTCACACACCCCCAGCCCACCTCCGACTATGAGGTGGAAAAGAGGAGAGGGAGCTGAGACCTCACCCTCTCAGGGCCCCCTGCCTAGTCCTGCCAAGCCAGTGCCCAGTCAGCAGGCAAACGTCTGTCTGTCTGGGAGAGTCCACCCTGACCCCGGGAGCAGTATCCCCGCAGGTGCCCCGACTCCAGCTGGGGCCAGGTGCTCTCACTGTTCACAGGACCCCGGGACTCGCCCAGCGTGGCACCGGGGCTCCAGTCGTGGCCCCAGGCCACCCACCACGCCATCTGACTGGCAAATATTGGAACCCAGGTCCAGACACGAGGTTCTTAGGGGTGACCATCACCTCTTTGACCTGTGATCTGCTGGGGCGGGGAGGTGGGGGGTGTGGTGAGGTGGGGTGAGGGGAGAAGTGGATACAGGCCCTGGAGCATTTGCCAGGGGAGGTGGGTGGGACCAGGGCGCCCTGGAATTGCTGAGACTCAGCTGTGCTCAGAGGCCATTCGAGATCTGCCCAGTTGCCCATCAGTGGACGGGGTGGTGAGAGCCCTGGATGCCCAGACACACCTCTTTCTGTCTGCTTTTCAGCACGGGGAAAGGTTTACACTTGAAGGTGAGTGTGCCTGCTCTTCACTCCCACTGCCCTTGTGTCACTCACTGCCCCCCTACCCCTCCCGCCCCCAGGCAGGAGTCACCCCCTGGGCCACACTCAGGCCCCGTAGGTTTAGGGTTCCCTCTGCATCCTGCCAAGTCTGAGGTCCCAGGAGTCTGGGACTCCTTGGTGGGCGAAGGGTGGGCCGGGGACTTCGAGTTCCTGGGCAGTTGGAACCAGAGCCCTGGTCAGGGTGGTGGACACTCAGGGAGGAGGACGCAGCACCCTTGACCTGGTGTGAGGCCCTGGAGGGGCCTTGATCACCCAAGTCAAGGCTCAGAAGCCTGGCCTGACGCTGCGGTGGTGGCCCCTCTGTCCTCCACCTCCTGTGCAGTGTGTGCCCCCCTCATCCTGACAGTGGGAGATGGGGCTGCCAGGGGCCAGTCTGGGTCCGTCCCTTGGCCCCTGGAAGCCCCCAAGCGCCTGTCCTCCCAGCCCCCGCCCCCACTGAGGCCTGGCCTGAGCACTCACCACACTGGAGGTTGCAGAGCTGCTGGGGAGCGGAGAACTGGACATCGGTCCTCCTGCCCTGCAGGCGGGGGCAGGGCAGAGAGAGCAGGTTAGCACAGCCTGCAGCCCACCCTGCCCACCCCCTCATTCCCCAGAAGCACCACCTGGAGAGGCTGTGGGGCTGAAGGGACCCCCAGAGCAGCCCAGGGCCCTGGGCAGCTCCTGGGAGGTGGGTGGAGGCTGGGCAGGGTGGTACACCTACCTGGATGCAGGTGCTGGGTGCACAGGCCTCGTCCCCAGGAATGTCCACAAAGGCCACTGCAGGGTCCTCTGCGGGGTCACCCTGGGTGGAGGAGGGGTCAGTCACAGGCAGTGGGGGCGCAGACCAGGCTCCTCCAGGTCACTGTGGCGCTCGCCACCCTTTGCCCCTGCAGGGACTAGCTCCAGACTGCAGGGAAGTCAGCGGTCAGCCCCACCCCCAGGTCGCCAGGACGGTGCCCACACCACCTGGCTCACAGAGGCTGCAGGGACGGGGGTGGCCTGGAGCAGCTGACGGCAGGCGGGGGGCCACGTCTTCCCCTGGTGACACAGGCACACCTGGAAGCGGGCGGGGCTGGACGAGAAGAAGGCCACCCGGAGGCGGCCTGGAGCGGGTGCGGGCTGGACGGTCATCTTCCAGGCTGTGGGGGGCAGGGGTGAGGCCCAGCACCCACCCACCACTGACCAACACCCTGTCATCTCACCTCCCTGACCGAGAGGCGTTTACATGAAGGAAAGGGCCGTGTTTGCTATGGCCACACTGCGAGGGCCTCTGACCAGCCTCCCACCCGCCCCCTGGAGGGCCCTACCCCATGCAGGGCCCTCCCCCCAACCCCCCCCCCCCCTCCCCCCCCCCCCCCCTTGAGGGATCCGCCCCCTGGAGCAGGGGAGGGCCCCGCCCCTCGGAGCCCCCCCCCCCCGCCTCCCCGTCCCCTGGAGGGCTCACCTGGGAAGCGCGGCTGCTTGAAAGGGCACCTCACTTGGAACCCCAGGCTCGTGGAGAACTGCCGGAAGGCCGAGGGACAGGGTGTGGCTGTGTGCACAGCGACAGGCGGGCCTCCTTCACGGCCCTCTGGGACTGGTCACAACCCCCCGCCCCCCACTGCTGGCCCAGGAAGGGTTAGAGGGGCTGCTAGGTGGCTGGACCCTGGGGCTGGGCAAGGCAAAGGGAGACATTTGGCTGTGGGTCCCCTGCCCCAATGCCGTGGGTCCCTTGTCTGGTTCCTCAGATCCCTCCCCAAGCCCCGGGAGGGCACGAGGCAGGCTGTGGTCCGGCCCACTCACCTTCAGGCAGAGCTGGGGCTGTGTGTCCACGAGCGGGTACTGCACCTGAGGGGCGCTCACGTCAGGGCCCTGGCCGTCCATCCCCGCCCCCATCCCTGCCTGGGGGACACTCACCCTGCCGCGGGCCGGCCGGCCTGAGTGCTTCAGCTCGAGGCAGTGGGCCCCTGGCTCTGGCCGCCAGCACAGACTCACACGGCCTCTCATGGGGCAGGCGGGCTCCCAGCTCAGGGCCTGGCTCCCGGGATGGTAGTGGATGGCGTCCCAGAGGCTCTCCGTGTCTGCAGGGACCCTCCCCCAGGGCTGGAGTCAGCGGGAGACTGTCCCAGTTGCTGACGGGCCACCGGACCCAGCACCTGCTCAGTGACCAGCAGGCTGGGCCCCAGGCAAGTGTCTTCGGCCGTGGCTCCCTAGGCCCCGCCCAGTCTGTTTGTGTGCCTGGTCGATGAGCACCCCGCACCCTCGGGGAGGCCCCCCCACCCCGAGGCCTTGGCTCTCCCAGGTGGCCAGGCCAGGGCACGCGTGTGCTTGAGCGCTGGCTGACATGGAAGCTTGCATCCACGCAGGGCTTCCACCACCTGGAGGGCTTGCCCAGAACACAACTCTGACTACCTACTGCCCGAATCCTCTCAGGCGCTGAGGCTGGGCCTGCCCACTCCTCTCAGCACCCCTTGTGTCAGCCCCGCGCGCTGGACCAGGAGCCCCCACCCCTGGGGACCCCTGACTCGCCATTTCCCACCCCTCCCTCTTCGCTCTACCCGGCACCGCAGGGCACTTGCCATCTTCGAAGGGGCAGGTCTGGATTCGCACCGCGTCGGGGGTCGCTGACCAGACCTGCGGAAGGGGCTGGGATCATAACAGGGTCGGCCCATCCTCCTGTCCACTCTCGGGTGTCAAGGCCGCACCCTTACTGACCTCAAGGCACAGGCACGACAACTCTTGGGTGTAGGGTAGAGAGACCATCCGGGAGACCCTGTTCCCTGTCACCTGCATCGGAGGGAAGGCGCGTGGGCGGGGCGGCAGGGGAGTCAGGGGGCGGGCGGGGCCTGGTGGGCGGGGCTGGGACTGTGGGTGGGGTGGCAAAGGAGGCCAGGGGTGGGCGGGGCCTGGTGGACGGGGCGGCAAGGGAGGACAGGGGCGGCAAGGGAGGACAGGTGTCGGTCAGGGCTTGGTGGGCGGAGCTGGGGCTCTGGGCGGGGCTGGGTCGGTGGGCGGGGCCAGGGCTGTGGGCGGGGCAGCAGGGGAGGACAGAGGGTGGGGCTGGAGCTGTGGGCGGGGAGGCAGGGGCGGGCAGGGGGCGGGGCTGGAGCTGTGGGCGGGGCGGCAGGGGAGGACAGGGGTGGGCGGGGCCTTGTGGGCGGGGCTGGGTCTCTGGGCGGGGCCGGGTCTGTGGGCGGGGCGGCAGGGAAGGACAGAGTTGGGCGGGGCCTGGTGGGTGGAGCTGGGGCTGTGGGTGGGGCTGGGTCGGTGGCCGGGGCAGCAGGGGAGGACAGGGTGTGGGGCTGGAGCTGTGGGCGGGGAGGCAGGGGCGGGCAGGGGGCGGGGCTGGAGCTGTGGGCGGGGCGGCAGGGGAGGACAGGGGTGGGCGGGGCCTGGTGGGTGGAGCTGGGGCTGTTGGCGGGGCTGGGTCGGTGGGCGGGGTGGCAGGGGAGGACAGGGGTGGGCGGGGCCTGGTGGGCGGGGCTGGGTCTCTGGGTGGGGCTGGGTCTGTGGGCGGGGGCCGGGCCTGTGGGCGGGGCGGCAGGGGAGGACAGGGGTGGGCAGGGCCTGGTGGGCGGGGCTAGGACTGTGGGTGGGACTGGGTCTCACCCGCACTGGGGCGCCCGCGTCCTCGCAGGTGAACCGCTTCAGGCAGAGCCGCACATAGTAGTCAGGGCCCCCCGACTCTGGCACCTGTACTAGAACGACCTTGCGGCTGCGGTCCACCCAGTAGGAGAGCTTCTCAGCTGTAGGAGGGCAGGAGGAGGGGTCACGCTGGGGCCAGATGTCACCAGGCACAGGGCTCCAGCTGTCCTGACAGCCTGCACGTGGTGACTCCTGCCAGACCCAGGCATCTTGGAAGTTGCCTGCCTGAGGGCCCATCGTGAGTTCCCACGTGAGCAGGGCAGAAGAGCCCGGTAGGAGGCCTGTGGGTGCCCACCACCACCCGAGGGTCTTCCCAGGGGCAGCGAGGCCGAGGTCCCACCTGGGGAGGGACCTCACCGAAGCAGCCAGGCACATTCCTCCCCACGTCCTCGTCTCTGCAGTCTGCGAATGACAAGGGAAGTGCTGGGCCCAGCCCACTCTGCCCCAGGGGCCGCCCCCAGCCGGCCCTCTGCCGGTGTGGTTTCTAGACGCCCACCCCTCCAGGGAGACGGCAACCCAGAATTAAGCAAATGCACTTGCTGGGACCTGTCCTGCATGGCCTACCCGCTGCCTGGGTGAGTCCTGCCCCAGGGCAGTCTCTGGAGGCTGGAGGGCAGTGCCCATGCCAGCTCCCTGATCCCTACCTTCCATGTGGTATTGCTGGCCCAGCTGGACCCCGCAGAAGTGGGGGACAGTCCTCAGGGTGACGTAGAGGGTCTGGGCCACGCCCACCTCGAAGCAGTCAAAGTGCACCTGGAGCTGGGCAGGGACGGGGTGAACTGGGGACCTGAGCCTCTACCCCCACCCCGGCCAGGCCAGCTCCACCTCGCCCAGCTGGAACCCAGAGTCTGGGGGAGGGGAGGAGGGGCGCCCCTTCCATGGGCCGGGATGGGCTGTGGAGCGGGGAGGGCAGCGAGAACTGGCCGGGGGACAGCTGTGCTGCTGGGCAGAGGCTTGGGGTTGGACCGGCAGGTCCGGGTCAGACGCTGGCCTCACCTGCTGCCCTGCCTGCCGGCGGGAGGCCCTGGGGACCCGCACAGTCTGGCACTGCGTCTCCTGGGTGTCCAAGCTTGTGGAGCAGGCCTCCAGGCCCTGCAGGCTCTCTGTGGAGAGAGGGCCCGCGGGCTGTCAGACCCTGCCGTCCCCCGTGAAGGCAGTGAGCAGGGTCTCTCTGCCCTACCCCAGGTTGTCATGGGGGGGGAAAGGAGCCCCGAGCCCCCACACCCCGGGAGTGACCCCGTCACAGTGACCGTGCAGCACGAGGGACGCGTTGACGTGCAGGAGCAGGGCGCAGCCATCGGGCCGGGAGCACTGCATGGCGGTGGAGAGCGCCAGGGCCCCCAGGACGGACCTGGGCATGGATGCGGGCGGCTGCCGGCAGAAGCTGTTGAAAATATTTCCTGTTGGGGAGAGGGAGGATAAGTTCCAGGGTTTCTGGTGCCTGGGCTGTTCCCTGCGGGTGGCCGGATGAGGAGGGGCTCTGGGGCTGCACAGAATAGGGGAGGGGGTCCTCCTTGCTTGCTCCAGTGCCATCAGAGAGCTAGGCCCCGGGCAAGTGGTGGGCCCACCCGAGCCATGTGCAGAGCTGTCTGCTGGGCCCAGGAATGGGGCCCCGCCTGGCTGGCAGAGAGGCAGAGGAGGCCCCCCCGCCCGAGGCATGCTGGCTGGCCCCATGGGTTCCAAGGATGAGCAGCAGCACAAGTCTGCGGGGGGCGCCCGGGCCTGAGCCCGAGGTCACTGCTAAAGCCCTGTCCGCGGGCAGGCGGCAGCACCAGCACAGATGGCTTGGCCCCGACGGCCTTGGTCAGGGCCCTGGAAGCCGGGGCTGGACTGAGCATCGTGCAGGGAGTTGCGGTCTCACTTTCAGGCTCCGGGGCTGAGCGGTATTTTCAGTCTTGGCTCTGCCCGATCTGCAGGCAGACGATTCACGGTCAATGGGGTTAGTTCCATGGGCGCCACCATGCCCTGGAAAGCCCTGCAACCCATGGAGCTGGCAGCCCAGGTTCCCTCCGGTGCTCAGGGCCTGGTGTTCCGGCCAGGTGACATGTCAGATGGTGTGTGCACTCAGCGGTGCCCAGGCCCCAGGCACACCCCAGGCAGCACGGCAGGAAGACCTGCTCTCAGGCTGACGGTCAAGGGGAAGCAAAGGATGAAGGTGCCAAGGCCCTTCCTGCGCTTCAGGAGGAGGGGACCAGGGGCACCAGTTGAATGCACAAGGGTGGAGAAAGAGCAGAGGGCGCACCCAAGGCTGTCTCCCCACGCGGCAAGAGGAGCCGGAGTGAGGGGTCCCCACGGCCACGGTGGCTGGGCTCCCAGATCTTGGAGAAGGGGGCAGAGGCGCCGCTGCTGAGACCGAGACAGAAGAGCTGACCCATCACTCAGCAGAGCCCCGACCTGACCAGATCAGACGTGACTCAAAGAGGCAGCAGAAACTGTGAGGTCTGAAATGTTCCTGGGAAAGAAACCAGAGCTATGGGCCCCGCTGAGGTCAAGATGGAGTCACAGAGCTCAGCCTGGGCAGCAGGCGAAGTGTGGTCTCGAGACACTGGGTGTGAGGGCACACAGGCGGTGACGCCCACCGAGGGGCGACCCCAGAGCCTCACGGTGCCAGGTGGCGGGGGTGGGGGAGTGGCGTTCAGGGCGCCTGGTGCCTCCCCGAGAGAAGAAGTGGGGCAGGTCTGGGCAGAGGCAAACGGCCAGAAGTGGCCAGAGTTTGCAGGACGAGCACAGGAGGATGGCGATGCAGAGAGGGAGGTGAGTGTTTGGCAGAGCAGGGATGCGCACGTGGACTGAGGAGCTTCAAGAAGAGAAGAAGCCAGAGGGACTCTGAGCACAGTCTTGTCTGTCCGTGCGGCTGGGCTGTCCCTGCTCCCAGCCAGACTGAAGACCCTGGGCCTCACGGGGCCCCGGTGCAGCGGACGCAAGAGTCTTGCTGTTGTAAGAGAAATAACTAGCGAGATCACTGCTCTGATTTCGCCTAACAGATCTTGAGAGAAAGACCCCAGAAGTATTAACCTGTTTCAAGTAACGTGACTGTATTCAAGAAAATACTTGAGAATATTTGTGAGGATAAAAGTATATATTCAGCGTCCGTGTGTGCTCAGTCACACAGTATCCGCCTCTTTGCGATCCCATGGACTCCAGGCAAGAACACCGGAGTGGGGTGCCATTTCCTCCCCCAGGGGATCTTCCTGCCCGAGGGATCGAACCCATGTCTCTTGTATCTCCTGCATTGGCAGGCGGATCCTTTACCACTGAGCCATCTGTGAAGCCAGGTAAAAATCACAGTCTACCATATAATAGAAAATTACAAGTTATGCAAAGAATCAGGAAAACATAACCTGAATGTGGAAAAAATCAATTAATTAAAACTGACACAAGTGTTAGAATTAGTAGACAAGAATATTAAAGCAATTATTATAACTGTATTTTACATGCTCAAAAAGTTAATTGTAGACACGAAAGATTTTTTTTTCAAAAAAGTCCAACTTACAGGGATGAAAACTGCAATGTCTGAGATGAATAATACATCAGCCAGATTAATAACAGATTAGCCATTGGGGGGAAAAAAAGGTTGGAGAACTTGACAAAGCAATAGAGAACACCTAAAAGCAGATGGAGAGGGGTGGTGGTGGTGATGGTGGAGGTGGTGATGGTGAGGGAATCAGACAGCAGCGCTTCGGGGAGCTGAAGGGCACCTCCAGGTGACCAATGTGTGTGGTTAGAGCCCTGGAAGGAATGAGGGAATGAAGAAACGCCTTAAAAAAGGACAGAAAAGTTTCCAGCTTGGTGAGAACTATACACTCACAGATCCAAGAAGCCCGATGACTGATAAGAAATATGAAGAAATTACAAGCACACCACGGTCAGTTTGTTCAAAGCCAGTGTAAAGAGAAAACTGTAAAGCTACCAGAGGGAGACACGTGAGACACAGCAGAACCAAGGCAGGGGCGAGGCAGACTTCCTCCGGGGAGCCACGCGCGTGAGATGACGATGAGGAAAGACTCCCCAGGACTGAGAGACAAGACCCACCAGCCCAGCATCCCACCCCCGCCCAGGCCTGCGTGCCTGACTCTCGGCAAGCCTGCCGCCAGCCCAGTGGGGAGCGCACGCTCCTTCCAGCAAAT
The DNA here is from genome assembly GCA_024291935.2 of Okapia johnstoni. Classification (NCBI taxonomy): domain Eukaryota; kingdom Metazoa; phylum Chordata; class Mammalia; order Artiodactyla; family Giraffidae; genus Okapia; species Okapia johnstoni. The sequence goes on along the minus strand of CM044320.1, from coordinate 710,628 downwards.
GGTGCTCAGCTCTGTGTCCACTGGAAAATGCTGGGCTCTAGCCCACAGCTCTCACAGAATGTAAAGTTTATCCCGAATGGGCTGTCAGACTCAATGTAAAACCTAAACTACCAAACTTTCAACAAGAGACCTATTTTTAAAAATCTCTATGATCTTAGGTAAGGCAAAATTTTCTTAGACACAACACTGAAATCGTGACCCGTAAGAGAAAAAATGGATAAGTTGGATTTCATCAAGATTTCGAACTTCTGCTCTTTGAAAGACCCCAGTAAAGAGTGAAAAGATAAGTCAGAGATTGGGGGGAAATATTTGCCAGTCGTGCACCTGTTAAGGAACTTCTGTAAGAGCTTTCCAAATTCAGCAAGGAGGAAACCAAGGACACGCCCGCCTGTCCTCCACGTGGAGGGGGTGGGGCTGCAGGATTCCACCGCCCCGATGACGGAGATTTAAAAAATAATAAAGCCAGTGAGGGGCTGTTGTTGTTAAGTCAGTAAATTGTGTCCAACTCTTTGTGACCCCATGGACCGTGGCATGCCAGGCTTCCCTGTCCTTCATCATCTTCCTGAGTTGGCTCAAACTCATGTCCATTGAGTCGGTGATGCCATCCAACCGTCTCATCCTCTGTCGTCCCCTTCTCCTCCTGCCCTCAATCTTTCCCAGCATCGGGGTCTTTTCCAGCCAGTCGGCTCTTCACATCAGGTGGCCAAAGTAAGCGAGTAGTTGCTCTGCCTTTTCCTATCCACGTGTGCTGGCAGTTCTAACCGGGGGTAAAGTCCTTCCCGCTGGTCAGAGCTGTGAATGATCGCCTGCCCCGGCCTGGCCCCCACCGCACACCCCGCCCGCTGTTGCCTTGGGGCTGATGAACCCCAGGTGTGGGGTCAGATGGGCGATTCAGAGCGTCCTGGGGGGACAGTTCCCAAGGGCTGTGGCTGGAATCGGAGCAGAGGCTGCCTGCAGGAGGCGGCCAGGTCCCTGTCTGGCTCCAGGGGCTCGTGGTCAAGCCTGCGAGTGGGGGGCTAGTCCGGCAGGGTGGGGGATGGGGGTGAGGAGAGCTGTGTCCCCTGCCCTGACGTTTCCTCGCTGAGAGGCGCATCCGCGGAGCCTGGACTTCAGAACACTCTCTCATCTAGGTTGTCCCTCGCGTGTGTGAAAATGTCCTCCTCTGTGCAGAAAATGAGAAGGCTGCATCTTTTGACCTTTTCTGGAGAAATATAAAGACCTGCTCCAGCCAATCAGGAAAAGGATCAGAGTCAGAAGGAAAAAACAGGCTGAGCCATAGAAGAGGATGGTGCCCACGGGCGCCAAGAAGTCGCTTGTGTGGAAGTGAGAACAGGCTCTGTCCCCAGTCAAGCTCACAGCACGGAGGGCGTCCAGAAGAAAGCGACGCGATGACTGCCCTGCTGGCCCGGCGGGTGGGACGCAGTGCTTGCACTGCCTGGGCATGGATTCAGTCCTTAGTTGAGGAACTAAGATCCCACAGGCTGTGCAGAGCAACCTCACTGTGACTGTGGGGAAGGCACTGTGAACCCCAAATTCTTCATAAAGATTAAGGAGAAGTAGATACATTCGATCTTATTTGAGGGTTTAAAGCCATCACAGTGAACCAGAGGCATGCTAAGAGAAGGCCTAACAGCTCGGCTGTGTCTTAAAAACGAGAAATATGAACTCAGAAGGAAGAAGTGGGTTACAAAGGGAACCGTGAACACGGGAACTGGTAAAAGGCGGTGGTGAATTCAACTTCACGTTGGCAGGGCAGCAGGAGAGAGAAGGGCTCCCCGCATCTGAAAACCTGTCGGGACTTTCCGTCTCCATCCCACAGGGGCCCGTGCTGTCTGGACTGGCTCCACTGAGAACAACTGACAGTGATGGAGGGAAAACATACATATAAAGCCACACATGTGAAAACATGCATGTAAAACACATGTGAAACATACCTGTAAACACATGCATGTGGGAAACATAGGCATAGACAACTTACATGTAAAAACATGCATGTGAAAAAGCTTCTCAAAACCCATGAGAGCTGATAAGAGCACCAGGGTCCTCAGCATAAAACCCAAGGAAGCAGGGGGCACGCGGGGGACAGTGCCGCTTCTCAGCGGGATGTTGAGGCTCCGCTGGACCAAGAGGCCCAGGGCTGCCCCAGCTCGGTGACAGGGTCAGGAGAAGCCTGCTGCCTCCTCCGACCCTGGGCCTGGCGGGAGGGCAGGGACCACGGAGCTTCCTAGAGAGCCTGAAGCCTCCGCAGGCCTGGAGGCCGGCTCCCAGCCCTGGTCTGCACCCAGGGAGATCCAAGGAACTTCAGTCTACGACTTAGAAATGGTCCCAATAGTCACAGGTCACTCACTCCCGGGTCCCACTCAGAGACAAGCGGGGGCCTGATCTGTGGGGAGCTGCCTGAGTCCTGGGCCCGGGGATGGCCAAGAGGCATTTCTCAGGGGCACGGAGCAGACTTTTCTTTTTTTTGGCTACACTGCGTGGCTTGTAGGATCTTAGGTTCTCACCCAGGGACAAACCCAGGCCCCCAGCGGTGAAAGACTTAAGGAGCACAACATGCTGGTTTGACGCATTTATATGTTGTAATAATTGCTGTTGTAGCAACAGCACCCATATCAAGTCGCATAATTGTCATTTCTTTTTTGTGTGGTTGGATGAATTAAGCAAGTTTCGTGATTATAACACAGAACTGTGTCTATAGTCATCAAATGACACGCTATGGTTTTGCTGTCCATTCTCTTCTGGGGTAAAATGTGGCTCTTTGAAAAATCTGATGTACTTTCCTTTCCATTTTGAATTGCTAGGTTCTTTTTGCTTAGATGCCCAGAGATTTTCCCCTTTCTCTTTACCACCCGGCCATGTTGCTCGAGTGAGTTTTCACGTCACATGCTCGGGGTTCTTCCTCTCCCGTTCAACGCCTACTGGCAGGACGCTTGCATTCCTTGAGCCGCGCTTCTGCGCGTCCGCTCTGCCGCTTGCTTCTCTCCAGGGCCTCACAGCGCCTGCTCTCGGTGCTTCCGCTGCCCATCTGCAGCGTCCACTATGATTGAGACATCATTCCATCCTTTTTCATTTCTTTTTGACTGTTTTCTTTTCAAACTTTACTTGTATTCTCTTCTAAACATCTTTATCTATTTACTTATTTTTGGTTGCACGGGGTCTCCGTGGCCGTGCACGGCCCTTTCTCTCGTGGTGAGTGGGGCTTCCTCTTTGCTGCGCTGTGTGGGCTGCTCTTGTTGTGGAGCATGGGCTTCAGGGCACGAGGGCTTCAGCAGCTACAGCATGCAGGCTCAGAAGCTGTGCTTCCCGGGATCTGGAGCCTGGGCTCAGTAGCTGTGGTGCTCGGGCTTAGCTGCTCTGAGGCATGTGGATCTTCCCGGACCAGGGACTGGCCCCCGCGTTGGGCCCTTGTCCACTGCACCATCAGGGAAGTCCCTTGTATTCTCGTTGTAATTGAAACATAGTTGATTTACAATGTTGTGTTAATTTCTGCTGTACAGCAAAGTGATTCAGTTACACATATAGATACATCCTTTTTTAAAAAAGCATTCTTTTTCATTATGGTTTATCACAGAATATTAAATATAGTTCCCCGTACTATCAGTTCAGTTCAGTTCGGTCGCTCAGTCGTGTCTGACTCTTTATGACCCCATGGACCGCAGCACGCCGGGCCTCCCTGTCCATCACCAACTCCCGGAGTTACTCAAACACAATACGACATTTCTTGTTGATTTTTTTAAAAATCTCCCTTTCACCTTCCATGTCTCTCCAGGCGTTTGATGCTGGGTCTCGTCACTGCTTGTAACGCAGCCTTCATTCCTGCAGTGATCTCCTTTATTTTTAAGCCTGAGTGTTGTCACCTCACTTCTGAAATTTCCTAACTTTTGTTCCTATTGTTCTTTAACATCTTTATCAACTTCTTGAGTATTCTAACATTTCATGCAAAGATGGGCTCAATAAAGGACAGAAATGGTACGGACCTAACAGAAGCAGAAGATATTAAGAAGAGGCGGCAAGAATACACAGAAGAACTGTACAAAAAAGATCTTCATGACCCAGATAATCACGATGGTGTGATCACTCACCTAGAGCCAGACATCCTGGAATGCGAAGTCAAGTGGGCCTTAGGAAGCATCACTATGAACAAAGCTAGTGGAGGTGATGGAATTCCAGCTGAGCTATTTCAAATCCTAGAAGATGATTGCTGTTAAAGTGCCAGCAAATTTGGAAAACTCAGCAGTGATCACAGGACTGAAACAGGTCAGTTTTCATTCCAATCCCAAAGAAGGGCAATGCCAAAGAATGCTCAAACTACTGCACAGTTACACTCATCTCACATGTTAGCAAAGTAATGCTCAAAATTCTCCAAGCCAGGCTTCAACAATATATGAACCGAGAACTTCCCAGTGTTCAAGCTGGATTTAGAAAAGGCAGAGGAACCAGAGATCAAATTGCCAATAACTGTTGGATCATACAAAAAGCAAGAGAGTTCCAGCAAAACATCTACTTCTGCTTCATTGACTATGCTAAAGCCTTTGACTGTGTGTATCACAATAATCTGTCGAAAATTCTTCAAGAGTTGGGAATACCAGACCACCTCACCTGCCTCCTTTGAAACCTGTATGCAGGTCAAGAAGCAACGGTTAGAACCAGATATGGAACACGGACACATGAACCATGGACTGGTTCCAAATAGGAAAAGGAGTCCGTCAAGGCTGTATTTTATCACCCTGCTTATTTGACTTAGCAGCAGCAGCAGCAGCTTATTTGACTTCTATGCAGAGTACATCATGCAAAATGCCAGGCTGAATGAAGCACAAGCTGGAATCAAGATTGCTGGGAGAAACGTCAACAACCTCAGATATGCAGATGACACAACCCTTATGGCAGAAAGCGAAGAGGAACTAAAGAGCGTCTTGATGAAAGTGAAAAAGTTGGCTTAAAACTCAATATTCAAAAAATGAAGATCATGGCATCTGGTCCCATCACTTCATGGCAAATGGATGGGGAAACAGTGAGAAACTTTATTTTCCTGGGGTCCAATATTACTGCAGATGGTGACTGCAGCCATGAAATTAAAAGACTCTTGCTCCTTTGAAGAAAAGCTCTGACCAACCTAGACAGCATATTAAAAACCAGACACATTACTTTGCTGACAAAAGTCTGTCTAATCAAGGCTATGTTTTTTCTGGTAGTCATGTATGGATGTGAGAATTGGACTGTGAAGAAAGCTGAGGGCCAAAGAATTGATGCTTTTGAACTGTGGTGTTGGAGAAGACTCTTGAGAGTCCCTTGGATGGCAAGGAAATCCAACCAGTCCCTCCTAAAGGAAATCAGTCCTGAATATTCATCGGAAGGACTGATGCTGAAGCTGAAACTCCAATACTTTGGCCACTTGATGTGAAGAACTGACTCATTGGAAAAGACCCTGATGCTGGGAAAGATTGAAGGCGGGAGGAGAAGGGGACAACAGAGGATGAGATGGTTGGACGGCATCACCGGCTCGATGGACATGGGTTTGAGCCAGCTCCGGGAGTTGGCGATGGACAGGGAGGCCTGGCGTGCTGCAGTCCATAGGGTCGCAAAGAGTCTGAAGTCTGAACATGACTGAGCTACTGAGCTGAACTGGCTATTTTAAACCACTTTGAAATGAAAAGTTACACTTGTGGGTTTTCAGGGTGTTCTGGTGCACTTCCTTTGCCTTTCGGGACCTTATTCTGTCCTTCATTCTCTTTTTTATTATCATAACTTGTCTGGGACTGGTCCCTACGGTCCCCCTTGGCCACGTTTACGTGAAGGGCGATTTCCGAGCTTTCAGCCGCGGGCTGGGCTCTGCTCTCCTCGCCGCACACTGCGCCCTCTGCTGTTGGGTGGACGTGCTCGCGGTCCGGTTTCCTGGCTCTCCCTCCCCCTGGTCCTCGTCCACCTGCAGCTGCTCTTGCTGATGCCGTCCCCGAGCCTCTCGGAGCTTCTCTGTGCAGGGCCGCCGCCAAGGGGGTCCCTGAGCAGGCGCTGGGTGCTCCCCAGTGGTGCTCACCGCCTGCTGGGTTCAGACTCCCCTCTGCCTTCTGTTGCTCCTCCCACCTGGGGCCCTGGGGCCTGTCTCTGGGGTCTGGAGCGTGGATCTCGCTTCTGTTTTACACCCTCCTTGCTCTTGCATCTGGATTCAGGGCCACCTCAACGACACTACCATGTCCCAGGACAATTTAGGAAAGAAATTAAGCAGAAAGGTCACCCCCCAGAAGTCAGCGTCTAGCTTAAATCTATTCATCCACGGGTTCAGTGTGCGGGCCCGCAGGAGGGGGGGCGTAGGGAGGAGCCCCCAGGACTCAGGGTGGCCTCACTCAGGAATAGAGGCCGATGGGGAACCGCCCACACAGCGTGGAAATCTGAAGACCGGCGGGGTGGGGGGGGGGGGCGTCCGGCGCTTGGTGTGGCCACCGCGGGATTTCCAGGCAGTGAGAGATCCCAGTTGGGCTCTTGCCTCACAGCGCAGAGCAACAAGTGCTAGCTGAATCAAAGAGCCGAGTCTGAGAAACAAAACGTTAGTACAGAAACACAGGAAATACAGGGAGGAAGTCTCTCTGACCTCAGAACCGGGAAGACTTCTTAAAAGATCCCCTCCAATTCACGAAATCCTGAAAGGGGAGGCGTGTGAATACTGTTGCATCGAAACCGAAGCGTGTGACTCTCACCCCGAGGCTGAGAAGGAGGAACAGTGAGAAGAGCTGTCTGTGATGCGGGGTGGCTGTCGTCGCCACGGGAGGAGGCCACGCAGGTCTCAGTGTTGTCAGAGACACACAAACGGAGACGGGAGTGTGTGGGGGTCCCTCCACAACCTCACAAAATACCCCCCATACCTGCCAGAACCCACAGAGGTCGCAGAGCCAGAGAACTGCCCCCGCAGCGGACCGAGCATGCGGGCCAGGCCAGAGTGCCACCCAGACACGAGCTGGGTCCCTGCCTGGTGACCCCGCCCCCAGAAGCCCTGCTGGGGGGTGACAAAGCCCGGGAATCCTTGGCGAGCCCCCTCCGGCCCCCCATCTGGAGAGAAGGAGGCCGGGTGGGTGTCCTGCATTTCTCCCACTGGGGTACGAGGGAAGGGAGGGGGAGGGAGAGAGACTGTGACGGCCCCCAGGTCCCCTAGAAGCCGAGGGCCCCTGCCCGCACCCCCACCACCCCCAGGAGCTGCCCGGCTGAGTTCCCGGTCCCCCAGCGTGCCTGGGGCCGTCCTGACATCTGGCCCTTGCACGCAGCAGCTCCGCGGGAGAAACGCCATGGATTTGGGGTCAGTGAGTGAGAAGGGGGCCGGAGCAATCTGGGGTCCATAGGGAGCTGCCCGCCTTTGACCAAGACTGAAAGAACGCCACCGACGACGGAGCATAGAAGGCGTTAAAACAGCGTGGAGGAGAGGAGAGAGGGGAAGGCACGGAAACGCGAGGACAGCACGTGGGCGGGAGACAGCGGCACGGCGGGACGGAGTGAACGTCCGTCCACCGCGGGGGGACAGAGAGTCAGGGACAGGCGGGCCCACCCCGCAGGGGGCTCAGGGCAGACGGGGCGCGGGAGCCGGTCAGGGAGCCAGACACCTCATCTCGGGTCAGACAAGTACAGTGAAGATGCGCAGATCAGGAGCCGCGGCTGGCTTGGAACGCTCGCAGCAGAACGCAGGAGACAGACAGGAGCGGAGGAAGCCGGCGATGCAGGCAGAGGTGGCGTCCTCAGAGCAGAGGCCCACGCTCAGGCGGGAGCGGAAAGGCTCCCTGAGTTTACAAAACAACCGCGCCGTCGGGTCGGAAGCTCACGGGGATCCAGGGAAGGACCCGGCCTGGGCCGGAGAGAAACCTGCAGGCCCCTCAGCAGAAACACCGGGGGCCTCAGGCTTCTCACCCTTGGGGAGGGTCCAGGGACAGGCCGTGACCACTGACCGCGGCCAGACACGCCGGTGCCGGGGGACTGCCTGGGGTGGGGGCGCGCCATCGGCTCCGAGCCTGCGAACTCGTCTCATCATCTCACCCCTTAACCTCGGGGGTCCTCAAGAAGCAACCCCTCCGGAGGTGAAGAAACATTCAATTAAAGTTTAGCCATCTCATTGGTTTTTCCTATTAAAGTCAAATTAAATAAAATACTGATTTTAAATAGAATAAAGTAATTTCACTTTTATAGAATCTTTGTTATCTGTTTATCCAGGAACAGTACATTTGCCTACAAAGATGTCTAGAACTGTTTTCCTAACATAAACAGCATTTATTTCTCTAGGAGGGCTTTGGAGCTAAATTTATTTGAAATTTTCTGCTTATATATTCTGCGTCCCTTGAGTGCATGCGTGCAAAGTTGCTTCAGTCATGTCCAACTCTCTGCGACCCTACTGACTATAGCCTGCCCGGCTCCTCTGTCCGTGGGATTCTCCAGGCAAGAATACTGGAGTGGGTTGCCATGCCCTCCTCCACTGCGTCCCTTATGCCCCTTTTTAAATAAAATATAAAGTGTCTGCAAAGACAATAAAGCTATTTTTAAAATAGGATATCGTGTAGGGTAGGCAAAAATGGGGCATGCGATGAGAAAGTGGAGGTTTCCATGTATTGCTGGTGAGGTGCAGACTGGCATGGCCACTTTGCAAAGCAACAAATTCCAATAGCACAGGAGCCGGTGACTCCCGCATCCAGCAAGCCTGCAGCTGGGCGTGGGGGCGGCCGAGCCCTCCTGCCCCAGGCGGCGGCAGGGATGGGAGGGGACTCTGCTGGTGAGGTGGAGGGGATGTCAGCGCTCCTGCGAGGGAGGCAGACCCCGGCTGCGGGAGGAGAAGGTGACTGGGGGCCGGGGGGGGGGGCGGGCAGGAGCCTCAGCCTGAGATGTACTCACGGTTCACGCGGCTCTTGCAGGCGAAGCCCTGGGGACAGAACATGGAGAGGGAGTGAGGGGTCGGCAGGCTGCCTCTTGTCACCCCTGGAGCCCCACCCCGGGGACCTGCACCCCAGGACCTTCAGGCCCACCCCAACACACGCGGCATTCCAGGTGCCCCCAGGACCCACCCAGAGCTGGCAGCACGGTGCCCAGGGGCGGGGAGAGAGCAGGCGGCAAGGCCCTGGCTCACATCAGGCAGTGACGCCTCGGGTCAGGGTGGGAGATGAGGGGAGTCGGGAAGGCGGGGGCCCCCTCGCAGGTGGGGCGCTCCTGCCCGCATGGGTCGGGGCGGGGTCTGCTCCTCTTCCCTGGGTCTGGGGGGCAGGCACTCCTGGGGTCCATCTCCAGCGCTAACCCCTTCCTGAATAGTCTTCATTTTGGAGTAATCTTAGGTTTATAGAAGAGCTGCGAGGATGGCATCGAGCTTCTCCCAGTGACCCCGGATGTTAATATCCGGGTAACCGGATGTCACTCTTGGCTGAGCCCCAGACCCTGGGTGCCCTCTCCCCATCCAGGCACCTTGTCCGTCCAGCCTTTTAACTGTCACCCCTCATCCACCCGGTCTTCTGACCACGACATCCCCGAGACACTAAGGCCTTCAGTCTCCAGCTGCACGAACCCCCCTGAGGTGACCCCGTGGGCCTGCCCGTGGTCCTCGGGCTGAGGAGGCTGACCTGCGGGCAGCAGGGGGGCGCGGCTGGGCAAAGGGGCTGCACCCACCTGGGTGCCCCGCCCAGAACGTGACGGAGCAGGTGGGGGGAGGGTGAGATAGCCAGTCCAGCGGGCCCAGGGGCCAGCGGGCGGCGCAGGGCAGGCCCAGCAAGGCAGGGCGACAGCGGGCCTGGGCCACAGCCCCACGTGGACGGAGGGAACCGGTGGCTGGGGTCCTTGGTCACCTCACTCCTCCCATAGCCCCGAGGCCTGGAACCAGCCCCTGGCATCCTGCATCCTGTGGCCTGAGTCCACCCCTTCCCAAGCTGGCAGGGGCTCCAGGGAGTGGAGTGGTTGACGGGCACCTGTGTCCTGGCCCTGGGGCAGGGCTCGCCCCTAGAGACCACCCTGTGCCTGAGGACCACAGAGCTGCCACCCCGGGTAACTGGTGGGGATGGGTGCTGTCTGGTGCTTGGACCTTGGGTGCCCAGAACCCATCTCCCTGCCAAGGGACCAGCAGGGGCAAAGGTCAAGGTCAGAGCGCGCCGGTGGACGGTGGCGCCCGGGGACCCTGACATCTCGGAGCTGGGGGTGGGGGACGCGGGAGAGGGCCGGCCTGCGCCCTCTGTGGGGGGGCGGGGACGGAGACGAGGCTGCCCCCGCCCTTCCCCCCACCCTCGGGGGTTTCCGCTGTTGGGCTTCTCGGGGCTTCCCAGGTGGGTCGGCAGGGGGGGGGGGTCTGTGGGGAGGGGCCCATCGGGTGGGGAGGACAAGGTCCTAGGTGCTTGGGGAGGGGCCCTGACCGCCTCCCCCGCCCCGCGTCCTGTGCTCAGCTGTTCCTGTCCCCTGCCTGAAGGCTGTTAAGGCCCAGAGCGCTGCGGGGGCTCTCCATGCAGGTGGGGGGCCTCCAGGGGCGCCCGAGGCAGCCCCCGACCCTGGGCTTCCTGACCCCTCCTCCAGGGCGGCCAGGCCCCTCTCACAGCCCCTCTCCGAGCCCCTCTCCCAGGGCCCCCTGGCCCCTCCCCCCCCCCCTCCCCCGGGGCCCCCCTCCCTCCCCCCCGCTGACTCCCCCCATCCCCCAGTCCCTCCCCCAGTCCCTCCCCCAGCCCCTCCGCCCCTCCCCCCCCCAGGCCCCCCCCCCCCACCCTCTCCCCTCCCCCCAGCCCCTCCCCCCGCCTCCCCCCGGCCCCTCCCCCGCCCCCCGCCCCTCCCCAGTCCCTCCCCCAGCCCTCCCCCCCCGCCCCTCTCCCTCCGCCAGGTCCCCCTGGCCCCCCCCCCCCCCCTCCCCCGCCCCTCGCCCCCCCTCTCCGAGCCCCTCCCCCAGGCCCCCCAGCCCCCCCCCCCCCAGGCCCCCCAGCCCCTCCCCCGGCCTTTCAGGCTCCGTCCCCTGCTCTCCCCACCCCGCACCCCCCTCCCTTGATTCCGCCGCCCCAGCTGGGTGCCAAGGCGATGTCGGGCCGCGCCCTCTCCGTGGGGGGGCCGCGGCGGGGTGGCGGGCTCCCCCGGCTTCTCCCTCCCCCCCACAGCCCCTCCCCCACCATCTGGGCCCATCCCTCGGAAGGGGGCCCCCGTCACACCCCTGCAGCCTCAGCCTGATCTCCACCCCCACACTCCGCTGCCCCAACACCAGTTCTCAGTGTCTGGTGGGCTTCTCAAACCCCGAATTTCAAAATTCCCGTATTTCACGGAGTTTCCTCCCGGAAAACTTGCCCCCTGAGCCCAGGAAACGCCTCCCGCCTGGGCCCTGGCACTACAGCCGCGTCTTAAGAGTCATCGTGGCTCCTTCCCTCTCTCTCGAGGTCTGGGACCCAATACCGCAGCCCCATCTCACAGTGCCCCCTGAAGCAGCCCACCCCTTCACCATCCGCGCGCCCCTACTTCAGCCCAGCTATTCCCTCGGCACCCAAGACCTGAGTCCCACTTCCGAGGCTCTGCCTGAGCCCTGGCCCCCCGAGCCTGCTCTATCCCTCCTTGGACCCTCTGCCGGACACGCTCCAGACCCTGGGGAGCTGCGTTTCCTGCTGACTCGGGGCTGACTGTGTGCCCCCGTGTCCCCGAGCTCTCGTGCCAGCTGCCACCGCTCCCCAAGCCTGCTTGTCCTGCTGCGTCTCCCCTGGTCCCTGCTGACCCCCACCTGGAGGAGGGCCCGTGACCAGGGCTCCCCGGCCCCTGTCGCAGCGCCCAGCCTCCCCAGTCTCCAGCTGGGGGACCTCCGAGAACAGGTGCTGCTGGCTGGGGTGCCGCGGGGACAGTGAAAGTCCTGGGACACAACGTTCCGAGCCACATCCTTGGCCCGCAGCGCCTTCCCGCCCAGAATGAGCTCGGTGCCCACGGCATTTCCTTAGCTGGGTGTCCACACAAGCCCGGACATCGCCCCAGCCCGCACCCCAGATGATGAAACAGCCCTGTGAACACAGGAGGGGCCTCGGGCTGCCCCCGCATGCTCCCCGGGAAAGCACACCCACGGGGCTTCGGTGCCCCAGCCCCACGCGCTCCTTGCAAACGCTTCCCCAACTGGCGCCGCGGGTCGGGCCACCACCTTGGGGTGGGGGTGGGGGCGCAGGCCTCCGATCACTCACTGCCCCAGGCCCCAGGCCCCTTGCTGGTCACTCTGGGCAGTGGCCAGCCGGGTGGAGGCAGGGCCCCCTCTGAGGAGAGTCCAGGAGGGGCAGGCTCACCTGAGAACAGGAGAGGACGCATTCCGTGACCCTGGGGATGGCCAGGCTCTGGTAGGCGCCCCAGGTCAGGGAGAGCAAGGCGATGGCGCGCCCGGCCAGCATCTGGCCACAGGACAGTGCCCGCCAAGTGAGGGTGCGACGGACGGCCCGTGGCGGCTGTGCCTCGCCTTCCCACCCTGCTGCTCAGCCCAAGTGAGCTCGCTCCTGGGGCAGACACTCCCCCTCCCAGTGGGCCAGCCACAGCCACAGCCCACAGCTTCCGCCTGCAGGCTCTGGCCTCTGGCCAGACGCCCTGGAGTTTCCAGGCTGTCAAAGGAGACGTCCTGGAACTGTGGGGCTCTGGGGTCTGTGTGGTTGGGTGCCCCTGGGGCTGGCAGCTGGGGCAGGGCTGACTGTGGGCCTCTTTGCTCGTGGAGCCGCCCTGCATCCCCCACAGTTCCTAGGTGTCCCCCCCCCCCCAGGCCTCTGTCCCAAAGTCGGGGGATGGGAGGTGGCCCGTGCCTCAGTCATCGAGCTCAGCGGGGCTGGCAGACAGGTGGGAGCCGTCCCCAGCACCAGCTCCAGCTCCCACAAGCCTGGGGCACCCCTCCAGTCCTGAGTGCCCCCTCTGAGTGTGAGAGGCCGCCCCACTTTGCTGAGCCCTTGCTTCGCTGTCCATCACCCCAGAGAGCGCTGCCCCGAGGCTGACTCGGGCCTGGCAACTGCTGGGAGCTCACTCTGTCCCTTCTCCATTTGCGTCCTCTGTGCAGAGGCCTCCACGCAGGCACTAACAGCGCCCTGCCTGCCCCCAGCCCTAGGCCGAGGTGTGGCTCAGGGGTCCTTGGTCTCCTCCCTGGGTCCAGCCTGCCTCCTGCACTGGCTGGCAGGTCTGAGTACCTCTGGCCCAAGGGGCATGTCCCCTGAGTCAGGGGCATGGAAAAGAGGGAGTCACTGGAGATCCCGGAGACCCCTCCAGGGCCCAGGGAGCTGGAGATCTGCTTGGAACCCAAACAGGGCACCACAAGCAAGGAGGGGAGCTGACCCAGCTGGCAGTACCCCCGGGCTGGCTCCCTGGGCGGCTCCAGGGCTGCACTGGCTGCTCACCTGTCTGTCGCCCCCTCATCTGACCTGAGATAGGAAGTGGACTCGGGCCTCAGGAGGCAGCAACCAACATGGGAAACCCCTGGGGGAGCTTAGTCCTCGGGCTTGGGACCTGCCGGCAAACACCACCCAGGACCATGTTCCCTGCCTCCTGCACCCCCACCCCACCTGGAAGCCAAAGGCCACTGCCCAGCCTCCCTCCCCCAGCCCACAGCAGGCCTGGGCTCCCCTCCCCCACCGCTGGGAGGCAGAGCAATGGGGGATGGAGCCCTCCGGGCAGTGTTCACCTGGGGTCCCTTGTGGGGTGCGGTCAGCTGTTGCCGGGATGTCTGGGGTGGCCGGGAAGTCCAGGCGCTAGTGCTCCCGCTGTCCCTGGTCTGGTCCCCTCTAAGTCAGGCTGCCAGAGCTCCCTGGGTCGGCCAGATGGCTTGGGTCAGGAGGGCCGCAGGCTGTGTGGCCAGACACTGTCCACCAGGCCGAGCAGGGAGGACCAGCCTGAGGCCGGGACTGAGGGCCACCGCCTGCTTTCTCACCCGGGGGGCAGGTGGGGACTGAGCACCCAGTGACTCCATGGGCACCAGCTCTTCCTGGGGTGAGGAGGCCCCGCGTGGCCCCGGTCCTGGCCCACCTGCCGGGCGACACGCCCGGGGCCCGGAGCACGCCACGCCAGTGCCGGGGGCTGCAGGTGGTCAAAATGAAGCCACCGCACGGCTCCACGGGGGAGACGCGCGCTGGGGATAGGTCCTTGTCCTCTGGGGCTCCTGTCTTGTCTCCGACGGCTGGGGGCTGCCAACCTCCCAACGTCCAGAGAGAACAGGCCCTCGTGACCCTTCGCAGTCTCCCCGGCCCCTGTAGGATGCCCCAGCCAGAGCCAAGAGGCTGCAGAGGTTCACCCGCCTCCGGTCTCCACAGCCTGCACGGCCCACGGATGGCCTGGGGGCCCAAAAGTCCACCTGTGGTGGACCTTGAGGGGTTCAACCCAGTGCGGGCGCCCCTTCAAGCCCTCGCTCAGCACCAGGTTGGCAGGAGATGCTCGGGCGCAAAGAACCTGGAGCGGCACAGCCAAACTTCTGTTGAATCAATGAGTGAACAAGGGGCCTCTGTGGACGGGGCGCCCTCCAGCGAGGAGGGCGCCTGGGGAGAGGCACCCACGGCAGAGCCTGCCTCACCCAGGGCAGGGGTGCAGGCTGAGGGGGAGGCGTGGGGACGTGGGATGGGGGTGCAGGGCGAGGGGCCCGGGATGCAGGCGGGCTTGGGGCGTGGGCAGCGGGCAGGCCGGGCGCCGAAGCTCCATAAAAAATACTAAGGTGAAGATGCACAAGTTCGCTAAAATAGCTCTGTATACAAGGTCCCGCATCTACGTGGAGGTTTCCAAAGAAACGAGCCACGCTCTGGAGGCCGCGGGCCTGGGCTCGTCGCTCTGGCCCTGGTGCTCGGCGTCACAGGGTCCATAGGCCGCTGCCCAGCTCGTCACCGAGGGGCACGAAGGAGGCGCCCTGCAGGACGGCGGCGCAGAAGGAGAGGCAGCGCTTGCAGGGACCAGTGGGCGGCAGCGAGCCACGGCACACCAGGCAGGGCGCTGGGAGGGCCCTTGGCAACCCTGCAGCAGAGAGAGAGGGAGAGGAGGGCCCTGAGACTGCGCCCGCCTCCGCCCGGGATCACGCCCACCCAGCCCCGACCGCGCCCACATGCCCAGGCCCCGCCCGCCCCGGATCGCGCCCTCCCTCCCCAGGCCACCCACCAGCTCGCAGACTGTCTGTGAAGTCGCCACCCTAGAACAGGCCCACTGGTCCTGCCCCAGGACCTCGTCTCTGGCCACAGTCACGGGTCCCTGAGACTGCGCCCCAGGGCGTGCCCTCCTCGGATTCGCCCCCCTCAGGGCAGCCCTCACCCTCTGCGAGGCGCTGGTGTCCCCAGAGGTCAGTCCCAGCTGGCTTCCAAGCCCACCCGGCTCCCCCACTCACAGCAAAGCCGGGACCTGCACTCGAGGCCGAGGAGTCCCAGTTAGGGGCACTGAGCAAGGGTCCCCCCTTGGGCACACTCACGATGGCTGGAGCCCACAGCCCCATTGGCACCCATGAGCCTCCCCCCAAAGCTCACCTGGCGTCCAGCCCCGGGAGCAGGGCCCGCTTAGGAGACCCGGCCAAGGACGCCTGCTGACCACGAGGGTGCTGGCTCCAGGGCCCTGTGGGCACAGGACGGGACTGCGGGCCCTGGTTCTCCGCCCCCATCCCACCTCCTCCCCTGGGTCTCCCCCTGCTGCTCAGACAGAAGGTCACACTCCTCCGGCCCGCCCTGCGGAGCCTGGGCGCCTGGAGCCCCGTCCAGCGGAATCTGGTGTTTCTCGAGGATTTCCCCAGTTCTTTCCAACAGGGGAGTGAGCCAGCCGGCAGCTGGGGTCAGGGACGTCCAAGAGGCTGGACCACCCCCCAGAGCCAAGAGGCGAGGCTCCCGCAGCCTCTGTCCTTGCTCTGAGCGCACCCGTCTGTGACCTTTCTCAGGGAGCGGCGGGGGGGGGGGGGGGGGGGGGGGCGCGCTGCGTGCCCACCCTTCCCCCGCGTGCCAGCCGTGACTCAGCCTCGGGCTGCATCAGAAGGCCGGCTCCGGGCGAGCTGCAGCCTGCGCCGGGGGCGCGGGGGCTTCCCCAGGCTCTCCCGGCCTCCGGCCCAGCCCAGGGGTGCCACGGGCTGAGCTGCCACACCTGCCGGAGCCACCAGCAGCCCTGCCAGTAGCCTGGCTGAGTCACTTCTCCCCAGGGGCAGGCGGGGCTGGAGGGGCTGCCTTGTCCTCATGCAAAGCAGCCGCGCTTCCCGGAGCCTGGAGCAGCGCTGAGCCGGAGCCCAGGAGCTGGGCCTCCCCAGGGACGGGAGCCAGCCTGTCCCGCGGGGTAAGCCGGGGCGCACACGGCTTTCTGAGGGGACACGCCCACATCCTGGAAGGAAGGCAGAGTCCCCCAGTCCATCTCTTAAAGACGATTCGTCTCTAATAAAATGCGCGAGCGCCGGCAGAACGTGACCTAGGACCTCACAAGCTGATAGAATCGCCAGACACAGAACACTGTATAAGTTCATACAATTTAGAGATTTTAGGCAAAGGAAAGGAATTATAAAGAATAGCCAAATTTATTAGAAAGTAGCGTTCCTAAAAAATGATGCTATAATAACTAAAATAAATATTTCAATGGATGGGATTCACGGTGCTCTAGACTCTGAGGACAGAATGAACTGGAAGGCAGAGGAGGCGGCTACGCAGGTGGCCCCGCAGGAAACCAAATGGCGACAAGGGGGTGAAGTGACACAGGAGGTGGGTGGAGAAGGGGGGCAAGCACCCCCCGCACAAGGAGAGGCGGCGGGGCGGAGGCGGTACTCAAAGGGTTAAAGGCTGAGCGCTTCTCATAAAGGATTAAAGACACATGTGCTGATTAAGGAAGCTCGGAGATTTCCGGTTTGAATAAATAAAACCCCACACCCAGACCCGTCCTTAAAACAGTTGGAAATTTTGCAGGCGGGTGGGACAGCTCACTTTTGGGAAGCCGTGGACTTGGCCAAGTAGCTCTGAGAGCAGTGGTGACAGCCACTTAAAGATCAAGGAAAGAATTGTAATGAAAATTAGAAAATATTGATCTGAATAATACCCCAAACACTACATTTCAAAATTTTTCGTACAGTTAAAGGAGAAAATAAAGGGTAATTGCCATCCTTAAACTGCCTGTCATGTATTGACAAGAAGAAATGCCAAATGTTAAGACCCAACCAACTTCTAGCTCAAGAAGTTAAAAGAAAAAGAAGCCCCGATAACAAATGCCTGCTTAGGTCTTCTGCCCATTGTTTGATTGGGTCGCTTGTTTGCTTGTTTCTTAACATTGAGCTGCATGAGCTGTCTGTTAACCCATTGTCGGTTGCTTGGTTTGGGAATGTTAAACAGCCAGTGGGAAGCTGGTGTGCAGCGCAAGGAACTCCACTTACTGCTCTGCAGTGACCCAGAGGGGTGGGATGGGGCGGGGGGAGGGGGGTCCACGAGGGAGGGGAGATATGTATACACATGGCTGATTCACCTCATTGTACAGCAGAAACCAGCACAACATCTTAAAGCAATTATACCCCCATTAAATATACATATGCATACACCAAGCGAGTGAAAGCCGCTCAGTTGCGTCCGACTCTTTGCGACCCCATGGACTATACAGTCCTTGGAATTCTCCAGGCCAGACTACTGGAGTGGGTAGCCGTTCCCTTCTCCAGGGGATCTTTCCAACCCAGGGATCAAACCCAGGTCTCCCGTATTGCAGGCGGATTCTTTACCAGCTGAGCCACCAGGGAAGCCCAAGAATACTGGAGTGGGTAGCCTATCCCTTCTCCAGGGAATCTTCCCAACCCAGGAATCAAACCGGAGTCTGCTGCATGGCAGGCGGATTCTTTACCAATTGAGCTATGAGCAAAGCCCATACATATACATATATAGGAAGACAGATAAAACCACAAATGCAAGAGCCAAAGAAGCAAACTGAAAGTTCAGCAAAGCCTCAGGCTGGTTCTCTGAGAAGCTGGATAAAGTGACAGACCCTGGTGATACTCACTGATGGTGGCGGGGCCAGGGGTGGCAATGTTAGAAATAAAAGTGAAACATCTCTTTTCTGTAGACTTTAAAAGGAGGATGAAGGAAGACAAGGCCCACTTCTCAGTCCCACGTGGATGGATGCCACTCATGCGAGCAGAGTGACAAGACCATCTCAGGAGATTCAGGGGAAACGGTGCAGAGATCCTGCCATTCATGATAAACAGAAAAGAAAACCACTCTCCGCCAACAAGGAACGTCCTCTGTTTGAGAGCGTGTGTTTGTGGGGACCTGACTCTGGCCTCGTTAGTGGCCTCCTGCCTGCTCCCCTCAGCTCAGGGGGGCAGGAACCAGGACAAGGTGGACAGACTGGAAAGGGGGAGGACGGACGGTGCTTGAAGTGGTGGGAGGGCAGAGAAGAGATAAGAAGATGCCAGCTGGCAGGACCAGGAGTGCCCCTGCAGGAGCGGGCTGCGGGGGCAGCGTGCTGGAGCCGTGGGGCTGTCTACACATTAGCACAGATATTTGGGAAATAAATTTTAAGACACCATTTATATCATTCGTATGTAGAATCTTAAATAAGTCAAACTCACAGGAACAGGGGATAGAAAGGCGGCTGGAGGAGGGAGCCCTGGGTGGTGGGGAGAGGGGAGCAAACGCTCGGTGGGCAGGTGGGCGAGGCCCGAGGACCAGACGTGAGACCTGGTAGCCACAGTTGACAACAAAGCCGGCGTCACCGGCAGTAAGCGTTCTCACCAAGAGAAGACAATTAAAACCCACCATTTATTAAAGTAGCAAAGTTAATTGATAAAAATACATGTATAAAAGTATCAAAAATACATCAAATACATAGGAATTCATTTGATGAGAAAAAAATCCACCCTAAAAATATTGCTTAGAAAAACTACAGAATATAGTATGTGAATAAATGTCAAGATACATCAAGTGGGTAGATTGGGAGTCTCAGCACCGTGAGGACGTGAGTTCTCCTTAAAATGATTGGGAGATCTGACATAGTCAGTTCAGTTCTGTCTCTCAGTCTTGTCCGACTCTTTGTGATCCCACGGACTGCAGCATGCCAGACTTCCCCATCCATCACCAGCTCCCGGAGCTTGCTCAAATTCATGTCCATCGAGTCCATGATGCCATCCAACCATCTCATCCTCTGTCGTCCCCTTCTCCTCCCGCCTTCATCTTCCCCAGCATCAGGGTCTTTTCCAGTGAGTCAGCTCTTCGTGTCAGGTGGCCAAAATATTGGAGTTTCAGCTTCAGCATCAGTTCTTCCAACGACAATTCAGGACTGATTTCCCTTAGGATGGACTGGTTGGATCTCCTTGCAGTCCAAGGGACTCTCAAGAGTCTTCTCCAACACCACAGTTTAAAAGCATCAATTCTTCGGCGCTCAGCTTTCCTTATAGTCCAACTCTCACATCCATACATGACTACTGGAAAAACCATAGCTTTGACTATACGGCCGTTTGTTGGTAAAGTAATGTCACTGCTTTTTAATATGCTGTCTAGGTTGGTCATAGCTTTTCTTCCAAAGAACAAGCATCTTTAATTTCATGGCTGCAGTCACCATCTGCAGTGATTTTGGAGCCCCCCTAAATAAAGTCTCTCACTGTTTCCATTGTTTCCCCATCTATTTGCCATGAAGTGATGGGACTGGATGCCATGATCTTAGTTTTCTGAATGTTGAGTTTAAAGCCAACTTTTTCACTCTCCTCTTTCACTTTCATCAAGACACTTTTTAGTTCTTCACTTTCTGCCATAAGGGTGGTGTCCTCCGTATATCTGAGGTTATTGCTATTTCTCCAGGCAATCTTGATTCCAGCTTGTGTTTCTTCCAGCCCAGCGTTTCTCATGTTGTACTCTGCATACAAGTTAAATAAGCAGGGTGAAAATATACAGCCTTGACGTACTCCTTTTCCCATTTGGAACCAGTTGGTTGTTCCATGTCCCATTCTAACTGTTGCTTCCTGACCTGTATATAGGTTTCTCAGGAGGCAGGTGAGGTGGTGTGTCATTCCCATCTCTTTAAGAATTTTCCACAATTTATTGTGATCCAAGCAGTCAAAGGATTTGACATAGTCAATAAAGCAGAAATGGATGTTTTTCTGGAACTCTCTTGCTTTTCCTATGGTCCAATGGATGTTGACAATTTAATCTCTGGTTCCTCTGCCTTTTTTTTAATTTATATTTCTATTGAAGGATAATTGCTTTACAGAATTTTGTTTTCTGTCAAACCTCAACATGAATCAGCCACAGGTATACATACATCCCCTCCCTCTTGAGCCTCCCTCCCATCTCCCTTCCCCTCCCACCCCTCTAGGTTGATACAGGGCCCCTGTTTGAGTTTCCTGAGCCACAAAGGAAATCCCCACTGGCTCTCTATTTGACACATGGTCATGTCAGCGCCCGTGTTACTCTTTCCATACATCTCACCCTCTCCTCCCCTCTCCCCATGTGCATAAATCTATTCTCTATGTCTGTTTCTCCATTGCTGCCCTATAAATAAATTATTCAGAACCGTTTTTCTAGATTCCGTATACGTGTGTTAGAATATGATATTTATCTTTCTCTTTTTGACTCACTTCACCGTGTATAATAGGTTCTAGGTTCATCCCCCTCATCAGAACTGACTCAAGTCTTCTCCTTTTTATGGCTGAGTAATATTCCATTGTGTATATGTACCACAACTTCTCTATCCATTCATCTGTCGATGGACATCTAGGTTGCTTCCATGGTCTAGCTATTGCAAATAGTGCTGCAGTGAACAATGGGATACACGTGTCTTTTTCAACCCTGGTTTCCTCAGGGTATATGCCTAGGAGTGGGATTGCTGGGTCATATGGTGGTTTTATTCCTAATTTTTTAAGGAGTCTCCATACCGTTTTCCATAGTGGCTCTATCAATTTACATTGCCACCAACAGTGCAGGAGTGTTCCCTTTTCTCCACACCCTCTCCAGCATTTATTGTTTGCAGACTTTTTGATGATGGCCATTCTGACTGGTGTGAGGTGAAATATCTCTGTGGTTTTGACTTGCATTTCTCTAATAATGTGCAATGTTGAGCATCTGTTCATGTGTTTGTTAGCCACCTATATGTCTTCTTTGGAGAAGTGTCTGTTTAGGTGTTTATCCCACTTTTTGACTGGGTTGTTTGTTTTCCTGGTATTGAGCTGTATGAGCTGCTTGTGTATTTTGGGAATTAATCCTTTGTCAGTTGTTTCAGTTGCTATTATTTTCTCCCGTTCTGCGGGTTGTCTTTTCACCTTGCTCATAGTTTCCTTTGCTTTGCAAAAGCTTTTAAATTTAATCAGGTCCCACTTGTTTACTTTTGTTTTTATTTCCGTTACTCTAGGAGGTGGGTCACAGAGGATCTCGCTTTGATTCATGTCATCGAGTGATCTGCCTGTTTTCCTCTAGGAGTTTTATAGTTCCTGGTCTTACATTTAGGTCTTTAATCCATTTTGAGCTCATCTATGTGTGTGGTGTTAGGAAGTGTTCTAACTTCATTCTTTTACATGTAGTGTCCAGTTTTCCCAGCACCATTGATTGAAGAGGCTGTCTTTGCCCCATTGTATATCTTACCTCCTCTGTCAAAAATAAGGTACCCATGGGTGCGTGGGTTTATTTCTGGGCTTTCTATCTTGTTCCATTGATCTATGTTTCTGCCTTTGAGCCAGCACCACACTGTCTCGGTGACTGTAGCTTTGTAGTATAACCTGAGGTCAGGAAGGTCGATTCCTCCGGCCCCATTCTTCTTTCTCAAGCCTGCTTTGGCTATTCGGGGTCTTTGTGTCTCCAGATGAACTGTGAAATTTTTTGTTCTAGTTCTGTGAAAAGTGCCATTGGTAATTTGATAGGGATCGCGTTGAATCTGTGGATTGCATTTGGTAGTATAGTCATTTTCACAATATTGATTCTTCCTACCCAGAAACATGGACTATCTCTCCTTCTGTTTATGTCACCTATGATTTTTTTCATCAGTGTCTTATAATTTTATGTCTACAGTTCTTTCATCTCCTTAGGTAAGTTTATTCCTAGATAATTAATTCTTTTTGTTGCAATGGTGAACGGGATTGATCCCTTAATTTCTTTTCTGAATTTTCATTGTTGGTATATAGAAATGCAAGTGATTTCTGTGTATTGATTTTCTATCCTACAACCTTTCTAAATTCACTGATTAGCTCTAGTAATTTTCTGATACTATCTTTAGGGTTTTCTATGTAGAGTATCATGTCATCTGCAAACAGTGAGAGTATTACTTCTTTTCCAATCTGGATTCCTTTTATTTCTTTTTCTTCTCTGACTGCTGTGGCTAGGAGTTCCAGAACTATGTTGAATAATAGTGGTGAGAGTGGACACCCTAGTCTTCCTCCTGATCTTAGAGGGAATGCTTTCAGTTTTTCACCATTGATAATAATGTTTGCTGTAGGCTTATCATATATGGCCTTTACTATGCTGACGTAGGTTCCTTCTGTGCCCATTTTTTGAAGAATTTTAATCATAAATGGGTGCTGAATTTTGTCAAAGGCTTTTTCTGCATCTATTATCATACGGTTTTTATCCTTCAATTTGTTAATTTGGCGCATCACATTGATTTGCATATATTGAAGAATCCTTGCATTCCTAGAATAAACCCAACTTGATCATGGTATACGAGCTTTTCGATGTGTTGCTGAATTCTGTTTGCTAAAATTCTGTTGCGGATTTTTGCATCTCTGTTCCTCAGTGACATTGGCCTGTAGTTTTCTTATTTGTATGTTGTCTTTGTCTGGTTTTGGTATCAGGGTGATGGTGGCCTCATAGAATGAGTTTGGAAGTGTTCCTTCCTCTGCAATTTTTTGAAAGAGTTTTAGAAGGATGGACATTAGCTCTTCTCTAAATGTTTGATAGAATTCTCCTGTGAAGCCATCTGGTCCTGGGCTTTTATTTTTGGGGGGAAACTTTTGACCACAGCTTCAATTTCAGTGCTTGTAACTGGGTTGTTCGTGATTTCTATTTCTTCCTGATTCAGTCTTGGGAGATTGAACTTTTCTAAGAACCTGTCCATTGCTTCCAGGTTATCCATTTTATTGCCGTATAGCTGTTCATAGCAGTCTCTTCTAACCCTCTGTATTTCTGCATCGTCTGCTGTAACCTCTCCTTTTTCGTTTCTAATTCTGTTGAGTTGGTTCTTCTCTCTTTTTTTCTTGACGAGTCCGGTTAAAGGTTTGTCAGTTTTGTTTATCTTCTCGGAGAACCAGCTTTCGGTTTATTAGTCTTCGCTGTTGTTTCTCTCCTTTATTTCTGCTCGGATCTTTATGATTTTTTCCTTCTACTAATTTTGGGATTTCTCTGTTCTTTTTCCAGTTGTTTTAGGTGTAAAGTTAGGCTGTCTATTCAACGTTTTTCTTGTTCCCTGAGGGAGGACTGTGTTGCTGTGAACCTCCCTCTTAGGACTGCTTTTGCTGCACCCCGTAGGCTCTGAGGTGTCGTGTTCTCATTGTCATATGTTTCTAGAAATTTTTTTGTTTCCCTTTCGATCTCTTCAGTGACCTGTTGGTTATTTAGAAACATGTTGTTTAATCTCCATCAGTTTGTGTTTCTTAGTTTTTTTCTTGTAATTGATATCCAGTCTCATAGTGTTGTGGTTGGAGAAGATGCCTGATACGATTTCAGTTTTCTTATATTTACTGAGGTTTGATCTGTGACCCACGATGTGGTCTATCCTGGAGAATGTTCCATGTGCACTTGAGAAGAAGGTGTGTTCTTCTGCATTTGGATGGAATGTCCTGAAGATATCAATGAGATCCATCTCATCTAATGGATCATTTAGGACTCATGTTTCCTTATTAATTTTCTGTTTTGATGATCTGTCCATTGGTGCGAGTGGGGTGTTAAAGTCTCCTACTATTATTGTGTTCCTGTCAATTTCTCCTTTTATGTCTGCTAGTGTTTGTCTTACGTACTGAGGTGCTCCTATGCTGGGTGCATAGATATTTACAATTGTTATGTCTCCCTCTTGGATTGATCCCTTGATCACTATGTAGTGTCCTTCCTTATCTCTTGTAGTCTTCTTTATTTTAAGGTCTATTTTGTCTGACATGAGGATTGCTACTCCAGCTTACTTTTGCTTCCTATTTGCATGGAGTATATTTTCCCACTCTCTCACTTTCAGTCCATATGTGTCTTGAGGTCTGAAGTGGGCTTCCTGTAGACAGGATGCGTATATACATAAGGGTCTTGTTTTTGTATCCATTCAGCCAGCCTGTGTCTCTTGGTTGGAGCATTTACTCCATTTACATTTAAAGTAATTATTGATATATATGTTCCTATTGCCATTTTCTTAATTGTTTGGGGTTGATTTTGTGGATCTTCTTTCTTCTCTTGTATTTCTTGACCTATATAAGTCCGTTTAACATTTGTTGTAAAGCTGGTTTGGTGGTACTGAATTCTCTTAACTTTTGCTTGTCTGAAAAACTTTTGATTTCTCCATCCATTTTGAATGCGATCCTTGCCAGGTACAGTAATCTTGGTTGTAGATTTTTCCCTTTCAGTACTTTAAATATATCCTGCCATTCCCTCTGGCCTGCAGCATTTCTGCTGGAAGCATATGGGGTTTCCCTTTTATGTTACTTGTTGCTTCTCCTGTGCTGCTCTTAACATTCTTTCTTTGTGTTCAGTCTTTGTTAGTTTGATCAGTACGTGTCTTGGCGTGTTTCTTCTTGGGTTTATCCTGCTCGGGACTCTTTGTGCCTCTTGGACTTGATTGACTATTTACTTTTCCATGTTGGGGAAGTTTTCAACTATAATCTCTTCAAAAATTTTCTCATACCCTTTCTTTTTCTCTTCTTCTTCTGTTCAGTTCAGTTCAGCCGCTCAGTCGTGTCTGACTCTTTGCGACCCCATGAACCGCAGCACGCCAGGCCTCCCTGTCCATCACCAACTCCTGCAGTTTACCCAAACTCAAGTCCATTGAGTCGGTGATGCCATCCAAGCATCTCATCCTCTGTCGTCCCCTTCTCCTCCTGCCTTCAATCTTTCCCAGCATCAGGGTCTTTTCAAATGAGTCAGCTCTCCGCATCAGGTGGCCAAAGTACTGGAGTTTCAGCTTCAGCATCAGTCCTTCCAGTGAACACCCAGGACTGACCTCCTCTAGGATGGACTGGCTGGATCTCCTTGCATCTCCCAGATCTTCTTCTGGGGCCCCTATTATTCAGTTGTTGGTGTGTTGATGTTGTCCCAGAGTCTCTGAGACTGTCCTCAGTTCTTTTCACTCTTTTCACTTTATTCTGCTCTTCAGAAATTATTTCCACCGTTTTCTCTTCCAGCTCACCGATTCGTTCTTCTGCTTCAGATATTCTGCTATTGATTCCTTCTAGAGTATTTTTAATGTCAGTAATTGTACTGTTTGTCTCTGCATGTTTATTCTTCAATTCTTCTAGGTCTTTGTTAATTGATTCTTGCATGTTCTCCATTTTGCTTTCAAGGTTTTTGATCATCTTTACCATCATTATTCTGAGTTCTTTTTCAGGCAGTTTGTCCAGTTCCTCTTCATTTACTTGGACTTCTGTGCTTCTAGTTTGTTCCTTCATTTGTGTAGCATTTCTCTGCCTTTTCATTATTGGTTTTTTTTAACTTGTTGTCTTTGAGGTCTCCTTCTCCCAGGCTTCAGGGTTGAATTCTTTCTTCCTTTTGGGTTCTGCCCTCTATGGTTGGCTCAGCGGTTTGTGTGAGCTTCTTAGGGTGAGACTGGTGCTGAGTTTCTGTTTGCTTGTTTGTTGGTTTTTCCCTGATGTCAGGGCTGAGTGCGGTGGTGGTCCTGTCTGCTGCTGATTCAGGGCTGAGTGCAGCGGTGGTCCTGTCTGCTGATGATTCAGGGCTGAGTGCGGCGGTGGTCCTGTCTGCTGCTGATTCAGGGCTGAGTGCGGCGGTGGTCCTGTCTGCTGCTGATTCAGGGCTGAGTGCGGCGGTGGTCCTGTCTGCTGCTGATTCAGGGCTGAGTGCGGCGGTGTCCTGTCTGCTGCTGATTCAGGGCTGAGTGCGGCTGGTGGGCTCCTGTCTGTCTGCTGCTGATCAGGGCTGAGTGCGGCGGTGGTCCTCCTGTCTGCTGCTGATTCAGGGCTGAGTGCGGCGGTGTCCTGTCTGCTGCTGATTCAGGGCTGAGTGCGGCGGTGGTCCTGTCTGCTGCTGTCAGGGCTGAGTGCGGCGGTGGTCCTGTCTGCTGCTGATTCAGGGCTGAGTGCGGCGGTGGTCCTGTCTGCTGATGCAGGGCTGAGTGCGGCGGTGGTCCTGTCTGCTGCTGTCAGGGCTGAGTGCGGCGGTGTCCTGTCTGCTGATTCAGGGCTGAGTGCGGCGGTGTCCTGTCTGCTGCTGATGCAGGGCTGAGTGCGGCGGTGTCCTGTCTGCTGCTGATTCAGGGCTGAGTGCGGCGGTGTCCTGTCTGCTGATGCAGGGCTGAGTGCGGCGGTGTCCTGTCTGCTGCTGTCAGGGCTGAGTGCGGCGGTGTCCTGTCTGCTGATTCAGGGCTGAGTGCGGCGGTGTCCTGTCTGCTGCTGATGCAGGGCTGAGTGCGGCGGTGTCCTGTCTGCTGCTGATGCAGGGCTGAGTGCGGCGGTGTCCTGTCTGCTGCTGATGCAGGGCTGAGTGCGGCGGTGTCCTGTCTGCTGATGCAGGGCTGAGTGCGGCGGTGTCCTGTCTGCAGGGCTGCGGTGATGCAGGGCTGAGTGCGGCGGTGTCCTGTCTGCTGCTGATGCAGGGCTGAGTGCGGGCGGTGTCCTGTCTGCTGCTGTCAGGGCTGAGTGCGGCGGTGTCGTCTGTGTCCTGTCTGCTGCTGATGCAGGGCTGAGTGCGGCGGTGTCCTGTCTGCTGTCTGCTGCTGATGCAGGGGCTGAGTGCGGCGGTGTCCTGTCTGCTGCTGATGCAGGGCTGAGTGCGGCGGTGTCCTGTCTGCTGATGCAGGGCTGAGTGCGGCGGTGTCCTGTCTGCTGCTGATGGGTTTGTAATTTTGTTTTGCTTGTTGTTTAGATGAGGGTCCTGCACAGGCTGCTCCTGGCGGTTGGGCGATGCCGGGTCTTGTATTCCGATAGTTTCCTTTGTGTGAGTTCTCACTGTTTGACACCCCTGGGGCTAGTTCTCTGGTCGTCTAGGGTCTTGGAGCCAGTGCTCCCACTCCAAAGGCTCAGAGCTTGATCTCTGCTCAGGAACGAATATTTCACAAGTGGTTTGTTATAGCATTAAGTGAGATTAAAACAAATACCCAAAAACGAGAAAGCAAAAATGAACTGCAGACAAATGGCAGTTACAGAATCAGGCAAATGGTAATTAGAACAATGGAATGTGCACATGCACACATGCAGCCACGAGCAAACTCGGAACAGTCCAGTGAGGATAAAGTACAGTAGGCTGACCTGGTGAACAGAGGGAACCAAACACTATGTCAGCCAGAACGCAGCCAACTGAAGCACAAACTGGAAAACAAGACTAAAGCCAGGCGCCAACTGGGGCATAAAGCAACGAACAGCAAACTAACAAATACGTGAGACTGAAGGAAAGAAAGGGAAGAGAGGAAGAACAGACATGCAAAGTTAGATAGAGGTAGACGAAGCAGATTTACATACGTTAAAGATTAACTGGAAGGGGAAAGAACAGCAGGAAAAGCAGACAAAGGAATAAATGTAGAAAAATAATAATAGGTTTAAAAAATTAAAATTAAAAAAAGAGAAAAGAAAAGAAAAAAAAACCCAACTCCCCAGAGCTGCAAAAGCCCGATATAGAGGCAGAGGTTTATAACAACAACGAAACATGTGACTGAGAAAAAAGAGAAAAAACAGCTCAAAAGCTTAGTTAGATTTCACGTGCCAGTAAAATGGAGAACTACAGCAGAGCGGGGAGAGAAGGGAAACAAAGGGAAGAGACCCCAAAGAACCGACGGAACAAGTCAAACCATCAGAATAATGAATGCTTCTCTTGAGCCGCTGCTGTCAGAGTGCTCTCCCGCGCTGGGAGTCCCAGTGCCCCTCCCCTCCCTAGGATGCCCCCCAGCACTGTGCTGGTCTCCGGACCTGCTGCGGGGGCCGCTCAGATCCTAGTCTGGCCCTGCGCCTCTGTTCTTGCCTCCAATGTCCACGCCATCAGAGCTGGTGCGTCTTCTTCTGTGGCGGCGCTCAACGGCCTTTTATATGTTCCACAGACACAGGCTGCCTAGTGGATCGTGTGGATTTAACCTGCAGCTTGTCCAGCTGGTGGGAAGGTTTGGGGTCTTATTCCTTAGCCACATTGCCCCTGGGTTTCAACTGTGGTTTTATTTCCACCTCTGCATGTGGGTCGTCCCCTGGGTTTGCTCCTGAGGCTGCCCTGGAGGACTCGGGTCTGCCCCAGTGAGGGCCCCGTGTGGAGGTGGTGCAGCTGCTTGGGTCGCGGGGGTTCGGGCAGCACCAGGTACTCAGGGGAGTTGGCGGCTAGGGCAGCAGGAAATACAGTGCTCTAGAAGGGTATGGCAACCAGTATTGGCCAGTACACTCCAGTATTCTTGCCTGGAAAACCCCCTCTCTGATATAGAAGCCTGGCAGGCCACAGTCTATAGGATCGCAAAGAGTGCGCCACCCGGGTATGTATGGCTGCGGCGAGGACTGTCTGATTCTCATTCCATTTAGGCTGCCACACATTAGCTGTTTCCCTCTCAGCCTTAAATGCTTCTCCTCTGACTCAGACAATTGCCCCCATGTGGGAATCGGACCCCTGCTTCGGTTCCTCCACCCACCGAGGGCAGGTTCAGTCCTACCAACTCCCGTTTTCCCTAGTTCCCTCATCCTATGAAGTTTTGCCTGGTTCTATATATTCTTTTCTGCTGGTCAGGTACCCCTGTCTGCTCCCAGCTGGTGTTCTGCATGCACTTCTGTGTCTGAAGGCACACTCCTGATGTATCCGTGGAGAGAGATGTATTCCACGTCCACCTAATTCTCCGCCATCTTGTTCCTCTCCCCTCTGCCTTTTTAAAATCCAGCTTGAACATCTGGAAGTTCACAGTTCATGTACTGTTGAATCCTGGCTTGGAGAATTTTGAGCATTACTTTGCTAGACTGTGAGATGAGTGCAATTGTGCGGTAGTTTGAGCATTCTTTGGCATTGCCTTTCTTTGGGATTGGAATGAAAACTGACCTTTTCCAGTTCTGTGGCCACTGCTGAGTTTTCCAAATATACTGGCATATTGAGTGCAGCACTTTCACAGCATCATCTTTTAGGATTTGAAAGAGCTCAACTGGAATTCCATCACCTCCACTAGCTTTGTTCGTAGTGATGCTTCCTAAGGCCCACTTGACTTCAGACTACAGGATGTCTGGCTCTAGGTGAGTGATCACACTATTGTGGTTATCTGGGTCATCAAGATCTTTTTTGTATAATTCTTCTGTGTATTCTTGCCACTTCTTATTATCGTCTGCTTCTGTGAGGTCCATACCATTTCTGTCCTTTATTGTGCCCATCTTTGCATGAAACGTTCCCTTGGTGTCTCTAATTTTCTTGAAGAGATCTCTAGTCTTTCCCATTCAATTGTTTTCCTCTATTTCTTTGCACTGATCACTGAGGAAGGCTTTCTTATCTCTCTGTGCTATTCTTTGTAATTCTGCATTCAAATGGGTATATCTTTCCTTATCTCCTTTGCCTTTAGCTTCTCTTCTTTTCTCAGCTATATGTAAGGCCTCCTCAGACAGCCATTTTGCCTTTTTGCATTTCTTTTTCTTGAGGATGGTCTTGATCACTGCCTGCTGTACAGTGTCATGAACCTCTGTCCATAGTTCATCAGGCACTCTCTGTCAGATCTAGTCCCTTGAATCTATTTGTCACTTCCACTGTATAATCTATAATTATTTATGTCATACCTGCATGGTCTAATGGTTTTCCCTACTTTCTTCAATTTAAGTCTGAATTTGGCAATAAGCAGTTCATGATCTGAGCCACAGTCTGCTCCCGGTCTTGTTTTTGCTGACTGTATAGAGCTTCTTCATCTTTGGCTGCAAAGAATATAATCCGTCTGATTTCGGTGTTGACCATCTGGTGATGTCCATGTGTAGAGTCTTCTCTTGTGTTGTTGGAAGAGGGTGTTTGCTATGACCAGTGCGTTCTCTTGGCAGAACTCTATTAGCCTTTGCCCTGCTTCGTTTTGTACTCCAAGGCCAAACTCGCCTGTTACTCCAGGTATCTCTTGACTTCCTACTTTTGCATTCCAGTCCTCTATGATAAAAAGGACATCTTTTCTGGGTGTTAGTTCTAGAAGGCCTTTTAGGTCTTCACAGAACCATTCAACTTCAGCTTCTTTAGCATTACTGGTCGGGGCATAGACTTGGATTACTGTGATATTGAATGGTTTGCCTTGGAAATGAACAGAGATCATACTGTCATTTTTGAGATTGCACCCAAGTACTGCATTTTGGACTCTTTTGTTGACTCTGAGGGCTACTCCATTTCTTCTAAGGGATTCTTGTCCACAGTAGTAGATATAATGGTCATCTGAATTAATTCGCCCATTCCAGTCCATTTTAGTTCACTGATTCCTAGAATGTCAATGTTCACTCTTGCCATCTCCTGCTTGACCACGTCCAATTTACCTTGATTCATGGACCTAACATTCCAGCTTCCTTTGCAATATTGTCCTTCACAGCATCAGACTTTACTTCCACCATCAGTCACATCCACAACTGGGCATTGTTTTTCTTTGGCTCCATCTCTTCATTCTTTCTGGAGGTATTTCTCCACTCATCTCCAGGAGCATATGGGGCACCTACTTACCTGGGGAGTTCATCTTTCAGTGTCATATCTTTTTGCCTTTCCATACTGTCCGTTGATGGAGTAGAAGGACGTGCACTCATCTTCTCCTGCGAGAACTCCAAAATTACAACTCGCTGCTGAACAACCATCGACAGGAGAATGTTGGATCCCCCCAAAAAAGACGCCCCACATCCAAGGGCAGAGGAGAAGCCCCAGCAAGACGGTAGGATGGACACAATCGCATTTAGAATCAAACCCCATACCCACCAGAGATGCTCGGAGGGCTCAAACAAAACCTTGTGTGCACCAGGACCCAGAGACCCCGCAGAGACTGAACCAGACCTGCCTCTGAGTGAGTGTCTCCTACAGAGGTATGGGTCAGCAGTGACCTTCCGCAGGCACAGGGGCTCTGGGTGCAGCAGACCTGGGTCACACAGGGTGTGGCATAAGCCCTCTTGGAGGAGGTTGCCATTAACCCCACCAAAGAGCCGCCGAGCAGATGACCCACAAACTGCAGAACAATTATACCAAATAAATTCTCACACTGTTAAAAAAATTCTAGGACCCACAACAGATTTCCCAACCTGGGGATCTGGCAAAAGGACTGGAAACATCCAGGGAATTTAACTTTGGAGGTCAATGGGATTTGATTATAGAACTTACATAGGACTGGGAAAACAGAGTCTTGGAGGCACAAACAGAACCTTGTGTGCACCAGGACCCAGGAGAAAGGAGCAGCGACCCCACAAGAGACTGACCCAGACTTGCCTGTGAGTGTCCAGGAGTCTCTGGCAGAGGTGTGGGTGGACGCTGGCCTGCTGCAGGGTCGGGGCACTGAGTGCAGCGGTGTATGCATGGGACCTTTTGAAGGAGGTCACCATTATCTTCATTACCTCCACCATAGTTTGGCCTCAGGTCAAACAACAGGGGGGGAACACAGCCCCACCCATCAGCAGAGAATTGGATTAAAGATTTACTGAGCACAGCTCCATAGCAAGGAGAGATAAGAAAGCCTTCCTCAGTGATCAATGCAAAGAAATAGAGGAAAACGTAGAATGGGAAAGACTAGAGATCTCTTCAAGAAGATTAGAGATACCAAGGGGACATTTCATGCAAAGATGGGCTCGATAAAGGACAGAAATGGTATGGACCTGACAGAAGCAGAAGATAATAAGAAGTGGCAAGAATACACAGAAGAATTATACAAAAAAGATATTCACAACCTAGATAACCACGATGGTGTGATCACTCACCTAGAGTCAGACATCCTGCAGTCCGATGTCAAGTGGGCCTTAGGAAGCATCACTACAAACAAAGCTAGTGGAGGTGATGGAATTCAAGCTGAGCTATTTCAAATCTTAAAAGATGATGCTGTGAAAGTGCTGCACTCAACATGATAGCAAATTTGGAAAACTCAGCAGTGGCCACAGGACTGGAAAAGGTCAGTTTTCATTCCAATCCCAAAGAAAGGCAATGCCAAAGAACATTCAAACTACTGCACAATTGCACTCATCTCACACGCTAGTAAAGTAATGCTCAAAATTCTCTAAGCCGGGCTTCAACAGTACGTGAACCAAGAATTTCCATCTATTAAAGCTGGATTTAGAAACGGCAGAGGAACCAGAGATCAAATTGCCAACATCTGTTGAATCACAGAAAAAGCAAGAGTGTTCCAGAAAAACATACTTCTGCTTTATTGATTATGCCAAAGCCTTTGAGTGTGTGGATCACAGCAAACTCTGGAAAATTCTTGAAGAGATGGGATACCAGACCACCTGACCTGCCTCTTGAGAAATCTGTATGCAGGTCAGGAAGCAACAGTTAGAACGGGACATGGAACAACAAACTAGTTCCAAATTGGGAAAGGAATTTGTCAAGACTGCATGTTATCACCCTGCTTATTTAACTATATGCAGAGTACATCATGCAAAATGCCGGGCTGGATGAATATCCATTGGAAGGACTGATGCTGAAGCTGAAACTCCAATACTTTGGCCACCTGATATGAAGAACTGACTCACTGGAAAAAAACCCTGATGCTGGGAAGGATTGAGGGCGGGAGGAGAAGGGGACGACAGAGGATGAGATGGTTGGATGGCATCACCGACTCAATGGACATGAGTTTGAGCAAACTCCGGGAGTTGGTGATGGACAGGGAGGCCTGGCGTGCTGCCGTCCATGGGCTTGGGAAGAGTCAGACATGACTGAGCGACTGAACTGAAGTGAACTGAGCACGGTCCCGCCCATCAGAACAAGAGCAGTTTCCCCCTCAGTCAATCTCTCCCATCAGGAAGCCTCCAGAAGCGTCTTATCCTTCTCCATCAGAGGGCAGACAGAATGAAAATTACAATCACAGAAAACTAACCAAACTGACCACAGTCCTGTCTAACTCAATAACACTATGAGCAATGCCATGTAGGACCACCCAAGACAGACGGGTCATAGTGGAGAGTTCTGACAAAACGTGGTCCACCGGAGAAGGGCCTGGCAAACCACTTCAGTATTCTTGCCTTGAGAACCCCATGAACAGTAGGAAAAGGCAAAAAAAAAGAAAAAAAGACTTGACATGACAGCAGTCAAATTCCCTCCAGGCTGCCTCTGTGGTAATTTACAAGCTGATTCTAAAATTTTAAAGGAAATTCAGAAGACAGAACAGTCCAGGAGATCCTGGGCAGGAAACAGCATCAGAGAAGTTAGCTGCCACTTTTCAAAACTTATTTCAAAACTGCACTGATTAAGACTTAAGCGTGGGACTTCCCTAGTGGTACAGTGGATAAGAATCCACCTGCCAATGCCGGGGATATGGGTTTGATCCCTGGTCCGGGAAGATCCCACATGCTGCAGAGCAACTAAGCCTGTGTACCACAACTCCTGAAGTCTGCATTTCTAGAGCCGGTGTTCTGCAACAAGAGAAGCCGCTGCAATGAGAAGCCCAGGTACCACCCAAGGCCAGAGAGGCTGGCACAGGCGAGCATGTTCTGCAGGGGTCCACCTGCGGCTGGACAGCCCAGGCTGATGGAAGTCAGAGAGTGGTCATCCCACGACAGGAGGACAGAGTGGGAAGGGGCACAGGAAACTTGCCAGAGAGAACTGTCCCTGTTCTCCATGTCCCCCCTCTGTGGCATTAAAACCATCGGCAGCCAGAAAAACATCTAATGAAAGATGTGCCAGATCACTGCCCTGAAAAACCACCAAACACGGTCCAGAGAAAATTAGACATCCTCGTTAGGTGGAGTAGATCTGATTTTGATTTGAAAGACTCAGTATAAGAAAGACGCCAGTTCTCTCCTCTGCAGATTCAAGGTGACCCCAGTCACAATCCTGGCAGTTCCCCCCTCCCCCAGCCTTCCTTGGGCCTCTCAGGAGGCTCAACGGTAAAGAATCTGCCTTCAGTGCAGGAGACAGGAGACACGGGTTCGATTCCTGGGTCGGGAAGATCCCCTAGAGGAGGAAATGGCTACCCACTCCAGTATTCTTGCCTGGAAAATTCCATGGACAGAAAAGCCTGGTGGGCTTCAGACCCTGGGGGTCACAAACAGTCGGGCGTAACTGAGTGATTGAGCACCTCCTTCCTCCTCTCTGGCTCTCTTTTATCTTTCTCCTGAGATTGACAGGTGATCCTAACACACATGTGGAAACGCGAGGGCTGAGATGACCTCTATGCAGAGCGAGTGTCCCCTGCTGCTGGCCGGGCCCAGCCAGTGCCCTGATCTCATCCACGGACCGGGCAGTGAAGGCTGACGCACGCTGGCCCAGCTGCCTGGCTGTCGTGAGGCAAACATGCCCCAGGCAGCCACCGACGCAAGGATGAGCATCCTGTAGCTCTGGCCGGAGTCCAGTCGGTAGCCTGGAAGCAAGTGCAGCTTGGCCTCCTGACAGTCTCAGCCGCAGCAGCGTGACCCCGATGACTCGCTTCACTCGAGCTGCACCACGCGCCGTCACAGCAGCACAGGCCCGCCCGGACACACGCGGGGGTCCTCTCAACCGCATCTAATAGGTGCTGTGGGCTTGGCAACCAGCTGATGGGGGTGAGGTGGGCTGCAGGAGGTTGACCGACCCCCCCCCCCAGCGGCACTGAGACCGAGGCAAACGTCAGCCACAGTGACACTGCTCGTGGTGGTGCGGGCCCCAGCAAGGAGCTTGGGGACCAGAGGGCCACGTGTGGGCACAGCCAGGCGCCTCTCTGGAGCGCCTCTCGAGAATGGGCTCACCCCTAGCAGTCCCGGAGGACGCTCGTCCGGAGCGGCTGCAGGAGAAACCTTGACTCCTACTACGGGCAGGAGGTGCCTAAGCCCAGCAGAGTCGCCCCCGTGGGCCCAAGTGGGCCCCGGGAGAGGATGGCCCCGGGGGCAGGGCAGCAGTGGTGTCCTGTCCCTCCGTGTGATGGCCGAGCCTGGGGACCTGAGTATGGGGAGGCGGCCCGCCAGGAGGCGGCGGCAGAATCCAGGGGGCGGAGCAGCGCGGAGCCAGCAGAGCCTCGCTGGGGAGCCAGGCTGTCACCCGCTCTCCAGCCACTGACAAAATGCAGACACTTGCAGGGAGACGGACCGACAGGGGCACAGCCTCCAACCAGCCGATGGAGGCTGCCTTGCGCTCTGCCAGGCACTCAGAAGGGGCAGGTGGGGCAGGAGGCTCCTGGGGCAGGGTAGGCATGGGTTGGTCCCGGAGTCCCGGGCGAGCAGAGGGAAGGACACGCCTTGAAAATGAACGTGGGAGTGGATTTTCACGCGCAGGGTTGGGGGGAAGGGTCATATTGGCAACCATGCCCGCCGCGTGCAAGGAGCGAGGTGGAGCCTGTCTGTGCTGCGAGGGCCCAAGTGCCCCGCTCGCTGAGGCCACAGCAGCCTCCATGGGGAACACGACCCCCACCTTCGCCTTCACACACAGCCGAGGACGATGATGGGGCAGGGCCAAGACTCCCTGAAAATGCATCAAGGGGCTTAATCGTGGCACAGTTTCCCCCCAGGAAGGGGTCGTGGTGTCTTGTGGGGGGATTCAGGGTGCGGTGGACCCTATGCCCTGTGCTGAGCCCACTCTGGGGTGTCTGTGTATGCGTGTGTGCGCACATGTGCACGCGTGCACGCAGGTACCTCTGGTTGGGAGAGGGTCCTTGGTCTCTTGTGCCCTCCTACATCTCCTTCGAGGTGCGTCTTCCGTGCAAGGCCCTGACCAGCCTTCACCTGGGCCGCGTCTCAGGTGAGGTGGCATCTCCTTCCAGGCTTCTTGCTGCTTCCTGAAAAAGCAGCGCGTGCACCGAGTTCACTGTTGCCAGCTGGGACGCAGGCCCTGTGTGTGCACCAGCCACCTGGCCATGCTCGTCACTCTGTAGGACTGTCCCAGACTGGCTGGAGTCACGGTCACCATGAGTGAGGCGCCGTCGTCTCTGCCCCAGGAGTCGCATGTCTTCTGCCAGCACCCAAGCGACAGCCATGCTCACGGGGAAGGGAACGCGAATCCGGACTGGAAGGCGTGTCTCTGGCTCACAAGTGTCCAGGTGAAGAAGACTGACGAGGAATCCTGAGGTCCCAGACTCGGAGCCTGGCTCTGTGGCTGGGAGACTTTCGGGGGCGGTGGCGAGTGGGCGCTGCTTGCAGAAGGAGGGTGAATGCCGATGACCAGGAGGCGGCCTGCGGTGTATCTGAACATGGCCTCTGCGCTCCTCCTCGCCCCCGGAGGAGTACCCTTCCTCACTCGCCGGGCAGCTGTGGCCTGACTCGCCCTCTCAAGCGTATACCTCCTGCCTTGTGAAGACAACACCCAGGGCAGCCACGGCCCCAGGAGGGGAGATGTGCGGGGTGGGTCGGAACTCTCCGCGCAGCCTGGAGCCTGGCTCAGCCTCCCCGGCGGAGCCCAGCACCTCTAGAGCCGACCTGAAGACGTGTGCGAGACAGGTGCCGGCTGGGGAAACACCGCTGAGGTTGGGGAGGAGGTGTCCCTGTTATGCAGCATTATTGCTGCCGAGACTTGACCTAACAAAGATAGGAGACCAGATAACTGGGACAGAGTAGACTCCAAAACCAGAACAACACATCCAGTCATCTGTCTTGCAGAGGCGGTGCAGCACAGCACGAAGGACACGGCGTTCACACGGCGTCAGCTGAACGTCCACACACAAACCCGTGAGTCTTTTTGGGGTAGGCAAAGATTTCACAAACAGAAAACATAATTGCTAATCATAAACACAATATATTGGAATATACTGCAAATAATAATTTATGTGCATGAAAAGATACTATTGAGAGAGTGAAAGGCAAATCACAGAATGAGAAAAGACATCTTTAATATATATACCAATATATATACCCACCAAAGGACTTGTATCCAGAATATATAAAGAACTCCTACAAGTCAGTAGGAATAGATTACAGAAAAATCTGTCAAATCAAATACAAAAAGATCCTTTGCAAGAGTATGTTGAGCTGGACTGTCAATATTAAAAGATGCTGAAATTTGTTTCTTGACCATACGGGCAGTTTGCAAGATCTTAGTTTCCTGAACATGGATCAAACCTGGGCCCACAGCAGTGAAAGTGCCAAATCTCAGAATGGCTAAAATTAAAGAATAGAGAATATCTACTGTTGGAAGAGTGTGGAGTAATTGGAAGACTCATACATTGGCACAGTCATCCTGGGAAATTCCTTGGGAGTGCCAACCAAAGCTGAATGCCTGACCCAGCGATTCCATTCCTACAGAAAGATGACACATGTTCACCAAATTCAGGATTGTTTACAATAGCACTATTTGCAATAGTCTGAACTAGAGATAACGTAAATAAACTGTAGTTGAGAACCGATTTTAACTACATGCAGGAAAGCAAATCCAGCCATATGTCCAACTCAACATTAGACCAAGTTAGGATCATTCCTGGAATGCAAGGTTGGTTTAACATTAAAAAATCGATTGATGTTAGGTGCTACAGGCAACTTCTTAGAAAAAGGAAAACCTATTGATGCTATTTACCATTTTAATCCTAATAAGAAGAAAAAACTTATAACGTCATAGATGCAAAAAAAATTGAGAAAATTCATTACACAGTCACAATAAAAATTCTTCATAAAGATTAGAAATAAACTACTTTAACAGGCTAGACTATGTATACATTTTTATCTATGCATCATATCTATAGCTTTGTTAAGACCTACAGAAAATGTCTCATTTATAAATGAGAAAATGTTAGAAACGTTCCCTTTAAAATCAGGAATTCAACAATGGTGCTCAACATTATGTAGGAAGTCCTGGCCAGCCCAATAAGACAGGATATTAGGGGCAAAAAGATTGAGGTGGGAGACATTAACACAAAGCTGCTTGCACACGATATAATTGTTTATGTAGGACAGTTACACATAGAAACTTAAAACAAGAAATATGCAAATTTTCATCAATAACAGCAGAGTTTAGAAATGTGCAGATAGAAAATTAATACATAGAAACTAATTTCATTCTATATGCCAGCAACAAACAATGAGGAAATTTATACAGAGAGATGACACTACATGCAGTAGTATCTGAATATCAAGTAACAAAAAAATCTAATGAAAGATGTATATAATCTCTGATGGGGAAATTCTAAAATTTAAAGATCTAGGGACTTCACTAGTGGTCCAATGGCTAAGACTGCAAGCTCCCAATGCAGGGAGCTCAGATTCTGTGCCTGGTCAGGGAACTAGATATCACATGTCACAACTAAAAGATCCTGCATACTGCAACTAGGACCCAGCACAGCCAAGTAAAAAATGAATAAAAATAAATATTAAAAAATTTAAAACTAAATACCTAAGTCAATGGAGAGACATATTCTGTTCATGAACAGAAGGCGTGAATTCATTAATTTATCCATTTTCCCCAAATCGATCTGTGAATTCAATGCAAACCCAACCAAAATCTCAATACGATTTTTGCTGGACTTGATGAAACAATTATGACATTTATATAGAAGAGAATGAGGTCAGGAACGACTGAGACGCTTATGAAGATGAACAGAGAGGAAACGGTCCCACCCACCAGAGAGCACGGACAGTGCGGGCCTGGTGCAGGGGGCAGAGTCATCAGAGGGAGAGAACAGACTCCAGAGATACACGCTCACACACACGTGCAACACTATCTACACACACACTCACATACACACACAACACTGTCTACACAGACGCTCACATACACACGCAGCACTGTCTACACACACACTCACATACACATGTACACACACAACACTGTCTACACACTCACATACACACACGCAACATTGTCTACACACACGCTCACATACACATGTACACACACAACACTACCCCCACGCTCACCCCCCCCCCACACCCCCCACCCCCCCCCCACCCCCCCCCACACACACCAACACCCCCTAACACGCCAACACTGTCTACACACACGCTCACATACACATACAACACTGTCTACACACACGCTCACATACACACGCCAACACTGTCTACACACACGCTCACATACACACGCCAACACTGTCTACACACACGCTCACATACACACGCCAACACTGTCTACACACACGCTCACATACACACACAACACTGTCTACACACACGCTCGCATACACACGTACACACGCAACACTGTCTACACACACGCTCACATACACACGTACACACGCAACACTGTCTACACACACGCTCACATACACACGTACACACACACAACACTGTCTACACACACGCTCACATACACACGTACACACGCAACACTGTCTACACACACGCTCACATACACACGTACACACGCAACACTGTCTACACACACGCTCACATACACACGTACACACGCAACACTGTCTACAGACACAGAAATAAAATTTGATTATTTCCTCACAACATATACAAAATCAACTCCAGATGGATTAGGACTTTTATGTCAAAAACGAAATTTGAAACTCTTAGTAGTAAATGTAGGTAAATAAAGTTTTAAACCTCAAGGCAGGAAAAACTCCTTGAGGCAAAACAACATTGACTAAAAGAAAGATCGATGACTTCGGTCACATTAAACTCAGATTAAACCTGTGCGCAGGTTCTAACTACACTACCAGAATAATCTGAATAAAAGAGGCTGCGCGAGGACGGACGATGGAGCTGTGTCACGAGCCGAGAGTTACGACTGATCAGAATGCGTGCGCCAGAGATCCAACAGGGTGAGAACATGAATGAATGAGCAGGGTCCTAGACAGTCAACAAAACAAGAAAAAGATATGAAAGGTGTAATGGT
This sequence comes from Okapia johnstoni, assembly GCA_024291935.2. Lineage (NCBI taxonomy): Eukaryota > Metazoa > Chordata > Mammalia > Artiodactyla > Giraffidae > Okapia > Okapia johnstoni. Next base: position 670,786 of record CM044320.1, on the reverse strand, counting down.
TGCAGGGAAAAGGAAAACTCATTAGTTGATAGAATTGTGTATGTTAAACACAATTTTCAAATATATGAATGAACCAATAGGAATGATGGTCACATAGCTGGGTCTTCAAAACAGTTCTCTCACAAAAGTCAACCGCTTCTTCGTCAACCAGCCACAGTTTGTATGAAAATATTTTTCAGTTTGATACTATTTAAAATAGAATACAAAATAAAATATATGTAAGTCTAAATTCAACAGAAAAAAGTGCAATACCATGACAAAGAGAATTTTAAGAGCTTATTGAAACGCATTAAAGGATTGATTTCTTAATAGATATACCACACTCACAGATTCGAAGACTCAGTACTGTGAATAAGTCAGTTCTCACCACATTGATGGCTTTAATATCAATAAACATTTAAAAAAATTTAACTACAAAAATTATGTTGGTAGATCTTGACAACCTAATCCTGTAACTTGAATGGAAGCGTGGGGGTTCAAGAATAGCCCAGTCATTTTAAAGGAAGAAAAGCAAGGTTATAGGACTCGTCTGAGCAGCACGAAGACATTCGACGAAGCTACAGTTATGAAGACGTTTCGGCATTAGCCCAGGGCAGACGGAGAAACCAGTGGAGCTGACCACAAGTCCAGAGAGCCTGCAGGCGAGCAGAGGAGGGGCCGCTGGACTCTCCCTCTCTCACCACCTGCCAAGCCAGCTTCTGGAGCGCTCAAGACTGGAATGTATGAGCCACAACAGTGCTTCCAGAAGAGAAGGTCTTCATGGCCTCAGGGTAAGGAGACAAGCCGCGAAAGTCACCAACTGGAGGAAAAGCTTGAGCAACTGGAGTTTATTAAAAATTAAGGTGACTTTTGCTTCTGTGGTGGCTCAGTGGTAAAGAAACAGCTTGCCAGTGCAGGAGATTCAGGTTTGATCCCTGGGTCCGGAAGATCCCCTGGAGGAGGAAATGGCTATGCACTGCAGTATTCTTGGCTGGGAGAATTCCATGGACAGAGGAGCCTGGCAGACTACAGTCCACGGGGTCACAAAGAATTGGACACGACTGAGCAACTGAAGTACAACAATGTGGCTTTATATCCAAAGTTACCATCAAGGACTGAAAAGACAAGTCACAAAGTGAGAGACAGTGTCTGCCACACAAACCAACTGAAAAAGGAGGAGAATCCAAGAGTAGATACACATACACATCAGCATGAAAGATCTGCAATTCTAAGGACAATCAAAGACCCGCTTTTCAGGAGAGGAGACCTAGATGGCCGGTGTGTGTCTGAAAATAAGCCATTTTATTAGTAAGTAGGAAAAAGCAAACACACACCGTCACCTCCTCCAGAGGCAAACGAGACCCCGTCAGCACCAAGACAGGCACCAAGGGAGCCGTGGCTCAGCACGACCGCGGTCAACACGCAGCCCCTCTGGCCACACTCGCAGTGCCCAGTGTACCCACCCCCTTAAGTTCACGTCCACCTGGACTCTTGGAATTGACTTATTTGAAGATGTAATCAAGGTAAAATGAGGTCACATCAGAGGAGGGTGGGACCCAATCCAACAACTGCTGTCGTTTCGAGCGGGAACTCTGGACAGAGCGACAGACAGAAAGAACAGCGCATGAAGCAGGGCAGAGAGTGGAGGAGTGTGTCCGTCAGCCAAGGAACAAGGGCTGTCGGGGCCACCAGAACCTGGAAGAGGCAGGAGGCTCTACAGGCTCTGAGAGTCCGGCCCTGCCCACACCTCTGTTTCGGATCTCTGGACTTCAGAACAAATGTGGTTTGAGCCACCAAGTTTGAGGGACTTTGCTACAGCAGCTAATACCACTATTTAGGCTGAAAGTGTATCTAGTTGACACCTAGTTACTCCTAGGAAGATGCCTGGAGGAAGCTGCATAGTGTATTACAGAAAAAAATGTGAAAATTGCCCTCACGGAGAGGTGAGTCACTAAGTGGCAGGGCTGACGGGCCTCGGTGCCACACTGGACATGGGGTGGGGAAAGTGGGTGAAACTGGAGGTGGCCTCCAAGGGCCCTGCCAGCTCTGAAAGCACTGGCTCCTCATGCCTGGAGCTGGCACTTCTAGGGGGCAATTCGCACATGTACTGATCCAAGAAACATGACTGAGCCTCTGCGAGGGGTCCAGCACAGCCCGGGTGCGGGGGTGCAGCAAGGAGCCGGCCCCTGAGAGCTTGCGATCTGCAGGGGGACAGACAGACGGCCTGGGAGAGAGAGACAGCTGAGAACCCAGCGGGGCGGCGGGAACACAGCAGGTGTGAGGGTCCTGGTGAGTCTGTGGAGGTGAGTGCAGCTGGGACAGAGCGGATGGGGCCGTGGCCTGGCTGGAGTCGCTCTCTCGGCCACATCTGGGTGCCAGAGCCCCTGGAGACAGCACTGGGGTGCAGACAGACAGCCCACCCCTAGACCTGGGGCTGCCCCACACCTTTCTCCCTGTGCTCGAAGCCCACCCCTAGGCCAGGCTCCTGGGCCACACATGGTCTGTTCCATCATAAATTTCAGAAAACAGCACAGGGGCCTTGTGCCGGCCACCACCTGCCCTTGGCACACGGTGATATTCAAATCTCCAACTTAGCCCCTCACTGGCATCACATCCCCCAGGGAGAGAGGCGAAGGCTGCCACCCAGCTGGTCCTGTGCAGGGAGCCTGGTGCGCAGGGGGCCCCGGAACCGCGGCAGCAGGACCCCCATTGTCCCGACAACCTGACCAGGCCCAGGTGATCCGAGCTCAAGCCAGTGCCCGGACCAGAGGCCCTGTCCTGCCCTGGAAGATTCGGACTCCGGGCTCACACAGGCGCAAGCACCGCGCTGTTACCTGGTGGTCTGGGTGGCTGCAATGGAGCACCCTCCGCTGTCTTCACACTTGGACGCACGGCCGGCAGTGGGTGCACCTGTGATGAGTTTGGAGCTGAGTGTCTGTCGGATTCGGCCTTGGCGAGAGAGGGGCGGGGGGCCTTATTGTCTGGGTGCTGAGAGGTGCAGGGGGGGAGTTCGATCTTCCCGCCGGACTCCCTGTGGCCACTCTTGGCTTTAGCGCTCCTCTCCACCGGCCTGTGTAAGGGCACAGGCAAGGTGCAAGGAAGTACCTTTTCATCTTTCAGTTTCAAGTCCTGGTGCAGAGTCATGAGTGGGGGTCCCCGGTCCAGGTCTAGCATGGTTGAAGGGCACCTCTGTTTCAGCGGATGGATGTCTGAGAGCGGAGGCACAAAGTCAAAGCTGGGGATCACTGGCATCTGCTTCCTGGCTTTCCTCATGCTCATGCCTTCCACGAGCAAGTCGGAGCCCTGGAACGTGGGCGGCTCCACCGCAGGCTGGGGACAGAAGGGTGAGGTCAGGAGGGCCGGCAGGCCCTCTCCCAGTCTTCCGTCAGCTCTGAGGCCTCAGGGAGAAGCCCCAGCCACACTTCCTTAACTCTAACCCTGACCCTGGGTCCCCCCACCCCAGAGAGGCCAGGTCGCAGGGTCTTGCTGCTCCGCCTGCAGGAGGGCTCCCCAGGGGAGCAGCCCCCTGGAAAGACCCATGAGGGAAGGCTGGATCTTCAGCCCAGGAGGAGGGGGGACACTGCAGGAGAGAAGAGGAACGGCCTAGAGGGGCCCTGTCCTGCCTGGTACCACAGAGGTGGAGGTGGCTGGGGACGAGAGGTTGCAAGAACGGCAACGGCCAGCTGGGCCACGTGAGACACCCCCGGATGTGCGGAGAGACCACCCCGAGGTGGCCAGCGGGAGAGAGACCGCCCCACCCCCACACCTGTCTCCACAGCAGCTCGAAGTTGCCGATGTCGCAGTTTCGGTCGGCCTTGCGGTCCACCACCACCTTGATGGTGTCCTCCTGCACCTGCGCGCACAGCTGCGCCGTGACGGGCGTGGACGCGCGCATGGTGGGGCTGGAGTTGATCTCGATCAGCCAGGGCCTGAAGTCGCGCCCGAGGATGAAGTCGGCGCCATACAGCTCGAAGCTGTTCTTGCGTGGCTCCACGTGGTCCTGGGCCACCTTCATGGTGTTGGTGATGGCCCTCTTCATGGACGGGTAGATGACGCTGCTCCACACGGCCCCGCGGCCCCTCTTCTGCAGGTACTCCTGGAATCGGGTGCTGGTCCACATGTTGTGACAGGGCAGCAGAGGGTTGCGGTCCTTGTCGTTCTTCAGGTGCTTCTGGATGGAATTGTTGCACAGATGGATGGCGCTGCGGGGCGAGGCTGGGGTCAGGTGTCAGGTGCTCAGTCTCCTCCTTCCCACAGGCCGAGACACAGAGGCCCCGCCCAGGCCCCACCCCTGACTCCACCCAAGACCCCGAGGCCCCGCCCCGACCCCGACCGAGGCCCCGCCCCCCAGACCCCGCCCGAGGCCCTGCCCCCCGACTCCACCCGAGGCCCAGCCTGAGACGCCCCCACAGACCCTCCCCCGCAGACCCTGCCCACTGGCGCAGGGCGACTACAAGTGGGTCCCTAAGGGGTCCCCTCTCCTGTTCAGTCTGGGAGGCCCCGTTGGGGGAGGGGAGGTCTGCGTAGAAGCCAACCAGCCCCGGGCCATCAACAAGGGGCCTCCAGCAAGGCCCACCCTAGGAGCTGTTTCCCCTCCTGCTGCTGGGGGAGGGCTGGCGCCCCCAAGAGAGAGAGATTCACTAACCGAAAATTTCAGCTAATTCCTTTATACCCTGGGCTTGTTCTAAACAAGCTATTTCAAATCCTGAAAGATGATGCTGTGAAAGTGCTGCACTCGATACGCCAGCAAATTTGGAAAACTCAGCAGTGGCCACAGCACTGGAAAAGGTCAGTTTTCGTTCCAATCCCAAAGAAAGGCAATGCCAAAGAATGCTCAAACTACCACACAATTGCACTCATCTCACATGCTAGTAAAGTAATGCTCAAAATTCTCCAAGCCAGGCTTCAGCAATATGTGAACCGTGAAATTCCAGATGTTCAAGCTGGTTTGTGAAAAGGCAGAGGAACCAGAGATCAAATTGCCAACATCTGCTGGATCATCAAAAAAGCAAGAGAGTTCCAGAAAAACATCTATTTCTGCTTTATTGACTATGCCAAAGCCTTTGACTGTGTGGATCACAAGAAACTGGAAAATTCTGAAAGAGATGGGAATACCAGACCATCTGACCTGTCTCTTGAGAAACCTGTATGCAGGTCAGGAAGCAACAGTTAGAACTGGACATGGAACAACAGACTGGTTCCAAATAGGAAAAGGAGTACGTCAAGGGTGTATATTGTCACCCTGCTTATTTAAGTTCTATGCAGAGTACATCTTGAGAAACACTGGACTGGAAGAAACACAAGCTGGAATCAAGATTGCCGGGAGAAATATCAATAACCTCAGATATGCAGATGACACACCCCCTTATGGCAGAAAGTGAAGAAGAACTAAAAGAGCCTCTTGATGAAAGTGAAAGAGGAGAGTGAAAAGTTGGCTTAAAGCTCAACGTTCAGAAAACTAAGATCATGGCATCTGGGTCCCATCACTTCATGGCAAATAGATGGGGAAAACAGTGGAAAACAGTGTCACACACTTTATTTTTTGGGGCTCCAGAATCACTGCTGATGGTGATTGCAGCCATGAAATTAAAAGACGCTTACTCCTTGGAAGGAAGGTTATGGCCAACCTAGATAGCATATTTAAAAGGCAGAGACATTTACTTTGCCAACAAAAGTCCGTCTAGTCAAGGCTATGGTTTTTCCAGTGGTCATGTATGGATGTGAGAGTTGGACGGTGAAGAAAGCTGAATGCCGCAGAATTGATGCTTTTGAACTGTGGTGTTGGAGAAGACTCTTGAGAGTCCCTTGGACTGCAAGGAGATCCAATCAGTCCATCCTAAAGGAGATCATTCCTGGGTGTTCATTGGAAGGACTGATGTTGAAGCTGAAACTCCAATACTTTGGCCACCTCATGCGAAGAGTTGACTCATTGGAAAAGACCCTGATGCTGGGTAGGATTGGGGGCGGGAGGAGAAGGGGATGACAGAGGATGAGATGGTTGGATGGCATCACCGACTCGATGGACATGGGTTTGGGTAGACTCCGGGAGTTGGTGATGGACAGGGAGGCCTGGCATGCTGCAATTCATGGGGTCGCAAGGAGTCGGACACGACTGAGCGACTGAACTGAACTGAACTGAACTGTTCTAAGCAAGATTTAAGTTGAATAGCATCTGTGGGAGACTGTGAAATACATGCATCCTGTTGGTCATTTTCACTTGGGTATGTCCTTTGCCACTCGGTTCTGGTGGGGAGGCCCCGCCTGTGACCCATAAGACAGAATCAAGAAATAGGATGCGTCCCCGGATCCCGAAGACATGCTGTTGGGGCGGACACAGCTCAAAACAATGTCAGGGGCTCTCTGTCAGCCTGGGTGACAGTTTTGCTCCCAGATGGAGAAACAGCTCAGAGACGGTGGAGGCCTCCCGCGGTACACAGCCCACAGCTGGCAGGGCCTGGTGGGCTGGAAGCGGCCCCGTGGACCTCTCACTGCCCAGTCACCCAGAGTCCTCCTCCGGGTCCTCCTGGCCTGGTGGGCAATGTGCTCCTTGCGCTGCTGGCCGGGACTTGTCCCAGCAGCCTGCTCCTGCCAGGTCACTCCAGCTGTACTCACAGCTCCAGCCAAGCACAGGGAATCCCCTCCCACAAGGTCTCTGTTAAGCAACCTTCGGCCTTCATGATTCCGATGGACTCCCCCATGTCCCCCACCAAGACGCCTGTGCACCCCGGGCGCCCCGAGTGCGGCCACAAAGCAGAACCACATTAGCCCTCCGTTCAGACAGCAAGCTGGCACCACTGACCTGTCCAGGAGAATGGCATGTTCCCGAGACTTCGCTGGTGGCCTCCCTCGTCCCCACCACACATATAGCCCACCCGCTCTGGGGCCTGGTGGGCGGCAGGTTCATCCACCAGGGGGCACCCATTTCTGGAGGTCTGAGCCCCTATCTGGCACCCCACCACCTCGACACACAGTGCCCTCTGCACCACCCTGGCCTCTCCTGGGTCAGGCGCCCTCCGCCCTCTCGTTCTGGCAGGCATGGCTGGGGTCCTCCTCCAAGGACCCCTCAGGCTGCCCTCACATCCCACAAGCTGCCTCATCGGGGGCCACACACCCCCTCCCAGATGCTCTAGCCACTCCCCGACCTGCCAGACCCCTGACCCAGGGCTTTGGGGGCTCACAAAGAGAAGGCACTGCAGGGGCTACTGCTGAATTCGATGGGCTGGCCCCCAGGGGACTCCCAAAGGAGCCCTTCCCATCCTTCCCCACGTGCTGAGTGGACTGCGAGCACAGACAGTGCAGAAGGCAGGGCTGCACCCCGAGCGCAGCCCACGTGGGTCAGCGGAGGAGCACGGTTGGCCCCTCGGCCTCCCCAGCAAAGGGGCAGTGGCAGTCAGCACAGAGGGTGGCTCCATGCCAGCCGGCGCCCCCGAGCACATGGCACACGGTGCTTTTAGGATTTCCTGGAGAACATACATGCCCCTTGGGGATGCAGGGCCCTGGCCTTGATGGGCAGGAGGCCAGAGCCCACCCCTTGCAGAGGGAGGTTGCAGAACCTCCCTGGTCCCAGCCAGGACCCAGCGCCCCACAAGACACATGAGACCAGCCTGGCACTCTGGTGCTGGTGGGAACCCGCCTGAATAGTGCCAAGCTGACCCCACTGACCTGTCCAGTTTGTCCAGGGAGAAGCGCTGAGTTGAGAAGCGCAGATAGCTCTCCTTGTAGAACCAGATGGTCAGTGGGTTCCAGTCAGTGACCAGGAACCACTGCCGGATGTCGAATTTGGTGTCATAGATGAGCAGCGGTGTCTCGATGTACTTCTGCACCACCCACTTGTTGTCCTTGGAGGGCGGCTGGTCTGCAGCCACCAGCTCCAGGATCTCCTCCACATGGTTCATGCACACTATGTCTGCAAGAGGCCACCACTCAGCCCCGAGCCCTAACATGCTGCCTGTGAACTCCCGGGGGCACGGCACAGGGGCTCTGCCCTCACGGTCAAGGCCGCAGCCAGGGCAGCCCCCCTTGCTCACCCACCATGAGGCCAGCCCGGGGCTTCAGACAGGACGTGAGAACAGGGAGGGCAGGGGTGTGCACAGAGGCCCCGTAAAGTGGTGGCCAGCCAGCTGAGCACCGGACCGGGTCAGTGGAGGGAGGAACGGGCGGCTCTGTGGCCTCAGGGAAACCAGCAGGCAGCACTGGGCTGTTCCAGGGGCTCCGAGGGCCTGTGAGGCTCACACCCAGGGTGACCGGACAGCCGGGGGTGGGGGGAGGCTGGGGTTGGGATCCGCTGTCCGCATTGCAGTGTCTGCACGCCATGTGACTAGCAGTGCCCAGCAACGCCTGAGCCAGAGTGCCGTGCGCCTCCCTGGGCTGCATTTAATGTCACCGACGGGCCCCGGGCCCTCGCTTTCCTTGCTGGGACACCCCTGAAGCCTGAACTGTGTCACGAGGTGGGGGGGGACTTTGATGGCAACGTCCACCACCTCACCATCCTCCCTGCCACCTGTGATGGACAAGCGTGAGGAGAGGTGACTGGTCTTGAGGCCAGCTGCCGCTATGTGGGCACAGTCTGGCTCTTGGGGTGGGTGGGGGACACCACCTGCAAGGCCAGGGGCAAAGGACACGAGGGAGCTTTCCTCACAGAACAAGAGGCCTGGCTATTCTGTGATGGCAGGCTGAAACCTTGCCATCCTGAAACCAGAGTCCAGCGTGAAGCTGCAGACCCCTGACATTGTCCTGGACCAAGAACAGAAGGGGCACGGGGTGGGGTCAGAGGTGGGGGTCAGGGTCAGGGGTAGGGGTCAGGGGTAGGGGTCAGGGGTGGGGTCAGGGTCAGGGGTCAGGGGTGGAGGCACTGGAACAGGGGTCGGGGGTGGGGGCACCTGGGTGGGGGTCAGGGGTGGGGTCAGGGTGGGGTCAATGGGGTGGGGGCAGCGGGCTGGGAGATAGGGTGTGGGGTGCAGGGCTGTGGGGCAGGGGCACAGGGGTGGGACACCAGGGTAGGGGAAGGGGCTGGGGCACAGCCAGTGACCAGGCAGAACAGGGTGCATTCAGTTTTGACCAGCAGGGTTTGAGCAGTCTGTGGAGCATCCCTGAGGGGGCAGTGTGGGCAGTGCAAGGAAAGTCTGGGCTCAGGACTGAGCCAGGGGGGTCCCTGCCCTGGCCCTGGGGGTGCAGGCCGAGAGCAGGCGGAAGCCCAAGAAAGAGAAGGCTTCAGGATGGGAGATGTTCAGGACTGAATGCAGGAATGTCACAAATTATCATTAATAAAGATTTTTCAAAATCACATAAGAAGTAACCGCTTATGAATTTACAACAATGATAAAACTCCTCAAATAACCCAAGGGGCGAATAGAATATGCAAACAAAAGGTAATGTCTACTTAGATAGACATCAGATAATGTCTTCTTTTTAGGAGGAAGAGGACATGCCATAACATGAACAAGAGGATGCAGGTAAGGTTGTGCTGTGAAGGCATTTCCAGAGCCTGAAAATTTCTAAGCTGTAGAAGGACATTTGGGAATAAATAAGCTCAGCATGTAAGTCAGCACCAAGGGGAATAATCCCTCACGGGAAGATAGAAAAAATGCAACTGAAAGATGGTCCTTTGGGAGCGCTCGTAAGATTAGAAAATCACCTTCAAACTCTATTTTTAAAGGAAGAACCCATTATCTTTACCATTAGGGATAAACAGGAGGACGCGGTCACAGCTGTGACACAGGAAGAAGTAAAAACCTGGAGCCAGGGGTCACCAGGCACAGGGCTCACGGCGGGCACAGGACGGGCACCTCCAGGGGTTTCACGACCACCCAAGGACCAGGCCCCACACATGCTGGACACAGAGACCTCCCTCCAGTCTAGCAGCTGGCGAGCGAGCAAATACATAAGGAAAACAGGAGGCCCGTGTAACTGAGGAACAGAGACGGAACGTTCCAATTAATCTTAACTACTTGGCAAAACAGAACAGAAGCTGTGATGACCAGGGTCTTGGGACGCCTGCTTCTCGGGACCCGTGAGTCTGGAGCCCCCAGGGAGCCCAGCACCCAGCCCTCCGCCCCAGGCTGGCCGTCCACGCAGGCGCCCAGCTGAGACTCACCTCGTCCGCGGGACTTGGCTGCAGGCTTGATGATCCAAATGTTCCGAAGCCCGTCAATCTCAGTCTGAGGGTTCACGGAGGTGATTTTGTTCAGCAGAGCCTGGCACTGCGAAAAGTGATTTCTGGAACTGGGGATGAAGGCCTCGCCGCTACAAAGCAAGATCCAGAAAGCCCGTGAGGTCTTGAGGGCGGCCGCCCCGAGGAAAGGGTGAGGGGCAGGCTTGGAACATGCCCCTGCCCACCCGAGGGCCGCCTGGGATCGTGGCCTGCGGGGATGTGGGGACCCCCTACATGAGGATCAGACTGCAGGGACACCCCCGAGTGCTGTGCCTGGGCCCAGAGAAGGTGCTGGGAGACAAAAGCCAGGGTCCCTGTGCTGGGGACCCCCACATCAGGGTGGGCCTTGCAGGCCGCATGGGGAAGCCAAGCTGCCCATGGCAGCAGCACCAGGGTCCAGCTTAGTGTCCTGTGGGCTTTCTGTCAATCAGACTGGCTCGTGGCCACGTGCTCACGGCAGCCATGGGGCTGGCTCAGGAAGACACCACAACAGGGGCGTGAGGCTGGCAGACAGCAGCGCCTGCGTGTGGTTAGCTCTTGCATCATGGAACCCCCGCCCAGGGCCACAACACCCCCCGTGGGGGTGGACTGCAGCCCAGGGTGCTGGGCTCCCTGGCCCCCTGCCGCGCCCAGTGACGGCCCTGGTGTGGGGAGGAAACCGTCTGGGACGTGGGGGTGTGTGCACGATGTCGCACCCACCCTACGGGGAGAGGAAGGCACCTGGGAGGCAGAAGCCACGTGGGGGTCCCCAGTGATGCAGGAGAGGCCCCTGCAGCAAGCAGCCAAGTTTGGGGGTGAGGAAGCAGGAGCCTCGCTGGTGCAAGGGATGCGGGTGACAGGGCAGATGGCGCCTCACCCCCCTGGTTCTGACAGGACACGTTGAAAGGGAGCCCCTGGAGCCCCCAGCCTGCCTTGGTGGTGCACACACTCTGCCTGACCTCGGGGTGAAGACTGGACCTGGTGGGGGCAGGGGTGAGTCCCATGTGGTCCTGAACCCTCCCATCTGGCAGCAGAGGCCAGACCGGATGCTGGGCCAAATGAGGCGGGTCCCCCAGAGCCCACCCTGCTGGCCAGGGGTAGAGCCGTCCAGGGGACCGGTGGACGCTGGTGACCCACGTGCAAACTCGACGTGGGCTCAGAGGAAGGCCGGGGCTGGTCTTTCCTCTGGGAGGGTCCCCACGGTCTCTCCCCAGAGCACCCCGAGCCTCAGCCTCACGCCGTGGCCCCTGGGCAGGGGGAAGTTTGTGCATCACAGCAGGAAGACTGTCACCTCCCCCCGAGGGCAGAGAGTGTGAGGAAGGGGGCGTCCAGCCCAAGGTGGGAACCTGGCCAAGCTCCAGGACCAGACACCCCATAGTCACCAGAGAACAAGCACTGGCCCCTCAGATGCTGATGATAAGACAGGGCCCAGGACCTGCCCTTCTGGTCCTGATGACACACACACCACGTGGGTGGACCCCACGTGGGCACCTCAACACGGAAGGAAAGGAGGATGGAGCAGGCTGACCGCCCCTGGTTCCCTAACACGCCCCGCAGTCCAGTGGGTGCCGCGCTGGGCAGTGGGTGGGGGGCCCGCTGCTGCCACCTTCTGGCTACTCCTGGGACTGCGGGCCAAGGGCGCAGCCCCGCAGGGAGAGCGGCCCTTTCTCACCCAGGCGCTCACGGAGGGGCAGTGCAAGGTCCAGATGCATCACTTCCAGCCCCTCAGGAGGTTGCCCTGGAGACCACGGGTACTAGACCCCTCTGCCTCCTCTCCGTGTGGATGCCTCCCAGCCTTGAACTTCATACCAGGGACTGGCTTGCTCAATAGCATGATGTGAGGGCTACATGCGGTATTGCAGGCATCAGCAGCAAGTTCCTTACACTGCTGGTGGTTTCTAGACAGTATATTAAAAAGCAAAGACATTACTGCCGACAAAGGTCCATCTAGTCAAAGCTATGGTTTTTCCAGTAGTCATGTATGGATGTGAGAGTTGGACTATAAAGAAAGCTGAGTGCTGAAGAATTGATGCTTTTGAACTGTGGTGTTGGAGAAGACTCTTGAGAGTCCCTTGGACTGCAGGGAGATCCAACCAGTCCATCCTAAAGGAAATCAGTCCTGAATATTCATTGGAAGGACTGATGTTGAAGCTGAAACTCCAATACTTTGGCCACCTTATGTGAAGAGCTAACTCATTTGAAAAGACCCTGATGCTGGAAAGGATTGGGGGCAGGAGGAGAAGGGGAAGACAGAGGATGAGATGGCTGGATGGCATCACTGACTCAATGGACATGAGTTTGAGTAAACTCCAGGAGTTGGTGATGGACAGGGAGGCCTGGATGCTGCAGTCCATGGGGTTGGAAAGAGTTGGACATGACTGAGTGGCTGAACTGAAGTGATTGTTAGTCAGTCAGTTGTGTCCAACTCTTTGCGACCTCCTGAACTGTAGCCTGCCAGGCTCCTCTGTCCATGGAATTCTCCAGGCAAGAATAATGGACTGGATAGCCATTCCCTTCTCCAGGGGATCCATCCTACTCAGGGATCAAACCTGGGTCTCCTGCATTGCAGACAGATTTTTTACGATCTAAGCCACCAGGGAAGCCCAAAGCATGTAGAAGAAATCATAAAGGAGCATCTTCATGATCTTGAGTAGACACTGTTTTCTTAACCAGGACTCTAAAGACCTTACCATTATAGGGAAAAATCAACACTGGACCTCATCAAAAAATACCGTAAGAAGACAAGCCACGCAGTAGGAGAAGCTACCCTTAATACACATCTGCAACAAAGGCAACAAATCAGTTTTTTAAACAGAGCACTCACTTCTTTCTCTTTAACAATCAAAAGATTCGAATAAGCACCTCACGAGAAAAGATGCCCCAAAGGCCAATAAGCACGTGAAACTGGGTTCACCAGTCATCAGGAAGCGCAAATCGGGAGTGCAGCGAGGCGACTGAGAGGGGGGCTTCAGGGTGTGGCCATGCTGCGCGCTGTCCGGAGTGGGGGTGGGCTGCTTGCACACTCGCTGCTGCGGGCTTGTGAGGCTGAAGAACCGGTCTGGGAACAGTCCAAACCCGGAGGCAACTGGTAACCGACGGCCCCTCCACGGTGGGAGTGAGCGCCCTGCGGCCCGTGGACAGGACGGGGCTCAGCACCAACTATCCGGCAGGTAAACCTCACAGGTCTTGTGTGGAGTGGAGGTCACGTCTGCATGACCCCGTGGATGTGCATTTCCACAGCAACGCTGGTGGGGGCATTGGGAATCGAAGGGGCCGTGGCCTGGCACACTTTCACCCAGCTGGACAAATACCATTAGCACAGGGCATGCCCCGTACTGTATTTATACCCAATAGAAGGGAAAAGAAAGAAAACACTTGATCCAAAAGGAGGAAAGGAGGACTAAAGCAACAGAAATGGCCCTGGACGGCGCGTGTGGGCTGCAGGCAGGCCCCCCGGAACGAGGGGCAGCTCTCCTGCCTTGTTCTCTCGGCCGACAGCCGCTCCCCAAGGGTGCCGACCTGCCTCTGCCCCAGCTCCCCCTGGCGGCCGTTAAAAAAGCTCGCGCCCCGAGCAGCAGGTCCCGGGTATCGAGCGGCAATTGGAAGCCATGGAGACTCAGGAGGCCTGGGCCTAACAACGCTGCCTAGTCCCGACCCCCCAAGCCCAGCAGGCAGCCTGGCCGTGAAGGGGCCCCGACGCTGCTGCAGGCATGAGTGACGGCAAGGACATGCAGGGCGTGGGAGGTGCTGGAGGCAACACCCCCAAGTGTCCTTTTGTCAGTCACTGGGGCCTGTGCACCCTGACACCCAGAAAAGCATCCCAGGTGTCCCAGAGGCCAGACCTCTCCAGACAACCCCTGCAGTCAGCCCAGTGTCCCCTGGTTGATTCTCACATCGCCCCAGAGCCCACCAATGGGCATCTTACTGAACGAGCGAGTAGTACTGCTGGGTCAGGTCGTTCCACTCGTCCTCCGTGAGGTCCCTGGCAGTGTCCTCGGTGAGGTCGATGTCCTCGTGCTCCAGCTGGCCCAGGTAGGCCTTGCACACCCTGCAGGCGACATCCACGAGCTGCCCCGACAGGCCCATGAGCCTCGAACCTGCAGCCTCAGGAGCTGAAACCCAAGCAAGGCACGGGGAGCCTCGACCTCCTCTTGTCCCCGTGGAGCCCGAGCCACCACCCCCTGGAGTGGCACCCCGGGGGTGCCACTGGCAAAGGCCACCCACCTGCCTGCACCTCGAGGACTCATGGTGGGGGTCCCGCATCTCTGGGTGGTCACCCAGGATGCCACACCCGGGTCTGGGCAGGTAACCTTCCCCCTTGAAGCCCCCTCCCACCGCACTGTACCCACCCTCTCGGCCCCTCCCCCTCCAACTAGACTCTCAGCCCCTTGATGGAAAAGCCACACTTCTGATGAGCTTGCCACAAAACCTCTGCTTCTGAGCACATACTTGGTCCTCAGTGAAAAACAAATACCCCCATTTAAAAATGGAGGGAAGCTGAAAAAATTTCTCACCAAAGAATATATACAGATGATAAATAAGTATATTGAAAGATGTTCACCACCATATGTGGTCAGAGGAATGCAAATTAAAACAATTAGACACCACTACACACCTATCAGAATGGTCACGGTCCAGAACACTGACATCACCAGATGCTGGTGAGGACACGGAGCAACAGGAACTCTCCTCACTGCAGGTGGGAGCGCAAAATGGGGCAGCGACCACTTTGGAACACAGTTTGGCAGTTTCCCACCAAACGAAAAAAACACACTCTTGCCATGTTATCCAGCAGTTGTGTTCCTTGGTATTTACCAAGTGAGGTGAAAACTTATGGCTGCACAGAACCCTGTGTGCAGCTTTAATCCCAACTGCCAAGACTCAGAAGCAACCAAGATGCCCTTGGATGCTCAAGTCATCAGTAGATGACTCGATGAACAAACTGTCCATCCAGACTGGGGAATGTTACTCAGTGCTGAAGAGAAACGAGCTCCTGGGTCATGAAAAGACATGGAGAAACTGTAAACGCATGTTAGTGAGAGAAGGCTGAATCACACGTAGTTTATGGTTCCACCTCTGTGACATTTTGGAAATCACAGAACTGTGGCAACAATAGAAGCATCAGGTGTCAGGGGTGAAGAAGGAATGAATACGCGGACCACGGAGGACACTTTATTGCTGTTTAGTTGTTCACTCGCGTCTGACTCTTTGCAACCCCATGGACCGTCGCACACCAGGCCCCTCTGTCCAGGGGCTTTCACAGGCAAGAATACTGGAGTGGGTTACCATTTCCTTCTCCAGGGGATCTTCCTGACCCAGGCATGGAACCCATGTCTCCTGCATTGGCAGGCAGATTCTTTACCACTGAGTAGATTTTTAGGGCAGTGAAACTGCTCTGAACAATACTACATGGGTGGATACATGTCATAGTACATTTGTCCAAACCAAGAGGAAGCCCTGGTGTAGACTGTGGACTCTGATAATGACGTGTCAGTGTGGGTTCATCAGTTGCAACAAATGTACTGCCTGGGGGGATGTTAATAGTGGGGGAGGCAGGGGCAGAGGGTACACGGGACATCTCTGCACCTTCTGCTCCATTTTGCTGCGAACCTAAAACTATTCTATTCAAGTGAATAACAACCAAAAAAGACTGATTTGAGTTTTGTAGGCCTAATCCCACAGTGAACCACATCTCCGACATGACCCAGGAGTGCCATTCCCATCGGATTCTGCTGGAGGAGACTGGGGGGCTGGGCAGAGCCGCAGCTGCGTCCTGGGAGCACCGCCCACAGCCCCTTCAGCCGGCGCCTGCCCGCACACCTTTCCTGCTGTTCGCGTCGCTGTCACAGGCCTCCTCCCGCCTGCTCCTGGGCTTGCTCCTGCTGCTCTGCTGGCTGACCACCCACTTCAGGATGCTGGAGGCCACCGTGCGCCGGAAGTCGTCTGCAAGGACACAAGGCCTCGCCCCCTCTGCCTGCGCCGGGGATGGGCCCTTGGCCAGCGCCAGCCACGCTCAGCCCCGGCGTCCTGCCCGGGGGGTGCGGGGCCTTGCTCCTGTCTCACGGCCCTCTGGGGGGCCAGGCACTCCCCACTGCCCCTCGCCCACACCGTCGGTCCCCACCTCGTCCTCCCGCCTCTGCAGAGCGGACTCTCACAGCCAGGACCCCCCCCCCGGTGGCCACACATCCACCTGCCCACGGGCCCAGAGGCAGAGCTGGGCACCCCCTCTCCCCGCTGTCCTCTGCCACCCAGGCCGTGGTCCGGGGGCACCCTCACCACCTCTGCCTGCCCAGCGTCCTCAGCCCTGCACTGAGGGATCCTTCCAGAAGCGCCCTCTGCTGACAGCAGCGGCACTCTCCCCCTCACAGGATTTCCTCTGGGCCTCCTGGAAGCTGGGTCCACAGCTCTAAGTGCGGGGGGCCGTGGGTCCCGCGGCACCCACTCAGCACAAAGGTGGCTCAGGGTCCCCCAAACTCAGGCTGGGGCCCGGCGGCTGGCTCTGGATGCCTGTCACCATTCAGGGGCAGCAGCGGCCAGGAGGCGGGGCTGTTCCCCACCCGACTCCAGACTCTAACGCCTCCAACAGCACTCCTGATGAGCTCGCCACAAAACCTCTGCTTCTGAGCACAGACCACCTGGAGGTCTGTAAGATATCCCTGCGCTTTCTCTCGCAAACCTGCTCCTGCCACGCCTCAGGGGAGGCCCCCCCCCCCCCGGAGACACCCAGAAGCGGAGCACCCCTCGCCGCCCCTCGCCCCCTTCCCATCCTGAAGCATGAACAGCCCTGAGCCCAAGGGCCTGCTCTGGCCTGGAGATCCGCGCCTGCCGCCCTCACGCCCCTCCTGGGCCTCCACCCACACCCGCTCTGGCAAGGCCCCGCCCAAGGTCGCCCACTGCTCTTCTCACCTCCACCCACTGACTCTGCCTGGCCTGCATCCGGCCGCTCACTCCTGGGAGCAGGCCTGGGGTGTGGGCGCAGGGCAGCGTGCTGGACGGCGGCCGCATCTCCATGGCCCCCAGGTGGGTGCTCAGGAGACACGACCCCCTGCCTGCCTGCCCTGCCTGCCGTGTCCTGTCCTTCTGTTTCCTGTGCCCCTAGGCAGGTCCAGCCAGGAAGCGGCCTTTGTCCCTAGCCCAGAGACAGAGCTGAGGGCTGGGATGGAACCAGGCCCGCTGCACCTCCAGCCCTGAGGCCTGTCCTGCGGGCGGGTGGCCAGGCCAGAGAGAGGCCCCAGGTCTCCCGGTCCCACTCACCCAGGAACTCCTGCTTCTCGCTCTTGGTGCAGAGGCTATAGCAGCGCGGGAAGAAGCTGTCGGGGTTGGCCTGGACATACCACGGCAGGCTCCGCATGCTCACACATAGCCCGATCTCCGGAGACAGCGGCACGTCAGGCCCGAAGGCTGCGCCAGGCCCACTCGGCCAGCCTGAGAGCCCGCGGGCCTGGCCAGGTGGTGCCGGCTTCAGTGGGCACCTCCAGGAGCAGACGCTCCCTGGCCCCCTGGCCCCTCCGCCCCCCAACCAACTGCGAGCTGGCCAGGGCCTCGGGCTCAGCCTCTCGTCAGCGGCAGCTGCGGCAGGCTTGAGGGTGGACGGGCCGTCTGGGGGCGCCCAGAGCAGAGGGTGCTGCACACCCCCAGCCCCCTCCCCTGTCCCATCCCTGTGGGGTCGGCCTCAGGCTGGGCAGGGCGGAGGAGGGAGCGCCTAGGTCTACAGTGCAGCCCCCTCTCCCACTGCCCCGCCTGACGCCACACTCGTGGTGAAGGCGGCCCAGCCCCGCAGCCCGTCTGGGGAAACGGGCCCCCACCCCGGAGCCATGAGGCCACCACTATCTTGGGTCTCTGCAGGGAGCCTGGGCCCCCTGCGCCCCTGCAGGCAGCCCCCAGCCCAGAACCACACCAGTGGCCTGAGGCCTGGCGAGGACGCCTAGGGGGAGCCCCGCGGGCCACCAGGAGCCTCGTCTCTTCCCCCGTGTCATGTCTGACTGTTGAGGGGGCGGCCCCCCTGCTGCCTGGGAAACCCCTTCTGCCAAGGGGCACATGCAGGCCTGTCTGTCCTGGCTAGCCCCACCCCAGCCTCAGCTTCAGGGTTAATGGGGAATGGCTGCTAGGGGCGGCTGCTGGCTGAAAGGGGGTGAGGGTGAGAAGTGGGTGGCTTAGCAGTGCCCCCAACAGCTGGAAGTCACTGCACAGGTGAGGGTGGCCCATCCCGCCACCCAGCGACCCAGAGCTGCTCCAGGGCCCAGGGCCCAGGCCAGGCTGCAGAGGGAGCGGTCGTTGGCCCTGTCTGGGGCTTGCCCTGCAGCCCAGAGGAGAGTGAGTCTGTGGCCTTGGGCCCACCCAGGGACACGGTGGGGGGCGCAGAGGCTCTGGGGAGGTTTGTGGGGAGCAGTGCCAAGCGTCTCTGGACACTGATGCTAGGCGGCCTCTGGCCAGGCCAGGAGCCTCCAGTCCTGGGGAGGAGCCCCAAGGTAACTGGCCCCATGGGGCTCTCCAGCTCTGGAGGCGCTGGCATTTCAGGAGGCAGGGCGCTACTCCCCCTGCCCTGTGCCTGCCCAAGCCCCGCAACTCACCTTGGTGGTGAAGCATGCGGTCTTCCCATAGTGGTTCAGCATCTGCTCACAGCTCAGGCTGTGATAGTCGATGACGTCCCTTTTGATTGTCCAGAGGAAGTAGGGCGTTTCATTTTTTACCAACCTGGACTGGCAAGAAGAAACCTTTATCAATACCCAGCGTCCAAGGCTCACGTCTCTGAGGGTGAGGCAGGCCCAGGGTGAAGGGCTCGGGGTTTAGGTTGAGAAGTGCATGTGGTTTCCATGAAGCTCCCGTCCTGACAGCAGCCTTGCATGTTCCTTGAGGGCCTTCCGCCGGCCCGTGTGGGAGCTGCTGTGACCACACAGGGCTTCCCACGCGAGGGGGTGGGGAACTTGGACTCCGGGCTGCAGGGGCACCGAGTGGAGTCTAAGCTGCCTGCCCCCCAGGTGCTCGCTCCAGGACACGCTGGCCGCAGCCCCGGGAGAGCCCACCCTGCCCCAGCTGCCAGGGCACAGGCTCCTCTGCTGCCCTAAGCCGTCAGAGTGCCAGGGCCCAGGACAGCGGCGGAAGCATGACTGGGAGTCCTTGGTGTTTGCACTCTGTGCTTGGTCAAAAATTCTAACCAAACAAAGAGATATTGGGAAGGGAAAAGATTCTCCACAATCCTGCCCCTGGAGATGACCCGGACACCTTGGAGAAGACCCTTTGGGTCACATCCACAGACAGCATGTCAGGACCACCTGATGCCTGTGACTGGGGTCAGGCCGCCTTGAGCCCCGTGTTCCGGCAGGACAGCTCCTCCCGCACACCATCACACAGAGCTGCTGCCGGGGGTGGGCCGAGGGGCGACGGGGAAGAGGCGGCTGCTGGGGCCAGGCTGCCAACGCCACTTCCAAAGCTCACACGACCCGGGTCCCTGGACTCAGGCTCAAACCCTTGGTCCTTCCTCCTGCTCAGAGTGATGTGGCAGCTCCTGCAGCCACTTTCCCAAGTAAGTCTCATCTGTTACAGGGCATGATGAAGCGTAGCAGACGGATGTATAGAGAGCTCGTGGGGGCCACCCAGGCGCCCGAAGGGAGGCCTGGCCTCCGGTCCAGAGCTAACGCTGCTGCTCCCCCAGGCTCCCCACACCCCCGACCCACAGTGCCGCCCAGCCTCGTGGCTGACTTTTGCAGAAAGGGATCCACGCCAGGAATAGGCATGATGCGCCCACCGGCCTGTCAGGCCCTTGCCCATTTTCCGTTTGATCAACATCCTCATCTGGTGTGCGGGCGCTTCACCTACTCTGAGCAGCAGATCTGTGCAGTCATACGCCCTGCAAATTTCTCCCCGAGTGGCTGGTCTTTGTTCTGTTCACAGGGCCTTCTGGGGGCCGGGAGCTCTGCACGTCAGTGTGGTCATTGTATCCCATTCTCCTCACAGTGGACGCTTTCTGGCCGGTTTTAACTTTCTTTTCTCCCCTTAAGTCTCAGCAACCCTCCGTTACCTGCCAGCAGCCTCCCACAACCCCATGCAGCTGCCTCCCTGTCCACCACCAGCTCCGCCCAGCCAGCATCGAGGCCTGGGAGCCCAGCCCTACGGGGCTCTCTCCACCCGGGGCAGGCCATGTGCAGCAGACTGCACCTCCACCATCGCTGCCTGGGGGCTGTCCAACCCCGTCCCACGGGGTCTCCACAGACAGCAGGCTCAGCTTGCCTGCTCACACGGGAGTACAGACACAGGGCACACGGGGAGGCCCAGGTGGACACACGGACACAGGGAGGCCCACGTGGACACACAGACACGGGGGGGCCCAGATGGACACACGGACATGGGGCACACGGGGAGGCCCAGATGGACACACGAATACGGGGGAGCCTATGTGGACACACGGACACGGGGGGATCCAGATGGACACACGGACACGGGGGGGGCCCAGATGGACACATGGACACAGGGGGGGCCCAGATGTACACACGGACACGGGGGGGCCCACGTGGACACACGGACACGGGGGGGCCACGTGGACACACGGACAAGGGGGGGTCCAGATGGACACACAGACACAGGGAGGCCCACATGAACACACACGGGGCACATGGACGAAGGCACGTCCTCAAAGCTGGGTGTGACTGTGGCTTTGCTGCCGCCTCCGCCTCCCAGGATACGGCACAAAGGAGAAGGTAAATGTCTGGCCGAGGCTCCTCGGGAGCCCACGGGGACCTACCATCACATCGTGGATGTCGTCTGCCTTCTCCAAAGCCACATCTTGATTCTCTTTGCCTTCAGCACATTTGTTTTCTGCAAACACAACATACAGTCGATCAGCGAGTCATTGACCACAGCCGGGCCCACCACTGGGCCCAGGGCAGAGCAGCGCCCCCGTGGGTCCCCTAAGGAGCAGAGCTAAGTCAGGCTTGGGCCATGGCGACCCCCGCTCCGACCTGAACGTCCACTGAACAGACCCGGGCCGTGAACTGCGGAATGAGTGGGGTCTCAACAACTGCATGCAGGTCGAGTGGAGACCCTGGAGCCAGGAGGGTGCAGACCCTGTGGGGAGGGGGAGCGGGCCTGGCTGCAGTCAAGGAGGACCAGGCGTAGCAAGCACGGCAGGGGGCCAAGCAGGGGTCAGGAGGGAGCTGGGCCCAGAAGAGGGACTTCCAGGGCCAGGCCACTGAAGGACAGTGGACAACATCCAGGCACGGGGAGGCCTGGGCGTGGATAGGGAGACACCTGGAAGTGAGCAGAACCAGGGCTTGAAAGGGCTTGTCGACGCCTGGACGCCTGGGGCAGGGCCCGAGAGGCGAGCCCCTCCCCTGGGGTGAACCACAGCAGAGGACCCACAGCTCCACATGGAACCCACGCACTCTGGGTCTCCATGACACACACGTTTCACGCAGAACACACATGCCGATACTCTACCCGGCACCCCTTCCCCATCGCTGTCGACGCTGGGCACGAGCTTGGTCAGAAAGTGGAACTTCTTTTCCACCCAGCCCTTCCTCCGCAGGGTGGTCTGGATCACTGGGTAGTGCCCGAAGATGGAGAAGATCTTCTTTTCCTCCAATTGCAAGTGTATTTGAAATTAAAGAACGGAAAATGAGTTAACCCTGTCTCTGTAAGAGGCGTCTGCCCTCAGGGCGAGGGACAGCCCCAGCGGGAAGGTGCTCCGTTCCACCCTGAGAATCAGGGCCGCCGCCAGGGTGGGGCAGGCAGCCCCTGGGCAGGCCCCTTCTGCTGTGTGTGCACGGCCCCGCACGTGGGGGCCTTGCACGCACAGGCCTCACTCACACTCACCCAGAGGAGGCACAGCCAGGACCCTGGGGCTTCTGGAGGCTCCGACCTCAGCAGGGGGCAGGTCGAGGTCTGAAAGGTGGGCCCCGGGGCGACCTGTGCGCTCTGGCTTTCTTTCCTCTACAAAGGCGACCAGCCCGTGCATTTGGGGAGGGGAGGAGCTTGAGGTTTGAGGAGGGGTTGGAGGGGGCACTCAGACGCCCAGGAGGGGCCTGAGGGGCAGCGCCTCCGCCCAGGGGCCAGCACCGGGGATGGGGGACCCTGCCCACTCCTGTGGGGATGAGCCAGTTGCCTGGGGCCAGGCAGAGGGTAGAGGCAGACAACCCTCTGCTTCCCAGCGGACAGTCGAGCGAGGAGGGGGGCCACGCTGCTGAGGGAACTCCTGGCCACATCCCGTGGGCAGCGGCAGGGACCAGGGGCGTGGTCAGCAGTGAGCTTAGGGCCTCGTGGGCTTGTGAGAGCAGAACGGGGTGGGGGGAGACGGCTCAGACTCATGGGGTCCCTAACTAGCTCTGAATTTGAAAGGCAGGGGACCCTGAGTGGGCCTGGCCTCATCAGGCATGCCCCTGAAAAGAGGGTCAGAAACGGAGAACAGCAGGGACTGTCTCTCCCCACTGCTGACTCTGAAGAAGGTGCCACACATTCTACAGTCACAGTGAAATCAATCCTGCCGACAAGCTGAGAGAGCTCCGAGGAGGGTCCTCCCGCCCTGGGCCTCCAGATGCGACCCCGCCGGCTCGGTGCCTCGACAGACGCTGAGCAGAGGCCCCAGCCTGGACTCTGACCCACAGGAGCCGGGAGATAGCATGTGGGGGTGTCTAAGCAGCTAAGGGAGTGGTGGTCTGTCACACAGCATCGGCGGGAGGACCAGGAACACCTGCCAAGGACGTGCGGGCTTGTGGCCAGACCCTGGCAGCCCAGGTCCAGCGCCCACTCGGGCAACCGCTGGGCCTCCTTCTGCTCAGAACATGGGTCCGGAGCCTGGCCTCCCCCGGCGCAGGGCGAGGGGCCACGCACCACGACAGGGGCCGTGGTGAGGAGGGGCGGGGGGTGACAACGGCAGGAGCGTCAGCGCCCACAGCTCCCGCAAGACCTGCCCACACCCCCAGGTTCTCTGCTGACCTAGGGTCAGACTGAACAACTTCAGAAAACTGGATGAACTGTAACAAGCCAACGGGGCAGAAACCATAAGGGAACTGCAAAAGGACAACAGGGAGCGCGAGGCTGAGTCTAGTGCAAGAGGGAGAGTGGAAGTTTAAAAGCGATCAGTCCACAGGGAGGCACAAAAGGAGAGGGAAAATGAGCAGAAACCAGATGAACGAAGCCCCCGGGAATACGCCAGCAGTTTAATTCTGGACAAACGCACAAAATGCTCCAGTTAAAAGGTAAGAAGTGCCAGACTTCATCTTTTTCTTATCTCAGTCTATGCTGTTCACAAGAGAACATCAAAAGCACGAGCCTACAGATAGGTAGGGAACAAAATGGTCCAAGTATGAGACGGAATAACCTTTGAGACAAACATACGTCACTAAAGTAAAGAAAAGAATCGTACAATGTGAAGCAAACATTCAGCTTGTCAGAATACATTTGTCTGCACCCATTAACAGAGCTATAAATTACATACAGCAAAACTGGGAGAAACACAAAGTAGACAAATCCACAATTACACTAGGAAATTTAACATGCTTCTCTCAGTAAATGAAAGAACAGGGACAAAAACCCCCCGAAAAAACCAAAAACAAAACCCTCAAGTCTAGAGAACTCAAAGAACTCAAACGGAAACCTCTTCCCTGATGACTGTGAACAGAGCACTCTACATCAACATCTCTATAAATTAACAAAATGCTAGGCAGGAAGCAGGTCTGAATACATTTCAACGGAAATATTTTATACCAATTACATTCTCAACCATAGTTAATCAAACCAGAAATCAGTAACAAAATAACTAGAAACATTTTTTATTGTTGTCCAGTTGACTGCTTAGCCATGTCCAACTCTCTGCAACCCCGTGGACTGCAGCACGCCAGGCTCCGCTGTCCTTCACCATCTTCTGGAGCTTGCTCAAATTCATGTCCATTGAGTCGGTGACGTTATCTAACCATCTCATCCTCTGTCATCCCCTTCTCCTTTTGCCTTCAATTGTTCCCAGCATCAGGGTCTTTTCCAATGAGTCAGTTCTTCACATCAGGTGGCCAAAGTATTGGAGTTTCATCTTCAGCATCACTCCTTCCAATAAATATTCAGGGTTGATTTACTTTAGGATGGACTGGTTTGATCTCCGTCCTGTCCAAGTCCTCAAAAGCATCAATTCTTTGGCACTCAGCCTTCTTTATGGAACTCTCACATCTGTACATACTATTGGAAAAACTGTAGCTTTGACTATATGGACCTTTGTTGGCAAAGTAATGTCTCTGCTGTTTAATACACTGTCTAGGTTTGTCATAGCTTTCCTTCCAAGGAGCAAGCATCTTTTAATTTCATGGCTGAGTCACCATCTGCAGTGATTTTGGAGCCCAAGAAAATAAAGTCTCTCACTGTTTCCATTGTTTCCCCATCTATTTGCCATGAAGTGATGGGACCGGATGCCATGATCTTCATTTTCTGAATGTTGATGTTTAAGCCAACTTTTCACTCTCCTCTTTCACTTTCATCAAGAAGCTCTTTAGTTCCTCTTTGCTTTCTGCCATAAGGTGGTGTCATCTGCATATCTGAGGCTATTGATATTTCTCCCAGCAATCTTGAGTCTAGCTTGTGATTCATCCAGTCAGGCATTTTGCATGATGTACTCTGCATATAAGTTAAGTAAGCATGGTGACAATATACAGCCTTGACGTACTCATTCCCAATTTTGAACCAGTCCATTGTTTCATGTCCAGTTCTAACTTCTGCTTCTTGACCTGCATACAGGTTTCTCAGGAGGCAGGTAATGTGGTCTGATAGTCCCTTGTCTTTAAGAATTTTTCACAGTTTGCTGTGATTCACACAGAGGCTTAGGATAGTCAATGAAGCAGAAGTAAATGTTTTTCTGAAATTTCCTTGCTTTCTTCATGATCCAGCAAATGTTGGAAATTTTATCTCTGGTTCCTCTACCTTTTCTAAACCCACCTTGTACCTCTGGAAGTCCTCAGTTCACATATTGCTGAAACCTAGTTGGAAGGATTCTGAGCATAACCTTGCTAGCGTGTGAGATGAGTGCAGTTGTGCGGTAGTGTGAGCATTCTTTGGCGTTGCCCTTCTTTGGGACTGGAATGAAAACTGACCTTTTCCAGTCCTGTGGCCTCTGCCGAGTTTTCCAGATTTGCTGATGCAATGAATGCAGCACTTTCACAGCGTCGTCTTTCAGGATTTAATAATCTACCAGTCTAGAAATTAAGAACTGTACTTCTAAGTAACCCACCACCAATGAAAATAGTATGAATTGTTAAATCCTTCCAACTGTATCTCATCAAAAACACTACAAAATGAAAGCTACCGAAGAGCAGCTAGAGCGGCGCTTAGAGGGGTCTTTGGGGCCCTAAACATTCATATGCTTTAAGGTCTCAAAAGAAAACCTGAAGTTAAATCTAAAGGTTGAATTCTACTTATATAAAACCCCAGAAAGGACAGGGATAGGAAGCACAAAAGGTTCATCCGCAGTTGCCAGGATTCGGGAATAGCTAGGGCAAGAGGCGGGTCCGAGAGGGCGGCCGTGCTGTGCTGTGGCTGCGCGAGTCGATGCAGACTCCGTGTGCCTCCTGCGCTGCGCTTCTCTCCGGGCGCATCCAGCCCATCGCAGCCCAAGCTGTGCATTTACGACCCACGCAGTCTCAGGTGTGCGCTGCGCTTCAGAAGAACGTTCAGGGTTGAGCGCATTTCCACACGTCACTGTGTGTTGGATTCCTCGTGCTTCCCCACCGTCCTGGGCTGAGCAAGGTGAACGCACGATAGGACGAGAATCACGCTCTCCGAGTGGAAGCTGTGGAGCCATCTGAAGAACGCTTGTCCTTCCTCACCCCCCCCCAGAGGCTCCCATTCTGGCGAAAGGTGGGCCTCTCTCTTGGGGAGGCGGGCGGGCGTCCCGGGGCCCCACATGAGCACCAGAGCTCCTCTCACACACAGGCATCCTCACCGCGTCGCTCGGGGGCCTGGGCCAAGGGGAGTGCACGGGAGGGTTTTATGTGTCACTAGGAGCCTGTCCCTTGTCTGAGACGTGTGTCCACAGCTGCAGTCGCATGATGGGGACACCCTGGCTACGTGGTTGCAGGAGAGATTTTTAGCGTGTACGTGTCTGCACTTTTTGCATTTCAAAAGCATCACTTAGTTCAAAAGTAAAGGGGTAATATAAAGTAACTCTGGCACAAGCCTCACGCCAGGGCCAGGACTGGCGGCACACCTCAGCTGTGGGGCACGTCACAGGCAACGGACTCGCGCTACAAACTCCAAAATGAATTCCATCCTTAAAAAGAACCCCTCCCCACTGAGCCCCAGAGAGCATTTACCTTGATTGCCTTGTCCGTTAGTTGTTTTGCTATTTTGAATCTATCTAATTTGGGGGAAGAAACCAAGTCTTGGGAAACTCCTCGTTTTAATTCTGCAAAAGAAAAACAGACATGAAGGCAAAGGCAAGACCAAACCAGTTACATTCAGACTCAGGAGATACCAGTCTAATCCCTATGTCCAACCCCCCATGGCACTCAGTCAGCCCTCAGAGACATTTCACAAAATTCCAAATGTGTACATACTTAATAATATAGCTTCAAGTATATAAAAACATAAGTGGACAGAGATTAAAAAAAAAAGACACAGAAAATCCAAATTCATATTGAAATACTTCGATGAACCATCTGTCTCAGTACAGGAAGGGCTGCCCAGATGGCGCCAGTAGTAAAACACCCGCCTGCCAATGCGGGGGACATGAGGCATGAGTCCGATCCCTGGGTCAGGAAGATCTCCTGGAGGAAGGCGTGGCAACCCACTCCAGTATTCTTGCTGGGAGAATCCCATGGACAGAGGAGCCTGGTGAGTTATAGTCCATAGAGATGCAAAGAGTCAGACATGACTGAAGTGACTTAGCACACGCTCAGAAAAGGAAAGCATAAACAAAGAATCTGTAAAATATAGCAGATTTGAATCAATCAGCCCTAAATGACACCCAGAAATCAAACCCAGCTGGGGACACACTTTCTCTTCACACACCTCTTCCAACATAGGTCACACACTGGGCCATAGGGTCTCCGCAAAATTCAGTGGATCAAAATGACAGATTAAATTCCTTACCACTGAAGAAAACTAGAATTTAATAACAAAATGGTAACTAGAAATTTTTCTAAACGTTCAAAAATTCAGTTCAGTTCCGCTTAGTCGCGTCCGACTCTGCAACCCCATGGACCGTAGCACGCCAGGCCTCCCGGTCCATCGCCACCTCTCAGAGTTTACTCAAACTCATGTCCATTGAGTTGGTGATGCCATCTAGCCATCTCATCCTCTGTCATCCCCTTCTCTCCTGCCTTCAATCTTTACAGCATCAGGGTCTTTTCCAATGAGTCGGCTCTTCGCATCAGGTGGCCAAAGTATTGGAGTTTCAGCTTCAGCATCAGTCCTTCCAGTGAATATTCAGGACTGATTTCCTTTAGGATGGACTGGTTGTATCTCCTTGCAGTCCAAGGGACTCTCAAGAGCCTTCTCCAACACCACAGTTCAAAAGCATCAGTTCTTTGGAGCTCAGCTTTCTTTATAGTCCAACTCTCCCATCCATACATGACCACTGGAAAAACCATAGCCTTGACTAGACGGACCTTTGTCAGCAAAGTAATATCTCTGCTGTCTATGTCGGTCATAGCTTTTCTGCAAGGAGCAAGCGTCTTTTAATTTCATGGCTGCAGTCACCATCTGCAGTGATTATGGAGCCCCAAAATTAAGTAGCACACTTTTAAAATAAAACATGGCTCAAAGGAGAAATCAAGTGGAAATGATGAGAACTGTACGGTAATAGAAATATGGCCCATCAAAGCATTAGATACAAACAAAATTATGATTAGAGTTCTAAGAATACAAAGGTTGCTAATCTTTGAAAATCCATAACATAATCCATTGATAGAGTAAAGGAAAAATACACAGAAGAAACATGATAAAATGTAGTAACTACTCATTTTAAGACTCTCAGTAAACCAGGAGCACAAGGGAATAAAAGGGAACTTCCTTTCAAACTTACAGCAGCAAGAATTTATGGATGTTTAATTTGTAATTTTTGTGAATAACAGCTTAAAACATACTACTTGTACTTTTTAAAGGGAAAATATTAACCAATGGGGCTTAGAGGAAGGTATCCTGGTGAACCTGGATCCATTTAGGACTTCTGTTATATAAATATAAATTCAGTTCTAAAGTGAAAATTAGTATTTTGAATAAATTTGCCAGAGAAAATTTGACAGCTAAAGAAATGTGAAAAAGTAAATCATGGCTTTTTTTTGTTTTGTTTTTAAAAAAACTTATAGCAACATCACACTTCATGCTGAAACACTAACACTTCCCTCTGGAGTTTAGAAACAAAAGATGTCCACTATATCACATCTACTCAATTATACTCAAAGCACTAGCCCATGCAATAATGCAAGAAAAGGACGTAGGAGGTATAAAGACTGACAAGATCTGCAGGTTATGACTGTGTATGTAACACATTTAATTGTTAGTAAGTATATTTACTAAGGTCACCAACCACCAAGGCAGGAAAAGGAACTCAACTGTATTTGTATACACTAGAGACAATTAGAAAATGGAACTCAAAAATGCCATCCACAGTAGTGTGAAGCATGGACTATCTGGGAGTGATTCTAACAAAGCGGTGGTGCACACTTGTAACTAAAAGTGGGAACCTTGCCACCAAGAATGAAAGAGCTGATGTTCCTGATCAGGACACTGAATACTAAGATATTAATTCTTTTCCCAGCTGATCTATACATTCAGTAGGACTCCTGTGTGTGTGTGGGGGGGGGGGGGGGATTAACAACTGATTCTAAAAATGCAAAAGTCCAAGAAACCCTGAACACATCTTGAAGAAAAAAACAGAGAAATAGTGACTTATTATGAGGCTACTGAAATTAAAGCAGGTGGTTTGACATTAGGATAGGCAGATAGATCAATAGAACAGACAGAGGCATCCAGAGCCTGAACTTGACAGTCACTTCCAGGAAACCCAGGGCGGTGGGCACAGGACAATACTGACTAGATTCTGCTCTGTGCTCCCCTTCCAATGACGTGGACTCGGAGGGCAGCCTGTTCCTTTCACCTGGCTCCATCCCTGCTTCGACCTTGGCCCTCGGCACCTCTTCCTTGCTCCCTTCCACCACCTGGGCCCCTGCAAAGGGGTATAAGTGCAGGATGGAAGCAGGGAGCACAGATGGGGGGTTGGGGAGTCTGGGGTTGGGGAGTCTGGGGTTGGGGACTCTGGGGTTGGGGGAGTCTGGGGGCGCAGGCTTGGGCTGGGGGGACGCAGGTCCGGGCCCCCAAGGGCGGGGTTCAGAGGTGGAGGGCTGGACGGGCGTGGAGCTCCGAAGGGAGGGAAGGTCTGGGGCTCCGCGGGAGCGGTCCGAACCCCGGGGGCGGGGCAGCCGCGGGCCCAGGCCTCGGCTCGGAGGGAGGCGGGCTCAGCGCTCACCCGGCTCGGTCCGCGTGCCCCCGCCCCCCGTCGCGCGGTCTCGCGTCCTGCGGTTGCCCCGGGCGACGGACCCCGGCGGCGCGGCGCATTGTGCAGCCCGGGGGCGCCGGCGGGCGGGGCCTCGCGAGCGTGGCGCGGCCGGCGCGGGGCGTGGGGTCCCACGGGCCACGGTTGAGGGCACCTAGGCAGCGCCCCGGGCGGGGGCTGCAGTGCGAGGCGCGGCCGCGGCCGGCGTGGAGGCCGGGGCGCGGGGCACGGAGCATGGTGTCCGCGGGGAGGAGGGCCCACGAGTGGCATGCGCCCTGCCCGGGCTCACGCAACCCCGCCCCGCGCGGCTGTCGGGGTCACACAGACCCGCCCTGGCAGTCAGAGCCCCCCAAGTCATAAAGAGCGGAAGGTCACACACCTGGGACCCTGCCCTTGCAGGAGAAGCCGACCCTCCAGGTCAGGCTCCGCCCTGCTTAACATCCAGCGCCCCGGGAAGACGACCCCAGCCCGCCAGGAGCTGTGCCCTGTGTTCCCTGGGTCACTCGTGGCGCCTGAGGACCCGCCCCGGGAGTTCGAGCACCAGCCAGCATTCTGGCCACCCAGGTGTCCAGCCTCTCTGGTCCAGCATCTTTGTAGAGGGAGGGCGGGAATAGGAAAGATCCACCTACCCCATCGGTGCCTTCCTCCTGATAACTTTCCAAAATCTAAATGTCATCTTTATTTGGTTTAAACATCTTTATTTTGCATTTAACCCAAAAGCAGGCTCTGTGCCCATCCTGTGGAGGGGGTCCCCAGGGAGGCACCAGGGCCTTTCCAGTCCCCACCCACCCCGCCTGCAGACCGGCTCGGGGCTGCGGTAAATCATGAATGAAAAGCACCCCCCGCCCCACGCCTTACCTCTCCGTGGTTTCAGAACCTGGGTACAGAGACACAGGGTGACCCAAAGTGAAACAGGCCACTGGCCACAATGACATGTTAGCATTTAGTGCTCGGGCAGCATTAAATTATATCACAGAAATGTAAATTGACAGAGACAGGACTATGCAGTTTTCAAACCCCACCCGTGTGAATGTTTTGAGCTCTCTCTGAAATCAGTGCCTGTGTCGAGCCCCCAGGCGCTCACTCCAGCTCTCAGGCTCCCTCTTTCTGGCCCCCTAGAGACATCAGTGTCCCCTGCGCTGTCCCCGTGGCTTTCACCCAGCGTGAGGAGCTGGGAAGGGGAGGTGGCCTGTCTGCTCGGCCTGTCTGGGACACAAGGCCATCAAGGCACGGAGATGTGGCCTGTCCATTTTCAGAGCCGTGGACAGTGGCCCATCCAGAGGACACTGAGCTGCCACAGTGGTCAGGGTGCACTTCTTGTGGACTTCTTGTGTGGTTGACAGAGGCTTCAGGACAAGAGCACACTGACTACCACCGAGCTGGGTCTCTACTGGCTGTGCAGGACAGCCCAGCATGGACCAGGGCCCTCCCGGGAAAACTGGGTTTACGTGTAAAAAGAGGTCAGAAACGCAGGCCTGTGGGTCTCACATGGCGACACGGTGAGCCACGTGGCAGCTGCCCGCGCCTGCAGCTCTGAGGGTGCCGCCCCGCGGGCTCTGCAGGCAGGGAGGAAGCGGCTCTGCCCCCTTGGGGGGAAATCAAGGCTCGGCAGGCTGCCCCCCTCGCCTGGAGGACAGAAGCGTGGAAGTGGGTTAAGGTCCACGCAGGGCTGGGCATACAGCAGGTGCAGAACAGAGCAGGGCAGGGAGGCCGAGCAAGGTGCGGGTGGGCGCGGACGGGCGGCCCGGAGACCAGGGCGGCCAGGGGCCAGCGCCGGCAGGGTTCGGCTCCGGCCTGGCCCTTCATCACCAGGGGCCCTGTGCCGCGGCTCCTATGGTCAGGCCACCTCGGCAGCACTGAACTGATCCCCCCTCAATAAGCACAAAGCAGTCAACATTTGCCTATTTCAAAATTAAACCACAAGAAATGAGAAAGCGCCACCTTGAACCTGGCCCTCCACAGGAGAGGGGAGGGGCGAGCTGGGCTGCAGCTCGGGGGCCACTGGCGTCCGGGTGTTATGCTGCCGGGCGCAGGCCCTGGGCCTTGGCAGCCCACGCGCGGTCACTGGGCCATCTGCACCACGACGGCTCTCCACGCTTTCTCCTTGTCAAACTCCTTCAGGGGGCTTCTGGCCACCTGCAACTGAGACAGGCCGGTGCGTTTGTCCGAGGCCGCCCACCCCGTGCAGGAGGCAGGGGAGGCCCTGAGCCCCTCGCCGGCCCCTCCACTCTCCCAGACGTCCCCCCCCCCACCGTGCCCTCCGCAGGGGGCACCCACACCTGCCTCGTGAGGCCTCTTCCTGAGTGCCCACCACCTGCATCTGGCAGAGTGGCCTTGGCACACAGTAGGTGCTCACTAAGTGTTGCAGACGGGCAATAATACTGGCCAGGGTGCAGCGGTAAGTCCCGCCAGCTCTTCCTGGGGGAGGAGACAGATGTCCCCCACACCAGGAGGCTGGACTTGGCCCTGGAGGCTGTGAAGGCAGCTCCAGGGGCGTGACCCCTGGGAGGGAGGGCATCTGAAGCAGCCAGTGGTCATCAAACAGGGTGGACCACTGCCCAGATCAGCCCTCCTGAGCCCCAGAACCAGCAGCTCTGCAACCAGCTGGGAGGACCCACTGGCCTGACGCTGCACCTTGATGTCCTGCTATGGAACCAGGTGGACCTCACATGGGGCCCAGGGACACAGCCATCCCGGCAAGAGACTGACCACAGCCAGGTGAAAAGGACAGCCAAACGGCACCACCTGAGAAGCGCCCCAGGGGAGGAAGGTGGGGGGCTGGCGGCACTGGGCACGTCCAGGAGGCGCCGTGCGGAGCGCGGGCAGCCGCCACGCGACTTGCAGTGCCCCGTGTGAAACCCACGGGCCTGCGTTTCCGACCTCTTTTTACACATGTCCCGCACAGTCAGGGAGACGGGCAGGCCCAGGTGGCAGCCGGGCAGGAGGAGGGTCCGGTCCACCCAGAGTGGCCTCCCCAGGTGCCCAGAGCATGGTGCCACCTGGGGACAGTGGGCAGGTGTGCCCAGCAAAAGCACCACAGCAGACAGCACACAGGAAGGAGCCGTCCACTTGTGGGGACGAGGGGCGGGGCCTGGGCAGAGTGCAGTGCTGTGAGCCTGGTGGAAGGGCTGGCGTGACTCTCCAGAGCCCCCTGCCACGGGCCCTGGACGCCACATCTGCAGGGGGCGGGGTGGGCATCCCCTTCCTGGCCGGGCTGCTGGAGGGAGAGCCCTGTGATCCCGGAAGATGTTTGCCAAGTTCTCAGCTCATTTATAAGAGTAAAACTGGAAGCATTCGGTCTGTAATATCTTTTCAGAAATGGATTTGTGTTTGCCTGGCTGGCTTAAAAAGTATATAAACATATTGCACCTTTTCAAGACTTTTGTTTTAAAAAGAGAAAGTGACCCAACAGGTCTTGGAAGAAGTCGGCCTGGGTGGGCGTCCCTTTGCCCAGGGTCCTGGGAGGGCAGGCCCCCCTTCCCCCTCCCCTCCGGATGCGCTCAGAGGCCACTCACCTCCCCCGCCGGGTGCTCCTGCGGGCTGGGCGGCGCAGCCGCGGCGTCCCGGGGACACGCCCACCTTGAAGCGCACACACTGGATGACGGTGGCCGTGTTGAGGCCGGCCTGCAGCAGCAGCTCTACCATCAGCAGCAGCAGCAGCGCGTCGTAGGATTGCTGGGGGCGAGAGGTGAGCAGGAGACGGGGGAGAGGTCGGTGCGGGACGGCAGGCCGCCTGCCCTGCTCCCTCTCAGCCACCCCCCACCCCCACTGTGCGGCCCTCGCAGAGGCCCTGAGCCCTGGGGTAGCTACGTGGAATGGTTTCAGCTTCTCGCTCCTCGGGGGCCCTACTGTGTCACCAGCCGGGGCAGTGACCACTGTCTCAGTGAGCCAGAGCTGAGGAGCTCAGTTCTGGTCTGACCTCTGTCGTCCTCGACTTAACGGAAGACCCACACGAACAGGACCCAAAGGCAGCCGGGCCCCCGACAGTGCTGCCCGGCTCAAGTCTCCCAGGCCCCCCAGCAGGTCCACAGAGGAGCCGCTGAAATCATCTGTGGCCTCCCGGAGGGTGCCCGGTGAGGCAAAGATGAGTTCTGTGTGAGACGCCCAGTGGAAGCCCAGAGCCGGAGGAAAAACAGGGACACAGGCTCCAAGCAAAGAACAACAGACCAGCTCCAGCAGAAGCTGGAGGGGCCTGTACTGGCTACTGGAGGAGGCGTCCGCCCGGGACCACAGGAGCGGGGGGTGGCACGCCTTGGGGAAGGGGCTGCCACCAACACGGAGGAAGCCCTAGGGTCTGTAAAGACACCCACAGACCACTGGCTCCCTCCTCACACTGCAGGGTGACCTTCCAGCCTCAGAAACGCAAAGCAACCAAATGTTAAGACAAAGAAGAACCCAGATGGGGTCACTGTTACAGAAAACACTCAGCGTCTCTCAAGTTAACCTGCACACTTAACGGTGAGTCCAGGTTTTTAAAAAATGCAACCTTGTGTTTTCTCGAGTCAGGCAGGGTGATTCTAAAATTCACAAAGGAACTTTCTGGTAGTCCAGTGGTTAAGAATCCACCTCCCAATACAGAGGACATGGGATTGATCCCTGCATGGGGAACTGAGACCCCACCTGCTGCAGGGCAACTCAGCCCACGTGCCACAGCCGCCGAGTCTGCCCTCGAGAGCCCGATGCCCCAACTAGAGAGAAATGCACGTGCCACCGCGAAAGGTCCCGCACACGACAACCGAGACCTGACGTAGCTCAAAATGAAGATATTTCTTAAAAATTTTAAAAATAAAATTCATATAAAAGAACAAACAAGTGACAGAAGCGAGGAAGCCCTGAAACACAGGGCAGTCGGCATCAAGCCAGCCAGGTGGTGACGCCCTGGTGCCAACCTCCAGGGTGGACAGAGCATAGACTGGCTGTGAGCGGACAGTCAGGGCAGAAAGAGACCCAGACAGACAGAAGCTCAGTGCATGATAAAGGCAGCGTCTCAGACGACTGAGAAAAAGACGGGCTTTTTAATATAAGGGGCTGAATCTTTTATTCACGGACGAGCCATTCAAGTGAAGTCCGATTGGGCCACTCCTCGCACCATGCTCCAGGTTAAACTCCAGCAGAAACACGTGTGTAAGCCTTTCTAATTGTGACTCAAAATCTAGAAGCAATGAAAGAAAATGTGGACAAATTTAACTATGTAAAACACCAACAAAACTTCCACATGAGACAGATTACAGCAAGCAGAATGAAACAGCTGCCTAGCTGAGGCCGCTGTTTACATCTTCCGTAAAGAAGGAGGACTGGGCTTCCTGTGTTAACGGCATTATCAAAGCCCGCAGGAAACAGGCAAGAGACGCCGGCAGAGCTTGTAGGAGAAAAGCAGTGCCTTGGACAGAGGAACAGGTCCTCACCGTCCCGCGTGTTCAGACGCTTCAGCCCCCGAGGCTCCATCTCCCAGCCGTGCGCTCAGACGCGTGCTTCAGCCCCACCGAGGCTCCATCTCCCGGCCGTGTCACAAGCCCCGGGGGACACCCCTCCTGGGCTACGGGGAGACAGGCGCTCTCATACCGCCGGTGGGAGGAAAAACAGGAGCCTCCCCGGGGGATTTGCCAACATCCAACCAAACTATAAATGCATCTATCCTCTGGGTGATGAGGAAGCACCAGGATAAATTCAGTTTAAAAAAAGAAAGGCTAGGTGCAGAGGTGTGATTAGAGTGGCCTGTTCTGTAGGAAGGAGGGAAACCAGAGACACACACGGGTGCCTGTGGGAGCAGGGGGAGGCCGTGGGTGGGACCACAGACCCGCTGAGTTTGCCTTTGGGTTGGTTTGACTTTTGAACCACGTAAAAGTTTTATATATTCAAAAGTACTAACAAGGACGAAAAAAGCATCAAACCCTAAACTGACTACAAACAGAAACTGTTAAACTTGGCTGTGCAGCATGGCCATGCACAGGGGGATCCCTCCCGGAACGAGTGGGTGGAGGGGCCTTCAACGGGCCCAGCAGGCGTGGCTGGTGGGACAGGCTGTCACTGTGAGCACGCATGTGAGGTCAGATAAAAGGGGGCGGTGACTGCAGTCAGCGCTACCAGGAAACAAGATCTCTGGACCAAGAGAGCAGTAAGGCAAACAGAAAATAGCGGAGGCTGGGGCGGGGGGACCCTAGAATGTAAACTTTTGAATTGGAGACACCAGTACACATTCAGGGTCTGTAAGGACATACATATTTCTCAGCCCTGTCCACTGACAGGGCTTAGGAGTGATGATACCCCCGCAGGAATAGGTACACGGCTCTCCTCCCAGGGCGAGGGCAGGTTGGGGCAGGGGCAGGCCCAGGTGAGCCGGGCCATCTCAAGCATCTGACGGGAGAGGCTGATGAGCTGGCTCTGGGAGCCCAGAGTACAGGGACGCAGTGCTCTGTGGGCAGTGACCAGCATGCGTGCCTGGGCGGGGGGGTGGGTTCTTGGGCAGACACAGGTGCACACACCCCGGCCCCATCTGTGGCTCAGGCAGCGTGCTGCCAGTGGCGCTGACCCACAGGTGCCGGCGCTGGGACTTCTTCCCTCAAGGGCTTGCAGCTCCTGGGAAGCCTGCCGGCAGCCATTGCAAGCGGGCCAGCACGGCAGCGCCAGCGCTCCTGGACTCACTCCCGCCGACACTGCAGGACACAGACCCACGGGAGGCCGTCTCCCAGGCCACAGGCCTGGACTCTGAAAAGTCAGTGCCTGAGGGGAGCGGGGCTGCCCCAGATCTGAAGGCACTAGAGTGCAAGGGTGAGCCTCGCTGCTCTGAGAACCGCGGCCCTCGGACTGTCTCCTCGGGACAGTCCCAGGGGACGCTGTGCTGTCAGCTGGTACGCCAGCCGCCTCAGGTGTGCAGGGACTGGCCTTACGGCTGACATGCAGAGGGTCGAAGGGCAAGGGTCACCTCCAGCATCTGCCATTCCCTTTCAGATGCTTCCAGAAAACGATGCCTGTGTGTGCTCTGCCCACCCGTCAGCATACACCACACAGGCACGCGCACACACACGTAAACCACCAGAGAACCTCAGTGCTGACGGCATTGACCTTTCAACTCTTCTGATGTGTTTGAAGTTTCTCATAACACTGTCTTACTGGGATCACCCAGGGCATCTGAGACTAATCTTGCCTGAGCCTGTGGGGGAACCCTGGACCCCCGAGAATCCTCTCAAAGAGGAGGTTCTCACTTCCTTCGGTTCACCCAGGAACCAGCGGGGTCTCTCGTGAGACTGGATGAATGTGACTCTGAAACAGAAATGAACGCAGAAAGGGCAGAGAAAATGAGGCACGCCTGTGAAGGCGGGCGTTCCCGACCGGGGCAGCAGCTCGGCGGCACCGCGTCTCTAAGGCTTTCATCAAAATAAAAGCACACAGACCTTGAAGGCTGGTGGGTAGTCTTCGAAAACATCCATGATTCTCATGATGCTGAAGGACAGGTACCCAGAGGCCGTGAACAGCAGCGGGGCCGCCAGGCTGCAGATGGCGATCAGGACCTCCACCTGGGGGGAGCACAGTGGGGTGCCGGGCGGCCGGCAACCAGCAGCGTGAATTGGGACCCCGCACGGGTCTGGGGCTGGCGGGGGCGTCTGCTGAGTATCGGTCCTCAGTGTGCCTCTTCGTTCAAAACGCACTGTGTGTTTTCTCAACTTACACACAACTCAGTCTGTTCATAACACAGCATTTAACGATCTATGGCCTCCTCCCCTAGCCCTCCAACCTGTTCCTCTGACCCCCCAAAACAAGCCATGCAGCCCCAGGAGTCCCGAGCTCGGACGTTCACGCCTCAGGGCAGTCAGACTGGATTCAGCAACTGTCCGCGTTCAACACCCACACCGGGACAGGCCGCCACCTCTGCTGAGCGCCGGGGATTTCCCCCGACTCTCAGGCCAGACCTGCTTATCTCCACAGACAGCCCAGCCCTCGGACAGTCTCCCGGCCCGCCCGCCAGAAGGCCCCTGCAGACGCCCCTCAGGGGCTCGCCCCACCCTGCTCAGGCCGGCACGCTGCTCAGGAGGCCCCTGGGCCCAGCCGGGTGTCACCTACCAGAGGCCTGCTGGGACACTCTGCCGTCACGTGACTGGCGATGGCGCTTGGGAAACACTGAGAGAGAAGGAAAGAGAAGGCTTCAGAGCTGACAGCCCACGTCTGACCCCCAACGTGCCGTCCCGTTCTCATTCAGGCCGTCCCAGCAGCCAGCAGAGCCACCGCTCAGGGCTGCAGGGGCTGGAGGGCGCGGCGGAGGCTCCCTGCGCCCCGCGGCTCAGCACCACAGAGGCTGGGGGCCGGGCCGGGAGGTGGGCACCCCGGCCATACACCGTGCGCCTGTCTCCTGCTCCCTCCCAACTCAGCGTCACGCCCCGAGGCTGTGACAGGGACTCAACGGCCGTGTCCAAGGCAGGGTCTGCGTCCAGCCGCAGTCGTCCCCGCGATGTCCTGGTCCAGCTGGGTCTGCTCGCGGCTCAGGGTCCAGCTGAGGACGAAGCTTTGTGCTTCTCGTCTGTGGGGAGCCCTCAGCTGGCCTCACCTGTGCCTCGTTCATGACGTTTCTGGGCCGTCACCGGGCTGGCTGCAGGCGGGCTCAGCTGGGCTGTCAGACTCAGGGGCCTGGAGACACTGTGCCAGCGCACACCGTGCTTCGACCCCAGGGGGCGCCTCCACTGGGCCAGCATCCTGGCCGCTTTGTTAGTAATAAATGCCTGTTCTACTTATTTTAAGGAGCCAGATCTAATTCTACACGACCCAGGCAGGGGGAAGTTCAGGGGGCTGGACTTCCTCAAGGTCGCCAACCCCCGGGCCCACCTTCTGGCCATCCACCTGCCCCCACCTGGGGGTCCAGGCGCCCGGCACCCTCCGCTGTCCCAGCCAACACGGCCTGCTAAGCCCAGGCGTGTCCAAGCCCCAGCCAGCCGTCCACACAGCCACCGAGGAAAAGGAAGTACCCACACCCTTGGTGTGGGAACACAAGGCCCAGGAGGACTGTGCTATTGGGGCGTCACACGACACGGGGAGACCGGGGCACGGGGCACTCTGGTAACTGCCTCCAGCAGGCTGGGGTCCAGACACCCCGGCGCAGCGCAGCCACAGGGGGTCGGGGCCGGGGGCCAGGTGCGCCACAGGGCGCTTTCCAGTTTAAGTGGCGAATAGCATTAAATTATGTGAGTCAACTGAGACTTGCTTATAAAAAGATGAAAGGTTCCCGTCTACAACAGTGACTGAGCAGCAAGCACTTGCAAGCTGAGCCTTTACTGTAGTTGCAGTCAGTGTAAAATAATACATGTGTATTTCATTTTAAAATGTGAAACAAAATGAATGCTATACATTATAAAATTATATAGAATAATAAAACAAGTATTTTCCTGGAAAAATAATACAAAAAAATATAAAACAGCTAAGCTAACATGCTGACTCGTTCACTCCTTGGTTCCCAGACAGCCCGGGTGCCCCCGGCCCTCCCACCGCGATCCTGCCTGACCGCCCGAAGCTGAGCTCAGAGGCTGCCCACCCCATGAGCGCCGCCCGGTGTACTCACGGCCACTAAGATCCAGAAGAACGTGACCGAGAGGTGCGGGCCCGAGACGGCGTTGTCCACGTTCAGAGCAATGACCCCTCCGAGGATGGCAGAGACCCCCGCAATCACCTCGATGACCTGGGGGCAGACAGACAGCGATGGTCAGCATCACCCACGGGGCTGGGGCAGCTCCCCATGGCCCCCAGGAGGCAGGTGGGGGGTCCCGCAAGCTCAGGGCTGAGAAGCAGGGCGCCCCTCGTGCAGTGACATGGAGGGTAATCTCCAAAGGATACTGAAAATGCGCATTCCAACTCAAATGTGTGGGAAAAGGAAAGAGGAAGCTTCCACCAATTCACAGGAAAGTGGGAAAAGGCACAGAAAATAAGAAAAAGATGGAGAAATACATGAATACGAAGGCACCAGGAACTGCTCCGGGCGAGCTGACTCAGTCCACACGGCCCCTACACGCAGCACAGAAACCACCCAGACGTGAGGGGAGGAAGGGCTGGAAGGAAGCAGGAGGACATGGTGAGGAGACACTACCCCAGGGGCGACTCATGCAGATGACGGTGCGCCTGTCCTGGCAGAGCCATGACTAGGGAGAGTTGCTCGTAATGGTTTAAAAACAGGGGGGTTGGGGGGCAGGCGGAAGGAAGGGATTCTAAAGTTGTGTGTGCTAAACCCAGGCTCCAGAACTCTAGGGTGAAAAGCTACACAACTACAGAGACAGATTCATAACCTGCACTCACGTTGGGGGATTTTTAACAGACCTTTCAGTAATAGAAAAAGTGGACTAAAAGATTTTGGAAAAGACTTAAAACCCAATTAACATGTAATTTGTGGACACACTGTGAGAGTAACCGGGGTGTACTGTCAACCAGGACGGTGCCTGGGGCCGTGGACACACCCACCCCGTATTTATCACATGCTCCACCTCCCCCCACCACTCCATGCAACAAAATAGAGGGGAAGAAAGCCTTTCTTACGGAGTAGGACTTCAGGACCCGGGCAGGGAAGGTCCCTTCATACGGAATGTTGGTGCTCTCAGAGATGGAGCCCTGTAAAGAAACAGGCGCTGTTACAGGGGGGGCCGTGTCCAGGCCATCATCCCAGCGACAGTCTGAAATGTGAGTTTCTGGGCGATGCTCCTGGATCTTCAGGCTTGAGAGCAGAACTCAAACATGGACTTTCTCTTTGCACATGGAAACGTGTGACTGCTGAAGTCCTAGTTTACAAGGTGACACTTTAGGTGGACTTGGGCTCTGTCTGTGACACTACTGGGGGTGGGGAAGGTACTTGGTCAGAATCAGACGGAGATGGTCCACATCTCTGTTTGCCTCCCCGGGGACCATCGACCCCTCGCTCTGCAGCCGGGTCTGTGGTGCTGCCGTGCCGCAGGCTGGACCCACCTTCTGCTTGCAGTGTGCCTCGCTGGACCGCGCAGATATGATCACCGTGGCCGCCATGAAGAGCTCCAGTAGAAGCAGCAGAATCAGATTGAAGTTGATCTGCCCAAGGAAAACATACACGTTTATAAAACTGGCTTCTCTACTTTCATCCAGTAAACACAGACAGTCCCATGAAGGGGCTTAGTGGCCTCTTCAAAGTCTGGGCAACATTTCCTGTCCAAAGTCAGATACCAGGCAAGTCTTCTCTTTTTTGGTTGTGGAGTTTTGTTCTTAAACCACTGTTGGCTCACAGGCTGGATTTGACCTTGGGCTGTAGTCTGCCAATCCTGACCTCAAGCTTCCTTGGCAGTTGGTCCCTCCCGGGTATTACCCTACTGCTGCTGCTGCTGCTGCTAAGTCGCTTCAGTCGTGTCCGACTCTGTGCGACCCCATAGACGGCAGCCCACCAGGCTCCCCCGTCCCTGGGATTCTCCAGACAAGAACACTGGAGTGGGTTGCCATTTCCTTCTCCAATGCACGAAAGGTAAAAGTGAAAGTGAAGTCACTCAGTCGTGTCCGACTCTTCACGACCCCATGGACTGCAGCCTCCCAGGCTCCCCCGTCCCTGGGAGTCTCCAGGCGAGAGCACTGGAGTGGGCGCCGTCGCCTTCTCCGGGGTGTTACCCTAAAGGGATGAAAACTTACATTTACACCAAAACCTGCCCGTGTTTACAGCGGTTCTGTGCATAGCTGCCTCAAGCGGAAAACACTGGGTTGTTGGGGGTTCAGGGCTGACCTGCACCCTGACCGGGGGTTCAGGGCTGACCTGCACCCTGACTGGGGGTTCAGGGCTGACCCACATCCTGACTGTTGGTTACAAGAATCCATGCCTGTGTTTAAATTCACACAAAACACAACAAGTCAATTTA
This sequence comes from Okapia johnstoni, assembly GCA_024291935.2. Classification (NCBI taxonomy): domain Eukaryota; kingdom Metazoa; phylum Chordata; class Mammalia; order Artiodactyla; family Giraffidae; genus Okapia; species Okapia johnstoni. The sequence continues at coordinate 629,373 of CM044320.1, read as the reverse complement.
ACTGTGTGATAGAAAACCATAATATCTACTAGTGTGGGCAGGAATCCCTTAGAAGAAATGGAGTAGCCCTCATAGTCAACAAAAGAGTCCAAAATGCAGTACTTGGGTGCAATCTCAAAAACGACAGAATGATCTCTGTTCGTTTACAAGGCAAACCACTCAAAATCACAGTGATCCAAGTCTATGCCCCAACCATAGACTGAAGAAGCTGAAGCTGAACGGTTATATGAAGACCTACAAGACCTTCTAGAACTAACACCTAAAAAAGATGTCCTTTTCATTACAGGGGGCTGGAATGCAAAAGCAGGAAGTCAAGAGATACCTGGAGTAACTCTTGCAGTAAAGTGATGCATTCAATATGCCAGCAAATTTGGAAAACTCAAGAGTGGCCACAAGACTGGAAAAGGTCATTTCTCATTCCAATCCCAAAGAACGGCAATGCCAAAGAATGTTCAAACTACCACACAATTGCACTCATCTCACACGCTAGCAAAGTAATGACCCAAATCCTCCAAGTCAGGCTTCAACAGTATGTGAACCGTGAACTTGCAGATGTTAAAGCTGGATTGAGAAAAGGCAGAGGAACCATAGATCAAATTGCCAACATCTGTTGGATCATAGAAAAAGCAAGAGAGTTCCAGAAAAACATCTACTTCTGCTTTATTGACTATGCCAAAGCCTTTGACGCTGTGGATCACAACAAACTGGAAAATTCTTCAAGAGATGGGAATACCAGACCACCTGACCTGCCTCCTGAGAAATCTGTATGCAGGTCAAGAAGCAAGTTAGAACTGACATGGAACAACAGACTGGTTCCAAATCAGGAAAGAAGTATGTCAAGGCTGTATATTGTCACCCTGATTATTTAACTTACATGCGGAGAACATCATGAGAAATGCTGGGCTGGATGAAGCACAAGCTGGAATCAAGATTGTTGAGAGAAACAGCAATAACCTCAGATACGCAGATGATACCACCCTTATGGTAGAAAGCAAAGAGGAACTGAAGAGCCTTTTTATGAAAGTAAAAGAGAAGAGTGAAAAAGTTGGCTTAAAACTCAACATTCAGAAAACGAAGATCATGGCATCCGGTCCCATCACTTCATGGCAAATAGATGGGGAAACAGTGGAAACAGTGATAGACTTTGTTTTTTGGGGCTCTAAAACCAGTGCAGATGGTGACAGCAGCCATGAAATGAAAAGACGCTTGCTCCTTGGAAGAAAAGCTATGACCAACCTAGACAGCGTATTAAAAAGCAGAGACATTACTTTGCCAACAAAGGTCCGTCTAGTCAAGGCTATGGTTTTTCCAGTGGTCATGTATGGATGTGAGATTTGGACTATAAAGAAAGCTGAGCGCCGAAGAATTGATGCTTTTGAACTGTGGTGTTGGAGAAGACTCTTGAGAGTCCCCTGGACCGCAAGGAGATCCAACCAATCCATCCTAAAGGAGACCAGCCCTGGGTGTTCATTGGAAGGACTGATGCTGAAGCTGAAGCTCCAATCCTTTGGCCACCTGATGCGAAGAGCTGACTCATTGGAAAAGACCCTGATGCTGGGAAAGATTGAGGGCAGGAGGAGAAGGGGACGACAGAGGATGAGATGGTTGGATGGAATCGCCGACTCAATGGACATGAGTTTGAGTGAGCTCCGGGAGTTGGTGATGGACAGGTGATGTGCTGAAGTCCATGGGGTTGCAAAGAGTCAGATATGACTGAGTGACTGGACTGAACTGATAAAACCAACCAATCAGGAATTCCCTGGCGGTCGGTGATCAGGACTTGGCACCTTCACTGCCCGGGCCCGAGTTCAGTACTTTTTTTTTTGGCTCTGCTGGGTCTTCATCGCTGCGCGTGGGCTTTCTCTAGTGGAGTCAAGAGGGGGCTCTCTGGCTGCGGTGCTCAGGCTCCTCATTGTGGTGGCTGCTCTTGTCGGCTCTCAGGCTCCACACCACGCAGGCTCAGCAGTTGCGGTGCACAGTAGCTGCCCCACGGCAGACGGAAAACCTTAACACTAATAATGAAAGATGGCCCTCCCCAACAGTCATCATGGAGATGACTTTACAGCTGCGTTCGATCAGACTTTCCAGAAGCAGTGACTTCTCATCGTGTCAAGATGCTGCGAAAAGCAAAAAGGAGGTAAGAGCTTCTGCATTTTATGAGACAGGAAAACCTTGGTTCTAAAACCAGACAGAGGAAATGTAGGTCCATTTCACTCAGGAAACTTGATGAGAAACCCTAACCACCACACCGGCTGGTCAGCCCATCAAAACCCTGAAAATAAGACACTGTGATGAGGCAAAGCCAATCTCAGGAAGGAAAGGTTCAACACCAGAAAAACTAGTGCGTTTAATAAACTACATGAGGACAGAGCACCTCAGCAAGTTCAAGAGCAAGCAGCACATGTTTGTATTTTTAAAATGAAAAACTTACAGCAAACCGGGACTTGAAGACACGGCTTCCACTCGGTGAAAGTTATGTATAAAACACTCAGCGGAGGGACTGCCCTAGTGGGCCGGTGGTTAGGAGGCTGCCTTCCAAGCAAGCGGACGCGGGTTCGATCCGTAGTTGGGGAACTAAAATCCCACATGCCACACAGCAACCAAGTCCACGCCCCACAACTCCTGAGCCCTCACAGCACAGCCAAAGAAGAAGCAGCAGCAGCTCCATGGCAGCTTTAGATCCAGCCCTTTTAAAACCAGGAAAAAGACAGAAAGGCCCAAGGTGCCAGAAGTCCTGCCAAGGCTATGAAGACAGAGGAACTGGAGGGGAAGACTGAGCAGGGCGTTTAAACTGTGATCTGTGGGCGACACAGGGACCCACACAGAGAAACCTGCGTAACCAACGGAACGCTTGGAGGACATGAGTCCGCAGAGCTTCTAGACACAAAGTCCACTTACGAAAATCCATTTCTAAACATGGCGCCAATTTCAATACAGTCTAAATTAACACGTGCCATGTCAGTTGATTTGACAACATAAGATGCTGTCACTGGGGCAACTGGATAAAGGACACCCAGGAATGCTCTGTACTGTCGTGCAAATTCTTTTGAGTCTCTGACATTTCAAAAGAAAGGGAAAAAAAAGAAACTCAGAAGCTTCTCTCAGCACTAGCAACAACCCATCTAAAAATATAATTTGAGAAAGAAGACACCGTTCATACTAGCAACACGCCCGTGAATTGTGCAGGGACTGTCTAACTAATACAGGAACATTCCGACTCTAATAAAGGGCAGATGCTGTGAGCGGGGAGACAGTCTGTGCCCCTGGTGGGTGACATCACACAACAAAGCTGTCAGTTCTTACAAGGTTACTCTATAAACTTCAACTAATTGCAATAGAATCCCAGCTGTACTTTTTGAGGAACTCAGCAAACTTATCCTCTAATATATTTGAAATAAGAGCAGTTGACTTTGAAGAAGGAAAACAACTGAAGTCATGAAGCCGCGATGACAAGCCTGGCTTCGCTTCAGCACCAAGCAGCCCGTGGGGGCAGGGGTGGGGGGTGGGGGCTGACACACGAGGGGCAGCCCGAGCTGCTGACCGCGGGAGAGCCCCACTCAGGACAGGCCGAGGATGGGGACAGCCGGCAGACAGACAGGATGCCTAGGAGGGCACACGCCTGGGAAGAGGGGTTCAGAAGCAGCAGTGATCAGAGTGTGACCTGTGGGAACTGGAAGCCACATCACCGTCATGAGATGGGAAAACAGGGTGCCTGGAGGTGCCAAGTGCAGGGAAGGCTGTGGGACCGGGCAGCCTCCGGCTGTGGTGAGGATGGACCCCGCGGTGTCCTGGGGTGGCTGCATCAGGTCGGTTCACGCCCCTCCTGGGCATCCAAGGAGCCCACGGAGATGTGCCACGGTGTTCAGGGGAGAGTTGGAGGCCATGGAGCCGGGTCCTTCCCTAAAGAAAGCGGTGCCCCAGAGGACACAGAGCAGCCTGGGCGGGGAGCGCGGGGACCGGGGCAGCAGAGGCTCTCCTGGCGCCCCGCGCGGTTTCCCCTGGGAGGGTCAAGTCCAGCTCCTGCTCGACAGGGAGAAGGGGGAGGGGAGCAGCCCCCTTCCCGGGGGGGCCTCACGGGGGCTTAAGGGTTTCCCGTTTCACCGTACGTGACCCTGTGTCTGGATACTGGGCTTCCGACCTCGTGGTCCTGGGGTCCTCCCGCGTGTTCAAGTGTCCGAGGCTCACATCCTCCACGTGGCCTGGCTGGACCCTGGAGGTGCAGCAGCCCGTAGGTCTGGTTAATGGTGGGCTCTGGAGCGCAGATCTGGGTGGGGGGACGCTGCGGCCCAGGCCGGGGGAGGCCACTGGGTAGGAGGAGAATGTAGTGCGAAGCTTCGCACATCTTCAGTCTCTTCATCCACTCCGTGTGGGCCACTGTCCTGGGTAATGGATGCTGGATTATGTTCTGGTCTGGGATTTCTGCCACCATCGACAGAGCTGCTGGAAACACACTGCCTGGTCACGCATGTGAGTGTCTCTCTGAGGTTTGTACCTCTTCCGAAAGGACCTGAAAATTCCAGGCCTTTGCCAAGAGCCTGCAGCGGCAGTAGGAGTCGCGGGATGTGAGGGAGGCACCCTGGGCCCCTGCCCGTCCGATGCAGGAAACGGCGTCTCCTCTGACACCTGCGGCATGGCGGTGTCCTGCCCATGAGCACCTGGCGCAGTCGCCTACAGCCCATGACCTTCTCCCAAGGCTCCTCACGGTGCCCTGGAGCTAGCCACTCTGACAGAACCTGTCCCCTTCCTTTCAGCGTGGCTCCTGTGTCTGTGGGACAATGGGCTGGGCCTCGTGGTGGGCGGCTGGCAGGGCCAAAGCCGAGCCCATCACAGCTGTGCTCGAGGCCTGGGACGGGCCACACCCCCGGGCTCCTCGGGCTGAGCGGACGCAGGCGTGCTCCTTTCCTGCCAGGGTGGCTGTGGGGTAGGGGGAAGACCCCCACCTGAACTTCCAGGGGCTCCGCCCCGGCCCTCAAGCCCGCCTGGCTCCGCTGGGTCCTGCCCGTGGGCGGACCTGCTCTGGGCCCACAGGCTGGTGGCACCTCCATGCGGGGTTTCTTCAGTGACAAACCATCGCAATCATCAGTGAGGCTTTGACTTTCTACAAACAGTTTCCAGACCTTCTGTTGCATTTATTCCCAGGAACCTGATACTATATTTCATAAAGTGATACCTGTATTTCAGTAACATTTTCAACAATTTCTGTTTCTGGCACAAATAATAGTTTTACGTGGATTTTCACATCCAACAACCTTGCCACATGCACTTAACGATCAAATGTCAAGAAAGCAGAGAATCGTCTCCTGCAGAACAGGCAGCAGACAGGCTCCAATCGGACCCGAGCGTCTATCATCTTCCTGCCCAGACGCCTGGCTGGGGTGTCTCTGGCCACCGCATCCTTTTCCTGATCTTAAAGAAACGCATTCACTGTTACATGCAGAGCAGCGGTATCTCTAATCAGGTCCTGTTTCCTAGAGATTCTCCTCTGTTCTTTTGTGGTTTAAATAACAAGGCTCTTCCATTTTTCTTAGCAGAACGTAAACTAATAATGGGACTTTAGTCAGCAGCAACACACATTTAACAAAACACGTTATTGTGTACTGTTAATGTTTAAGACCCTGTTTAAGACTCATTTGAAAAGACCCTGATGCTGGGAAAGATTGAAGGCGGGAGGAGAAGGGGACGACAGAGGATGAGATGGTTGGATGGCATCACCAACTCAGTGGACATGAGTTTGAGTAAATTCCAGGAGTTGGTGATGGACAGGGAGGCCTGATGTGCTACAGTCCATGGGGTCACAAAGAGTTGGACACGACTGAGCGACTGAACGTTTAAGAACTGTCGTGAAAGAGATACAAAAAATCAGTGAATCCATCCATTGACATCAGTGAAAGCACTGAAGACAGTTCTTTTCTTCAGAAGCATAGGTAAAATTCTCAGACTCAAGAGCTACGGTACACATTCCTACGTAACTGCCCAGCAGATAGCTCTCCGACACTCGCTCCAGGCCCACAGGGCTGAGCAGACTCAGCCAGAGCCGAGCCCTCGGCACCTGTGAATGTGGGAGACCGTATGGCTCTCTGCGGACTCACATCTACTGCTGACGGGTTCAGGACAAGCTTACAGCCGAACCAGATCAGGCAGGTGGTGGTGACAGCAAACGTGGACACGAACAGTATCTGGAAGTTGGGGATCTGGAAGACAAGACGGGAGGCTTTCCTTCACCTCTGTGTGACGTTCAACCTCATTCCTGGGTACTGACCACCCATCCCGAGGACAGGCACTTAGCGTCAGCGGGGGTGCCTGTGAACTCAGCCCCTCTGTCCTCCTGGAGGCAGGAAGAAGGGGGCGCAGGAGCCGCCCGTGGGGGTGCAGGGTTGCAGAAGGTGTGCCCCAAGCGCAGCCTGGGCCCACCTCCCCAGCCCTCCCACCTGCATGCCCTGCTACCTGGGGCCTCTGGTGCTGCCCTAAAGCTATGCAGACCGATGGCTGGACTCACCGCGCTAACATTTTTCCTCGAGACGGCAAAGCTCACAATGGCTGAGGGGATGCACTGAAAAGAGAGAGTGGGTGAGCGTCCCGCTCGCCAGTCTGTGTCCTGAAAACCTACCGGGCCCGAAGCACATCCCCTCTGCCAGACTCAGGGGTCTCACTCGAAGCTGGATGGGTCTAGGTCTTTCAAAATAATTCTTCTGGAAACAGCTTTAATTGTTCTGATGATGGAAAGACACCTGAAGATGAAGACTGTCCTAGCCAGACGCACCTGGGGCAGATGCAGTTTCCTATCACCTGAGACCAGGCGCCGTTTGGTAAGAATTACCCAGGAGACCCAGAGTTCCTTGGGGTCCTGGTCAGGGGCCCCCACTGCACCCTCCCAGGAGCTGAGGACAATGAAAAGGGGGAGCCTGGGCAGCAGGGAGGGAATGGGGGCCAGCCTGAGCCTCGGGGGACACGCCAGTGTCCCTGCAGCCCTGGGACCCCCAGACCTTGGAGGGAGCAGTGGGGGCAGAGCCCAGCAGGGCTTGGATGGGGGCTGGGCCAGGGGAGGGGCCAGTGGGACCACATGACCCACCCCACCCCCTCACCCCTTCTGCTGGGACATCTGTCTAGGTCAGTGTGGCCCTGGATCATCTGGGTCAGAGGTCACTGTGACCCCCAACCAGGACTGCTCCAGTGGTGAAGAGCAAGGGCCACCTAGCAGGTTCTAGAGAGAAGGGCAGCAGGTGAGTGGAATTCTTTCAGCGGGTTTTCTTTAAGAGAGCGGAGGGAGGCTGGGTGCCCCGCGGGGGTACAGGGTAAGGGAAGGTCGTCTCAAGTTTTCAGACACTTGCGAGTGCCGACAGGCTGGAGCAGGTGGGCGAGGCCCCCCAAGACCCCAAGGAACATGCCCTGTGCGCAAGCTGGCCAGGGTCACTGGTTGTTTCTCCATGAGGACCAGTGGATCCCCTGGGCTGCAGCACTCTGAGTCCAGAGCAGGCACAAGCTTTGGGGAGGGCAGGTGCAGCCCCCAAACCACGGAGGGTGTTCCCTGCCGGCTCATGGGACAGCCCAGAGCAGCACACAGCCCCCTGTGAGAAATCAAAGGGCTGCTCCTCGCCTGGAGTCGGTGGAGGAAGGCAGGCTTGCTTCATTCATCAGTTTCAGAAGTGACAGAAGCCGAAGTACACAAAGATTGTTTTGAAAGAGAAGTGAGCAACAGCAACGGGTAAATCTGAGTCAAGAACTCGGTGCTGACGGAGATCACACTCACCGAGCCCGCAGCGCAGCGCAGGTAGTCCATCTCCAAAGGAAACACGTTTCCCAGGTAGAGAGAAAACCCCGAGGTCACGAGCAGGCAGCTCTGCAGGACAGCACAAACGCAGGCGACAACAGCTGGCCTGAACTCAGGGCGGGCCAGCCAGCCCTCCGGCCACATCCTAACTCTGTCCAGCACCGACACCCACACCTGGATCTTGCTGGACCTGACTCCCTCCTGGAGGACAACAGCTGCCCACCCTCCCCCAGGCTCAGGCTGCAGGCCTCAACACTAGGGGACGGGAGACTGTCAAAACTGAAAGCAAGAAGCAGTGGCACCGCTTCCCAGACAATGCCTTCACCTCAACGTGTGCAGTGGGCCTGGGGACAGAGCCCACCCACGGCCCTGTCCTCAAGGAGGCAGAGGTGGAAATCCACCCCACAGGGAAGGCCATGGGGTGGAGGCCCCAGGTGGAGGTCTCGCAGGCCCGGGGTCTGGTGGGGGGCCTTGTGCACCGTGGAGCGGGGGCACTGGGGCCTGGGGGCGCGGGTGCACCCCAAGTGAGGAGCAGACAGCAGGACTGAGCGCTACAGCCGAGGGCACTGAGTCCAGCCCCTGGGAATGAGAGGAGGCTGACCAGCTGCTGGCCATCCACACGGGGGCTGGAGGGAGGAGAATCCTCTGAAACACAAGTGGTGGGGGGAGGTTCCAGTCTCAGTGGGGCAGGGTCGCAACGTAGGGGGAGGGCAGGCAGGACCACTGGGGTGCTGCAAGGCCGGCCTATAGGGCCTGGGCCCAGGGAGGGGCAAGGTCCCAGCCTGGATCCTGGATCTTAGCCTGGGCACACGGACCCCCAAGGTCCTGCCCACGGAGAGGTGGGGCCAGTGGCCAGCCCAGGTGACCATGCTCACTCAGGCCAAAATGGCTCTTTCTGTTGTCCGAGTGCCTATGCAAGCTGTCAGGAAAGAGATGTCCCAGGACCCCAGGAAAGGTCTGCCAGGCCCGCCCCCAGCTCCCTGCTGGCCCTGCCCCTCCGGCCCCTCGGTCTTCACTGTCCCATGGGCCTGGCCTCCTGCCTCAGGACCCCATTTGCTGTTCACCCTGCCAGAGGCCCGTCCTGAGCGCAGAGCCCCTCCTCCCCACCTCTGCAGAGCCCCCAGGAGGTGACGGCCATGCAGGCCCCCCTGGCCCAACAGGTGACCTAGCCGATGGGCAGCGTGGGCCCCAAACTCTCCCAACCCTGCCGGGACACAGGGTGGCCACAAGGGGAAGAATCCAGAGAACACAAGCAAGTGGGCACGTCGCACCGTGAGGCGCTCAGAGGCAGGAGTGATGCAGGGCGCGTGGGGCCACGCTCAGGCAGGGGTCCCTGGCGGGAGCACTCACCCCCATCAGCACAGAGAAGACCCACGTCTTGTGGCTGAAGCACGGGGGCAGCCTCGACGACAGCTGGAGGTCTCCGGGCTTGGTGTCCAGGGCATAGCCCCCGGCGTCCGGCCTCCCGCGCTCCAGCGGGGGCATCCGGTCGTACGCCAGGTCCTCCCGGCACTGCTCCTCCCGGGCCATGGGCCGGCCGGGGCCAAGGCTGACGTGAGCGGCCACAGCGCAGCACTCGCCGCACAGCCACGTCTTTATTTGTGATAAGATTACAAATTACACTTTGATCACTCTGAAAAAACTCCCAAAGAAGTGATTCTCAGTAAATACTTGTTTTGGGCTTCCTTGATAGCTCACTGGTAAACAGTCCACATGCCAGTGCAGGAGGCATGGGTCTAATCCCCGGTCCGGGAAGATCTTACATGCCAAGGGGCAGGTATGCCCATGCACCACAATCACGGAGCCTGTGCAGCACAGCAAGAGGAGTCACCGCAATGGGAAGCCCACACACCACAACTACAGAGTAGACCCCACTCGCCACAGCTGGAAAAAAGCCCGAGCAGCAGCAAAGGCCCAGCACAGCCAAAGACAAATTTTAAAAGAAAGTATTTTTAAAAAATTTTAAATACTTGTTTTCAAGAAAAGAAATATCATGCGTATGGAAGTACTGTGAATTTGAAGAAGACAATAAGCACTTAATTTCGCAAGTGAACAGAATCACTTTCCCAGTAAAGCCACCCTGACCAGTCCAGATTCATGCAGGGACATGAGGTGCCTTGCTGAACAGGGGCTCCCCCCGCCCCCCACATCTCAGTTTCCGCTGGTAGCTGCATCCACGAATCCCTTGATGAGCCAGTTACTCCAGGTCCAGGGTTGTGATCAGATAAGACATCACAGATGTACCCCACCCGAGGGGTTCCCAGCTGTCCACGCACTTACCTCCGTGGTGATTCTGGCCGTGGGAGCACCCGTCTCTGGGTGACGGGCTCTTGTTACTGAGTCACTGTGCCTTGGCGTCCAGTGAGAACTATTCACCGACAGAACAAAAGCCCGGGAGAACTGCACTTAAGCCAGGGAAGCAGGACTGCTTCCTGAATTTCAATGAGGACATGAAGCGAGGGATCCTGGAAGGTTCTCGGTGGTTGTGTAACTGCTGGCCCAGAGCTCCACTCCATGTGTGCCAACCCGCTAGGAGCAGGGGGCCTCCTCTGGTCCACTTGCGGCAGACAGGTTATGGGCACCAGGGTGGGCCTCTCAGGAGAAAGAGTGTGCCCGAGTGCAGAACTGTACCAAGCTCAGGATCCTAGAAGGCTGGACAGTCCCAGTGCTTGACTCTTTTGGAAACAAGCATGGTTTTATCCAAAGTCTTACTCTGCATCCTTTCTGGAAGCCCTTTTCCATCTCTGCCACGACACGAGGAAGACCCTTCACAAGTTCACACACACAATATGCATGCTCCGCATGTCTGGCCTGGCCCTTAAACTGTTTGGGATTCTGACCCAAGGGTTTCTGTGAGCCATGCTGGGTCCTGCTGTGCCCTTTATTTCTGCTCACCAAGGAGAAGGAAAGGACGGGCATGCATTTCACTCAGAGACTCTGGTTGTTATTGTTCAGCTGCTCAGTCATGTCTGACTCTTTGCAACCCCATGGACTGCAGCACACCAGGCTTCCCTGTCCTTCACTATCTCAAGGAGTTTGCTCAAACTCATGTGCATTGAGTCAATGATGCCATCCAACCATCTCATCCTCTGTTGCCCTCTTCTCCTCCTGCCCTCAATCCTTCCCAGCATCAGGGTCGTCAATCTGGTCAGAAGCTGCAAAGAATCGATACTCCTCACTGTCATTCAGCCTTCCCTATTTGCCATTGCTTGTGAACTTCGCACACGGTCAGCGCGCTCCAGAATGAAAACCACAGTCACAGAAAACTAACCCAAATGATCACATGGATCACAGCCTTGTGTAACTCAATGAAGCTATGAGCCACGCTGTGCAGAGCCACCCAAGACGGACAGGTCATGGTGGAGTGTTCTGACAAAACATGGTCCACTAGAGGAGGGAATAGCAAACCACATCAGTACTTTTGCCTTGAGACCCCACGAACAGCATGAAGAGGCAAACAGACATGGCATCAGAAGATGAGCCCCCAGGCTGGTGGGTGCAGAGACTCCGGTGCCCCACAATCACCACATCGGTCCCTTGTGTTCTCAGGAGCCAAAGCATTCCATAGAGCTGGCCCCTCAGACCACATGCCCACATCACGCCCAAGCAAAGGCTTCAGTTTCCTGTCACGGAATGCTCAGTGTCTTAGTTTTTCAACCAATCAAAAAGTAATAGAATTAATTTTCACAAACTGTGAGGTCAAGAAGGGATTTTAAACATTGGAAACCTCCCAAACCTCTTTAGTGACTGACTTTTAAAGCAATAAGTGCAATTAGCAGGGAGATTGTCAACCAGTGGAACTCTTCGCTTCTCTGTTTGAAGATGAGCATTATGCAGGTTTCACCATGTCTATGCATTTCCAAAGTTGTTCTCTAAGAAACACAAATAAGCAGTCTGCAATTAGAGATGGTGGGACAGACGGCTCCCAAGCATCCTGGGAAGAACTTCCTCGTCTCCGGCAGCAACACCCATCCCTAGAACAAGCCCCATCCCTCGCACGAACTCTGCTCCTGAAGTGCTGTCTCTCCCTCTGTGCTGCCGAGGCCCTGCTCGTGCTTCGGCACTCACCCTGAGGCTCAGCGCACACTTGCAGGATGAGCGGGAC